>CM046882.1:288678214-290060714 GCA_025667525.1 Glebionis coronaria | reverse complement strand
TTCATTGACTTACTGAATTGTATGTGTAAGCCGTGTCTTTATACATTTGTAATTGTTTTCTTTGATGATATTCTAATCTGCCCGATGAGACAGGAAGAACATGCCAAACACTTAGGGACTATCTTGAACTTGTTAAAGAACGAAAATTGTACACGAAATTATTAAGGTGTGATTTTGGCTTGGTTCGGTACAACTTCTCTGTCATGTGATTGACAAAAGTGGCATACATGTTAATTCTGTGAAAATCAAAGCCATCGAAGATTTGAATGTTCCAACTATTCCAACTGAAGTACGACAAATTCTAGGTTTGGATGTTATTATTGAAGGTTTATTAAAGGATTCTCTTTGATATCAAAACCAGTAACTAAGTTAACTCAGAGAATGAACTGTATGTGCGTGGCATTGACGAAGAGAAAGCTTTTCAAACCATGAAGAGAAAACTCTGTAGCACGCCGATCTTATCGTTACCCGGAAGAAGTAAAGATTTTATTGTTGAGTGCGATACATCTCCTATATGATATAGGGTTGTTTTTAATTGAGTATGCTTGTAGAAAACCTAGGAAGAATGAGGAAACTGCATAACCCACGACTTGTAACCGGGTGCGGTGATTTTTACTCTTTGTCTATGGAGACATTAATTGTATGGCACTAATGTACGGTATCCACCAATAGAAAGAGCCTACGATGCATTCCGTAATAAAAAGAGGTAAATTAGCCTTCAACTGATTACGATTGTGTTATTCGTTATCATTCGTGAGGTAGGAGAAAATTACAATGGATTCATTGTTAAGCTCTCGAAAACTCAGCCTGAATATGACTCGATTTGTGTCAATGTTGACTGATTGACTCTACTCATTTCATTCTGACAAATAAATGATCGTGCGAACTAAGAATCGTTTGTTAACTGCTCGTAGTAGACATAGAAGTTATGACGATGTGAAGCAAAAACCCTGGGAATTCGAGGTAGGTAGAAAAGTTATGCCAAAGCTATTACCATTAGAAAATGTGTTATATATTTTGGAAAACGTGGGAAGTTAAGTCCCCGTTAGTCTGAACCATTCGAGATGATATCGAGAGTAGGTCCGGTAGCATGAAAACTTAAATTACCTCGAGAGCTACAAGGAATTCACGATACTTTTCATATGTCGAACCTAAAGAAATTTCTTCCTGACGAAGATCTTATTATCTCTCTTGATGAAGTATGAATCGACGGTAAGTTGCATTTCATCAAATTACTTGTTGATATTATCGATAAAGAAGTTAGGCAACAGAAACGAAGTCGAATTCCTATTGTCATTTGTGATGGAACTCTAGACGAGGACCAAAAATTCATTTAACCCTTTGATTTCAACGAGCGATCGAGGAAGAACGCAAGTTGATCTTCGGGACGAAGATCCCAATTTGGTGGGGATAATGTGACAATCCGTCAATTTCAGGTCGTTACTTTGATCTCGACTATTACATATTACGTGTATACTTTAATGATAATTTTAAATTTTCGATTAACCGAGAAGGTTATGACTTAAAACTTAACGTAAGAATGTCGTTTCGATGAAAACTGACAAGAAATACATTAAGTATCGATATTATATTCTCAAATTATCATATAAATGATTTTATTGTATTTATTTTTACTTCTCGTGTTTTTTGTTTTAACGAATGACGAGAACTACTAATGATCGCGATACCGACGGATGCCCAAATATTTATGTTTTGTTATCGATTGTCTCGATATTTTATATTTTCGATTTAATTACGTTTTAAATCGTGTTGAAGCTTTATTATTATTTTTATGAAGCGTTTTAACTTTTAAAAAGTATTTTTACGAAACCCGAGTCCCGTAAATATTTTAAATTTACAATTTATATTTTCTACCCTTACAACTATTTAATTGCATTTTGGACCAAAACTATCACAAATTGGCAAAATCTACCCATCACCACCACTATAAATAATTTTTCCACTTAAACAAAACACATACAAATCAATTTTTAATAAAAACTCACCCACCCCACCCCTTTTCTTCCTTTTTGTCGTGAGCTACAACAACCAAAAACACATGATCCATCAATTTTCTACTTTGATTCATTAAAAAACTAATCTTTAACCCATTAATGATTTTGAAAGAGGATCATTATGGTAAAAAAGTTTCATCCATGCATCAACTTTTATTTTTTTCATATGATCCATGCTTGTTTGATCTATATATTGTTTATGTAGTGTTGTTAATATTATTATAATTATATTTTGAGTGTTTGCATGTATGAATTTTTGATGGTGATTTATAAGAGGTGATCATGCAAGTGTGTTAGGAGTTTGATCAATGGATTATAATCATATTAGGGTGATATTAGAAGTATAAAATTGGTTAAAATGGGTCAAATTGTTGATTTAGTATGATTTTTAACTAGTCATTTTAGACCAGTAGGTAAAAGGGTAATTTTGGATTACTTACTTTATGAATCTTGTTAAACTAATAAGATAGGGTGGTAGAAAATTTCGTTAGCTTCGATTTGATATAAAGTCGGACTTTCAACTCCAAACGAGTGTGAAGTTACAATAATTTTAGTATTCGCGTACCGGGAGACGAGTATCGGCACAATCCGAAAATTGTTGTCGATATTTGGATCGAATCTCGGGGACTATAGAATGAGTTTTGAAAATGTTCAAGGACTGATGTGAGTTGCTAAACCTCAGGTCATGAGTTATTTTAAAACCCGAGTGTCGGTTTTGTAAACGGATTTGTTTAGATATGTCAAAATGGTTTTACAAGTAAAAGGCGTAAAACTGTCCGGTTTTTATAACACGAAGATGTGTCGGGCAGAAGGTCTTAGAAGTAATATTTTTTAATGAAACGTAAACTGAGTCTTATTCATATTATATGTGAGTTTGTGACCAAGTTTCGTCGAAATCGGACATGTGTAGATAGGGTAGATTGGTGTGTACATTTGGAGTGTACATGCTGATTGGTATTTTGGACACGTAGTTCAATAATTATGTGGCGTGAGTTGAGTATTCGCCATTGGACATGGTGATTTACTCAAGTGTTAAGTCATTATATAAATGACTTAGTTACTGGTCCGAGAGAAGTAAAATGATAGTTTGACTTGCGTTGACTTGGCGTCTTAAGACGGGTCAATATCGAGAGTGCAAGTGTTTAAAAGAATAGTGTTGAATAAAAGGGTATAGTAATAACACTTGTATTATTAAATTTTTCGAGATTGACTTGGTTTTGTAATTTTGATTTTTATATTATTTAAGTATGATTTATACTTAAATCGATTTTTAACGAACGCGCCTTATTTGGTAGGTTGCGATTTTCGTGTTTAAACGGGCATCACTAATCGTCGGCGATCGTCTCATTACTACTACTGGCTAAGGTGAGTCTATATCCTCTCTTTTAACATGTTTACTTGTTTTATAAAACCCGCGAGGGGGATAACATGATTGTTTTATTAAAAATAATGGGTACAACGAGAAGTTGTGGAAATCCCATTAATGGGTGCAACGAGAAGTTGTGGGAACCCTATTTACTTGCAAAGCATTTATTGAAATTGAAAGGTACAACTATAAGTTGTGATAAACTCATGACTGTTTTTAAAATTGAACACAAGGAACTTAATTGTATGTTTAGATGAAAGTTATTACATAAGTTTGTTTAGCCTTAAAAGACCCATGAATCGTGAATTGTTAATCGAAGTAACGCTAATACTATGGATAGATCTATCGGGGTGACGCGCAGTCCAGTCGCGACTAGCTATCGCGTGGTGTTGTGATGCACTAGTAATGAAACATCGGATGCATTGTATAAGAGAAATATACGCACTTGGCTAGGTGTGTTGGGCTGAAATAATATATGTTAACGTTCAATGTCACGAGACTTATGTAATGACACGATAATTATGTCCGTACAACATAATTGTCTTTGATAAATTATTAACCATGGAGGGTTATTTTGAATACTTGTGTTCTCTTATTTAAATTAAACTCTAAGATTCACTCGACAAATTTTGCTGACATTTTAACATGTTTTATCTCAGGTCCATATAGAAGGCACTCGAGGAAGGCGGTTTCGTGAAGCTTGCTTATTGAAATGTTTTGGCCCGCTTTTATAAATTATATCCATTCAAATACGTTTTACCATTTAATAGGTTTTGTAAACTTGAAGTTATCTGGGATCGTGTATGAAATTGTACTTTTATTGAATGAAAATGAATGGATATTTATCAAAACGACTCGTTTTGAGCTGTTTTCTATGATTATGAGATTGAACCATGATAGTAACACCCAATGACCCTTCCGCTGTTATGACCGAAATTTGGGGGTGTTACAGATTGGTATCAGAGCTCAAGTTATAGAGAACGAAAAGATTTTCCAGAAATGAATTTTTGAAATCTTTTAACTATAACTGTTGCAAGCAAAACCTCCGAGTTGCCAATGGACGAGAATGAAAGTATATATATATATATATGGGATTATATATATGATATAATATTTATCGATTATTTGAACTTGTGAATTACAAGGTATGTCTTAATTTATTTAATTATAAATGATAATTTTATATTTACACGAGATTTATACGACGTAGATTGTCATGAAGCCACCCTAGTCATTTTAATGCTAGCGCCGAAGCTATTCCTGAAATGAATCATGTTATTCTCGAGATTAACTAAGTTGTGGATATATATAATCCTAACGAAATGGTTAATATTCTTGCTGATATTCTTTTGGTTACAAGGATTTTGATTTCCTTGATTCTTATTCTTGATTTATCAATCCTTTCATTTCGTTTAGCAAATTTAATTTTCATTTTCATTAATCTTCGACATTATACTGTTTTGATAAAAACAAGCTTGTCTAAGATGGTACTATTGATTGTTAGGAATTGAGATTGATTTGTATGGTATTCACATACCAACCAGGATTCCATATCATATCGCTGATCATTTTCTGTTAAATCAGTTTCTCATTTGCTTCGATCTTGATCTCTTGCGTTGAGCTGGCGATGCTTAAATAAAGTGATTTATAATCGTTGAAATAAATTGGCCATTTATTTGAACAAGGAAATTATAGATTGTTGAACTACAAATTTCTGAATCTTATTGGAAGGACTTGATCAATCCATGTAAATAATGATTCATAAACGCGTGGGCTTAAGCATATAGCATCTGCGTGATTAAACTCTTATTGACTCATAATTCGTTCTCGATTCATTCTTTGATTTTGTTCTTCTAATTCTTTGATCGTGAAATGGTTGTATTGGGGCTTTTCCAAAACCGCCAATTGAGGAGGATATCAAGCGTCTCTGAAAAACATAGAAGAAATCTTCTTCTTGTAGGACCGAGGAGCCTTCTTAGCCATGTGATTACCTAGTAAATATTAGTGGATTAGTTATTCAATTGTAGTATCTTTTCATAAATCCTTAACTAAACTGTGACAACAGTTAGTAGGACTAGTCTTTTAAGTTGTATGGCATTAGACGATGATTATCCATAATGTTGACAATACGACTTGTACTAGTTTGTGATCAATGGAATGACTATCTTTTGATTCCTAATTCTACATCGTTCTATTATTATCTTTCTTTGCTTTTCTCTTGTAAATTCCTGTGGTATAACGCAATCACTGAATGAATACTCATTATGATTTGATTTGCGTTACACAAGAATCATGCAGTCAATGAAAGCTATGACTGAAGCACGAATGCGTCAAGTTATTAGTGAATAAGTTGCTGTATCTTTAGTTGAATTCATGGCCAACATGAATGATGGATCTGGAACTCGAGCTGAAGCTAAAACTGGTGGAACTGGAACCGGTGGAGCTGAAGCTGGAGCCGATAATGTTCGTGGTACGGATGGAACAAATGTGCCTGAAGTTAGAGGCTATAACTACATTTTATTCATTTAGTGCAAACCATAGACTCTTAAGGGGACTAAATACGATGGAGGATTGTGTCAGTTGTTGAAAAGTTGGCGTCAGTCTTTCAAATCAGTGACCCTAATTAGGAGGATAAGGTGTAGTCTGAAATCGCTACTCTCCAAGGTCGTACACATAGTTTGGTGGAATGACATACTTGCTTCCATAGGTATCGTTACTTATGGGACACCATGGACTAAGGTGAGGAAACGGTTAACTGAGGAGCTTGTCCTCGAAGTATTTCCAAAGTATGGAGCAAGTGTTGTACAATCTGAAACTGAAGGGAATTAACATTGGTAGATATATCAAGTGTTTCCACAAGTTGACTTCTTTATGTCCAAGAATTTTGGAACCCGAACCATCAATGACCAGCAGTATATTTACAGCTGACCAAGAATAAATGCGGTGACGTGACTTCTTCTAAGCCATTTACTATTTGTGAAGTTGTCTGCATGGCTGATTAGCTCATGGGACACATAATTCAAGGCAAGGCTGACAAGGTCACTGAAGGGAAAATAATTCCAAATTGAAAATTCTTTTCGTGCATTAGAGCTCGTAAGTATATCGAAGAAGGTTGTGGATTATTCCTGGCTTAGGTATCGTAGAAGAAATTGTAAGGAAAGTGAGTAGAGATATTGTAGTCATTCATGACTATCCCAAAGTGTTTCTGGAAGATTTTCCAAGGCTTCCGCCTCCAAGGAAAATAGAAATCCTAAATGATCTAATCTCTGGTGCTGCAACTGTGGCACGTGTGCCATATCAATTAGCATCATCCGAGTTAAATTAATTATTTGTGCAGTTTTAAGAACTATCTGATAGAGGTTTTATTCGATCGAGCTCGTCAGTTTGTAGAACTCTTATTCTATTCGCTAAGAAGAAAGATGATTCGTTTCGTATGTGTATCGATTACTGAGAGCTGGATAAGCTAACGATCAAGAATCGTTACCCATTTCCATTAGTTGATGATTTATTTGATCAACTTCGAAACTCTCGTGTTTTCTCCAAAATTTTGGTGTTTTTTCCAAGATTGATCTTTGTTTTGTTTATCATCAACTTCGCATACGTGAGAAAGATATTCCTATTATGGCGTTTAGAACTTGTGATGATCATTATGAGTTTAGTGTTATGCCTTCTGGTTTGACCAGTACACCTTTGTATTCATTGACTTAATGAATTGTATGTGTAAGTCGTGTCTTTATAAATTTGTAATTGTTTTCTTTGATGATATTCTAATCTGCCCGAAGAGACAGGAAGAACATGCCAAACACTTAGGGACTATATTGAACTTGTTAAAGAACGAAAATTGTACACGAAATTCATAAGGTGTGATTTTTGGCTTGGTTCGGTACAACTTCTCTGTCATGTGATTGACAAAGTGGCATACATGTTGATTCTACGAAAATCGAAGCCATCGAAGATTTGAATGTTCCAACTATTCCAACTGAAGTACAACAAATTCTAGGTTTGGCTGGTTATTACTGAAGGTTTATTAAAGGATTCTCTTTCATATCAAAACCAGTAACTAAGTTAACCCAGAGAATGAACCGTATGTGCGTGGCATTTACGAAGATAAAGATTTACAAACCATGAAGAGAAAACTCTGTAGCACGCCGATCTTATCGTTACCCGGAAGAAGTAAAGATTTTATTGTTGAGTGCGATACATCTCCTATATGATTTAGGGTTGTTTTTAATTGAGTATGCTTGTAGAAAACCTAGGAAGAATGAGGAAACTGCATAACCCACGACTTGTAACCGGGTGCGGTGATTTTTACTCTTTGTCTATGGAGACATTAATTGTATGGCACTAATGTACGGTATCCACCAATAGAAAGAGCCTACGATGCATTCCGGTATAAAAAGAGGTAAATTAGCCAATATAGGTCATGAAAATCTACCGTGCAGGAATACTTGGAGGGGTAACCTCATCATGCAAATTAGAGGGGCTGCCTCTAATTTAATATACTGGTTTGGGTAGGAGGGATCAGCTCCTTGTGAAGGATGCAAGGCACACACCACATTCACACTGAGTAATCTACTGAAAACATGTAACTAGGATGCACACATACGCCCCACATGATAAAATAATATGGCCAAAAGCTGAAGGGACGCCACGAGCAATCACTCCGCCGTGGTGAAGTCATAACATCAGTGCCTCTAATGTTATGGTTATGGTACCTCCATAACTAGGTGAAACTGGTCATGCATGTATATGGCTATAGGTATTCTAGATTAAACATAAGCAAATCAAACATATAAAATTATACTAAGGGAAAACATTTGGCTGCATACGGGGAATCCTAATAAGGAAAGAATGTCCATACTGAAAGGACGAGAATCCGTACCTTATGTCGAGTGAACGAAGAAGACGAACTGAGGAGAATCCTACTTCGGTATCACTAATGCTACAAAAATACATACGTGAATAAGTATCTGATTACTAAATACGTAACTGGTTTTATGTCATGTCTTAAATTATCTTATACGTTCATGCCATGTTTTACTGTTTTAAGCCTTAAACTGTGTTTTTCTTATATTCTGTCTATTCTGATTAAGTATTACTTGTATTTCATGTATTATTATACTTACTGTGTAATAATAAGTAACTTTCTAAAAATAGCAGGTTTCCTAAAATAGAAAGTTTCTAAAAATAGAAAGTTTCCAAAAATAGAAAGTTTCCAAAAATAGAAAGTTTCCAAAAATAGAAATTTTCCAAAAATAGAATTACTGCTTAAAATAGATAAGTTTCTAAAAATAGAAAGTTTCCATAAATAGATTAGCTGCCTGAATTAAATAAGTTTCTAAAAATAGAAAGTTTCCATAATTAGATATAAGCTGGTTAAATAAGCTAAGTATATAAGCTTAAGTGTTTTCTGATTATTTTTCTAAGTCATAATGATATAAGGTATAGTTTATTAATTATTACATGTAATTTAAATAAACTATAGGTTAAAAGTATTTAATTAAATATATCATGTTTTTAATTAAATAAAGTTAAATACTTAGGTTAAAACATGTATTATTAATTATTAATAATATAACCTAAGTCATGTTAATTAATTAATTATAACCATGGTTTTTAAATAATTAATTAATTATAAGTCTAGAAAAATATAAAACTTAGGTTAATATATCCATGATCTAATAATTAAATTATAACCTAAGTCATGTTTTATTAAATTAATCATGTAATATAATTATTAATTTAATTTTAACATATGATTATTAAAACATAACCTTAACATAAACCATGAACCGGAACGTGACTAGAAACCATGAACCGGTCTCGAAATCAACATCATACCCTAACCACTTCGGGGTTCCCCCTTGTTTGCTGCTGCCATGGGACCCACACCACCAAACCGGGACCATATGGTCTCGGTGGTGGTCTATAAGCCAAACCGAGACCCCCTTGGGGTTCAGTTTAGGCGTCGGCCAAACAAACACCCCTAAAAATCTCCGTTTTGATTTACCCCATAACTAATTACATGTTTGATTTATGTTTTTAATTAGGTTTTTAAAAACATCATGTTCTTATTTAATTTATTAAATCAAAACAAAAGAAAAAGGATTAAAAAGGTATACCGAATGCGTGGATCTAATGAGGATGAACACACACGAACACTTGCACAAAAACCAAGATCAAAATCAAACAAACACCCCCCTTTGGTGTTGTTGTATGCGGCGGCCAAAAAGGAAGAGCAAGGAGAAGGAGAAAACTTTTTTAGGTTTTTGATTTGTTTTACTGTAAAGTGAAAAGTGAATACAAGTTTTACCTTAACCCCCTTCTTAGTAAAATTTGATGGGCTTGGCCCATCTTTCTTGATGTAGTCGCGGGTAGGGGGCCCCACATGGGGTACCCGTACCGTTTTCCGTGTCTCGTTATTTAAGTGTTCGTTCGTGTTTATTTGTGTTCGTGTTTTATGTGTTCTCGTTAAATATTAACCATGAATTAACATATTTATTCGTGCTCGTAATAAATATATGTACGTAATTAATATTAGTTCGTGATTTAATTACGTTCATGATTTCGTGATCGCATGTTCGTGATTAATTATTGTTAAATAATTATTGAGTGTTCGTACGTAATAAATACTTATCGTGTTCTAACACGTACGTAATACGTAGAAATCTAACACGTGAACGTAATCATACTATAATAGGAAAGTTTTAATCTTGTACGTACGATCTTAAGGGTACTATTCATGGTAAAAGCATGTGGGTTTTACAACTCTTCCCCCCTAAGAAGAATAGTTCGTCCCCGAATTATAGATAAAGTAAACCGGAAAAGAAGAACATACCCGAATTCAAAATATGAAATGAGGGTAAGAAGCCCGGATAGACTCCTCTGTTTCCCAAGTGGCTTCCCGCTGGGTATTGTCCCTCCAAAGGATTTTGACGAATGGAATCGTCTTCCTTCTCATGACTCGTTCTTGTCTGTCAAGAACTCGTTCGGGTTCTTCTATGAAAGTGAGATCTTCACGTATCTGTTCCAGTGGATACTGAACCATGTGAAGGGGATGATACTGGTACCCTCTGAGTAAGGATACATGAAACACATTGTGTACATGCGAAAGCTGCGGAGGTAACGCTAACCGGTAAGATACTTCACCGACTCGTTCAATGATATCAAACGGTCCGATGAAACAAGGACTGAGCTTCCCTTTAATCCCGAAGCGTCTAACACCACGTGCCAGCGAAACCTTAAGGAAGACGTGATCTCCTACGTTAAAATGTATGTCCCTACGATGCTTATCGTCGTAACTCTTCTGACGTGACCGTGCCTCCTGAAGTTTCTGCTTAGCTATTGCGATCTTTTCATTGGTCATCTCTATGATTTCTGGTCCTTCAAGTGTTCGCTCGCCAACCTGATCCCAGCAGATTGGGGCGCGACACTTTCTGCCATACAACATCTCGAAAGGAGCACACTTGATACTGGCATGCCAACTGTTGTTGTATGTAAACTCCACCAAACAAATGTAATCGTCCCAATCACCCGTCCATTCCAACGCACATGACCTCAACATGTCTTCCAATGTCTGAATCATTCGCTCCGACTGTCCGTCTGTTTGAGGGTGAAAGGCCGTGCTAAGCTTAAGTTGTGTACCCCAAGCTTTCTGCAGACTCTTCTAAAATCACAAAGTGAAACAATGATCTCTGTCTGAGACGATGCTGGATGGAGCACCGTGGAGTCTCATGATCTCCCTTCTATACGTATCGGCGAGTTTACTTACCAGATTTTCCTTGCGGATCGGTAAGAAATGAGCTGATTTGGTAAGTCGATCTACGATAACCCAAATTGCATCGTGCTTCCTCTTGGTAGGCGGAAGACCAGTAAGAAAATCCATGGTGATATTGTCCCACTTCCACTCTGGAATATCTAACGGTTGAAGGAGACCGCCAGATCGCTGATGCTCGATCTTAACCTGCTGGCAGGTAAGACATTTGGAGACGTAAGTGGCCACACCCTGTTTCATACCACTCCACCAAAAGTATTGCTTGATGTCATGGTACATCTTAGTCGAACCAGGATGTATAGAGAATGGGGAGATATGAGCTTCAGCTAACAAGGCTTCCCGGAGTTCTTGATCATCAGGAACACAAAGTCTCGTGCCCTGCCATACGATACCATCTGCATCTACCCTGAATTCCGTCTGTTTTTCCAATTTCTGAACTATCGCCCAGATGTCTCCATCATCTTTCTGAGCTTCCTTGATCTTAGAGAGTAACTTGGGTTCTACTCTAAGATTAGCCCAATAACCGTGCTTTCCACGTACCATGATCTCGACGTCTAATCGCTCTAAGTCTCTTATGATTTCCTCCTCAATTTTAATGCCGTTGATCATTCCGGACTTCCTCCTAAGAGCATCTGCTACTACATTTGCCTTTATGGGATGATACTATAGATTAATGTCATAATCCTTCAACCACTCTAACCATCTTCTCTGCCTCATGTTCAATTCACGTTGAGTGAAGACATACTTCAAGCTCTTGTGATCCATGAAAATGTCACATGATTCACCATACAAGTAGTGCCTCCATATCTTCACTGCAAATACGACTGCAGCAAGTTCCAAGTCATGCGTGGGGTAATTTTCTTCATAAGGCTTTAGCTGCCGTGAAGCGTACGCGATCACTTTCCCATGTTGCATGAGAACAAAGCCAAGTCCCTTCCCAGATGCATCACTGTAGATGTGAAATCCACCCGTACCAGCTGGGAGAGTAAGAATAGGTGCAGATACTAGCTTCTGCTTCAGGTCTTCAAAGCTCTTCTCTCGTTCTTCAGTCCAGACGAATTTCTCCCCTTTCCGCATCAGTTTGGTTAATGGTAGTGCTAAGCGGGAAAAGTTCTCCACGAACCTACGGTAACCAGCTAAGCCTAAGAAACTGCGGACTTTCGTCGCTGATGTCGGCCTCGGCCACTTAGTAATGGCCTCAACCTTTGCTGGATCCATATTGATTCCTTCTGCTGATACAATGTGACCTAAGAATGCCACCTTGTCTAACCAGAACTCACACTTGGAGAATTTAGCATATAACTGCTTCTAGCAAAGAATCTGTAGTACTGTACGAAGATGGTCTTCGTGTTCCTCCTTGGAATTTGAGAAAATCAGGATGTCATCGATGAAGACAATGACGAACTTGTCCAGAAATTCATGGAAGATTCTGTTCATCAAGTCCATGAACACTGCTGGAGCATTTGTCAGGCCGAATGACATGACTATAAATTCGTAGTGGCCATAGCGGGTACGAAAAGCAGTCTTGGCAATATCCTGCTCCTTGACCCGTAGCTGATGATAGCCTGACCTAAGATCAATCTTGGAGAAGTGTTTGGCCCCTTGGAGTTGGTCAAACAGATCTATATGCGGCAGTGGATACCTATTCCGGATAGTAATTTTGTTGAGCTCGCGATAGTCTATGCAAAGACGCATACTGCCGTCCTTCTTCTTAACAAATAAGACCGGCGCGCCCCATGGAGATGCGCTCGGTCGAATGAAACCTCTTTCAAGAAGTTCTTGCAGTTGATCCTTCAGCTCTATGGGAGCCATGCGATAAGGAGCCTTAGAGATTGGTTCAGATCCTCGAATAAGCTCGATATTGAATTCCACTTCTCGTGCAGGTGGTATGCCCGGAAGTTCTGCTGGAAATACATCTTGGAATTCCGACACTATTGGTTGATCCTGAATTGATGGAGATTCAGCATCCATGTCGTGAACCGTAGCTAGATAACCCTCGTAGCCATGTGACAGTAATGCACGCGCTTGCAGGGTAGATATGATTTGTACAGACCGTTCGGGTACGAACCCATTATGAATGTACTCTAGTGCATTTACATCACCGAAGATAACTCGATATGAATGGCAATCTAAGGTAGCATGATGCTTGGATAACCAATCCATGCCCAAAATCATGTCGAAGTCATTCATGTCCAGCGGAAGTGTGTCAACAGGTCGAACCTTATCGTCAAATTCTAGGGGAAGACTCTTGTATACATGGGTGATTAATACAGAGTCCCTCAAAGGCGTGGAAATAGTAAGCCTATTCTCTAGTGGCATGGGGAGCATCCTAATGTTTCTAGCATAAGCAGTAGAAATGACCGAGTGAGTAGCACCCGTATCGAAAATAACACACGTAGCTTGACCATACATATACAAGATTCCAGTGATGGTACCTGTAGAATTGTTGGCCTGGTCTCGAGATGTCGTGTAGACACGCCCGGTGGTAGGAGGTGACTTGGAATCAGCATGTCCCGATGTGCCCTCCATCTCGCCCTTACGACAATCCTTCATGATATGGTCAGGAAGACCACACTTGAACCATGCGTCAGTGTTACGACGACATGGCCCTGGGTGCCTACGGTGGCAAGTAGAGCAAAGAGGATGAGTATATCCTCCAGCAGGTGCTCTGTCTGGCTGAGAACCTGATAAAACATTTTACAAAAGACATGATAATAGGGTACAAAGGACAACGCGGATAATCGTATGATTGAATACCAGTGATAGCTGGACGGCTAGGCTGTGAAACTCTCTAGTTCTGGTCCCTACCGTTTCCATGGTTCCTGGTAGAAATTTGCTAAAGTGTCAGAATATGAGTTATACATGAAATCATAAGAAAATGCGTAAGTATTAGGACCTGCTGCTGTTGGAGTGTCCAACGTTGTTACGATAATTATCATTACCGCCACGGCTATCCGTAGCAGAACGGTCGTTAGTCTGACCGTTTCCCTTGGGCTGATGAGGCTGCTGCTGAGTAGCCGGCTGAGACCGGTCCCTAGTTTTCTGCCTGGAAGATACAATTTAAAGAGATGAATAATGACATATACTGAAAGAATATGGATTGATCACCGCTTGAATACGAATGTTTACCTCTTGTCGGGTCTCTCAGCTTCCCCGAACTCATCTCTCTCTTGCAGCATTTCCAGTTTGCGTGCTGCATCGGCCACTTGTGCTACAGTGTTGAACGTATCACACACCAGATTGTTTGCGACCGATGTGCGAAGAGCCCACCTAAAGTGGTGTGCCTGCTCTTCAGGAGTACCTGCTGCTGCACCAAGGAAACCAGCTAAGCGAAGAAAGCGCTGCATAAACTCGTTGCTATTCTCCCCAGCTCTCTGTCGGATCCCATGGTACTCCCTCTTGAGCTTGTCTTGCTCAGCCTTGGGAAAGAACTGCTCCATCACCCTGTCCTTGAACTGAGCCCAAGTCAAACCAGCAATCCACTCGTCACCTCCCTCAGACTGCATCAACACTAACCACGGCACATCGCCTTCGAACCGATAGCATTCCAACCCCGCCTTGTACGCGGGGTCACAACCCATAGTATTGAAAATCTTCTCGATGTGAGCCAACAAGCTTTCAGCATCACTGGAGCTATCTGTTTTCTCAAAAGCTCGAGGACAGAGCTTGTTGAATCTCTCCAGCCATACTGCTAATGTCACTAGAGGAGGAGGAGGAGGTGCCTAGTTATGCTGCTGATTGATGGCAGCTCGAACCTCAGCCCTGATGTCATTCCTCAGTTGAGGAAGCAAAGCTTGCATTGCAGCTTGGATTGTAGCATTGAGTTGTTCCTGTTCGCGTGTGAGAACCATCTGACAGTATAACATAAAACATATGATTAAACAGCTCAAAACATAAAATATATATATACATGAAAAAAATTTATACCAAAATTCAAGAGAAAAATTTTATGCAAGAAAATTTTGTATATGAATGCATGATGCAGTTTTATGAAAACTTTTGTATGCTCGAGAGTGAACGCCTATGGTCAGTTCACCCAAAATAAAAGACATGGCGAGGGGACGCCTATGGGTCGGTCCCAAATTTAAAAGTTTCGATAAAACACATGCGACTAAATAGGGACAGTCCTGTACCAACCATTACTTAGTCATAAACCTGCGACAATGACATATATGTGTTTGCATAAAAATGATGAATGCATGAAAACGACTGTCAGTTCTAGGAAGACCATAGTGACTACCCACTAATCACAGGTCATATTTTGAGAGCCTATAGGTCGAAGCCTTGGCTCTGATACCATAATTGTAACACCCCATTTTGATAATGGAATGTCACACGTAATTATGGCGTGTCATCAAAGCATACAAGGAAAAATGTCTAAACATTACATGACCATAAAAGGAAAATACCGGAATCAAACATCGGTAGTCCAAAAGTAAAGCTCATCACACACAAACATAAGTACTGTAAAGGAAAGGACTAAACAATGTCCATAGCAAGAGTATCAAAGTAAAGATAATGTATAAAGTAAAGAAAGGCTAGAAAGCTTCCAGTCCATATGCACGTACGCTTAAAGTCTACGAGCGTCCCTGAGTACCTGCCGTTTTGGGAACATAGAAAAGGGAAAACGGCTGAGCAATACGCTCAGTGCACGGATGTAAAATAAAGCATGAATATGATAAGCATATAACATATAATAGCGGAAGAAACTAAATCCTGAATAACCTGGTTAAGTCTTGGTAAAACTGGTTCTATAGTTTGAAAAGCCTTATGTTTATCTTATAAAACTGTTTAGCATATTCTGCCATTAGCCAATATAGGTCATGAAAATCCACCGTGCATGAATACTTGGAGGGGTGACCTCATCATGCAAATTAGAGGGGCTGCCTCTAATTTAATATACTGCTTTGGGTAGGAGGGATCAGCTCCTTGTGAAGGATGCAAGGCACACACCACATTCACACTGAGTAATCTGCTGAAAACATGTAACTAGGATGCACCCATACGCCCCAAATGATAAATATAATAATAAGGCCAAAAGCTGAAGGGACGCCACGAGCAATCACTCCGTCGTGGTGAAGTCATAACATCAGTGCCTCTAATGTTATGGTTATGGTACCTCCATAACTAGGTGAAATTGGTCATGCATGTATATGGCTATAGGTATTCTAAATTAAACATAAGCAAGTCAAACATATAAACTTATACTACGGGAAAACATTTGGCTGCATACGGGGAATCCTAATAAGGAAAGAATGTCCATACTGAAAGGACGGGAATCCGTACCTTATGTCCAGTGAACGAAGAAGACGAACTGAGGAGAATCCTACTTCGGTATCACTAATGCTACATAAATACATACGTGAATAAGTATCTGATTACTAAATGCATTTGGATGGAAGCTATCAAGACTTCTTACTTTATGCACTTCTTACATTACTTTGCTTATTTGGACATTGTTTAGTCTATTCCTTCAGTATTTACTTTTCATGTTTTGAGCTTATGCTTGGATTACCGATGTTTGATTCTAGTATTTCCTTTATGGTCAGTTAATGTTTTAGGACATTTACCTTACGCTTTAATGACACGCCATAAATACACGTAACGGTCCACTATTCCAAGTCGGGTGTTACAGTGATATTCTTGTGTAGCTTATTTGCTTTATGTTAATGCTTAAATTCAGTCTCTGTTAGCTTTAATACTTGTTCTTGCATTTTATTTTCTCAGTCCTTCCTTTAAATTTAATTTTCTTTGTTTAATTCTTGCTCGGTCTAGATTTAAGGGGTGTTTGGGACTAGGGTTTAACGTAGGATCATCTCATCTTTAAGGAGTGGGTTATGCAGTCACTTGCACTTGGTTAGAATAGAGTTATATTTTACTTTATTAGTAGGTTGTTAGTTAAAAAATCAAATTTTGTTGTTCTTCTTGTTTTCTGATTTTGGTTTAATCCTTGGTTATTGTTGTTTAAACTTGCTTAATCTCTTGTTATTTTTGGTATTTTAGTTATCTGGTTAGGCCATTGGTGGTGAACCGAATATAGGTTGTGATTTGAGTACACATGTTTCTTTTTAGTGTCAAAAGTTTGCCTTGTAAGTGTTAAAGACACCAGCTGCTTATTTTTTAGGATTTAGAGTTTAATTTTTGGCGTATAGTTAGATTAGGTAGTGATTCAAGTATGTCTGAAGTTATTTTAGGATTGACAGCTTTTTGATAGCATATTGTATAAGCCAATTTGCCTTAGACAACCTAAAACAAGGTAGTTAGTTTTCAGTCGCGGTAACAATAGATTTATTTGTGTTCATTTGATTTTTTTGATTATCTGTGCTGAATTGTGAGTGTGTGTGGTTATTATTTAAATATTTTTTTGTTCTAAAGCCCAAATAGACCAACTGCTTATTTGGCAGTGTTGATAAGTCCAAAAAAGTAATAACTATAAAAAAGGAAGTCTTGGGACTCGGACCCTAGAACCCCCCCCCCCCCTCAACACACCAACACCTTATCCATTTGTGCCCTTGGATCTTTTCTAACCATGGTGTTTTCTTTTTATTCTTATATCTTGTTGTTCAAAAGTGGCCAATAAGACAGTTATGGCTTATTGATTATTTCTTGCTTATTAAGATCACACACAACTTTTCTTTTGTAGTCATAGTACCTTATTTATCCTATTCTTTCATTTTGAGTTTTGTAGCCCTTGAAGTTAAATTTTTACTAGAAAACCAGATTATATAGCTTATTTTTTTTTTGCTTATTTGCTTCCATAGCTTATTATGTTTAGCTTTTTCTAAGTTTTTCAGTCCGTAAGTCATCCTTTACTTGTTTCTAAGCTGTAGGAACATGTTTCAAGATCTAGGGTTAAGTTTTGCACAAACGTGGCTATTTTGTCGTTTTGTGCAAACAAAACTCATTCAGTTTTATCTTATTTCAACATCTTATTCAAAATTTCTTTTTGAAATTTCTTTTTGTAACTAAAAAAGTCATCCTTGTGAATTTACAGCTTATAAGTTTAAGTGGTTAGCTTTTTAGCTTATTCACTTTAGCTTATTGCTTATTTTGATAAGTTGTGGACATCTTTTTGCAATTTATTTTTAGTTCTAGCTTATTTAGCCCAAAAGAGGACTATGTGCCAAATTTAAGCTCATTAGATTAAGTTTCGAGTTTATTGGGCTTATTAGGCCCAATAAGCTAGCTTATAGCTTATTTCTGACTTATTGGATCTGAACCAGCTTTTGGGTCTTTGGAAAAAGTTTTTTAAAACTTAATTTTGGGTCTATTAGCAATTTTGCTTTTCTTTTTTTCTTAAATTTTTCTTGATGGGCCAAAAAGCCCATTACGCTTAGCCTACTTGAAGGCCCATTTGACATTTTCAGACTTTTTCATTTTAATTTTTTATTTTACTTAGTTAAAATACATTAGTTTTAAAATTAATTTTTTTTGTATTTTTTGAATATTTTAATATTATTTTTATCGATTTGGGTAAAAACGTAATTCATCATAGTTTTTAGTCGTTTTAGTATAGAATCGTTTGTTACTTTAAATCCTTCCTTTTCGAAACTTGTTTATACTCATAATACGTATCATTGACCTTACCTTCACCTTGTACACAACGATCCCTTAGTTTTGATAACATTTACGGTTTTTCTAAATCGTGAAACGTCTTTTATACCTACCTATAAATCTAAACCTATCACATGGGCTTATAGATTGTGCTAATATTAATAAATTGCATGAACACTTTGTGCCTCAGAAATAGCTATCTGCAGAACAAATATATTGGCCACCTAAGTCTACTATAGATGTGTAAATGTACTCTGTCAATCTAGAAAATTTGCAACTGAATTAGCGCGTGTTGTTCCTACTAGAAGTTTTGTTGTTCATTATCTTAGAAGTATTGAAAGCTTATTTATAAAGTTTGAGTAAATTTTAAAACATGACATTACTCCCACATATTTATTTGAGGGAGAACGCGGTTTTTGAAAATACAAAAGCATGTTTTCTTGATCAAATCATACCGTTTTATAAATAATTTAAAGATAATCTTGTTGGCCTTTCAAAGGGTATTACTAAAGAAGTTGAAGATTTTAAAACTATTTTAATAAATTAAACGATGAATATGAGCTTTGTATTACTGATAAACAAACTCTGTAGATCGAAAAGAAGAACATTCTTAATACTAATGGAAACTTGATTACTAATCATATGAAATATGAATTGTTAACTGATGTGATTTTGTTTAATGATGTTGGTACTTATATTGCTCAACTTAGTTCTAGACATGATTATGTCCTCTCTAAGAATATTGTGCTTGAAGTTGAACTTTGAAAAAGAAATCTGATGATTGAAAAAGAAATTTACGATGAGGAATTTAAAACATATTTGTTTCTTAAGAAACAGAATATTGATTTAGAAATCAGATTTCAATAATATAAAAAATGTTTTCAAACTAAATAGTGTGTGATATTAAACATTCACCTTAGTTTAATGCATTTTTTAGATAAACAAATTGAAAGATCATATAGCAAAAGACAATGTCATCATAAAGTTGAAAGTACAAATTAGTCACATGAAAGAACAGAGAAGTCAAAATGATCTTAAACAGGATTTAAAGTACTTATATGTGGAACGAATAGATTTGAAAGCTAAGAACGAATGGTTAAGAGAACATATTAAGGATGTGGAAACATAGTTTAAGGATAACTTTGATTCAATCAAAGCCAATCGTCTTAAACATCAAGTTCAAAGTGAAGCTTTAACTGTTCGAAATGCTAAGTTACTAGCTCAAAGCAGTAATCATGCCTCTAGTTCAAAGATGTCTGTCCTATAATTTCGACCAGTAAGTGTTGATCCCAACCTTAGATCGATTTAGCTTTTTACTACCGAGATAAATCAAGAGTAATACGTAGAGAAACTTTGTTTGATAAACAGACCAAGTGTTATGCTGAAATAACAATTGGAATAAAGAACACAAACATAATGGTATACCAAAATTTCAATTTGATTAATAAACTTACTGAGAACAGTATCTACCATACCTAGAACTAAGGCCTCGTTTTATAACACAAGGAGCCTTGTACAATAAGAAACGATCAAATATATTAGGAAGATATACAAAGATAAATAAGATAAATAACATATTTGCGTATTTGTTTCTTAGAATAACATTCATGTCGATCCATGCAAGTCCATCGGTGGATGGAAGTCTTTTATCAGTGTCTCTCCATAAACGGTTACACTTTACTCTGACAGTGGCTAGATAAAACTTCATCAGTGGCTAGAAGAACTTTGTAAGCGGCTAAGTCTTAAACATTTTATTCCCAACAATCCTCCCCTTAACTTGATACTACACCTACTATCAAGTTTATGAATAAAACAAAAAGGTTGGGAGAGGATTCTAACAAACCATCTTAGCCTTGGATTTGAGAGTGAATGAACTTCAAAAACCATACTCCCAAGTCACTAGTGTAGTCAAATTTGAGCTTGGACTTCACCATCTTCATCGAGCTGTCCTTTGACAGTGGATAAACTTTTTACACCAACAAATACTCTAAAAACATAGGTATGTGTAGAAACTAGGGGGGTTGAATAGTTTCTCAAGTTAAAATGATCCAAAGATCGGTTTTCAAAAATGCTTTTTAAAAACTAGATTCAAGTGATTTATGTGAAGCCTTCTTATATACAATATGAACAAGTGATATTGTATTTAAACTAATATTCACAAAGTATATGCAGTAATGGATAATGAATGGAAATAGATAAGGAAAGGAAAGATCAAGCTGAACACCAAGAAGTTGATCACTTAATTAGGTTAAGAACTTGATTATTCATATCTTAAGTGATTATGGATGAAATGAAAAATACTTGAACTCGAGAACTCAATTCTCATTGTTTTCGTAAATGCTTGTTTTTGTATATTTTTGTAATCAAAACAAAGCGAGATAGAAAAGTGCAAGTAACGTTTTTAGGCATCATTGCATTAACAACCCCCCTCTTTTGATTGCGACAACATATAAACTCAATCAAGTATAAAAACAAGATTTTGAAGACGATTTTATTCCATTTCTCCCCCTTTGTCGAAGAAAAAAGGTATCCAAAGTCTTTGAGTAAGAAAAGAAACGACTTTGCTAAGGCTCCCCCTTGGTGCTTACTCCCCCTTGCTTGTGGTATCAAGAGATCGAGCTATGGTGACAAGCTATATAGAAGGGTTAGAAGAAAGAAAGAAACACCTAACAAGATATAGCAATGTTTACAAAATGAAATAAAACCCAAGATCCATATATAAATCATGTTAAAAACATGAAAAGATACAAGGAAATAGAAGTCATACAAAGATGTATGTCACACAAGCCTAAAACTTAAGCATAAGTTTAATCCTAGTTACACTAGAATTCTAAGATTTCCTTAAATTAGATGGCTTATTAATAAGAAATCCACTTGCTTAATTAGAAGACGATGTAGTAGCGGAATTTGGTGGTGGAGACTTAGAAATGATCTTGCATAGTTGAGAGGAAGATTCACTAGAAGACTTTTGATGTAATTCAACTCATCATAGATGTGAGACATGGCAAGATGTTGATACTGAAAACAAATACAATATGTTCCATGATGCATGACATTATCATGTGGTGGAGGAACGCAAAAGGAAAGTGGTGGAAAATGAGAGTTTCCAAAATCAATTTTTTTAGAAGGAGAAGAGATTTGATTTGGCGTGTTCTTGGATGAATTTGTGTTAAAAGAGATTGGAGAAAATGGTAGAAAATCTAGACTTTCATTTGGTGAATGATACATTTTACTTTGGTATGGAAGAGATGCAAAAGTGTTTGTGTTTAGTTAGAAAGCACAAGATATTTTAGGAGTGGTCAAAGGTTTAAAAGCTGAAATTCCCGAAAGTGTTGGAACGGTTTAGGTGTTTCAGAAAACATAGATATTAAGGCTAATGTCCGCGATACGATATATGTACCCGTGGTTCCTTAAATATAAGGCACCGTGGACAATAAAATATCTGTAGGCAGTGGGTGTGTTTTGGAATGAGGGAATTTTTCCAATTCAGCAAATCCTAAAGTTCTAGTCTAACTTATCATAAAGTTATGCTAAAGAGCAAATAAAGACAAAAAAACACAAGAACCAACAAACACGACTTTGACCAAAAGACTATTTGTTCTAAAATAAAAATTGATGTTGGAGGTGCGATTATCTAGAACTTAAATGTGACACACTTTCGATAATCTATGAATCTCCATAATTCAATGTTGTTCTAGCTATGATTGTGTGACCCATACATATTGATTATGTATGTTCGATAGCAATAGCAAGAACGTATGAAAAAACGTTTATAGATTGCATTAAAAATGAAAAAATTATTTCTTAACCATTGAGAAAAGACTTTGAGGTGTTTTGAAATTAAGAAAGAAAGTATTCAAAAACACTAGATTTTCCCCAATAACCCAAAGAATCAGAAAAGAAACTAACTAGAAAGTATAATGAACCCGCGGTTCCGTAAACATGGTTGTGGTTGAATAATTGTGTCGCGTTTCTTTATCAATAAATATCCGTGTACAGTGGCAACATTTTGAACGAAAAATAGAGTAAAAATTTTGAGAATCAGAAAATTTTTACTCAAAAATAAAAGATTTAATAGAGAAAAGACTAAATCAAGCATGCACAATCAAGGAATATGTTCCATTAACCCTATACCTAAGAGCAAGTAATTTAAAGGTTCCATCTTAAGTGGCTTAGTGAAGATATCAGCTAAGTTATCTACCAAGGGTACCTTCTCAATAGAAATGTTCCCCTTCTGAACATTATCCCTAAGGAAATGGTGGTGAACATCATCGAGTGTAATCCCGTAATCAACAAGCCCTTGCTTCATCCATAGAGCTTGTTGACAAGCTTTACCGATACTCACATACTCGGCTTCTGTGGTGGATATGGCAATAACGGTTTGTTTCTTTGAGAACCAAGAAGTTAAACAACAACCTATGAAGATACAAATACCGCTAGTTCTTTTCTGGTCCACATAGTCTCCCACATGATCCAAGTTGGCGTCAACTATGGTTTCTATGCAGGTCCCTTTGGGATACCATAATCCCAAATATATAGTGCCTTTAATGTATCAGAAGATAAGATTAACCGCTTCGAGGTGAGAGGTTTTGGGAGCCTCTTAGAAACGGGCACAAAGACAAACACTAAACATGATATCGGGTCAACTTGTTGTTAGGTATAACAAACTACCAATCATACCTCTATATTTGGTATTGTCTACCGACTCACAATCAGCATCTACGGTGAGTTTAATATCCGAGGCCATGTGAGTCTTCATAGGCTTAAAGTACTCTAGTCCAAATTTCTTTAGCATTTCTTTAACATACTTAGATTGATTAAAGAATTACCATCGTCCAATCGTCTAATTTGGAGTCCTTAAAAGAAGTTAATTTCACCCATCATGCTCATTTTAAACTTATCATGCATGATTTTGGCAAAGTTATCACACTTACTTTAACAAGTTGAATCGAATATAATGTCTTCTACATATATTTGAAAAATAATAAGATGAGATCCCAGTTGTTAATGCAGAAGCCATTTGGACGATTAATGAGAAGATGAGCAGTATGGATACTATAAACTTTAGCACTGTTAGTAGCGCTTCGCAAACTACAAGCCCTAATTTGAACTATTCATACTTTAGTCATGGGTCTCCTAACACATCTATACCTCCTAGTGGTTCGCTTGAACCTAATTCGATTGCTCAATCAGTTGATGTTCAGCAAAAAGCTACATACGCGAATGCTACTAGTGGGAGCTCTAATATTATCAACACAAGTAAGTCTTCGAATTTTAATTTTGTAAAGATTGACAAATCTATGAGGGGGCTAATATTACTATGCCACGAAGAGTTGTAAAAAATGTGAGTTCTAGATTTGAACACACCCTCTACGGATATTTTATTGGTAAAAGGTTGGCCTTTCCGGTGGTGGAATGCTTTGTGAAGAATAATTGGGCAAAGCTTGGATTGAAACGTATCATGATGAATGAAAAAGGTTTTTTCTTCCTTAAATTAGATTTAAGATCTGGTCTTGAAAAGGTGTTAGAATATGGACCTTGGATGATTCAAAATACGCCAATTGTTCTTAAAGAATGGACCTTGAATACTAGTTTGCTTAAGGAGGACATGAAACGAGTTCCTGTTTGGATTAAATTCCATGATGTTCAGCTGGAAGTATTTGATGAGGAAGGTATTAGCATTATTAGTTCTTATGTTGGTATGCCTATCATGATGGATTCGTATACCTATACGATGTGCAAAGAGTCATGGGGTCGATGTAGTTTCGCTAGGTGCCTTATTGAGGTAAGCGTTGATGAGCCTTTTAAGGAGGAGATTACTCTTGCTATCCCTCAACTTGAAGGTGATAATTTCTCTAAGGCAACAATACGTGTGGAATATGAATGGAGACCACCTAGGTGTACGAAATGTAACGTGTTTGGCCATACACTTGAGTCGCGCCCTATTAATGTTGCTATAAAGAAGTCTAATCCGGTGTCTACTAAATCTACTCACGAGGATGGATTTCAAGAAGTACGTAGTAGGAAGCGTAATAACAAGAATGTAAATCAGATTATGAAGGGCGTGCCTCTAGGGAAAGGGTTTCAAATGGGGAATGTGTTATTCCCACTTCAATCCATAACACAATATTTAGAGAGAGAAAGAGTAGAAAAGTAGAGAGAGAAACTAGAGAGATTTGGATGGTTAAACACTATTAGAGAGAGAAAGTGATTAGTAACCAACACCCTCTTCCACACATGGAAGAGGGTATTTATATGTCACGACCTTAAGGATTTAGTGGGCTTGTTCATGGGCCGGGCTTGGCTTTGCTTGGGCTTACGCCCCTAACTTATACAATATTAGCTTAAATACCAAGCCCGGTTTTCCCGACTAACCTATTACAATACATGACCAATAACGACTAAGATGACCTATTACACTCTTGTTAGACTATATAAAATATAGGGCTAACAATCTCCCCCAATGTATCGGTCATCTTTAAATGCATAAGATGATTGAGTGAGTACATCTTTGTGGAGGTGATCTTCATTCTTTTTTCTTGTATCTTGGTCTTGATCTTGTTTACAATGTCTTTGTTCCTTCATGCTTTTGTGATATTTATCTTGAGCCTTTGTCATTGTGTGCTTGAGATCTTCATCTTGTGCTCCTTGTGACTAAGATGACCTATTACATTCTTACATTCTTAGGTATCTTGATTATCGCCATCTTGTGCTCTTGCGACTTCTGAATCGACATCGGTCAGTACACAGCTACGCCACCTTCTTGATATGCAACAACATATATAGACACGAATAAAATGGCTTTGAACATTTCATCCTAACTCGGTAGCGTTTTACCTCCGGTCGGTGAAGACCGTTAGACGGTATCAGATATTGTACCTGTGATCGGGTAGATTCGATTAAGAACCTCCTTGACAGGGTTTCCCGGCGGTAGTAGCCAGTTCTCTTTACTCGGCCGTCTCTAAGCAGACTGCGAACGTAAAGAGTGAATCATAAGGATAAATTATCCGTCTGATTAGAGTCGTCAATTCAGAATTCCTAGAACAAGTTTGATTCTATAAGAATCGCACCGTTGTTGATTTCCAGTTTGTCACAAGCTTGATTCATAGAGAATCTTGCGAGTTACCTACCGTAGTGCTGTTTCATATTGACACCCAGGATTTCCATTCGTCACTATGAACACTAATGAGTGTCACTCTGAATGTTCTGGCAAGATCACAAGGATTTTGCGAAGAAACTTGGAATCAAGTTTGAATCAATTAAGAATCAAAACTTAGTTGCTTTCCAGTTCTCACAAGTTTGATTCGTGTAGAATCGCACAAGTTACCTACCATGAGCTTGTTTAATGCTGGCTCAAGCAGGATTTCCATCTTCATTGTGAATCGTATCACTCAGATGTTCTGGCAATATCACAAGGATAATGCGTAGGACCCGATTGTGTCCTAATGAGATCTCTTTTGGCTCTAGACTCAATAAGTGCATTTTGGTAATCAGAGGCGGGAGCAGACTGCCACCTTTTCAATATTAACTAACTCGGAGTGAGAAAGTCAATAGATACGTGTTGATCTCCGTGACAATGAGACAAGTTTCTTTTGAGAGATACTCGAATGGCTGGGAAGGGTTGTGCATTGCATCACTGGGTCCATGATGACTTGTTTTCAATAGATGTATTGACCCGGTTTCTGCCTAAGTTGCATAGAATATTCAACTCCTTCAATGCTTACCAATACGTCATCACTAGCACCTTGTTGTGATTGTTCCAGTGCTAACTTAAGTAATTGGTCCGCATTTAGCTTCATTCAACTCCATCTTTCCTAAGGACAACTATTTCTAGCTATGGAATGTCCTTGGGGAGATCCCTCCCGTTCTGGTTGGATCATAGGACTTTGTTTCTATCCTAAACCACCTTTTGACTCCAACGTTCCGTCGTGGATAGTAGGTTGTTTTGGGTATAGATAGTAACCACAAACCATTTAAAACCATTCAAAGTGCTTGATAAAAATCAACACTTTTAACACTTTGAAAGTTTTACATTTCCGAAAAGCTCCCCCTACACACATGCATCGATATACGAAATAGTTTGGCATGTGAAGGAAAGAGTTTCACTTGAGTCTTTAAGATCACTTGTTGCGATATATTACATTTTAATCACATTTTCTCCCCCTGTCTCTAATATAATAATATAATATTAGAGATACCAATTGATTAAAATATGACAATTTCCTAAAAATCGACGGGAGAGAAACATGTGTGCGCGCATGAATCATGGAACTTTTTCAGTCGGGTCGATCCCCTCAACAATATATGTGTGTCTTGAGAGAAAATTTGACAAAATTTTAGAAAAACGACACCACAATATATGTTGAGGTACGGAGTAGAGATGCCTTTTCCGATATAATATATTACATTTTGACAATTTCATATCATTTTCGAAATGTGTTGGATACATAAAATATTACTATTTCAGAGATGTACCCCAACAACATTAAAGGCTTAATTTTAAAACGCTCCCCCTCAAAAATTGATCAAAATAACATATGACAATTTTGAGATATAAAAACCATATTATGAGGAAGGGAGTGTTGAACACACAATTTTGAAAGATTTAGAAAAACCTTTTTGAGAAATTCTTGAAAATTTGTGTTCAACGGTTTTAAAATAAACATGATAGAAGACTTCTCTTCTATTGCTTAGGGAAAGCGCAATGAAACGTACACTTCCCTTTCGGGTCCGTTTTTCAGGAGCTCAAAAGTTTGATTGTTTTGTGACTAGCTCATGACCGAGAAAAATAAATTTCCCGTTGTGAAGGATAAGTTATCATCCGTGATAAACTTTCCTTAAGTTGAAGTTCGAGGTCTAAGCTGACATTTACTTAGAAATCGTTTTCATGAGCTTAAAAAACTTTGAATGTTTTTATGAGAAGCTCATGACCGAGAAGTATGAATTTCTTGTTGAGAAGGATAAGTTATCATCCGTGATAAAGTTTCCTTATTTTAAGGTCCGAGTCTTAAGCTGTGATGCGCTTAGAAGTCATAACATTATATTTAGAGAGAGAAAGAGTAGAAAAGTAGAGAGAGAAACTAGAGATATTTGGATGGTTAAACACTATTATAGAGAGAAAGTGATTAGTAACCAACACCCTCTTCCACACATGGAAGAGGGTATTTATATGCCACAGCATTAAGGCTTTAGTGGGCTTGTTCATGGGCCGGGCTTGGCTTTGCTTGGGCTTACGCCCCTAACTTATACAATATTAGCTTAAATACCAAGCCCGGTTTTCCCGACGAACCTATTACAATACAAGACCAATAACAACTAAGATAACCTATTACATTCTTGTTCGATTATATAAAATATAGGGCTAACAGAATGATTTTAAATACAAGCCTAGAGCTTCGACATCGGGTCCTGCTGGTGCTAAGGTGAATCCAGGTAATCAAAAATTGAATACTATTGAAGTTGATAAAAAGAAAAAGTCTACATCTCCCATCCTTATTTCCACGTCTAATGCATTTGGTGCACTAGAACATGATGATAATGCTCTGGAGGGTATGGATAGTGATGAAGAGGAAGAGGTGGTGGAAAATATATATGATGAATCGATGAATGTGTTTAATAACTCTAAAGGGGCAATCACTCCTACTGATATGGTGCTCAATGTTTAGTTTAGCAGCTTGGATTATAAGGGGCTTGAACCAATCCCCTAAACAAAAGGAGGTTCGTCATGTTATTCGGGAGAATAATTTAACTGTTTGTGCGATTCTCGAATCGCATGTGGATGCTTCAGGTGTTTATGATGTTTGTCTGAAACTTTTTCGTGGATGGAAGTGGACTTCTAATGGTTCTATTTGTTCTAAGGGCACGCGTATTATTTTGGGATGGAATGATGATAATGTGGATCTTATGGTTCTTTCTTAAACTAATCAAGTTATTCGTTGTCAAATCAAAACCCGTATGGATAATCGTAACATTTTTTGTTCTTTTTTTATGCTAATAATTACTATGGAGACCGTATGGCTCTTTGGACGAATCTGATTGCTCATTCTTCCTTTATGCGTAATCAACCTTGGGTCCTACTTGGCGATTTTAATGCAGCCTTAAATCTTGAAGACCATTCGTGTGGCGGTTATACTCATTCTATTGCCATGAGGGAATTTAAATATTGTGTTAATTAAATGGAGGTGTTGGATATTAATGCTACAAGGTTTCATTTTACGTGGAATGAAAAACCACAAGGTGAGGTGGGTATTCTATAAAAAATTGATCGTTTTATGTCTAACCTCAAAATTTTAGATTGCTTTCCTGGTTCTTTTGCTATATTCCAACCATATCGAATATCGGATCACTCTCCTTGTGTTTTGCATATTCCGGTGGTTAGTAAATCTAAACCGAAGCCATTCAAGTTTTCTAATTTCCTTGTTCATAAGGATGGGTTCCGTGATATTGTTAAGGAGGGATGGAACCTGAATGATAATGGGTGCTCGATGTATAAACTAGTTAAACGGCTCAAAGGCTTAAAGACTCCTTTTAGGAAGCTGTTACATTCGTATGGTAATCTTCATGATCGTGTTAAACGATTACGAGTTGAGCTGGATGCTTCTCAACGAGCCCTTGATTTGGACCCTTTATCCGTCATTATTAGAGAAAAGCATGATCACTATTTGTTAGCTTTCAAAGAAGCTTCATTGGATGAAGAGAGGTTTTTACGACAAAAATCAAAAATTGAGTGGCTAGCAGCAGGGGACTCAAATACTTCATACTTTCATAATTCGGTTGAAAGTAGAAATGCTAGAAATCGCATTGAAATGGTTCGTGATGCTAATGATGTTTTATTTGAAAATCATGATGTGGAAACGGCTTTTGTGTCTCATTATGAGAATTTCCTGGGATGTGAAGGTTCTACTGTCCCGCTTAATACACAACATTTATTTGATCATGTGTTGAGTAGTGACAAAGCAAATTTTATGATTCGTGAGGTGTCTTAAGAAGAGATTAAACAGGCTATTTTTTCTATAGGTGATGACAAAGCTCCTGGACCTGATGGTTTCACTGCATCATTTTTTAAGAAGTCTTGGGATATTGTTAAGGTTGATTTTGTGGATGCTATTCGTGACTTCTTCAGAATTGGTAAGCTTCTTAAAGAGATCAATCATACAATTATTTCTCTTATACCGAAGGTAACTGTTCCCAACAAAATTAATGATTATCGTCCTATTTCTTGTTGTAATGTTAACTTTAAGTGTATTAGCAAGATTATTGCTAATCGTATTAAAGGTGATCTTGATTTTTTGGTGAGTATTAATCAATCTGCGTTTGTTCCGGGTCGAAGGATTTCTGATAATATCTTACTTAATCAAGAACTAATGCGTAATTACCACCGGAATCGGGGGCTTCCTAGATGTGCTTTTAAGGTTGATATTCAAAAAGCATATGATACCGTTGATTGGAATTTTCTGCGCAATATTCTGATTTCTTTTGGGTTTCATACTACGATGGTTAATTGGATTATGGTGAGTGTAGCTACTACTTCATATTCGGTGAGTGTTAATGGTTATCTATGTGGCTGGTTTCGAGGTAGGAGGGGCTTATGACAAGGAAATCCGCTATCTCCTTATTTATTCAATTTAGTTATGGAAGTTCTATCATTGATTGTGAACCGTAATGTTTGTAATGCGGAGGATTTTCAGTTTCATCAACATTGTGAGCATCAACGAATTGTTAAATTGTGCTTTGCTGATTTTATTCCTTTTTTCTAAAGGGCACTTGCCGTCGATTCAGGTTATTGTGGATGCCCTTGAGGAATTTAAGAATGTTTCGGGTCTTGTTCCAAGTATTCCTAAGAGTACTGTCTTCTTGTGCAATGTGTCAATGGCTTTAAAGACGAGTATCTTAGATATGCTGCCTTTTAATGAAGGTACTCTTCCTGTTCGATACTTGGGTGTCCCTCTTATTTCTTCAAGACTGTTGATCCGTGATTTTCATGTTCTTGTGGAAAGATTAGAAGGTAGAATTAATAATTCGAAAAACAAAATGCTTTCTTTTGCAGGGAGGCTTCAACTTATTCGATCTGTCCTATCGTCTATGCATATATATTGGGCTTCGGTTTTCTTTCTTCCGGTTAGTATTATCCTTGACTTAGAACGGCTCATGAAAGGTTTTATTTGGTGTCAAGGTGTAATGAAGAAGGGTAGGGCTAAAGTTGCATGGGACTCGGTTTGTTTACCGCTTAATGAAGGAGGATTGGGCATTCACAAGATTGAGGAGTTTAATATTGCGCTTATGGTTTTGCATGTTTGGTGTATCTTAACTCGTAAGAATTCTTTGTGGGTGTAGTGGATTTACTCATATAAACTAAAAGATAGAAGCTTTTGGGACGTTCCATGTCTTGGTGATGTGAGTTGGGTATGGCGGAAACAATTATACATTCGAACTCATATTCGTCAATTTATATGGCATAAGATATATAACAGTAAAACTACTTCGCTTTGGTTTGATAGGTGGGCTGATCTTTTCCCTTTGAGGGACAGTATTTCGACCCGAATTATTAATCGTTCAGGTTTTAATATTTCGGATTCGGTGTTTGATGGTATTTCTAATGGAACATGGCGTTGGCCTAATGATTGGAGCTCTAGATTTCCTGTTATCTACTCAATGCCTGTTCCGATTATTGATGAGTCTAGGGAGGATGTGGTTATGTGGCGTGATAATAATGGTCATCTTAAACCGTTTTTTGTTGCTCTTGTCTGGGATACCATATGTACTCATGGATTAAATGTGGATTGGGTTCATGCTGTTTGGTTCTCCCAATGTATTCCGCGTCACTCTATCCATTTATGGCTTGTTATTTGGACGAAGCTAAAGACGCAAGATCGTATTAAAACATGGGATGTGGGTCCAAATGTTGATATTAATCTCCTTAGATGCTCGTTTTGTCGTGTCACTCAAGATTCACACGAACACGTTTTCTTTGAGTGTGTCTTTTCTTCTAAGGTTTGGTCTAAGGTTCGTGGTTTGTGCAAGATGGAGGGTGTTCTAGATAGGATTGATGATATTTTAAATTTAATCATTCCCCTTTCAAATGGAAGCTCGGTTGTTGCTATCTTGTCTCGTCTGATGGTGGCTGCCACTTCTTATTTCGTTTGGCGGGAAATGAATGCTAGGCTGTTCACGAAGTCTTCTATTAGGTGGATCAGCTGGTTTATGTTATTATTAAAACTGTTAGGCTGAAGTTAACTACCTTACGGTTAAAGAAGATTACTGTTGCATCCCGAAGTATCCTGGATCAGTGGAAGTTTCCATCGACATGTTTTGGTTATGATGGGAGTGCCGGGTGAGGGTTGTACTATTTTTAACTTGTCCAAGGTTTTTCCCACCGGGTTTTCTTTGGCAAGGTTTTTTAAGGAGGCAGACTCATTTGGTTTCCTCTTGCTCCCATCATGGTGTTACTTAAATGTTGGATGTCTTCATTTATTCATGTTTTCATCTTGGTTTATGTCCAGTTTTTCAAATGTTATAGGCAAGATATTTGTTTGGCTTTTAATAGGCCTTGTTTAACAAGCTCCATGTAGCTTGCGGTTAATGTGGTACTTTAGCCACATTACTTTGTACTTCAATGGTTTTTTGGTTAATATATTTACCGGGGTAACCCTTTACCAAAAAAAAATAAGATGAGATCCTTTCTTCTTAGTAAAGAGTGTATTGTCTCCCATGCCCATGGTATACTCATGTTTTACAAGAAACAATTTAAGTCTATCGTACCAAGATTTGGGTGCTTGTTTAAGACAATAAAGAGCTTTCTTAAGCTTGTAAACATGATCTGGTTTCTCAAAATCAATGAATCCGGGAGGTTGATCCACATATACCTCCTTATTGATCAAACTGTTAAGAAATGCACTATTTACATCTATTTGTTGAAGCTTAAAGTATTATGCACATGCATATGCTAAAAGGATCCTAATGGACTATAGCCTTGCTACAGGTGCATACGTATCGTCGTAATCAATTCCTTCTTGTTGATTATAGCTACAAGTCTATATTTTGTGGATTTACTTTTTAGTAATCCGGTGGTCTAGGTGGGTGGTGGAAGGTGGTGGTAGCCATTGTTGAAGTTTAGAGAGAGAGAGTGGTTGTGTGTGTAAAGAGAAAGAAAAGAAAATGTGATTAATGAAAAAAGAAACACAAGCAACACCCCTCCTTGGAAGCCTTGGAGGGGTATATATAGTCACACACCACACTTAAACTATACAGCGTTTCCTAGTCTATTCTGTGCGTGTGTGACTATGATAACTAAAGGGAATTCTTAAATGTCGTCACATAAAGTGAATTTCCAACAATCTTCCCCCATGGGACGACGTGTAGAATTCCTTACAATATGTTTCTTAAAAAGTACATAAGATTAAGAACAAAAGCTTCCATGAAGCGTCCAATGCTGATGATGTCTTCTGAGGCCTTTGACATCAAGTCTTCACTTCAAAACGACTCATCTTTAAAGTAACTTGTAGTAGAAATACTGTAACAACACGAGCTAAGTAATCCATATACTTCTGGTTAAGGAGAAGCTTCTGAATTAACTTCCCCCTAGTTCATGCCACATAAACTTGATGTAGAAGCTTTTAAATAGCTTCCCCCTAAACCGACAATCCTCGTAAGCAACTTCAAAGCTTTCAATAAAGCTTAGAATGATTAAGCGCACAACGAAATTTAAAAAGCAAACCCCATTATATAACATGATAATGTTGCTATGAGGGATTGAAAGTTTGGGACACACCAAGTAGATCAACAACTTTTCTTCTCACGCTTGAATAATTCTTCTGAATTTTTCTTCCCCCTGAGAGTTCAAGTTATGCATACTAGAAAGAATCAAGACATTTCTTCCCCCACATAGTTGAAGAAAATAAACCAATCCCAAGTATGAAGCTCAAATACTGAATTAGACACTTTATCCCATTAATGAAGTTGACATCGTAACACCAGAGTCATTTAAGTCCCGGAAATGCACATATCTTCTTCCGGAGATGCACCAGAGTCCATTAAGTCTCGGAAGTGCATATCTCTCCATATAGGACAATGATGATGAATAATTGCAACAACAAAACTATTAAACATCGAATCAGTAGTGTACCGTTCAGAGATTGATAATGCCACGAGTTAAAAACACTGATTTTCTCTGCAGTTATGACAAATGTCATCCCGGAATGTCTTCAAATCAAAAGAAGGTATGAAGTTCATCACGTGTACTCGTTGTGCGTTCAATGTGTCTTCTTATTCCCCCTTGATGGTTTCGAAACTCGAAACCATCAATAAATCGTACGCACATGTACCTGAAATCTCGTGAGAATAATAAATAAGCTGAATTAAATATTTTGTGAAAATCAGTTGTTGATCGAAAATCTCTACTCATAAACTCTCCATGGCCATCTTTACCAACCCACTTGAAAGCAATTTGAAGTGACCACTGATAGAATGAACCATATACATCAAACGTGAAACTGAATAAGAATCCCTCGATCTTGTGACTTAAGCTTGCACTATTGTTGAATGAGGAACGGTGGAGAAATCTCTAAGTACCCAATGCATCACTGAAGAAGTCTATAAGCACAACACCTCTTGAAATTATCCACGTCGACTAAGCGCGTGACACTGAGTACAACAATGTAACCCCTTTAAGTGATAGTTATCCGAGTCATCAACCAACCACCCCAAACCCAGAAACCTGATAAACAAGTCTTCATTCTAAGATAAAGCACGAGCAAGTTATCTTCAAAGATAAAATAAGTGCACGCCTTCGGAAAATCCGTCTTCAACTTCACATAATTAATACCCGATCAAAAATCTGTAGTCACTAAAAATATACCCATTTTTCTTCCGTCTCGTCAAAAAATTTTGTCACTTAGTCTCTCGTCACTTGATCACTTTGTCACGTCATTTTGTCACTTTTAAAATCGTTAATCAAAATAATTAATATTTATCATATGAAGTGAAATGATAAATAAAATTTTGATATAACAATGTTTATTTTTTTTTACAAACATCATGCACTTCGTTTTTTATAAATTGAAATTGATGGCCCATAAACCTTGCACCCCAATTGTGGAAACCAGTCCAAATTTGACTCTACTAAACGACTGGCCTAAACCGGATTGTTAAGAACCTGGTCCATTATCAAACTCCTAACAATTAGGGTAGTATAAAATACCTAACCCTAATCTATCTTAACCTAATCTCATACATACCTAACCATCCGCCCCCAAATCCTCTCTCACACCCCCTCATCGTAACCTCCGTCTCCATATACTTCTTACGAATCCGCCATCTTAAACTAAAAAAAAAATCATCAATCTCATCTTTGATAACCATTTCAAAACACGATTTCAAAACCACAACCTGATTACAACCTTGTTTTCCGATGGTTATATGCACGAATCAACCAAGATCAGCGCATCAAGTTCCTTTTAATTAAGGTCTCAGGTAGGTTTATTAATAACTGCATGTTGGTTTTGATCGAATGAATCGAAAAAATAAAGTTTATAACAAGTTTGTTATAAAGCTATATTTAATTTAGTATAGTAATCACAAATCTATGATGCATGTCGGTTTATGCTACATGAATCGAAACAAAGAGTTGATTGAAACATAATTGTTATCAATCCTTCTTTAATTTCGAAAATAAATTACAGATCTGTGATGATATATTTTCGATTTCGTGTTAGATCTTAACAGATCTACACATGCACAGCGAAATAATTCTGAGATCAATGTATATGTTTTAGTTGTGAGTCAGATTGGAGTCTTGATGATGATATATAGATGGGATTAGGTGTCGATGGGAATAGTTTAGATCATGGTGTTGTGGAGTCATAAGGTTGGAGATTTGTTGGTCCTGGTCAAATGTTGTGTTCTTAAAAACAGTCGCAATGTTCTTCTTTTAAATAAAGTCCATCGCGAAGTTTTCTAGGGTCGAGTCAAGATGGTGATTAAGTGCTCAGTCGCAATGTTTAAACTGTTTCTTCCATCGGAATGATTAAATCCGTCGGAATATATCCATCGGAATATATCCGTCGAAATATATCCGTCAGAATATATCCGTCAGAATATACCCGTCGGAATATACCCGTCAGAATATACCCGTCAAAATATATCCGTCAGAATATATCCATCGGAATGGGTTCCATCAGAATATTCGATCGCAAGTAGAAACCCATGGTTTATGCGATCGCAATATTCCGATCTGAATGTTACCATCTCAATATCTGAAACCCTTATCCATAAGTTGTACTTTTTTTCCGTTTTTTCAGGGTCATGTTTTTCTGGGTTACCAACTTCATCTTCATAAAAGATTACCATAATAAACCCAAAAATACTGTTAAAATCAGATATGTAAACTTTGACCATGAAAGCATGAAATATCACTGTGTGCACACCAATCAAAACCCAGTAACAAAATACCAGATACAAGAAAAGATGGCAGGTTTGACTTTTGACCAGGAAAAGGACACCATAGACTGATGAGATAAGATAAGATAAAAGCAAATATTGGTAAACATGATGGACTGTGAAACAAAGATGTAAGATTATGACAAAAAATTAAAAAAAAATTAGACCACCATATCGAAACTAAAAACACGATCCAAGGATTGAACCGAGGCTCTAATACCAATTGTGGATTTGCTTTTTAGTAATCCGGTGGTCTAGGTGGGTGGTGGAAGGTGGTGGTAGCCATTTTTGAAGTTTAGAGAGAGAGTGTGTGTAAAGAGAAAGAAAATAAAATGTGATTAATGAAAAAAGAAACACAAGCAACACCCCTCCTTGGAAGCCTTGGAGGGGTATATATAGTCACACACCGCACTTAAACTATACAACATTTCCTAGTCTAGTCTATGCGTGTGTGATTATTATAACTAATGGGAATTCTTAAATGTCGTCACATAAAGTGAATTTCCAACAGCTTTGTTACGAGACACAACATAGTTCTCATCAATTTTGTTTCTATAAACCCATTTGGTTCCTATGATGGTGGTATTTCTAGCTGAAGGAACAAGTTCCCAAATGTCATTAACAAGGAATTTATTTAACTCTTCTTGCATGGCGATGACCCAACTCTCGTCCATCAAAGCTTCTTTAACATTCTTAGGTTTAGTTGTTGGAAATATGTTTTTATAGTTATAAAGTCTCGATCACTCCAACAATATATTTAAGGGCTCGTAGTATAGTTTTAGTAACATTTTATGTAAGCCCGACCCATGAGCATGTTCACGGGCTGGAGGCCCAAGTCCACTTATGGACTTGGGTATATAAACCCCTTTCCTTCATGGAAAGGGGTGTTGGTTGTTTTATATTTTCAATATATTTCACACATTTTCTCTCTACTTTCTCTTACTAGAAACATCAACCCATTTGTTAGATCATAGATTACCAAGATTCTACAATTGGTATCAAGAGCCATGGGATGAAATAGAGGTATGCTTTGTGTTGTTCATGGTTTTTTTATTGATTTCGTGAGTTTTGATAGAGTTTTACCCAAGTTTGAAAAAAATCATGTTTTTGTTGTTCTAAGTGATCCACATATCTCCTACATAGTTGTGGTAGGGATTTGGGTGCTTTGTATTGGTCAAAATCACGAATATCTTAGAAAAAATTTCAACTTTCTTCAAATATTTCAAAACAGTGAGTTTATTGCGAAATATGGGCCTTAAGTATCTTCGCAATATATGAGGTTTTACAATATTGCGAAGTTAGTATCTTCGCAATAAAAAGGGTTTATATTATTGAGAAGTTGGCTATATTTTCAGTATTATGAAGGTTCAAAGTGCTTAATTATTGCGAAGACTGGAATTGAGATATTACGAAGACTGGATATTCCATTATTGCGAAGACTTGCATTCGTCTTTTATTGCAAAGATTGGTATTTCTTGTTATTGCGAATATTGTAAGTTTGTGATATTGCGAAGATTTTATCTTCAGTTATTGCGAAGATTGATATTGCGTTGAGGTTTTTGCATATATCGAAGAATCAACTTGTGGTATTGCGAAGATTGAAGTTTTGGTTATTGCGAAGCTTGCTTGAATTTCCAATATTGCGAAGATTGCTTGGGTATTGCGAAATCTGTTACTTTGAGGGTATTGCGAAATCTTTTCCAATTTTTTCACAACTTCGAGGATTTTAGACTTTGTATTTATTTGAAGACAATCACAACAACACACAACCAAAGGATAACAACGTATTGTTTCAACAAAACCAAAACACATTACCTTTATTTCGTTTCCCGATCATTTGGTAATCTTTCTTCAAGTGATCAAAGTGAATCCTCATTCATTCATGCCTACAATGACATCGTTTACTGACCTTTCTATCATCTCGGGTACCTACACCCGCCCACCGTTTCTTATCGAATAGCTATTTGAAGCATGGCAGGGTCGCATGAAGTCATACATTATTGGTCGACCCAATGGAAGGCTTATGATCAAATCCATTGAACAAGGTCCACTTGTTTGGGGCGAAATGACTATAGATAATATGACTCGGCCAATGGAGTTCTTGAGTTATCGCCTGCCAACCAACTCATTGCTGATGCGGATGAAAAGGCTGTTCAGACCATTCTTCAATCTCTTCCACCTAATATTTATTGTATGGTAAGTCAACACAAGATAACAAAGGAACTATAGGATCGTTTGACGGTTTTCTACAAGGGACTTCATAATCTAATCAGGAGAGAGAGTGTCAACTTTATGATTTGCTTGATAGGTTCACATACACTCTAGGGGAAACTCTTCATGACTACTATTGGAGATTTACTACTTTGATGAATGATTTGAACACTTACAATCTTACGATTGCTCAAATTCAAATCAACACCAAGTTCCTGAATACGTTGCCTGCAGAGTGGAGCCACTATGTCACTGATGTTAAACTAGTAAGGGATTTGCACAAGTCAAATCTAGATCAAATTTATGCTTTCTTGCAACAACACGAGAAGCATGTGCTCAAGATACGAATGTCTCAAGGATCTTACCATGAACCATTGGCTTTAATGGCAAATCAACCAATGTTGTCATATCATAATATCTCTCATGCTATAGGACAACAATCTTCTTATCAGCCCCTATATCGAACCCCAAGTTATCCACAGTACTCGATGTTACCACAACCACCTACATCACATCAACAATATCAGCTACCAGCACCATCATCACAAAGAGACTCACATATATCACCACATGCTCATCAACTATACTCTCCTTATCAACCACCTACAAATCCTGCTATCACATACCAACAACCAGAAGTTCTTCAACCTAACTATTCAAAACATGTCAGGACTCCCTCAAGTGTTTATGCAGCTCCACCAGCACCAGTTCTGTATTGTGCTTCTAATTCCCGAATTCAAGCAAGGGGATAATCCTACTGACGTGCTAGCACAAATGTCTGCCTATATCACTCAAACATTGAACAAACAAGGTTACCGAGGACCATCCCCAACAAATAATCAGTTGAGAACCTCGTCAACAAGCTAAAATTCAAGACGGTAGAGTCACGGTGCAACCACTTCAAGAGAGACCAAGTTAATCAAATACCGGTGCACGCCCATCTAACACAGCTCTAAGAGGAAATACTAATGGCAAGGTAAAGATGATAATATGTTATAACTACAAAGGGGAAGGACATATGGCCAGGGAGTGTAAGCAACCCAAAAGGAGAAGCGATGCTTCGTGGTTTGAGGAGAAGGTCATGTTGGTCAAAGCTCAAGCAAATGGCCGTGAGTTAGATGAAGAGGAGTTATCATTTCTTGCGGATCCGGGAGTTGCGGACAATGAGGGACTCACAACATCTTTTACTCAAAATGCAGCGTATCAAGCATATGATCTCAATACATATGACTCAGACTGTGATGACCTCAACACCGCCAAGGCAGCTCTTATGGCAAATCTCTCGCTTTATGGGTCTTACCAAAGCTTTGAGATACCAAGTACTACCAATGATACTAGTATAGTACCTTATCAAGTTGGGCAAGAGTCTCAGTATTCGGAAGAGCCTCCGGTGGTTAGTAATTCAAACGTGGAGACAAACAATGATAGAAATATCAATGCAAGTCCCCAGACATTGGGTGAAACACAACCGGGAGCTATTACGAATACGAATTCTCCTGCTCAACAAGATTTGTTAATGGTTTCGGCATCTATGCTTGGAGAAATGAATACTGTGGTTCTTGAAACCCTAAGTGTTAATCAGACCTTATCTGCCAACTTGATTTATACAAGGAAAAGGTTCAAACCTTGGAAATAACTCTATCGACCAATACCTTAACTAATCCCGAGTTTGATGAGTTTAGAAAGTTCAAATGGACCATTTACTTGAGATTGAATTTTTAAGAGCAAATCTTTCAAAAGAAATTAAAGAGAAAGAGTCAGTCGTCACTAATTTTCAAAAACTAAAATCGGATTTCAAACTTCTCGAGTCTAAAAAGGTTGAAATGGAAATTAATGTGTCTAATCAAATTAAAAAGACTAAAAATTTGCTTTTGAAACAATACTCCGCTTCACACTTAGTACATTGTTTGATTCATCTTTTAAGGAATTTAACTTATTGCGTCTAACAGACCAGCCACCTAACCTGGGTTATGGAAAGCAAGATTTTAAAAGCAACCCAAGACTTTATGATGCAACCAAATTAGGATTGGTCTTAGATCCGATGGTTATTCTGGATGATCCTGAGTATATGTCACTAGTTGCAAAGAATCGGTCACAAATGCTTTTGAAATATCCTAAGTTTGATTATGATAAGCTTAATTAAGATTATTGAAAAAAGGATTTTAGAACTCGCTTTAATATACAAAGGGAATTTATTGATACACCAACTTACGTGTCCATCTTATAAAACCCTAGTACATTTCCTACACTTTTCAACACGGATGAACCCAAGGAAATTCCAAAGGTTCTTCCACCGGTAAGTACAGTATTGTTAAGCTTGAAAGCGATTAGATGATACTTTACCAGTTTTGACAAGGTCATCAAGGAATGTACGACTCCAACGGCTCAAACCGACGGAGAATGGGCTTTCGAACACATGAAAGCGGTGTTTGAGAAAGAGCTTGTTTCGTTTGTAGAAAACCTTAAAGAGGGTTTTATCAATCTTCGAGAAAATATAAATTTCGAAATGGCAGAAGTTCAAAAAGTTTCTATGAAATGGATGACGCTTATGAGATACAATTTATTGAGAAAGAAAAGATTTTGTCCGAATATGACCGATTCTTGGAACAAGTGGTGTCTCTCGATGTGATGAAAGTTGTGACTATTAATTGTGCTAATGAGATTACATCTGTTGTGAATAAATGTGATGATGTGCACGATCTCTCTATGAATAATGTTGAGCCTGTAAATGATGTAGATAATCATTCTTGTCACGAATCTAACTAAATTTTTAAAGCTTCAAGATTCTTATAAGTCACTTTCAAAACATTTTGACGAGCTTTAACAACATTGTATATATCTTGAAATTGAACAACAATCTAAAAATGAAACTCTTTAAAAAACGACAGATTATGAAAACAACATTGAGACAAGTGACAAGATGATTCAAGTGGTTCAGGAAATAGAGGAAGAAATTATGAGACTTAAGAGAGAGTCATTGGTAGAGAAAGCGAAACTAGAGGCAGCAGAGAATAATAACCATGCCTTAGAAAATAGAATCATTTGTATGCTAGGGAGTTTGAACGAGTAAAGAAGGGTTTTTTACAACTTTATGGTTCTCTAGAAGAACGTTTCACTTTAAATGCGGCAGAGCACAAGTCACTTGTTGACCAACTGAACCAAAAGTGTGAGGAAATCTCTGACTTAAATATTCAACTCATAGACAAAAACATGGTTTTAGCTGAGTTAAAAGAGACACTTCAACTCAAAGGACAAGAAGTTGTTGATAATGTAGCTACAATCTCTGCCCCGACCTCTAGTGCTCCAAAATCCAAAGAAGTGGTGATTTATAAGAACCCGTACCATAAGAATAATTCACTATCATATATGGATTATATGAAAAATGCAATAAGGCATGTGCTTTTGACAAGGGACATATTAGATGATTTATATGAATCTGATCCCACTAATAATGATTATAATGTTTCCCACTTATATATTGAGCGGGTTCAATGTTGCTTAGCACATGTTAAATTCATCAGACAACCGAGTTCTGTACCACTCAAAAAACCATCCACTACCATTGCCATTACTCCATTCAATAAGACCCTGGGAGCTAAACCTACTTTAAGCACACCCATCAAGGCTAAAACAAAATCTGCCACTAATGTTCCCTTGCCTTCTATAGGAGTAACTACGTCTACTAAGGCTAAAGGATCGAGTAAAGAAAGACAGGATCAAGCCCTCCAATAGTCGCATTATGCAGAAGAAAGTAGAAGTTCACCCTAGGAATGTTCTTTCAGTTTTGAATAAAAAGAATCATGTAGCTAAGACAAAAGGATCTGCTGCTATGCAAAAGCCTAAGCACAAAGTGAATTCTGATTTGAGATGTTGGAATAGTAATGAATGCATGTTTTCTCAGCATCATGATTTATGCCTTGTTGACCATGTTAATGAAATGTATGCTATTAGGAACAATCTTGAATGGACTCCAACGGGGAAGAAATTTACCCAAGTTGGATGGCAATGGCAACCCACTAGTAGGACCTTCACTGCAAATGGAACTAAGTGCCCTTTGACTAGTATCACATCCACTAAAGTTAGGTCTCAACGTCCTTTAAATAGGAAATCTAGCATGAAGAAATGGAGAAAGTGCCCCTTTAACTAGGTATGCGTCCACTATTGTGCCTACCAGTGAAGAAGTACCTCAGGATCTTAGACAACTAGAATCTAAGCCGACAAGTAGGAAGAAATTTGGAAACCTAAGAACTCTAAATCTAAGATAATTATATTTGTACCGGCTAACACAGAGGAACAATTAGATTCTGATACATCGTCTTTGTCTGGTGATATTTTCAGGTGGTCCAAATCATCCTCTGGTACTTGAACTCTGGGTGCTCCAAGCACATGACCGGAGATCGCTCGATGCTTAAAAATTTTGTCAACAAGTTTCTAGGCACGGTTAAATTTAGTAACGACCATTGCAAAGATCATGGGTTATGGTGAATATCAGATTGGAAATGTCACGATTTCAAGGGTGTATTATGCGGAAGAACTCGGTCATAATTTATTCTCAGTGGGATAATTCTGTGATTCAAACATTGAGGTTGCTTTTCGCCAACATACTTGCTTCATTCGTGATCTAGCAGGTAATGATTTGTTAAAAGGTTCTCAAGCGGATAATCTCTACACGTTGTCTATTCAAAACATGATTCCGCTTCTCCTCTATGTCTTCTCTCCAAAGCATCTAAGACCAAGTCATGGTTGTGGCATCGATAGTTATCTCATCTTAACTTCGATGCTATAAACCATTTGGCTAAAAACGAACTTGTTCGTTGTCTTCTAAAGCTCAAGTTTAACAAGGATCATTTATGTTCCGCGTTTTCATTAGGGAAAAGCACCAAGAAGTCTTACAACCCTAAAGCTAAAGACACCAGCCAAGAAATACTACATCTTTGCGGGCCAGTGCGTACGACCAGTGTGAGTGGTAGAAAATATATCCTCGTCATGGTGGATGATTTTTAAGGTTTACATGGGTAAAGTTCTTAGCTACAAAGGATCAAGCACCATCATTTATTATCAAATTTCTTAAGATGATCCAAGTGCGTCTTAATGCTACTGTTCGCTGCATTCGAACTGATAATGGAACTGAGTTTGTTAATCAATCTCTGCGGGACTACTATGAAGAGGTTGGGATTTCACATAAAACATCAGTTGCTCGTACTCTACAACAAAACGGTGTCGTGGAAAGATGTAATTGTACACTTATGGAGGCTGGTAGAACTATGTTGATTTAAGCAAATGCTCCTTTATTCTTATGGGTTGAAGCTGTAGCAACCGCATGTTATACCCAAAACCTCTCTATTGTTTGTAAGCGCTATGGAAAAACACCTTATGAGCTTCTTCATGGACGAAAACCCGATATATCCTTTATTCATGTGTTTGGTGCACTTTGTTATCCAAATACAAATAGTGAGAATTTGGGCAAACTTCAACCAAAGGCTTATATAGGAATTTTCTTTGGTTACTCACCCGTAAAGAAAGCTTACCGGATTTATAACCGTCGTCTTGGAAAGATAATAGAAACTATTGATGTCGATTTTGATGAGCTGACAGCGATGGCTTCTGAGCAACGCAGCTCTGAACCCGCACTTAATGAGATGGGAACTGGTACTATTAGTTCCAGATTAACTCCCAACAAACCTGCTTCTCCATCATTTACACCACCTACAAGGCCCGAGTGGGATGAGTTATTTCAACCTATGTTTGATTAATTCTTTGATCCACCAAGTGATGATTCTCTAGAACCCGCAGTAGTAGCTCCGATTCCCGAAGTTGTTGCTCAAGATAATGGAAATCAATCTGATGCATCTAGAGTCACTACTAAACCGGATTCACCATCCCCCAACAATTCTCAAACTACACTTGAATCCATACCCCCACTCGTTCCTGATGATGTTGAAGAGGATTACAATTATCACGATGTAACACCCCCATTTTTACATTGACATAACGGAATAATATTTTGAGGGGTATTACTTCATGATATGAAAGCAAAGTGATAGAAAACAGCTCAAAAGAGTATTTAAATAAACTTCATTTATTCTTTATAAATTTATCATTCAAAGAGATTTTCAATAAAAACAACTGTATATACGCTGCACATAAGAGGTTCCCGAGATCTAGAAAATAGATTTGAATGACAAAATCTTCCAATATTATATCTCTCCATGTCATTAGTAGGCTGATCCATGCTATCAAATTCAATACCTGAAATATATGCTTAAAGTCAACACAAAGGTTGAGTGAATTCATAGGTTTTTAAAATCAGTTTGAATACAAGATTTCTTTCTGAGCTACGTTGTTATTTGCTCGTAAGTTTGAATAAAATGATGATTTAATTGCACTAAGGTTATGATACCACCACTAGACATAGGAACCAACAGTTTTCCCTTATGAGGAAGTCTGCCAAACTATCCTTGTTTGGAAAATAAAGTATGCCTGTTTAACCACAGATTTGCTAGCAAATGCGACTTGCCCAGACAGGAGATGTCAGTCTCCAATAGTACTATTTACAATATTAGCGCTCTGTTAGACTTAGTTTTTGGTAAGTTGGCGCCTTTCACGTGAGTTGGAATAGACTTATATCCATTTGCTATACGCAAGGACTAATTATGTAAATGATAGATAGTCTAGTATTGGTAGGCCTATAAAAATACCCCCATACTCTTCACGGCAGTGTGGAAGTTTAGTGTATTTTTCTTTGTTTTCATTTCACTTGAAATAAAACACACATTTTTCCTCTCACCTCTCTCTAACTTTCTCTCACTAGAACTATCAATGTCATACATGTTCTTTGATCATCCCCGACCCCCCGAACCAAGATGGATTTTTGATGTTTGTCAATTGGTATTAGAGCTAACCGAGGGTGTTTTGTATCCGTGTGATTTGTGTATATGTTGTGTTATCTGATTCGAGTTGTGTTAACAGATTCATTCTGTTTTAAGAATCATAGGTTCGTACTTTTCTTATTCTATTTTTATTTGATTTTTTCATGTTTTGCTTTCATCATATTCTTTGAATCTGTTGGTCTCAAAATGGTTGTCGAATCTGTGTTTCGTTTATCATTTGTTGTCCAAATCTGTGTCAAAGTGCCTCGTCACATAATTGTTTATGTCCATGGTTTTTGTACCTGTTTATTTATTTTGTCCTTTCTTTCATTGTTTATTTCTGGATTTTTTATGGTGGGGATATGGACAAAATCAAATGGAACATATCCATTTTTCAGGGATACAAAAAGCTGGTCAAAAACCTTTTCCGACGGTATATTACGATGCTTATTCAGATGAACACTTTCCGATGGCTTCTTCTACGGGTTTATTCCAATGGGTATCACATCTATATTACGATGGGTTCGACTTTATCAATTGCGATGGGACTCATTCCGATGGGTCACATTGCGATGGGTGGGTTGATTCATCGCAATGGTGTATTAGGCGTCATGCTGCCAAAAAATTTTCGATGACATTACGATGGGGGGTGTTTGTTGCGATGGGTTCATGTGTTATATTGCGATGGATGAAGTCTAACTCATTGCGATGGACATATAAAGTTACATTGCGATGACATGGTTTTTATATTGCGATGGAGAACTTTTAATGTCAAAACAGTGAGTCTATATCATTTAAATTAATATATCAGATTTAGACTCATGTTTATAAAAAAACCCATCAGTTGATATCTAACACAACAATTTTTAACAAAACCAGTAATCCCAAACCAATCTTGTATCACGACATACAAACCAGTAACATTCAAAATCGACTCATGGACATACAAACCTAAACCGAGACCAAAACTGTAACTACAATATTCAACACTCCAACCTTTTATCTCCTCAACACCACTTAATCTAGTCCTAATCCCATCGTCACCTAAACCCATCATCTAGACTTGTATTCACTCAATTTAAAGATCTCAGTTTAGTTTACACGGTTTTTTTCCCAATCTTTTAAAAAGATTGTTTCGTGTAACTTATCATCATAAAGTCGTATAGGGTGTCTACCCTTTTAATTTACGAGATTTGTTAAGGATTGAGTTCAACAAGTATGTTTGACTCAGTCTTTATCTCGAGATCAATCAAAAAACCCGACATGCAACAATCAAAAACCAAAAGATCTCAGATTTACTAAAACTTTTTGTTAATCTTTTAAAAGATTTTTTTACGTTTTATCTATAAATCATCATAGAACTCTGTTTAAATCAAAAACCAACATGCATAACTTATACCTACCCGAGACCTTGTTTTACAAGATCTTGCAGCCAATATCTTCTGTTGATTCGTCATTCGTGGGTTTGGTTTTTCATCCGATTGGTTATAAGTTGCGTGAAAGGTTGCTATTGTGATTAAGGTGTAGATTTGAGATTGGAAGGTTGAGATGGTTTTGTGTGTGGGAGAGATGAAAGTGACGGAGTTATCAAGATAACATGGTGGTGATGGTTTCTATGTTGAGAGGATAAGTGGCTGTGATACGAAGATTAGGTGTATGAGAGTAATTAGGGTACACAGAATCCCTATTGTTTAGTTAATGGACCCGGGTATTAAATTGTGTTGGGCCAAGCAGTTGTGATATTAAGATTGTTGGTATTCAATCTTTGAATATTGATGGACCAACATGTCTCGTGTGTCATATTGATATGATTGAATTGTTGGATATTGGTTAACGGGCCTGATGGAAGCTACACGTTGACATCCAAGTTTGTTAAATGTGATGATGGGCCGAGTACACAAAATAAATCACTCATAGTCTTCTTAAATTAGAGTGATGTTTCATTTATATTGACAAATGGTGATGGTGATTCAAATACATGTTATCGGGTCGATCACTGTTTTAAACAATGACATATAGTGGGTCGATTAATTTTTGCAATCGAATTTGGAATGATCGATTATATATCCAAATATTTCAAAATTAATCTTGTCGGAATTGGTTACGGTGTTATCGGATTGAGCCGAGGTATTCGAAAGAACCGAGTAGTAAAATTGTTGTCGGGTTAAATGTTTATGTGACAGGATTTTATTACTTTGGCGGGCCGTTTAAACAGTGTCATTCAAGGCCGGTTATCCGTTTTTTTATCATAACACTTCTTCACAATCTACAAACACAACAAACACGATACATTACACTAAAACGATCCTATTAAAAAATTCACCTAAATTCCTATCAGCTATTACGGTTTATGTGATTACGAAGATGATTCGATGCTACGTATTTAGGGTTGAAGTGAGATTTTTCAGAGGCGTTCTTATTTTATCTTTAAAGGAGTACTTACGACTTTATAAGATAACTTGCTCGATCATATACGGTTATGAATAAGACTTGAAGTATCTGGTTTCCAGTGTCAAGGGGAGGATGGACGACGACATGGATAACTATCATTTCTTGGGAGCTTCGTTGCGGTTCTCAGTGTCACACGCACTTGCAGTTGTGGATTTCTTCAAGAGATGTAGTACCTTTTCTTATACCGCCTGTTTTGGTATAGAGTACTTTAGAGAAGTTGTACCTTTTTAATACCGCCTTTTGGTATAGGGTACGTTTAAGACTTCTCTTCATCGCTCTTCATTCTACTATAGTGCATGCTTAAGTTCAAGTTTGGGGAATTCTACTTCAGTTTCAAGTGAGGATTATCGGGGTATCTTCATCAGTGGTCACTATCAATAGCCAATAGAATTGATAAGGGGATTCAGTTCGGGTTTATCAAGAGAGAATTTTGTTTAGAGAGATTGTAATACCCAGAAGCCGAGGTTACTCAACTTACCCTAAATTACGAATATTTTTGAAATTTTTAAGAAATTTTGTTTATTATAAATTTTATCGTTTTAGTTGAAACCAATGTTTGAGGTCGTAATCTTGACGATTGACGATTTAAGAAGAACGATGACGACTACGATCCCGACGGATGCCCAATTTTTATGTTTTATTGTCGCTTTATCGAAATTATAATTTTTCGATGATTTTACTTTCGGTTCGTGTTAAGTCGAGTCGGGTGCGTTTTATTTCTTTCCGGGTGCGTTTAAATTGTTCTAACAGTATTTTGGAGTGTTCAGGATGACCCCCGACTTTCGAAAATTTTTCCAAGTCGACTAATAAGTCGTTTCCCGCTATTTAGAAGAGTCGTTTAAAAATGAGGCCAAAAGAATGCCTAAATGGCACCAAGGGTCCCTAAATATTTACAAAAGGAAAACAAGAACACACACAACACATTTCACTTCAAAAAAAAAAACCCCCTTCCCTCTCCTTCTTCCTTTGGCCGTCGGCCATATCACCACCACCACCACACTTTATTTTTTTATTCTTGTTTCATCAACACTAATTAAAGACCACCTTTTCTAATCCTTTTGTAAGTGTTTTTCCACAATCAAATCAAACATGCATGAACATGATTTTTCAAAAATTAAAATATTTTTCAAAAGTTTGATTTTGTGTAATTAAACTTAATGCATGTTTGATTGGTGTTTAGATTATGCTAATTCATCATTTGAATTAACCAAAACAAGTTTGGTTTGGGTGTTTTGATCACCAACACCCCATGGCCAAATGGGGGTGTTTGGTGGATCATGGTGTTTGATGTTTTTGCTTGTGGGTTTGTGTTTAGATTGATGTTTTAGGTGTGTTTGAATGGGTTAAACACATTGCATGCTTGATTTGGTAAATGGGTTTTAGAGTGGATTTGATGTTCTAGGTGTTAGGGACTGATTAAGGTGTTTAGGAATGGTCATGAGTTGTTAAGTTAGGGCTAGGTGTCGTTAAAATGGTTTGGAAACAAGTGCTAAGGTGATTCTGAAGTAGTAATTTTTAGGCAGATTGTTTAAGGGTGTTTTGAAAATCTTAAGCTTAGATACAGGTCATGAATATAGAATGTAGTTGTAGGGCTTGTTCTTAGCTACATTCTGGTATAAAGTAGAGCTTACGTTTCCTAACGAGTCAAAAGTTATGATGTTTTGAAATTACGTTTACCGGGAGATGAGAACCTACATAATCCGAAATTATGTTTGGTTTTGGGTCAAATCCCGGGGACCATAGATAGAGTTTGGTAATTGATTAAAAGTTGATTTTTAGTTTCAAACCTGTATTTGTGAGTCTATTATTATACTTAGGTGTTGGATGGGTCAATGGTGTATTTTAAATGGGTCAAACAAGTCCAACATGGTCAATGTGCAAAATTAGTCCGAAATATGTACGTCTATTAATGTGTTATGTAACGAGTCATAGAAGTGAAAACTTTTCATGGGATTAAAAATGGGTTTTCTACAGGTCATGAGTTATTTTTGTGAATTTTCTTAAATTTTATAAAAGTGTTTAAGTCATAGAAAACAGCTCATACTTTTGGCATGCATCGGCGAAAAATGTAAAAAGGTTAGTAACTTTAATAACTTAGATAAATCGTATAAAACTAATAACGACTACTTGTTTGGTTTTAGCGTGAGTTTGTAATCATGACAATTGACTAATATGTACATATTATACAGTACTTAAAGTTATATAAATGAGATTGACTCATTACGCGTTATTGTTTGTTAGGTGTTGAATTTCCCGGGCATCCTCATCATCGTCAGTGATCGTCATTCGTAACGTCGACTACTTATATATATATAAGGTGTGAATTTGTAGCCTCTCTTACTACTGTTTTTAATTATTTTTACCCGCGAGGGAGATTCATGCTAGTTTTATAAAATGAACATAAGACATGAATGATCGTTGGACCCGAAGTTGCCTAAATTGTGTTGAGTACCTAGTTGCATAAGACCCTATATTCATGAACTATTAACTTGTTTAATCCTCGTGTGGATTGAAAATAGCCGCTTATACAATTGATAGTACTATAGGGTTGACGACCCTATCCGAGACGAGGGCTAGTACGTTGAGTACCCCCTGTGGACGGATAACTTGTGATAAGAAATAAGGTATAATTGCAACTAATGCCTTTAGAAGGGGCAATGGTTTCATCTTAATCACGCCGGTAACTATACGCGGGTGATTGAGTTAACGGATTAGTGTCATGAGCTTAAACAGAAGTGTCATAACCTTGATAATAGATTGTTTGATCGACAATTCTATGAATGATCGTGAATGATTTTTATAACACTTATGTTAAAAATGAGATTGTAAAACCTATGAATTCCACTCAACATTATTTGTTGACCCAATTTAGCATGTGTTTCAGGTAACCGATGATGTATAGCATGGAGAATGCAAAGGATGGGAGTTGTGTGTGGCTTGGCAGTCTACTTGTTTTTCCACCCTTATTTAACTTGAGACTCTTTTATTTTTCTGTCATGTGATCAAAGAATGTATCTTTTGGGGTTGAGATTCAGTGGGGACCAAACGCAAACTCTGTTTTATATCATCTTGGGATTCGGAAAACTGTAGACTTGTATGTTTTAACAATGTTTACATTATGCTAAAACTTTTACGTCTCTTTGATTCGTTTGATATAGCTTGTGTGTGATGATAACTGCCTAGCACCCAAATGTTGTATCGCTGCGCATAACATTTGTGGGGGTGTTAGAGATTGGTAATCAGAGCCATGAGTTTTAGAGAACTAGGTCGTTTTGAAAAATCCTAAACTATAACTTTTGGTGTCGTAAGAAATTGTCCAAGCACACAACTATCCTGCATGGCTCCGGTAAGGTTTATTTTTAGTATTGATGGTATAGATGTATACCTTTGAATTGAAGTAATATACGAGTATTTATTACGTAAATATTGAACTACTATATGTAAACATTGAAATTGTACGTGGAGTACTCGATACCGTAATTCTTGTATTACATATGCATGAGCATCATATTATCGCATTTTGGGCATGTGTACCACCTTTGCATTGCATTTGCATGCATATATTTATAAATATTGAATAATAATATTACGTACCCTCCAAATTTTTCTGTTATTGCAGAGATGGCCGAGGTACCGCCTAACAGAAATGGAGACGAACACATCGTAGGATACGAAGGGGGACCGTTTCCTCCGAACCCGCCAAATGGTGACAATGGATGGATAGCTCAAGAAGAAGCGATAGAGCCGGCAAATGACAGTGATGAAAGTGATGTGGACAACTTCAGCGTTAGTGACGATGGTGGAGAGGATTCTGAGGAGGAGGATCCGGTGGACGATGGAATTCCAGCAAATGCCGTCGGTCAGACCGAGCCCGATTTGGTTCAATCTCCAAATTCACCAAAAGGATACGAAGTGCCTCCAACAGGCCGATATGATCAGCAACCTGTTCGTCCCCCAATAGATATTTGTAAGGATTACCTGAGGACTGTGCCAGGGTTTATTCGGGTAAGTAATGAGTTTGGTACGGAATCCAGTAATGCAGCTAGATCGCGTTCTCTTCATGAAAATGTTGCGAAGGTTTATTTTCCAAGGCCAAGAAACTATTAGGAATCTGAAAATCGTTTGAGAAGGATGGATAGACTGATGTACGAACGTTATGTGGTGGAAACTAGAGTAATTAAAAGGTTTGACGAGAATGAAAGAGCACATCAGAAATTATTAGCAAGGATTGCAAGGGTTGAGTTCGATGGAGCAGTGAATAAGAGTGATATTAACAGCTTGAGATTGATGATAGCAAAACTGAGTGCCAGTCTTGAGCGGGTCAAGGAAGATCAGGCTAGGTTGGCTAGGATGCAGAGTTGGGAGCACCGTGTTAGATCATCCCTGCCACAAGATTGGAGATTTGTAGATGACTCTAGGCTGGAGGCTAATGATTTCATGGTTCAGCCACCCACCAGGGGTGAGTGTGTCACTTTAGGGAATCAAGTAGCATTGGAGTTTGGATCTACTTCTGGAACGAAGAAGGTAACTGAGTGTGAGTCGAGTGATAAGGGGAAGAGGAATATGGACGAGGAAGAAGAAGACAGTGACAAAGAGCCCGAAGAGGATGAAGAAGAACCACCATCCAAGAGGTCGTGTGGATCACCACGTGACTAGTTACTTGTATTTTATTTTATCTTTTGATCGTTGTAATCGAACTATTTTAGACTCCTTTATGATGGTATTGTGATGAAAACTTGACGACTTTAAGTTTGTTGGTGTATGGTTGTAGTGGCATTACTTGTCACAGACTTTGGTTAATCTATCAATGCAATCCATGTTTACCTTTCATGATCTATGATAAGTCTTAAATTTGCTCTTTTGTGATGTGATTGATGAATATTAGTAACCTTGTAGTGATGTGTTGTTGTACTTATATTATGTCTTGAAAGAGAAATTCTTCTTAATCTTGATGTGCATACTTACCTTGTTTTCTATTTTCCATGTCATTGCAGAGAGGTGTAATTGAGACTTCACCATGCCTCCAAAGTTGACAGCTAACCGTGTGAACACTATGATTGAAGAGGCAATCACCAATGCACTCGAGGCGGATCGTACAAACCGAAACCCAGATCAAGGTGGAAATGTAGGAAGACAGCCAGCCCCAAGGGAATGTTCTTATGCCGGTTTTGTGAAATGTGGTCCCACACAGTTTCGTGGTACCGGTGGAGCTTTGGAACTCCGTAGATGGTTGGAGAAGATTGAAAGCACTTTCGAAATCAGTGGGTGCTCTGAGGCAAACAAAGTTAAATTTGCAGCTGCTACTTTCTCGATGACGCTTTAAGTTGGTGGAACAACCAGGTGGCTACTGTCGGATTAGTGGTAGCAAATGGAAGAACTTCGGCTGCAACCAAGGCACTCTTGACTAAGAAGATTTGCCCCGAGGAAGAGCTGGGTCAGTTAGAGGACGAGTTGAGGCACTTGTCTTTGAAGAACAATGACATCACTGCTTATACAAGGAGTTTTAATGAGTTAAGCCTATTGTGTCCCGATGCTTTCGTTGATGATCACAAGAAGATGAAGCAGTACATCAAGGGTTTGTCGAGCAAACATTAAGGGTGAGACAACTTCGTCAAAGCCTGGATCATTTGATGAAGCCGTTCAAATGGCTCACGCACTAATGGATGTCAAGCTGCAAGATAAGAAAGACTATATTGCTGAGGGAAACAAAAGGAAGTGGGAAGCAGCTCAGGGGAATCAATCCCAAGGTCAAAATCGTGGGGGAAACCGCAATAACAACCAAGGTCGGAATCGTAACCAGCAGTTCAACCAGAGAAGAAATGATGGGATGAGAGCTGCTACTGCCCCCAGAGGAGCTAAGGTGAATCCTCATTGTGGTCGATGTAATTTGTACCATATTGGGAATTGTCCTCCTGCATGTAGCAAGTGTGGAAAAGCGGGTCATAGAGTTGCAGATTGCCGATCTAGAGGTGTGGCTACAGGGGCAAATGCCACGAGGGTAATGGTTTGTTTTGGGTGTGGAGAAAAGGGGCACAAGCAAGGAAACTGCCCGAAAACTGGGAATAGGCAGGGAGGAAATAATGCTGTTGCTGTATATCGAGTAGGTACCGCTGATAAACCGCAAGGCCCGAATGTGGTGACCGGTACGTTTCTACTTGACGCTTGTTATGCTAGTGTATTATTTGATTCTGGTTCCGACAAAAGCTTTGTAGATGTAAAATTTAGTCGTCTTATCAATAGAGAACCGGTTATGCTAACGACTAACTATAATGTGGAATTAGCCGATGGAAAGATTATTAGTACTAATTCTATACTAAGAGGGTGTACCTTGAAGTTAGGGAATTATGCCTTTGATATCGACTTAATGCCTATAGAGCTAGGATCTTTCGACGTGATCGTTGGGATGGATTGGTTAATGGCGCATAGTGCGGTGATCGTTTGTGGAGAAAGATTAGTCCAAATCCCGTTGAGGAATAGGGTTTTGACTGTGAAGGGAAATGAATGTACTTCTCGTCCAAGAGTAATATCTTGCTTGAAAATGATGAGGTATGTGGAAGAAGGATGCGATGTGTTTCTGGCGCAAATTTCTAGTGATGGTGATGTAGAGACAAAGTTGGAAGAGGTGCCTGTGATTCGAGAGTATCCAGAAGTTTTTCCTGATGAGTTGCCAGGTTTACCGCCCTCTCGTGAAGTCAAATTTCGGATCGATTTGATGCCAGGAGCCGTACCAGTTGCTCGCGCACCTTATCGATTGGCACCGTCAAAACTGAAGGAGTTATCTGATCAATTGAAAGAATTGATGGATAAGGGGTTTATTCGAACGAGCTCGTCACCATGGGGAGCGCCTGTGTTGTTTGTGAAGAAGAAGTATGGGTCGTTTAGAATGTGTATCGACTATCGAGAGCTTAACAAATTGACAGTTAAGTATCGGTATCCATTGCCGAGGATTGACGATTTGTTTGATCAGTTGCAAGGTTCCTGTGTGTACTCAAAGATTGACTTGAGATCAGGGTATCATCAACTGTGAGTTAGAGAGGAGGATATTCCTATAACTGCTTTTCATACGCGATATGGACATTTTGAATTCCGAGTGATGCCTTTTAGGCTAACGAATGCGCCTGCAGTATTCATGGATCTTATGAATCGAGTGTGCAAGCCGTATTTGGATAAGTTTGTCATTGTATTCATTGATGATATTCTTATTTACTCCAAGAGCAAAGAAGAACATGGGAAGCACTTGACGACGATATTGGAGCTGTTGAAGAAAGAGAAGTTGTATGCGAAATTCTCTAAGTGTGAATTTTGGTTGGAATCTGTACAATTTCTTGGGCACGTGATTGATAGCGAAGGAGTTCGTGTGGATCCTGCCAAGGTAGAGGCAATTAAGGAATGGTCGGCACCGACAACGCCGACTGAAGTTCGACAATTTCTTGGTTTAGCTGGTTATTATCGAAGATTCATCGAAGGGTTTTCGTTGATTGCAAAGCCGTTGACCAAGCTTACTGAGAAGAATCGGGTGTTTGAATGGGGAAATGATGAAGAAATCGCTTTCAAAACACTTAAGGACAAATTGTGTTCTGCTCTGATTTTGTCATTGCGAGAAGGAATCGAAGACTTCATGGTTTATTGTGACGCGTCTCATAAGGGTTATGGAGCTGTTTTGATGCAGCGTGAGAAGGTGATCGCTTACGCGTCGAGACAGTTGAGGAAGAATAAAGAAAACTACACTACGCATGATTTGGAATTGGGAGCTGTAGTTTTTGCGCTAAAGTTGTGGAGACACTACTTGTATGGGACTAAGTGTGTTGTATTCACTGACCATAAGAGTTTGCAGCACATTTTAGACCAAAAGGAGTTGAATATGCGACAAAGACGATGGGTGGAACTACTGAGTGACTATGACTGCGAGATTCGCTACCATCCTGGCAAGGCGAACATTGTAGCAGATGCACTTAGTAGGAAGGATAGAGAGAAACCTTTGAGAGTCAGAGCATTAGTGATGATTGAGGGTGTTGATTTGACCGAAACAATATTGAAGGCTCAAGAGAAGGGATTATGGAAAGAAAATGTTGGTGCTAGAATCTAGGAAGACTACTGAAACCTCTTTTTGTGGTTAAGTCAGACGTTGGAGATATTTTGAGAATCGGATTTGGTTACCGCTATGTCCATCCGAGGAAGGAATGCCTGGAGTACGAGATTTGGTTATGAATGAGTCTCATAGATCGAAGTACTCGATACATCCTGGAGCGGATAAGATGTATCATGATCTGAAGAAAGTCTACTGGTGGCCGAATATGAAGGCGGAGATTGCTCGTTACGTCAATAAGTGTTTGACTTGCGCAAAGGTTAAAGCTGAACATAAGAAACCGTCTGGGTTGTTGGTACAACCTGAGATCCCATAATGGAAATGGGAAAAGATCGCTATGGATTTCGTGACGGGTTTACCAATAACTCCTAGTGGTTGTGATATGATTTGGGTAATAGTGGATAGATTGACGAAATCTACTCACTTTTTACCTATGAAGAAGACGGACAAGATGGAGAAACTTGCCAGTGTATACGTGAAGGAAGTTGTTTGTCGACATGGTGTACCTTTATCGATCATTTCGGATCGCGATAGCAGGTTTACTTCGGAATTTTGGAAATCTCTTCAACGTGCGCTGGGCACCGAATTGAGTTTGAGCACGGCCTATCACCCTGAAACTGATGGCCAAAGCAAACGAACTAATCAGACGTTGGAGGACATGCTCCGAGCATGCGTGATTGATTTCGGAGGAAGTTGGGAACGCCACTTGCCTTTGGTGGAGTTTTCATATAATAATAATTATCATGCGAGTATTAAGGCTGCACCAATTTAAGCGTTGTATGGAAGTAAGTGTAGATATCCTGTGTGTTGGAGCGAAGTAGGAGAGAGTCAGTTGACTGGGCCCGAAATGGTTTTGGAGACGATAGAGAAGATTGTGCAAATTAAGAACCGTTTACTTGCTGCAAGAAGCCGACAGAAGAGTTATGCCGATAATAGGAGGAACCCGTTGGAATTTGAGGTCGGAGACATGGTCATGCTTAAGGTTTCGCCATGGAAGGGTGTGATTCGTTTTGGGAAGAAAGGAAAGTTGAGTCCAAGGTATATTGGACCATTCAAGATTGTTAAACGAATTGGACCGGTAGCATATAAGTTAGAATTGCCGAATGAGCTTAGTGCTATTCACGACACGTTTCACGTATCGAATCTGAAGAAAAGCTTGGCAGATAAGGAATTGGTGATTCCTTTGGACGAGATTCAGCTTGACGATAAAATGCATTTCGTGGAGGAACCAGTGGAGATTATTGACCGAGAGGTTAAGAGGTTGAAGCACAGTAGAATTCCCATTGTGAAGGTACGATGGAATTCGAGGCGTGGACCGGAATACACTTGGGAACGTGAGGACTTCTTCAAGGAGAGATATCCTCATCTGCTTCAGCGGCACGAAATGTGAGTATAAGAAGAGGCGAGCGCCGGGACATCGCTCTCTTTAAGGAGGGATGGATGTAATACCCAGAAGCCGAGGTTACTCATCTTACCCTAAATTACAAATATTTTTGAAATTTTTAAGAAAATTTGTTTATTATGTATTTTATCGTTTTAGTTGAAACCAATGTTTGAGGTCGTAATCTTGACGATTGACGATTTAAGAAGAACGATGACGACTACGATCCCGACGGATGCCCAACTTTTATGTTTTATTGTCGCTTTATCGATATTATAATTTTTCGAGGATTTTACTTTCAGTTCGTGTTAAGTCGAGTCGGGTGCATTTTATTTCTTTCCGGGTGCGTTTAAATTGTTCTACAAGTATTTTGGAGTGTTCGGGATGACCCCCGACTTCCGCAAAATTTTACAAGTCGACTAATAAGTCGTTTCCCTCTATTTAGAAGAGTCGTTTAAAAATGAGTCCAAAAGAATGCCTAAATTGCACCAAGGGTCCCTAAAGATTTACAAAAGGGAAACAAGAACACACACAACACATTTCACTTCAAAAAAAACCCCTTCCCTCTCATTCTTCCTTTGGCCGTCGGCCATATCACCACCACCACCACACTTTATTTTTTTTCTTGTTTGATCAAAACTAAATAAAGACCACCTTTTCTAATCCTTTTGTAAGTTTTTTTCCACAATCAAATCAAACTTGCATGAACATGATTTTTCAAAAATTAAAAGATTTTTCAAAAGTTTGATTTTGTGTAATTAAACTTAATGCATGTTTGATTGGTGTTTAGATTATGCTAATTCACCATTTGAATTAACCAAAACAAGTTTGGTTTGGGTGTTTTGATCAGCAACACCCCACGGCCAAATGGGTGTGTTTGGTGGATCATGGTGTTTGATGTTTTTGCTTGTGGGTTTGTGTTTAGATTGATGTTTTAGGTGTGTTTGAATGGGTTAAACACATTGCATGCTTGATTTGGTAAATAGGTTTTAGAATGGATTTGATGTTCTAGGTGTTAGGGACTGATTAAGGTGTTTAGGAATGGTCATGAGTTGTTAAGTTAGGGGTAGGTGTCGTTAAAATGGTTTGGAAACAAGTGCTAAGGTGATTTTGAAGTAGTAATTTTTAGGGAGATTGTTTAAGGGTGTTTTGAAAATCTTAAGCTTAGATACAGGTCATGAATATATAATTTAGTTGTAAGGCTTGTTCTTTGCTACATTTTGGTATAAAGTAGAGCTTACGACTCCTAACGAGTCAAAAGTTATGATGTTTTGAAAATACGTGTACCGGAGATGAGAACCTACATAATCCGAAATTATGTTCGGTTTTGGGTCAAATCCCGGGGACCATAGACAGAGTTTGGTAATTGATTAAAAGTTGATTTTTGGTTTCAAACCTGCATTTGTGAGTCTGTTATTAGAATCAGGTGTTGGATGGGTTAATGGTGTATTTTAAATGGGTCAAACAAGTCCAACATGGTCAATGTGCAAAATCAGTCCGAAATATGTACGTCTAGTAATGTGTTAAGTAACGAGTCATAGAAGTGAAAACATTTCATGGGATTAAAAATGGGTTTTCTACAGGTCATGAGGTATTTTTGTGAATTTTCTTAAATTTTATAAAAGTGTTTAAGTCATAGAAAACAGCCCATACTTTTGGTAAGCATCGGCGAAAAATGTAAAAGGGTAGTAACTTTAATAACGTAGATAAATCGTATAAAACTAATAACGACTACTTGTTTGATTTTGGCGTGAGTTTGTAATTATGACAATTGACTAATATGTACATATTATACAGTACTTAAAGTTATATAAATGAGATTGACTCATTACGCGTTATTGTTTGTTAGGTGTTGAATTTCTCGGGCATCCTCATCATCGTCAGTGATCGTTATTCGTAACGTCGACTACTTCTATATATATAAGGTGTGAATTTGTAGCCTCGCTTACTACTGTTTTCAATTGTTTTTACCCGCGAGGGAGATGCATGCTAGTTTCATAAAATGAACATAAGACATGAATGATTGTTGGACCCGAAGTTGCCTAAATTGTGTTGAGTACCTAGTTGCATAAGACCCTATATACATGAACTATTAACTATTGTTTAATCCTCGTATGGATTGAAAATAGGCGCTTATACAATTGATAGTACTATGGGGTTGAAGACCCTATCCGAGACGAGGGCTAGTACGTTGAGTACCCCCTGCGGACGGATAACTTGTGATAAGAAATCATGTATAATTGCAACTAATGCCTTTAGAAGGGGCAATGGTTTCATCTTAATCACGCCGGTAATTATACGCGGGTGATTGAGATAACGGATTTGTGTCATGAGCTTAAACACAATTGTCATAACCTTGATAATAGATTGTTTGATCGACAATTCTATGAATGATCGTGAATGATTTTTATAACACTTATGTTCAAAATGAGATTGTAAAACCTATGAATTCCACTCAACATTATTTGTTGACCCAATTTAGCATGTGTTTCAGGTAACCGATGATGTATAGCATGGATCATGCAAAGGATGGGAGTTGTGTGTGGCTTGGCGGTCTACTTGTTTTTCCACCCTTATTTAACTTGAAACTCTTTTATTTTTCTGTCATGTGATCAAAGAATGTATCTTTTGGGGTTGAGATTCAGTGTGGACCAAAGGCAAACTCTGTTTTGTATCATCTTGGGATTCAGAAAACTATAGACTTGTATGTTTTAACAATGTTTACATTATGCTTAAACTTTTATGTCTCTTTGAGTCGTTTGATATAGCTTGTGTGTGATGATAACTGCCTAGCACCCAAATGTTGTAGTTCTGCTGCGCATAGCATTTGTGGGGGTGTTAGAGAGATATTGTTGACATCTTCTCACATTATAGTGGTTACTAAGTAAGCGGTTCCAGTTGGCATACCACGTACACACATGAAGGATGGTTCCCTTAATAGGTATCATCCTGAGGGAGAAATTTGTACATGCGGGGTCACTTGACTTTGGTGTTACCGTTTCTACATAAAGGGATAAGTTGTCTACATTCGGGACTTAAATGACTTTGATGTGGAAACTTTTTATCATCACTGTCCTGTCAGGATAAATGTTCATTTTCGGGACTTCATTGACTCTGGTGCTACAGTTTGACTGCAGGTTCGGGATCGTGTGGGTACTTTTGGTAATCTACCATAGAATCAAGACTGGGATTGCTTCAAATTGTGAGAAAAATGTTAATGACGTTATCACCTCCCACATATTTCCTCTATAGAATCTGTTTGGGAGGGAGCATTCTTTACTGCTTGTTTAATGAAAGGCCTTCTAGTTGGGAGGGAGTAAAACTCAACTAGATTCTACAAAGCTGAAGAAATAGAGCTGGAGTATTCAAGAAGATGAAGGTCATTGAAGACTGTCTCAAGGAATGCTTGAATTCACGTTTAGCATTTTTCTTTGTTTTTGCTTGTAGGAATCATTGTAACCAACTCACGTGAGTCACCATCTTGGAGGGAGATTGTTAGACTTACTTTTTGGTAAGCTGGCGCCTTTCACGTGAGTTGGAATAGACTTATATCCATTTGCTATACGCATGGAATAATTATGTAAAGGATAGATAGCCTAGTATTGGTAGGCCTATAAATACCCCCATGACTCTCCATGGGGGTGTGGAAGTTTAGTGTATTTTTCTTTGTTTTCATTTCACTTGAAATAAAACACACACTTTTCCTCTCACCTCTCTCTAACTTTCTCTCACTAGAACTATCAATGTCATACGTGTTATTTGATCATCCCAGACCCCCCGAACCAAGGTGATTTTTGATGCTTGTCACGCTCATTTCGAGAAATGGTTAGCGGTTCACAATTAAAAAGGGACTTTCATAGACAGTAGTAAACATAGTGTCAATGAATCATATCTGGAAAGCATACCAAAAACACTTGTATTCCATTTTTATCATATATCCCCCTCACGGGTTATGAAATCATTTGAAAGTAGTATACTTTAGTGAGGCTATGAACTCACCTTATATCCAGTAATCTTGTCGGGTTTAAGTCACACAGATCAACTTGAGCTAACAAACAAGAACGTAGTCTCACACCAACATGTTTTAACATAATTGGTATGGTATTAAGTTTTTAATCTTTTGATCAATCTCTTAAGCATTTGGTTATAGTTTCTTTAATTATGATTTTGTTTTAATTCTAGCGCCATTGTTCGGGTCATCATACTCAGAAGCCATTCTGTAAGCGTTTGAGGAGCGAGGGCACTTTAAATCGTAAACCCAACTACTCATTCAGAACGTAATATCGAGATGGAACATCTTTGTACAAAGCTCCCTAATAACATGATACATTCATTCCTCTTATTCATGATTAATTTTCTTTAGTTTCAAAGTTGACAAAAATAGTCCTTTTGGTTATACTTTGGCATAATTACACATTTAACCCCAAAAGTATATAGTTTCATAAATTGCAATTTAAACCTTCATTATTTAACCTTAGGGTCTCAAACTTTCCAAAATTCATTATTATAGATTTTACTTTCATAAAATGACACTTCTGGCCCAAAATGATAAATAGTTTCAAAAATGACAGTTTTAGTCCCTATACTTGTAAAAATCACATAATAAGCTCAAAAATGATCCAGATGATCTAGGATGTGAAAAAAAAGTTTCTAAACACATTTATGATCATAAATAACAACATTTCTTCAGAACTATAGCTTTTGAAATGGTTTTTTGTTCATTATTTTATGTAGATTACAAAACTAGGGTTTTAAGACATCTTTAACTTATAACTTTCATTTAAAATGATGAAATGACTTAGTTTCTTTTAGATTATCTTTCTAACATAATTTTGGCATTATAAAAACTCTAAATAAGCATTATAACAAGATCAAATCTTAGCTAACATAGAAATTACCTAGGTAGCTCCAAAATGGCTCTTTATGGCTTCTTATGAACACAACTTGCTATCAAATCTTCAAGAGCTTCAAAGGATAGCTTCTAGACCTGTTTTTTGGTCTTTTGGGATTTCCTAAGACGTATATAGATGTGGGAATGGAGAATGGCTATGAGATACAAAGGAAATGGGGTGCAAGTTCAAATGAAGCACATACGCCCTATTTATACTTGTTTTCCCCCTTAGCCTCCAAGTTATGCATCTAAACGTGTAAGATAGATAGAGGAGTGACTAATTAAGGCTAGTGAAGATCTACACAAGTTAATAGCTTATAGCTTTGTCCTAATCCTTTCTTATGGCTAGAAATAAGTCACAGCACATATAGGATAAAAATGGTGATGTATAGCAAGAAAGGAGGTGATAAACCTACTTGTCACACTCCTAAAATATCTTAGGATGGATAAATATCAGGTTTTCAAACTTGTAATAGAGGGAAATGGTTTGAAAATGAGTTTTGGAGGGAATTTATAAAACCGGATTCTGTTTCTAGGGCTTGTAACTTATGCTTTGTGTTTTTGGTGATTAAGGTCTTAGGAAAGTGATTAGTGAATTATTAGGGCTTAATTAGGGTTTATAAATTCTATATAAGAGATTTTGGTCCTTGGTTTGAAGTTTAACAAAGGTTTGATGTGAAAATTGGAAGTATACATTTGTAGATTAGGGTTTTCTAATGATCTACGGTTTAATATTAGTAAAAGGATTTATCCTTCAATTGGTTACTGATGTAAACTTAAATTAGGTCCTTTACATTGTTTTTTAGGTGTTCAATGAGTCCTCACACTTGGTTTAAGGATTTAGTTAGGGTAAACATGTCTAAAGAGTGAAAATAACTATGTTGACCTAATTTACAAGTCATGCATTGAAATCTTGTACCTTGTGCATTAGGGTACTTATACATTGTCTTAATATAATCTTACTATCTTAATGAAGTCCTATAAGTATTTGTAGACTTGTCCAAAAAGAACTAGGTAGTGATTTCATGTAGGTTTTTTAATATTAGGGTTTTTAGGTCATTAATCCTAAGGATTTTCTAACTTGGGTAATTAGGGTTTATATCCTTATGTAGGCTTATTCTAGGGCTTATATAGTATTTTTATGACTTCTAGGGATTCTACATTCTTAGTTTGAGGGTTTATATAGATTGATAATGTTCTAGGGTTAATTAAGGGAATTTAAGATCCTATGCTTTGATAACTTGTACCTTGTGCTTTACCAACTTGTAACTTGACTAGAAGTGAATGTATAATCTCAATATGATATGTAGTTGAGTTTTATAATTTATGGAAAAATATTAGACTCTAATTCAATGTGAAATGGATTTTATATGCTAATCTTGGTTATTAGGCCTTAACTTGTAATTAGCCTTGGATTAGTGAATATTAGTAATTTGGGATAAATTAACTTTCTTTTAGATGATAGATTGTAATTAGTATATTGTTTTTGATAATAGTACATGGATTTTATGTAGTTACATTGCTTGAAATATTATTTATCAAAGTTTCTAGGTGGTGATCTAGACTATTATGTACAATTACTTGTACTTAGCTTTGTATGGTTTGTTCCTGCCATTCTTAGGTATTATTATCTTTTTAGAGTATACTTAGTAACTTGTTTATGTTCCATAATGACTTATTCATAAGTGTTCTTCATTCATGTTGTATCATTCTTATGTTTACAATTCATGTATAGGAATTCTAGGATTTCAAAGGGAATTTAGGGTATTATGGTTATATTTGAGATGTTCTTATTAATATTTGAACTTATTAGATATCTTTTATAGTTTAGACTTGTGTCTTTCATCATTATACAAATGTGTGGTTATGATAGTTTATGGTGTGAGAAGCAGTTCATTCTACCAAGTAATACACAAAAACCAAAAATTTCTAGTGGCTTTTTACTTCTATTCAAACATAGCATATATTACACTTGCAAATTTTATGGGTTGTCATAGCCTCTTCCCCTTAAATAAATCTCATCCCGAGATTAAAATCATAGTGTATCAAAAAGGCAGATGTAGTTCCTTGTGTTTTTCTTAACATTCTATTCATATATCAATGAATAAAGTTCTTACTGTTGTTATTTCTTCTTACTCAATTTCTATAGTTATCACGAAGCATGAGTACTTTATGATGTGTCGACCACTTTAGGTTGTAATGAAATCTTATAAAGATTACAAGAATGAGTGTAAATCATACCAATTAATCAGGTAAATCCTTGTTAGTTCTCTAAATAGGAAGGGAATGAGTTTCTTTGGGTAAAACTCAAGTTAACAAGTCACAATTTGCCTAAAAATCAGGGATCAATTTGAGTAATTGATAGAGAAAACATTCTTTTTCAACTAGAAACTGTTTAATATAGTGCAGTTTCTTATTCATACTGAGAAATCTTTATCAAAACAGTCTTTCCAATTTACTTATTTAAATCTAGCAGTTACCTAACGGTCACTATTCAATGTTCTACGAAGCTCTATTCTTATATAACCTTCTTAAAAATTTTCATGAACTACTTTGGTTAAATTGAAAATCTCAAATTTTATTCCAGCAAAATGGCACTTCTTTTGATAGAGTGTTTCAAGTAGTATTAATCTGTTTGTCTTGGAGACCTCTCCAAAGATTGTGGAAGAAACAATTGTTGGTAAGGAAGGTATTTACGCTACAAAGGTGCAAGGATCACAAGTAGATGAGTTCACTCCCACATTTTCTTTTGTGGATTTACCCATTTGGAGTGAAGAATTCATTCTGGCATCTGCTGCTAAAAGGGAAGTGGAAAGAAAGCAACAATAAAAGCAAGTCAGTGAAAGTGTTTCATCCGCTGACAAAAGTAGTTCAGCCGTTGAAACACCTCATCCAAACGCTGACACACTGCTTTCATCCTCTGACAAAGATGTGCTTGAATTTGGTAAAAATTCCATACCCAATGAAGGTGTTAGCGTCATAAATCTAAACGCTAATAATCTGCTTCATAGTTCAAGTGAGTATGGAAATTATAAAGGTGAGGATCATGGCACCTAGGAATCTATAGTGCATGACAACACATTGTTTGGGGGAGGAATTCTTACAAAAGTGTCCAAAGCTCACCCTCCTACCCAAATCATTGGTCCCATCAATTCACCAGTTCAAACAAGAAGAAAGAAGAATCCCAGATGAGGATTCATTGCCAACATTCACAAAAAGGATGATACCCCTTTGGTTCAAGACTGTTTATGTGCTTGCTTTCTATCACAGAATGGGCCCAAGAAGGATTTTGATGCTCTCAAAGAACCAAGTTGGGTTGAAGCAATGTAGGATGAGCTTCACCAGTTTGCAATTCAGGATGTTTGGGAGCTTGTGGATTCTCCCAAGCATGTGAGACCTATTGGAGCATGTTGGGTTCTAAGGAACAAGAGAGATGAGAAAGATATTGTGATCAGAAATAAGGCAAGACTGGTTTCTCAAGATTACACACAAGAAGAAGGCATTGACTATGAAGAGGTTTTTGCACCTGTTGCTAGAATTGAAGCAATAAGGATTTTCCTAGCCTATGCTTCTTGCATGGGTTTCATATTCTATCAGATGGATGTCAAGAGTGCTTTCTTGTATGGCACAATTCAAGAGGAAATGTATGTTATGCAGCCTCCTGGTTTTAAAGATTTAGAGCATCCAGACAAGGTTTATAGCGTTAAAAAGGCGATGTATGGCCTTCATCAGGCCCCTAGAGCTTGGTATGGTACTCTTTCCACATACTTGGTGGAAAATGGTTTTAAAAGGGGGACATAGATCAAACTTTGTTCACAAAACAGGAAGGGAAGGATTTTCTTCTTGTGCATGTCTATGTTAATGATATCATCTTTGGTTCTTCTAACCAAAGGATGAGTGATGATTTCTCCAAGCTGATGACTGACAAATTTCAAATGAGTGTAATGGGAGAGATGAACATCTTTTTAAGTCTTCAAGTCCAACAGAAAGAAAATGGTATCTTCAACAAATATGTAGATGAAATTTTGAAGAATTTTGGCTTTTCCCCTCATGAGAAACGAGCTAGCACACCCATGGATAGGGAACACCCCTGGGGAAAGATTGGAGATGGAAAGAATGTTGATGTCATGCATTATAGGTCAATGATTGGTTTATTTACGTATCTTACTACCTTTAGACCTGACATCATGTTTGTTGTGTGTGCATGTGCACGTCATCAAGTGACACCCTAAAAATCTTTTTCTTTCTCCTTGTTCTTGGCCGCCGAGTTTAACACACACACAGGGTGTGTTTGGTTGATTTTTGGTGTTCGATTTATTGCAAGGATCGTTGTGTGTTCATCATTCTTTGATTCACGTAATCGGTATAAACCCTAAACCTCTTTTCTTTTATGTTTTGATTTATTAATCACATGAAATCATGAATGTTTTTAATAACAAATTAAAAACAAGTTATAAATCATGTTAATTAATCATGGGTTAAATTAATTAATGTTTAAGGGGAGTTTGTTTGTTGGCCTACGCAAGAACCGAGCCCCAAGGGGGTCTCGGATTGACTTGATTCACACCAACTGAGACCTCAAGGTCTCGGTGTGGTGGCCTCGTGTCTCAGCAGCAGCAAGAAAGGGAGACCCCGACCTCGGTCGGGGCATGGTTGTGCTCGGGTAGGCCACGGCAGAAAGGGAAACACCGGCTAGCCGGTGGGAACCCTTGGCTAGCCGGCGGCTAGTTTGACCAAGGGTGCATTTGGGTCCGGTTCACGGGTTAAAACACGGGTCCGGTTCACACATGTTTAGATTAAAACACGGTTCGGTTCATGGGTTACTTTTTACAAGATTAATTATATGTACAAGTTTATTTTTTTACAAGACTTAAACTAAATTAATTAAAAATATGAACATGATTAATTTAATTTACATGACTTAGGTTATTAATTTTATTATTAATACATGAATTTTAACCTGAGTAAATTCCATTTAACTAGACTATATAATTAATTAATTATTAAAATCATGACTTATAATTAATTAATTTACATGACTTAGGTTATATTATTAATAGATAATAATACATGTTTTAACCTAAGTATTTTCACCTTTATTTAATTAAACCATGTTATATTTAATTAAATACTTTAACCTATACTTTATTTAATTCTCATGAAATAATTAATGAACTATACTATTTAATCACATGACTTAGTATATTAATCAGTAAACACTTAAGCTTATATAATTAGCTTAATAATCCAGCTTTAATTTTGGAAACTTTCAATTTTTAGAAACTTATTTAACTAAGGAAGCTAATCTACTTATGGAAACTTTCTATTTTTAGAAACTTATATATTTTAAGAAGTAAATCTATTTTTTGAAACATTCTATTTTTGGAAACTTTCTATTTTTGGAAACTTTCTCATTTAGGAAACCTGCTATTTTTAGAAAGTTACTTATTATTACACAACAAGTATAATAATACATGAAATACAAGAAATACTTAAACAGAATAGACAGAATACATGATAAACACTGTATAAAGCTTAAATCAGTAAAATACGACATGAACATATAAAACAAGCTAAGACATGATATAAAACCAGTTACGTACTCAGTGATCAGATACTTATACACGTATGTATTTATGTAGCATTAGTGATACCGAAGTAGGACTCTCTTCCGTTCGTATTCTTCGTTCACTGGACACAAGGTACGGATTCTCCGTCCTTTCAGTATGGACATTCTTCCTTATTAGGATTTCCCCGTATGCAGCCAACTGTTTTCCCTAGTATATGTTTTATATGTTTTTGAATTTCTTATGTTTAATTAGAATACCTAAAGCCATATACATGCATGACCAGTTTCACCTAGTTATGGAGGTACCATAACCATAACACTAGAGGCACCAGTTTTATGACTTCACCACGGCGGAGTGATAGCTAGTGGCGTCCCTTTCAGCTTTTGGCCATATTATTATTATCAGGTGGGGCGTATGGGTGCATCCTAGTTTACATGTTTTCAGTAGAATATTCAGTGTGAATGCGGTGTGTGTCTTGCATCCTTCTCAAGGAGTTGATCCCTCCTACCCAAAACCAGTATATTAAATTAGAGGCAGCCCCTCTAATTTGCATGACGAGGTCACCCCTCCAAGTATTCATGTACATGGATAATTCATGACCTATATTGGCTAATGGTAAATATGTTAAACAGGTTTTACAAGATAAACATGAGGCTTTTCAAACTATAAAACCAATTTTACTAAGATATAACCAGGTTATCCAGGACTTAGTCTTTTCTGTTGCTTCATGTTTATATGCTTAGATTATTCATGCTATACTTGTATATCTGTGCACTGAGCGTTATGCTCAGCCGTTTCCCTTTTCATGTTCCCAAAACGGCAGGTACTCAGGGACGCTCGTAGACTTTAAGCGTACGTGCATATGGATTGGAAGCTTCCTAGTCTTCTTTACTTTATGCATTTCTTTATACTTTGATACTCATTTCCATGGAAATTGTTTAGTCCTTTCATTTATAGTACTTATGTTTGTGTGTGATGAGTTCTACTTTTGGGGTACCAATGTTTGATTCCGGTATTTCCTTTATGGTCATGTAATGTTTAGACATTTATCCTTGTGTGCTTTGATGACACGCCATAATCACGCGTGACATTCCATTTATCAAAATGGGGTATTACAATTATGGTATCAGAGCCAAGGCTTCGACCTGTAGGCTCTGAAAACACGACCTGTTATTAGTCGGTAGTCACTATGGTCTTCCTAGAACAGACAGTCGATTTTCATGCATTCATCATTTTCATGCATACATATATATGTCATTGTCACAGGTTTATGACTAAGTAATGGTTGGTACAGGACTGGTCCTATTTAGTCGCATGTGTTTTATTGAAACTTTTAAATTTGGGACCGACCCATAGGCGTCCCCTCGCCATGTCTTTTATTTTGAGTGAACTGACCATAGGCGTTCACTCTCGCGCATACAAAAGTTTTCATAAAACTACATCATGCATTCATGTACTAGTTTTCCTGTATAAAAATTTTCTCATGATTTATTGGTATAAATTTTTTCATGTATATAGTTTATGTTTTGATCAGTTTAATCATGTATTTTATGTTATACTGTCAGATAGTTCTCACACGCGAGCAGGAACAACTCAATGCAGCAATTCAAGCTGCAATGCAAGCTATGCTTCCTCAGCTGAGGAACGAAATCAGGGCTGAGGTTCAGGCTGCCAACAACCAGCAGCAACACCCAGTAACTCCTCCTCCTCCTCCAACAACATTGGCCACATGGTTGGAGAGATTCAATAAGCTCCACCCTCGAGCTTTCGAGAGAACAGATAGCCCCAGTGAAGCTGAAAGCTGGTTGGCTCACATTGAGAAGATCTTCGATGCAATGGGCTGTGACCCTGTCTTCAAGTCAAGGTTGGCATGCTACCGGTTCGAAGGTGATGTGTTAGCATGGTGGATAGCACTGAAGCAGTCTGAGGGAGGTTTTGATTGGGTGGCTGGTTTGACTTGGGCTCAGTTCAGGGATAGGGTAATGGAACAGCTCTTTCCCTAGGCTGAGCAGGACAAGCTGAAGAGGGAGTACCATGGGATCCGACAGAGAGCTGGGGAGAATAGCAACGAGTTCATGCAGCGCTTTCTTCGCTTGGCTGGTTTCCTTGGTGCAACAGTAGGTACTCCTGAAGAGCAAGCACACCACTTCAGGTGGGATCTTCGTACATCGGTCGCAAACAACTTGGTGTGTGCTATGTTCAACACGGTGGCACAAGTGGCCGATGCAGCACGTAAGCTAGAAATGCTGCAAAAAAGAGATGAGTTCGGGGAAGTAGAGAGACCCGATAAGAGGTAATCATTTGTACTCAAGCGGTGACCAATCCGTATTCTTTAAGTATATGTCAACATTTCATCTCTTTAAATGTATCTTCCAGGCATAAGACTGGGGACCGGTCTCAGCCGGCTACTCAGCTACAGCCTAATCAGCCCAAGGGAAATGGTCAGACTAACGACCATTCTGCTGCGGATAAGCGTGGCGGTAATGATAATTACTGTAACAACGTTGGACACTCCAACAGCAGCAGGTCCTTATACTTTTGCATTCTTATGATTACATGTTATGATTCTTAATTCTGACACATTAGCAAATCTTCTACCAGGAATCATGGTTACGGGAGGGACCAGAACCAGAGAGGTTCACAGCCTAACCGTCCAGCTATCACTGGTATTCAACCTTACGATTATCTGCATTGTCCTTTGTACCTATTATCATGTCTCATGTATATTGTTTTATCAGGCTCTCAGCCAGTCAGGACACCTGCTGGAGGATATACTCATCCTCTTTGCTCTACTTGCCACCGTAGGCACCCAGTGTCATGTCGCCGCAAAAGTGACGCATGCTACAAGTGTGGTCTTCCTGTCCACCGCATGAAGGATTGCCGCAAGGGCGAGATGGAGGGTACATCAGTACATGCTGATACCAAGCCGCCTCCTACTAGTGACGCGTTTACACGACATCTCATGATCAGGCCAACAAGTTTACAGGTACCATCACTGGAACCTTGTATATGTATGGTCAAGTTGCATGTGTTATGTTTGATACGGGTGCTACTCACTCGGTCATTTCTACTGCTTATGCCAAGAATGTTAGGATGCTCCCCATGCCACTAGAGAATATACTAAGTATTTCCACGCCTTTAAGAGACTCTGTACGCATAACCCATGTGTACAAGATCCTTCCCCTAGAGTTTGACGACAAGGTTCGTCCTGTTGACACACTTCCGCTGGACATGAATGATTTTGACATGATTTTGGGCATGGATTGGCTATCCAAGCATCATGCTACCATAGACTGCCATTCATATCGAGTTATCTTCGATGATGTTAATGCTCCATAGTACATTCACAACGGGTTCGTACCCGGCAGGTCTGTACAAATCATATCAACCCTGCAAGCACGTGCACTACTTTCGCATGGTTGTGAGGGTTATCTAGCTACTGTTCATGACATGGATGCTGAATCCCCATCTATTCAGGATCAGCCGATAGTGTCAGAATTTCTAGATGTATTTCCAGAAGAACTTCCGAGAATACCACCTGCACGTGAAGTTAGAATTTAATATCGAGCTCATCCCAAGAGCTGAGCCGATTTCCAAGGCTCTTTACGCATGGCTCCCATAGAGTTGAAGGAGCTAAAGGATCAATTGCAAGAACTTCTGGAACGAGGCTTTATTCGACTGAGCGCATCCCCATGGGGCGCACCGGTTTTATTCGTAAAGAAGAAGGACGGCAGTATGCGTCTTTGCATAGACTATCGCGAGCCCAACAAGATTACCATCAGGAATAGGTATCCACTACCACGTATAGATGATCTGTTTGACCAACTCCAAGGGGCAAAACATTTCTCCAAGATTGATCTAAGGTCGGGCTATCATCAGCTACGGGTTAAGGAGCAGGACATCGCCAAGACTGCTTTCGTACACGTTATGGATACTACGAATTTGTAGTCATGCCATTTGGCCTTACCAATGCTCCAGCAGTGTTCATGGATTTGATGAACATAATCTTTCATGAATTTCTGGACAAGTTCGTCATTGTCTTCATTGACGAAATCCTGATTTTCTCTATGTCCAAGGAGGAACACGAAGACCATCTTCGTACAGTACTACAGATTCTTCGCCAGAAGCAGCTGTATGCTAAATTCTCTAAGTGTGAGTTCTGGTTAGACAAGGTGGCGTTCTTAGGTCACATTGTATCAGCAGAAGGAATCACGATGGATCAAGCAAAGGTTGAGGCTATTACTAAGTGGCCAAGACCGACATCAACGACTAAAGTCTGCAGTTTCCTACGCTTAGCTGGTTATTACCGTAGGTTCGTAGAGAACTTTTCCCGCTTAGCACTACCATTGACCAAACATATGCTGAAAGGGGAGAACTTTGTTGGACTGAAGAACGAGATAAGAGCTTTGAAGACCTGAAGCAGAAGTTAATATCTGCACCGATTCTTACTCTCCCATCTGGTACAGGTGGATTTCAGATCTACAGTGATGCATCGGGGAAGGGACTTGGCTGTGTTCTCATGCAACATGGGAAAGTGATCGCGTACGCTTCACGGAAGCTTAAGCCTTATGAGGAAAATTCTCCTACGCATGATTTGGAACTTGCAGCAGTCGTGTTTGCATTGAAGATATGGAGGCACTGCTTGTATGGAGAATCACGTGACATTTTCACGGACCACAAGAGCTTGAAGTATATCCTCACTCAGCGTGAATTGAACATGAGACAGAGGAGATGGTTAGAGCTGTTGAAGGATTATGACATTAATCTGTAGTATCATCCCGGCAAGGCGAATGTAGTGGCAGATGCACTTAGCAGGAAGTCCAGAATGATAAACGGCATTAAAATTGAGGAAGAAATCATAAGAGACTTGGAGCGACTAGACATAGAGATCATGGTACGTGGACAGCAGGGTTACTGGGCTAATCTTAGAGTAGAACCCGAGTTACTCTCTAAGATCAAGGAAGCACAGAAAGATGATAGAGAAATCTGGGCGATAATTCAGAATTTGGAGAAGCAGACAGAATTCCGAGTAGACGCAAATGGTATCTTATGGCAGGGCATGAGACTTTGTGTTCTTGATGATCAAGAACTCTGTGAAGCCTTGTTAGCTGAGGCTCATAGCTCCCCATTCTCTATACATCCTGGTTCGACCAAGATGTACCATGACATCAAGCAGTATTTTTGGTGGAGTGGTATGAAACAGGATGTTGCTACTTATGTCTCCAAATGTCTTACCTGCCAGCAGGTTAAGATCGAGCATCAACGATCTGGCGGTCTTCTTCAACCGTTAGATATTCCAGAGTGGAAGTGGGACAAGATCACCATGGATTTTGTTACTGGTCTTCCGCTGACAAAGAGGAAGCACGATGCTATTTGGGATATCGTTGATCGACTTACGAAGTCAGCTCATTTCTTACCAATCCGCAAGGAAGATTCGGTCAGTAAACTCGCCGATACTTATAGAAGGGAGATCATAAGACTTCACGGTGCTCCATCCAGCATCGTCTCAGACAGAGATCCTCGTTTCACTTCTCGATTTTGGAGAAGTCTACAGAAAGCTTGGGGTACACAACTTAAGCTTAGAACGACTTTTCATCCTCAAACAGACGGGCAGTCGGCGCGAACGATTCAGACATTAGAAGATATGTTGAGGTCATGTGCATTGGAATGGACGGGTGATTGGGACGATTATATCTGTTTGGTGGAGTTTGCATACAACAACAGTTGGCACGCAAGTATCAAGTGTGCTCCTTTCGAGATGTTGTATGGCAGAAAGTGTCGCACCCCAATCTGCTGGGATCAGGTTGGTGAGCGAACACTTGAAGGACCAAAAATAATAGAGCTGACTAATGAGAAGGTCGCAGTAGCTAAGCAGAAACTGCAAGAAGCACGGTCATGTCAGAAGAGTTACGCAGACAAGCATCGTAGGGACTTACATTTTAACGTAGGAGATCACGTTTTCCTTAAGGTTTCGCCGGCACGTGGTGTTAGACGTTTTGGAGTCAAAGGGAAGCTCAGTCCTCGATTTATCGGACCGTTTGATATCATTGAACGAGTCGGTGAAGTACCTTACCGTTTAGCGTTACCTCTGCAGTTTTCTCATGTTCACAATGTTTTCCATGTGTCCTTACTCAGAGGGTACCAGTATCATCCCCTTCACATGGTTCAGTATCCACTGGAACAGATTCGTGAAGATTTCACTTTCATAGAAGAACTCGAACGAGTTCTTGATAGACAAGAACGAGTCCTGAGAAGGAAGACAATTCCATTCGTCAAAACTCTTTGGAGGGATCATACCGAGCGGGAAGCCACTTGGGAAACAGAGGAGTCTATCCGGGCTTCTTACCCTTTTTCATATTTTAAATTCGGGTATGTTTTTCCTTTCTAGTTTGCTTTATCTATAACTCGGGGACGAATTATTCTTTTTATGGGGGGAAGAGTTGTAAAACCCGCATGCTTTTACCATGAATAGTACCCTTACGATCGTATGTACATGATTAGAACTTTCCTTCTATAGCACGTTTACGTTTCATGAACAAGAATTACAAGTATTACGTACGTGTTATATCACGAATAGTATTTATTACGTATTCAAACACAATAATTATTTCAATAATAATTATAATCACGAACATACAAACATGAAATCATGACCGTATATTAATCCCGAGCTTAGTATTACGTATGTATGTATATTTATTACGGTCACAAATAAATATAATAAGACACGAACGATAACTAGTTAAATCACGTAAAACACGAACACTAGAACACACTTATTATTTAGACACGGAAAATGTTCGGGTTACCCCTATGCGGGCCCTTACCCGCAGACACAACAAGAGAAAAGGGCCAAGCCCATAAAAATTTAGTAAATAAGGAAAAAGGGAAAATTAAGTTTCATATTAACAAAAGTTAGAAAATAATAAAAACCCTAAAAATCTTTTTCTTTCTCCTTGTTCTTGGCCGCCGAGTTTAACACACACACAGGGTGTGTTTGGTTGATTTTTGGTGTTCGATTTATTGCAAGGATCGTTGTGTGTTCATCATTCTTTGATTCATGTAATCGGTATAAACCCTAAACTTCTTTTCTTTTATGTTTTGATTTATTAATCACATGAAATCATGAATGTTTTTAATAACAAATTAAAAACAAGTTATAAATCATGTTAATTAATCATGGGTTAAATTAATTAATGTTTAAGGTGTGTTTGTTTGTTGGCCTACGTAAGAACCGAGCCCCAAGGGGGTCTCGGCTTGACTTGATTCACACCAACCGAGACCTCAAGGTCTCGGTATGGTGGCCTCGTGTCTCGGCAGCAGCAAGAAAGGAAGACTCCGACCTTGGTCGGGGCATGGTTGTGCTCGCGTAGGCTACGACAGAAAGGGGAACACTGGCTAGCCGGTGGGAACCCTTGGCTAGCCGGCGGCTATTTTGACCAAGGGTGCATTTGGGTCCGGTTCACGGGTTAAAACACGGGTCCGGTTCACACATGTTTAGATTAAAACACGGTTCGGTTCGTGTGTTACTTTTTAAAAGATTAATTATATGTACAAGTTTATTTTTTTTACCAGACTTAAATTAAATTAATTAAAAAAATGAACATGATTAATTTAATTTACATGACTTAGGTTATTAATTTTATTATTAATACATGAATTTTAACCTAAGTAATTTCCATTTAATTAGACTATATAATTAATTAATTATTAAAATCATGACTTATAATTAATTAATTTACATGACTTAGGTTATATTATTAATAGATAATAACACATGTTTTAACCTAAGTATTTTCACCTTTATTTAATTAAACCATGTTATATTAATTAAATACTTTAACCTATAGTTTATTTAATTCACATGAAATAATTAATAAACTATACTATTTAATCACCTGACTTAGTTTATTAATCAATATACACTTAAGCTTATATAATTAGCTTAATAATCCAGCTTATATCTAATTATGGAAACTTTCTATTTTTGGAAACTTATTTAATTAAGGCAGATAATCTATTTTTGGAAACTTTCTATTTTTAGAAACTTATCTATTTTAATCAGTAAATCTGATTTTGGAAACTTTATATTTTTGGAAACTTTCTATTTTAGGAAACCTGCTATTTTTGGAAACTTTATATTTTTGGAAACTTTCTATTTTAGGAAACCTGCTATTTTTAGAAAGTTACTTATTATTACACAACAAGTATAATAATACATGAAATACAAGAAATACTTAAACAGAATAGACAGAATACATGATAAACACTGTATAAAGCTTACATCAGTAAAATACGACATGAAAATATAAAACAAGCTAAGACATAATATAAAACCAGTTACGTACTTAGTGATCAGATACTTATACACGTATGTATTTATGTAGCATTAGTGATACCGAAGTAGGACTCTCTTCCGTTCGCCTTCTTCGTTCACTGGACACAAGGTACGGAATCTCCTCCTTTCAGTATGGACATTCTTCCTTATTAGGATTTCCCCGTATGCAGCCAACTATTTTCCCCAGTATATGTTTTATATGTTTTTGAATTGCTTATGTTTAATTAGAATACCTAAAGCCATATCATGCATGACCAGTTTCACCTAGTTATGGAGGTACCATAACCATAACACTGGAGGCACCAGTGTAATGACTTCACCACGGCGGAGTGATAGCTCGTGGCGTCCCTTTCAGCTTTTGGCCATATTATTATTATCAGGTGGGGCGTATGGGTGCATCCGAGTTTACATGTTTTCAGCAGATTATTCAGTGTGAATGTGGTATGTGCCTTGCATCCTTCACAAGGAGTTGATCCCTCCTATCCAAAACCAGTATATTAAATTAGAGGCAGCCCCTCTAATTTGCATGACGAGGTCACCCCACCAAGTATTCATGCACGTGGATAATTCATGACCTATATTGGCTAATGGTAAATATGTTAAACAGTTTTTACAAGATAAACATAAGGCTTTTCAAACTATAAAACCAGTTTTACTAAGATATAACCAGGTTATCCAGGACTTAGTCTTTTCCGCTGCTTCATGTTTATATGCTTATATTATTCATGCGATACTTGTATATCCATGCACTGAGCGTTATGCTCAGCCGTTTCCCTTTTCATGTTCCTAAAACGGCAGGTACTCAGGGACGCTCGTAGACTTTAAGCGTACGTGCATATGGATTGGAAGCTTCCTAGTCTTCTTTACTTTATGCATTTCTTTATACTTTGATACTCATTTCCATGGACATTGTTTAGTCCTTTCATTTATAGTACTTATGTTTGTGTATGATGAGTTCTATTTTTGGGGGTACCGATGTTTGATTCCGGTATTTCCTTTATGGTCATGTAATTGTTTAGACATTTATCCTTGTATGCTTTGATGACACACCATAATCACGCGTGACATTCTATTTATCAAAAGGGGGTGTTACAGATAGAGTAGACACAGAAGATAATGTGGCTGATCTTCTGACTAAACCTTTTGATGTTGGGAGGTTCCAGTACTTGGTAACAAGTATTGAAATGATCAATCCATAAATTATGTGTTTTTGAGTTTATTGTATAATATGTACAGGATATGTATTGTTATTATCTCATGCATATGTGTTAGATTTCCACTATATTTTCTAACCGCTGACAAAGGCATTCTATCCGTTGACAAGTGGAAAGAAGCCGCTGACAGCCTATGTTAATTTTTGTGGTTTTTCATCTAATCATGCAAGCATTTTATGCATTGTGAAACAGGATACATAGTTGCTTATGGGCTTCATAGATATGAAGAGTACTTATTTATGATGGTTGGAACGTTTCCATTCCTATCTTGAAATAAAAATTTATCATATTCATTTCTTTTCCAAACTGTGTAATTTTAAGGGGAGGTTTAGGAAACCTTTAGGTATTTGGGTACTTATAGAGTGCTCTTATTATAATTCTAGATTGTGTCCACTGGTGAGTAGGGGTTATAAATTATGAAGACTTTTATTTTTAAGAATTGTTGGAATTTCTAATCCTTGAAGCACTGTAGCATGCAAAGTTGATATAACTGTGCATGTTGCCAAGACTATTTTACCTAGAATTGGGATTGGTCGGTTGGGAGAGTTGGTATATATAAAAATGGGATTACCTGGGAGATACAAAGTGTTTATATGAGATAACTTCACTCCAAAGGACTTACTTTAGCTAGGTTCACTTGAGGACAGTTATGTCTATCTTGCTTATGCAAGTGTGTATAATTTGGCATAGAATGCTAATTTCAGTCTTTGTCAGAGGAAGAGTTATCTTCATTAGGGTAAACCTCTTTGTTAATGTCCTTTTATTTTAATACTTTTTATTTTTGGTCGTTGACACATAAGTGGTTTAGACGCTGACAAGCACAGTTTCAAACGCTGACATGGCAAATTTTACACGCTGACAAAATATAGCCGTTACCCGCTGACACTCGTATTTTGATCGTTGAAGAACACTGGGTCCCACCTAGTTGTTACTTTTGCGATATTTTGGGCCTTAATTTTATGGGATTTGGTAATTTCTTTTAAAGCTAAGAGATAAGTTATTGTTTTTCAATACTTTCATCATTATTTTTTGAATAACTTACCTCTTTTTCAACCAATAGTAACTTAGCTTACCACCTATATATACGGCTCATTTTGTTCAAATAGGGTAACTTGCTTGTTTGTCTAACTTTCTCCATAACCAAAATTCTCCTTTTTCTTCACCTTTAAACTTTTCACAACCGTTTTCATGGCTCCATTGTTTAAACCTACTGGTGCTAATCTAGGATTTAGGCATCAACATAACATGGTTGATTATCATGAAGCTGATCCTAATCATCACCCCCAATATACTCGAATGATTGAGTATCTCTTGGCTTCCAACATAAGGTATGCTTTAACTCATGCTCCACTAATTCCTATCACACACATCTAGCTGTTTTGGAACAATGCCAGTTCTGAAACACTTGATGGAGTGATTACATTTTCTGGGACTGTTCATGGGATCAAATGGGTGACTACCCTTCCCATTGAGCAGATAGAGGAAGGACTTAGAGGCTTGGGGTATGATTTGCCCCTAGAGGGAAAATTAAACAAATATTCAAAACAACAGTTTCCCCCAGCCTGGAAATTCTTAATACATGTCCTCCTTCAATGTCTTAGTCCCAAGTGTACATCTTTCAACGAAATCAATCTTTCATTCGCTTGTGTTCTTGTTTGTATGGCCACTTAGCAAATATACAATTTTTTTCATATGATTTTTGAGGGCATGTTGCACAAAAAGGGTAGCAAGATGACTCTTGCATACCTTAGGTTTTTACAAATGGTTTTTGAGCAACAAGGATACTGTCGTAGGGGTCACGACAACTTTTATAAGATCCCTACTCAAAAAGCAAAGATTTTTCTGTCCATGAACACTCAACCTTTTAGAACCTTACCTTTGACCCCTTCCATGGTGGCTGTCACTGAAGCAGCCCAGCACCCTCAACCATTGCCTGAACCTGAACCAGAACAACAACCACCTTCACCCCAACATGTTGAAAAAATGACCATTGACCCTTAGTTGTCAGCCGCTGACACTCGCGCTTCAGCCGTTGACACAGCCATCACACCCGATGTCACCTCACCACCCCAAACACATGTTCCCCAATTCAATTCTTCATCGGAACCCTTTGATTTTAGGTTAGAGAAGAGACAACGGAATACTGGAGTTTTCTCCTCTAGTGGTCCTAGCCATGAAGCTGAGAGAATTTTGCTTGATGAATCCATGTTGAGGAGTCAAATCCCAATTTTGGAGGAGGGCAGTCTGCAACCACTAACTTTGTTGGAATTGACGGCTATCTGTATTGGCTTGCAAAAGTCTAATGTAGAACTTGCATAGAAAGTCACACATAAAGGCCTTGAACTCAATCAGTTGAGGGAGAGGATAGTTATTTTGGAAGCTGCTGGATCTAGGACGAGGAAAGCTATGATGATGTCCCAAGAAGATGATTCTTACAAAGGGGAGGATGCACCTACTGATTCAGCGAATGTAAGTGATAAAGGATCCCAAGAAGGTTCTTATGAGACAAAAGAACTAATAGAGGCGCTTGCAGGGTTGAAGGAGCAAGCTACTCCTCTTTTGGTTACTCCTATGCAGCAGTCTTTCACAGTTTTGATGTTGCAAGCAAGTGGATTATCAGCCGCTGACAAGGGTAATTTGAATGTTGACACAACCATTTTAGCCGCTGACAGATTTCCTAGTTTGACTGGTGTATCCCAACCACCATTCATGATCAAGGAGCCTTCCACTCAGGTACCACCATCTACTTTTCCCATTATTGATCCAATAGATAAGGGTAAAGCTGGTAAAGCTGTTTTGGTAGAAGAAACATTCCCAAGGATGCAGTCCAGCAGCAGGTTGATGTTATGCTTGCTCATCAGTTACAAGAGCAAGAAAAGAAGGGACTTGGGAAAGGTAGCATTGAAGCCCATATTCTCTCATCTGAATCTGAAGGAGATGGAAATGATGAATCTGGTGATGATGAAATTTCACACAGCTCAACTGTTGATATTAGTAATTTTGTGGATTTAGAGAAATTGGAATATGGGGAGGATGAGGCAGCAAGGGAAAAGCTCAGTGAGTTAAAGAAGCAGGTAGATTTTGATATTCCTCATGTGTCTACTATGTATTTCAAATGGGAAGAGGCCTGCATAGAGAATCCAGACATGACTTTGACAGAATAGATTATGGGTTTGGAGATCTTATTGAGAGTTCAAAATGATTGCAAAGTCATTTTAGAACATAGGGAAAACATGGTACTCTCTAAGAACAAGACATCTAGAAAAGAGCTCTACAATATGCTACTTAGATGCCATCAAACAGGATGGACTTACACTAAATTGAGGAAGTTGTCTTTTGAGTAATTGGAGTACTATACCTATCCTATTTGGGAATCTGTATGTGAGGCAAACACATTCAGATTGCTGTCTACATAGAGACAAGAAGAGATTGAAGAAGAGCTAAAGATCAAGAAAGCTTTAGTTATGCCCAAGCTAGTGAAGAAAGGATTCAAGTTGCAGTTTCCAAAACTTGATCAATTGCACCTAACTGAAGCAGTCTTAAAGAAGAATTTTGTGCTTTCTTCATTAATGGCTTCTGATCTAGCTATTCTTGTACCCTTGGACTTCAGAAATCCAATAATCAAGTATGAGGAAGATTCTATGAGATTCTGGAAGATCACCAGAACTGGTGATAAGGTACATAAATTTACTTCTTTGGTTTCATTGTTTGCCAGCCTGGATAGAGAGGATGTGGAAACACTGTGGATTTTGATGAACGAGGTATATGAGGTTGAATCTCCTTCCTCTCTGAATGGAATAAAAATTTGGACAACATTTAGAAGGATGTTTGTTCATGATGTTGTTGATCCAGTGTGGATGGATCTGGTTGACTTAAGTGAGTTGAAGTGGCACTTGTATTCAGTTGCTGGTGTTTACCATCTAAGGACTAAAAAGTTTGCAGAATACATGTTGATAGATCATGAATACCCTCTATCACCCTAATTTTTTCATCAATGGCGGTAGAAAAAAAACTTTCCCTTGTGATTCGATTTTCTTTGCTCCTTTAATCTGAATACCTTATAACAATGATGTTTTCTCGATTAATCTTTGATTAATCTTGAGTTAACATAGTTTTTATTTGGTTGCAAGTTTCTAGGGTTTCTTTAATCGGTCGTCTTTTTTATTTATTTTTCTGTGCGCGTTGTGTGAAGGCGATGGTTACGTATTCTAGGTCGGTTCGTGTGTCTCAGATCGTATTCATATTCATTCGCTTTGTGTGTCACGTGTTACCTACACGATTGTCTCGTTAGTTTTCCATTCTAATCCCATATTAGGGTTTGGTTTTTCTTGTGTTTAGGGTTTCTTTTTCGTTATTGCTGATTAGGGTTTCGTAGTGCATATAATGGAATCTAATGATTACTCTATGATGGATGTGGATGCAAAGGCTGCGTTATTTAATAAGATGCAGCCTTGTATGATTGATGTGATTGGTAAGGTCTCTGGGATACCACTACACACGGTGGCTGAAGTTCGTGAGTTCATGCACAATTTAAAGTTGAAGAAATTTGCTATATGTTTGTTGATTTCTAGTGAACGATTGAAGGAGTCTTTAATTTGTTGTGTGAGTATGAAGTTGATTTGATGGTGAAGGTGGGTGGTTCGAATGTTGATCAGACTAAGGTTCATACAAACCCTAATGGTGACCTGTATAGTCGTGTTACTATGCGTCAACCAGTTAAGGATAGGCAGGATCCATTGGATGAGCTTGTTAGTGTGTCCTCGCCTTTGGTGTCTAAGTTCCTGGATGGGGAAACTAATTTCTCGCTGGCTGATGGAAACCCTAATATGGGTTTGCATGCTCATGAAGGGGTATCGTTTGCTGGTGATGAATTTGCATCAAGAAAGGAACAAGCAGGGATTGGTGTGCAACATAAGTATGTTGATGATTCTTTTTGGTCTACTGGTCCGACTATTTCATTTCCGAGTTCAAATAATATTTCTCCGCAAGTGGATGGGTCGGCTGGGAATGGTTCTCAAAATGTGAATGTTGCTTGTGCTTCGTTTGTTCAGGTTGCTTCGGTGTCTTACGCTGGTATTTCTTCGCAACATGATACTTCGAAAGGTAATACTAGCTTTAAGTTTACACAAGTCGACAATGTATTTGAAGGGGTGGATATTTCTATTTTGCGTCGTGTTATTCAAAATGTGGGGAATCAATTTGAAAATACTCTATATGGATACTTCATTGGTAACGTGAAGCTTTTCCTGTGGTTTAATACTATGTTAAGAACAATTGGACGAAGTATGGGCTTAAGAGAATTATGCTTAATGCTAAAGGTTTTTTCTTTTTCAAATTTGATTCGAGCGCTGGTTTGGAAAGTGTTCATGAAGGTGGTCCTTGGATGATTAGGAATAATCCAATTATTCTTAAGAGATGAGCGATAAATACTAGTTTAGTTAAGGAGGAGTTGAGCCGTGTTCCGGTTTGGATTAAATTGCATGATTGATACAAGGCTTTTGACACCCCGTATAAAAATTAAGTTCTTTGTGTTGGTCTAATCGAATTGATCTAGATTAACTATGTGACTCTACTGTTCTTTGGTGAAACAAAAGTGGTGTCGTTGAAGTATATTAAAATGTGCAAGACAATTAAAATAAATGACTTAAAAGTAAATCTAAATCTAATTAAAATAAATTGGTGCAAGTATTTAAAAGCGCGACTAAAATTAAAAGGCACTAAAAGTAAATAACGCAAACTTAAATCTAACTAAGGCAAACTTAAAACACAACTAAAACTAAACCTTAAACTAAGGCAAGACTAAAATAAATCTAAGGCAAATAAACTTAAAGTGCGAGTAAGTAAAAAGGCGGGAAAAATAAAGTTTGAAATTAAAAAGCAGAAAATTAGAAACTGAAAATAAAGGAACTGAAAATCCTATCTGGAATATCTACCCTTATCCGGAATAAACACCCTATTCGGAATACTGTCACTATGCGGAATAGATGCTTACTCGGAATAACTCCCCCATGCGGAATACTCTCCCTTACTCGGAATAAACACCCCTATTCGGAATTTTGGCCTATGCGGAATAAATGGTCTTACCCGGAATAAATTCCTATGTGGAACAATGGCCCCTATGCGGAATAGTTGCCTATCCGGAATAATGGGTCCTATGCGGAATATCACCCCACTCGGAATAAAACCTCTATTCGGAATATTCAATATTCCGAATAGTCCACTAGTGAAATGCTCCGTTCAGAATGTTAGGGAAAGCAGAACCTGGGAAAGATCAGAAACAAGAAAAACGAAGAACAAGGAAACAAAAGATAGCACGAATTCAACAAAAACTTAACCAAATCAACAAAAAGATTAAACCAAACTAATAACAAAACATCTATTAATGATAAACAATCAATCCAAAACAACAAAACTAACAAAACTAATCAAAATAATCAAAACCCACTTAAATAAATCAACCAAAAAGCAAGAACATGAACATGAACAATAAACATAAAGATCAAAGAAAGGAAGAATGAGAGATAACAATAAAGATAAAGATTAACAAGAATTAAAAGAAAAACTTACTTGAAATTAAATGGTAATTAAGGTGCAAGACAGTATTTAAATTTGACAAGTATTTAAATGACAAGGTAATTAAAAGTGGAAGAACTAATTGTCACTATTAGCCAACAAAGAAAAATGATTAACTTCTAATGACTATTTATAGGGGAGGATTAAGGGTGCTTAGGAAGCTTCCTCCCCTCCTTCATTTTCTCTTAGTTACAAGATTAAGTCCTTCCTTCTTAAATCTTCTTTTAATTGCACCATTAGTCCTTAAGCCTTTATTCTTCATTAATCTTGGACTTTAAATGGTTTTGTCTCGGGATTTCTTTGAACTCGTCTTGTAATTCCTCAATAAATCAGACTTGAGTTCTTCGGCTTTAAGTAAACTTCCTTCTTTTGACTTTTTCTTCGATAAATCTTCAGAATTGGTCTTGGACTTCCGTTCTTTTTGCACTCTTGACTTCTCGACTTCATCTTTCATCTTTTTCTTCAATAAAAGCCCGTGAATGCCGTGTTTTCCCCACTTTTCACAATTTCGTCCTAAATCACAACAAAAACACAAACCACGCATAATTCTGACATAAAAGACATAAAATACACGTTTTGGCTCGGTTATTATTGTCATTAAGTGGTAAAAAGGATGGGTGTTTACACACCTATCAAATCCCCTACACTTGACCATTGCAATGTCCTCATGCAATGCATTAGTTACAAAGCACGTTTACACTTTTCATCATTGTAGAATCTTGATAACCTATGAATCTATGAAGTGGGTTGAAGATTTCTAGAGAGAGAAACTAGAGAGAGAAAGTGAGAGAGAAACTATGTCTTTATTTCATTCAAATGAGAAAAGTGAAAATCAACAACCAACCCCTTTCCATGGTCGAAAGGGGTATTTATATCCAAGGCCTTATTTGGGCTTGGGTCGACCCATGACAAGCCCATGGGTCGGTTTCTTACTTAACTTAATAAGTAACACAAACTACGAGTTATTACAACATTAATAATATTGTGGAGTGACCGATACTTCTAATATACGTAAAAACGTATTTCTAACAATCTCCCCCTAAGGGAGGTCACTCCACGTTTACAAAGTTCTAAACCTAGCATACTATACTAAGTCTTCGTTCTTCAGCTCGTAGTCTTTTCTTCTTTCTTTTTGTTGTGAATATTTTGATTTGATCTTTTAGGCTTTGGCTTGAGAGCATTGTTCTTTTGGCCTTTCACGTGCGATCTTTGCCTTCTTGTGAAACTTGCCTCCTCGTGACTCCATGTTCCACACACTTATGTCTTTTTGTTGAATTCTCGAAAGCTTCAGAGTTTGGTACAGCGGAAGACTTCATTTTGCACTTTCTTGAATTTTGCTGAACTTCGATGCAGAAAAACATAAGCATGTGGGAACGACTTCTACAGGTACACCGCAACACCACCGTCTTCAATTGGTACACAACAACGCCACCATCTTCAACAGGTACACAGCAACGCCTCCGTCTTTAACAGGTACACAGCAACGACACGAATAAAATGGCTTTGACATTTTATTCTAATTCGGTAGCATTTTACCTCCGGTCGGTGAAGACCGTTGGACGATATTAGATATCGTATCCGTGACGGATAGTTTCAATTAAGTAACTTCCTGACAGGATTTCGCGGGTAAACCCGTTCTCTTTATTCGACCATCCAAAGCTGACTGCGAACATAAAGAGTGAATCACTTGGATAAATTATCCTTGTGATTTGAAGCCGTCAATTCATGAAACCTGGAACAAGTGAATTTCAATTAAGATTTTTCACCATCGTTGCTTTCCAGTTATCACGAGCTCAATTCATAAAGAATCTTGCACGTCACCTACCAAGTGCTGTTTGATGTTAACACTAGAAGGATTTCCACACGTCACTGTGATCAATAAAGAGTCACTCTGAGTGTTCTGGCAAGATCATATGATAATGCGTAGAGGCCTGGAACGAGTTTAAGTTCAATTAAGAATTAAACCACTGTTTCTTTCCAGTTTTTCACAAGATTGGTTCTAAAAGAACCGCACGTGTAACCTACCTTGAGCTTGTTTGATGTTGGCTCAAGCAGGATTTCCATCTTCATTGTAATACTTGCGTATTACTCGGATGTTCTGGCAATATTACAGGAATACTGCGTAGGACTCATGAAAATCTCTTACTTTTCACAGTGTGTGAGAAAGCAAGGAATAAATGGAAAGTGTCCTAATGAGACTTTTGATGATCTCTTGGCTCTAGACTCGATAGTGCGTTTTGATTTAGTGAGCGATGGCTGGAGAGGAGTGCCACCTTTTCAATACCAGTCTATTCGGAGTGAATAAACCAATAGATAACGTGTTGATCTCCGTGTGATTAAAACAAATACCTTTTGAGAGATATTTGAGTTAGCTGGGAAGGGTTGTGCATTGCATCACTGGGTCCATGACGTCTTTCTTCAATATCGAGAATCATTAACAAAAATGACCTCAATAGCATATGTATTGACCCGGTTTCTGCCTAAAGTTGTAAGGAGGGCTTCTTTCTTTACACCCTTTATCTTTACAATTCTTTTTCATTCTTCAACCCCTTCAATGCATACCAATACGTCATAACTAGCACCTTGTTGTGATTGTTCCAGTGCTAGCTTAAGTACTTGGTCGGCATTCAGCTACGTTCACAATCTTTCTCCACCTTTCCTAGCACTTCTAATTCTATCTAGGGAATTGTCCTTGGGAAGATTCCATCGGCTCTGATGAATCATTGGACTAAACCTATTCCTACCACCCTTTTGTCACCACATTCGTCGTGAATTAAGCGTGTTTTGGGAAAGTATAGCCACCATGAAAAATCATTGAAAATCACCTAAAGTACTTGTGATATTGAAATCAAAAGTTTTGTACCTTAGGTGTTTTGTTCATCAAAAACGCTCCCCCCTAACACGTGCTTTACACATATTAAGTTGGATAATCGTTAAGTCTTTTTCATCTTTTAGCCAAGTATCATTTAAGTCTCCTTAATCCCATTTTCTCCCCTTATCCAAAATGTTAACCATTAATATTTGGGATATTTAATGGATTAACCGGTCTTTGGGTAAAAATGAAATCGATGTTTGGCCATAGAACATGTTAATGCTCCCCCTTAAATTAATAAGGGATAGTTGTAGTGCTTTAGTATGATATATTTTGAAAGATTTAGAATCTCGTGAGAAATTCTTGAAAAATTATCATACCGTAACACTACATCAAGCCGTAAAAGCACAATATTCACAAATTTACATATTCACAATTAAAACCAATATAAAGTGGACCTGAAATGTACGACCCATTAGATGGATCGTTGCAGTAACTTGTGGTGCACTCCATATGGTCTACCACCAACGAATCTTTCTAAACTCCTCATCAATCTACGTTCACGGAGTTTTTGATCAATCTTCTTGATCACATACTTCGCCATTTGCCGATAACCCTGATGCTAATCCTCAGTCATCTCTGGTAAAGACCCACCCGAATTGAGATGATCCAACTTTCCTCTGACGTAGATGAGAGTCCCATCACTGTACTTATAAAGCTCACCCACCCTCATAAACTTCATTAACCCTCGACTGTTCAAGTAGAAAATCCCACAATTCGGAACAGAAATGCCGGTATAGGGACATCTGTTGACATGTTGAGGTAACACTTGATTCACTGGACGGGTTAGGTTAAGCTTCCTTTGATAACTTTCGACTCCCAACTGAAGATCTTCAACTCGTTTCTTGATTACAACGCTTCGTGTGAACATACGAAGTGCTGTATTCAAGGCAATGATGTCTTCACAAGGAATATGTGTGAGTTGATCCCGGGTCATCATAAGCAACATGTCTTCGATATCCACAAGGCGAATGATAGAAAAATCTCCCTGCTGGATTTTGTATTCTCTGTCATCCTCCCTTTTTAGACGAATCTCCGTCACATGATAATAGCCATTCTTGGCTTCAGTTTTTAGTCCCAAAATGCTGGAGATGCGAATATCGGATCTAACCTTGCTTCCTGAATTGGCTAAGCAGCAACCCCTGTACGCCCTTCGGACTCGTTCGTCCCAATGAGATGCACCTATAACATCATACATATCATAACTACGAGTTACCCTTGGGACCAAGAGTCGGTTTACCTTTTCCTCGATCCAGGGTATTGTCCCCCAGTTGGCAGCTTTCAGCAAGGTCAGGGAGGTTGCGTACTTTGATGATCCCTTGAGGAGATACTCAAGATCATAGGTGACGAAGAAGTCGAGAGCAATCTGGTTATCTTGAGAAGGATCAAGTGGAGGTGGAGCTCTGTCGGATTCATGGAGGCCTGGCCTTTGAACGGTGTTAAGAGCTTTCAGGACCTCGTCAGCATAATACTCGAACTCCATTCGGGGTAACCTGGTTTTGGAGCGAATTCTCTTATCCTTTAGCGCTCTCTTTACCAATGACGGAGTGACCGAAGATTGATACTCATGAGCCAGAAATGCGCACAAGTCAATCGGACTGCGGATACGGAGATATAAAACATCTCTGTCAGCGTCTGTGATTGGATCATATTGAGCCGCTGCCGTGATCCAAGCTTGTGGCGGTGCAGTCTCGTCAATCTCCAATGTGTCTGCCCAGTCCCGTGTGCTTGACTCAGGAACAGTAGATTGTGGTTCTTGTTGTAGAGGAGTAGAAACGTGAACATCTGCTGGTTCTGATTCAGGCATCTCGGCGGTGTCATGAACGGGCGAGTGTTGTGCCGCTTCAGGTTCAGTTACTGACTCTGCAATCACAGGAGCAACAATAGAACTAACAGGGTTAGTGGTAACAGGTATAGACACAGCAATAGATGTATCGGGAATCGATGACGCTGTAGTCGCATTCACATCGTGGCGCCACTTGGATCGTCTTGATTCAGTTGAAGTGGATTTTTCCTTCTACACAGCATCTTTCTTAGACTTGGTTCTAGACTTAGAAGGTTTCTTTGTGCTGGCAACCTTATCCCCTGTTTCCTGCTGTTTACCACCATCATCCTTATCGCTATCCTCGTTGCTTCCCTTAGCACTCTCCTCATTCCCATCACCACCATCATCACCATCATCATCATCATCATCATCATCCTCATCATCATCACCATCATCATCCTCCTCTTCTTCTTCTTCTTCTTCTTCTTCTCCTTCTTCTTCTTCTTCTTCCTCTTCTTCTTCACCAGTACCCTCTTCCTGTTCACTATCATCTTTTTCCTCCTCAGGCAAAATGTGGTAAGGTACCACACTTCCAAACATTTTGAACAGCCGATCATCCTCCATAATAGCATCGTTTAGTGACTTGTAAAGTGCCCGTTGAACTTTAGACTTATCAAAAGATCTAACTTCCCTCATACGAGCTTTAAGGATCTTCTTTAATTCAAAATCCGTCAAGTCATATGCAATTTTGTAGGCGGATTGAGAAGGATTGGATGACTTGATCATCAAGTTATCAGCCGCGAGTGTCTTCAACTCATCACGCAGTTTGGCATAAGGGATTAAACGGATTCTTTCACTCTCTCCTCAATAGAAGCTTCAAGAGTTTCTTTCTGCTCCTTGTAGTTATCCTTAATAGCTCGAAGTCTCGTAAGTCGTGCTTCATACCTATCAGCTTCAGCCTTTTTGACCTGAGCAAGTTCTTCTGCATGAGCTTTACGTGTCGACTCCATCTCTGCAGCGAACTTAGCAAGCATCTCTTCTTGGGCTTTCTTGGATGCTTCTTCACTTTGAATTCGTCTATGTAGCTCTTGGCGAAGTTCATCCATTTCTCTTTTTTGATTATCCGTATGTTTATCCAACATTTCTGCCATTACAAATACAGCCATTGAAGATGATGCATAGCTACTCTGGGTTGGTTGAAGAGGCTCGGTTGTGACTACGGTACTAAGGATGGGAGTTATTGGTGGTGGAAGGAATGGTGTTGGTACCGGTCGGGTTGGTAAGGGTTGTGTTGGTGGAGGTTGAGTAGGTACCATGATTGTAGGAGCACTGGACTCTTTTTCAACACTTGTTGAAACATGACTGGATGTCTCCTTCGAAGTAGAATACGGTTCAGGTGACCCAAACTCATAAACATCCTCTGGCTCCTCGTACTCTTCTTCAATATTCATCTGAGCACCCGAACCACTACCGCCCGTATCTTTCCTACTCCTTCCAATAGCTATCTTCATTAATTTCTTCTCAGCTTTGTCAAGAGTAGGATCATCAACAACTTCTTCGTCGCGGAGAACTAACTCATCAGCCAAACCCTTTCCCTTCTTAGCGACAGTCTTTGTCTTTTTGGCTTTGGGTTCAGGTAAAGCTGTTTGCTTGCGTTTACCTTTGCTCTTAACCGTGGTAGATGAGTCTTCACCTGCTTGAATGCTTGCTCGTTGATTCTCAATTTCTTGTAGCAAGTTCTTGTAATCAGCAGATGCGATAATCTCATCTGTCAGGAGATGACTGGGAATGGGACCAGGGATAATAATCTTGGAATGAGTTTCTTGCCTTAAGTCCACCAAATCATCAGCATCCATTGTGTGGTGACGGCTACCTGCACGCTTATCAATAGATGCATCGTTTTCCATAAAGTAATGTATGATCAGCTTAATGAACCTAGGGTACTGGTAACTTTTAACCTTACCCTTCGTGTTTGTGAAGAGTTGAAAAGTAAACTCTTCCCACAGCAATGATGCATAATCAATACCCATACCTTTGAACATACCATAAAACATTTTGATGATTGGCGGACGAACAGCATCAAACCCAGTTGTTTTGGGTGTGAGACATCGGCTGAGAATACAAAAAATTGCTCTCCAGGGTTGACCCACTTTGGCTGTGGTAAACTCGGACACTATCCGTATGTCTGCACATCCAATGTCAGTGAACATCTCCATGAGCTGGTTCTTGGTTGGGTTCGCTGAGTATGATAATCCTTTGGGTGCCTCCCGAAAACCAAAGATCTTACGAAAGTCTGACACTGTGAGAGTTTGTTGCTTGTTGTCCAAGAGGAATGTGATCTTATTGGACGTCTTCTCCTTGGTTGCCCAAAATTCGTACATGTAGTCGTAGGGTACCGAAGCACTTTTCCTTAGCGCATTCTTGAAGCGAGAATTGTCAAGAATGGCTAAACCTACCTTGAATCCATTGTGAGTAGAATGAGAGACCTCCTTCAACCGGTAGTTGTTTGGAATGAACTTGAGGGTTTTAGCCTCGGCAATGGCTGCTGCTCTAGATTCTTGGATTTGTTGCACGGTTGGGTTAGTCATTGTTTCTGCTTAACAATAAAACACAAAAGTTGATACATACAGATATGGATATCATGATGAGTTTATACCTAAGCATTATACAAAAGACATAATCCCTTAGATTGTTAAGACACTCAAACATCCTTTATTAGAATAAACATTTAATTCTGAATAAACCTCAATTTGGAATATTCAACCTACCCGGAATAATCATTCTATGCGGAATATTTTGTCTACCCGGAATATTTATCCTATGCGGAATAATCACTCTTACCCGGAATAATCTTCCTATGTGGAATATTCAGCCTACCCGGAATAATCATTCTATGCGGAATATTATGTCTACCCGGAATAAAACAACTACCCGGAATAAACATCCTATGCGGAATAAATGTCTACCCGGAATAATTCTTCTATGCAGAATAAATTTCTACCCGGAATAAAACAACTACCTGGAATAAACATTCTATGCGGAATAAATGTCTACCCGGAATAAAACATCTACCCGGAATAAATATCCTATGCGGAATAAATTTCTACACGGAATAATTCTTCTATGCGGAATAAATGTCTACCCGGAATAAAACATCTACCAGGAATAAATCATCCTATGCGGAATAAATGTCTACACGGAATAATTCTTCTATGCGGAATAAATGTCTACCCGGAATAAACCTTTACACGGAATAATTATTCTATGCGGAATAAATCATCTACCCGGAATAACTTCTTCTATGCGGAATGTTTTTGGCTGTTTATTCGGAACGACTTAAAAACACCTAATGATCTTTCAAATAAGCGCGAATGTTTGTTTTAAGCGTTCTAAAGGCCATCTATCTTAGTTTTGTTCTATTCCGAGTGAAACCCAGGCAAAACCCCCAAATCACATAACCCTAATTATGCAGAAACCCTAGTATGATTTATCTTAATTAACATGAGTTAATTGATTTGATTTAAAGGGAAAATTCCACAAATTAATTTATGATTATACCTTGTTTAATCGAATGAAACGGATTGTGAGATGAAAAATGAGAGTTTGTGAATGCTTTGTGTGTGTTTGTATGTGTGTTAATGGCGGCAGAAAGAAAATGAATGGAAACAGTGAATGATGAAAAACGGGGGGGGGGGGGGGGGGGGGGGGGGGGGGGGGGTTGGTTTGACTTAGGTCAAAATTCAACTTTCCCCCTTAGAAATTTTAAATCCCTACACTTTTCTTTTGTTTTCCTTGTTTGTAACCATTGTTAAAATTTTGCCAACTTAACCTTCACACAACTTAAGCATCACAACCTACTAGCAAATCTCCAAGATCTTAAAGCAAATTCTATCACATTGAGCGAGCACAAGTCGTATTCTAAATCAAGAACACACATAAATCATTTAGCCAATTAATTTTCCACAAACACTTTTGAAAATTGTTTTGATGACGAAGATGAATTTAATATTTTCTCCCCCTTAAACGATGACCCGTTTTCTATTTAAAGAGCTGTAGTCATTGTTTAAAGAGTCAAATATTGATGAAAGCATTTCCAATTAATATCTTGAAAAAGATTGATTCGTGGTGGCAATAAGATTTCTCTTATTTTGACAAATTAATGCACTGAGACGTACACTAACTCGTGTTAGACCAAGTTGTAAAGTAAACTTGATCCCTTTGCATGATTTGGCTTGTAAATCATGCCCGAGAAAATTAATTCCCGTTGTGAGCCAAAGTTTTCCAAGGAAATACGTGACTTTAATGCGAAAACCGGGTTGCAGTCTGAAATAACTACAAGCCATTATGGGCATGTTTTAAAAAATGTACAACTTTTATACGGACTCTATTTATGGCGTCGTGTCAATATTGATCGACATTTCTAAAGCCGTAAATATTACCGTACTAAAAGACATGCCCGATTTAAAAAACGAAAAATATTTTTGGTTTTTCTTGATTTTATAATTTTTATGGTTTTTGTAGGTTTTATATTTTTTATGGTTTTTCTTGGTTTTATATTTTTTATGATTTTTCTTGGTTTTATATTTTTGTATTTTTCTTTTGTGGTTTATATATTTACTATAATATACAAGATCACGAACAAAGGATACGCCTGAATAGTTTACCACTACTATTCAGCGGATTGTTCTGCCAATTCTTTGAGAGTCGCTAGAGTGAATGATTTCATGCCAAGCTTGTCGATCAAAAACTAGATTCGTCATCGATCTAAGGCTTTGGTGAACATATCTGCCAGCTGATACTCAGTAGTGACAAAATACAGCTCGATCACTCCGTTCTCCACCTGCTCTTTAATGAAATGGTAGCGAATGTCTATGTGCTTGGCCCGGGAGTGTTGAACATAGTTGCAGCAAAGGGCAATGGCTCTCTTGTTGTCACAATACATCGGGATTTTGTTAAATCCCAAACCGTAGTCAGTTAATTGTGATCTCATCCAAAGGACTTGAGCACGACAACCGGACATGGCGATGTATTCACCCTCCGTGCTAGAAATTGCAGCGCTTTTCTGCCTTTTTGAAGACCAACTGATCAATCTATCTCCAAGGAGTTGCACAGATCCAGAAGTGCTACGCCTCGTGTCTTGACATCCAGCATGATCGGCATCTGCGTATGATATTAAAGCAATAGAGGAATCTTTCGGATACCATAGACCACGATGAAGTGTTCCTTTTAGATACCGAAAGATCCTTTTAACAACATGTAGGTGCTTTTCGGTAGGCCGAGCCTGATACCGGGCACACATGCATACGGCAAATTGCAAATCAGGCCTGCTAGCAGTCAGATAGAGAAGGGTGCCGATCATCCCACGGTAAAGTTTTGGATCGACAATAGTCCCATTCCTATCTTCATCTAACTTGGATTTCTCCACCATTGGAGTGTCCACGGGGTCACAATTTTAAAAGTTATATTTCTTTAAGGATTCTAGAGCATATTTGGATTGATTAATAAAGATGCCTCTGGGATTCTGAGAAATTTGTAATCCTAAGAAAAATGAAATTTTTCCCATCATTGACATCTGAAAGCGTGTGGACATTATCTTCTCAAAGCGATTTGACAATTCTATGTTAGTGGCAGCAAATATTATATCATCAACATAAATTTGTACCAGAATCATGTCGTTGTCCTCCTTGAGAGTGAATAGAGTGGGGTCCACCTTGCCTTTGGAGAAGCCTTCTGAGATAAGATATGTTGATAGGAGATCGTACCACGCACGTGGAGCTTGTTTCAACCCATAGAGAGCCTTCTTAAGCTTGTACACATGATTAGGAAACTCCGTACTAACGAACCCATCCGGCTGACTAACATAGACTTCTTCCCGTAGTTCACCGTTCAAAAATGCCGTCTTCACATCCATTTGATAGACGATCATGTTCATATGAGCAGCATACGCAAGGAATAGTCTAATCGCCTCCAATCTTGCCACAGGAGCAAAAGATTCTTCAAAGTCTATACCCAAGGCTTATTTATATCCTCTAGCAACCAATCTAGCCTTATTCTTCAAGACTGCACCCATCTCATCAAGTTTAACCTTATAAACCCACAACAAAGTAAGGATGTTAGCCTTGTCAGGGAGAGGAACTAGTTCCCATACTTCAAGTCTTTGAAATTCATTTAGTTCCTCTTGCATGGCTTCAATCCAAGATGATTGAGTCATAGCATGTTGCCAGTTTTTAGGTTCAACTTCGGAGAGAAATGCATCAAAGTAGCAATAGAGTGCACTCTCTTGTAATTGATGGTGTGTAGAGACTGGTCGAGCTAGATCTCCAATGACATTCCTAATTAGGTGATCTTTTGTCCATTTGGTGCTATGATTTTCAATCCTAGGTGGTCTGGAGTGAACAATAGAAGGAGCTTCTTCTGAGGTAGACGCGGCTGAAGGGTTTTTAGGTATAGCTACACCAAAGAAAGGAAGCTCTTGTAGGTGAGCATATTCCAGATCGTGATCAATAGAATCCTCTTCAACATCATTAGGCACAAGTAAGGGTGATGATCCAGGTGTAGTTTGAGAATCACTTGGTAAAGGTGCATCCGGTTCAATGTTAATTGAAGATGCATTTGATAAAGCTTCATTAGCAGGAGCAACAACTTCAGGGATTGGAGCTATCACTACAGGTGCTGGAACTTCATCATTTGGGGGATCAAAGAATTCGTCAAACAACGGTTGAAACAGTTTATCCCACTCGGGCCTTGTTGGTGGTAAAAATGATGTAGAAGTATGATTATTGGGAACTAATCCGGAACTAATAGCACCGGTTCCCATCTCATAAAGCGCGGGTTCAGAGCTGCGTTGCTCAGAAGCCATCGCTGTCAGCTCATCGAAATCTGCGTCCATAGTTTCTACAATCTTACCAAGACGACGGTTGTAAATTCGGTATGCTTTCTTGGAGGGTGAGTAACCAATGAAAATACCTATATCGGCTTTTGGTTGAAGTTTGCCCAAGTTCTCACTATTAATGTTTGGATAACAAAGAGCACCAAACACATGAAAGAATGAAACATCGGGTTTACGGTCATGTAGAAGCTCGTAAGGTGTTTTTCCATGGCGTTTCCGAATGATAGAACGATTTTGGGTGAAACATGCAGTAGATATAGCTTCTGCCCACAAGAACAATAGAGCGTTCGCATAAATCAGCATAGTCCTAGCAGCTTCCATAAGCGTACGATTCCGTCTTTCAACGACACCGTTTTGTTGTGGAGTGCGTGCAGCGGATGTTTCATGTGAAATACCAACATCTTCATAGTAAGCACGAAGAGTCTGGTTGACGAACTCTGTTCCATTATCTGTACGAATACGGCGGACAGTAGTATTCAAACGTACCTGAATGAATTTCAGAAAAGTGATGATAGCATTCGGTGCTTCATCCTTTGTACGTAGAAATCTAACCCATGTAAACCTGGAGAAATCATCCACAATGACAAGAATGAATTTCTTACCGCTCACACTTTCAGTTCTCATTGGCCCACAAAGATCCATATGCAAAAGATGAAGTTTTTCTTGATTGGTGTCTTCAGCTTTGGGCTTGTATGATTTCTTGGTACTTTTCCCCCTTGAAAACGCAGAACATAAATGGTCCTTGTGAAATTTGAGCTTTGGAAGACCACGAACTAATTCGTTTTTAGCCAGATGATTAATAGCATCAAAGTTAAGATGAGATAATCTGCGATGCCATAACCATGACTTGGTCTTAGATGCTTTAGAGAGAAGACATACTGGAGAGGCGGCCATCATGTCTTGTAGGGACAACGTATAAAGATTTGCACCACGAGATCCCTTCAACAAGTCTTTTCCTTCCAAGTTGCGGATGAAACAAGTATGTTGTCGAAAAGCAACCTCTAGGTTGGAATCACAAAACTGTCCTACCGAGAATATATTATGACCAAGACCTTCTACATAGTATACCCTTGAAATCGTAACGTTTCCAATCTGATATTCACCATACCCCATTATCTTTGCAATATGATCATTACCGAATTTAACCGTTCCAAGAAACTTGCTGACGAAATTTCGGAGCATCGAGCGATCTCCGGTCATATGCTTTGAACAACCGGAGTCCAAATACCAGAGGATGATTTGGACCACCTGAAAATATCACCACAAGAGGACAATGTAGAGGTATCGGAATCTGAATGTTCCTTGTTATTAGCAGGTATATATTTAACAATCATAGATTTGCTAACTTTAGGTTTCTTAGATTTCCTAGCCTTTTTCTTCCTAGTTGGTGGTGTAGATTCTAGTTGGCTTAAATCCTGAGGTATTTCTTCACTGATAGGCACTATAGTGGGGGCTGACCTAATTAAAGGGCGCTGTTTCCATACTTTAGTGCTAGTGTGCCTAATTAAAGGACGCTCAGACCTAACCTCAATGGATGCATTCCTAGTTAAAGGGCACATTGTTCCATCTAATGTAAAGGTCCTACCAGTGGGACGCCATTGCCATCCAACTTGGGCACGAGTTCTACCAGTTGGCTTCCATTCAAGATCATTCCTAATGGCATTCATTTCATTCACATGATCAATAAGACACAAATCATGACGTTGGGAAAACATACATTCATTACAATTCCAACATTTCAAATCAGAATTCACAAATGGTTTAGGCTTCTGCACAGACGCAGAGCTTTAGTCTTAACATGATTCTTTTTATTTAAAACTGAACTAACATTCCTATAGTGAGCTTCTACTTTCTTCTTTTTGGTACTACTAGTGGAGGGCTTGATCTTATCTTTCTTGAGTGGCGATCCTTTAGCCTTAGTAGTCTCTTTTAATCCTGTAGAAGGCAAAGTGGGAACATTAGCAACAGATTTTAAAGGTGCCTTACTTGATTGTGCCAATGACGGTTTTGCTCCTGGGGTCTTATTGAATGGAGTTACAGCAATGGGTCGATTAGTGAGTAGTGCTGAACCTGGTTTACCTATGTATTGCAAATAAGCTAAGCAATATTGAACTCGCTTAATATATTCATGAGCTGAATAATAGTAGCTACTTGAGGGATCTAAGGCATAAAGATCGTCTAAAATATCCCTAACAAGATCTACATGCTTAATGGCATTCCTCATATAATCATCGTAGGTAACCGGGTTTCTCTTATGAAGCGGGTTCTTATAAAGCACTACTGACATGGTTGTTAGAGCACTAGAGGACGGTGCAGAGTTGGTAGCTAAGTTATCAACAACTTCTTGTCGGGTGAGAAGAAGTGTCTCCTTTAACTCGGCCAAAACCATGTTTTTGTCAATGAGCAGGATGTTTAAGTCAGAGATTTCCTCACATTTTTGGTTCAATTGTTCAACATAAAATTGTTGCTGTGCCGCATTAAAAGCGAAGCGTTCTTCTAGTGAACTGATACAAGCATTTTGTGTGGGTTCAAAATAATTCTCGGAATCCTCTCGAATTGATCTCAGTTAAAAGTGGAATGATTTGTTCTTGGTGACAAAAAGTGGATTTGGTTTTCTATTCTACTAAACAAGGTGAGTGAATAAAATGGTAAGGAAATAAACTTAAACCAAGCAACGAATAAAAAGCAAAACTTGAATTAAAGCTGGAAAATTACTCTTAAGAAAAATACCCCATGCGGAATGTTGCTCTATTCGGAATGTATGACCATTCGGAAAGTTGACATCTATGCGGAAAATCCTCTTATGCGGAATAAAATGCTCTATTCGGAATGTTTTGTTATGCGGAAAATAATGCCTACTCGGAATATAAATCTCTATGCGGAAAATAAAGTCTATTCGGAAAAAAATTGCTTATGCGGAAAAACAAGGCTCATTCGGAATATTTTGTTATGCGGAAAATAATGCCTACTCGGAATATAAATCTCTATGCGGAAAATAAAGTCTATTCGGAAAAAAAAAATGCTTATGCGGAAAAACAAGGCTCATTCGGAATATATAAAATATTCCGAATAAGGCTGGAGAAAACAAGCAATTCGGAAAACTGAAAAGTTCCGAATAAGGAAAACGAAAAAAGAGCTATTCGGAAAATTATTCCGAGTAAAAGAAATTGCAACACCCCTATTCGGAATATCAAAAATTCCGAATAAGGGAAACTCAAAATTGGCTATTCGGAAAATCTGTCTTGTTCGGAAAGTCTGGGAACGAAGAACAGATACAGTAACAGCAAAAACAGGGGAACCGGATCTTAATCAAAATTAATCTAAATATGCAAAAAGGTTTTACCAAACTATCCAATAATCATTAACATACCATAAGAAACAAATCCCACCAATAAAAACAATAAATCAACAACTTTTTGAAATCAAACTTGAATCAAATAAAAAACTTAGAAACTTGCAATAAAAATGATGAAGAACAAGATGAATAGAAAGATGGAATGGATTGATTAATGAAAAAGTAAGAAGGTTAATGATTAAAGATTACAAGATTGAAAGAAAAAGATGAAAATCACCAAACTCCCTAATGGAGTTGGTGATGGAACGAACTACAAAGAACTGGAGAAAGAAAAAAAATGAACTAACTCCTAATTGTGTGAAGGGAGTTTCTATTTATACTCCTAGTGGTTGGTTGGTGAGTGGGCTTTCTCCCTTTCTTCTTGTCTTCTCGTCTTTTCAGAAAAGTTGACGTTTTCGATTCTGATTCGGGATTTGTTGTCGATTAAATCCAACTCGTCTTTTAATTTCTTCGTTAAATAGACTCGAGTTTCTTCGACTTATGAAAATCTTCCATCTTTAGTCCTTTTCTTCGATAAATCTTCGAATAGGCCCAGTGACTTCAAATCTTTTGCATCTCTTGGACAATAGACTTCGTCTTCAGTCTTTTTCCTTGATAAAACCCGTGCAATCCCATGTTTTCTTTAATATTCATCCGGTTAGCTCTGAAATCACAATAAACACAAAAACCACGCATAATTCCAAACAAATGATATTAATTACGTGTTTTGGTCTTGTTTTAGCCAGAATTAAGTGGTAAAAGGATGGGTGTTTACACACCTATCAAATCCCCTACACTTAACCATTGCCATGCCCTCATGCAATGCTTAGTGATAAAGCAAATTTTACATTTTTCTCATAATTAATCAACCTTGGCCTTATTCAAATACTACTAAATAAGAATCAAATTACTAAGAGAGAAATAAAAACTTTAAAATAAACAAAAGGAAGGAAACAACTTGTAAAGAAATCAAGGACTTACATTAGGGCTTTGGTGTTGCGAAGATTTATCACCCTCAAGTTTCACGTTCCCCAAACTAAGCTTAAAAAACGAGATCATTGCTATTATAAGTTAGTAAATCAAACACTTACACACATGGCTTAATTAAATGCTTAAACTCCCTTATTCCTAATTGTATCTCTTATATTTTATTTTTGTCTTAGAATGATCATGAAGATGCATTTTTGGACTTATTTCGATAGTTTATTAAGGCTGAAAGCAAAGTAGGACGATTTGATCAATAGTTAGCTAAAGGACAAAATCTCTTAAAACTGCTTCTCGGGATATCAAAAAGTTCATATCTTGGCATAACTTGGTTCACGATTTGAGACCTTTCTCGGGCCAATATTTGGCATGTACTTCATACTTCATATCTTCGAGAAACGTTCTTGAGATAATGGTCTTCTCATCATAATAGAGTTTCTTCACTTGGAGACTTTTGAGGGGTACTCCAACTTTGTTGACCACGACTTCATGATTATTTCTTCCATCTCTAATTAGGATTTTGAGATACAACGATCCGCCTCCTTTTCGGACTTGGATCTATTTATCCTCATACCTTGTTAGGGTCTTTTCGGATAGACTTCTCCATGATCTTTATGGGAGTTGATTGCTTTTCGTCGTGAGTCTTGATCCTTGATATTGACTTTAGGAATAATGCTTTTCACATCACTTTGGATCTTCAGCAATAAAATTGAATCCTCATGCCTTGTTAGGGCCTTTTCGGACTCGCCAATCTTCGCGCCCTGCTTCATAAGTTATGCCTTGGCTATGAACTCTTATCATTACCGAGCAACTTTTAAACGATCTTGGGCTAGAAGCTAAGTAACTTTTCAAATCGTAAGACCTTACTTATTGCAGATAAATTATTAGCAAGTGATGGGAGAATAGGCAAATAATTACACCAAGTGAGCTTGCGCAAGAATACCGACTTATAATTGACTCTATCATTTCTCGTCCTCCACAATTTAAAATCTCAAGTAATGAGACTCGTGGACACTTAGCCTAATAAACCAATTAAGGTCTATATGGTTAAGGATACTAGCTAGAATAAACTTGGATAAGTCTATTCGGGTTGAGTCAAAATAAACGCAACGGGCCTAATATGTCAAAGACTTCTAAACTAGCTACACCACTTTATTAATATTTTTGACTTTATTGCGGGATATATATACATGAGAAAGCAACGATAAAAATTTAAAAATTACGACTAAATGGCCAAAGTTAATAAAAAATTTGAAAAATGTTGAAAAATAGGATTTTCCGGTTAATTGAAGGCATTTTCATGGAAAAGTCCACTTAAAACTTCGATAGAAGTCTCCCCTACACTTAAGATAAACATTGTCCTCAATGTTTAAGCATGTGGGAAAAGTCTCCCCTACACTTATGACATTGTGCACGTTGGTTAACTCGAGTTAAGGAAGAGACGACTAAAGTGATCAATTTCAAATGTGAGTATGAAGAAAATTGAATCACGATAGTTGAGAGATAGAACCGGATTTCGGATAACACGGGAGCACGGTTCTTCAAAGTTCCCAAGATTGCAGTAATCCCTGTAATCACATTACCACACAAACACAAACGACCACAAAATAGGTCCTCCCCTACACTTAGGGGGTTAAAGGGATAGATACTCGGGCTGCCTCTCGAGGAGCGCTTGTTTTTGATAACCGAGTCACGAGCCTAACTCGACCCAAATTCAGTTCATGGGGAACGTGGTGAGGGGTGGAATCACCTCGTGAGAGGTGTCCTCACCAAAGTATAACTTCACTCGTTGGCCATTCACCTTAAAATTTGGTCCATTAGGTTGAGCGAGCTCGAGAGTACCATATGGAAAAATTTGGGCGATGGTGAATGGGCCGGACCAACGAGATTTGAGCTTGCCCGAAAAGATTTTCAACCGAGAGTTAAAAAGTAAGACTTTGTCTCCAACATGGAACTCTCGGTTTTTGATCTTGGAGTCGTGAATGAGCTTAGTTCTTTCCTTATAGATCAAAGAGTTTTCATAAGCCACATTCCGGAGTTCATTCAGCTCATTGAGTTGGATCTTGCGTAGGTCACCGGCTTTGTTGATATCAAAATTAGCCCACTTCAAGGCCCAATAAGCCTTGTGCTCCAACTCAATGGGGAGGTGGCACGCTTTCCCGTACACAAGACGATAAGGCGTACAGCCGATCGGGGTCTTGTAAGCAGTACGGAAAGCCCACAAAGCATCATCGAGTTTATCAGCCCATGCAGCACGATGCTCTCCCACGGTTCTTTCAAGAATTCGCTTCAGCCCTCGGTTTGATATTTCAGCCTGGCCATTAGTTTGTGGGTGGTAGGCTGTGGAAAGACGATGATTTACACCGTACTTAGCCATGACTCTAGCAAATTGGTCATTGCAGAAATGAGTCCCACGATCACTAATAATGGCGCGAGGCACACCGAATCTAGCGAAAAGAGCTTTCAAAAAGTTACAAACCACCCTTGCGTCATTAGTAGGCAAAGCTTTGGCTTCAACCCACTTGGAAACGTAGTCAACGGCTACAATGATGTATTTGTTTCCTTTAGAGGATGGGAATGGCCCCATAAAGTCGATACCCCAAACATCAAAAATTTCACACTCTTGAATGAAATTCTGAGGCATCTCGTCTTTATGTGTGATTTTGCCTTGCTTTTGGCAAACATCACATCGTTTGACCATATCGTGAGCGTCACGGTATATGGAGGGCCAATAAAATCCCGAGTCAAACACTTTCTTAGCGGTGTAGTTGGGACCAAAGTGACCACCGGTGGGTCCTTTGTGGCAAGCATCAAGGATTTCAGACGCTGCCGGTCCATCAACACATCGACGGATAATCACGTCGGCACATTGTTTGAATAGGTAAGGGTCGTCCCAAAAGTAAGTCTTGATGTCGGTAAAGAACTTCTTCTTTTGCTGGGACGTCAACCCTTCCTTGAGAATTCCACCCGCCAAGTAGTTTGCAAAGTCCGCAAACCACGGGGTTTCATTCGGCTTCGAGTTTATAGACATTAAGGTCTCCAAGGGAAAAGAATCATTGATTTCTTTGGTCGGATGATCCCCTTGGTATGGATCCTCAAGTCTGCTGAGATGGTCCGCGGCTAGGTTTTCTGCTCCTTTTTTATCGCGGATGTCGATTTTAAATTCCTGGAGCAGCAAAACCCAGCGAAGAAGTCTTGGTTTGGAATCTTGCTTTGTCAACAAGTACTTCAACGCGGAATGATCGGTATACACAATGGTGGTAGAAAGGACAAGATAGGGGCGTAATTTTTCAAAAGCATAGACAACAGCTAAAAGCTCTTTTTCGGTTGTCGTATAATGCAATTGTGCCCCAGTCATTGTCTTGCTAGCGTAATGGATCGGTCGGAAGTGTTTGTTCACTCTTTGTCCAAGAACCGCTCCAATAGCAAAATCACTAGCATCGCACATCAACTCAAAAGGCAGCTCCCAATTAGGGGTAACCAAGACGGGTGCCTTAGTTAGCTTATCCTTAAGCGAGTTGAAGGCTTCAAGGCACTCTTTGGAAAAGATAAAAGGAGTATCTTTTTCCAAGAGGTGGGTCATCGGGCGAGAGATTTGAGAAAAATCTTTGATGAATCGACGATAGAAGCCCGCATGACCCAGGAAACTTCTCACACCCTTCACGGTTGAAGGTGGAGGCAACTTAGCTATAACATCGACTTTAGCACGGTCTACTTCAAGACCGGCTTTCGAAATCTTATGTCCAAGCACAACGCCTTCTTTTACCATAAAATGGCATTTTTCCCAATTTAGAACGAGGCGAGTGTCTTCGCACCGCTTTAGCATACGTTCTAAATTGGCAAGGCAAGCAGAGAAGGAATCCCCGAAGACCGAGAAATCATCCATGAAGACTTCCATGGTTTGTTCAACCATGTCATGGAAGATAGCTAACATACACCTTTGGAAAGTCCCTGGCGCATTACATAAGCCAAAAGGCATTCTTTTGTAAGCGAAAGTGCCATAGGGACAAGTGAATGTAGTCTTCTCTTGATCTTGGGGATCGATGGGTATTTGAAAATAACCCGAGAAACCATCCAAAAAGCAGTAATATTCATTACCCGGCTAATCGTTCAAGCATTTGGTCCATAAAAGGTAGAGGGAAATGATCCTTTCTCGTGGCATCATTGAGTTTGCGGTAGTCTATACAAACTCTCCACCCAGTAACGAGACGAGTGGGAATCAACTCGTTGTGTTCATTGGGAACAACGGTTATTCCGCCCTTCTTGGGCATACAATGGATTGGACTAACCCACGGGGAATCCGAAATAGGGTAAATCATACCCGCATCCAGAAGTTTGATAACCTCTGTTTTGATGACTTCATGTATTTTTGGATTCACCCTTCGTTGGCTTTGAATAGTGGGTTTATAGTCGTCCTCCATGAGAATTTTGTGTGTGCAGAAGTGAGGATCAATTCCACGAATATTCGAGATTTTCCACGCAATAGCTTTCTTGTGAGCTTTCAACACAGCAACGAGGCGAGTCTTCTCTTCATCTTTCAAATCCGTTGCAATAATGACGGGTGACTTCTTGTTGTCGTCAAGGAACACGTACTCGAGATGTGGCGGCAACTCCTTAAGTTCCAAATCCGGAGGATTTTCGACGGGAGGCGTTTTCAAAGTCGGAGTATCGATAGCAATAACCGTGGGAGATGGAGGCGAAGGATTGTCTTCGGTGAGAAGATTGTCAAAGAAACTCATATCTTCATCCCCCTCGGTGGGAGAATCATTAGTAGCTAAATTCGCATCTCCCATGGTAGCTTCAAGATTGTTCCAGAATAAATCACTATCTCCAAATAGAGACAACGATGAATCAATAGAGGACACGGTCTCAACAGTGGGAAGAGAGGTGGGAATACTTTTGCAAGCATCATTAAAGTGTTCTTCACAAGCCTTATCAAGAACGTCAATACAATTAACGCTCTCATATGAATAAGGTTGTTTAGACAACTTTCCCATGTTGAAGACTACTTTATCGTCACCCACTCTCATGATAAGCTCTCCGGCTTCAACATCAATGAGAGTGCGACCGGTCCTAAGAAATGGACGACCAACAATAAGTGGCACACGGGGGTCCATCTCGTAGTTGACGACAACAAAATCAGCAGGAAAGGTGAATTTGTCGACTCCTACAATAACGTCTTCGGCTATCCCCACTGGATAAGCAACCGTACGGTTGGCCAATTCCAAAGTCATTTTAGTGGGGACTAGCTCTGGGAGAGATAATTGCTTCCAAACACTTAGAGGCATGAGATTAATACTGGCACCTAGATCGGCTAGGGCCATGCAATTCTCTACTCCCGGGAAATTGCAAGGGATAAGAAAACGACCCGGATCACCAAGCTTGGTTGGCAATTTCCTTAAGAGCACTGCAGAGCAGTTCTCATTAAGTTGGGTGTTGGCAATGTCGAGGAGCTTTTCCTTGTCGCTCAGAAGATCTTTAAACATTTTCGCGTACTTGGGCATGTGAGCGAGAGCCTCAGCGAAGGAGATATTGAAATTCAGTTGTTTGAACATTTTAAGGAAATTCGAAACCTGAATATCATCCTTGCTCTTTTGCTTCTCTTTCCTCAACCTAGATGGATAAGGTATATTGGAAGAAGAGGAAGGCTTTAGAGGAATAGGATCACTCACAACCACGGGTGGAGGAGGGGTAGAAGGAAGAGGTGGAGAAATTGGGGAAGGAGAAGGAGGAGGAATAGGAGCAGGCGACTCGTTTTCCTTAGTCACAACCACCGGTGGAGGTATAGGAAGCTCGGGTTCCTTTGTACCTTTACCACTGCGAGTGGTGATTGCTTTCATCTCCCCTCTTGGGTTCGCAACGGTGTTACTCGGAAGAGTACCCGAAGAAGAGGGTTGACTACTTTGGAAAAAACTAGCCATCATGTTCCTCAGATCATTTGTTTGGCTATCCAACGTGTTTCGCATATCGACTCTCAAATCATTTCCTTGCTTTACCAAATCTGCCTTCAAATTGCGCACTTCCTCTTGGAGATTTCCCACTATCACATCATTGGTCCTCATATAGGTTGCAACCTCTTGGTGTAATGCAGTGTTGGTTTGGGTAGGAGGAGCATTGTATGCAGGTGGTTGGTAAGCAGGTTGTTGGTAGACTTGATTGTTACGTGGAGGTGGTTGTTGTTGCTTGTGAGGTGGGATGTATGGTTGTCGAGGTTGTTGTTGTTGTTGAGGAGGACGGTTAAGGTTTTGTTGTTGGTTTGGGTTGGTAGGAGGAAAGCCAGGTGGTGAAAGATAGTTGTTGTTGCGGTAGCTAAGCAAGTTACGGTCACCTTGAGGTTTAGCTTGATAAGCAGGTTGTTGGTAAGTGCCATATGCCGCATTCACATTCTCAGCAGGGTAATCTTGGGTAGCGGTACACGTTGTGTAAGAGTGGGGACCACCGCATATCTCACAAGGTTGGCTGACAGCGTTCACTTGTGCATTTTTGGCGTTGTTGCTGTTGTTGTTGCTGACGGTGTGGGTGACAAGCGATTCAAGAAGCGTGGTGATTTTGTCAAGTCGCTTGTCGCTATCATTAGTGCTAGCACTAGCAACATTGGTCCTAACACTCTTGGTTTGCACACGAGATTTGTTCTCAATGATGTCCCAAGCAGCATTGGAAGTCTTAGCCAATAAATTACCCCCTGAGGCACTATTCAGTGAATCTTGATCATTCATGCTTAAACCATTGTAAAAAGTATTAATTTGATGTACTTTGGTAAAACCATGTTGTGGGCATTTTCTTAAAAGATCTTTGAAACGATCCCAAGATTCACTGAATGACTCATCGTACTTTTGTTCAAAATTTATAATCTCATTCCGCAAAGCGGTAGTACGAGAGGGTGGAAAAAAGTAATTGATGAACTTTGTTTCCAAATCCGTCCACGAGAGAATACTCTGTGGCGGTTCCTTAGCAAGCCAATGCCGGGCTTGTCCCTCTAAAGAAAAGGGAAAAAGTTGTAACCTTATAACCTCCTGTGGAACTCCATTGAATTTGACCGTGTTGGTGAGTTGTAGAAATCTCTTGATATGGTCATGTGGGTCATCAATGGTTCGTCCCAAGAATGGCTGAGCGGAGACCATCTGGATAAAGCCTGACTTGAGCTCGAAATTGTTGGCGGCAATTGGTGGTATAACAATTGGATCCGTGTTGCCATCAACATGAGCTTGCAGCAGTTCAATCATTGGGCGATTATCCGGAAGGGGCTCATTGTTGTTGTTATTCATGTTGTTGAAAGGCGGGTTGTTGTTGTTATTATTGTTGTTCAGAGGTGGTATGTTATTGTTGTTTTGTACACCAGCCATGTCTAAGTTATCGAGAGGCTCGGGCTCTTGATAAGACGTGGATCGAGTGCGCATACACCTGCAAAAGAACGAACAAAGAAAAACAAGGCAAAAATATTTTTGGTTTTTTATTGTTTTTAACTTTTTAGGATTTTTGAAAATTTTATATTTTTTAGTGATTTTGAAAATTTTTATGAAAAAGTAACGTTCACGGGGAACGGATCCCAAAATCCAAGTTCGCACAAAAAACTTTTGATCTTAACGAGAGGAGCCGGCAGCGGCGCCATTTGATACAAGCATTTTGTGTGGGTTCAAAATAATTCTCGGAATCCTCTCGAATTGATCTCAGTTAAAAGTGGAATGATTTGTTCTTGGTGACAAAAAGTGGATTTGGTTTTCTATTCTACTAAACAAGGTGAGTGAATAAAATGGTAAGGAAATAAACTTAAACCAAGCAACGAATAAAAAGCAAAACTTGAATTAAAGCTGGAAAATTACTCTTAAGAAAAATACCCCATGCGGAATGTTGCTCTATTCGGAATGTATGACCATTCGGAAAGTTGACATCTATGCGGAAAATCCTCTTATGCGGAATAAAATGCTCTATTTGGAATGTTTTGTTATGCGGAAAATAATGCCTACTCGGAATATAAATCTCTATGCGGAAAATAAAGTCTATTCGGAAAAAAATTGCTTATGCGGAAAAACAAGGCTCATTCGGAATATTTTGTTATGCGGAAAATAATGCCTACTCGGAATATAAATCTCTATGCGGAAAATAAAGTCTATTCGGAAAAAAAAATGCTTATGCGGAAAAACAAGGCTCATTCGGAATATATAAAATATTCCGAATAAGGCTGGAGAAAACAAGCAATTCGGAAAACTGAAAAGTTCCGAATAAGGAAAACGAAAAAAGAGCTATTCGGAAAATTATTCCGAGTAAAAGAAATTGCAACACCCCTATTCGGAATATCAAAAATTCCGAATAAGGGAAACTCAAAATTGGCTATTCGGAAAATCTGTCTTGTTCGGAAAGTCTGGGAACGAAGAACAGATTCAGTAACAGCAAAAACAGGGGAACCGGATCTTAATCAAAATTAATCTAAATATGCAAAAAGGTTTTACCAAACTATCCAATAATCATTAACATACCATAAGAAACAAATCCCACCAATAAAAACAATAAATCAACAACTTTTTGAAATCAAACTTGAATCAAATAAAAAACTTAGAAACTTGCAATAAAAATGATGAAGAACAAGATGAATAGAAAGATGGAATGGATTGATTAATGAAAAAGTAACAAGGTTAATGATTAAAGATTACAAGATTGAAAGAAAAAGATGAAAATCACCAAACTCCCTAATGGAGTTGGTGATGGAACGAACTACAAAGAACTGGAGAAAGAAAAAAAATGAACTAACTCCTAATTGTGTGAAGGGAGTTTCTATTTATACTCCTAGTGGTTGGTTGGTGAGTGGGCTTTCTCCCTTTCTTCTTGTCTTCTCGTCTTTTCAGAAAAGTTGACGTTTTCGATTCTGATTCGGGATTTGTTGTCGATTAAATCCAACTCGTCTTTTAATTTCTTCGTTAAATAGACTCGAGTTTCTTCGACTTATGAAAATCTTCCATCTTTAGTCCTTTTCTTCGATAAATCTTCGAATAGGCCCAGTGACTTCAAATCTTTTGCATCTCTTGGACAATAGACTTCGTCTTCAGTCTTTTTCCTTGATAAAACCCGTGCAATCCCATGTTTTCTTTAATATTCATCCGGTTAGCTCTGAAATCACAATAAACACAAAAACCACGCATAATTCCAAACAAATGATATTAATTACGTGTTTTGGTCTTGTTTTAGCGAGAATTAAGTGGTAAAAGGATGGGTGTTTAAAAGTGGAATGATTTGTTCTTGGTGACAAAAAGTGGATTTGGTTTTCTATTCTACTAAACAAGGTGAGTGAATAAAATGGTAAGGAAATAAACTTAAACCAAGCAACGAATAAAAAGCAAAACTTGAATTAAAGCTGGAAAATTACTCTTAAGAAAAATACCCCATGCGGAATGTTGCTCTATTCGGAATGTATGACCATTCGGAAAGTTGACATCTATGCGGAAAATCCTCTTATGCGGAATAAAATGCTCTATTCGGAATGTTTTGTTATGCGGAAAATAATGCCTACTCGGAATATAAATCTCTATGCGGAAAATAAAGTCTATTCGGAAAAAAATTGCTTATGCGGAAAAACAAGGCTCATTCGGAATATTTTGTTATGCGGAAAATAATGCCTACTCGGAATATAAATCTCTATGCGGAAAATAAAGTCTATTCGGAAAAAAAAATGCTTATGCGGAAAAACAAGGCTCATTCGGAATATATAAAATATTCCGAATAAGGCTGGAGAAAACAAGCAATTCGGAAAACTGAAAAGTTCCGAATAAGGAAAACGAAAAAAGAGCTATTCGGAAAATTATTCCGAGTAAAAGAAATTGCAACACCCCTATTCGGAATATCAAAAATTCCGAATAAGGGAAACTCAAAATTGGCTATTCGGAAAATCTGTCTTGTTCGGAAAGTCTGGGAACGAAGAACAGATACAGTAACAGCAAAAACAGGGGAACCGGATCTTAATCAAAATTAATCTAAATATGCAAAAAGGTTTTACCAAACTATCCAATAATCATTAACATACCATAAGAAACAAATCCCACCAATAAAAACAATAAATCAACAACTTTTTGAAATCAAACTTGAATCAAATAAAAAACTTAGAAACTTGCAATAAAAATGATGAAGAACAAGATGAATAGAAAGATGGAATGGATTGATTAATGAAAAAGTAACAAGGTTAATGATTAAAGATTACAAGATTGAGAGAAAAAGATGAAAATCACCAAACTCCCTAATGGAGTTGGTGATGGAACGAACTACAAAGAACTGGAGAAAGAAAAAAAATGAACTAACTCCTAATTGTGTGAAGGGAGTTTCTATTTATACTCCTAGTGGTTGGTTGGTGAGTGGGCTTTCTCCCTTTCTTCTTGTCTTCTCGTCTTTTCAGAAAAGTTGACGTTTTCGATTCTGATTCGGGATTTGTTGTCGATTAAATCCAACTCGTCTTTTAATTTCTTCGTTAAATAGACTCGAGTTTCTTCGACTTATGAAAATCTTCCATCTTTAGTCCTTTTCTTCGATAAATCTTCGAATAGGCCCAGTGACTTCAAATCTTTTGCATCTCTTGGACAATAGACTTCGTCTTCAGTCTTTTTCCTTGATAAAACCCGTGCAATCCCATGTTTTCTTTAATATTCATCCGGTTAGCTCTGAAATCACAATAAACACAAAAACCACGCATAATTCCAAACAAATGATATTAATTACGTGTTTTGGTCTTGTTTTAGCCAGAATTAAGTGGTAAAAGGATGGGTGTTTACACACCTATCATGAACCATAAAGTTTGGACATTCCCTGTCTTGCACGATCCATCTCCCCTAGAATAGACGAAAGTTTGATTTCTAAGTCCTGGTTTTTAGACTCTACAGCCTCTAGTTCCAATTTTAGTGTTTCATTTGATGACACATCTCTATTCAATCTCATAATCTCTTCCTCTAATGCCTTAACTATTGCAATCATCTTGTCACTCGTCTCAACACCGTTTTCACAACTATTTGTTATCAAAAGATCCTCATTTTGAGTTTGTTGTTTCAGTTCTAAAGATATACAATGTTGTTCTAGTTCATTAAAGCGTTTTGAAAGTAAATTGTAAGAATCTTATAGCTTTAAAAACTCAGCGTTAGATTCGTGACAAGAATGATTATCTACCTCATTTACAGTATCAGCAACATTTACAGAGAGATCACACACATCATCACATATATTCACAACATCACAATTAATCATAGCGGATGTAAGCTCATTCGAATAATTAACATTTACAGTAGTAAGCACATCACACGAAATTACTTGGGACAAGAATCGGTCATATTCGGATAAAATCTTTTCCTTTTCAATTAGTTGTAGTTCGTAAGCGGTGTCCATTTCATAAAACACTTTTTGAACTTCTCCAATTTCAAATTCAAGATTTTCTTTAAGAGATGCAAAACTTCCTTTTAGACTTTCGACAAATGGATTTATCTCATTCTTAAACACCTCGTTCATGTGTTCGAAAGCCCATTCTCTGGCGTTTAGGCCATTTGAAGTCGTACATTCCAAAATGAACTTGTCAAAATTAGTAAAGTATTGATTAATCTCTTGCAAGTTTAACCATACAGTGCTAACAGGTGGAAGATCCTTTGGAATTTCTTTAAGACCTTCCATTTTGACAAGTGTAGGAAGTGTACTAGGGTTTTCTTCATTCAACATGTAGGTTGGTGCTGTAATGAGATCTTTGTCCATATGGAAGCGAATTCTAAAATCCGTTTTAGCAAGCTCCTGATTCATTTTAAAATAATCACAATCTGGATATTTTGCAAAATTGTATGACTGATTCTCATCAACTAGATCCTTATTGGTGCGATCATCGAAAATGACAATCGGGTCTAAGACCAATCCTAATTGGGTTGCATTATAAAGTCTTGGACTATGGTTAAAAGCTTGTTTTGCATACCGTGGGTTAGGGGGAAGGCCTTTTTGACGTGACAAGTTAAATTCTCTAAACGAAGCATCAAATAAGTGCACTAGTTGAGAGGCAGCGTATTGTCTTAAAAGCAAATAATCTAGACTTCTAATCTTATTAGCAACATTAATTTCCATTTCATTCTTCTTAGACTCGAGTAATTCAAAATCCGTTTGAAGTTTTTGAAAATTAGTGACCACTAACTCTTTTTCTTTAAGTTCATTTGAAAGATCTGCTCTTAAGGTTTCAATTTCTTGCAAGTGACCCATTTGTTTGTTTCGAAAGTGATCATATTCGGGATTTGTTAGAACACTAGACAAAGGCACTAATTCCAAAGTTTGAACTTTCTCGTTGCTTAAGGCAAGCTCATCAGACAAATTCTTATTCTTAGCTAGGGTTTCTAAGAGTGCAACATTCATTTGGCTAAGTAATGTAGCAGGAACCATGACCAAATCTTGTTGAGCAGGAGTATGCGTATGCGAGATGGCTCCCGGTTGTGATTCACTCAAAGTCTGGGGACTCACATTGATATTTCTATCATTGATTGTCTCCTCATTTGAAAGACTCACCACCGAAGACTCATTAGAATCAGCACTCTCTTGCACAACTTGATGTGGTTGAATACTAGCATCAGTGGTATTAATAAGTACCTCAGATCTCTTTTCTGGCCCTAAGCTGGAGATAGTTGCCATAAGTGCTGCCTGTGCAGATTGAAGTTCATCACAGTCTGAATCATACGCATCAAGATCATCTGCTTGGTATGCTGCATTCTGTGTGGTGACAACGTCTTGTTCAGCAATCCCTGGATCAGCAAGAAATGCAAGCTCCTCTTCATCAAGTTCCCTTCCTTGTGCCTGAGCATTTACCAGATAAATCTTCTCTGCAAACCATTGACCATCCCTTCTCCTCTTGGGTTTCTTGTAGTCCCTGGACATGTGACCTTCTTCCTTGCAGTTGTAGCATGTAATCATTCTCAACTTGCCTGTGGAATTAGCCCGTGGATGAGTGTTGACCATTGGAGCAGGATTGACAGTGTGTGTATTGGTGGTTGATGTAGTAGGTCTCCCCTGATAAGGTTGAATAGGTTGAACCATTACCCTGCCATTCTCAATAGTAGCTTGTTGGCGAGAATTTGATGAATTCCTCAGCTGATTGTTAGTAAGAGTTGGTCCTCTAAATCCTCGTTTGCTTAATGTCCTTGTGAGATAAGCAGACATAGTGGTTAACACTTCAACTGGGTCAGTTCCTTGTTTGAACACAGGAATGGGGACTTCATCATCATCACAATACATTGCTTGATCTTGTTGAGCTGCATAATCACTAGAGGGAATACTCATGTGGTCAGGGTAGCTTGTTGGATATGTTGCATTCTCTTGATAAGAAGAATATGAAGACTGAGCATAAGGTGCAATGCTTGCTTGATGAGGTTGTGAAGCATATTGTGGTGAAGGTGCATTAAACCGATATTGTTGCTGATGTGAGGTGGGTGGTTGCGGTAGAATCGAGTATTGGGGAAAGGTAGGTGTCATGTAAGGTGATGGATGATAGGCTTGATGTCCCAAGATATAAGGAGTGTTGTTGTGTGACAAGCTTGGTTGATTCGCCATCAAAGCTAAGGAATCAGGGTACATACCTCGAGGCGAACGGTGTATGATCACATGTTTCTCATGCTACTGAAGAAAAGCATAGAGTTGATCCAAATTGCACTTATGCAAATCCCTGGTTAACTTAACATCGGTAATATACTCACCCCATTCAGCTTGAGGTAAAGTATTCAAAAATTTGGTGTTAACCTGGAATGGAGCAATCACGAGATTGTATACATTCAGATCATTCATGAGAGTAGTGAATCTGAAGTAATAATCGTGAAGCGTTCCCCTGGGTTGTACGTGAATCTATCAAACAGATCATACAACTGACATTCCCTTTCCTGTTTGGTAAGAGACGTACCTTGTAGCAACACCTTTAAACGTTCCCATAAATCCTTTGCCACCGTATACTGACTTACCATTCGATAGATGTCATGTGGAAGAGCTTGGAGAATGGTTTGAAGAGCCTTTTCGTCTGCATCGGCAACAAGTTGTTGAGCTGGTGTAAGTTCTTCAAACTCTCTTGGTCGAGTCACATTGTTAACCACGATGGTACCATAGTCAAGTGGACCATTTAAAATTGACTTGACCATAAGCCTCCCATATACCGGTTTTCCCTTAAGGTATGACATCATCCGGCCTTGCCATGCTTCAAAAACTTCTTTGATGAGCATTGGAGGACGATTATCCGTACCCGTAATGACGGAAATATTCGTAAGTGATGTCATCTGAGGCATTACTGAATTCGGATTCATTTTGTTCACTTCAAAGAGACAAAGATTATCGGTTGATCGAGCAGTGAAGTAAGGTTATGAATTGTGTTGTGTTGTTGAAGTAAAGAGTGTAAGAAGCCAAGATTAAATCCACTAAAAATCGTCGAAAAAACCCTATTCGGAATAATACCCTATCCGGAATAACACCCTATTCGGAATCCAACCCTATTCGGAATACTACCCCTATTCGGAATATAACCCTATTCGGAATATAGCCCTATACGGGACACTACCCTATTCGGAATAATATCCTACTCGGAATAATACCCTACTCGGAATAAACCCCTATACGGAATAATACACTATCCGGAATAATACACTATCCGGAATAATTCCTTACTCGGAATAAACCTTATGCGGAATGATCACCTATCCGGAATGAGATACTATTCGGAATGTTTGGCTACACGGAATATTTTGGCTATTCGGAATATGTTGGCTATTCGGAATGTTTGGCAATTCTGAATATTTGGCTATGCTGAATATTTGGCTATGCTGAATATTTGGCTATGCTGAATATTTGGCTATGCTGAATATTTTGGCAATTCGGAATAATCCTGGAAAACACTTCGAGACCAATAAAGCAAGCTTTGAACGATTTTAAACCCGATTTTTGATCAAAAACCACAAAAAGTTTTGTGATTTCTACCAAAATAAGCTAAGCCTAACACTTATCTACTAATCCCAACAACAAAAACACCAAAAATTTTCAAGATTCAAGGTTGATTTTTCTAAAGAATCACTAATACCCTTAAGAACTAAAAAACAACACTAATCTTTACTTAAATCACCCCATGGCTCTTGATACCAAATGTAGAATCTTGATAACCTATGAATCTATGAAGTGGGTTGAAGATTTCTAGAGAGAGAAACTAGAGAGAGAAAGTGAGAGAGAAACTATGTGTTTATTTCATTCAAATGAGAAAAGTGAAAATCAACAACCAACCCCTTTCCATGGTGGAAAGGGGTATTTATATCCAAGGCCTTATTTAGGCTTGGGCCGACCCATGACAAGCCCATGGGTCGGTTTCTTACTTAACTTAATAAGTAACACTAACTACGAGCTATTACAACATTAATAATAATGTGGAGTGACCGATACTTCTAACATACGTAAAAACGTATTTCTAACAATCATAATCAATCCATAGTGGCCTTTATTAAAGAGATAGAAAATTAAAAACATACAAAGTAAAGAAATCAAAAACATACCTTGGGTTTTGGAAATGTCATGAATAATCATCATTCTCAAGTTTTCACTTTCTCCAAACCAAGCTTAAAAACGAGATCATTCTTATTATAAGTTAGCAAACTAACGCGAACTCATGTGGGCCAATTATTTACTTAGACTCCCTTATTCCTAGGTGTATCTCTTATATTTTATTTGTGTCTTGAATGATCACGAAGATGCATTGTTGACTTATTTCGATAGTTATTTAGGCCGAAAATAAAGTGAACTATTTAATCAATAGTTAGCTAAAGGACAAAATCTTTTAAAACTGCTTCTCGGGACCTCATAAAGTTCATATCTTGGCATAACTCGCTTCGCGATTTGAGACCTTTCTCGGACCGATATTTGGCAGCGACTTCATACTTCAAACCATGAGAGACGTTCATGAAATTATGGTCTTCTCTTCATAATAGGAATTTCTTCACTTGAAGTTTTGAGAGATTCATACTTGGACCACGACTTCTTCATTTTTCTCCAATCATTATTTTGGACTTTGATATACAACGATCCGCCTCCTTTTATGACTTGGATCTTATTTATCCTCATACCTTGCTAGGGTCTTTTCGGATACACTTCTCCATGACTTTTGGGGAGTTTTTGCTTTTCGTCGTGTGTCTCGATCCTTCATATTGATTTTCGATAAATGATTCTTCACATCACTTTGGATCTTTAGCAACAAAATATAGCCCACATGCCTTGTTAGGACCTTTTTGGACTCGCCAATCTTCGCATCCCGCTTCAATAAGTTATGCCTTGGCTATGAACTCTAATCCATACCGAGCAACTTTTAAACGATCTTGGGCTAGAAGCTAAGTAACTTTTCAAATTGTACAACCTTATTTATTGCAGATAAATTTATTAGCAAGCGATGGGAGAATAGGCTTATAATTAACTCACATAAATTCACGAAAGAATACCAAACTTATAATTGGCGCTATCATCTCTCGTTCTCTACAGTTTAAAACCTCAAGGAATGAGACTCGTGGATGCTTAGCCTATTAAATCAAATTTTTGGGTTTTCGAGTCGCCTATAGGATCTTGCAAACTCTTAGACTTTTTCAAGTTTTAGAAATCGCGTTTTAAAGTTCCCTTGATAAACGACTCTCTAGGATCAATTATAGGAACTTGCGAAAAGTTCTTGTTCTTAACCCGTGAGAGTTAAGACTTTCGCGTTTTATAGCTCCCTAAATAAAAGCAAAACTTGACTTAAACACGTTAAGGATACTAGCTAGAGTAAACTTAGATAAGTAAACTCGGGTTGAGTCAAACAATTGACAACGTTTGAAAATTAAAACCACTTTATTAAACATTTATTCTAGCAAGGAAAGAAAACAATTATACAAAAGGAAAAACTAATAGGCCAAAATAGATCAAAAATTTTGAAAAATGTCGAAAATTTGATTTTCCGGTTAGAATGAGGACAAATACAAGGAAAAGAGCCACTTAACTTCGATAGAAGTCCCCCTACGCTTAACATAAACATTGTCCTCAATGTTTAAGCATGTGGGAGTAAACTCCCCTACACTTAGGACATTGTGCACTTTGTTTAAATTTCGCTAAGGAAGAGACAACTAAAGAGATTCCTATTTTAATATTGAGAAAATATAAAATAGTGAATCGAAAAGAGTTTAGGATAGAACCGGGAAGAAGTGAACACGGAATCACGGGTCGTCAAGAATCATCAAGAGTGGATCATTGAGCGCGAATCCCTGATTATAAGAAGGGAGGAGAGGAAATAGCAAACCAAAGGGGTCTCCCCTACACTTAGGATAAAAAAACTAAAAGATAGATGCATGGGTTGCCTCCCAAGAAGCGCTTGATTTTTGATTACCGAGTCGTGAGCCTGACTCGACCTTGATTATCGTAAGAAGCATGAAACATATCCACCAGGATCAAAGACATAGTTTTCGTCCAGCAAATAGCAGAAGCTTAAGGCGAACAAGGCAAGCCAAAGAAGAATAGGCAAGGTTCCCTTAAGCAGTGATGGAGCACGGTGGGAGCAAGTATGGTGAGGTGCAAGCATGTCTTCAATATTTCCAAAGATTTTTCCTTTTATTTCATCAGGTGGATACTGAGATGGCTTAAAGATTTCAATACCGGGGTCGAACACCTTTTCCTTTAAGGGAAAATAGCACTCAGGCTCAGCAGAGTGTGAAGAAGATCCACGAAGAAGCACAACCTCGTCCTCATAAGGGGGACAAAGAGGTGTTAACTCATACGTGCTGCGGATATTGGTGTCGACCGGTTTCTTCTCCTTTGAAAGAATGTTCTTCAAATCCAAAGTAGGATCAAGACGATAATCTTCAAAATCATAAGGAGGAGCATCACTCTCATGAGGGAAGTAAGTGTTGAGAAACGTAGAGAAGTCTTCCTCAAATGAGTAGTCGTCCAAAGTAGGATCGAGTGATGGCGGAGGATCTTCAGCATGTGAAGAATCGCTCGAAAGAGTATCGGCCTCATCAAAATCATCATATGTGGGCAGATCGGGATACTCAGAAGTAAGGTCATCATAATCATCCGAATCTGAGCTAGACTCATCATCATAAGCATCAAAGACCGGTGGAGAATCATAAATGGGAGAAGGTTCCAAATTGGGGAGAGAATCATCCACATCATCATGAAACAGTGGATTATCATTGCAAGACTCGAATAGAGGATTGTTGTAGACAACAAAGTCATCAAGGACATTAATCATATTCACTGATTCTCGGCTCCAAAGGTTGTACTTGTAAGCTTTCCCATTTTAAACACTTGTGCATCATCCCCGACTCTTAAGATTAACTCACCTTCGGCCACATTAACTAAAGCTCGTCCGGTTCTCAAGAATGGCCGACCAAGTATTAAAGGAATACGAGGGTCCATTTCATAATCAACAACGACAAAATCGACCGGGAAAGTAAATGTGCCAACTTTGATGAACACGTCTTCGGCTATACCAACTGGGTAAGCGAGAGTGCGATTAGCAAGTTCAAGAGTCATCTTCGTTGGAGTAAGGTCGGGCAATGAAAGTGTTTTCCAAACACTCAAAGGCATCAAATTAATACTGGCCCCAAGATCAGCAAGGACAGTAAATTCTTCAGTTTTGTTGAACACGCAAGGCAACACAAAACGACCGGGATCTCCAAGCTTTTCCGGAAGTTCTTTAAGAATAACTGCAGAGCAGGTTTCATTTAAGCGTGTGTTGGCGAGTTCAATCAACTTTTCCTTCTTGTTAAGCAATTCCTTAAATGCTTTGACAAATTTGGGCATGTGGACAAGTGCTTCAAGAAAGCTAATGTTGAAGTTCATCTGAGAGATCATCTTCACATAGCGTGACACTTCAGCGTCATCCTTGGTTAACATTTTGGTCTTGCCTAAATGAGAGGGATAAGGGATATTGGGTTTTGGTGGTGAAGGTGCAGGTGTAGTAGGTAAAGGTTGAGATGTTGAAGGTTCCTTCCTAGGTACATCGTCATGACGAGGCGGAGACGGTAATGGTGCACTAATACTAGGTGTAAGAGGAGTAGGGATAAATGGTGGTGGAGGAGGTGTAGATGATGGGGGCGAGATTGGTGGATCAACAATGGTAATTCCACTACGAGTAGTAACAGCACTCACATTAGCTCGTGGATTGGTGACGGTGTTTGAAGGTAGAGAACTCGAAGAAGAAGGTTGAGCTACGGGCAAGAAACTAGCAAGCATATTCTTCAAATCATTGGTTTGATTGCTGAAGGAAGATTTAATATTATCGCGAAGCTCGGATCTAATCTCATTTCCTTGCTTGGTGATATCTCCTTTCAGATTGATAATTTGGCTTTGCAGATTCTTGATTTGCTCACCTTGGGTTCTCATGATGGCTTCAACATCGAGGTTAATGGGTGGGGCTTGTTGAGCGGGTGGGTTATAAGGATTAGAAGCTCTTGGTGGGATTTGGTTGCTTCTATTGTAGTTGTTGGCGGGGTTTTGGTTTTGAGGAGAAAAACCGGGTGAAAGGTAGTTGTTGGACCGGTAACTCAGCAAATTTCTATCCCCTTGAGGTCGAGCTTGGTAATTTTCCGGTGAATAATTACCATAAGCTGCATACACATTTTCCGGATTTCCTTGTGTAGAAGGACAATCGGTGTATGAGTGAGGACCACCGCATGTTTCACAAGAAGGTGCAACCGCTTTAACTTGTTGTTGTTGGTTTGAAGCGAGAAGCAAGATACTTTTGCTCATTTCAGTCATCATGCGGGTGAGTTCGGTCATATCAGGGTTTGCTGAGGTGGAAGAAACATTGACTCTCGGTTTGTTCCTTGAAGAAGCGGAGGAATCCCAGTTTTTGTGGTGAGTAGTCATGTTCTCAATAAGCTCTCTACACTCCTCGGGTCTCCTTTTCATAAATGTGCCACCGGCGGCTACATTAATCGTATCACGATCACGAAAAGTCAGTCCGTTGTAGAAAGTATCAATTAATGTCATAGGGAGCATGTTGTGGTTTGGACAACGATCAATCAAGACATTATATCTTTCCCAAGCATCAAAAAGAGATTCATCGGGTTCTTGCATGAAACCGCTGATTTAATTGCGAAGGCTCGTGACCATGGATGGTGGAAAGTAGTGCGACAAAAAGCGTTGAGTCATGTCATCCCAAGTGTGAATAGAATTCTTCGGGAGACGATCAAACCATTTCTCAGCATGATGTGATAAAGTATGTGGGAAGAGTTGAAGGCGTAGAACATCCATTGTGGCACCGGGCAACTTCATGCTTTGAGTGATTGTAATGAACTTGTCGAGGTGTTTGTTGGCATCATCATCAGGCAATCCACGGAATGGGTAAGTTTGCACTTGCTGAATCATGTGGTGCTTCAACGAAAACTCCGGAGCCGTGATTTGCATCGGTGAAATCGGTCCTCCTCGTCCAAACATGGTAGGTTGACAAAGCTCCTCCATTGTCCGAAGATCAGGCTGTGGAAGAACATTGTTGTTATTGTTGAGGTGCGGTGGATTATTGTTGTTGTTAACACCTGACATACTTAAATCTTCTCGAGTCTCGGGCTCTTGATAATTAGAAGATCTAGTACGCATACACCTACAAAGGCAAAAGAAAACAATACCAAACACAAAAACAATATATATACACAATAAAAATAAAATCTTTTTGGATTTTTAAAATTTTTAATTTTTATGTGTTTTTAACAATTTTTTATTTTTATGGTTTTTTGGATTTTTTTTGTGCAAGAAAGGTAACGCTCACAAGTGAACGGATCCCAAAAAGCAACGCGTCTCTCACAGAAAACCATTAATCTTTACGAAAAGAGCCGGCAGCGGCGCCATTTGATACAAGGCTTTTGACACCCCGTATAAAAATTAAGTTCGTTGTGTTGGTCTAATCGAATGTATCTAGATTAACTATGTGACTCTGCTGTTCTTTGGTGAAACAAAAGTGGTGTCGTTGTAGTATATTAAAATGTGCAAGACAATTAAAATAAATGACTTAAAAGTAAATCTAAATCTAATTAAAATAAATTGGTGCAAGTATTTAAAAGCGCGACTAAAATTAAAAGGCACTAAAAGTAAATAACGCAAACTTAAATCTAACTAAGGCAAACTTAAAACGCAACTAAAACTAAACCTTAAACTAAGGCAAGACTAAAATAAATCTAAGGAAAATAAACTTAAAGTGCGAGTAAGTAAAAAGGCGGGAAAAATAAAGTTTGAAATTAAAAAGCAGAAAATTAGAAACTAAAAATAAAGGAACTGAAAATCCTATCTGGAATATCTACCCTTATCCGGAATAAACACCCTATTCGGAATACTGTCACTATGCGGAATAGATGCTTACTCGGAATAACTCCCCCATGCGGAATACTCTCCCTTACTCGGAATAAACACCCCTATTCAGAATTTTGGCCTATGCGGAATAAATGGTCTTACCCGGAATAAATTCCTATGCGGAACAATGGCCCCTATGTGGAATAGTTGCCTATCCGGAATAACGGGTCCTATGCGGAATATCACCCCACTCGGAATAAAACCTCTATTCGGAATATTCAATATTCCGAATAGTCCACTAGTGAAATGCTCCGTTCGGAATGTATGGGAAAGATCAGAAACAAGAAAAACGAAGAACAAGGAAACAAAAGATAGCACGAATTCAACAAAAACTTAACCAAATCAACAAAAAGATTAAACCAAACTAATAACAAAACATCTATTAATGATAAACAATCAATCCAAAACAACAAAACTAACAAAACTAATCAAAATAATCAAAACCCACTTAAATAAATCAACCAAAAAGCAAGAACATGAACATGAACAATAAACATAAAGATCAAAGAAAGGAAGAATGAGAGATAAAAATAAAGATAAAGATTAACAAGAATTAAAAGAAAAACTTACTTGAAATTAAATGGTAATTAAGGTGCAAGACAGTATTTAAATTTGACAAGTATTTAAATGACAAGGTAATTAAAAGTGGAAGAACTAATTGTCACTATTAGCCAACAAAGAAAAATGATTAACATCTAATGAGTATTTATAGGGGAGGATTAAGGGTGCTTAGGAAGCTTCCTCCCCTCCTTCATTTTCTCTTAATTACAAGATTATGTCCTTCCTTCTTAAATCTTCTTTTAATTACACCATTAGTCCTTAAGCTTTTATTCTTCATTAATCTTGGACTTTAAATGGTTTTGTCTCGGGATTTCTTTGAACTCGTCTTGTAATTCCTCAATAAATCAGACTTGAGTTCTTCGGCTTTAAGTAAACTTCCGTCTTTTGACTTTTTCTTCGATAAATCTTCAGAATTGGTCTTGGACTTCCGTTCTTTTTGCACTCTTGACTTCTCGACTTCATCTTTCATCTTTTTCTTCAATAAAAGCCCGTGAATGCCGTGTTTTCCCCACTTTTCACAATTTCGTCCTAAATCACAACAAAAACACAAACCACGCATAATTCTGACATAAAAGACATAAAATACACGTTTTAGCTCGGTTATTATTGTGATTAAGTGGTAAAAAGGATGGGTGTTTACACACCTATCAATGATTTTCCTTTAGAAATGTTTGATGAGGAAGATATTAGTATTCTTGGATCTTATTTGGGGAAGCCGATAATGCTGGATACTTATACTAGTGTTATGTGTAAGTAGTCATGGGGCCGGAGCAGTTTTACAAGATGTCTCATTGAGGTTAGTTCTGAGGCTCCTTTACGTGAATCAATTAGTGTTGGAATTCCATTACTAGATGGTACGGGTTTCACTAAGGCTAATATTATGGTTGAGTATGAATGGCAACCTCCTAGGTGTGGTAAGTGTAAGATTTTTGGGAATTCTATTGCGTCATGTCCTGCTATGGTGGTGGCTACTAAGGAAGTTGTTAATGTTAATGATGGATTTCAGCAAGTGGTTAACAAAAAGAAGAAAACTAATAATGATAGTAATAAAGTGGGCCTCCAACCTGGTAAGAAGTTTGTGTATGCTCCGAAGGCTGATGGTAAGAATGTTAAGGGAAAATCTCAAGATGAAAGGCCTAATACGTCAACTGGTGGTCCAGAGAGGAATAGTGAGGGTTTGCATGGCTCGACATCTGATCTGAATAGGTCGTTGGTTAAGCCTAGTTCTAAGGCTGCTTCTTTCCCGTAGGCTGCTCCCATTATGATTTCTAATCCCTATGATGCTTTATCTACTCTTAATAAGGAGGATAGTAGTAAATCTAAGATTACTGTGTTAGATGATGAAGAGGATGTGGAGAATATTTATGATGAGACGGAAAATCTTATGAATGTTTCTCAATCAGGGGCAAGCACTCTTGCTGTTAACATTTTTAATGTTTAGTATCGCTTCTTGGAATATACGGGGCTTGAACCAGTCCCCCAAGCAGAGAGAGGTTCGACAGGTGGTTACTGAGAATAATTTAAGTGTCTGTGCTATTTTGGAGTCTCATGTTTATGTATCTATTGTCTATGATACATGTCGTAAGGTTTGTATGAGATGGAAGTGGACATATAATGGTAGCTTGTGTACTAAAGGTTCTCGTATTATTGTTGGTTGGAATGAGGATATGGTTGATGTTGGTGTTATGGCTCAAATGGAACAGGTTATTCATTGCCAGATTAATATTCGGGCTGATCGGAAAACCATTTTCTGTTCTTTTGTGTATGCTGCTAACTACTATGTGGATTGTCGTGTGTTATTGAATAATCTTGTTGCTCATTCTTATCTTATGCATGATAAGCCATGTGTTTGATGGGTGATTTCAATGCTGCTCTTAATCTTGAGGACCACTCATATGATGCGTATGAGCCGAATATTGCTATGCGTGAATTCAAAGATTGTGTTAAACTCATGGAGGTTATGGATGTTAATGCTACTGGTCTTCATTTCACATGGAATCAAAAACCTCAGGGTGACTGTGGTGTTCTTAAGAAGATTGACAATGTTATGTCTAACATGGTTTTTATTGATGAGTTTCCGGGTTCTCATGCGGTGTTTCAGCCTTATCAAATATCAGATCATTCTCCGTGTGTGCTTCGTATTCCTAAGGTTAGTAGACCGAAGCCAAAACCTTTCAGATTCTCTAATTTTCTTATTCATAAGGAAGGGTTTCGTTCTGCGGTTTTGAATGGGTAGAATCTGAGTATGTCGGGTTGTGCTATGTATCGTGTGGTTAAACGTCTGAAACATATTAAAGCGCCATTTCGCAAGCTGCTCCATGCGAATGGTAATCTTCACGCGCGTGTGATTCGGACTAGGGATGAGCTTGACGCGGCCCAAAGGACTCTTGATTTATATTCATCAAATACTGATGTCCGTGAAGCTCGTGCTCGGTGTCTTTTGGCTTTTAAAGAAGCGTCTCTTAATGAGGAAAGGTTTTTAAAACAGAAAGCTAAGATTAAGTGGCTTGATGCGGGTGATTCTAATACAGCTTAATTTCATAACATTGTTAATTGTTCTAATGTCCGTAACAGGATTGATATGGTGCGCGACATGTCTAATGTGTTGTGTGAAGGTAATGATGTTGTGAATGCGTTTGTTGCACATTATGAGCAGTTTCTTGGTTTGGAGGGTTCTTCTATCCCTTTGGAATCACAAGATTTTTTCTCTAATGTTCTCGATGCATAGCATGCTTTGGATATGGTTCAGGTGGTGTCGGATGCTGAGATTAAAAGTGCTCCGTTCTCGATGGGTGATGATAAAGCTCCTGGTCCGGATGGATTTACGGTTGCGTTTTTTAAGAATGCCTGGGATATTGTCGGTGGTGATGTTACATGTGCTATTCGGGACTTCTTCACTAATGGTAAGTTGCTTACGGAAATAAATCATACCATTATTGCTCTTATTCCAAAGGTGACTGTTCCTAATAAGATAACTGATTATAGATCTATTTCTTGCTGTAATGTGATTTTCAAATGCATTACGAAGATTATTGCTAACCGCATTAAAGTGGTGTTGGGGGACTTGGTTAATATTAATCAATCTTCTTTTGTTCCGGGACGTAGGATTTCGGATAATATATTACTTACTTAGGAATTAATGTGAAGTTATCATAGGAATATTGGACCTCCTCGTTGTGCTTTCAAAGTGGATATTCAAAAGGCCTATGATACTGTTGATTGGGGTTTTATTAGGGTGATTCTACTTAGGTTTGGCTTTTCACACTATGATGGTTGAATGGATTATGGAGTGCGTGACTACGACCTCATATTCTATTTGTATTAATGGGAATCTCCATGGATGGTTTAAGGGTAAGCGTGGGCTAAGACAGGGTGATCCCTTGTCACCTTATTTATTTACATTGGTTATGGAAGTTTTGACTCTCTTGATGCAGAGGCGTGTTCGTTTGGTGGAGGAGTTTCTGTAACATAATCACCTGTGAGTACCAACGTATTGTTAATCTATGTTTTGTAGATGATTTATTTTCGCTAGGGGGCATCTGGATTCGGTTCGCATCGTTATGGATGCTATGGAGGAATTTAAAAGTGTGTTAGGTTTGGTTCCAAGTATTCCTAAGAGTACCGCTTTCTTTTGTAATGTTCCACATGATGTGAAAGCTGGTATTCTGGATCTTATGTCGTTTGTAGAAGGAACATTTCCAGTGCGTTATCTTGGTGTTCCTCTTATATCGTCTAGGTTGCTTTATAGGGATTGCAAAGTCCTTGTTGAAAGATTGGAGAGTCGGGTCCAAGATTGGCGTAACAATTTCTATCTACTACAAGGATACTTCAACTTGTTAAATTTGTGCTATCATCTATGCACCTGTACTGGGCTTTAGTTTTTATCCTGCCTGATCGGATTATTCATGATCTTGAGCAGCTTTTGAGGAACTTTTTATGGTGTCAAGGTGAGATGAAAAAGGGGGAAGGCAAAGGTGTCTTGGGATGATGTTTGCATTCCCCAAAGTGAGGGAGGTCTTGGTATTCGGAGGCTTGATGATTTTAATGCTGCTCTTATTACCTCTCATATTTGGTGTATTCTCACGCGTAAGGAATCCTTATGGGTTCAATGGATACATTCGTATAAGTTAAAGGGTAGGACTTTTGGGATGTTCCTTTTATTGGTGATGTAAGTTGGGGTTGGCGTAAGCTTCTTCATCTTAGGACACGTGTGCGGCCGTTCATTTGGCATAGGCTTCATGAAGGTAAATCTGTGTCTATGTGGTTTGATAGGTGGGCTGTTGAGTGTCCGTTACGGGATACTCTTATGGTACGCAACATTGTTAGGTCTGGTTTTACCCTTCATGATATTGTTTATGACTTGATTGAGAACAACGCTTGGAAATGGTCGACTGATTGGGTGGACCGATTTCCTGCTATTGTCTCTATCCTTGTCCTTGCTCGGGATGAGGGGCGGCCGGATTGTCTAGTATGGCGTGATGGTGGTGGTTCTTTGGAGTCATTTTATGTGTCTCTGGCTTGGGATACGCTGCGAACCAGGCGCTAGGCTGTGGTATGGTACCATGTTGTTTGGTTCTCTCATTGTATTCCTCGACGTTCGTTGCATATGTGGCTTGTTGTTAAGAAGAAACTGAAGACCCAGGATCGTTTGCGGCAATGGGATATTGGGCCTGCCGTTGATTTAAGCCTACTTCGGTGTCCTTTATGTAAAGTTACTCCCGATTCTCATTCTCATTTGTTTTTTGAGTGCTCTTATTCTTCACAGGTTTGAACGCAAGTTAGGGTGATCTGTGGTATGGATTCTATTCCTCCTCGTTCGGATGATGTTTTGACATTTCTTATACCAATATCCAAAAGAAAATCTACTACTTGTATTATTGCTCCTCTGGTTGTTGTGGCTATTGTATACTTTGTTTGGATGGAACAGAACTCTAGATTGTTCAAAGGGAAACAGCTTTCTGTGGATAAACTTGTTAGTATCATTACTTCAACTGTTCGCCTCAAGCTTATTACTTTCAGATTCAAGAAGATGACTACAGGGTCTTTGGCTATTTTGGATCGGTGGAGACTTCCGTCCTCAATTGTTTCTCATGATGGGGGTACCGGGTAAGGGTTGTACTCTTTTTTCCTTTTTGGGGTTTTTCCCACTTTTTCTCAAAAAGGTTTTTTAAGGAGGCAGCCTTATCTGGATCCTTTACTTCCATTATGTTGCTGCTGGTGTTGTGGGGTGATCGCCTGGTTCCAAGAGTTCTTCCTATTGGAGTTTTCTAATGCTGTTTTTTAAACTAGTTTTCGATTTGTACTGTTAGCTTAGTGTTGCTGTGTTTATGGCCTGTCATAAGCACTTGTTGATCAAGCTTTGGGCTTGAGGTTAATACGGTACTTCAGCTGTATTCCATTTGTACTTAACATTGGTTTTCTTGGTTAATATATTTACCGAGGTAACTCCCTTTACCAAAAAAATACCCTCTATCACAAGAATTGTTGAAGAAGTTGGTCTGCACAAAGCTGGAGGGTGATTACACTAGTGATGTTAGCATGGAATTCATGAGATTTTTGTATTCTCAGATTAAGGAGTAGGTTTTGTTTGTAAGAATCCTCTTTGTGTTTTGTTTTTATTCAGAAACTTGAATCTTAGTATAAGTAGCAAGTTTAAGGGAGGATTGTTGGGAATAAAATTAGCTAAGTCACTATGCCGCTGACAAAAGGATTTTGGACACTGACAAGAGTAATGGAGGCGCTGACAGAATGAGCACTAACAAGACAAATTCAAGCGCTGACAAAGGAAATCCCAGTTATTATCAGCTACTTAGTCAACACGTTTGTATACTTAGGAAAAGATATGTTCTACATTGTATTCTTAATATTTATCTTTTCCTAGAATAGTTGATAGATAGATTATTGTTCAAGACTCCTTATGTTATAAAAGGAGGTCTTAGGGTTTGGAATTGATATACATTCTGAATACTTTCATTGTACCTCATCGTTTATTAATACAAGTGAAAGTTTGGTATACCTTGTGTTTTGCTTTGTTCTTTGGTTTAAGTGTTAATTCCGCATAACACTTAGATTGTTATAAACACAAAGTTTCTCTACCTGTTATACTTGATTCAATCTCGATACCACAAAGCTAAATCGATCTAAGTTTGGGATCAACAACAAGTGGCTTGGAGTGGAGGTTGTATTCAGCAACTGGTGTGTATCATTTGAGTACTGCAAAGTTTTCAGAGTACTTGTTAGTTGATAGAATTTATCCACTAACTCAAGACTTTTTGGAGAAAATGGTGTGCACAAAGCTGAAGATTGACTACACTAGTGACTTGAGTGTTGACTTTTTGTGTTTCATTCACACTTAAATTCAGGGATAGAACATGTTTGTAAGAATCCTCTCTGTATATTTTTGTTTTATTCAGAAACTTTATAGTTATTATAAATATCAAGTTTAGTGGGAGGATTTTTGGGAATAAAATCACCAAGTCCCTAGCCGCTGACACATAAGATTCTAGACGTTGACAAGTAGAATCTTAGCCAGTAAAGGAATGCATGAGTTATGAAGATCAACAGTTTTGTTTATATTGGGAAGATATGTTCAAATATAGTATTTTCTATATTTATCTCTTCCTAGAATAGTTGATTCGTAGCTTATTGTTCAAGGATCCTTAATCTATAAAAGGAGACTTAGGGTTTGATATTATGTACGCTTTCAATACAATTGTTCATTGTTTGTTTATTAATCGAAGTTGAAATTTTGGTAATCGTGTGTGTTTCTTTGTTCTTTGTTCTAAGTATTACTTCCGCATAGTACTTAGATTATCACATATGCAAAGTTTCTCTACGTATTTTTTTGGTAAAGTGGAATCCAAACTCCGGTAAAATATATTCCCAAAAACGTTGAAGTACAATGGAATGTAGCTGCAATGCTACATTAACCTCAAGCAAATACATGAACAACCACTACATCATATGACATGCCATATGATCCTACTAAACAATTACAAAAGAAATAACACCAATAGGAAAAAACCACCTAAAGGGGCATGAACAATGTAAATAAATCGTCATCAAGGCTAACACTTAGAGCGAACATCAGGTTGACGAGAACCATGTCGATCATCAATCGAAATGACTTTTTCAACCTCACTATCACTAGCATTAACAACATCTTCCTTGGTTTTAAAGCCATCCTCCCAATCCGTACCATCATCAATTTTATCCCAAAGAGCACTAAAAGAGTTATGAGAACTCTTCTTATAATTAGTCTTAGCTATAAAACTCGAGGTTTTGTTATTCAATAAACCCTTCTTAAGCATCGGAGCTGCTTTTTTAGGATCCGTAGCCTTCCTTTTTGAGGTTTCACCCCTCTCAACATTACGATACTAAAGGTTAAGAGATGGTTTAGTCAATTTAATACCAGCAACTAATTGCTGCTTATTCTTACCTGTATTCTTCTTATTCTTGACCACCTTAAAACCATCATCTACCACATCATTAGTATCAGGAGCAACCACTTCCTTGGGTAATTTCGGACACATGTGATTAGTGTGATCAAAAATTAAGCATGTAGAGCACCTAGGTGGTTTCCATTCATACTCAATATCAATAGTAACCAATGAATACCCTTTATCACGTCCTTTAGGGACAACAATTACCATCGAATCCAATAACTCAACATCAGCTGAAACCTCAATAAGCGCCCTAGCATATGTACTTCGACCCCACGAGTTAACACACATATTACTCGTGTACGAATCCAGCATAATAGGAATACCAACTTGGGTAGTGATAAGACTAAGACCAACCTCCGAATAAGCAACAATCGGCACATGATGAAGCTTAACCCACACCGGTGCTTTCTTTATCTCCGCCTTTTCCAGATCAGTAGTAGGCGACCAAATATTCAATATAATAGGAACCTTCCTAATCAACCACGGTCCATTTTCTAGAACTCCTTCCATTCCTTCCTTCGTATTGAAATGGAAGAGAAAGAAATCTTCATGAAGCTGAACTCGTTTCAAACCAAACCGTGCCCACGTATTTTTAACATAGTTTTCCACAAGTGGAAAAGATAAACTTTTACCAATAAAGTGCCCATATAGTGTGTGCGCGAAACGTGATTCAACCTCTTCAACATCGTCATAAGGAAGTGCAACTCGTGCTCCCTCAACCTGCTCCTCACATCGTAATTCTGAAATCTTCACAACCTTTGTATACCGCTGATTATGAACATCCTTGTTTTGAAGTATCGATGCAAATGAACCGATCTGTTGACCTACATATGATTTAGCATAAGTCTGATCCCTCTCATGTGTATCATTAGCTGTAACATCACCACCATTATTCTGCATTTGACTCGAATTCCCAAGTGTGTTACTATGTATCGTATCATTTGCCTTTGAACAAGGCTCATCAACAATCCGGTCACAACCTTGCAAATTATCAGCCTTATTAGTTATCTCCGGAGCAGTAACATGAGGAGCACTAACATCACCAACTATCGCATGATCTACCACACCCTCGATTAGAACAGATACAACACGAGCAGCTGAATCAACCACCTGATCAGACCCCAAACTAGGGTTTTGAACTATGTTTGCAGCAACAAGTGGGATACCCCCCATATGAGCCTCCACATTCTGTTCCACAGCAACCATAGGGCTATTCAATACCCTCTGCGCTCGACGTTGTGGCACCCCCGACACCCTTTCATCCTTCTCCTTTAGACGCTTCATCCTAGCTGCAAGATCATCCACATCAACAGTATCAAACCCTAACTTATTCATAACCGTCGTCACTGCCAAAAACCTAACCTATGAAACCCTAAAAACATATAATCCACTATGCAGAAAATAAGGACGCCAATAAAACCACCCACACCAATCGCTCAATAAAAAAAACCAACCTCAGTTCTTTAAGAACGTTGTAGCAGATCCAGGAATTAGTCAAAGATTGGAACTAATTACTAGCAAATGGAATAATGTATACAAAAAGAAAACAAGGGTTGAGATCAGTTGAGAATGGATAGATGAATAATAGTAGTAAATAACGGCCAGAAAAAAATTAGAACATGGAGGCGCCATTTTTAGGGTTTTGTAGGTGTTTTGCCATTTTTTAAGGGTTGTAGACTTAATATTGATAAACTTAATAAAGAAATTGTAAAGCTACAATCTGATATTCTTGGGTTGAATATCACTATTTCAAACTACAAAAAGTGGCTTTCACAATCAGATGGGGTGGTGCAAGAGTATAAGGACATGGAATTTAATCTAAAATATCAAATAACTATTCTTAAAAGGGATCTAGCACTTAGTTCTGAAGCAAAAGCTTCTTACATAGAAGCTAATAATGAATTGAAACTTAAGCTAGATGAGGCCATTCAAGCTAGGGAGAATGTAGGGCTTAAAATTGAAAAGTTTGAAAAAGCTATTAAAATCCTAGAAAAGGTTATAAGTGAACAGAGAAACCCTAAAGACATGTCTGGGATTAGGATGAATTCTAAGGATTATGCCGCTGTTCCACCTCCAGCAGGTGACTTCTATGAGGTTTCTAAGAAAGACTTGTCTTAAACTGGTATTCCAGAGTTCTAAGTGGATGAGTTTACTCCTCCACCACGTGTGCTCACACCAGCTGAGGAATACAAGCAAAGGGTGACTGCCCTTGACCTTTGGAAGAAGGCCAACCCTTCTCTCTTTGTTAAAGGAGGACTTCTTAGTGATGAACAAACCGACCCTAAACCCATTATCATCACTAACCCTACTACTAGCAAACCTATTGACCTTGGCTCACAACCTAAAAGTAAATCTAGTGTTAAGTATGCTGAAATGTATAGAAAACCTAGATCACCAAAGCGTCAAGCTAGTGTTAATTGGACTGGATTTTATGAACCTAGACCTAAGGTTATGTCTAAAAAGGCTTGTTATTCATGTGGAAGCTTCTAACATTTGGCTTATAGGTGTGTCAGCGAATACAAACCAACCGCTAACAATAAGTCAACCATGGTCTACCCAAAGCCTTATGTTCATACTAGACCACAGGCCACTAGACCAGCTCCTTATTTCTCTAAGGCAACTAACACCCAAGGCCAAAGACCCTTCCAAAAGACAAATACTTGGTATAACAAACAGTGGGTTCCTGTAGCAAACCCTAATTTAAACGCTGACAGGAACAAATCATCCGCTGACGGGGTAAAACCAGCCGCTAACAGAATTAGGTTTGGTATGAAAATGCCACATTTTAGCAGCTGTCAGACCCAATGTTAGACCCAGTAATAATAAGTATTTACAACCAAAGGGAAAGGGATCTAAGGCATCATCCAACTTAACATGGAGACCTAAACAAGAGCAGTCATCAACTTTTAATGGTGTCTCCATGACTTGCAATAGGTTTAAATATCTTGAAAAACATGTTGGAACAAACTGGGTGTTTAATCTTAAAAGGGATAAGCAGGGGGTTCTTACAAGAAACAAGTCCATTATTGTTGAACAACCAAATGGATCCAAGTCTACTAAGGCTTGGGTTCCGAAAGAAAACTGATTTACTTTTTTATGTGCAGGGCATTCCAAAGCGGGTTAATGACCATGGATATTGGGATAGTGGATGCTCAAGGCACATGACTAGAAAGGAAGATTACTTGACAATCTTTACTCCTATCCCAGATGGTGATAAAGTGTACTTTGGAGGAGGATTTGGTACAATATTAGGCAAAGGCACTTTTATCACTAAAAACTTGTGTTTGATGAAGTTTTTCTGGTAAAAGAACTGGACTATAACTCAAATATAGACATAACAAGTAAAAAAGAGTGAGTTCAAAGCTTACCACATGTTGACCTACATCTAGACAAACATATGAGTTGATGTAAGCTCTTAGAACTTTTCTGAGCTTATGGAGCTTGTTTGTGAGAGTTTATGAGAGCTTAGTGGCTTTCTTTGTTGATAGTTCTACAACAGAACCCAAAGAAAGGTATGAATGCAAGGAAATATAACTTTGAACCTGAAACACATGAAAAGTAAACAAGACTATGTAGAATAAGCCAAGAAACAACCTTGGGTATCAATCAAGTTAGCTTATAGCTTATACTACAATAACCAGTGAGTGAAAAAAATCAAGAAAACTGATTTTTGATGAAAAAATTGGAAATTTAAAAAGGACTTTGCAAATAAATATAAATGGAAAGGAAATGTAACATAAGCCAGTAAACCAATTCCACAAACTTATTTTTGTCAGAAATAAGCATGTGAACAGTTTGTTGCTTTCTGGTTCTCAAAAATAAACTTAAACAAATTTCTTTGAAAAACTCTTTTTTATAAGACTATAAAGCGAAATCTGCAAGAATTTAACACCAAATAATAAGCAGTTTATAGGCTTATCTTGTCGGGATGGCTTATAAGCTAGCTTATTTTTTCATGGATCTCCCAAAAGACTTAATCAAGATCCTTTTGAAATAAAAACAAGAAAAGTAAATTGCTTTGAAAATAAAGTACATAAAATTATAAATTAACAGAAAAGTAATTTTGGTACTCAAAGTGGTAACTTCCATTAAACATTTAAAATTTTACAAAGAAAGTGCTATCCGCTATGCTACTTAAATACAGGTGAGGAGTGAGTTCTATAAACCCTAAACCATGTACAAGTTGCCTAAATTACCGTTGAGATGCTTCAGAATATGCCTTGTTTATTCCTTGGTTTGAATTTGGTTCTAGATGGTTAGGGATTCTGGTAAACTTAAACTTGTTTTGGAAAACAAGGTAAAAGCGGCAAGTATTAAGTGTCGGTTTAGGAAAACCAAGCACTAATGACCAAATTAAGTTCAAAGTTCGTTTCCCATGGCGGCAAGTGTTTTGTGTAAAGAAATGATTAACTTTGTGATTATAATTTATGAGAAAAGAAAAAGAGAAAGGATGACACTTACGATTATGAATTAAACTATGACGAAAAGTCGTGCACGTAAAACCGTAAAAAATGACGAAATTTAAAAATTAACCTAAAAATTCCTAGAAAATTGCAATAAATCCTAAAAAATTAATTTGAGTTTACAAAAAATCAAAAATCACTCAAAAATTTTATTTAATTAAATATTAATTTTTTAATGTTAATTAAAGCTCAAAAAATCAATTTAATTAACAAAAAGTCCAAAATGAGCTTTTTTAACTTGTAAACCTCTAAAATGACTTAACTAAATTAAAAACTATTTTTGAAAATTTTAAGATTAATTAAAACTATTTAAAATTATTAAAAACTGTACTAATTATAAAAATTAATCTAATGACAATAAAATTAATCTAAAAATTTTATAACTCCTAACTTAATGTATTTGAACTAAGAAAAATGAAAAACTTGCAAAAATCTAAAATTTAATTTTAATAATAAAATAATATTAAAAATCCAAATTTATAAAAAATTCTAAAATGTTGCAAACTAGTTTATTTTAACCTAATAAACACATAAATGAACTTGAAATTACCAAAATACCCCTATTGGGCCTTAAAATGGGCTAAAATAAAAAATAGTCCCTTAATGGGCTTGAAACTGGCCCAATAAGAAAAAGTCCACCAAATAAGCCCAAAATCACCTACTTGACTCAAAATTTGATTTAAGCACAAAATTCTGAAGGCCCAAAAGCTGAAAATGTGCTTATCACAGCTTAATTGTCAACAGCTTATTCTTAATGGGCTTTTTGGCCCATTAAGCCATAAGCTAATGCCATAAGCTCTAATTTGACACACAAGCTTCTTTTGGGATACCAAAGAGATCTGTAAAAAGAAATTTTGAAAAAGCCCAAGAAATAAGCCTGGAATAAGCCAAGGCTCTCTATAGAAAACGACAAAATAGTCGTTTTTGAGTTCTAGGCTACCTGAAGTGCTGATTCAAGTTGCAAAAGGTTTAAAATGACTTAATTAAGCAAAATAATAAAAAAGTTTTCCAATAAGCACACTGAATAAGCTAGAATAAGCAAATAAGCACTTATGTAAAAGTCAAACTGTTTGGTTTTCTAGTCAATCCTAAAAGTCAAACCCTAAAAAGCTCCAGATTAGTTCAATGGGTCAAGTAAGGAAGTATGATCACAAAAAATAAGTTGTTGCAAGTCTGGATAAGCCAAAATGGCTTATGAATAAGCTGTTTGATAATTAACACTAGCAGTGGCTAGAAACAGGGGAAAGGAGTTCCCACTGCTTGAGTTCTTTGACCTTTTGTCTTATGTGACTTTTTGTTGGATTTAGGTTAAGCAAAGGCACCCTTGTAATCGGTGGATCACAAGGAGTCAATAACAAAAATAAAATCACAATTTCACCAAGCCAATTAATACAGTTTAATCAAAACATCACCCGATATGCACCAGACATGAACACAAGCAGTTATGAACTTAATAAGCAGTTTTAGCAAGAATAAGCCAACCAAATTGAACCAAATGCACACAACAGCTTATATTAATTCAAATGAACATAAATAAACAGGTTTCATGCACTGATTCAATGTTTAGACAAAGATTCAAGCTCAAATAAGTTACTGATGAACAAAGAACAAGCAGTTTATGAAGTTTGCTGATATACTTGACCACAAGACCAGATTCAAACCCTCAAATCTCTTTAAAATGTTATATAAACTTGTTTTAATCACTTGTTAGCCCTAAGCATGCATACAATTTAGGTGTTACCAAGATCTTAGGTCAAAACAAGCAGATTTCAAACTTTGATAGCACAATCAAGAAAATGATGTTCAAAAGCCAAAGACTTGCATATATCAGCACAATACCAATTATTTATCAAATTCAAGCACAAAAAAACACTTCTCAATCACTAAAAATCAAATTGCAAGCTTAAACAGGTTAACCCAAACACCCCTTTCACTTTTTAAATCAAATTTTAAACAAGTAAATGTGTGATTTAGTGTTACCCAAGCCCAATCTAACATAATAACATCAATATTATGCAGTATCAAGCAATTTTAAGCCACAAGAACAACAAGTGTAACAGTAGAACACGAATTCACCAAAAATCAAGTACTTTATCAGATTTTGGGTAAAAGGGCTCAAACCTCATGAATGTACATCCACACTCACGAATTTTTGAGCTGATGTGCCTAGCAAAACAAGGCACAAGCTTCCACAATCAAAGTTGCTAAGAACAACAAGGTGAGTAGTAGTTTATATCAAAATAGAAACATGAAAAATATTGGTTAATTCAACCTTTGTACCCACTCCTTGATTATCCCCAAACTACAAGCTCCCAATACCTTGATAATCTTCTTATCAGGGTATTTAGATCACTTGTAATCCAAAAATTCCAAGGATGTACCAAAGACTTAGCAAAATAACAAGTTTTGAGAAAACTTGGCAATTTCTTGCACAAGATTTAAAAACAGGTTTTAAGACTTATCAAACACAAACATGTAACAATAATAAGCAAGGAATTAAGTTGGCACTTGGATTTCTTCAAACATTCAAACACATTTTCATTAAGATTGAAAAGGGATTTACAGAACTTTGAACAAGGAAAAACCAAGTACAAAGCAAAATGTAGGAGGTCCTATGCCTTATATAGGCTACAATGATGAACTAGTAAAAATAAAAAACGTAAAACCTAATGTGTAGAAGTCCCAAATTGCCCTTGAGGATGTTTGAAAATCTGCATATCATGTGAAGTTATCTTGGCAGTTTGTGTGAGGTGTAAGGGTTGGAATGCGATCAAGGGCTCACAATGAAGCTTAGGAACAAAGCTGGATGCAATTCGTTGGATAGCTGACACCTTTTGGCTTGTTCTAAAAAACATGTGCATGGTAGTAAACATGTGAACTTGTGGCTGATGTGACATGCAAAGTGAGGGTTGGGTTATGATTAAGGATAGCTTAATCTTAAATCTGGACAATATGGGAGTTTAATTTGGGCTTAATCAAGAAACCCCAATTTGTGTTCTTGGATGAATAGTGCACGGTTTAATCCAAATTATGTTTAAAAAAGTTGTTACGCGCCAATTTATTTAACTAATAAAGATTAGTTAAAATCTGGTATGAGTGGGATTTGACGTGGCCAAAGGGTGGGTTTTCATTTGTTGGGAGGGTGAGTGGGACACTTGGCAGCTGCTGATTGGCCTAGGTAACTTTCATGTCTTGGCAAAACAAACCCCCTTCCTTTCTTCTTTCTTTCACTTTGTTTTTAATAGCATGAAAACTGATTTCGTTTGTAAATAAACTTTCAGTTTTAACACTTTTGCCCCAAATAGTTTCCAAAAGTATTTTCAAGGGTATTTCTTGTAAATTCATGATATTTGAAGGGGTGTTTTGGAATTTTCTTCATTCTTCAAGGTGTAGACTTGTATTGTTGACTTCTTGGAGGACTAATATTGACAAGTCTTTAAATTTGAGGGACCATTCTTGCCAATTCTTCAAAGTAGAGGGCCCTTTTTGTAAATTGACAAACTTTAAGGACCAATCTTGTAATTATGAATAAACAAGGGTTTAAAGTGTCAATTCTTCAATATTGGAGGACCCTTCTTGTACAATCTTCAAATCTTCAAGCATGATTCTTGGAAAATCACCATTAGAGATTGGTTCATTGTGCGGCTTCATTTCCCGTGTTCGTTTTTGCTTGTTACTTGTCATCTTTTGTCATTTTCTCAATATCCGTACCTAAAATACACATGTAACAAACAAAAGCATATATTTGGTATTTTTCAAGATATTTAATGCATTTTAAGCCCATTTTGGACGATGAGACTATGTATAAAAGCAGTCTCATCACTCCCCCATACTAACCCATTGCCGTGCCCTCACGCAATTCTAGAATAAAGTATCGTAGCACCTCCAAAATTCATTTTATGCACTTTTATTGAATAATAAACTTGCTACACTACTACTATTACTACTACTTGCGTTTTAGACATAATGTATGATTTTCATCGCAAAATGGGACGTTTATGTTCATAGAACAAGAACACGTGAATGCTTCGTTAGAAATAATTTCGTCGTCCTCGATTTTCACCCCAATTCCATGCTAAGCGTGCAACGAGATCATTGTCATTATAAGTTAGTAATGCTAACACTACTCATATGCCCTAATCACGTACTTATCCTCCCATTTTCCTAAGTTGTATCTCTTATATTTTATTTTTGTCTTGAATGTTTCACGAGGATACAATTTTTACTTATGCGATGATAGAGATTTAGGTCTAAAAATAGAGTCATAGCAGTGTAACCAAGACAATCGAATTAATAACCCCCCCCCCCCCCCTAATAGACAACGATGTCAAAAAATTAAGTCAACAAGAAGGATCGATAAATACGATTTTATAACGGTTTTGAACATGAGACTTATTACTAAGACTTTTATACGCCCCCTAACGGATGGGCCTTATTATCATAGGTTTACCTTCATATTTTATTCAACTTCGCCATGAAGCTTTTATTATGACTTCGGTCTTTACTTGCCTTTTATTTAACCTCGCCATGAGGTGTTTATTATGGCCAAAGACGTATATCCTCACGCTAAAAGCGAATTTTGGATCTTTAAAGCTTCAAATATTAAGGCATAATTCACTTTCGATTTCGCATAGATTTTTCGGCCTTGTGAGCTTCAAATTGTTTGCTTGATTTAGGTGAGCACTTGAAATCTTATTATTAGGTGAAGCTTTCGATTATTCGGGTTGCCAATACTTAAAAACCGTGACGCTGGCGATACCTTAATGTTTTCCCAATTTAATTACATGGAAGCTAATAGAAAAGACTAGAAACCAACAATCAAGACTAAACCGCTAAGTCAATACTTATTAAGCAAAATATATTTACAAGCGAAGGGAGAATAAGCAAACAACAAGAACACAAGAGTTTTTGAAAGAATACGAGTACTCTACGTTTAGCATAGTAACTTATAATTAACTCTATCATTTCTCGTCATCATTTAAGAGATTTAGCCTAATATAAAGTTAAGGAATCGAAGCTAAGTGCTCAACACGCACGGTCGAGTAAAAAATTACTCTTATTCTCGCCATCGGAAAATCTAAATTCGTGTCTTCAAACACTTATAAAACATGAGAAAAATTTTAAAATTTGGCCATTTTAGCCTTATTTTGTAACAAAACGATAAACAAAACGATAAACAAAAAGCTAAGGTTTTGCAAGGCAAGTATCTATTCACCCCCCCCCCATACTAAAGTTAAACATTGTCCTTAATATTTTGAGTCTAAGGGTTGGAAACCCCCATACTAGAGACGTAGTCGAATGCATAATCTAGCATGAAAAGGGTGAAACCGTTAAATTTAAAGCCGTTATGAAGTGTGCTATAAACCTAAGGTTAGAACATATAAGGATATATCATGGATATTGAGGAATTCTTCAAAGCAAACGATCGAGTGCTCCCATAAAACGAACACGAGAGGCTCCAATCATGAAGATCATGATCATCTAAAAACCACATATCACAAACAACCATGGAATAAAGGTTGGAAGGGCACAAATCCCCTCACGTTACTACATTAGAAAGAGATAATATGTACATAGGATAAGCATGGGTCTCCCCCACGAGGCACCTCATTTTTGATTACCGAGTCATGAGCTCGACTCGATCCCCTCAATACTAATTATCATTGGGGAAGGTGATTTGGTCGAGGTAGTTCAAGGATGGAACTTCCCCACCAAATTAGTGATTCAACCTATGTCTATTCACCTTGAAATTGGGGCCATCATTTTGAGCTAGCTCGATGGTCCCATAAGGAAAAACTTGGGTAACAGTGAATGGACCGGACCAACGGGATTTCAACTTGCCAGAAAAGATTTTCAAACGTGAGTTAAAAAGCAACACTTGATCTCCAATGTTAAAAACCCAGTTTTTAATTTTTGAGTCATGAAACTTTTTAGTTTTTTATTTGTAAATCAATAAATTTTCAAAAGCAATGTCTCTCAATTCATCCAATTCATTTAATTGCATTCTCTAGTGTTTTCCCGCGGTCTCAATATCATCATTACAATTCTTAAGGGCCCAATAAGCTTTGTGTTCAAGTTCAATTGGCAAGTGACAATTCTTCCCGTACACAAGCGTATAAGGAGTGCACCCGATCGGCATCTTATGAGCGGTCCGAAAGGACCATAAAGCATCATCCAACTTATCCGACCAAGATTGTCAGTTCTCTCCAATCGATCTCTCCAAGATCCTCTTCAACGCTCGGTTTGAAACCTCGACTTGCCCACTCGTTTTTGGGTGATAAGTCGTAGAAAGCCGATGTGTAACCCCATATTTCCTTAGGACCCTTTCGAATTTGTCGTTACAAAAATGGGTTCCACGATCGCTTATGATCGCACAAGGGGTTCCAAACCGAGAAAATAAGCTTTTCAAAAACTTAACTACCACACGAGCATCGTTCATGGGAAAAGCCTTAGCTTCTACCCACTTAGATAGGTAGTCAACGGCGACAAGGATGTACTTATTACCACGAGATGATGGGAACGGCCCCATAAAATCAATTCCCCAAACGTCAAAGATCTCACACACTTGGATGATGTTTTGTGGCATTTCATCGTTTTTGTAAGGCTTTTCCTTGTCGTTGGCATGAGTCACATGACTTCACAAGTGCGTGTGTATCTCGGTAAATAGTAGGCGAAAAGAACCCGGCATAAAGACCTTCTTAGCCGTGAGATTAGCACCATGGAGACCACCCGTGGGTCCCTCGTGACAAGCTCTAAGGATATTAGAAGCTTCGGTACCAAAGACACAACGTCGAATAATTTGATCCGCACAAGTCCGAAAGAGGTAAGGGTCTTTCCAAAAGTAGAACTTGACGTCACGAAAGAATTTTCGTTTTTGTTGAGTCGTCATACCCTTAATGATGAAGTTGCCCGTATGGTAATTTTTGATGTCCGCAAACCATGGGGTGGATGAATCAAGCTTAAAATTCACTACACCAAGTGTCTCGAGAGGAAATGTTTCGGTGATTTCCTTTGGCTCGTAAACACTTTGGTGAGGATCTTCCAAACGAGAAAGATGATCGGCCGCTAGATTCTCGGCTCCTTTTTTGTCAAGGATTTCGACATCAAATAGTTGTAGGAGGAGAATCCAACGAAGTAATATCGGCTTTGCATCTTGTTTAGCCATGAGATACTTGATAGCCGAGTGATCCGTATACATTATGCATCGAGTCAAGACGAGGTAAGGTCGGAATTTCTCAAAATCATATACCACGGCAAGGAATTCCTTTTCCGTTGTAGTGTATTTTAGTTGAGCCTCGGTCATCGTCTTGCTAGCACAATCAATAGGTAAGAAGTGTTTTTCATGACGTTGCCCCAAAACGGCCCCAATAGCGTAGTCACTAGCATCACACATGAGCTCAAAGGGGAGGTTCCAATTGGGAGCAACAAGAATGGGAGCTTCGGTAAGTTTCCTCTTAAGGATTTCAAAGGCTCGTACACAATCTCCGTTAAAGACAAAAGGAGCATCTTTTTCGAGGAGATGTGTAAGGGGTCGATAAATCTTTGAAAAGTCCTTGATGAATCGACGATAAAAGGCCGCGTGGCCTAGGAAACTCCTAACTCCCTTGACGGTTTTGGGATGAGGTAATTTGGCGATGATGTCTACCTTAGCTTTATCTACCTCAATCCCCGCTTTCGAAACCTTGTACCCTAAGACGATTCCTTCCTTAACCATAAAATGACATTTTTCCCAATTAAGCACAAGGTTGGTTTCCTCACAACGTTTTAACATTCTCTCAAGATTCGACAAACACGAAGTGAACGAACAACTAAACATGGAAAAATCATCCATAAAGACTTCCATTGTCTTCTCGATCATGTCATGAAAAATAGCCATCATGCACCTTTGAAAGGTTACCGGTGCATTGCTAAGTCCGAATGGCATTCTACGATAAGCAAACGTTCCATATGGACACGTAAACGTAGTTTTTTCTTGATCACGAGGATCGATGGGGATTTGTAAGTAACCGGAAAAACCATCTAAAAAGCAATAGAAATCGTTTCCCGCAAGACGCTCCAACATTTGGTCCATGAAGGGCAAGGGAAAATGGTCTTTACAAGTGGCGTCATTCAACTTACGATAGTCGATACACATCCTCCAACCGGTCACGAGTCGAGTTGGAAGTAAATCGTTGGCATCGTTTGGCACAACGGTCATTCCTCCCTTCTTAGGGATACAATGAATAGGACTCACCCAAGGGCTATCGGAAATAGGGTAAATCATTCCCGCATCAGGAGTTTTAGGACTTCCTTTTTGATGACGTCGTGAATTTTGGGGTTCACCCTCCTTTGACATTGGATTGCGGGTTTGTAGTCCTCCTCCATTAAGATTTTGTGGGTACAAAATTTGGGATCGATCCCCTTAATGTCGGATAAATCTTCACGCAATTTCCCCTTTGTGATCCTTTAGAACATCGACAAGTGCGGTTTTTTCATCATTCGAAAGATCTTTCGCAATAATAACCGGTAACTTGTCGTCCTCCTCCAAAAATACATATTCAAGATGAGGAGGTAAATCTTTCAACTCGAGGATTGGTGGTTCCTCAATTGAAGATTTGGGCTCGATACTCATAACCTACTCGGGTGGAGGAAATAGGAAATCGTTAAGAAAATCCTTGATAATCGAGAAGTCCTCATCGTTGTCGAGGTCTTCTTTACAAGTACGTGGAACATCAAATTCTTCCAACATAAAATCACCACCTTCAAATGGAGTGAAGGATGAAGTCGAATTATCAAGAATGGGATCAAGCATAGTGGGATTGCCACTATTTTCATCGTTGCCAAAACCTAAAACTTCTTGTGAAAATTCCTCGCAAATAATGTCAATCATATCAACGAGGTTTATGGTCGCGACGGAATAAACATGAGAAATTGGAGAATTTTGAGTTGCGTTTATAACAAGTTCCTCGTCGTTGAAATGTAAGGTGATCTTTCTAGCATGCACATAAATCAAAGCCATAGACGTATCTAAAAATGAATGACCTAAAATAAGAGGAACTTGAGGATCCGTGGGAATATCGACAACGATAAAGTCTACCGGATAATAGAACTTTCCCACTTTCAAAAAAACGTCTTCGGCCAATCCACATGCGGGAATCGTGGAATGATCGGCCAATTCGATAGACATTAGTGAAGGAGTAAGATTAGGAAGATTGAACGACTTGAAGATTGCAAGTGGCATCAAGTTAATACTAGCACCAAGATCGGCCAAGGCATAGCATTATTCCATATCTTGGATAGCACATGGAATCAAAAATTTACCGGGATCACCGACTTTTAAGGTATGCGGTTAAGATAAATCGAGGAATAACTAGACAATTGTTGCAATTTTTCCTTGTTGTTTAACATACTCTTAAAGTTAGCGGCAAATCGAGGCATCATGACCAAAGCATCAGCAAAACTCACATTAAAATGCAAGTCAAGAAACATTTTCATAAAAAGCTCAAATTGGTAATTGTGGCGCTCTTGACGTTTCTCCTTTCTAAGTCTAGATGGGTAGGGCAAGGGTGGTGTGGGTTGAGGCATAGGCATAGCCTTTGGAATCTCGGGTTCTAATTGTGGTAATGGGTCAACCGTAGGTGTGGCATGAGCGGTACTTCGTGGGATTGGGACATGCTCCTTTTCGACCACTACCTCGGGTTCTTCCTCAATTTCCTCCACCGTTGGAGTAATTGGTGAGGAGTCGGTTCCTTAAATGTCTTAACACTTCGTGTGGTAGTCACTTTAATCTCTCCCTTAGGGTTTGATATGGTATTGCTAGGAATACTACTCGAAGACGGTTTACACATTATAGCCTCAACCATGGATGAAATTTTATCCTCAAACATAGATTGCCTCTTATCGGCCTTAAGCGTCTCTTGTTTTATTTCATGTTGCCCTTGTTCCATCTTTTGTTGGTTTTGTTGTAACCTAGTTACATTTCCCTCCATTTTGTTTGTATGTGTAAAACCCGCATGCTTTTACCATGAATAGTACCCTTACGATCGTACGTACATGATTAGAACTTTCCTTTTATAGCACGTTACGTTTCACGAACAAGAATTACAAGTATTATGTACGTGTTATAACACGATGAGTATTTATTACGTATTAAGACACGATAATTATTTCAATAATAATTATAATCACAAACATACGAACATGAAATCATGAACGTAAATAATCACGAGCTTAGTATTACGTATTTATGTATATTTATTTAAGATCATGAATAAATATAATAAGACACGAACGATAACTATTTTAATCACGTAAAACACGAACACGAGAACAAGTATAAAATTAGACACGGAAAACATTCGGGTTACCCCATGTGGGCCCCCTTACCCGTGGCTAAAAACAAGGACAAGGGCCAAGCCCATTTGATTTTTACTAAACAAGAATTAAGGGAAAGATTAGTTTCATACTAACAAAATATTAGAAAAGGTCAAAACCCTAAAAATCTTTCTCTTCTCTTGTTCTTTGGCCGCCGGGTATAAACACACACCAAGGGTGTGTTTGTTGATTTTGGTGATTGATTTCGTACAAGTGTGTTAGTGTTATCGTTCTCCTTTGATTCATGTAATCGGTATATCCTTAAACCTCTTTTCCTTTATGTTTTTGTTATTATTTAATCGTGAACACATGAAAACATGAATGGTATAAAAACAAGTAATTACATGTTATAAAATCATGCGGGTAAAATTAATCAAGGTTTAAGGGGTGTTTGTTTTTAGCCGACGCAAGGAACCGAGACCCAAGGGGGTCTCGGCTTGTTTTTTATTCGCACCAACCGAGACCTCAAGGTCTCGGTGTGGTGTTGATTGTCTCGGCCGCAGGAGAAAAGGGAACCCCGACCTCGGTCGGGGTATGTTTGGTGTTTGGTGGTTCTCGGCTAAGAACAAGAACCACCATCGGCTTATGTCGGTGGCTAAACAAGGAAAGCAGGGGGAACTCCCAAGCCGCGGCAACAAGGGGAACCACCGGCTAGCCGGTGGGAACTTTTGCTAGCCGGTGGCTAGCCATGACCAAGGGTGCATTTGGGTTGGCCGGTTCATGGGTTAAACTGGTCCGGTTCACAACAAGTTTAGATTAAAACACGAGTTCAGTTCATGGGTCATTTTTGCAAGTTAATTATTTTACAAGGTTAATTATTTATACAAGTTTATTTTAACAAGATTAAATTAAAATAATTAAAAGATGTACATGATTAATTTAATTTATACATGACTTAGGTTATTAATATTATTATTAATACATGAATTTTAACCTAAGTAATTATCATTTTAATTAGACTATATAATTAATTAATTATTGAAATCATGGCTTATAATTAATTAATTTACATGACTTAGGTTATATTATTAATAGATAATAATACATGTTTTAACCTAAGTATTTTTACCTTTATTTAATTAAATCATGTTATATTTAGTTAAATACTTTAAGCTATAGTTTTTTTAATTTACATGAAATAATTAATAAACTATACTATTTAATTACATGACTTAGAATATTAATCAGTATACACTTAAGCTTATATAATTAGCTTAATAATCCAGCTTAATTCTATTTATGGAAACTTTCTATTTTAGAAACTTATTTAATTAAGGCAGCTAATCTATTATGGAAACTTTCTATTTTTAGAAACTTATCTATTTTAAGCAGTAAATCTATTTTTGGAAACTTTCTATTTTTTGAAACTTTCTATTTTTGGAAACTTTCTATTTTTGGAAATGTTGATGCAAAAGTTGGTTGATCCTTGCTAGACCCGAATTAGGCTTAATTCGGGTTGGCTGGGCTCCGGCTCCTGCACCAAGTGAATCGTTTGGTTGGGATCCTGCATAAACAGCACGCGTTAGGCTTACCGTGGGAATGTCTCCCACGATTAGACTCCGGCGTGAGAGTAAGTAATCGGTTTAAGGTTTATGTGAGTTTAGAGTACAAGTCGTAATACCTTTGTGGAACCCTTGGGGGTTCCTTTGATAGGCAGTGAAACCCTAATGGGCTTCCACTGATGCTTCGGCCCCAAGGAAGAGATAATCACCAGAATTAGAATGATTGTTATCTTCTAATCTTGGTAGTGAATATCCTCTCTTATTGGGATAAAGATATTCCTAGACAGAATATTATTCCGTCTAACCCTATGTCGGCCGCACACATGTGCACCGGGCCGTGGGCCGCATACATGTGCGCGGTTACTGTTCATCCAAGCCCATAAGCCTGAATGACATTATTCCACCCATCCGTGATGGGCCGGATACGGGTAGTACCCATGGGCCGGGTTCATGACCCGGCTGGGGACTATACGTCATCATGTCCCCCCAGTCTAGTTGTTACAACCGTAGGTGAAACCTCTAGACTACAAAAATGCTCCCCGGACGTACCAAGGAAACCATAGTGAATGAAAAATTTGTCCAAGATTTATATTGGCCGCACGTGACAACCTGGCTGAAGAAGTTATCTCATCAATATCTCAGCCGCATATAGCAACCGAGACAAATTAAATATAACATTAAATGTCAAGTCTTACGTAAGAGCCGCATAACCCGATATGAACAACTGTTCATCTGACTTGTTTGACTGACAAAAGTGTAGACAGTCAGAACCTTGAGCAGTGCAAACGTTTGAATCAGATATGACCCGTGGGTCCCACCTGACGTTTCACTTGCCACTTGCCCCTAGCCACACGATTAAGAATAGTGGCAGACACGTGTCACACATCCAACAGGTTGTGACCCATGAGGCAACCCTATAAATAAGCCACCCCCACGGCTGTGTGAAACACACAGTTTATAACCTCCATTTCTGCCATTAAAGCTTTCCTCTTAGCTTGAACCAAATACGCACGGATCCCTTCACACGCAGGTTAGAACACCACGTCCTTACACTCTTTTTTAGTAATGGCTCATAGAAACAGCCCTACCATTGGATCCGTGCTGAATGTCATGACCCAAGACCAATTAAACCATTTTTGTACAAATTATTTCATCCCTACCAACCTACACCCCTCACTTCCTGGCACCGGAGACCTCATAACTGAGGCTCCAGCGGGTAAGATAGGCCTGTATACTCGCCTTTTTGATGCGGCTAATTACCGCATCCCTTTCACCCACTTCCTTGTAGATCTGCTAGGATATTATGATGTACACATTAGTCAGCTCCACTGCATAGGTGCCTGTAAGATTAGCCAATTCGAGATTCTTTGCCGTGCTAGGAGAATCCCTTCAACCGTAGAATTATTCCGGCTCTTTTATGTTCCCAACATAGTAAACGGTTGGGTATCTTTTAAGAAACGAGCCTCCAACAGTCCCCAATCGCACAATAAACCAATGGATTCATTGAAAAATTGGTATGATCACTACTTTTTCATTGACGCAGTGGTATGGCCGGGCGATTACATCATTAGAACTAGGATTCCTCACGACCCCAAGCCGCACACAAGTACATACAACCCCCGTCACTCCCAAGAGTTAGATCTGAATAGGACTGGATTCCACAGAAACCTTCCCGAATCATTCCTATGCTTGCTAGGAATTAGCCGCAATTACTTTGGTCTATCCAATAGGTATCCCGTTTTTTGGAGAAGGCAGGGCGAAGGTAGGCTAACATCCGTACGCCAAAAAAAATGTATACACTTATTTGATAAATAACTAACATATGTTGTTTTGTGCTGGACAGAAATGAACTTTTTTGGACTGTTGCGCCAGGGCGACCCGAAGCTTGTGCCGGAGGGTCTTCGTCCTCTTCGTGAGAAAGAACAACCCCTTCTTGAGCATACCCGCCCCGTGACGGTTGCTCTTGAAGCCGTGCCAGATCCTCATTCGGACGAGGAAAATCATGGAAATAATGTTGATGGAGATAACCAGGTGAATGAAGGAGGAGCCGGGCCCTCCTCACCACATAGGGAACAGCAGGGGGACAATATTGAACTAACCACCTCCAGTATTCACCGACTGATGGGCGATGATGATGATGAAGTACAACAACATGTCAACCTGGAAGAAGAGGAGGAAGAAGAAGTCGAGGAGGAGATCGACGAAACAACAATGCAACCTGTCACCAGGCGTACACGAAAAAGAAGCAACCGTGTGAGGAGAACTGCTTCAGTCGAGATTGGCGAACACAATGCTCCTGCCAAGAGACTTCGAGAAGACCACCCCTTGTATCAATCTGTCGGGAGTGCTACCCAGGGTTCCGAGGCTAACCGGGCCGCTCATGTCGATCCCGTCACTCAGATTGCCCCAACCGCCTCCGAATTAGCAAGAAACAACATGTAAGACCCCATCTTAATGTGTAAGAATGACAAGTTCCCTTATAAGCATTACTTAAAATATCTCCCAATACTTGTTGTACAGGGACAACCAGACTGGTTCCGCACCTCCTTCTGACACCCAAGTTGATAAGGGGAAAGGGAAAGAAGTGGAAAGAGAACCTACGGCCCCCACAAGGTCCGGCCCTGTATTTGAAGACGGTTCACCCATAGCCTCCCAAGACTTCCCTACGTCCGGCGCCCCTCAACCATTCAACCCAGTATGGAATATTACCACGGCGTCACGATTGAGGAACGCTGATGAGTGCCGGGAGTACCTCAAAAACTGCATACCACCAAGCTTGGTGCAAGAGGTAAACTCGCTAAGTCATGCAGACTTGGCGGATGAGTACAATGGCACTCTGGTACACCAAATGGCGATGGGAACCTCGATGAGGGTTAGGTTTGAAGCCGCGCTTGGGCATGTTGACTCTCTCAAGAGGAAAGTTGGACGGAGGGAGAAAATGATTGAAGATAATGAAGCTCATATTGCTGACCTCCAATCCCAACTGGTCAATGCCGAGGCGACCATTAAAAAACAGTCAGCCCGCGCGAGTGAATACGACCAGCAAGTATCCAACCTTGAGTCACAACTAGATGCTGCAACCACCAAGGTACATATCCGTGCCGCACCACCCATATTACAAAAGGAATGTGCTAACACGTTTTTTCCTTATAGGTAGCCACGGCGGAAGCTTCTGCCCACTCGTACTCCAGCCAAGTAGACGTGCTTAACCAGAAACTAGAGGACGCGCACCTGGCCGTCTAAAACATGGAAAAAGTACAAAAGGACCTTGCTGATGAGAGGGCGGTCATCCAAGAACTGAAAGAGGCATTTGCCCAAAAAGAGTTGACGATTGATGCCCTCATTGCTGAGCGTGACAATGTGTTATGCCCCCAACTGCTAACAGCCATTGCCGGCCGTAGGTGGATGGTTGGGCATGGAGCACGCCTGACCGTCATGAAGGTGCTAGAGGCCCTGGACTTTGTGCAATAATTCGCCAACCTTGTGTTTGATGGTATTGACCACGGACGGCACGAGGGAGTGGTTGAGGCCGCTGAGCTGATCACGAAAGGGAAGGACGTTACCAACCATGCCTTTTTTAAACCTGAAGCTGCTAGCAAAATGACTGCCTCCATGGCCGCGATGCAAAACCTGCACTATCCATTTTTGGATAAGCTGGAGGCCACCAAAGATGCGCCAAATATTGAAATTATGGAAAAGCTCAGTCTTAGCGCGTCTTCCAGTGCTTCATTTACTCCATCCCCCAGCCACCTGACACTCCCCATATACGAGGACGTAACTAGAATCGTGCTTGCCGAAGAACCCTTAAGTGTGGCGCTGGAGAGGACTGCGGCTCAAGCGCAGAAGCGGAAAGAAAGTGATGAATGGTTATCGTGTCTGGTCGAAGAGCAAGTAGAAATGGGTAAGTTTTTCCCCGCTATGTAGGATGCTCCTACTTATGATCCCTTTCAGACACTTTTGGTTTGTAACCCTTTGAATATTTATTGTTCCTATTCGTCCGTGCATGTACACGGCTAACAACATTTGTGTTTTGTATATAAGTCCGTGAGTGACCACGGCAATTTTGATATTTTGGAAACTTGTGTATTTTTACTTGTGTTTAAATATTGTAGCACAATACTGCATGATATATCACGTCTTACACACAAAGAAAGAAAATACATACAAGTCTAAAATTTACTAGACATGCGACGTGCGTCTTTGCTATGTGGAGCACCGTGTGGCTACAACATATGAAACTTACCCCAACGTCTTGTGAGTAAGGTGTCTAGTAAGGACACATGATCCGTGCGGCTGGGGTTGCATCCCTCTTACGCAGCAAGTTGAATTAGTAGGTTCACTTAATCCTCTTACCCCGCCTGGAGGCGTATAGTACATGTACAGTAATTTTGGAAGAATGCATATGAATAAAACATAACATATTATAATATAAGTAAAATTCATACAACTAACAAAAACTCTAAAAAATGATTTGCACGAAACAAGCCGTGGAGCTAGCTAGGCACCACGGCATTTTCTTAGAACGTTTACACTTTTGTTTGAACAATAATGACAAGTCCTAAAAAACAAGAAAAGAATCTAAACAAACATAATAAAAACAAAACAGATAAAACCGCATGGTTCTTTATTAAGACCGCATATAGCGAAGTACCCATGCGGAAGCCGTAGCTTTCAGAGATAGCACCTTTTGAGATTGGAAATATTCCATGTGCGCTCTAGGTCGCGTCCATCCATATCACGTAACCTGTACGCGCCTCGTCATAAGGCCTCAGTGACTTCATACGGTCCTTCCCACTTAGGGCCCAGCTTTCCTGTGTTCTCCGCTCGACTTGCTTCGTTAGCACGGTAGACGTAGTCTCACGGTCGAAAGGAAACACCCTTGACCTTGGCGTCATAATAAGCCTTCATCTTAGCCTTGGACTTAGCCTCATTGATGGCTGCTATTTCCCTTTTTTCTTCCAACAGATCCAGGTTGATTCGCAGTTGTTCATCGTTCATGACGACATTAACCTCCGCCGTGTGGATGGTAGGCATTCCTATTTCTGTCGGTATAACAGCTTCAGTGCCGTAAGCCAATGCAAATGGAGTATCTCTGTTGGCTGTTTTGATCATAGTTCTATGCGCCCATAGCACATGTGATAACTCATCGACCCATTTACCACTTCGTTCATCCAGACGCGCCTTGATGCCATTCCCCAAGCTTCTATTAGCTCGTTCGACAAGGCCGTTTGTCTGCGGATGCTTAACAGATGCGAAGCGACGCTTGATGTTCAATGATGCACACCAATCTTTGAACGGGTTGTCCGTGAACTGCTTGCCGTTATCCGAGATGATTTCTCCTGGTAAACCAAAACGGCACACAATATGTTCCCAAACAAACTTTTTAACTTGTTTGCCTGTGATTGACTTGACTGCCTTGGCCTCTATCCATCCTGTGAAGTAGTCCATTGCAACAATAAAGAATTTAACTCCCCCCGCAGCTACAGGAAACGGTCCTGTAATGTCAATTCCCCACTTATAGAATGGCCATGGGGACGTGATAGGTGTAAGCTCCTGCTGCGGGTGTCGCGGTACTGGCCTATGCACTTGGCAATCACTACACTTGCGAATCATGTCACGCGCGTCTCTGTGCATGGTGGGCCAATAATATCCTGTTCGTAAGGCTCTGGCGACCACGGATCGTGGACCTGCATGCATGCCGCACAACCCTTCGTGTATGTCACTGATTACGTAAGCAGCCTGACTTGGTCCAACACACCGCAACCACGGTTGCAAGAAAGAGCGTTTGTTAAGGATGCCCTCTCGAAGTTCGAAATGCTGCGCCTTCCTTCTTATGAGTCGTGCTGCTTTTTCCTCGTCTGGAAGGGTCTCACTAGTCAAATAGTTGATAATTGGGGTCATCCATGTAGGTCCATCCTCTTCAACTATAGAAGCAACCTCCCCTTCCGTTATAGATTTCTCCTTGAGTATTTCCACCAAGACTTGTTTAGATAAGTGAGCGAAGCTTGTGGATGCGATCTTGCTAAGAGCGTCCGACTTCTTATTCTCGCCCCTTGGTACCTGCTTGATGGAAAACTTACTGAAAGTCGCGATTAGCGACTTGACTTTTTCCAAGTACCTGACCATGTTGTCCTCCTTAGCCACATACCCACCTAGAATATGGTTCGCTACAAGCCGTGAGTCCACGTAGGCCTCAAGGTTGCGGACTCCCATTCTAGCGGCGATTTTTAAACCCGCAATTAATGCTTCATATTCCGCTTCGTTGTTGGTGGCCGTGAACTCAAAACGGAGGGCGTACGTGAATTCCATTCCTTCTGGATTTGTGAGGATGAGACCTGCTCCGGACCCGTCCGTACACGAAGATCCATCCGTGAATAACACCCATGGTTCTGTTGGGATCTCGTCTTGCTTGATGATTGGCCCTTCCTCATCCGGGTTTTCGATCAGGAAATCTGCCAAGATCTGGCCTTTAACAGCCGTCCTTGGCCTGTAAGATATATTGTGCTCCCCCAATAGGATGCTCTACTTCTGTAGCCTCCCTGCCACATCTGGTCTAGAAATAACTTTCTTGATTGGCTGATCCGTAATGACTACAATTGGGTGTGCCTGAAAGTACCCGGCGCAACCCCTTTGTAGCAAACACTAGAGCTAACACCAATTTTTCCATGGAGGAATAATTCAGCTCCGGCCCTTGTAGCGTCCTACTTATAAAGTAGACCGGAGTTTGCACTGTATCTCTATCCGTCATAAGTACCGCGCTTATTGCGCCATGAGTAGCTGAGAGATACATAATGAGTTCCTCCTTTGGCCGGGGAGCTACTAGCATAGGGAGGGATGCAAGATGCTGCTTGAGTTGGCCGAAGGCTTCCTCGGCCTCCTTCGTCCACCGGAAGTCTCCCTTTCTAATGCACTTCTTGAGTGTCTTAAATAGGGGTAATGACTTCTCTGCGGACTTGGATAGGAACCTATTCAGCCCGGCTAACTTCCCATTCAGGGACTGCACCTCCTTCCGTGTCTGAGGGGACGGCAGTTGTATCACTGCGTCCGTCTTCTCTGGGCAAGGTTTGATGCCATTTGGATCAATCAAATATCCAAGGAACATTCCCTCAGTTGCTCCAAACATACATTTCTTTGGATTTAACTTCATGTTAATCCTTCTCAGCGTGTCGAATGTCTCTTGGACATCCCGGAGAAGTGCCTCCTCCGTGTGACTTTTTATCACCAAGTCATCAGCATAGACTTCCAGGTTGCGTCCTATTTGTGATTCAAAAGCTTTGTCCACCAACCGCTGATATGTAGCGCCGGCGTTCTTCAGTCCAAACGGCATTTTCGTATAGCAATATACGCCCTGGCTCGTATGGAACGCCGTTTTTTCTGCATCCTCCTCCGCCATCTGGATTTGGTGATACCCTTTATATGCATCCAAGAAGCATTTGAAAGGATATCCACACAAGGACTCCACCTTCCAGTCGATTTCTGGTAACGGGTAACAGTCCTGTGGGCAGGCCTTGTTTAGATCCGTGAAGTCCACACACATGCGCCAACTTCCGTCATGTTTCTTGACCATGACCGGATTGGATAACCACTCGTGGTAGTATACCTCGCGCATGATGCCTACATCCACTAGTTTCCGTACTTCCTCCAGTATCACTTGGCTGCGCTCGAACGCCTGGCCGCGCTTCTTTTGCTTAACGGGTTGGTACCCTTGGCGGATCTGGAGCTTATGCTCTGCTATCGCACGTGGCACGCCTGTCATATGCTTTGGCTCCCATGCGAATATATCTAGGTTTGCACTCAAGAGAGAGCACATGGCCCTTTTGCCGCTATCCGAGAGCGCCCCTCCTATGGATACCTCCTGTTCCGGATAGTCGGGGTGAATTGCTACCTTCCAGTTCGGAGGTGGTGATCCATCCTTGGGTGGGACAGGTGGAGCCGGTGTTGTCACGGTATGACACTCGGATGTTGGTACGACTGTGTTGTAAATAGTAACGATTCCCCCCTAAACGGGGAATTTGATCATTCCGTGTGCTGTAGAGGGTACTGCCCGGATAGCCAAAATGCCTGGTCTGCCTATGATCCCATTATACGGAGAGTGTGAGCGTATCACCATGAAATTCATCCACGTCATAGTGGAATGTTCCTCATTCCTAATGGTTACAAGCAAACGCAATTGCCCTATCGGCCAGATAGTGTCTCCACTAAAGCCAGTAAGCGGCGACATGGCCGGTACTAATTGGCTTCTTATTTCTGGGCATAACTGCACAAAACAGTGTTCATACAGTACCTCTGCTGACGATCCTCCATCCACATACATGCGACGAACGTTGTGTGTTCCAATGCTTATCTCAATAGTGAGAGGCGCATCAATCACATCGCTTGCTGTGATGGGAGGGAATGAGATTTCCCTGCTGCGTGAAAATTTTTGGCCAACTTTCTGCCTCGTGCGGCGCTGTCTGGATTGGATCATGTATATGGTCGAAGGCTTGTCCTTTTGGGGATCCTTCTTATCATACTTCTTGTTGTTCTATTTTCCATCCTTCCAATCCTTAACTAGGTGCTTGAGTTTGCCTGATTTGATCAGCGACTCAATATGCTTCTTGAGCTGGATACACTCCTCCGTGGCGTGGCCTTTGTCATTATGGAACTCGCAGAAGCGATTTCCTTGCCGAAGTTCCGGGGGGTGGTTATTGGGGGAGGCCTCGGAAAGTTCGCCCCTTCTGTCAGCAAGATCTCCCGGTAGGACATCTTTAGGGGGGTGAACTTATCGTCCGACCGTCCTCCTTTGCTTTGGCTCTTATAGTCTGAGCCCTTGTTATTGTTCTGATTACCTTGACCGCCCGACTGCCTCCGAGACTGATCATTTGACCGGAACCCATTTCCTCGTGATGGGTAGGCCGCGGCAACAGCTGTTTCTCCTTCTATGAAATTTCTGACCCTTTCCATGAGGTCATCATATCTCTCTGGACGCTTATCATTGAGGCGCCTGATCAACTCTCTGTCTGTTATGGCGTGCATGTAGTCAGAGATCTTCAAAAGCTCCGGCATGGTTCTCGTGCGCGTGCACTCATCATTGAAGCGTTCAGTGAAGGCTTCTGTGGACTCCCCTGGCCGTTGCTTGACAGTTGCCAATGAGACTGGATCCCTATTATACTTCTTCCTTTGAGTATAATTATTCTCAAAGGCAGTGCGTAGTTCCGTGAAACTGTCAATGCTCCGTGGAGGGAGTGCCTCAAACCAGTCGCGGGCATTTCCGATCAAGGTCGAATTGAACATTTGGCACCATATAGGCATGGGCCATCGCTCAATTTTAGCCTGTGTATCAAATATTTTAAGGTGATCGATCGGATCACCGGACCCATCATAAGTCTTGATACACGCCGGCATGCGACGCTTGGTGTCCTCAGAATAGTTCCTTATGCGGAGGGTGAACGGGTCTTCCCTGGGATCTGCCCATGGCCGGGTAAGCCTAGGGTCATCCCATGGTTCACACCATGGACGCGAAAGATCCTCCGCTTCTGCATCTCGATAGTAAGGACCATCATAATACCCATCATTGTTTGGTGGTTGTGGAGGGGTGCGCCTAGGTCGGTGACGCTTAGGCGGATGGTCATCTGAGTCCTCTCCGGACGGATCCGGGGACGGCTGTGGTGCCCCATCCTTTGCATAGGGACCACTTTTTGGGATGAACCAGGAGCCTTTTTCCCAGTGTTCATCCTGTCCCACACACTCGGGCGACGTGTGGTTCTGGCCAGCTCTCGATCTGGTCGCTTGGGTGAGCCATCCGACCTTTCTCCTTCTCGAGACTGCGTTAATTCTTGTATAAGGCGGTCTCCTATGCGCTCAAACACATTACAGGGTTGAGGGGTTTCCTCAAAGGTACCCTGCTACTGAGGCCGAGCTCTCCTTTTCCTCTGATTTTGGGAGGAGGTGGTTGGTCCGGTGTCACTAAAGTTGAGTCTGGCTTGGAGGTTCCTCCCCAGATTCAACCTTGATGCGATCCCTGGGACGATCCTTTCGAAGTTCTGCGTGAGAACTCGAGTAAGATCCTCTTCACTGAGTGGTAGGACTTCCACTTCTTCCTCCGTCGAGGGTCTGCGCGGTTCCTTGTTAGGAGGGTTTGGCGCACTCCCCGGATCAGGGTTGTCCAGGGTTGAAGTAGGCGGGGGTGTCATCGAGATCGTGCTCGTCACCCCCACAGGCTGAAAACCGCTACGGTTACCCGGCCCGCCTGCCAGGCGGCTAGGTGATTGGTTGGGGATGAGAATCCCTTCCCCTTGGGACTTCCGGTTCCCGGGATTCACGTTCCTGGGGTTAGCTTGCGGATGCCCCTTCGTCATGGGAAATTCGAGATGAGGTTTTGTTCTAGCTTAGTGTTATGGGTCCCACGGATGGCGCCAACTTGTTGATGCAAAAGTTGGTTGATCCTTGCTAGACCCGAATTAGGCTTAATTCGGGTTGGCTGGGCTCCGGCTCCTGCACCAAGTGAATCGTTTGGTTGGGATCCTGCACACTAAACAACACGCGTTAGGCTTACCGTGGGAATGTCTCCCACGACTAGACTCCGGCGTGAGAGTAAGTAATCGGTTTAAGGTTTATGTGAGTTTAGAGTACAAGTCGTAATACCTTTGTGGAACCCTTGGGGGTTCCTTTTATAGGCAGTGAAACCCTAGTGGGCTTCCACTGATGCTTCGGCCCCAAGGAAGAGATAATTACCAGAATTAGAATGATTGTTATCTTCTAATCTTGGTAGTGAATATCCTCTCTTATTGGGATAAAGATATTCCTAGACAGAATATTATTCTGTCTAACCCTATGTCGGCCGCACACATGTGCACCGGGCCGTGGGCCGCACACATGTGCGCGGTTACTGTTCATCCAAGCCCATAAGCCTGAATGACATTAATCCACCCATCCGTGATGGGCCGGATACGGGTAGTACCCATGGGCCGGGTTCATGACCCGGCTGGGGACTATACGTCATCAGGAAACTTTCTATTTTGGAAACTTTCTATTTTAGGAAACCTGCTTTTTTTAGAAAGTTACTTTTTATTACACAACAAGTATAATAATACAAGAAATACAAAAATACTTAATCAGAATAGACAGAATACATGATAAACATAGTATAAAGCTTTAATCAGTAAAACATGACATGAACATATAAAACAAGCTAAGACATGATATAAACCAGTTACGTACTCAGTAATCACATACTTATACACGTATGTATTTATGTAGCATTAGTGATACCGAAGTAGGACTCTCTTCCGTTCATTTTCTTCGTTCACTGGACACAAGGTACGGATTCTCTGTCCTTTCAGTATGGACATTCTTCCTTATTAGGATTCCCTGTATGCAGCCAACTGTTTTCCCCGGTATATGTTTTATATGTTTTTGAATTGCTTATGTTTAATTAGATACCTAATGCCATATACATGCATGACCAGTTTCACCTAGTTATGGAGGTACCATAACCATAACACTGGAGGCACCAGTGTTATGACTCCACCAAGACGGAGTGATAGCTTGTGGCGTCCCTTCAGCTTTTGGCCATAATATTATTATCAAGTGGGGCGTATGGGTGCATCCTAGTTTACATGTTTTCTGCAGATTATTCAGGTAAATATGGTGTGTGCCTTGCGTCCTTCACAAGGAGCTGATCCCTCCTACCCAAACCAGTATATCAAATTAGAGCCAGCCCCTCGAATTTGCATGATGAGGTCACCCCTCCAAGTATTCATGCACGTTGATTTTTCATGAACTATATTGGCTAATGGTAACATGTTAAACAGTTTTTATAAGATAAAATAAGGCTTTTCAGACTATAAAACCAGTTTTAATAATATATACCAGGTTATCCAAGACTTAGTCTTTTCCGCTGCTTCATGCTTATATGCTTATATTATTCATGCTTTACTTGTATATCCGTGCACTGAGCGTTATGCTCAGCCGTTTTCCTTTTCATGTTCCCAAAACGGCAGGTACTCAGGGACGCTCGTAGACTTTAAGCGTACGTGCATATGGATTGGATGCTTCCTAGCCTTCTTTACTTTATGCATTTCTTTATACTTTGATACTCATTTCCATGGACATTGTTTAGTCCTTTTCATTTACAGTACTTATGTTTGGGTGTGATGAGTTCTACTTTTGGGGTAGCGATGTTTTATTCCGGTATTTCCTTTATGGTCATGTGATGTTTTATACATTTATCCATGTATGCTTTGATGACACGCCATAATCACACATGACATTCCATTTACCAAAATGGGGTGTTACAATTATGGTATCAGAGACAAGGCTTCGACCTGTAGGCTCTCAAAACACGAACAGTGATTAGTGGGTAGTCACTATGGTCTTCCTAGAACTGACAGTCGGTTTTCATGCATTCATCTTTGCATACATATATATGTCATTGTCGCAGGTTTATGACTAAGTAATGGTTGGTACAGGACTGGACCTATTTATTCGCATGTGTTTTATCGAAACTTTTAACTTTGGGACCGACCCATTGGCGTCACCTCGCCATGTCTTTTGTTTTGAGTGAACTGACCATAGGCGTTCACTCTCGCGCATACAAAGTTTTCATAAAACTGCATCATGCATTCATGTACTAGTTTTTCCTGCATAAAATTTTTCTCATGATTTATTGGTATAAATTAATTTTTTTTCGTATATATAGTTTATGTTTTGATCAATTTAATCATGTATTTTATGTTTTACTGTCAGATGGTTCTCACACGCGAGCAGGAACAACTCAATGCATCAATCCAAGCTGCAATGCAAGCTATGCTTCCTCAGCTGAGGAACGAAATCAGGGCTGAGGTGCAGGCTGCCAACAACCAGCAGCAACACCCAGTACCTCATCCTCCTCCTCCAGCAACATTGGTCACATGGCTGGAGAGATTCAATAAGCTACGCCCTCGAGCTTTCGAGAGAACAGATAGCCCCAGTGAATCTGAAGCAGATTGGCTCACATTGAGAAGATCTTCGATGTTGTGGGTTGTGACCCCGTCTTTAAGTCGAGGTTTGCTTGCTACAGATTCGAAGGTGATGTACTATCATGGTGGATGGCACTAAAGCAGTCCGAGGGAGGTGATAATTGGGTGGCTGGTTTGACTTGGGCTCAGTTTAAGGATTTGTTGATGGGACAGTTTTTCCCAAGGCTGAACAAGACAAGCTGAAGAGGGAGTACCATGGAATCCGATAGAGAGCTGGGGAGAATAGCAACGAGTTCATGCAGCGCTTTCTTTGCTTGGCTGGTTTCCTTGGTGTAGCAACAGTTACTTCTGAAGAGAAAGCACATCACTTCAGGCGGGCTCTTCGTACATCGGTCGCAAACAACTTGGTGTGTGCTACGTTCAACACGGTAGCACAAGTGGCCGATGCAACACGTAAGCTGGAGATGTTGCAGGAAAGAGATAAGTTCGGGGAAGCAGAGAGACCCGATAAGAGGTAAACATCCATATTCAAACGGTGACCAATCCGTATTCTTTCAGTATATGTCGATATTTCATCTCTTTAAATTATATCTTCCAGGCAGAAGACTGGGGACCGGTCTCAGCCGGCTACTCAGCAACAGCCTAATCAGCCCAAGGGAAATAGTCAGACTCACGACCGTTCTGCTATGGATAGGCGTGGCGGTAATGAAAATTACCGTAACAACGTCGGACACTCCAACACCAGCAGGTCCTTATACTTACTCATTTTCTTATGATTATATGATATAATTCTTAATTCTGACACATTAGCGAATCTTCTACCAGGAATCATGGTAACGGGAGGGACCAGAACTAGAGAAGTTCACAGCCTAACCGTCCAGCTATCACTGGTATTCAATCTTACGATAATCCGCATTGTCCTTTGTACCTATTATCATGTCTCATGTACATTGTTTTATTAGGCTCTCGGCCAGTCAGGACACCTGCTGGAGGATATACTCATCCTCTTTGCTCTACTTGCCACCGTAGGCACCCAGGGCCATGTCGCCGCGACAGCGACGCATGCTACAAGTGTGGTCTTCCTGGCCATCGCATGAAAGATTACCGCAAGGGAGATATGGAGGGTACATCGGGACATGTTGATACCAAGCCGCCTCCTACTAGTGGACGCGCTTATACGACATCTCGCGATCAGGCCAACAAGTCTAAAGGTACCATCACTGGAATCTTGTATATGTATGGTCAAGCTGCATGTGTTTTGTTTGATACAGGTGCTACTCACTCGGTCATTTCTACTACTTATGCCAAGAATGTTAGGATACTCCCCATGCCACTAGAGAATATACTGAGTATTTCCATGCCTTTGAGAGACTCTGTACGCATAACCCATGTGTACAAGAGCCTTCCCCTAGAGTTTGACGACAAGGTTCGTCCTGTCGACGCACTTCCGCTGGACATGAATGATTTTGACATGATTTTGGGCATGGATTGGCTATCCAAGCATCATGCTACCATACACTGCCATTCATATCGAGTCATCTTCGGTGATGTTAATGCACCAGAGTACATTCACAACGGGTTCGTACCCGGAAGGTCTGTACAAATCATATCAACCCTGCAAGCACGTGCATTACTTTCACATGGTTGTGAGGGTTATCTAGCTACGGTTCATGACATGGATGCTAAATCCCCATCAATTCAGGATCAGCCGATAGTGTCAGAATTTCCAGATGTATTTCCAGAAGAACTTCCGGACATACCACTTGCACGTGAAGTAGAATTTAATATCGAGCTCATCCCAAGAGCTGAGCCGATTTCCAAGGCTCCTTATCACATAGAGTTGAAGGAGCTGAAGGATCAACTGTAAGAACTTCTGGAACGAGGCTTTATTCGACCGAGCGCATCTCCATGGGGCGCACCGGTCTTATTCGTCAAGAAGAAGGACGGCAGTATGCGTCTTTGCATAGATTATCGCGAGCTCAACAAGATTACCATCAGGAATAGGTATCCACAACCACGTATAGACGATATGTTTGACCAACTCCAAGGGGCCAAACATTTCTCCAAGATTGATCTAAGGTCGGGCTATCATCAACTACGGGTTAAGGAGCAGTACATCGCCAAGACTGCTTTCCGTACACGCTATGGCCACTACGAATTTGTAGTCATACCATTTGGCCTTACCAATGCTCTAGCAGTGTTCATGGATTTGATGAACAGAATCTTCCATGAATTTCTGGACAAGTTCGACATTGTCTTCATCGATGACATTCTGATATTCTCTAAGTCCAAGGAGGAACACGAAGACCATCTTCGTACAGTACTACAGATTCTTCGCCCAAAGCAATTGTATGCTAAATTCTCCAAGTGTGAATTCTGGTTAGACAAGGTGGCATTCTTAGGTCACATTGTATCAGCAGAAGGAATCCCGATGGATCCAGCAAAGGTTGAGGCTATTACCAAATGGCCAAGACCGACATCAGCGACTGAAGTCCGCAATTTCCTAGGCTTAGCTGGTTATTACCGTAGGTTCGTGGAGAACTTTTCCCGGTTAGCACTACCATTGACCAAACTGATGCGGAAAGGGGAGAAATTCGTCTGGACTGAAGAAAGAGAGAAGAGCTTTGAAGACCTAAAGCAGAAGTTTGTATCTGCACCGATTCTTACTCTTCCATCTGGTATAGGTGGATTTCAAATCTATAGTGATGCATCGGGGAAGGGACTTGGTTGTGTTCTCATGCAACATGGGAAAGTGATCGCGTACGCTTCACGGCAGCTTAAGCCTTATGAGGAAAATTACCGCACGCATGACTTAAAACTTGCACAGTAGTATTTGCATTGAAGATATGGTGGTACTACTTATATGGAGAATCATGTGACATTTTCACGGACCACAAGAGCTTGAAGTATATCTTCACTCAGCGTGAATTGAACATGATACAGAGAAGATGGTTAGAGCTGTTGAAGGATTATGACATTAATCTGCAGTATCATCCCGGCAAGGCGAATGTAGTGGCAGATGAACTTAGCAAAAATTCCGGAATGATAAACGACATTAAAATTTAGGAGGAAATTATAAGAGACTTGGAGCGACTAGACATAGAGATCATGGTACGTGGACAGTACGGTTACTGGGCTAATCTTAGAGTAGAACCTGAGTTACTCTCTAGGATCAAGGAAGCTCATAAAGATGATGGAGAAATCTGGGCGATAATTCAGAATTTGGAGAAGCAGACAGAATTTCGAGTAGACGTAGATGGTATCTTATGGCAGGGCACGAGACTTTGTGTTCCTGATGACCAAGAACTCCGGGAAGCATTGTTAGCTGAGGCTCATAGCTCCCCATTCTCTATCCATCCTGGTTCGACCAAGATGTACCATGACATCAAGCAGTACTTTTGGTAGAGTGGTATGAAACAGGATGTTGCTACTTACGTCTCCAAATCTCTTACCTGCCAGCAGGTTAAGATCGAGCATCATCAATCTGGCTGTATTCTACAACCGTTAGATATTCCAGAGTGGAAGTGGGACAAAATCACCATGGATTTTGTTACTGGTCTTCCGCCGACAAGGAAGAAGCACGATGCAATTTGGGTTATTGTTGATCTACTTACCAAATCAGCCCATTTCTTACCGATCCGCAAGGAAGATTCGGTCAGTAAACTCGCCGATACTTATAGGAGGGAGATCATGAGGCTTCACGGTGCTCCATCCAGCATCGTCTCGGACAGAGATCCTCGGTTCACTTCGCGATTTTGGCAAAGTCTGCAGAAAGCTTAGGGTACAAAACTTAAGCTTAGCACGACTTTTCATCCTCAAACAGACGGGCAGTCAGAGCGAACGATTCAAACATTGGAAGACATGTTGAGGTCATGTGCGCTGGAATGGACGGGTGATTGGGACGATTATATCTGTTTGGTGGAGTTTGCATACAACAAAAGTTGGCACGCAAGTATCAAGTGTGCTCCTTTAGAGATGTTGTATGGCAGGAAGTGTCGCTCCCCAATCTGCTGGGATCAGGTTGGTGAGCGAACACTTGAAGGACAAGAAATGATAGAGTTGACTAATGAGAAGGTCGTAGTAGCGAAGCAGAAACTGCAAGAAGCACGGTCACGTCATAAGAGTTATGCAGACAAGCATCGTAGGGACTTACATTTTAACGTAGGAGATCACGTTATCCTTAAGGTTTCTCCGACACGTGGTGTTAAACGTTTTGGAATCGAAGGGAAGCTCAGTCCTCGATTCATCGGACCGTTTGATGTCTTTGAACGAGTCGGTGAAGTATCTTACTGTTTAGCGTTACCTCCGCAGCTTTCTCATGTTCACGATGTTTTCCATGTGTCCTTACTCAAAGGGTACAAGTATCATCCCCTTCACATGGTTCAGTATCCACTGGAACATATTCGTGAAGATCTCACTTTCATAGAAGAACCCGAACGAGTTCTTGACAGACAAGAACGAGTCATGAGAAGGAAGACGATTCCATTCGTCAAAATCCTTTGGAGCGATCATAACGAGCGGTAAGCCACTTGGGAAACAGAGGAGTCTATCCGAGCTTCTTACCCTCATTTCATAATTTGAATTCGGGTATGTTCTTCTTTTCCAGTTTACTTTATCTATAATCCGGGGACGAATTATTCTTTTTAGGGGGGAAGAGTTGTAAAACCCGCATGCTCTTACCATGAATAGTACCCTTACGATCGTACGTACATGATTAGAACTTTCCTTTTATAGCACGTTACGTTTGACGAACAAGAATTACAAGTATTACGTACGTGTTATAACACGATGAGTATTTATTACGTATTAAGACACGATAATTATTTCAATAATAATTATAATCACGGACATAAGAACATGAAATCATGAACGTAAATAATCACGAGCTTAGTATTACGTATTTATGTATATTTATTAAGATCATGAATAAATATAATAAGACACGAACGATAACTAATTTAATCACGTAAAACACGAACACGAGAACAAGTATAAAATTAGACACGGAAAACATTCGGGTTACCCCATGTGGGCCCCCTTACCCGCGGCTAAACACAAGGACAAGGGCCAAGCCCATTTGATTTTTACTAAACAAGAATTAAGGGAAAGATTAATTTCATAATAACAAAATATTATAAAAGATCAAAACCCTAAAAATCTTTCTCTTCTCTTGTTCTTTGGTCGCCGGGTATAAACACACACCAAGGGTGTGTTTGTTGATTTTCGTGATTGATTTCGTGCAAGTGTGTTAGTGTTATCGTTCTCCTTTGATTCACGTAATCGGTATATCCTTAAACCTCTTTTACTTTATGTTTTTTTTATTATTTAATCAAGAACACATGAAAACATGAATGGTATAGAAACAAGTAATTACATGTTATAAAATCATGGGGGTGAAATTAATCAAGGTTTAAGGGGTGTTTGTTTTTAGCCGACGCAAGGAACCGAGACCCAAGGGGGTCTCGGCTTGTTTTTTATTCGCACCAACCGAGACCTCAAGGTCTCGGTGTGGTGTTGATTGTCTCGGTCGTAGGAGAAAAGGGAACCCCGACCTCGGTCGGGGTATGTTTGGTGTTTGGTGGGTCTCGGCTAAGAACAAGAACCACCACCGGCTTATGCCGGTGGTTAAATAAGGAAAGCGGGGGGAACTCCCAAGTCGCGACAGCAAGGGGAACCACCGGCTAGCCGGTGGGAAATTTTGCTAGCCGGCGGCTAGCCATGACCAAGGGTGCATTTGGGTTGGCCAGTTCATGGGTTAAACCGGTCCGGTTCACAACATGTTTAGATTAAAACACGGGTTCAGTTCATGGGTCATTTTTGCAAGTTAATTATTTTACAAGGTTAATTATTTTTCCAAGTTTATTTTAACAAGATTAAATTAAACTAATTAAAACATGTACATGATTAATTTAAGCTATACATGACTTAGGTTATTAATATTATTATTAATACATGAATTTTAACATAAGTAATTATCATTTTAATTAGACTATATAATTAATTAATTATTGAAATCATGGCTTATAATTAATTAATTTACATGTCTTAAGTTATATTATTAATAGATAATAATACATGTTTTAACCTAAGTATTTTTACCTTTATTTAATTAAATCATGTTATATTTAATTAAATACTTTAACCTATAGTTTCTTTAATTTACATGAAATAATTCATAAACTATACTATTTAATTACATGACTTAGAATACTAATCAGTAAACACTTAAGCTTATATAATTAGCTTAATAACCCAGCTTATTCTATTTATGGAAACTTTCTATTTTTAGAAACTTATTTAATTAAGGCAGCTAATCCATTTATGGAAACATTCTATTTTTAGAAACTTATCTATTTTAAGCAGTAAATCTATTTTTTGAAACTTTCTATTTTTGGATACTTTCTAATTTTGGAAACTTTCTATTTTTGGAAACTTTTTATTTTTGGAAACTTTCTATTTTCGGAAACCTGCTATTTTTAGAAAGCTACTTATTATTACGCAACAAGTATAATAATACAAAAAATACAAGAAATACTTAATCAGAATAGACAAAATACATGATAAACACAGTATAAAGCTTTAATCAGTAAAACATGACATGAACATTTAAAACAAGCTAAGACATGATATAAACCAGTTACGTACTCAGTAATCAGATACTTATACACGTATGTATTTATGTAGCATTAGTGATACCGAAGTAGGACTCTCTTCCGTTCGTTTTCTTCGTTCACTGGACACAAGGTACGGATTCTCCGTCCTTTCAGTATGAACATTCTTCCTTATTAGGATTCCCCGTATGTAGCCAACTGTTTTCCCCAGTGTATGTTTTATATGTTTTTGAATTGCTTATTTTTAATTTGATACCTAAAGCCATATACATGCATGACCAGTTTCACCTAGTTATGGAGGTACCATAACCATAACACTGGAGGCACCAGTGTTATGACTCCACCACGACGGAGTGATAGCTCGTGGCGTCCCTTTAGCTTTTGGCCATATTATTATTATCAGGTGGGGCGTATGGGTGCATCCTAGTTTACATGTCTTCAGTAGATTATTTAGGTGAATGCGGTGTGTGCCTTGCATCCTTGATAAGGAGTTGATCCCTCCTACACAAACCAGTATATTAAATTAGAGGCAGCCCCTCTAATTTACATGAAGAGGTCACCCCTCCAAGTATTCATGCACGTCGATTTTTCATGACCTATATTGGCTAATGGTAACATGTTAAACAGTTTTTATAAGATAAACATAAGGCTTTTCAAACTTAGTCTTTTCCGCTGCTTCATGCTTATATGCTTATATTATTCATGCTTTACTTGTATATCCGTGCACTGAGCGTTATGCTCAGCCGTTTTCCTTTTCATGTTCCTAAAACGGTAGGTACTCAGGGACGCTCGTAGACTTTAAGCGTACGTACATATGGATTGGAAGCTTCCTAGCCTTCTTTACTTTATGCATTTCTTTATACTTCGATACTCATTTCCATGGACATTGTTTAGTCCTTTTCATTTATAGTACTTATGTTTGGGTGTGATGAGTTCTACTTTTGGGGTACCGATGTTTGATTCCGATATTTCCTTTCTGGTCATGTGATGTTTTATACATTTATCCTTGTATGCTTTGATGACACGCCATAATCACGCGTGACATTCCATTTACCAAAATGGGGTGTTACAGTATGGATCTTAAGCTCATTTGCTAACTCATTTTTCATCTCCTTTTTCAAGTCATTCTTTAACTCGGATCTTAGGCTAATGATCTCTCTTTGAATATTATCAAACCTAGCTTCGTTTCCATTTGCGTATTCAACAACTTCATTTGGAAGATCTTTCAAAGTTTCTAAACTTTTGTTGTTGTTATGAAAATCATTGTTGAGATTTTTGTTTGAAATTTGATTGTTATTAGCCCCTTGATTCCCATAGTTGTTACCTTTGTAATTGTTTCTGAAACCAACTTGATTGTTTAGATAGTTGTTGTTAGCATTTTGATTGGGAGCAAAACCTGGTGGAGTCATTTGATTAGAGCGGGTAACTTGACCGTTTTAGTTGTAAGTTCCCGTGGCCGCGTAGGCACTTGAAGTGTTACCACCGTTGGTAATTCACTCGGAAAAATCACGACCTCCACCACAATACATGCAAGAAACCTCAACCGCTTTAGCCGTAGCGGGAGAACTTTGTTCACCAACTTTAAATTCAACTAAAAGACCTTTAAGCTTATCAAAGATTTTGTTTTCCAAGTTCGCCTCAATTTGGAAAGCATCGATGGTATTGGACAATGAAGGTGAAGCCGAAGACGAAGCCTTACGAACACTCGATGTGTTACGAGGACTATAGACTTTAGACCTATTCTCAATAATCAACAACGCTTCCTCAACCGTTTTACACAAAAAATTACCACCCGTGGCGGCATTAAGATAATCTCCATCATGATCATTTAATCCATTGTAAAACGTGTCAATTTGATGCAAGTCGGAAAAACCGTGATGAGGACACTCGTGCAACATTTCCTTAAACCGATTCCAAGCCGTAGAAAAACTCTCATTAAATTCTTGTGAAAATTTTGAAATCTCGTTTTTCAAATGCGTAGGGCGGGAAAAATTGGTTCACAAACTTTGAAACGAGATCCTTTTACGTCAATATAGAACTGGGTGGCTCTTTCTCTAAACAAATTTTAGCTGACCTCGCTAAGGAATACGGAAAAAGCATCATCTTAATCGAATCATTAGCAACATCCTTAAACTTGCAAGTGGTGGTAAGATGATTGAATTGGCGGATATGGTTGTGCAGGTTGTCCTTTTCATCACCACGGAATTTGTTGTTTTGGATCATCGACAACAAACCCGTTTTCACTTCAAAATTCTCCGCAAGGATGGCCGGAATCACAATAGCCTCTCCATAACCCTCGGTGGTGCTTGAAGTAACTCCATCATAGTTCGATTAGCCATGGTTGGTTCTTCTTCTACGATAGGTTCATCAATTGGAGACTCCTCACTAGAAAGGTTAGGTGCGGTCTCTTTTCGGTTTTTCCGTTTACGTGCACGTCTTGCTTGATTACGAGTAAGCATGTTGTCCCATATTTGTGATGATTAAGCAAGGAAGAAAGAAAGAAAATAGATGAAGTAGATGAATTCTAGAGAGAGAAAGTAGTGAGAGAAAGTAGAGAGAAGTGTGTGAAATTTTTGGAAGACTAGATTAAGAAATAATGACAATCAACACCCTTCCTAACATGCTAGGAAGGGTATTTATATCCTAGCCTACATGTGGCTTAATGGGCTATATGTTTGATTGGGCCAGGCTTGAATAAAATTCTTAGTACCTTGAAATAGGACTTTTAAGCTAGCCATCAAGCCCGTAATGTCACGACTATTTTAACTAACTATTACAACGTTCTAATAAATGTTACAATATAAACCTATGACCGAACATTCTTGTTTGACTCAATATTTTGAGGCTAACAATCTCCCCCAATGTGAGGTCATTCTTCTTCGATATTTGGAGATCAATGGAGATTACGAATTTCGTCATAAATGAGTCTTGAACGTGTAATAGTAGTCTTGTTCCTTCATGCTGTGATCTTTGAGACTTTGTCATTTTCTTTCGACTTTGTCTTTTATCTTGAGATCTTCCAATCATTCTTGACTTGTCTTTGCCATCTTGCGATCTTGTGTCTTCATCCACATGCTCATACTTTGCATTATCATGAAAGCTTGCTAACAATCTCCTTTGAATAGAGGTCATTCCTCTACATTAATTGTTAAGGAAGATTTTGATCATCAGAGTTGCATAAGTCTTTAGCTTTCTTGATTGCTGAATGTCTTTGGGCATGAGTATGTGGTTTTGAATCTTTAACTTTACTGAGTACACCGTAACGCCACCTTCTTTAGACAAAACATAGACACGGACTGAATGGCTTTGACATTCGTCTTAAATCGGTAGCGTTTAACCTCCGGTCAGTGAAGAGTGAAGACCGTTACACAATATTAAATATCGTACCTGTGATTAGGTAGATTCAATTAAGAACCTTCTTGACAGGGTTTCGCGGTTGTACTAGCCGTTCTCTTTACTCGACCGTCTCAAAGCAAGATTGCGAACGTAAAGAGTGAATCAATTGGATAAATGATAGTCGTATAAATATGTGTTTAGGAAAACAACGTATAATGGGAAAGTATTAAACTGGACGATTTAGGAAAATCGACGAATCGAATAAATGCGGGTTCGTTCTCGAAGGAGGTGTGTGTATTAGATGCCAATTATATAAAATCAAGAGTTTGGATTAATGACGTTTTTGGTTTAAGAATGAAGAATTAAAGACGAGCTACGATTACGATTAAACTACGACGAGTGACGTAAAACGCGAACGTAAATACGTAAAACGTAAAAAAATTTAAAAATTAAACCTAAAAATTAATTAAAACTTAAAACTAAGTCTAAAATAATATAAATAAGGATAAAAATCCAATAAATAAATTTTAAAACCTTTATTAATTAAATATTCAATTTTAAATGCTAATTAAAGCACTAAAATTAAATATAATTAAGAAAAAGCCCAAAATATTATTTTATTGAACAAATAACTCATATATTATTTAAAGACTAAAAAGTATTTTCCTAAATTTTAAAGACTATTTTTCTATTTTTAAAACACTAAAAACTATTTTTAAACTAAAATAATGATTAAAAATATTAAAATAATGCTAAAATTAATTTGACTATTTTAAAAATCCTAAATTATACTAATGAATAGTAGAAAAATGAAAATGTTTGAAAAAGTAAATATTTTTCACTAAAAGACAAAACAGATTATAATTAAACCTATTTAAACTTAAATGAAATCTTAAAATTAATAAAAAAAGTGAACAGTAAAATATTTTTTAACTAAAAGTCATAAAATCTTTTTCTTAATCTAATAAAATTTTTAAAACTGAAAAATATACATTTTTGGCACTAAAAGACAAAAACGGTCAATTAAAAATTAATTTAAAATGCAATTAAATCTAAAAAATAGAGGATGAATAGTAACTGAAAAATAAACTTAATAGAAAAATCAGAAATTAAATTAAAAAAATAACAAAACTAAAATCAAGTTAAAACTCTTAAATAAGTCCACTAATGACAAAATAGTAAAAATCTGAAAGTGACATGTGGACTGATTGTCTTTATGCTCAGCAGGGGGAACTTTTACACTAGCAGCGGGAAGTTGGTTCACACTGCTTTTAATAAAATTCATATCTGGGCACTTAAGTACTTATAACTTGAGATTTGCTTGGTTTTACTTGGATATAAGGGCACCCCCACAACCAGTTGGGTTGTGGGGAGTCAAGAAAAATGTAAAAACACAAGGTCACTTCACAAAATCAAGCACACACAACCTAATCACAGTCATTGTTTAAGACTTTAGGGGGTTGTTAGGTTTGCTGATGTGTTATGCAATTAGGTGAGTTTTGGTTGGCCAAAACTCACTCAATTCACTCACTAGCTTCCCCAAACTAGCTTTTAAACAAAAATGCCAACTAGGTCTAACAGATTACCAAGGTTGGTGATCTAAGGTTATCAAAATCTAACTAAATTTTAAGATTTGCTGATTAAAGACTTATTCTTCCCAAAACTTACCATGAACCTTCACAAAAACCTATCTAAAATTAACCAATATTACTGAAATACTTTAACAATATAAAAATAAGTATGTTCAAACTAATTTTAAACCCAAATCTTCTCAAAACCTGATTTTAAACCTAGATCCAAACACCCCTTTAAAAACAGAAAACTAATTTTTAACAAAGAAATTCTATTTTAACATGCACCAAAGTCAATCAAACCTGCTCTAACATGTTTTAATCCAACAACAAGTATACAATATCCTACATTTGTCTAACATCCTAACAGCTTAATTCATGAAATCCATAAAACTAAAAAAAATAAGTTCCAAACAAGTATAGAGGGTTTATAGCTGTTACCTAGTGAGCTTACATCCAAGCTTCACAAAGGCCAGCTTAAGCCTTCTCCATCAAGCATGAGGCTTGAGCTTAAGGAATTGAAAAGAAGCTATTGGTATGTTGAGAAGATGATGAAGAATTAACTTCCGGAATCCACAATCATCCAATATGCAAAACTTGAGTACCTGCTAAGATCAAATAAGGAGAAGAAAAGAGTGACCTGGAAGACAAATTATAAGATTATAAGCCTGGCTTATCAATTAAGCCTGCTTATTCCTTATAAAAAAATGAATTCTTGAAACTGAGATTCTTTCCAACCAAACCAAAACAAACTGAAACTTGAAGATTCTTGACAGAAACATGTTAAGACCAGTAGCCCAATACTGAAATTCCACTTTCACTTCATATCATCATTGGATTCATGATTTTTCAAACATTTGCCAAAAACTTCAAAAACGGATTTTTCTGAAAAATTGTTGATAAAGTGAAAACTTTTGACTCTAAACTATTTTTCAACACTGAATATGATGAAACTACCAAACAATTAACTTGGAACTCAGATGTGCAAAATGTTAATTTTTTTCATTTTCATTACTAAAAATTGAAGTTTTACAAAATCTGGAACAAGAAAAGAAAAGGGTTATAGGCACCCCTTTTATACAAATACATGGAAGATTCTAGCTACTTAAATTAAAAAATGTAAAGCTAAAACCCTAATTGGAAAAATCCAAAAATGCCCTTGGTCAAACTGGAATCATGTGATGGCCAGGGTGTTGTCCAGTTGTGAAAGAATGATCTTGAGCGTTAAAATAATCCTTTTGGAACACGAAACTAATTTGGAGCGTGGATTGGTATGCAAATTCGGTTTTTGCCCAAAATGGTGAAGTAGGGGAGGGTCGTGGGGGCCACTAGGGTCACGAGATGGGTCATTTTGTTGGTGGGTTTTGATGACAATGAGATGAATTAACAATATGCACAAATAGCGACAAAACCCTTTTAGATTAAGGTGAATTGTTACTGGGAGTTTTAGGGTTTATGAGGGGATTAGGGTGGGTTTTAATTTGATTTTGGGATTAGGCTAATTTAAATTGTTGTTTAGTGGGAAAGTTAGGGGAGTTGACTTGTTTGACCAGTTTTATAAAATAAAACCGGGTTTGGGTTATAGGGTTTGGTAAACGGGTGGGTATAGGGTGACGTGGGGTTTTGTGATTAGTGGGTATAGGGTTATATGGGTTGGGTTAATGGTAGTTGGGTTTGGTGGGTTAAGTAGGTTTTCTTTTTAACAGCTTTGGTCCCTCCCCGTTAGCACCATCTTTGTAACAGTTTGCATCCATGGTCCATAGTCAATTGCACCATCCGTCCTTAGTTCATTTCATCATAAGTCCTTTTTAACTATGAAGGACTTGTGATGACTTTCTTCAAATCTCAAGGGTTTAACTTGTGAATCCTTCAAACTTTAGGGACCCCAAAGTAATTTTAAGATTATTAGGGGTATAAAGTGTCAATCTTCAAAACTTGAGGGGCCATTCTTGACATTTTTCAATTCTTCAGGGGTCTTTTTGGAAAATCCATGATTTAGGTCCGGTTTTGTGCGGCTTCGTTTCCCATGTTCGTTTTTTCTTCATTCTTATGATCTTTTGTTGGTTTCACGATATCCGTACCTAAAATATACAAGACACAAATACAAGCATATATAGGGGTATTTTGATGAAATTTAAAGCGTTTTAAGCCCGATTTGGACGATGAGACTATGTATAATTGCAGTCTCATCACTCTCCCATACTAAACCATTGCCGTGTCCCCACGCAATGCTAGAATTAAGTATCTTAACACTTCCAAAATTCATTTTATGATGACATTTATTGAAGACACAAACTTAAATAAACTACTACACGTGTTTTAGACATAATGTAATGTTTTGATCACGAGAAAGTGACTTTTGGGATAATAGAACAAGAACACGTGAATGCTTCATTAGAAATAATTTCGTCGTCCTCGATTTTCACCCAATTCCATGCTAAGCGTGTAACGAGATCATTGTCATTATAAGTTAGCAACACAAACATATCTCATGAGTGTTAATTACGAACTTAAACTCCCTTATTCCTACTTGGTATCTCTTATATTTTATTTTGTCTTAATGATCACGAGGATACATCATTGACTTATGCGTGAATAGAGATTAAGTCTAAAAATAGAGTCTTAACGGTGTAACAAAAATCATTAAATTAATAATTCACCCTAATAGACAACGATGTCAAAAAATTAAGTCAACAAGAAGGATCGATAAACACGATTTTATAACGGTTTTGAACATGAGACTTATTACCATGACTTTTATTATCCGCCTCATCATCGGTGGTTTTATTATCATGGTTTACCTCCATCTTTTATTCAACTTCGCCATGAAGCTTTTATTATGACTTTGGTCTTGCCCTTGTCTTTTATTATCCTCCATCATCGGTGGTTTTATTATAACCTGACGTATATCCTCATGCTAGAGCGAATTTTGGATCTTTAAGGCTTCAAAGATTAAGGCTTGATTCACTTTCAACTTTGCATAGATTTTTCGGCCTTGTGAGCTTCAAATTTTTGCTTAATTTAGGTGAGCACTTGAAATCTTATTATTGGGTGAAACCTTTGATTATTCGGGTGCCAATACTTCAAAACCGTGACGCTGGCGATACCTTAATGTTTTCCCAATTTAATTACATGGAAGCTACTAAAACAAATTAGAAACCTACAATATTGACTAAACCGCTAAATCAATATTTATTGAAAATTTATTATCAAAAGCGTGGGGAGCATAAGCTAATAGTTACTACACATGAGATCGTGAACGATTACGAGACTTATAAATAACTCTATCATTTCTCGTCCTCATTTAAGAGACTTAGCCTAAAAAGTTAAGGAATCGAAGCTAAGTGCTCAACACGCACGGTCGAGTCAAAAATTACTCTTATTCTCACCATCGAAAACCTACATTCGTGTCTTAAACACTTATGAAAAATACGAAAAATTTTAAAATTTGGCCATTTTTAGCCTTATTTGCAACAAAACGATAACAAAAAGATGAAATCTTGGATTACGTGGTGAAGTAAGCAATGTGAAGTATCTACTCACCCCCATACTAAAACTAAACATTGTCCTCAATGTTTTGAGTCTAGGGGTGAAACACCCCCATACTAGAGACGTAGTCGAATGCGTAATCTCGAGCATGGAAAGGGTAAAACGAATAACCAAAAAGCCGTTTATGAATTATGCTAATAAGATAAACGTTAGAACATAAAAGGATATCATCGGATATCGGAATCTCCAAAGGCAACGATCGAAGCTCGAGTGCTACGTAAAACGAACACGAGAGGCTTCAATGGTGACGATGTACCTAATGAATCACAAATACAAACAACCACGGAACAAAGGTTGGAAGGGCACAAATCCCCTCATTACACTATTAGAAAGCAATAATATTTACAAGGATAAGCATGGGACTCCCCCACGAGGTACCTTGTTTTTGATAACCGAGTCAAAAGCTCGACTCGAATCCCCATAAATGTGATCATTTAGGGATATCCTTTGGTTCAGTCATTTTTTGTAGGACTTACATGTGATCAAGGCCTAAAAGCAACTGTGAATAAGGGCAAAGCCTTTATACCGGGATCAAAGATCATGTCTTCGTTTTTTGATGATAAACGAAACAACACGACTTTCAACATCATCGTCCCAAAGGGACACAAGAAAATAGAATGAGAAGAGAAGGGTGGGACATTGGGTGGGCAAAAAAATCGAGTTACTCGAGGTAAACTCATAACGTAACTGTAGAAGGATATTCTAGTGACTACTTCGGTAAAAGACCGAGATTTTATCTTAAACGTGATACCGGGGTCAAAAATCTCGTCCTCGGTGGAGAAGTGTGAGGAAACAAATGGGGCTTCCCCTACACTAGATCCACACAAAACGTCGTCAAAAGAAGTAGACACGTTTGTAGCAAGTTCAATTAAGCGAGGTGATCACAGAGTTAACTTTGGAAAACTTTTCAAATCAATTGTAAAATCTTTTCCTTTTTCATTTTTTAACTCTTTGTTACGAAAACCCGAGTTGATTAAATTGAAAATATTTGGTGTTTCTAAAACAATTCTAGGCACACTTAAAATTTTCACAATTATCATGAAGGCGGGAGGAGGATTTGAATTTTTAAAACGTGAATCGACTAATAAAACATCCCCTCCGGGCTAACGCAACGGTCCTCATCAAACTCGAAAATCGATGGCGGGTTATCAAGAATACGTTTGATCTCAGACCAATCTCCATCGGGATCAAAAACGTCTTCTCTTCCTCGTGGAAGAGGTTGGGAAATCAAGTCATCGATAATCGAGTCGCTAGCTCCAACCGTCGTGAAACTAGGAATAGAAGGCTCTTTGATTGAAGATTTTGCCTTTGTCGTTTCGACCTCGACATCGAAAAACGTATCAATGTGAGCAAGGCCATCGGCGGACTTCTCACACAATAAATCTAAAATCTCACTCGGTGTGAGATTATGAGTAAAAGGCTCGTCTTGTGATGATTTTGCCTTGACGGTTCCAACTTTGTCCTTCGAAGGGATCGAACGTGGGTTCTCGAACATTTTAGCAAAATTACTAACACGTCCCATCAGAATTAATTTTCGTTCATCTTGTAAAAACGAGGGTTCAATGATTTCCTTTAAAACCTTGTCACATTTTTCTTTGTCAAAATCATTTAATGGAATTTCTTCGTCAAAATTAAGTGTATATTGATTTAGAAAATCTGATGAGACTGCTTTTATACATAGTCTCATCGTCCAAATAGGGCTTAAATGCATTAAATATCATCAAAATACCTCAATATATGCTTGTGTTTGTTGCTTGTGTATTTTAGGTACGGATATTGAGAAAATGACAAAAGATCACAAAGAACATGCAAAAACGTACACGGGAAACGAAGCCGCACATTGAACCAAGCCCTAGTGATGATTTTCCAAGAAATAACCTTGAAGATTTGAAGATTATACAAGAAGGGTCCTCCAATATTGAAGAATTGACACTTTAACCCCTTTTTTATTCATAACTACAAGATTGGTCCTTAAAGTTTGTCAAATTTACAAAAAGGACCCTTAATTTGATGAATTGGCAAAAATGGTCCCTCATAAATCAAGACTTGGCAATTTCAGTCCTCCACAAAGTCAACAATACAAGTCAAGACCATTATCCATGAAGAAAATGCCAAAACAACCCTTCAAGAATCACAAATTGGCAAGAATTACCCCTGAAAATACTTTGCAAAACTTTTTGGGGCAATAGTATGAAAACGAAAAGTTGTTAACAAAGGGGTTGGCGTTGATAGCAAGTTTTGACTGAAAAGACAAGAGAAGAGGAGAAGAATGGCTAATCTTGGCAGACAGCCAACCTTACCTAGACCACTCATAGCCTGCCACCTCACCCCACTCACATTTTCCACCAATCCCCACTCACCATTACACCACGTCACTAATCCACCCACCCGGTTTAACTAATTATTTTAATTAGTTACCTAATTCGCGCCATAACACACATTCAAACATTAAACAAGATCAAAACCTGAGTTCTTAATGTTCATATCAAAAATTAGGTTTTTTTTTATTATTGAAAATTAAGCCCCAATCAACTCCAGATATTTGATTAAGGTTCCATTGATTATAAACCCACATCACCATCAGCTCACATGTATCACCACCCTTCCCCTGCCCCACTTTTTCACCTCCAAACTAAACCATGCAACAAATCAACGCCCCAAGGCCTTGCTTATTTCTAAGCATGAATTGGACGTCCAAGATCACATATTCACCACTGGCACTCTAACAAAACGCCAAGAAAGCTCAATGAGCTCAAGATTTAAAATCTTCCAAGGGAATTTATGGAAGTTTACTACTAGGGTTTTCTTTATTTTTTCAGCATTTCTAGGTTCCATGTAGCCTATTTAAAGGCATTAGTTCACAACTTTTAGCCTTGTTCTCAGTTTTACTTTGTCAAGCCTTGTAAATCCATTTTTCTGAAATTAATAGAATTTGGTATTGTGTTGTGATTGAAACTGAGTCCATTGATATTTATTGTGTTAAGTAGTTGTATTGTCACGTTTTTGTACTTAAACAAAACCTTGAACAAGTCCAAGATAGCCTATAAGCCTTTGAGTCCCTTTGTTCTTGACTGAGTTCAAGAATTTGGCATGTTCTTTGGTGAGGATTGTTCATTGAGGCGTTTCTTTAAGTGACATAAGTCACAAATCAACTAGCTTAAACAATATTGGAGTTTGGTTATACGTTTTTGTTTCAAAAATTAGTCAAGTGTTTTGCTAAGTGCTTGTGGTTCAACAGCCTGCTTATTTGAGCTTAAGGGTGATCATAGCCTCCTAATCTTGTTTTATTAAGGGGTGGTGAGGCCTTAAGGGAAGATTCAGGCCTTGTGGGAACCTAAGTCTTGTAAAGACTTGACCTTTTGTCACCTATTTTACCTTAATTTGTGCTAACCTAGGCTCAAGCCTTTGGCTAGGCCTGCTTGTTGTTCTTAGCAGGGGGGAAGCTGGTGCTTGTTCTTGCTAGCACCTCAGCTCATTGATTCCAAGGTGTGGATGTACATCTTGGAGGTTTAAATTCTCAAAACTCATCTTTCTGTTTAATATTTGATTTTTATGTGATTTTGTGATTTTGTTGGTATAAGTGTGTTTTTATGCTTGAAAATTGGTTCTTGATTCACTTGTGGTATGTTATGATGATAAACTGGACTTAAATCAATCTTGAGAAGACTTTTACTTGTTTAAAATTGAGTTTAAAAAGTTAAAAGGGTGTTTGGGATTGACTGATTGTTCAAGTTTATGTGATTTTGAGTTGGAATTGTGGTATTGTTTGAATGTATATCTGATATTGAGGTTATTGTGTTCTGATATATGCAAGTTTTGTGCTTTGAATCACCAAATCAAACAATTGGCTATAAAATCTTGAATATTTGTTGTTTTGCTCTGAAATCTTGTGCACACCTAGTTTTCATGTTAACCTAGGGCTAACAAGTGTTTAATCTTGGTTAATGCAACATATGTGATAGATCTGAGGCCTTGAAATTAGATTTTGTGTCAAGTACATCAGCAAACTTAGTTCTTGTGTTCTTCATTGTACATCAGTAACTGCATATGCTTGAATCTTTTTCATTTGTTGGATTTGTTGCATGAAATGTATTAAGCTGTGTTACTCTAAGTTGTTTTGAGACTATGTATGCATTTGGTGGCTTGTGGTTAGCTTTTAACAACTTAAAAGTAGCTTATAGTCATCAGACCCGCTTATTACTTGTGTGGAACACATCTGGGCAAAGATTGAATTAACTGCACTGATTGGCTGGGTGATTATGTGATTATTTGCTTCTTATTGACTCATTGTGATTCACTGATCACAAGGGTGCCTTGTTTGTCCAAAGATACCAAGTAAAACTCTCTAAAAATCCAGGTCAAAAAGTCAAGGCAGTGGGAACTCCTTTCCCCTGCTTCTAGCCACTGCTAGTTATAATTTGTGTTCAGCTTATTAATAAGTCATTCTGGCATATTCCAATGGGCAACAACTTATTTTTTTGTAATAGTTCTTAATCTTTTGAGCTTATAAGTGAATCTGGAAGTTTACAGCTTTTGGTTTTAAGTTTTTACTAGAAAACGACTATTTTATCTTTTTAAAAATTAGCTTATTGCTTATTTCAGCTTATTGAGGGTGCTTATTGAAAATCTTGTTGTTGATTAAGCTTAGTTAAGCCATTTGTGACTTATTTCAACTTGAATCAGCTCTTGAAATAGTCTAGAACTCAAAAACGACTATTTTGTCGTTTTATGAAGAGGGCTTTGGCTTATTTCAGGCTTATTTCTTGAGCTTATTTCAAGTTTCTTTTTGCAAATAGCTTAATTAGGTCAAGAGAAGGACGTGGGTAAAATCTTAGCTTATGGCATCAGCTTATAGCTTAATGGGCCAAAAAGCCCATTAAGAATAAGCTGTTTAGAAATAAGCTAGCTTAAGCTCATTTTTAGCTTTTGGGCCTTTAGAAAATTGTGTTTAAAATCAAATTTTAAGCTTGACTGGAGCTTTTGGGCCATTTCTGAGGACTTTTTCTTATTGGGCCCAATATTAAGCCCATTAAGGATCTGTTTGGGTATTTGGCCCATTTGAAGGCCCAATAGGGGTATTTTTGGTATTTCAAGTTCATTTTCTGTTTAATTAGTTTAAAATAAACTAGTTTGCAAGTTTTTAGAATTTTTCATAATTTTTGGATTTTTAATATTATTTTATTATTAAATTTCAAATTTTTGATTTTTCAAGTTTTTATATTTTTCTTAGGTTAATACATAAAGTTAGCAATTTTACAATTTTTAGAATATTTTTATTGTCTTTAGATTTATTTTTATAATTATTTTAAGTTTTAATAGTTTTTAATTGTTTTTAAATAGTTTTTATTAATTTTAAAATTTTTCAAACATAGTTTTCAATTAAGTTAGGGTATTTTAGAGGTTTACAATTGAAAAAATCACATTTTGGGCTTTTTGTTAATTAAATTGTTTTTTAGGGATTTAATTAGCATTAAAAATCATTATTTAATTAAATAAAAGGTTTGGGTGATTTTTGATTTTTTGTAAACTCTAATTACATTTTTTAGGATTTATTGCAATTTTCTAGGAATTTTTAGGGTAAAATTTTAATTTTGCCACTTTTTACGGTTTTACGTATACGACCTTTTCGTCTTAGTTTAATTCGTGATCGTAACCGTCATTCTCTTCTTATCCCCTTTCTATTTTCTTTTCTCATAATCAATATAATCACATAATTAATCATCTCATTACACACACACCAAGCCTCCTTGAGAACGATCCCCACTTTGGGTCATAACTTGTGATTTTCCTAAGTCACTTGTTAACGCTTGCCCTATTTACCTCCTTTTCCTAAAGGTGTGTAAAAACTCCTACATCATTTTGGCGCCGCTGCCGGGGAGGCGTGTTATGTTTTGATTTGGCAATTGTTGTTTTTATATATAGCCATAATATCTATTGTATTAGTAGCACTCTACTAATACGTATTATCGGTTTTTCGTTTTTTTGTCTGAATATTATTACTATATTGTATACATAGAAAAATAAATTCACAAGTACTGCAAAAGTGTGAAAACACAACCTTGACTTGGGAAGTCATTACCCAATCATTGTATTCGAATCTCAAACCAAAAGAAAGGCAAAAATAGATAAATACTTTCGTGAAGCTCGATTTTGAAAAATACAAACTATAAGGTGGGTATTATAAAATATACCCTAAGGAAAAAGGCTCTTAAGTGCTTCGCGACGCCTCCTTTTCCCGCTTGCTTGTGAGTATTTGATTTTGAGAGCTAATCGAGGTTTTTGCCGCCCAAAGTATTATTAAGTATCATATATACTTTCTTGGTTTCATTTGATTAAACCCTCTTGAACGTTTTGGTGTTCCACCAACGTTCTAAAGTCATCGAAGGCGTTCACTTCACGTGATCGTTTTCATTCCATGAGGCTTCTTTAATCAAGAGATTTGATTAAGGAGGAGATTTGTAGATTTTTGTCTACTTAATACAATTTCAAAATCCAAAAAAAGTAAAAACAATCAAAAACCACAAAAAAATTGGAAAAATACAAAACACCAAAAAGAATCTTCTTTGCTCACCCCCACGTTGTACGTGACATTTATGCTTACTCATAATCAAGCAAGACGTGCACGTAAACGTAGAAACCGAAAGGAGTAAACACCTACTCCTAATCTTTCTAGTGAATAGACTCCAAGTGAGGAACCTATTGTAGAACAAGAAGCTATCATGGCTAATCGTACTATGATGGAGTTGCTTCAAGCACCCACCGAGGGTTTTGGAGAGGCCATTGTGATTCCCGCCATACTTTCGGAGAACTTCGAGATCAAGACGGGTTTAATGTCTATGCTTCAAGCCAACAAGTTTCGTGGACATGAAAAAGACAACCCGCATTATCACATTAGGCAATTCAATCGTCTCACCGCGACAAGCAAGTTTAAGGATGTACCACACGATGCCATTAAGATGATGTTGTTTCAATACTCGTTAGATGGACCCGCCAAGATATGGCTCGAGAAAGAACCCCCAAATTCGATTTTGACATGGGGTGATATCGTTTCTAAGTTTGTGAATCAATTTTTTCCACCATCTAAAATAACACATTTGAAAAACGAGATTTCACGATTTACTCAAAGGTCTAATGAAAGTTTTTCAATGGCTTGGGAAAGGTTTAAAGAAATGTTACATGAATGTCCACACCATGATTTTTCTGAATTGCATCAAATTGATACTTTTTATAATGGGCTTAATGATCATGAACGAGATTACTTAAATGCCACCGCGGGTGGTAATTTTTTGTGCAGAACGACCGATGAGGCTTTGAAAAATCATTGAGAATAGGTCTAAGGTTTATAGCCCTCGTAACACACCGAGTGTTGCCACTATGGGTTCATCGTCGTCTCGTAACATGAGTTCCTTGCAAGATGAAGAAAATGAGGAGAATCTGTTTTTCGATAGGTTTTCGACTCTGATGACTCATTGGAAAGCACAAGATGTTTTGAATTCCGCATCGGTTAAGGCGGTTGCCAAGAGTTGTATTTCGTGTGGTGGAGCTCATGATTTTTCCGAGTGCATTACCACGGATGGTAACACTTCGAATGCTTATGTAGCCACGGGAACATATAACCAAAACGATCAAGGTTCCCGCCAAAATCAAGCTCCACAAAATAAAAATGCTAACAACTATCGAAACAACAATCAAAGTGGTGCTTATCAAAGAAATCAACGTAACTTCAATAAGGGAAATTATCAAAGTGGAAATGGGCAAATTTCAAACCAAAACCAAAACCGTGATTTTCAAACTACCACACAAGGTTTTCAAAATGATCACACCAAAAATCTTCAAGGAGAATTTTTGAATTATGCTAAAGAAAACGATGCTAAGTTTGATAATATGCAACGTGAAATGGTTAGCTTAAGATCCGAGTTGAAAAACGAGCTTAAAAACGAACTTGCTAATGAACTTAAGACTCATGCTAATAAAATCGAAGGAAATGTTCAACGTCTCCAACAAAATCAACAAAAAATGGAGCAAGGTCAACATGAGATTAAGCAAGAATTGTTAAAAGCGGATGCTAGGCAATCTAAGTTTGAAGATCGAATGGGAAAAATGTTTGAAGCTATCATGTGTAAACCTTCTTCTTCGGGTGGTCTTCCTAGTGATACCATCGTAAAAGGGAATTGAAGGTTATTACTACTCGTAGTGGTAAAACTTTCAAAGAACCCATTTCTCGTCCAAGTACTTCTACGGAGAAGGAAAAAGAGAAAGAACCCGAGGTGGTGGTAGAAAAGGAGCAAATTCCAAGCCCACGAAGTACCGCTCAAACCACACCTACGTTTGAACCAATACCAATAGTGGGACCCGAGATTCCAAGGTCGTTGCCTATGCCCCAACCCACATCACCGTTACCTTACCCTTCAAGACGAAACAAGGAAAAGGCACAAGAACGAAATAATTATCAATTTGAACTTTTTATGAAAATGTTTCGTGACTTGCATTTTAATATAAGTTTTGCTGACGCCTTGGCCATGATGCCTCGATTTGCAGCAAACTTCAAAAGTATGTTGAATAACAAAGAGAAATTGCAAAAGTCGTCTAGTTGTTCTTCGGTTTTTCTTAGCCGCATACCTCAAAAATTCGGTGATCCCGGTAAATTTTTAATCCCATGTGCAATACAAGATATGGAGGAATGCTACGCCTTGGCCGATCTTGGTGCTAGTATAAATTTGATGCCTCTTGAGATTTTTAAGTCGCTCAATCTTCCTAATCTCACTCCTTCAAGAATGTCAATCGAGATGGCCGATCATTCTACGATTCTAACTTGTGGAGTAGCCGAGGACGTCTTCTTGAAAGTTGGAAAGTTCTACTATCTCGTAGACTTTATCATTGTTGACATTCCCATCGATCCTAAAGTTCCTCTAATTTTAGGTCGATCGTTTTTGGATACCTCGAGAGCACTTATCGATGTGCATGCTAGGAAAATCACTCTACGTTTCAATGAGGAAGAACTCGTCAAAAATGCAACTCAAAACTCTACACTTTCTCATGTGTATTCTATCACGTCTTTGAACAATGTTAATCCCATCAAAAACATTTGCAAAAGAGTTTCAAAAAGAGTTTTAGGAGTTGATGATAAAAACGATTTTCCGTCCCCTCCGCCGGTGGAGGTTAAGAGTGTTAAGCCTTCGTTTCCAATCACGAATGATTCTTCGGATGATGAATATGTTGACCCTGATGGGGAATTTTTCTTTGTTGACAAACGTTTTGAGAACTTACCACCACAAAAACCAAAACGGTTTTCAAATGTGAGAATTTTTAGTGTGACTAACATTGTTTTAGAAACACCAAATATTTTTGACATAATCAAGTCGGGTTTTCATAAGGAGAGTTTAAAAGATGAAAAAGGAAAAAAATTTAAATTGGATTTAAAAGATTTTTCTACAATGCTAACTCCGTCATCACCTCGTGTTTTGAGTGCTACAAGCTTGTCTTCTCCTTTTGACGATGCTTTGTGTGGACCTAGTGTGGGGGAAGCCCCTAATGTTCCCTCCCCTTTCTCCACCGAGGACGAGATATTTGATCACGGAATTGCTTATAAAGGGAAATCTCGGTCTTCCACCGATGCAATAAATGGAAAATCTTTCTATTTGATTGGTGCGAGTCTACCTCGAGTAGCTCATGGTTTCTGTGACTTACCCATTGTCCCACCCTTCTATTTTTTCTCATCTATTTTCTTTAAACCCTTTAGGTTTGTGTTGACACATGATGAAGTGGCGTTGATTTGTTTTTCCAAAGAAAACGAGAACGCCATCTTCGATCCCGGTATTTTGCACCATCAAAGGACTTAGTCCTTAATACTAGTTGTTTTTGGGCCTTGTTTATCATGTAAGCCCGACTAAAAATTGACCATACCATGATTATCCCTAAATGATCACATTTATGGGGGATTCGAGTCGAGCTTTTGACTCGGTTATCAAAAACAAGGTGCCTCGTGGGGGAGACCCATGCTTATCCATGTACATATTATCGCTTTCTATTTAGTTTAATGTGAGGAGATTTGTGCCCTTCCAACCTTTGTTCCGTGGTTGTTTGTGAATTGTGGTTTTTAGATGATCATTATCTTCACGATTGGATCCTCTCGTGTTCATTATATGGGAGCACTCGATCGTTTGCTTCGAAGACTTTCTCAATATCCATGATATATCCTTTGATGTTCTAACCTTAGGTTTATAGCACACTTCATAAACGGCTTTAAATTTAACGGTTACACCTTTTCCATGCTAGATTAGGCATTCGACTACGGCTCTAGTATGGGGTGTTTGCACCCCTAGAATCGAAACATTGAGGACAATGTTTAACTTTAATATGGGGGTTAATAGATACTTGCCTTGCCAAACCTTCACGCTTTCCAAAGTTTATCTTTTTGTTTATCGTTTTTGTTGCAAAATAAGGCTAAAAATGGCCAAATTTTAAAATTTTTCTCATATTTTATAAGTGTTTGAAGACACGAATGTAGGTTTTCCGATGGCGAGAATAAGAGTAATTTTTTACTCGACCGTGCGTGTTGAGCACTTAGCTTTGATTCCTTAACTTCACATTAGGCTAAGTCTCTTAAATGAGGACGAGAAATGATAGGGTTAATTATAAGTTACTATGCTAAATGTAGAGTACTCGCATTCTTTCAAAAACTCATGTGTTCTCGTTGTTTGCTTATTCTCCCTTCGCTTGTAAATATTTTTTGCTTAATAAATATTGACTTAGCGGTTTAGTCTTGATTGTTGGGTTTCTAGTCTTTTCTAGTAGCTTCTGTGTAATTAAATTGGGAAGAAATTAAGGTATCGCCAGCGTCACGGTTTTGAAGTATTGGCACCCGAATAATCAAAAGCTTCACCCAATAATAAGATTTCAAGTGCTCACCTAAATCAAGCAAACAATTTGAAGCCCCACAAGGCCGAAAAATCTATGCAAAATTGAAAGTGAATCAAGCCTTAATCTTTGAAGCTTTAAAGATCCAAAATTCGCCTTAGCGTGAGGAAATACGTCTTTGGCTAATAAAACCACCGATGACGCGGATAATAAAAGGCAAGGCAAGACCGAAGTCATAATAAAAGCTTCATGGCGAAGTTGAATAAAAGATGGAGGTAAACCAAAGATAATAAGGCCCTTCCGTTAGGGGCGTATAAAAGTCTTGGCAATAAGTCTCATGTTCAAAACCGTTATAAAACCGTGTTTATCGATTCTTCTTGTTGTCTTAATTTTTTGACATCGTTGTCTATTAGGAGGGGTTATTGATTTGATGGTCTTGGTTACACCGTTAGGACTCTATTTTTAGACCTAAATCTCTATCATCGCATAAGTCAAACAATGTATCCTCGTGAAACATTCAAGACAAAATAAAATATAAGAGATACAACTTAGAAAAATGGGAGGATAAGTACGTGATTAGGGCATATGAGTAGTGTTAGCATTACTAACTTATAATGACAATGATCTCGTTGCACGCTGGGCATGGAATTGGGGTGAAAAATGAGGACGACGAAATTATTTCTAACAAAGCATTCACGTGTTCTTGTTCTATGAACCTAAACGTCCCATTTTGCGATGAAAATCATACATTATGTCTAAAACGCAAGTAGTAGTAGTAATAGTAGTAGTGTAGCTAGTTTACCGTTCAATAAAAGTGAATAAAAATGAATTTTGGAGATGCTACGATACTTTATTCTAGCATTGCGTGAGGGCACGGGAATGGTTTAGTATGGGGGAGTGATGAGACTGCTTTTATACATAGTCTCATCGTCCAAATAGGGCTTAAAATGCATTAAATATCATCAAAATACCCCAATATATGCTTGTGTTTGTTGCTTGTGTATTTTAGGTACGGATATTGAGAAAATGACAAAAGATCACAAAGAACATGCAAAAACAAACACGAGAAACGAAGCCGCACATTGAACCAAGCCCTAGTGATGATTTTCCAATAAATAACCTTGAAGATTTGAATATTATACAAGAAGGGTCCTCCAATATTGAAGAATTGACACTTTAAACCCTTGTTTATTCAAAACTACAAGATTGGTCCTTAAAGTTTGTCAAATTTACAAAAAGGACCCTTAACTTTGAAGAATTGGCAAAAATGGTCCCTCATAAATCAAGACTTGGCAATTTTAGTCCTCCACAAAGTCAACAATACAAGTCAAGACCATTATCCATGAAGAAAATGCCAAAACAACCCTTCAAGAATCACAAATTGGCAAGAATTACCCCTGAAAATACTTTGCAAAACTTTTGGGGCAAAAGTATGAAAAAGAAAAATTGTTAACAAAGGGGTTGGCGTTGATAGCAAGTTTTGACTGAAAAGAAAAGAGAAAAGGAGAAGAAGGGCTAATCTTGGCAGTCAGCCAACCTTACCTAGACCACTCATAGCCTGCCACCTCACCGCACTCACATTTTCCACCAATCCCCACTCGCCATTCCACCACGTCACTAATCCACCCACCCGGTTTAACTAATTATTTTAATTGGTTACCTAACTCGCGCCATAACACACATTCAAACATTAAACAAGATCAAAACATGAGTTCTTAATGTTCATATCAAAAATTGGGTTTTTTTTAATTATTGAAAATTAAGCCCCAATCAACTCCAGATATTTGATTAAGGTCCCATTGATCATAAACCCACTCTTAAACCCACATCACCATCAGCTCACATGTATCACCACCCTTCCCATGCCCCACTTTTTCACCTCCAAACAAAACCATGCAGCAAATCAACGCCCCAAGGCCTTGCTTATTTTCTAAGCATGAATTGGACGTCCCAGATCACATTTCACCACTGGCACTCCAACAAAACGCCAAGAAAGCTCACATGAGCTCAAGATTTAAAATCTTCCAAGGGCATTTCTAGAAGTTTACTACTAGGGTTTTCTTTATTTTTTTCAGCATTTCTAGGTTCCATGTAACCTATTTAAAGGCAATAGTTCACAACTTTTAGCCTTGTTCTCAGTTTTACTTTGTCAAGCCTTTTAAATCCATTTTTCTGAAATTAATAGAATTTGGTATTGTGTTGTGATTGAAACTGAGTTCCATTGATATTTATTGTGTTAAGTAGTTGTATTGTCACGTTTTTGTACTTAAAAAAAACCTTGAACAAGTCCAAGATAGCCTATAAGCCTTTGAGTCCCTTTTATTCTTGACTGAGTTCAAGAATTTGGCATGTGCTTTGGTGAGGATTGTTCATTGAGGTGTTTCTTTAAGTGACATAAGTCACAAATCAACTTGCTTGAACAATATTGGAGTTTGGTTATACGTTTTTTATTCAAAAATTATTCAAGTGTTTTGTTAAGTGCTTGTGGTTCCACAGCCTGCTTATTTGAGCTTAAGGGTGATCATAACCTCCTAATCTTGGTTGATTAAGGGGTGGTGAGGCCGTAAGGGAAGATTCAGGCCTTGTGGGAACCTAAGTCTTGTAAAGACTTGACCTTTTGTCACCTATTTTACCTTAATTTGTGCTAACCTATGCTCAAGCCTTTGGCTAGGCCTGCTTGTTATTCTTAGCAGGGGGAAGTTGGTGCTTGTTCTTGCTAGCACCTCAGCTCATTGATTCCAAGGTGTGGATGTACATCTTGGAGGTTTGAATTATCAAAACTCATCTTTCTATTTAATATTTGATTTTTATGTGATTTTGTGATTTTGTGATTTTGTTGGTATAAGTGTGTTTTTATGCTTGAAAATTGCTTCTTGATTCACTTGTGGTATGTTATGATGATAAACTGGGCTTAAATCAATCTTGAGAAGACTTTTACTTGTTTAAAATTGAGTTTAAAAAGTTAAAAGGGTGTTTGGGATTGACTGATTGTTCAAGTTTATGTGATTTTGAGTTGGAATTATGGTATTGTTTGAATGTATATCTGATATTGAGGTTATTGTGTTCTGATATATGCAAGTTTTGTGCTTTGAATCACCAAATCAAACAATTGGCTATAAAATCTTGAATATTTGTTGTTTTGCTCTGAAATCTTGTGCACACCTAGTTTTCATGTTAACCTAGGGCTAACAAGTGTTTAATCTTGGTTAATTCAACATATGTGATAGATCTGAGGCCTTGAAATTATATTTTGTGTCAAGTACATCAGCAAACTTAGTTCTTGTGTTCTTCATTGTTCATCAGTAACTGCATATGCTTGAATCTTGTTCATTTGTTGGATTTGTTGCATGAAATGTGTTAAGTTATGTTACTCTAAGTTGTTTTGAGACTGTGTATGCATTTGGTGGCTTGTGGTTAGCTTTTAACAGCTTAAAAGTAGCTTATAGTCATCAGACCCGCTTATTACTTGTCTAGAACACAACTAGGCAAAGATTGAATTAACTGCACTGATTGGCTGGGTGATTTTGTGATTATTTGCTTGTTATTGACTCCTTGTGATTCACTGATAACAAGGGTGACTTTTTTGTCCAAAGATACCAAGTAAAACTCTCTAAAAAGCCAGGTCAAAAAGTCAAGGCAGTGGGAACTCCTTTCCCCTCCTTCTAGCCACTACTAGTTATAATTTGTGTTCAGCTTATTAATAAGTCATTCTGGCTTATTCCAATGTGCAACAACTTATTTTTTGTAATAGTTCTTAATCTTTTGAGCTTATAAGTGAATCTGGAAGTTTACAGCTTTTGGTTTTAAGTTTTTACTAGAAAACGACTATTTTGTCTTTTTCAAAATTAGCTTATTGCTTATTTCAACTTATTGAGGGTGCTTATTGAAAATCTTTTTGTTGATTAAGCTTAGTTAAGCCATTTGTGACTTATTGCAACTTGAATCAGCTCTTGAAATAGTCTAGAACTCAAAAACGACTATTTTGTCGTTTTGTGAAGAGGGCTTTGGCTTATTTCAGGCTTATTTCTTGAGCTTATTTCAAGTTTCTTATTGCAAATAGCTTAATTAGGTCAAGAGAAGGACGTGGGTAAAATCTTAGCTTATGGCATCAGCTTATAGCTTAATGGGCCAAAAAGCCCATTAAGAATAAGCTCCCATTAAGAATAAGCTGTTTTGAAATAAGCTATCTTTAGCTCATTTTCAGCTTTTGGGCCTTTGGAAAATTGTGTTTAAAATCAAATTTTAAGCTTGACTGGAGCTTTTGGGCCATTTCTGAGGACTTTGTCTTATTGGGCCCAATATTAAGCCCATTAAGGATCTGTTTGGGTATTTGGTCCATTTGAAGGCCCAATAGGGGCATTTCTGGTATTTCAAGTTCATTTTCTATTTAATTAGGTTAAAATAAACTAGTTTGCATGTTTTTAGAATTTTTCATAATTTTTGGATTTTTAATATTATTTTATTATTAAATTTCAAATTTTAGATTTTTCAAGTTTTTATTTTTTTCTTAGGTTAAATACATAAATTTAGGAATTTTACAATTTTTAGAATATTTTTATTGTCCTTAGATTTATTTTTATAATTATTTTAAGTTTTAATAGTTTTTAATTGTTTTTAAATAGTTTTTATTAATTTTAAAATTTTCAAAAATAGTTTTAAATTAAGTTAGGGTATTTTAGAGGTTTACAATTGAAAAAATCTCATTTTAGGCTTTTTGTTAATTAAATTGATTTTTAGCGCTTTAATTAGCATTAAAAAATCATTATTTATTTAAATAAAAGGTTTGGTTGATTTTTGATTTTTTGTAAATTCTAATTACATTTTTTAGGAGTTATTGCAATTTTCTAGGAATTTTTAGGGTAAATTTTTAATTTTGTCACTTTTTACGGTTTTACGTGTACGACCTTTTCGTCTTAGTTTAATTCGTCATCATAACCGTCATTCTCTTCTTATCCCCTTTCTATTTTCTTTTCTCATAATCAATATAATCACATAATTAATCATCTCATTACACACACACCAAGCCTCCTTGAGAACGATCCCCACTTTGGGTCATAACTTGTGATTTTCCTAAGTCACTTGTTAACGCTTGCCCTATTTACCTCCTTTTCCTAAAGGTGTGTAAAAACTCCTACATCAAAATCCTCAATAATTTCATCCTCATTAGAAAAATTAGGTTTAGAAGGTATAAGATTCAATGTTCCTAAGTATCCTACGAGTTTTTCTTTTGGTTTATTTTCAAAAACATTTTTCAAAACTTCGTTAGATGACGTTTTCGTTTCCTCTACGTTTTTGCAAGACGACGAAGGTAGCACGACTCTAAAATTCGAGAGATATGGATCAATACGAGACGTATGATTCTTAGGAGTCGATAAGGCTTGAACCTCTCCCTCAGAATTAGGATTAGTTACATTTGACGTAGAATTGAATTTTTCCATTAAGACCTCGACTATTAAAAGAATTTTATCTTTCTCATTAGCATGATTTTCCTTAATTTTATCCACGTATCCCTTCCACATCTCTTGACTTTGGTCATACAAACGTTGTTGCTCTTCAAAAATGGTATCATAATCGTTTTCCATTTTTTCAAAAGTTTCCCTTTGGGTTGCCATTTGTTTATTACAAGTTTCCTTAAGGCTTGTCATTAGTTCTTCCATCATCGTTAATTTCTCATTATTTCGTCTCACAAAATCATTAAAGACATTATGAATAGACTCATCATTGCAATTAAAAGACGGATCATACGACGAATACAACGAAGACGACGGATGACCTTGGTCGTAAGATTGAAAATTGTTACCATGATCACGTGGAGCGGAGTTATAGATATAACCCCCTCGACCTCCAATAACCTCACAATTAAAACAATTGGCACCATTGGGCGGGCCTCCACAATATGGACATGAATAATATCCATTGTTGGACATGGTGAAACGAGAATGGTGTTACGAGAATTAAACACTAGAGGGTTAGAAATAGAATTAATGGATAAGGGTAAGAAGAATATTTTTCATTTTTGATTGTTTTTAATTTTTTTTGGATTTTGTTGTATTACGTAGACTCAAATCTACAAATCTCTCCTCGAATCGACTTTCTCGATTAAAGGGGCCTCAAGGAATGAAAACGATCACGTGAAGTGAATGCCTTCGATGACTTTAGAACGTTGGTGGAACACCAAAACGTTCAAGAGGGTTTAATCTTGAAAACAAGAAAATAAATATATGTAGATAATACTTTGGTTGGGAAACACTCGATTAGCCTTTTTTCTCAAAACACGCACAAGCAAGCGGGGGAAACGAGGCGGCGCTAAGCACTTAAGAGCCTTTTTCCTTTAGGTCGTGAAATACAGCCGCCTTATACCCACCGTATAGTTTGTGTTAATTGAAATTAAGCCTCACGAAAGTATTTATCTATTTTGCCTTTAAACTTTTGCTTTGGATTCGAGTACAATGATCGAGTGATGAAATCCCGAATCAAGGTTGCTTTTTCACGCTTTTGGAGTACTTGTATATTTATTGTTCTACGTAAGTACAATATAGTAATATATTCACAAAGAAAAACGAAAACGACAATGGGATATCTACAATATAGTATAATGATTGTTGTGTGTTTAGTTTAGGAAAACTAAACACGATTTATTTGGATACTATAATATAATAAGGTAAAATAACAAAAATGAGTATGTACGATATTCACGCTTTCCAAAATGTTAAAAGCAAAAACGCACTACTCACACAAACACGATACTAATAATGGCACACTAAAAACACCTCCCCGGCAGCGGCGCCATTTGATAGTCGTAGAAATACGTGTTTAGGAAAACAACGTATAATCGGCAAGTATTAAACTCGACGATTTAGGAAAACCGATGAATCGAATAAATGTGGGTTGGTTCTCGAAGGAGGTGTGTGTATTAGATGCCAATTATATAAAATCAAGAGTTTGGATTAGTGACGTTTTTGGTTTAAGAAAGAAGAATTAAAGACGAGCTACGACTACGATTAAACTACGACGAGTAACGTAAAACGCGAACGTAAATACGTAAAACGTAAAAAAATAAAAAGATTAAACCTAAAAAGTAATTAAAAGTTAAAACTAAGTCTAAAATAATATAAATAAGGATAAAAATCCAATAAATAAATTTTAAAACCTTTTATTAATTAAATATTCAATTTTAAATGCTAATTAAAGCCCTAAAATTAAATATAATTAAGAAAAAAACCCAAAACATTATTTTATTGAACAAATAACTCACTTATATTATTTAAAGACTAAAAAGTTTTTCCTAAATTTTAAAGACTATTTTTCTATTTTTAAAACACTAAAACTATTTTTAAACTAAAATAATGATTAAAAATAATAAAATAATGCTAAAATTTATTTGACTATTTTAAAAATCCTAAATTATACTAATGAATAGTAGAAAAATGAAAAAGTTTGAAAAAGTAAATATTTTTCACCAAAAGACAAAACAGATTATAATTAGACCTATTTAAACTTAAATTAAATCTAAAAATTAATAAAAAAAGTGAACAGTATAATACTTTTAACTAAAAATCTTAAAATCTTTTTCTTAATCTAAGAAAATTTTTAAAACTGAAAAATATACATTTTTGGCACTAAAAGACAAAAACAGTCAATTAAAAATTAATTTAAAATGCAATTAAATTTAAAAAATAGAGAATGAATAGTAACTGAAAAATAAACTTAATAGAAAAATCAGAAATTAAATAAAAAAATAACAAAACTAAAATCAAGTTAAAACTCTTAAATAAGTCCACTAAAGACAAAATAGTAAAAATCTAAAAGTGACATGTGGACTGATTTTGTCTTTATGCTCAGCAAGGGGAACTTTTACACTAGCAGGGGGAAGTTGGTTCCCACTGCTTTCAATAAATTCGTATCTGGGCACTTAAGTACTTATAACTTGAGATTTGCTTGGTTTTACTTGGATATAAGGGCACCCCCACAACCAGTTGGGTTGTGGGGAGTCAAGAAAAATGTAAAAACACAAGGTCACTTCACAAAATCAAGCACACACAACCTAATCACAGTCACTGTTTAAGACTTTAGGGGTTGTTAGGTTTGCTGATGTGTTATGTAATTGCATGAGTTTTGGTTGGCCAAAACTCACTCAATTCACTCACTAGCTTCCCCAAACCAGCTTTTAAACTAAAATGCCAACTAGGTCTAACAGATTACCAAGGTTGGTGATCTAAGGTTATCAAAATCCTACTAAATTTTAAGATTTGCTGATTAAAGACTTATTCTTCCCAAAACTTAGCATCAACCTTCACAAAACCTATCTAAAATGAACCAATATTACTGAAATACTTTAACAATATAAAAATAAGTATGTTCAAACTAATTTTAAACCAAAATCTTCTCACAACCTGATTTAAAACCTAGATCCAAACACCCCTTTAAAAATAGAAAACTGATTTTTAACAAAGAAATTCTATTTTAACATGCACCAAAGTCAATCAAACCTGCTCTAACATGTTTTAATCCAACAAGTATACAATATCCTGTATTTGTGTAACATCCTAACAGCTTAATTCGTGAAATCCATAAAACTCAAAAAAAAAAATTCCAAACAAGTATAGAGGGTTTATAGCAGTTACCTAGTGAGCTTACATCCAAGCTTCACAAAGGCCAGCTTAAGCCTTCTCCATCAAGCAGGAGGCTTGAGCTTAAGGAATTGAAAAGAAGTTATTGGTATATTGAGAAGATGATGAGGAATTAACTTCCAGAATCCATAATCATCCAATATACAAAACTTGAGTACCTGCTAAGATCAAATAAAGAGAAGAAAAGAGTGACCTGGAAGACAACTTATAAGATTATAAGCCTGGCTTATCAATTAAGCCAGCTTATTCCTTATAAAAAAATGAATTCTTGAAACTGAGATTCTTTCCAACCAAACCAAAACAAACTGAAACTTGAAGAGTCTTGACAGAAACTTGTTAAAATTAGTAGCCCAATAGTGAAATTCTACTTTCACTTCATATCATCATTGGATTCATGATTTTTCAAACTTTTGCCAAAAACTTCAAAAATGGATTTTTCTGATAAATTGTTGATAAAAGTGAAAATTTTTGACTCTAAACTATTTTTCAACACTGAATATGATGAAAATATCAAACAATTAACTTGGAACTCGGATGTGCAAAATGTTAATTTTTTTCATTTTCATTACTAAAAATTGAAGTTTTACAAAATTTGGAACAAGAAAAGAAAAGGGATACAGGCACCCCTTTTATACAAATACATGGAAGATTCTAGCTACTTAAATTAAAAAATGTAAAGCTACAACCTTAATTGGAAAAATCCGAAAATGCCCTTAGTCAAACTGGAATCATGTGATGGCCAGGGTGTTGTCCATTTGTGAAAGAATGATCTTGAGCATTAAAATAATCCTTTGGGAACACGAAACTAATTTGGAGCATGGATTGGTATGCAGATTTGGTTTTTGCCCAAAATGGTGAAGTAGGGGAGGGTCGTGGGGGCCACTAGGGTTACGGGATGGGTGATTTTGTTGGTGGGTTTTGATGACAATGAGATGAATTAACAATATGCACAAATAGGGACAAAACCCCTTTAGATTAAGGTGAATTGTTACTGGGGAGTTTTTGGGTTTATGAGGGGATTAGGGTGGGTTTTAATCTGATTTTGAGATTAGGCTAATATAAATTGTTGTTTAGTGGGAAAGTTAGGGGAGTTGACTTGTTTGACCAGTTTTATAAAATAAAACCGGGTTTGGGTTATAGGGTTTGGTAAATGGGTGGGTAAAGGGTGACGTGGGGTTTTGTGATTGGTGGGTATAGGGTTATATGGGTTGGGTTAATGGTAGTTGGGTTTGGTGGGTTAAGTAGGTTTTCTTTTTAACAGCTTTGGTCCCTCCCCGTTAGAACCATCTTAGTAACAGTTTGCATCCATGGTCCATAGTCAATTGCACCATCCGTCCTTGGTTCATTTCATCATAAGTCCTTTGTAACTATAAAGGACTTGTGATGACTTTCTTCAAATCTCAAGGGTTTAACTTGTAAAGACTTCAAACTTTAGGGACCCCAAAGTAATTTTAAGATTCTTAGGGGTATAAAGTGTCAATCTTCAAAAGTTGAGGGGCCATTCTTGACATCTTTCAATTCTTCAGGGGTCTTTTTGGAAAATCCATGATTTAGGTCCGGTTCTTTGTGCGGCTTCGTTTCCCGTGTTCGTTTTTGCTTCATTCTTGTGATCTTTTGTTGGTTTCACGATATCCGTACCTAAAATATACAAGACACAAATACAAGCATATATAGGGGTATTTTGATGACATTTTAAGCGTTTTAAGCCCGATTTGAACGATGAGACTATGTATAATTGCAGTCTCATCAATAAATATCCGCTTGATTAAAGTCTTCAATTCAAAATCCTGGAACAAGTTTGATTCATTAAGAATCTTACCATTGTTGCTTTCCAGTTGACACAAGCTTGATTCATAAGAATCTCACAAGTCACCTACCGTATGTTGGGAATAAATTTAGGCCAGAACACTTGAACGCTGACAAGAACAACTTAAGCGTTGACAAGAGCAAAGTGAGCGCTGACAGCATAAGCGTTGACAAGATAAAGTCAAGCGTTGACAGATTGAAGACAAGCACTGATGGAAGATGTGAGCTACACGTATATTATATTCTAGATTACTTCTAGTAAGGATAGAAACGACAATGTATTTTCTATGTTTATCTTTACCTAGAATAGTTGATTCGTAGCTTATTGTACAAGACTTCTTGTTCTATAAAAGAAGATCTTTTAGGTTAATGTTTAATATCAGTTTTCATAGTATTCGCAAGTTAAACCTTTCATTGTAATCAACACGATTATTCTAATACAAGTGAAAGTTTGTTTAACATCATTGTGTTTTAGATCAAGTGTTAATTCCGCATAACACTTTGTTACTTTATTCATAAGCAAAGGTTTCTCTACGTGTAGTACTTGATCTAATCTCGTATACACAAAGCTTAATCGATCTAAGTTTGGGATCAACAAGTGGTATCAGAGCTTGTTGAGAAACTTTTGATCTTTAAGTAACGCAGAACCCTAAAACACCAAACCCTAAAAACCCTAAAATTCTCAAAACCCTAAAAACATCATGTCTGGCACAAATCAACCTCCTGCTTTGCTTCAAAACAACTTCTCAAACCCTAGTATCAAAATTCCCATGTTTGATGCCAGGAACTTTGAACTCTGGAAGTCCAATTTTGAGCAATACATAGCTATTCATGACTACACTCTTTGGGAAATTATCGAATATGGAAACACATTCGATAAAGCAGCAAAGATTACTGCTGCAATTGCCGCAAGGACAGCTGTTCCTAATTGTCCTGAAGCTGATAAAGTGGAAAAGCCTGATGATGGGAGAGCGGTAGCTGTTGAAGATATAGCCAAGAAGAGGGTGGACATGAAAATTTTGAACATCTTGAAACATGCCCTAGGTCATGAGAATCAGCATAAGTACAAACGTTTTGAGTCTGCAAAAGAGCTTTGGGAAGCTCTTGAAGTAGCACATGGTGGCAATGCTGACACAAAAGAAGAAAAGAAGAAGCAACTCTTGCATGAGTATGCTGTCTTTAAAGCTCAACCTAATGAGAATCTCAGCAGTGTGAGAAGTAGACTTCTTGACATCACAAGTCAACTTTCCTTCATGGGAAAACAGATTGATGGCCCTGAATTGAATGCTACTTTTCTCAAAAGCCTTGGTGATGTATGGAAGATTGAGACAAGATCTATTCTTGTCAATAACACCCACAAGACTTCCAGGTTTGATGACATCTTCAACAAGTTAAGGCTGTTGGAGAATGAATGGCAATTGGAGAGTGATAACAAATCTTCTAGCAGCAACATGGCCTTCTTTTCACAAAGTGAAGGCCAATTTGATTCCATGAACTTCTATGGACATTCAGCAACTGGATCTCAAGGTGTCAGCGCTGGATGTCAATCTGTCAGCGCTGGATCATATCCTGTCAACGCTTTGTACTCAAGCGCTGACACACACAATCATGGCGCTGATAGAATTAAACCTGCTGGTTTTGATCTTGATACTGTGTGTGCATTCATTGCTTCTTTGCCTAGTGATTCAAGGATTACTTATGAAGATCTTGAGCAGATAAGTGATGAACAATTAGAAGAGATGGACATCAAGTGGACTATGGCTCTTGTAAGTTTAAGAGCAAACAGGTTCAATAAAAGGTTCAAGAAGAAGATGACCTTTAATGCTAAGGATGTTGCTGGCTTTGACAAGTCCAAGGTGGAGTGCTACAACTGTCATAGGATGGGGCACTTTATGAGGGAATGTAGATCTCCAAGGAGATCTGATGCTGGGAAGCCTTCTAGCCAAATGTTTAAGAACCCAGATCCCAAGGCCATGGTTGTTGTTCAACAAATTGATGGTGTTGGAGAATGGGATTGGAGCTGGATGGCTAAGAATGAGGAAGAGGAAAGAGCTTTGGTTGCTGAAGTTAAAGAAGAGCATGCTGAATATGCTCTCATGGCGCACTCCTCCTCTTCATCAGACAATGAGGTATATGATGATGCTTTCTGTTCTAAGGGTTGTCGTTTAAATACTGAAAAATTAAAACAAGAGATAGTTAAATTATTAGATGAGGCAAGTACTGAAAGATGCAAAGTATCTAACTATCAAATTGCTCTAACCCAAACAGAAAAGACAGTATCTGAGTATAAGAAAATGGAGTTTGATTTAAAAGATCAAATAAACATCTTAAAACATGAGTTATTTCAGAGTAAAGATGTGCAAGATATAGTAAATAGGGTTAATCTTGATTTGATAGCTCAGTTAGAGGAGGCTAACAAAAATAAAGATAATGTGAGTCTTAAAATCCAGAGGTTTGATAAGGCCACACAAACCCTAGGAGAGTGTGTTAGTAAACAAAGAGACTCTAAGGATATGAGTGGGATTGGGATGAATAATTATACTGTTGTTCCACCACCAGCTGGGGATTTCTATGGTGTCCAATCAAAGGACTTATCTTGGACTGGCTTGCCAGAATGCCAAGAGGAGGAGTTCATTCCTCCACCTAGAGTGACTTCCCCAGTTGAGGAATATCAGCAAAAGCTGACTGACCTAGAAGAGTGGAAGAAAGCTAACCACACTTTGTTTGTTAAGGGAGGGTTATTGTGTGAAAGTCCAAATGAGCCCACACCAATCACAAAACCAATTGATGATCCTAAACCTATTAAGATCACACACCCTACCACTGGCAAACCTGTTGACCTTGGCCCACAAAATGTTAGAAAACCTAGTGTTAAATATGCAGAAATGTATAGAAATTCTAGGTCACCAAAAAGCCAAGTTAGTAACCATGGAACAGGTTTCTTTGCTTCTAGACCTAAGACTATGTCTAGAAAAGCTTGTTACTCATGTGGGAGCTTTTCACATTTGGCCTACAAATGTGTCAACGCTTCCAATGTCAACGCTGATAGGAACCATTTCAGCGCTGACAAAAGTCAACATAGGTCAAACACTGTCAGACCCAATACCTTTGTGAACAAGAGTTCACAAGTCGTTAGACCAGCCCCATTCTTTTCTAGAGGGTCTAACACACAAGGCCTAAGACCTTTTCAAAAGTCAAATACTTGGTCAAATAGGCAATGGGTTCCTGTAGCAAACCCTAGGTTCAACGCTGATAAGAGCAATCGGGGCGCTGACAGGAGTAATTTCAGCGCTGACAGACACACTGCTAAACCTAGGTATTTGCAACCACAGGGAAATAGGTCTAAAGCTTCTACTAGCTTAACATGGAGACCAAAACAAGACCAGAACCCTAATAATCCTGGTATTTCTATGACATGCAACAGGTTTCATTATATTTCAAAGGCATTGTCAACACCAATTGGGGTTAACTGGGAATTTCATTCAAACAGGGATGAAAATGGGGTTGTTATGAGAACCAAGTCTGTTCTTGTTGAACAACCAAATGAATCCAAGTCTTCCAAGGCTTGGGTTCCCAAAGAAAACTAATGTGTTTTCTTTATGTGCAGGGCATTCAGAAGAAGATCAATGACTATGGATACTGGGATAGTGGATGCTCAAGGCACATGACTGGAAAGGAAGACTATCTGACCAATTTCTCTCCTATTCAAGATGGTGATAAGGTATACTTTGGAGGTGGCTACGGCACAATCACAGGAAAAGGAACCCTTGTCACCAACAATCTAAGGTTTGATAATGTCTTCTTGGTGAAAGACCTGGATTATAATTTGTTTAGTGTATCACAAGTGTGTGATAACAAAAATAAGGTTCTTTTCACAGATACTGAGTGCTTGGTGTTAAGCAAAGATTATAAGCTCCCTGAGGAGAAATACATAGATTTTAGAACACCAAGGCATAAAGACATATATAATGTGAATCTTAATGGGATTAAGATAAATAATAAAATGTCATGTCTGTATGCTAAAGCCTCAGTAGATGAAAGTAATCTTTGGCACAGGAGACTAGGGCACATAAACTTTAAGAATATTAATAGGCTTGTGAGGCTTGGTTTAGTTGATGGTTTGCCTGAAAAGGCTTTCCACAATGACCACTCTTGTGTTGCATGCCTTAAGGGCAAGCAGCACAAGGTCTCATTCAGGTCTAAACAGGTGCACTCTAGTTCTAAACCCCTTCACTTATTGCATATGGACCTCTTTGGTCCAACTAATATAGAAAGTTTGAAGGGTAAATCATATTGTTTTGTCATTACTGATGATTACTCCAGGTTTACATGGACTTTCTTTTTAGCCAAGAAAAGTGAAACTGCCCTAAGTCTGATTAATTTCATTACCCAAATTGAAAAGAAAAATGGTAATGAGGTCAAGATTATTAGAAGTGACAATGGGGGTGAGTTTAGAAATCAGTTGTTAGATGATTTTTGTGCCAAGAAAGGGATTACTAGGCAGTTTAGTATAGCTAGAACCCCACAACAAAATGGGGTTGCTGAAAGGAAGAATAGGACCCTTATTGAAGCAGCCAGAACCATGTTGGCTGATGCCCACTTTCCTATAGCCTTTTGGGCTGAAGCTGTTAACACAGCTTGTTATGTTCAAAATAGGGCATTGGTCAACAAGATACATAATAAGACACCTTATGAATTACTTTGGGGAAGGAAGCCCAACATTGGCTTTCTCAAGCCTTTTGGGTGTCATGTAGTTGTTTTAGAAACTAGTGAGGCCCTAGGTAAATTTGATTCTAAAGGTGATGAAGGCTACTTCATGGGTTATTCAGTGCAGAGTAAAGGATATAGGGTTTACATTAAAAAGGAAAAACGTATACTTGAAAAGGTACATGTTAGGTTTTTAGAAAGTAAACCTAGTGATCCTGAGAGTGGTCCAAATTGGTTGTTTGACTTAGAACCTTTGTCTAGAGCTTTAAATTATATGCCTGTTACTGATCCAGACATTGTGAAGGTAACTTCAAGTGTTTTGGAAAAGAGAATTGGTAATGTTTCAGGTATACAGGTTGCTAAGGAGGATGGACCACCAGCAGTTGAATCATCTCCCACACAAGAATATGTTACACTTCCTATATGGACAGATGAGTATTATGCTGCTGCTACTGCTGCAAGGAAAGATACTGGTGGTGTTCAAATACCACCAAATACAAACATGCATGATTCTTCAGGCGCTGACAAAGGGAAATCAAGCGCTGACACGACCAATTCAGACGCTGATGGCTCCAACGCTGACACCACCAGTTCAAGCGTTGTTAGCCCAAACGCTGACAAACAAGGATCAGACTTTGGAGACACCTTTACACAGCTTTTCTCTTCCCATTTTGAACAGGGTGGACCTTCCAATATCCATGAAGAGATTCCTGTTGATGAAGAAGAATCTGAAGAAGATATTGGCAACATGGAGCGTGAAATTGAGGACACCAGACTTTTTGAAGGAGGAGTTCTCACTTCCACAGCAAAGGATCACCCCACATCTCAAATCATTGGTGATGTTATGGCTCCAGTTCAGACAAGAAGATCCCATCAAGGTCTTGGTGGATTTATTGCCAATATACACAAGAAGGTTGATACCCCTCTTGTACAAGCATGTTTGTTTGCCTGTTTTCTGTCACAGGAAGAACCCAAGAAGATTTTTGATGCTCTCAAAGAACCAAGTTGGGTGGAAGCAATGCAGGATGAGCTTCACCAATTTGCTATACAGGATGTTTGGGAGCTGGTTGATTGTCCTAGGTATGTGAGACCAATTGGGACAAGATGGGTTCTAAGGAACAAGAAAGATGAAAGAGGCATTGTGGTCAGAAACAAGGCACGTTTGGTAGCTCAGGGTTATACACAAGAGGAAGGCATAGATTATGAAGAAGTCTTTGCTCCAGTTGCAAGAATTGAAGCTATCAGAATTTTCTTAGCTTATGCTTCTTGCATGAATTTTACTGTTTATCAAATGGATGTGAAGAGTGCTTTCCTCTATGGCACAATTGTTGAGGAGGTTTATGTCATGCAACCTCCTGGTTTTGAAGATCCTGAGAATCCAGACAAGGTTTATAGAGTGAAGAAAGCAATGTATGGACTTCATCAAGCCCCAAGAGCATGGTATGGTACATTGTCCACCTATTTGGTGGAAAATGGTTTCAAAAGGGGCACCATAGATCAGACACTATTTACAAAGAAGAAAGGAAAACATGTGTTGCTGGTGCAGGTCTATGTTGATGATATCATTTTTGGCTCTACTGATCCAAAAATGAGTGAGGATTTTTCCAAGCTCATGACAGATAAATTCAAGATGAGTGCAATGGGTGAGATGAACTTCTTTCTAGGTTTACAAGTTCAGCAGAAAGAAGATGGTATCTTCATCTCCCAAGACAAGTATGTAGCAGAAATCTTGAAGAAATATGGTTTTTCTCCACATGAGAAGGAGGCTTCCACTCCTATGGATAGACAATACCCTTGGGGAAAAATTGGAGCTGGAAAGGATGTGGATGTTAGGCACTATAGATCAATGATTGGATCATTGATGTATCTTACAGCCTCAAGACCTGACATCATGTTTGCTGTGTGTGCATGTGCACGCCATCAAGTGACTCCCAAAGAATGTCACCTTTTTGCTGTAAAGAGAATTTTTAGGTACTTAAGATGTTATCCAGATCTTGGATTATGGTACCCAAAAGATTCTCCTTTGGACCTTATTGCATATTCAGACAGTGATTATGGTGGTGACAAGTTTGATAGGAAATCCACAACTGGTGGATGCCAATTTCTTGGGAGCAGATTAATATCTTGGCAATGCAAGAAACAAACAGTGGTGGCAAACTCTACAACTGAAGCAGAATATGTTGCTGCAACTGCTTGTTGTGGACAAGTCTTATGGATTCAGAACCAGCTGTTGGATTATGGGTATAATTTTATGCATACCAAGATTTTTGTAGACAATAACAGTACTTTATGCATTATTAAAAATCCTGTACATCATTCTAAAACCAAACACATAGAAATTAGACATCATTTTATACGAGATTGCTTTGAGAAAGGTTTAATACAACCAGATAGGGTAGATACTGAAGATAATGTAGCTGATTTATTAACTAAACCTTTTGATGCTGGAAGATTTCAATATTTGGTAACAAATATTGGAATGGTTAATCTCACTTAATATGTGTTTTGGAACATTTTTGTAAAAGTATGTACAGGATAAAGCATTGTTATTGGTCTTTGTGATGATTTAGATTTTCCACATTATTTTTCTAACACTGACAAAGGTAAATGTAACGCTGTCAAGTGTTATTTTGCCGTTGTTAGAGATATTATTGTCTAACGCTGACAAGAGTTCCTTCAACGCTGATATGTGTTGTCGGGACGCTGTCAGCAACAAATGTTAGTTTTGTGGTTTTTCATCTAAATGTGCAGGTAATGGTAGCTTTATGCCATTGGATACAGAGTTGCTTATGGATCTTTGAAGAGCTATTTGGACATGTTTTGTTTATGGATGATGGTTGGAATATTTATATTCCTATCTTGACATAAATTTTTAATGTTCATATATATGTTTTGAGAACTCATGTATCATAGTTTAAGGGGAGGTTTAAGGAACCTTTAGGACTCTTGGGTATTCTTAGAATACTCTCATCACAATTCTAGATTGTGTCCACTGGTGAGTATGGGTTAGTTTTACTAAACCATGAGGCACTGTAGCATGCATAGTATATCAACTTTGCATGCTGCCAAGACATTTTTGACTTAGAATTGGTTATGGTCTGATGGGAGGCTTGGGAATCCTTTTGATATGGGTTTTACCTGGGAGTAACAAGGATTTTATGAGGTAACTTGGTTGTTAAGAATTTTGGTTAGCAAGGGACACTAGAGGACTGTTATGTCTATCTTGCTTATGCAAGTGTGCATAACTGGACAGTGCTTGCCGCCCTATGATAATTATCAGCTTTTGGTTATCTTCTCTAGGATAAGTTACTTGTTAAGGTCATTTTTCACTTTTTAAAACAATTTTATTTTTGGACGCTGACAAATTTTTCCAAGCGTTGTTGTGACCAAAATGGACGCTGACATGGCTTTAGGCGAACGTTGACAAGATTATAGCCGTTGGGCGTTGATGGGTTATATTTGACCGTTGACAAACAATGGGACCTACCCAGTTGTAACTTTTTGACATATTTTCAAGCCGTAATTTTAGGAGTTGTTACTTTCATTAAATGCATGGGATAACTTATAAACTTTTTCAATATTTTCATGATTGATTTTTGAAAATCTTTGCCTATTTTTGGGCCAATCACGTGCATTCATCCACTCCTATAAATTTGGCTCCTATTTTAAACAGGGTATCTATAATTCTTGTCTAACACTTTTCTCTTATCAACCTTCATCTTTTATACATCAAATTAGCAGCTTTCATCAATGGCACCAAGATTTAACTCAGCAGAATTGGATTTGGGGTTCAAGTCTCAACACAACATGATTGCTTATCTTGTTGCTGATAATACTTTGTTCCCTGAATACACACAGATGGTGGAGTATTTGAATGCATCCCCATTAAGGTATGCTCTTTCTCATGCCCCACTCATTCCAGTCACACACATTAAACAGTTTTGGAACACTGTCAGTTCCTCAACAGTTAATGGAGTGACAACATTGAATTCTATTGTACATGGGAGACCTTGGGTGGTTACTGAGGCCTTGGTACGCCAGGCCTTGCATCTTAATGATGCTGATGGTATAACCATGCTTCCCATATCTGAAATAGAACAAGGGCTTAGGGCTTTGGGATATCCTATTCCTGATGAAGGTACTCTTAATAAGTACCATAAGCAGGAATTTCCCCCAGCCTGGAAGTACCTAATTCACATTCTCCTTCAATGTTTGAGTCCCAAATGTACTGCACACAATGAGATCAATAGATCCATTGCATCTGCTATTGTGTGTATTGCAACAGGGCAAAATTATAATTGGTCTAAAATGATTTTTGAAGGAATGTGTAAAAACAAGGGGACAAAAATGACTTTAGCTTATCCCCGTTTTCTGCAAATGGTTTTTGATGCTCAAAGATATTGTTCAAGGGATCACAATGACTTTTATAAGATCCCTGAACAAAAGAAGGCTATTTTTACCAAGATGAATTCACCACCTCATAGAGACCTACCATTAACCCCAGCCATGCTTGCTGTTATTGCAGCAGCACAACCCCAACCAGACCCCCAACCTCATATTGACCCTCAACCACAACTTGAACCTATCCCTGAACCTTTACCCTCACCTGACCAAATGCAAATAGACCAAAATCCCTTTGACGCTGACACATCTAATGTGGGCGTTGATATGCATATTCCCAACGTTGACACCCAACCATCACAATCCCAAACACCCCTTAACCAACCTACATCTACACCATCTTCTACACCATCTTCCACACCACCAGAATATAGGTTGATGAAACGCCAAAGGACTGCTGGAGTGTTCTCCTCTGGTGGTCCTAGCCATGTAGCAGAGAGAACCACCACCACAAGTGTGGCTGGTGACCTGGATGAGGCTGAGACTATTGGTTCTGGCTTAGAAGCTGGCCAAGACAGTCCCACCATAATTAAGTCCTCATCCTTGCCCAATGAACCTAACTTGGGAGGTCAAATTCCCATTTTGGAAGAGGGCAGACTGGAACCAATGACGCTTTTAGAATTGACGGCTGTCTGCATTAGCTTGCAAAAGCAAAATGCAGACCTAGTACAAATTGTCAGTAACCAAGGCCTTGAACTCAATGAATTGAGGGAGAGGATTGTTGTTTTGGAGAGTGCTCATTCAAGGGGAGGTATGGAGGAGTCTTCCAAAGGGGAGGAAGCAAGAAATCTGAGTGATAAGAGCAGTCAAGATGGTCAATCATTGGATATTGCTGAAGCTCTTACTACATTGAAGGAACAAAAAGGTTTTGATACGTCCTTAATCTCTCCAACAAATTTAAATTTATCATTTACAGATATGCTGAGAGAGGTTACACAAGGCGCTGAGGGAAAATATTTAAGCGTTGATAAGACAAGTTTGGACGCTGACAGAAGTATTTTGGGCGCTGATAGAGGAAATTTGGGCGTTGACAGATCTGCATATGGAGGTGATGTATTCCAGTCATCATCTATCATCAAAGATGTTCCTACTCAGGTATTATCATCTACCCTACCAACAATTGAACCAACAGATAAGGGTAAGGGTAAGTTGGTAGAAGAAATTGTTCCAAAGAATGCAGCTCAGGTTGAATTTGATAGAAGATTGGCTGAGCAAATGATGGAACAAGGTGAGAAGGAAAAGTCACCATTTGTTGTGACTTCTGAGGAAGAAAGTGATGGAGGCAGCTCAGATTCAAGTGTGATGATTGTTGAACCAGAAAGACTTGAGTATGGTGATGAGCTTGCTAAGGAAAGGCTAAGAGATTTGAAGTTGCAAATTGATTTTGATATGCCAGAGGTAGTTCAGATGTACAATTCTTGGGAAGAAAGCTGCATGGATAATCCAGACTTGACCATTTCAGATCAGATATGGGGTTTGGAAATTCTTCTTAGAGTTCAGCAGGATTGTAAGGTTATGTTGAAGTACAGGGCAAGCAACATTCTCTCTCAACTGAAAAGGGATAGAAGGAAGCTCTATTTTATGTTGCTCAAATGTCATGGAGTTGGATGGACACATCAGAAGCTGAAGGCTTTGACATTTGATGAGTTGGAACATAGGGCTTATCCTATTTGGGTGAAAGTGCAGGAAGAGAACACTTTCAGACTTCTTTCAGATGAAAGAAAGGAGCAACTTGCAGAAGAGATGGCAATCAAGAAAGCTATGATAGTCCCTAGACCAGTGAAGAAGGGATTTGTTCTTGAGTTTCCAAAAGATATGTCTCAACTGTATCCAAGTGAAGCAATCATTAGAAAGAGCCTTAAGCTCTCCCCATTAGAAGCTTCAGATATGGTTCATGTGTTACCACTAGATTCCAGGAATCCAATTGTAAGTTATGAGGAAGATGAATGTGGATTCTGGAAAATTGGAAGATTTGGAAAGGAGGTACACACTTTTACCACTCTCATATCTTTATTTGCAAGTTGTGACAGAGAAGACTTGGTAGACCTTTGGAGGTTGCTAGAGACCAAGTATGAGGCTGAAGCACCAACTTCAGCCAATGGAATAAAACTTTGGACCACATTCAAAAGAATGTGTGGGACAAAAGAAGAAGATCCTGAAATATGGAAGGATCTTGAAGATGACCTCAGTGGTCTTCAATGGAGGTTATATTCAGCTGCAGGTGTATACCATTTGAGTTCTACAAAGTTTGCTGAGTATTTACTTGTAGATGCTCAGTATTTCATATCCAAGGCTGTTTTGGAGAAGATGAAGGACACCCAGTTGGAGATAGACTATACAAGTGACGTGGCAAAGAATTTGATCAGATTTATTTATTACCAATATGATAAGGTTTGTCAGACTCCTCCAAGTTCTTAATGTTTATTCAGAAACTTGATCATAAGAGTGGATATCAAGTTTAGGGGAGGATTGTTGGGAATAAATTTAGGCCAGAACACTTGAACGCTGACAAGAACAACTTAAGCGTTGACAAGAGCAAAGTGAGCGCTGACAGCATAAGCGTTGACAAGATAAAGTCAAGCGTTGACAGATTGAAGACAAGCACTGATGGAAGATGTGAGCTACACGTATATTATATTCTAGATTACTTCTAGTAAGGATAGAAACGACAATGTATTTTCTATGTTTATCTTTACCTAGAATAGTTGATTCGTAGCTTATTGTACAAGACTTCTTGTTCTATAAAAGAAGATCTTTTAGGTTAATGTTTAATATCAGTTTTCATAGTATTCGCAAGTTAAACCTTTCATTGTAATCAACACGATTATTCTAATACAAGTGAAAGTTTTTTTAACATCATTGTGTTTTAGATCAAGTGTTAATTCCGCATAACACTTTGTTACTTTATTCATAAGCAAAGGTTTCTCTACGTGTAGTACTTGATCTAATCTCGTATACACAAAGCTTAATCGATCTAAGTTTGGGATCAACACCGTAGCACTGTTTGATGTTGACGCTAGAAGGATTTTCATTCATCACTGTGAATATTAATAAATATCACTCTGAATGGTCTAGCAAGACCCTAAAGATATTGCGTAGAAACTTGAAACAAGTTTGAATCAATTAAGAATCAAACCACTGTTGCTTTTCAGTTTTGCATATGTTCAATTCATAAAGAATCTTACACATGACCTACCACAGTGCTGTTTGTTGTTAGCACTGGAAGGATTTCCACTCATCATTATGAATACCAAGTAGTATCACTCTGAGTGTTTTAAACTAAGAATTTTTCAATTCTTTTTATGTCTATTTTTCGTTCCTCGACTCACTCGAATTGATTTTCGATTAAAACGTAAGATTATATTTGTTTTTGGTAAATCGTATTTTTGGTATTTTAAACTAAAAGTCTATTTAAAAATATTTAATCTAATTTAAAAATTAAACTAATTTAAATGACAACTAATCTATATAAACTAATTTTGAAATCAAAATTTAACTTCTAATAAAACTTTTAAAATTAAATGAAAACTTAATAAAACTAATTTTAAATCTAAACTTGAAAAACTTAAAATAAATCTATTTTAAATAAAAGTAAATTTAAACTAATGAAAACTTTTAAAGAAAATAAAATATTTTAATTTTTTTTTTTTATAAAAACTGAATCTTAAAAATGATAAAATTTTTCAATTAAAATTAAAACTAATAAAACTAGTATTAAACTAATTTAGTTAAAAACTGCCAAATTAAACTTCCTATATTAAATTAATGTTGCAAAACAATTCACAAGAAGAGCACTAGAACACATGGTTGGAGCGCAGGGCTGTTTAAACTAGAGGTCTGGGGTTCGATCCCCAGGCCAGACGAAATTTTGTTATTATATATTTATGACTTTTTTTTTATATTTTGGACAGAAGGTTAACCAAAAGTTCAATTGGAACTTTGGTTTTCAGCAGTTTAATACAGTAAATAAAAACAAATAAGCCACACAGCAAAAACGTTTAAGCAATATAACCAAATAAGCTGTCAATAAGCAACAACTAATAACCAAATAGCTAAGTCTAATAAGCTAGTGAAACGAAAAATAAGCTGAACAACTAAGGCTTACAAATAAGCAACTAAAAAAACAAATTATCACTATAAACTAATAAGCACAAATAATCAAATAAGCTGAAATTCAAAAAATAGAAAAATATTACTCAATCCAATTAAACTATACGCAGTATTAAAACTTTCAAATATACCAAACTAATCTAAAACTTAGCTTAATAAATCACTAATACCTAAATGGCTAATAGTTTAATCCAAACTGAAACAAACAAGCCAAATAAATCCAAACACCCCAAACAGTAACGAAACCATATAGGACTGAAATCAAATAAGCAATGATAAAACTAAAGCAGATTTAAGCAAACTAAAAACTGAATAATAAGCTGGAAAATTAAAAAGAAGAACACCTTGTGGAGAAACCTTTGAGCCGAAGTAACGCGCTGAGCGTACTTGTGAACCGGATCGAATCAAAACAAACACCACCTTCGAATCAAACAGCATCAACACCAAAAGCTTCTTCGTTCCAAAATCAAACGAACCCAAGAATTCTCGAAGAACAGTGAATATATATATATATATATATATATTTTTTTTTTATATAATAATAATGATATCCGAACAGTAATTTATATATAAAGGAAAACAGAATAAACTTTAAGATAGAGAACAGTAACTGAAATTAAATGAGACTTAATTTAATTAAAATAAACTTTTCATTCATTAAAATTAAGAGTACAATACTGAGAAAAATAAAAATACAAGATTAAAACCCTAATCTATTTTTTACTGAAAATAAAAATTAAAGAAAAGAAAAGCTGAAATACATTGTGAGAAATGGGGGTTTTTATAGGAAAACCCTCAAACCTTGGTGCCCACGGCTTGCAATCACAGCCCTTGATTTCTTCATTCTTCTTTCTCTCTCTTTTCTTCTCTTGATCAACGGTAGAAATAAAACCATGAGTCCGGATTGCCAGCTTGTTTTATTGTGATTGGAGGATTTTTGTGTGATGTTGTCACAACCAATCACAAATAAAGATCATGCAACGTCGGATGGAGATGGGAGGACCATATTAGTGTTCTAGATCCGAAAACTTTGGGGGTTTTTAGTGGATTGGTGTGAATTAATCATATATGTAAAAACCCCCAATTTTTGTGGTTAATTTTTGTGAGGTAAAAAAAATAGGGTTTGAGAGAAAAGAGTGATGGCTGTGTGAATGGAAGAGAAAAACAGTGTTTTGCTTTTCTTGTTTGTAACGTTGAGTAACAAAGGGGTGGGTAAAAGGTTTATTTAAGATAAAAAAATGGGTAACGTGTATTGTTTTTATAAAAGAGTGGGTGAGGGTTTAAATTATGTGTGGTTGAGGCGCACGGTAGGGTTTACATTGTGAGGGTGTGTTTTGTTATCTAGGTATTATCAAAGGAAAAGGAGAAGTGAAAATAACGTTTTTTTATTTATGAGGTGGGTGAGGTGTTGACCGAAGGGTTGGGTTTGACCAGTAGGTGTAAGTTAAAAAATAATGGGGGTTGGGAGAAGTTATTTGTGTGTCGTGTGAAATCAAATAGCCAAAAAGGTTTGTGGCCCAAACTTTTCTTTCAACCGTGTCATTTCTAATAGTGTGAAATGGGCTTGTGGCCTAAATGAAACAACTCCTTCCATCCGTTTTATTTAGTGTAAGATAATGGGCTTGTGGCCTATTTGTACTTGCTATCCGTATCATAATTGGGCTTGAATTGGGCCAAATAACAAATATGGGTCCCACAAGGCCTAATTAACTTCATAAATGTTAATTCCGCTAAAAACGAGCTTGATTCCGGCTTTGTTGATCATTTCTTTAAAGCCGTGTCGGTTTAGCCGGTTTTCTTGAACTTGGGCACACTTTGGTCTTTTGACTTTGTCTTCGTCTTTTTCTTGGACTTTTCTTTAACATTTGACCGTGAAATCCCGTGTTTTCTCTTCTTTTGATCATTTGTACCTATTTAAAACACAAAACACAAAACCACGCGTAATTCCGACTTTTACGACATTAAACACATGATTAGGTCTCGTTTTTCCTTGATTTTAGTGGCAAAAGGATAAGTGTTTACACACTTATTAAATCCCCTACACTTGACCATTGCAATGACCCCATGCAATGCATTATTTTAAAGCATAAAGTTACATTTTTCTCATAATTAATCCATTTCGGCCTTTATTAAGATAACTAGTATTACTACGATGAGAAGATAAAAACTTAAAAGGAGACAAAAGTTATAACCATTTATTAACTTGGAAATTATTTGATGGAAGAAACTTGTAAAGAAATCTAAAACTTTAATTAGGGCTTTAGTGTCATGTATTTTAATCACCCTCAAGTTTCACGTTCCCCATACCAAGCTTAAAAACGAGATCATTGTTATTACAAGTTAGCACAACTAACACTTACTCATGTGGTTTAGTTAATCACTTAGACCCCCTTATTCCTACGGTGTATCTCTTGTATTTTATTTTTGTCTTGAATGATCACGAGGATGCATTTTTGACTTATTTCGATAATTTATTAAGGCCGAAAATAAAGTGGGACGATTTAATCAATAGTTAGCTAAAGGACAAAATCTTTTAAAACAGCTTCTCGAAACCTCATAAAGTTCATATCTTGGCATAACTCGTTTCACGATTTGAGACCTTTCTCGGACCGATATTTGGCTTGTACTTCAAACTTCAAATCTTGAGAGACGATCTTGAAATTATGGTCTTCTCTTCATTTTGGTATACATCTTCAAGGAGTGAAAGATGCTTCAAACGTTGACCACGACTTCTTCATTTATCCTCTTCTTTATTTAGGATTTTGATATACAACGATCCGCCTCCTTTTCGGACTTGGATCTATTTATCCTCATACCTTGTTAGGGTCTTTTTGGATAGACTTCTCCATGATCTTTAGGGGAGTAATTGCTTCTCGTCGTGTGTCTTGATCCTTCATATTGATTTGGATTAATGATCTTCACATCATCTTAGGATCGTAAGCAAAAAGTGAATCCTCATGCCTTGTGAGGGCCTTTTTGGACTCGGGTATCCTCATGCCTTGTTAGGGCCTTTTTGGATAAGCCAATCTTCGCGTCCCGTTTCAATAAGTTATGCCTTGGCTATGAACTCTAATTAATATCGAGCAACTTTTAAACGATCTTGTGCTAGAAGCTAAGTAACCTTTTAAATCGTACAACCTTATTTATTGTAAATATATTTATTAACAAGCGATAGGAGAAAAAGCTCATAACTAACTCACATAAGTTAATGAAAGAATACCGAACTTATAATTAACTCTATCATCTCTCGTTCTCCACAATTTAAAATCTCAAGTAATGAGACTCGTGGATGCTTAGCCTAATAAACCAATTAAGGTCCATATGGTTAAGGATACTAGCTAGAGTAAACTTGGATAAGTAAACTCGGGTTGAGTCAAAATATTCACGACGGGCCTAATATATCAAAGATATCAAAACTTGTTAAAACCATTTTATTTAATTATTTATTTTTGACTTTATTCTTGAAATGGAAATATAAATACGATGCGAAGATAAAAAGAAAGAAAATAAAAATACTACTAGGCCAAACTAGATCAAAAATTTGAAAAACGTTGAAAATTTTAAAAATTTTCCGGTCAAATTCATGGAAAAGGCCACTAAAATTTCGATAGAAATCCCCCCTACACTTAATATAAGCATTGTCCTCAATGTTTAAGCATGTGGGAGAAGAAACTCCCCTACACTTATGACATTGAGTACGTTGTTTAAAATCGAGCTAAGGAAGGGACAACTAAAGTGATTACATTTATTTGTATACAAGATTGAATCACAATAGCAAAAAAAACTTATCGAAGGAACCGGGTACACGGGAACACGGGTCGCGTCAAAAATACCAAAAGTGGATCATTAAAGCACATGTCCCTGCACACAACATCACAACACAAACAACCTACTTGGCTCCCCCCTACACTTATTAGTGAAAATGGGTAAAGGTGAAAAAGGGTGAAAAAGGGTAAAAAAAATCTAACCTAGTTATACGATGCTTGATTTTTCATCACGAGTCTCTAGCTCGACTCGAATTCCCGAATGTCATCATTCAAATGGGAAAATCATGGAACAACCGAGATTTCCAAGGGAGGAAAATCTCTCCATGATAAAGGTGAAACAAAGTCCTACAAGGCATACCCCATGAAAATCCACCCGGGTCAAACACATAATTTCCATCACAAAAGGAAATAAACCCCGAGGTGGTACGCAAGTCATAGAAAAGTGGGGTATCCTTAGGCAAAAGTCTCTTACTAGGAAGGGTAAGGTGGTATGGCAATGAAAGCACAAAAGTCTCTATTCCGGGATCAAACATCGATTCCTTAACGGGAAAATAGCAAGAGGTATTGACATTTAGGCTCAAAATATCACCAAAATCCATAGTGGGAAAGTCATCCTCTTCCAAACTTGATGTGAATACATAAGTATCGTCGGAGTCATAGGAAAACTCTTCCTCATGAGGAAAATAGGTATTTAGAAAGATATCTAAATCCTCCTCAAATGGAATAACCTCTAAAGTAGGTATGATCTCTAAGAGTGGAGGATCCTCCTCAATAGTCATGACCTCTAAAATTGGAGTATAGAAGTCAAAAGGAGTCTCCATGGAAGAATCACTCATAGAGATATGAGGTGCATTATAATCATGGGGTGGGTCATCAAAATTAATGAGATCACTTAAAGAAGTGTCACCATCGTAGGTATCAAAGATTGGTTGATCATAAATGGGTGGGTCAAAAGTGGGTGGGTCAAAAGACGAGTCGTCTAAGCCGAAGATAGTGTGATCACTTGAAGAAGTGTCATCACTATCGGTGTCATAAATGGGAGTATCAAAAATTTGAGGCTCTAAGGGAAGGGATGATTTTATCACAAAATCATTTTGAGTAGATTTTTTAATTCCAAAAGGATTAATAAAAATCTCTTCATTATCATAATTAAGAACATCAATCATATTGACCGACTCTTTTCCATTTGATTTATTTGTGATTTTTCCCATTTTAAAAACTTGTTGTTCATCCCTAACCCTAAGAATTAACTCCCCTTCGGCTACATCAACTAAGGCTCTTCCGGACCTTATGAATGGTCTACCAAGTATTAACGGAATACGAGGATCCATCTCATAGTCGACGACGACAAAGTCCACGGGAAAAGTAAAAGTACCGACTCTAACAAAAACGTCTTCGGCAATACCAACGGGGTATGCGAGAGTTCGATTAGCTAAATCTAAAGTCATACGAGTCGGTACAAGGTCAGTTAATGACAATTGTTTCCAAACCGAAAGTGGCATAAGATTGATGCTAGCGTCGAGATCCGCTAAAGCCATACAATCATCGATTTGAGGAAACAAGCAAGGTAACACGAATCGTCCGGGATCTCCTAGCTTTTCGGGAAGCTCTTTGAGAAGAACCGCGGAACAATTCTCATTTAAACGGGTGTTAACGAGCTCAACCATTTTTTCCTTCTTATTGAGCAAATCTTTAAACATTTTGACAAATTTTGGCATTTGAGCAAGTGCTTCAATAAGGCTTACGTTAACATTCACATTGGAAATCATTTTCAAAAAATTAGAGACATGAATGTCATCTTTGGTGAGCACTTTAGTCTTGCCTAACCTAGATGGATACGGAATATTAGGCTTAGGTTGAGAAGGAGAAGGACTCGCTTCTTGAACAACCGTAGGAATAGGCTCTTTCGGCAATGGAGGACTAGCACTAGGAGTGGTAGTGGGCGGAATCACCGGAGGGGGAGTAGGATTACTCATTATGACCTCCGGGCCTTGTCTCTCCTTTATGGGCGAAGAGATGGAAGGTCCCACTAAATTGGCTCCACTTCGAGTATTGATAGCACTCACATTAGCACGAGGGTTAATCTCGGTATTGGATGTTAAGGCACCTTGGGGTCTAAGGGTTTGCAACATAGTCAAAAATCTCTTATCGTTGGACTCTTGCATTTGTCTAGTAGATGCTTGCATAGCTTGCATGATTTTCTCATGTTCGGTCAATTTTTGTAGAACCAAGTCCATTTGAGGGTTTTGCATATTCATTTGATTGAACCCTTGATTATTAACCCCTTGATTAGGAAAACTTGGATTTTGATATTGAGTTTGAAAATCGTTGTTATTGTAAAAACCTTGATTATTTTGAAACCCTTGATTTTGACCATTAAAAATTCCTTGATTTGCATTCCCTTGAAAATTACCCATTTGAGGACCTTGGTTCCTATTTTGGTATTGGGTATTTTGGGCGGGTGGGGGTGGTCTTTGAGGTGCTACAAAACCCGGGGGAGCCAAATAATTAGTACTCTTGTAAGACAAATGGTTAACATCAACATTAGGTTTAAATTGAACCCTCTCATTAGCATTAAACGCACAAACTTGTTGTTGTTGAGTATAAACCTTGTCACAATTGAAATATGAATGTGGTCCACCACAAGTCTCACACGTTTCACTATTATCTTTCACGGCATGCACATGTGTAGTGAGGGCATCGGTTCTTAGAGCAAGGGTTTTCACAATTGAAGTAAGCTCCTTAATTTGATCATTCACCTCATTATTACTCGTACTAGCACTTGCCATATTAGCCCTAACACTTTTGGTTTGCACTTTTGCCTTGTTCTCAATAATGGCCCAAGCCTCGTTCATGGTTTTCACAAGAATATTGCCCCCCGCGGCACTATTAAGTGAGTCTTGGTTATTTAGAGTTAAACCATTGTAAAACGTATTAATTTGATGCACTTTAGTGAAACCGTGTTGTGGACATTTTCTTAAAAGCTCTTTAAATTGATCCCAAGACTCACTAAAAGTTTCCCCATATTGTTGCTCAAAGTTGATTATTTCATTCCTTAAGGAAGTGGTCCGTGATGGTGGAAAAAAGTAGTTAATGAACTTGGTCTCTAAGTCGATCCATGTGGTAATACTTTGGGGTGGTTCCTTATCAAGCCAAATCCGGGCTTGTCCCTCGAGGGAAAAAGGAAAAAGTTGTAGGCGAACGGCCTCTTGTGGCACCCCATTGTATTTGACGGTATTTGCTAATTGGATGAATCGTTTGATATGAGCGTGTGGGTCATCATTAGTACGACCTAAAAATGGTGTAGCGGAAACCATTCGAATAAAATCCGGTTTAAGTTCAAAATGATTAGCTCCAATGGTTGGCACCACAATCGCGTCATCGTTTCCTTCAACGTGAGATTGAAGAATCTCAATCATTGGTCGATTATCCGTTGCCATTGTTATGTCGAAAGCTCGATTCTCGGGATCGGCTTGAATGACGGTCTTTTTGTTTTTCTTCTTCTTCTTTTTGGAAGAATTAGAAGTATTTGGTACACCACTCGGTATGTATGTACGCGCGCGAGTGTGCATACAATTAAAACTTTGGAATGAGGTAGGTGACCTCGGTCGACTTTGAGAAGAAAAGGATTTTTCCTCTCGAGGAGCAATAGTAAAAAGCTACAAAAATATATACTTAAGTACTAATTGAGTCGGCAAACCAATAATCGGTCGTCCCTCTCAATATACGCACAAGCAAGCGGGGAAACGAGGTGGCACAAAGCACTTAAAAACCTTTTTCCTTAGACGGCCTTTTATAGCGCGTCGCCTTATACCCACCTTATAATTTGTATATTTTGAGTTCAAACGTCTTACTAGTATTTATCTATTTTGCCTTTTTATTTCGTTTAGGATTCGACTACAATAGTTAGGTGATGAAATCCCAACTAAGGCTTATTTGAAAAGTAGGTAAATTATTGTGCTACGTAATATATTATAGTAAAAGAAAAATCTTTTTGTATTTTTTTAGAAAAATATATATTCACAAGAAAAATCGAAAGAAATCGAACTAAAAATTAACACTCATACGTAATATTTTTGTGTAATACTTTTAGGAAAAAGTATTACTTTTGGATTTTTTAATTTTTTTGGTGCAATTCTTAGGAAAGAAATTGCTTTTTGTGATTTTTAATTTTTTTGTATTTTTAAGTTTTTGATTTTTTTTTTAGATTTTTGATTTTTTTGTGCAAGAAAATTAACGTTCAAAGAGAACGGATCCCAAAATCCAAACGTCTTCACGAAAAATCGTCAATCGTACGAGCGAAGCGGCAGCGGCGCCATTTTGAAACTAAGAATTTTTCAATTCTTTTTATGTCTATTTTTTGTTCCTCGACTCACTCGAATTGATTTTCGATTAAAACGTAAGATTATATTTGTTTTTGGTAAATCGTATTTTTGGTATTTTAAACTAAAAGTCTATTTAAAAACTATTTAATCTAATTTAAAAATTAAACTAATTTAAATGACAACTAATCTATATAAACTAATTTTGAAATCAAAATTTAACTTTTAATAAAACTTTTAAAATTAAATGAAAACTTAATTAAACTAATTTTAAATCTAAATTTGAAAAACTTAAAATAAATCTATTTTAAATAAAAGTAAATTTAAACTAATGAAAACTTTTAAAGAAAATAAATTTTTTTTTTTTTTTATAAAAACTGAATCTTAAAAATGATAAAATTTTTCAATTAAAATTAAAACTAATAAAACTAGTATTAAACTAATTTAGTTAAAAACTGCCAAATTAAACTTCCTATATTAAATTAATGTTGCAAAACAATTCACAAGAAGAGCACTAGAACACATGGTTGGAGCGCAGGGCTGTTTAAACTAGAGGTCTGGGGTTCGATCCCCAGGCCAGACGAAATTTTGTTATTATATATTTATGACTTTTTTTTTATATTTTGGACAGAAGGTTAACCAAAAGTTCAATTGGAACTTTGGTTTTCAGCAGTTTAATATAGTAAATAAAAAAAAATAAGCCACACAGCAAAAACGTTTAAGCAATATAACCAAATAAGCTGTCAATAAGCAACAACTAATAACCGAATAGCTAAGTCTAATAAGCTAGTGAAACGAAAAATAAGCTGAACAACTAAGGCTGACAAATAAGCAACTAAAAAAAACAAATTATCACTATAAACTAATAAGCACAAATAATCAAATAAGCTGAAATTCAAAAAGTAGAAAAATATTACTCAATCCAATTAAACTATAAGCAGTATTAAAACTTTCAAATATACCAAACTAATCTAAAACTTAGCTTAATAAATCACTAATACCTAAATGGCTAATAGTTTAATCCAAACTGAAACAAACAAGCCAAATAAATCCAAACACCCCAAACAGTAACGAAACCATATAGGACTGAAATCAAATAAGCAATGATAAAACTAAAGCAGATTTAAGCAAACTAAAAACTGAATAATAAGCTAGAAAATTAAAAAGAAGAACACCTTGTGGAGAAACCTTTGAGCCGAAGTAACGCGCTGAGCGTACTTGTGAACCGGATCGAATCAAAACAAACACCACCTTCGAATCAAACAGCATCAACACCAAAAGCTTCTTCGTTCCAAAATCAAACGAACCCAAGAATTCTCGAAGAACAGTGAATATATATATATATATATATATATATATATATATATATATATATATATATATATATATATATATATATATATATATATATATATATATATATATATATATATATATATATATATATATATATATATATATATATATATATATATATATATATATATATATATATATATATATATATATATATATATATATATATATATATATATATATATATATATATATATATATATATATATTTATTTTTTTTATAATAATAATGATATCCGAACAGTAATTTATATATAAAGGAAAACAGAATAAACTTTAAGATAGAGAACAGTAACTAAAATTAAATGAGACTTAATTTAATTAAAATAAACTTTTCATTCATTAAAATTAAGAGTACAATACTGAGAAAAATAAAAATACAAGATTAAAACCCTAATCTATTTTTTACTGAAAATAAAAATTAAAGAAAAGAAAAGCTGAAATACATTGTGAGAAATGGGGGTTTTTATAGGAAAACCCTCAAACCTTGGTGCCCACGGCTTGCAATCACAGCCCTTGATTTCTTCATTCTTCTTTCTCTCTCTTTTCTTCTCTTGATCAACGGTTGAAATAAAACCATGAGTCCGGATTGCCAGCTTGTTTTATTGTGATTGGAGGATTTGTGTGTGATGTTGTCACAACCAATCACAAATAAAGATCATGCCACGTCGGATAGAGATGGGAGGACCATATTAGTGTTCTAGATCCGAAAACTTTGGGCGTTTTTAGTGGATTGGTGTGAATTAATCATATATGTAAAAACCCCCAATTTTTGTGGTTAATTTTTGTGAGGTAAAAAAAATAGGGTTTGAGAGAAAAGAGTGATGGCTGTGTGAATGGAAGAGAAAAACAGTATTTTGCTTTTCTTGTTTGTAACGTTGAGTAACAAAGGTGTGGGTAAAAGGTTTATTTAAGATAAAAAATGGGTAACGTGTATTGTTTTTATAAAAGAGTGGGTGAGGGTTTAAATTGTGTGTGGTTGAGGCGCACTGTAAGGTTTACATTGTGAGGGTGTGTTTTGTTATCTAGGTATTATCAAAGGAAAAGGAGAAGTGAAAATAACGTTTTTTTATTTATGAGGTGGGTGAGGTGTTGACCGAAGGGTTGGGTTTGACCAGTAGGTGTAAGTTAAAAAATAATGGGGGTTGGGAGAAGTTATTTGTGTGTCGTGTGAAATCAAATAGCCAAAAAGGTTTGTGGCCCAAACTTTTCTTTCAACCGTCTCATTTCTAATAGTGTGAAATGGGCTTGTGGCCTAAATGAAACAACTCCTTCCATCCGTTTTATTTAGTGTAAGATAATGGGCTTGTGGCCCATTTGTACTTGCTATCTGTATCATAATTGGGCTTGAATTGGGCCAAATAACAAATGTGGGTCCCACAAGGCCCAACTAACTTCATAAATGTTAATTCCGCTAAAAACGAGCTTGATTCCGGCTTTGTTGATCATTTCTTTAAAGCCGTGTCGGTTTAGCCGGTTTTCTTGAACTTGGGCACACTTTGGTCTTTTGACTTTGTCTTCGTCTTTTTCTTGGACTTTTCTTCAACATTTGACCGTGAAATCCTGTGTTTTCTCTTCTTTTGATCATTTGTACCTATTTAAAACACAAAACACAAAACCACGCGTAATTCCGACTTTTACGATATTAAACACATGATCAGGTCTCGTTTTTCCTTGATTTTAGTGGCAAAAGGATAAGTGTTTACACACTTATTAGTGTTCTAGCAATATCACAAGGATATAGCATAGGACTCTCTTGATCTTCATCCGTGTGTCCTAACGAGATTTGATTGATATCTTGGCTCTAGACTCGATTTGTGCACTTTTAGTGGTCGGAGGCTGGAGCAGATACCACCTATTCAATATCAACTATCTTGGAGTGAGAAAGTCAATAGAAGTCATATTGATCTCCGTGACAATAAAACAAACTTCTTTTGAGAGAAACCTGAGTCAGCTGGGGAGGGGTTGTGCATTACATCACTGGGTCCATGATACGTTGTCTTCGTGATGTGTTGACCCGGTTTCTGCCTAAGTTGTATGGAGGGCTTCTTTCTTTACACCCTTTATCCTTACATTTCTTTTTCATTCTTCAACCCCTTCAATGCTTACTAAGACATCATTAATAGCACCTGTTGTGATTGTTCCAGTGCTATCATCAGTACTTAGTCGGCATTCAGCTACGTTCACATTCTACTCCATCTTTCCTATGGACTTCTAATAATCTATTGGATTGTCCCTAGGAAGATCCCTCTGGTTCTGGTTGGATCATAAGACTTAAACCTAACCACCCTTTTGACACCAATAACATCGTGAGTTAAAGATGTTGTGGGTTTTTTATCGTAACCATGAGTGCTTGAGTCTTTAGATCATATTTTAATCACATTTTCTCCCCTATCTCTAATATATAAAATCTTTTGATATTAGAGATACCAAATTTGATTAAAATATATTTTGAAAAATAGTCTTGAAAAACATCGGGAGAAGAATGTGTCAAACTAGCATGAATTTGGAACACTCTCCCTCTAAAATTGATCCAATGGAATGGTCATTACGAAGATATGATCCACATTTATCTTTTGAGGATAGGAGTTGTTGAACACACAATTTTTGAAAGATTTTAAATATCATTGAGAAATTCTTGAAAAAATTGTGTTCAACGGTTTTTGAAAAATCAATTCTTTTTTGCGAAAAGTTTTTTCTAAAGCATAAACTTGAGTTCTTAGACTTTGAATGTCTTTGACAAATCCACTCAAGTGTAAGAAGATTTCTCTTCTTTTGCTGAGGGTAAGTGCACTAAAGCGTACACTCCCCCGTGAATATAGATCCGGGTTGCAATCTTAAAGTGATTAAGAGCCATTGTGTTGAGCTCAAAAACATCGAATGTTTTGTGACAAGCTCAACCCAAGATAGATTGCTCTACCCGTTGTTGGAAATATTGTCCAAAAGAGACAATTTCCTTTATAAAAGATAGAAAAGACATGTTTTGAAAAATATTTACAACTTTCATTCGAGCTTCATGTACACACCCGTGTCGTTATTGAGCGACATTTCTAGGTACGTCCATATTATCGTTACTAAAAGACATGTCGAGAAGAATATTTTTGGATTTTCAAAGATTTTTAATTTTGTATTTTGCTTTTTCATTAATATTTACAAGTAGATGTTTGATAGATAAATCAAGCAGGCTTCTTTGCCAGAATCTCCAGTTCTGTTGGAGTCAAACATCTCATACCAATTTGCCTAACTAGATACGCAAACCTCTCTTTCAAAAGAGCTTTTGTAAACAAGTCAACTAATTGGTAATCAGTTCCAACAAAGTATAGTTCAACAATACCCCTTTGAACTTGTTCCTTAATAAAGTGATATCTGACATCAATGTGCTTCGTGCGAGAATGCTGTACCGGATTGCAGGAGATGGCTATGGCGGACTTTGAGTCACAGTACATAGGTACTTTATCAAAGTGGAAGCCATAATCCGTGAGTTGTGTTCTCATCCAAAGAACTTGAGCACAACACGCAGATAGAGACACATACCCCGCTTCGGCTGATGATAGTGACGTGCAATCCTGCTTCTTAGAAGACCATCCCACAAGCTTATCTTGACCTAGAAATTGTGCACCACCAGAAGTACTTTTACGTGTATCAAGACACCCTACATGATCAGAATCTGAATAAGCCGTTAGAAAGAAACCGGTTTCCCTCGGATACCAGAGTCCCATGTGAATAGTATTCTTAAGGTACCGAAATATCCGTTTAACCTCCTTGAGGTGCTTTTCAGTGGGTCATGCTTGATATCGTGCATAATAACACGTAGCATGTGATATATCTGGTCGGCTTGCTGTTAATTACATGAGGGAGTCGATCATGGAACGATATCTCGTTTGATCTATGGCATCTCCCTCCAAATCAGCATCTAGGGATATGGTTGATAATGGTGTCCCAATGGGGTCACATGATGTCATACCATGCTTTTTTATTATCTCTTGACAATACTTAGCTTGGTTAATAAAGATACCACTTGGGGATTGGTTAAGTTGAATTCCTAGAAAGAATTTTAGTTCGCCCATCATAGACATTTCAAATTTGTTGTGCATTACTTTTTCAAACCATTTTGAAAGTTTTGGGTTTGTAGACCCGAAAATAATGTCATCAACATAAATCTGCACATGCAAAATGTCATCCCCATATTTATAAGTGAACAAAGTTAGATCAATGGAACCTTTTGAGAAACATTTGGAGACCAGAAATTTCGAGAGCTCGTCGTACCACGCCCTTGGAGCTTGCTTGAGTCCATAAAGTGCTTTGTGGAGACGATACACCTTGTCAGGATAATGAGGATAGACGAATCCTTCTGGTTGTGTGACATAGACTTCTTCCTTCAAAGGGCCGTTAAGAAACATCGTCTTTACGTCCATTTGATAGACAATGAATCCTTTATGTGCAGCATAAGAAAGGAAAATCCTGACCACTTCCATACGAGCTACTGGTGCAAATGATTCTTCAAAATCAATACCCTCTTTCTGTCCATACCCTTTAGCCACTAGCCTAGATTTATTCTTGATGATCGTGTTCTCTTCATCCAACTTGTTTTTCCAGATCCATCGAAGATTTAATGGTATTACATCGTATGGTCTGTCAACAAGTTCCCAGACTTTAAGTCTTTCAAATTGTTGAAGTTCATCCGTCATCGATTCAATCCAAGCATGATCAGCCATGGCTTCTTTGATATTTTTTGGTTCAGTTGTACTCACGGCGAGTGCGAACATACAAACATCGCCATCAGTTTTAAGCTGTCGTCTTGTACGAACGGGCTGTGAAGGGTTTCCAATTACTTGAACCAAAGGCTGATCTCGGGTCCAATGATGTGTTGAAGGATGTCGTTGATAGAACGTATGCATATTTGATGGATCAACATGGCGAGTAGAAGACTCTCTAGTTTCGTGTACCGGTGTACCGAATGGGTTGATAAATTCGTCTTCGTCAGATAATGCATTGTCTGCTTGATTTGTGTTCTCTGGAGCAATGACAGTAGTTGTAAATGTTGTAGGAGCGGTTGTTGATGTGATATTCTGAGGAAGTAACTCTGCAGAACCCGGTGTTGAAGTAGATGAAGTTGTATCCTATTGTTGACGATGATCGGTATCATCATTCTTATCATGAGTGACAGCGGAAGACTTTGATACAACTTGTTTCTCCCCCGTGAAATATTCATCATACATTGGTCCATATAACATTTCCAACTCTTCAAGTGTCGTGTTGACTGTCATATCTGCTAGTGGAACATTTCCTTGAACCAGTGTTGAACTTGACGGTTCATTGCTATGGTCTTGAGTTCCGAGTTCCGTGCGGTTGTGAACAGAAGTCGTTGTCGTTGTGGATCGGGACTTAAACTGTTTTGTCCAAGTGCCATTTCTTGTAATTCATCAAATCGGATGTGAATAGTGTCGACTATCAATTTTGTTCTCTTGTTGTATACTTTATACCCCTTAGACTGAGTTGCATATCCCACAAGAATACATGCATCACCTTTCTCTTTCATCTTATCCAAATTTTCACCATCTCGTATTATGTAACAAGTACATCCAAAAATGTGAAGGTGTTTGAGTGAAGGTTTTCGATCATGAATTATGTGATATGGTGTCTTTTCGTGTCTTGGGATAATTAAGGAGCGGTTTTGTGTGTAGCATGCGGTTGACACGGCTTCGGCCCAAAAGTATAGTGGAAGTTTTGAAGGGGATAATAATGTTCGAGCAGCCTCAACTAAAGTAAGGTTTCGTCTTTCAACAACGCCGTTTTGTTCAGGTGTTCGAGCAATAGATGTTTCATGTTCAATTCCTTCGGCTTCAAAATAGTTTCTCAGATTTGAATTCAAAAATTTTGTACCTCTGTTAGTACGAACTACTTTAACTTGAGCTTGAAGACCACGTTGTATCAGTTTAAGAAAGCTGATGAGAACTTCGGGTGTTTCATCCTTGGACCTCAAGAAGTGATTCCATGTGTACCTTGAGTAATCATCGACAATTACCAGAATATATTTCTTTCCATTGATACTATGAACACGCATGGGACCACACAGATCCATATGGAGAAGATCTACCCGTCCTTTAGAGCTTGGTGTGGTCTTTGTTTTGAAACTACTTCGTTTAGCCTTACAAAGCTCACAAGAAGAACAAAGATGTTCTTTGATGAATTTCAAACTTGGAAGGCCTCTCACAATATCTTTCTTGGAAAGCAAGTTGATGGTATCAAAGTTGAGATGAGAAAGACGTTGATGCCATAACAATGCCTGAGTCGTTGAAGCTTTAGCCATGAAGCAAATTGGAGTTGATGAAGTTGTGTCTTGAAGTGAAATAGTGTAGAGATCAGTACCCCGTGTACCGGTAAGTAAGTCATTCCCATCATAATCACGAACAAAACATGTCTTCTTTCTGAAAGCAACCTCCAAATCTGCATCACATAATTGACCAATCGAAAAAAGATTGTGATTGAGCCCTTCGACGTAGTATACCCTTTTGATTGTTATATTCCCCTGAACCAAATCTCCATATCCTAGGATCGGTGCAAACTGATCATTTCTGAATCGAACCGTGCCCAGGAACTTCTCCACGAAGTTAATTAGAAGCTTGAGATTCCCCGTCATGTGCTTCGTGCATCCGGAGTCCAGTATGAAGAGAATTATTTGTATCACCTGCAGAAGAGTTAGAACATGATGGAGCATTTGCTAAATTGGATACCACAGTAGTTGTGATTGTAAAATCATTAGTGTCCTTAGCAACAATTAAAGGCATACTAACACTCGTTGTCACATTTTCTGTCCTAACTTTAGGCATCCATGTATATCCCGGAGGACATTGATTTGCAAACCACCATTTCCAAGGCTTGCTAGAAGACTCATATAATTCCCTAATTCTACTTCTAGGGTTCTTAGTGGTGGAGTCTGATGCATTACTTTTCTTAGTGGGAGTTGCACCAGAATGGTTCACTTTGCGTTTTGGTTTACTAGCACTAATAGGCATCGCAACTTGCTTCTTAGTTCTAGTATCTACGCCTTTGACATTATTCATAGCACACATAGAATGATTAGCATCAGCACATTTTCCACATTTGACACAAACAAATTTAACATTCAAAGCATTCAAATCATTCAAAGCATTCAAATCTTAATTACACGCGATTACAGACTTTTTATTCTTAAAACATTCAAATTCCTAGGGTGTTCTTCTACTTCCTTCATCTTCCCTTGACTCTTGTGTTTCCAGACCTTATCATTCACTTGAGTACTCTTAAGCTGAGGCCGGATAACACTAGTAGTGGAGACTACTCATGTAGTAGAAGACATACGAGTATTAGTGTTTCTAGAAGTCTGAGGCGATTGACTGATTTTGTTTGTGGGTTTAGTGGTCATTCTATACATCCCTGGTTTAATCACATTATTGTGCTTAACGCTTGGTGTTATAGCATTCCTTATGGGTTGAGTATGTGGTAACCTTTCCTTTCCATCCATCTTGGGGGCAAACACAGTTTTTGCAAACGAAGAATTTGAGAAAGCAGATGGTTTTCCCAAGATAGAGGATCTATTCACTCTAGAGGCATTGGGTTGTCTAACAACAGGTTGCTTAACGCTAGGTTCCATAAATTTCCCACCCATCTTAGCAACGAGTTTCATCAACTCTTTTATTGCTATGTCTTTTTCTTGTAACTGAGCTTTCAAATCCGAAATATCAAGACTTTTTTCGTTTAATAATCGACATGACTCAGATAATTTTACTTCAAAGATGTATCATTTGAAAAACTGCCAACTTTCTTTTGCAAAGCAAGTTCAAGTGAGTGACAACGTTTTTGAAGATAATCATATCTATGTTGAAGTAACGAAAACTCTTTTTGGTCAACTTTATTCGAAAGCTCTGTTTCAAGACGTTCACATTCTTTAACTTGATCAAGATATTTGCATGCAACATCAGAATATTCATCAATATCAGCACAAGATGTAACATAAGCACACATAATATCTTTTAAGAGACATTCATTTAAGAGTAGATCATATGCTGTAGAAAACTCGTCTCTTTCAGGTTGATGGTCATTCACTTCTTGTTCAAGAGATTCCACATATTTCAAATCATCAAACATTTCTTGCTTAATTAGTGTTTCAAATTCCAAAATATGTTTTTGCGTTCGTTCCGCAAGAGGAATCAAAATACTTTTCACAAGCACAGTTATATCGTGAGGAATTTCTTTGTCTCCTTTCGAAAGTTCACGTTTTTTCCAGTCATCATCAACAACCTTTTTGAAATTTTCAATGTTACTCTTGAGAATACTAAGTGCTTGTTTATTCTTGCTTACAGAAGCTTTAAATGGCAAGTATTCAATAAATTTTGAAACATTAGTTTTCTTAGTGGCAAAAGCTTGTCTCCATTTAATTCTTATTTGTTCACATTCGAAAAATATTTGCTCACAAGTTTTCTGTGTTTGCGGTGTGAAGAGACCATAAAGACTGTTTTCATAAGCATAATTATATGGTGTAACGTATTCTTTATTAACTTTTGGTCTACTCTCTTCTTCCAAATCATTTGTCTCTTCACTATCGGGCCTAACAACAAGACAATCAAGATCGGTCCATTGGGACTCATCAAGATATAAGTGCTGATTCGCAGATTGAGCTTGCTCAAGGTACTTAGGATTTGCAAAAATAGGTCTATCCTTGAAGAACGAACGAGGTGCTAATATTCTCATGGTTTGAATTGATTGATTAGTTTTGTAAACAATTTTCTTGTAAAAATCAAGTTGAGTTTCAAGTTCAACCATTTTGTCGATGTCATTCGCTTGTTTAGTTTTGAAATCCTTTTCCATCTTTTCAACCACTGCTTTCTTTTCATTAACAATTTTAGTTTTATCCTCTTGAAGAAAACCATTTACTTGAGTTAGCTCATTGACTTTAGTGGTAGCAAGATACGTTTTGTGACGTTCAATACTCAAATAGGTGTTATAATTACGTTTCTCTTGTTCAAGAAGCTTAAGAGTTTCGTTATATTTTTCTTGAAAATCGTCCTTTTTAACATTAATTAAACACCCTTTGTATCCCTCAACCTTATTGGTCTTTTGAAGAAGGTGAGCTCTATAGCTATCAAAAGTTTCACTAGATTCAATTAGAGCAGCTTTGCATTCTTCAAAATTTTGAGTGAGCATAGCGTTTTCCTTCTTTAATTGCTTTTGACTCTTTCTAGTTTCTTTGACATCTTTTTGTAAAGAAGAAATTAAGTTAGCAAGTGCAATACGCTCCTCGTCATCATCATACTCATTTGCATGTTGATCATCCTCAGACTCATTATTGCACATGTCTGATGAATCGGGTGTGGTATTGCTATCAACCGTTTCCATCATACATGTGTCACTAATGGCTTTGGGTAGCTCACAATGCTCATGAGTATTACCAAACACATAATATTCCTCTTCAGTGTGTACCTTATCGATTGGCTCAGTGTCAAAGATAGGACCATTGTCATCTTCAGTGACGTTGAGAACTTCTTCAACATTTTCCATGTACGAGTAATGTGCTTCAAGTTCTTGATCGGAGGCTTCATCATTAGTATCATCAAGCATTGCTCCTTCCTCAGCCGACAGTTTAACCCCAGCTTCCATCTTCTTGCAAAGCAGCATCTTTTCCTTATGATGGCCAGAGTCCCTAACCCGTTTCGGCTTCCTACATTCCTTTTCCATATTCCCATAGCCTTGACAATTAAAGCACTGAATCCCACTTTGTTGAATCACTTTAGTACCAACATTTTCCCTATTCCCAACAGCAGTAGCAATCCTCTAAGCATCATACTTAGCAGTTTGTCGATCATACCGAGCAGAACCCTCAACATGTGTTGGATTACGTCGATCCTACCTTGGAGGAGTTTCATCACGTTGACGTATGTCATACCTTCGAGGAGTCTCAACATATTGATTCCTTGTATTTGATGATGTTCGAAGATTGTTGTTGGTGGGTTTGAAGATTTTCTTGTAGGTCTTCATAATGAAAGCAATTTGTTGCTTCATATCCCTATCCTTCTGAGCGAGTTCTTCATCACTTTCCTCTTCAGATGATGGCTCAGGTGATGTTGATGGTGCTCTTGGTTCTTTGTCTCGTGATCATGTAGGAGCATAATTGTGACAATCCATCAATTTATGGTTGATATTTTATTCTCAAGTGTTATTTAAAAATATTATTTTAATGTTATATTATGAACTCACTTATTTTTGGGAAGAAATTTGGATTTAAGTCTTGAAGTAGCATCGACTACGTCTAAACCGGAGGATTCTAAGTTACGTGCTTACGTTTACATACACCGTTTTGGTGACAGTCCGATATTTCAGAAAATAAATTTATCCGTGAATATTATTTTGAGATTTTAAATTTGTGTTGGTTCATAAACTCACAAATTTACGAGAAGAGATTAGGACTTACATGAATAATTTAACGTCCTTTACGACTAAACCGGAAACCTTAGGATTACGTATTTACGTTATTGAACTCCGTTTTTTATGAGACAACTTTTATTAGATTCGTTTTGTGCCGTTGATTCATAATTTATAAAACGTTTTGCGTCAAACGACCCGAGGGCACGTAAATCGAGGAAACTAGAATCGAAGAATACCCGTAAATTAGCGGGATGGGACAAACTAATTTATCCCACCCCACTAACTAGGGACGGCCAAAACTAGGACACCACATCAAAGATGTGGCATCCTTACACTAACTTAAGCTACACATGGAAGTTAGCTTCATTTTAAAGCTTACTTCACCCACTCATCCCACAAAATCACTAGCTAAACCATTACTTTCATTTCATCTCATGCAAACCACCAACTCCTCCTCTCTAAAAATTCGTCCAAGAACCACCCCTAATCACCCTCATTTGATCAATTTTAACCATGAAATCATGTGTTATTCACACATATGATGAAGCCCTTTTGAAGCTCTATAGATTGGTGGTGATTTTAACATCCAAGGAGAAGATTTGGTGATGTTCAAGGGCTGATTTTCCATAAGATGTTCATGAAGATAGATGATCTTGAAGTTGATATTGGTATATCACAAGTTTTGTCATCAAAATCCAAGCCTTGTTCATCAACCTCATCTTTTCATCATTATGGTGGTATAAGGATCATTCTTCCAATCCTTCTTGTTATTTTGATTATGTAGACATGTATTTTCTTTCCTATTGTATATGTATATGATGAATATATGATGATAAAAGTATTGTGTGGGGATTTGGTGTTGATAAATATGGCAAAAAAGATGAAAAACCATAAGAAACAAGGCTAAAATCTTGCTTAAATTGTTGGCTGTATAAAAACAGTAAGTAACCAAATGATAAACTGATAAAATGGTAAAGTGGAATCAATATACAGTACGTATTAGGTGTTATACACATGTGAAAGTTGGCCATACAATGGAATTATCAAAATGAGTGAGATATGATCAAAAGAAGATGAGTGTACCAATCTGAATAGTCTGTTTTGTAGGGACTGTTAATGATAGTTAAACATATAATGTGCAGTAGCTATAACTAACTTATTTGTAGCACATAATATGAAGTTTATTCCATCCAAAAATGAGCTTCTCTCTCCTTATAGAACTCAAGATATGATAAAAATGGTGAAGATGAAACTAAAAATCAGATTTTGAAGAATTAATGTTTAATAGTATTATATAAGCACTCAAACTAATATAGTATAAAATGTGAATTAAAACCCACTAACTTATAAATTTCATTTATATAAATATGTATAAGGTTAAATAAATGGACACTTTATATAAATGGTAGTTGAATAAGATTTATAAGTTAAAAAACTATAAACATGATTTTGACGACTTTTTCGGCTATTACCGTAAAATTAACGTTTTTCGCCAATTAAAACTTAGACGATCAAACCCGTCTAATGTAAAGTTTTTAAAATTCATATACTGATATATAAGTACCTAATACAAGTAAAAACCGATAAAACCCGAACTATATGACATACGGACATTAACGAGCTAAGTTAGCATATTTGGACTAATAATATAACTAAATAAGTTAAACACTTATAAAAACTTCTTATTGTGCTTAACCCATTTGGGCCCAACATGTAGAGTATAAATACTGATAATACAAGTATAAAATGAATTAATACAAGTTAAGGAACTTATAATAGGCTTATTGGACCTAAAACATGTAAATAGGTAAAACTAGTAAACTAGTAAAAAGTTACCAACACATAAACACTATAATGAATGAGTAAAGATGTATAAACCCACTTGATCATCATCATATATATAAAATCATCATATTTATACATAATTGTTATTTTGATAAAGTCATTGGACAAAAGTCTAAGACGAGTATTATTTGTCTAGGTTTCCATGATTGAAGCACGTACCGTACGTCCGAATTGCCGATAACCCGCCTTCCCACATCAACGTGAGTTCATAGCCTCGCACTCTTTTAAATGTTTTTATGAAATATTTTATAAACCCGCGAGGGAAATAACATGTTAGTTTTACTAAAATAGGACACCATTTGTCCCGATTGTTTGTTTATTGATTTGGACCCGAATGATTGTATGACCTGATGAATGATTAAATGACCCGATAGATGAAACGAAATGGATTATTAAAGTTAGGTTATGTCACTAAAAGTCCCATTAGCATGAATTGTGAACTACCGGGATTTGGTAGACGCTTATGCATATAATAGTACTATTTGGGGACGATCACCCCAGTTCGCGCCTTGACGGTTGATCCCCGTCGTGCCACGTTGATTGGTAAGCGAATTTATGTATGAGAAGATTTACATAGCGTGACCTTTGTGACGACACGCTAATTTAGATGGGCAAATGAGTTTCGGGATAGCTACCCGTTGTTTGTTGTAGTAAGGTAACAATGTCATGCGGCTTATAATAATCCAATATAACGAAATACTGTTATACGCACCGAATTACGATATATTGCCTGACTAGCAATACTGGGTCATATTACTGATATTATGTTTGTGTTTTGGTTTTATATAACCATATTCATATAACGGTTTTTATTTAATCTATACAATGTTGTAAAACGTATTGTATGATGTTTTTAACGAAAATGATTCGTATAATGATTTTGAAGGCGAAAGCCTATATTATGATTTTGATAAGGATTTGTATAAAATGACTTCGGCTATTTTATTGTCTATTACAATGATTTGTACAAAATGATTTTCGGTAATAATTTTATACCGATGTTATATTGATGGATTTTATTAAACTCTATGAATTCACTCGGTGTTATCGCTGACCTTTTCTTTTAACATGTTTTATCTCAGGTACTTGAAGGTAATTCTCGGGAAGACAACAAGAATTCATGGCCCGCACCTAAATACTTGTTTCCATTCAAATGCTTTGTAAAACTTTGTATGAAATAATATGACTTGGGACCTATGTAAATCTGATATTTATGAATGGAAATGCTTTATTAATAAACGACGCGATTTTTAAGCGTTGTATATGATGTGAGTAATGTGCTATCCCGTAACACCAACGAGTCTTTTGCTGTATTGAGTTGTATAAATTTAGGGGTGTTACAATTTGGTACCAGAGCTCTCGTTATAGAGAACGAAAGATTTTTAAAACTAAGGTTTTGAATAAAACATTTCAAAATCTTTTAACTATTAACATTTTTCACAAAATGTCTAAAAATCTTTTGACTATAACGGTGCCGAAGAATTCCCGAGTTACCGACAAGGCTAGACTGAGAAGTGTTATTTTAATATATATATATAACTTGGATTATATATATACATATGATGTAATTTTATTACATGATTGTTTGATGATTATTTTGATACTTATACGAGGTATTTATACGACGTAGATAGTCACAAGGAACCCTAAATCCGCTAGTAAATTAATCGAAGCTATTCTCGTAGGAATTCTAGCTATCCTAGATCTAAACCAAGTTGTAGATATTTATGATCCCAACAAATAATTGATATTCGTAGAAATGTTGATATTAGTTGATTACGATATGAAAGAAGAATTGGCGAGATTAAATCTGATATCGATGTCATGACGATCTTTCCTTATAGAGTGGAGTTTGACAAAACGTTACCACCCGGAAAGGTGTCATCTGATTCATTGTCACCCAATTCTTAAATTTAAATGGAAAGGGGGAATGTTGCACTTGAGGCTGTCATTGGAACCATTACCCAAAAGCCTCATGCCACTAGTACCTTTCCGAGAAGTCTAATCGAATGATCGAGTCATTTCATACTAGTGACTCATTTGATAACCATTGTTGTAAGAGCTATAGGATTGGAAATTAAGTGTTGATTATATCAAGCTTTTAATGCCCTATTAAGGTCTAAGAGTAAGGTTGAAAGTATTGGAGAATGAGGTAGGATGTCGCATTTAGTATAAGTTGATTGAAACTGAATAAAGTAAAAATTTAACTCGTATGGAATATGAAATTGTTAAGAAGAAGTCATTAAGTTCTGTGATTGAATTATAAGGTTTTAATTGATTGTTGGTTTGTGTTAAGGGTTGTTCCTAGGCCATTGTCCAATAATGAGGATGCCTAGTGTCCAAGAAATAAATTGAAGAAATCTTCTTCTGAATTGGGACCGATGGATCTTCTGGGACATGTGGAACACCTAATGACTCTTGTAGATTGGTATTCATTGTGGTATCTTTTAAAAATCCCTAACTTAACTGAGACATCAGTTAGTAGGACGAGTTCTTGGAACTGTATGACATAGTGACACGTAATGTGTTACGGTACAATTTGACTTGTTTGTGATTAATGAAAAGACTACCTTTGATTGCTAAATTCTACATGTATCGATGTTATCTATCCTTTATTGCTTCATCCTAATGTTCGCATTAGTGATGCAACCATTGAACAAGTACTCATCTTGATTTGAGTTACGTTGTGGATTATTCTTTTTGAGTGCCATAGAGGTCATGAATCTCATGATTATTTTGCTAAGCTCATTTCCTATCATATTGTAGTTAGTTCTTGGTGAACAACTCTTCATCACTCTTTTGCAGATTACTCATTGTTTTTATAAAGTTAAAACAGTATCCTTTGAGAAAAAATGAATTTTCATCACGATATGAATTATTCAAAGTAAGATTTATTAGTGATCATTATTGAAATAAAGTTTATTATGAAATACCTTGGAAAACTCAATTTTTTTCATAACAAAGAAAATCTTTGTAAATTTATTTTTGATACTTATTTAAGAGTTAAGCATGAAAATGTTTTTATTATAAACATGATGATAAAATTTTGACGAACTGAGTATTGCATCGTTAATCTTGAAATTGTATATAGTTGCGCGCCTACATACAATTTGGAATGGACCATGCAAGGCTGATTTGTAGTCACCATAAAACTGATTAATATACATTACATTTTCTTTAAAGATTGTGAAAGATTAAAATTTATGAGATCTGCAAGAAGTGAAAAATAGGGACATAGTGTTAGGAACACCTACATATGTGCCTGTAGCATCTATTCTTCTGAGTCGAATTTACTCATCTGTGGAAATTGTCTTATTTGACAATTGACAATTCTTTCTTGTCCAATTCTCCCGTAGTGAGATTCCTAGGAAAAGTATCTGATTACAGAGTGTTGATACCCGACTGGATGTATCGACGTTCCTATCATTTCTTTTGATTTGGTTTCATTTGAATGACCTGAGTAACGATCCGAGGAGCTTTCGAATGCGTACTCAATTTATGAAAACATGGGATATATTCATAATCTTTAAATGTTTTCGTCTGTATCTGATTTGAAATTCTCTCGCGTAGATTATGCGTTGACCTTACTCTTTTAATGGTAGTTGTGTATCCATATATCCTTGAATTTGTGAAGGATTATGAGTTACTATTAGTCTTTTGAGAAGTTCACATCTTATCACGGCAATGAAACTGAAAAGTTGGTAATGCCAGTAGAATGGATTGATTGATTATGACATGATGACATTGTCTTAATTGATGGGAACACGAGTAGAAATCCCCTAAAAGATAAGTTGTTGATTATCAAAAGTGATCTAAATAATTCTTGATGGATGTCCATATCCTGCATTTAGACTTGAAATTATACCGTGAATGGTTGTGAATTAGTCATAGATATTATAATCTAGAAAGAACCTAATATGAATTTATTAAAAGATGTTTATGTTATCTGAAACTTTAGCAAGTATTTGCTGGTGAATTACCTATACTTTCGCCATTAAGGCAAGATGAATTTGGTATTGATTATATTCTCGGTGCTGCACCTGTGGCATGTGCACTGTACGTCAGCACCATCTGAATTAAAGGAATTACCGTACAACTGAGAGAGTTGTCGGAGAAAGATTTTATTCTACCAAGCTCGTCATTATGGAGAGCTATGGTATTATCATTCCTTATATTTATTGATTACTGTGAACTAAGTAAATTGACAGTCGAAAATGATATCCATAACTCGAAATGGAAGATTTGTTCGATCATTTACAAGGTTCTAGCGTATGTTCTAAAGATTTGATCCTCGGCATGGTTATCATCAACTTCGCATCTGCGAAAAAGATTATCTATTCCAATCATTACATCCAAAACTTGTAATGAACATTATGAGTTTCACGTGATCTCGTTTGGATTGACTAATGCACATGTAGCATTCATAAATTGGGTGAATCACGTGTGTAGGCTGTAATTTGATAAATTCATGCTCGTGATCATTAAGGACCATTTGTTTGTTTATAAGTATAAGAAGGAGTTAGTAATTATTTATAAATTGCCTTGAATATTCCGAACAATAAATACCTGTACCCTGAATATTTAACGTGTGATATAAGACTTAATCCTTTACATGATTTGACTGTGTGATTAATAAGATAATGGGATCTATATTGACTTTTCAAAGATTTGAGCCATTTGAAACTTTGGGTTTTACCAAAAAGAAAGCGCAAATATGTTTTGACAAATGTTTTAACAAAGGATTTTTAAGGGATCATTCCCTTATACACAAATCATTTAACTAAACTCCTGTTTAGGGGTAAATGTTTGTGTATACCTCAAGACAACCTAAGAGGGATGTAGGAAACCATTTAAACCATGACTTGAAATTTGAAACGACAATTTCTGCTTTTTAACTAAGAAATTTTTGACCAAAATATAAACAAAGATTTTTTCGAACATTTACGAATCTTATTAATTATTTTCGATAAATCAACAAAAATCTTGTTAATTAAATTCAAATTTTATTTTGAACATTTTTATAATTGGTCGAACTAAGAAATTTAAACTTTTAACGTTTACGTTTCATAAAAACATAATATTTATTATTAATTCACTTGTAATAATTATCGACGCTTTAAAACGTCGGATTGAGCAAAACTGATAAAAATGAAAGTTGAGACGAAACTAAAACTTAGAAAATGTGAAGAAAGAATTTCTGAGTAAATTGTAGACATGATAATTATTTCATCAGGAAAGATGAATGTAGATATCGACACATAATATAAAAAGGATAAAGAACCAATTAGGATGTGTTCCATAGTAATGATGGTACAAAATAAATTGCCGAACAATTTAAAATATAGCCGATGCTTATAAGAAGGATAATATAGATAAAAAAAGGGGGTTCGCGGCTAATGTGAACCATTAGAATTGAGAAGCCAATGGCGTTAAATGTATAAAAAGCCACTTGTGGTTGCCTAAATATGGAGATTTTGAGATGTAGTCATCTCGTAAGTATAAGTATTATATTCATGATTTTTTGACTAAATGTATCTTTGTCTGAAGAAGTTGTACTGATGGAAAATTATGAAGGCAGACATCGCCTCATACATTAGTAAACGTCTAACTATTGCAAAGGTCATCATCTGAATTTGATTCGATTTGGGTCATCATCGACAGACTGACCAAATCTGCTAATATCATTCCTGTTAATGATAGATTCTTGATGAAGAAACTAACTCTTTTGTATCTAAAGGAGTTGTGTAAACATGGTGTGCCTGTATCGATCATCTCTATCAAGATCCTGGCTTCGCATTAAATTTCTAGAGATTTGCTCAGAAGTCATTAAGAACGAATCTTGATGAGAGTACTGTGTACCACCCCAATCGAAGGGACGAGGTAAAGTAACGATACAGAATACTATAAGTGTTGTTCTATGTTTGAATGATTGATCTTGGGTAAAGAACCGTATAATCGTTTTCCTTTGGAGAGATTATCATTGATAATTATCGTGTTAGGATCGAGATCGAATCTTCTTAAGATTTAAATATTAGAGCATCTGTAAGCAGGAGTTGAGATGAAGACACCCGACATACACCCATTGTGAGTTGGACATGTCCTTTAGGTTTAAGTTTTCCTATGATGGCGAACCTAACCTTACAAAATACTCGACCCGCGAGACCTGAAATGATTGTTGAAATTAGGATCTGATTATTGACTGCCGGTAGTGGGCAGGAGGTTATTTGAATATGAAATGTAGATCTTGAAGTGCCAGATGGATAGCGAAGTTATGCCAAAAATTTTAACCATGGAAAATGAATTGATGATCTCGAAGATCATGGGATATAAGTCCCCGTTGTATGGGACCATTGAGATGATGTAAAAGTTGGTTTGAAAGGCATATAAGCTGGATCTACCCTAGGACTTCAAGAGCTGCGTGAATTATGTTTCGTATATCGAACTTGATAAAATGCCTATCAAGTGAAAATCTGAATTCTTTTTGATAAAGTTTAAATCGGCGAAAAGTTGCATTCATCAAAAACCCGTGAACATCATGGATAGAGAAAGTAAGTCAACATTAAGCCTGATCTTATTCCCGTAGTTATGTTTGATGAAACTCGCATATTGTAATAAATTACACTTGTGAGAAAAGACCGAATGTGGAGGAATACCCACATGGCTTTAACTCTATAAGAAGCGAGTAGTAAGATGATCTTTGAGGACAAAGATCCTGTTTAGGGGTAAATGCTGTGACAATCCATCAATTTATGGTTGATATTTTATTCTCAAGTGTTATTTAAAAATATTATTTTAATGTTATATTATGAACTCACTTATTTTTGGGAAGAAATTTGGATTTAAGTCTTGAAGTAGCATCGACTACGTCTAAGCCGGATGATTCTAAGTTACGTGCTTACGTTTACATACACCGTTTTGGTGACAGTTCGACATTTCAGAAAATAAATTTATCCGTGAATATTATTTTGAGATTTTAAATTTATGTTGGTTCATAAACTCACAAATTTACGAGAAGAGATTAGGACTTACGTGAATAATTTAACGTCCTTTACGACTAAACCGGAAACCTTAGGATTACGTATTTACGTTATTGAACTCCGTTTTTGATGAGACAATTTTTATTAGATTCGTTTTGTGTCGTTGATTCATAATTTATAAAACGTTTTTCGTCAAACGACCCGAGGGCACGCAAATCGAGGAAACTAGAATCGAGGAATAACCGTAAATTAGCGGGATGGGACAAACTAATTTATCCCACCCCACTAACTAGGGACAGCCCAAACAAGGACACCACATCAAAGATGTGGCATCCTTACACTAACTTAAGCTACACATGGAAGTTAGCTTCATTTTGAAGCTTACTTCACCCACTCATCCCACAAAATCACTAGCTAAACCATTACTTTCATTTCATCTCATGCAAACCACCAACTCCTCCTCTCTAAAAATTCGTCCAAGAACCACCCCTAATCACCCTCATTTGATCAATTTTAACCATGAAATCATGTGTTATTCACACATATGATGAAGCCCTTTTGAAGCTCTATATATTGGTGGTGATTTTAACATCCAAGGAGAAGATTTGGTGATGTTCAAGGGCTGATTTTCCATAAGATGTTCATGAAGATAGATGATCTTGAAGTTGATATTGGTATATCACAAGTTTTGTCATCAAAATCCAAGCCTTGTTCATCAACCTCATCTTTTCATCATTATGGTGGTATAAGGATCATTCTTCCCATCCTTCTTGTTATTTTGATTATGTAATCATGTATTTTATTTCCTATTGTATATGTATATGATGAATATATGATGATAAAAGTATTGTGTGGGGATTTGGTGTTGATAAATATGGCTAAAAAGATGAAAAACCATAAGAAACAAGGCTAAAATCTTGCTTAAATTGTTGGTTGTATAAAAACAGTAAGTAACCAAATGATAAACTGATAAAATGGTAAATTGGAATCAATATACAGTAAGTATTAGGTGTTATACACATGTGAGAGTTGTCCATACAATGGAATTATCAAAATGAGTGAGATATGATCAAAAGAAGATGAGTGTACCAATCTGAATAGTCTGTTTTGTAGGGACTGTTAATGATAGTTAAACATGGAATGTGCAGTAGCTATAACTAACTTATTTGTAGCACATAATATGAAGTTTATGCCATCCAAAAATGAGCTTCTATCTCCTTATAGAACTCAAGATATGATAAAAATGGTGAAGATGAAACTAAAAATCAGATTTTGAAGAATTAATGTTTAATAGTATTATATAAGCACTCAAACTAATATCGTATAAAATGTGAATTAAAACCCACTAACTTATAAATTTCATTTATATAAATATGTATAAGGTTAAATAAATGGACACTTTATATAAATGGTAGTTGAATAAGATTTATAAGTTATAAAAACTATAAACATGATTTTTACGACTTTTTCGGCTATTACCGTAAAATTAACGTTTTTCGCCAATTAAAACTTAGACGATCAAACCCGTCTAATATAAAGTTTATAAAAGTAATATACGGATATATAAGTACCTAATACAAGTAAAAACCGATAAAACCCGAACTATATGACATACGGACATTAACGAGCTAAGTTAGCATATTTGGACTAATAATATAACTAAATAAGTTAAACACTTATAAAAACTTCTTATTGGGCTTAACCCATTTGGGCCCAACATGTAAAGTATAAATACTGATAATACAAGTATAAAATGAATTAATACAAGTTAAGGAACTTATAATAGGCTTATTGGACCTAAAACATGTAAATAGGTAAAACTAGTAAACTAGTAAAAAGTTACCAACACATAAACACTATAATGAATGAGTAAAGATGTATAAACCCACTTGATCATCATCATATATATAAAATCATCATATGTATACATAATTGTTATTTTGATAAATTCATTGGACAAAAGTCTAAGACGAGTATTATTTGTCTAAGTTTCCGTGATTGAAGCACGTACCGTACGTCCGAATTGCCGATAACCCGCCTTCCCACATCAACGTGAGTTCATAGCCTCGCACTCTTTTAAATGTTTTTATGAAATATTTTATAAACCCGCGAGGGAGATAACATGTTAGTTTTGCTAAAATAGGACACCATTTGTCCCGATTGTTTGTTTATTGATTTGGACCCGAATGATTGTATGACCCGATGAATGATTAAATGACCCGATAGATGAAACGAAATGGATTATTAAAGTTAGGTTATGTCACTAAAAGTCCCATTAGCATGAATTGTGAACTATCGGGATTTGGTAGACGCTTATGCATATAATAGTACTATTTGGGGACGATCATCCCAGTTCGCGCCTTGACGGTTGATCCCCGTCGTGCCACGTTGATTGGTAAGCGAATTTATGTATGAGAAGATTTACATAGCGTGACCTTTGTGACGACATGCTAATTTAGATGGGCAAATGAGTTTCGGGATAGCTACCCGTTGTTTGTTGTAGTAAGGTAACAATGTCATGCGGCTTATAATAATCCATTATAACGAAATACTGTTATACGCACCGAATTACGATATATTGTCTAACTAGCAATACGGGGTCATATTATTGATATTATGTTTGTGTTTTGGTTTTATATAACCATATTCATATAACGGTTTTTATTTAATCTATACAACGTTGTAAAACGTATTGTATGATGTTTTTAACAAAAATGATTCGTATAATGATTTTGAAGGCGAAAGCCTATATTATGATTTTGATAAGGATTTGTATAAAATGACTTCGGCTATTTTATGGCCTATTATAATGATTTGTACAAAATGATTTTCGGTAATAATTTTATACCGATGTTATATTGATGGATTTTATTAAACTCTATGAATTCACTCGGCGTTATCGCTGACCTTTTCTTTTAACATGTTTTATCTCAGGTACTTGAAGGTAATTCTAGGGAAGACAACAAGAATTCATGGCCCGCACCTAAATACTTGTTTCCATTCAAATGCTTTGTAAAACTTTGTATGAAATAATATGACTTGGGACCTATGTAAATCTGATATTTATGAATGGAAATGCTTTATTAATAAACGACGCAATTTTTAAGCGTTGTATATGATGTGAGTAATGTGCTATCCCATAACACCAACGAGTCTTCCGCTGTATTGAGTTGTATAAATTTGGGGGTGTTACAATAATACTTAGACGAAGTGGAGTATCTTGGTGAGGAGGATGTAGTGGAGTACCTTGGTGAGGATGATGTAGTGGAGTATGACTTTGAAGCACGAGAGCGATGATCTTGGACGTGTTGAGTGGTAGACACCAAAGCAAGTGGATTAGCAGTCTTTGTTATCCGTTCAGCTCGAAGTTCATTCGCCTCATTTTGAAATTCTTTCAAAATGTCAAAGAGCGTGTGATAGTTTACCTCGTCTAACTTACTCTGTTGTTTCACCAAAGTTACGAACCGTGTCCACTCTGGTTGAAGTTGCTGTAGAAATTGCACATTAACTTGCATAGTGGAGACTTGCAAATTGTTTCTTGTCATGTCATTCATCATCTTGTAGAACCTTGAGTAGTATGAATCAATTGATTCCCCATCCAATGAAGTAAACTTGCCAAAGTTCCAAAACAAGTTAGTTTTGACGTTTTGCTTGTTAAGTTATTCTCCTTGTTGCAAGCGTTCAATGGCAAACCACATTTCTTTTGCAGTAGAGCATGCATCAACCGTTGAGTAAATATCATCCCCAATCCCACTGAGAATCAAATAGATTGCTTCTTTCTCTGCATCAATCCAAGCACGTTTCTCTTTCGAAGTGTTCTCATATGTTTCCTCAATAGTTTGCTCATCAGAACCGGTCGTCGAGTCGGTTGCTTGAATTGCAGGAATGATTATGGTAGTGAGAGTATAGGGTCCTTCTTTGATGCACCGCCGGAGAAGATCACCATTTGGTTTAGTATCAAGATATCGAATAAACCGTGATTGCCATTGTGCATATCGACCGGTCACAAGCATTGGTGGTCTCTCTTTATTTCCCGCCACCATGATGTTGTTGTTCGTCACACGATACTCTGTAGTAAATCAATCTTGATAAGCTTTAATATATTGAAGTGAAAAAGGATCTTAAGTAGATGTGTTGTGATTGTTGTTGTGGTTTAAATTCCGAAAAACGCAATTTTTCTTCAGTCCGACAATAAATTCTCCAGTCCGACAAAACGGTAGACCAAAAAATTTTGTAATCGCCAAATTTTGAAATCGAGCTAGAAATGTCCTAAAACTAGTATGGAAAAAATTTGAATTTACTTGACGGAAAAATTTTAACTCTTTTTAATCTTCGTGTAAACGATATTCCGAAACTAGTCTAGATAGTGGCTAAGTCTAAAAAATACTCGAACAAAATTTAGCTAAACATCTCATCGGAATGTGCTATCGGAATGTGCTATCGGAATGCCCATCGAAATGTTGGCTGTCGGAATGTAGGCTGTCGGAATATTGTATCGGAATGTTGTCGGAATGACCTGTCGGAATAACCTATCGGAATATTGTATCGGAATGACGTCAGAATATGACCTGTCGAAATACCTATTGCAATACAATATGTCGGAACATGACCTGTCGGAATACTGTCGGAATACACGATTGGAATAACCGTCGGAATCTTAAAACCCTTTTCCGATGGAATTCCGTCGGAATAACTGTCGGAATATGAAACCCTTTTCCGATGGAATTCCGTCAGAATAACTGTGCAGTTCTGAAACTTTAGGTAAAAATGAGATTTTTGACAAGAAATCCGCGATTTTAACCAACCAAAATCAACCAAATCCCTACCACAACTATGTAGGAGATGTAAATCAACATGTAGAGCACGAAAAACCCAAAAAGATGTAAATTATACGAATCAAATGATATAACAACAATCAATCACAAAACTACCCCATGGAGATTGATACCAATTGTTGTCCCATATTTGTGATGATTAAGAAAGGAAGAAAGAAAGAAAATAGATGAAGTAAATGAATTCTAGAGAGAGAAAGTAGTGAGAGAAAGTAGAGAGAATGTGTGAAACTTTTGGAAGATTAGATTAAGAAATAATGACAATCAACACCCTTCCTAACATGCTAGGAAGGGTATTTATAGCCTAGCCTACATGTGGCTTAATGGGCTATATGTTTGATTGGGTCGGGCTTGAATAAAATGCTTATTACCTTGAAAGAGGCCTTTTAAGCTAGCCATCAAGCCCGTAATGTCACGACTATTTTAACTAACTATTACAACGTTCTAATAAATGTTACAATATAAACCTATGACCGAACATTCTTGTTTGACTCAATATTTTGAGGCTAACAAAGCATAAACGTCATGTACAACGTGGGATGAGCAACGAAGATTCTTTTTGGTGTTTCTAATTTTTCCAATTTTTTTGTGGTTTTTGATTGTTTTTACTTTTTTTTTGATTTTGTGATTGTATTAAGTAGACAAAAATCTACAAATCTCTCCTCAAATCAAATCTCTTGACTAAAGGAGCCTCAAGGAATGTAAACAATCACATGAAGTGAACGCCTTCGATGACTTTAGAACGTCGGTGGAACACCAAAACATTCAAGAGGTTTAATCAAATGAAACCAAGAAAATATATATGATACTTAGATAATACTTTGGTTGGCAAACCCTCGATTAGCCATTTTTATCTAAACACGCACAAGCAAGCGGGGAAATGAGGCGGCGCCAAGCACATAAGAGCCTTTTTTCTTAGGGTATATTTTATAATACCCGCCTTATACCCACCTTATAGTTTTTGTTTGTCAAAATTAAGCTTCACGAAAGTAATTATCTATTTTTCCTTTTTTTTCTTGTTTGAGATTCGAATAAAATGATCGAGTGATGAAATCCCGAATCAAGGTTGTGTTTTCACACTTTTGGAGTACTTGTGAATTTATTGTTCTACGTATACAATATAGTAATATTCACACAAAAAACGAAAACCGATAATACGTATTAGTAGAGTGCTACTAATACAAATAGATATTATGGCTAATATAAAAACAACAATTGTTCAAATCAAAACACAACACGCCTCCCCGGCAGCGGCGCTAAAATGATTGTGGTAAACTTACACTTGTTTAGGAAAACAAGGTAAAAGCGGCAAGTGTTAAGTGTCGGTTTATGAAAACCAAGCACTAATGACCAAATTAAGTTCAAAGTTCGTTTCCCAAGGAGGCAAGTATGTTGTGTAAAGAAATGATTAACTTTGTGATTATAATTTATGAGAAAAGAAAAAGAGAAAGGATGACGGTTACGATTATGAATTAAACTATGACGAAAAGTCGTGCATGTAAAACCGTAAAAAATGACGAAATTTAAAAATTAACCTAAAAATTCCTAGAAAATTGCAATAAATCCTAAAAAATGTAATTAGAGTTTACAAAAAATCAAAAATCACTCAAACCTTTTATTTAATTAAATATTAATTTTTTAATGTTAATTAAAGCCCAAAAAATCAATTTAATTAACAAAAAGTCCAAAATGAGATTTTTTAACTTATAAACCTCTAAAATGACTTAACTAACTTAAAAACGTTTTTTGGAAATTTTAAAATTAATTAAAACTGTTTAAAAATGATTAAAAACTCTAAAAACTTAAAATAATTATAAAAATTCATCTAATGACAATAAAATTAATCTAAAAATTTTAAAATTCCTAACTTAATGTATTTGAACTAAGAAAAATGAAAAACTTGCAAAAATCTAAAATTTAATTTTTAATCATAAAATAATAATAAAATAATATTAAAAATCCAAAATTTATAATAAATTCTAAAAAGTTGCAAACTAGTTTATTTTACCCTAATAAACACAGAAATGAATTTGAAATTACCAAAGTACCCGTATTGGGCCTTAAAATGGGCTAAAATCAAAAGCAGTCCCTTAATGGGCTTGAAACTGGCCCAATAAGAAAAGTCCACCAAATAAGCCCAAAATCACCTACTTGACTCAAAATTTGATTTTAAGCACAAAACTCTGAAGGCCCAAAAGCTAAAAATGTGCTTATCACAGCTTAATTGTCAACAGCTTATTCTTAATGGGATTGTTGGCCCATTAAGCCATAAGCTAATGCCATAAGCTCTAATTTGACACACAAGCTTCTTTTGGGATACCAAAGAGATCTGTAAAAAAAATTGAAAAATCCCAAGAAATAAGCTTGTAATAAGCCAAAGCTCTCTATAGAAAACGACAAAATAGTCGTTTTTGAGTTCTAGGTTACCTCAAGTGCTGATTCAAGTTGCAAAAGGTTTAAAATGACTTAATTAAGAAAAATAATAAAAAAAAGTTTTCCAATAAGCACACTGAATAAGCTGGAATAAGCAAATAAGCACTTATGTAAAAGTCAAACTGTTTGATTTTCTAGTCAAACCTAAAAGTCAATCCCTAAAAAGCTCCTGATTAGTTCAATGGGTCAAATAAGGAAGATTGATCACAAAAAATAAGTTGTTGCAAGTCTGGATAAGCCAAAATGGCTTATGAATAAGTTGTTTGATAATTAACACTAGCAGTGGCTAGCAACAGGGGAAAGGAGTTCCCAATGCTTGACTTCTTTGACCTTTTGTCTTATGTGACTTTTTGTTAGATTCAGGTTAAGCAAAGGCACCCTTGTAATCAGTGGATCACAAGGAGTCAATAACAACAATAAAATCACAATTTCACCAAGCCAATTAATACAGTTTAATCAAAACATCACCAGATATGCACCAGACATGAACACAAGCAGTTATGAACTTAATAAGCATTTTTAGCAAGAATAAGCCAACCAAATTGAACCAAATGCACACAACAGCTTATATTAATTCAAATGAACATACATAAACAGGTTTCATGCACTGATTCAAAGTTTAGACAAAGATTCAAGCTCGAATAAGTTACTGATGAACAAAGAACAAGCAGTTTATGAAGTTTGCTGATATACTTGACCACAAGACCAGATTCAAACCCTCAAATCTCTTTAACAGGTTATATAAACTTGTTTTAATCACTTGTTAGCCCTAAGCATGCATACAATCTAGGTGTTTCCAAGATCTTAGGTCAAAACAAGCAGATTTCAAACTTTGATAGGACAATCAAGAAAATGATGTTCAAAAGCCAAAGACTTGCAAATATCAGCACAATACCAAGTATTTATCAGATTCAAGCACAAAACAACACTTCTCAATAAATAAAAATCAAATTGCAAGCTTAAACAGGTTAACCCAAACACCCCTTTCACTTTTTAAATCCAATTTTAAACAAGTAAATGTGTGATTTAGTGTTACCCAAGGCCAATCTAACACAATAACATGAATATTATGCAGTATCAAGCAATTTTAAGCCACAAGAACAACAAGTGTAACAGCAGAACACAAATTCACCAAAAATCAAGTACTTTATCAGATTTTGGGTAAAAGGGCTCAAACCTCATGAATGTACATCCACACTAACGAATTTTTGAGCTGATGTGCCTAGCAAAACAAGGCACAAGCTTCCACAATCAAAGCTGCTAAGAACAACAAGGTGAGTAGTAATTTATATCAAAACAGAAACATGAAAAATCTTGATTAATGCAACCTTTGTACCCACTTCTTTTTTATCCCTAAACCACAAGCTCCCAATACCTTGATAATCTTCTTATCAGGGTATTTAGATCACTTGTAATCTAAAAATTCCAAGGATGTACCAAAGACTTAGTTAAATATCAAGTTTTGAGAACACTTGGCAATTTCTTGCACAAGATTTAAAAACATGTTTTAAGACTTATCAAACACAAACATGTAACAATAATAAGCAAGGAATTAAGTTGGCACTTGGATTTCTTCAAACATTCAACCACATTTTCATTAAGATTGAAAAGGGATTTACAGAACTTTGAACAAGGAAAAACCAAGTGCAAAGCAAAAATGTAGCAGGTCCTATGCCTTATATAGGCTCCAATGATGAACTAGTAAACATAAAAAACGTAAACCCTAATGTGTAGAAGTCCCAAATTGCCCTTGAGGATGTTTGAAAATCTGAATATCATGTGAAGTTATCTTGGCAGTTTGTGTGAGGTGTAAGGATTGGAAAGTGATCAAGGGATCACAATGAAGCTTAGGAACAAAGCTGGATGCAATTAGTTGGATGGCTGTCACCTTTTGGCTTGTTCTCAAAAACGTGTGCATGGTAGTAAACATGTGAACTTGTGGGTGATGTGGCATGCAAAGTGAGGGTTGGGTTATGATTAGGGATAGCTTAATCTTAAATCTGGACAATATGGGAGTTTAATTTTGGCTTAACCAAGAAACCCCAATATGTGTTCTTGGATGAATAGTGCACGGTTTAATCCAGATTATGTCTAAAAAAGTTGTTAAGCGCCAATTTATTTAACTAATAAAGATTAGTTAAAATCTGGTATGAGTGGGATTTGACGTGGCCAAAGGGTGGTGATTGTTGTGTTTTTAGTCACTTGTTTTAGGAAAAACAAATAACCGTGGCAAGTATTAAACTCGTCGATTTAAGAAAACCGACAAGTCGAATAAATGCGGGTTCGTTCTCGAAGGAGGTGTGTGGATTAATGTACCAATATATAAAATCAAGCTTGGATTAGTATCGTTTTTGGTTTAGAAGAGAGAAAATAAAGACGAGCTACGACTACGATTAAACTACGACGATTTAACGTAAAACGCGAACGTAAATACGTAAAACGTGACGAAATTAAAAATTAAACCTAAAAATTATTTAAAAGATTAAAGTAAGTCTAAAATAATATAAATAAGAATAAAAATTCACCAAATAAATTTTAAAACCTTTTATTAATTAAATATTCAATTTTAAATGCTAATTAAAGCCCTAAAATTAAATATAATTAACAAAATGCCCAAAATATTATTTTATTGAACTAATAAATCACTTATATTATCTAAAGACTAAAAAGTATTTTTCCTAAATTTTCAAAACTATTTTTCTATTTTTAAATCACTAAAAACCATTTTTAAACTAAAATAATCATAAAAATAATAAAATAATGCTAAAAATAATTTGACAATTTTAAAAATCCTAATTTAAACTAAGGAATAGTACAAAAATGAAAAAGTTTGAAAAAACTAAAATTTTCCACTAAAAGACAAAACTGATTATAATAAAACCCTAATTAAACTAAATTAATTCTAAAAATTAATAAAAAATGTGAACAGTAAAAACTTTTTAGACTAAAAATCTTAAAATGTTTTTCTAAATCTAAGGAAATTTTTAAAACTGAAAAATATCAAATTTTTGCACTAAAAGACAAAAAGGGTAATAAAATAAAATGAATTACAATAACAATAATTAAAAAATAGCAAATGAACAATAACAGTAAATTAAACTAAACAGAAAAATCAAAAATTAAATAAGAAAAATAATGAAACAAAAATGAAGTTTTAATTCCTATTTTTGATCACTAAAGACAAAAAATCTAGAAAACTGAAAGTGACACTTGGACTGATTTTGTCCTTTTGCTTTGCAGTGGGAATGAGTAACACTAACAGTGGGAATGAGTTCCCACTGCTGTAACAGAAAAACGGGAACTGGGCATGTTTTTGGCTATATCTTTTGATTAGATTGGTATTTTGGACAAAGATTGGCACCCCTACACTCAGTGGAGTGTAGGGAGTCTATGAAAATTATAAAACACACAAGCACTTCACAAAAATCACACAAAATAACCACAAGTCAGTTACTGTATGTCTACTAAAGGGCTGTGGTACTATTGACTGGTGCAAATGGAATTTGGGTGAGTTTTGGATGGCCAAAACTCACTCAATTCCTTCCCAAATACTTACTAACTAGGTCTAAACCCCAAGTATCACCAAGGTTTAACAAATAGCACAAGTTGATGGTCAATTTAAGGCTAAAACAAGGCTGTAAGAGCAGTTACTGATTTTTAAGCTGTAAAGACCAAGTTTTATCAAGAACTTCTTTCAAAACTTAACCAAACTAGCACTATTCTTAACCAAACCTACCTTAACCAAAATAATTGTGTTGGAAAAGTTTTTTAACAGATTTAAAATTACTTAAAGCTGCCAATCCCCTTTACCCAAACACCCCCTTAAATTCAGAAATCAAACTTTTACAAACCAAACCTACTCAAAACTAGACTAAACTGGCTAATGAGTATTTAAACATGCAAGATACTAAGAACCTATCAATGACAGCTGATAAAAATACAACAATTAGAAACAATCTACAAAATCACCAAATGATCAAATTTTCAAGAAAAGGGAAGGGTTCAAGCCTTTTACCTTCCCTGACCCACATCCAGGCCAAGGGGATGGCTGATTGCCATCTTTCAATCAAGTTAAACTTGAGCTTTTGGCTTAAAGGAGCTGCTAAGTAGAGAATGATGGGTGGGGACTACTGCAGTCCCAAACACCCTTGATATATCTTTAAATGGGTAACCCTGCTAAGAGAAAGCAAACTAGAAAATGTGAACTGATACAAAGGCTTTGAGCAATAAGCTGAGCTTATTGGTTAAGCTAGCTTATAGCTTATAGCTTATTAAAAAAAATAGAAATCAATTTTTCAAATTGAAAAGCTTTTTAAAAACTCCTAAAATCTTGACAAGAAGCTTTTGAATAAGCTGAGACCAACCCCCCCCCCCCCCAATCCACTTTCACTTCAAGTGGAGTTTGGAATCAAGCTGATACAAATTTCTTTCAAAACAAAACTATGAACTTTTCTGAAAACGTTTTTTTTTAACTGGAAAAACTTTGGAAAACCTTTAAACTAACTTGCATCAAATTAAAGCTTAACTAAAAACAGAATAATGAAGGAACTCAGCTTAAGTAGATTTGATAAAAATAACACTCTAAATATTCATTTAAGTTTATAAAAAAATTACAAAAGCTGGAACAAGGGCTTACACATGTTGTAAGCTCCTTAAATACTACCGGATAGAAGTTTCTAGGCTAAAAGTGAAATACTAAAACCCTAGCAACTGAATTTCCTCTAATGCCTTTGGTCAATGAATTTGGAAAATCGTCAAAATGCAACATGTGATGGAAAGTGATGGCTAGCTGTAATCTTTCATCTGAGTCGTTCACTTGTTGTTGTGGAGGACAAGTAAAGTTTAAGAGCCCTTGATCATCTGCTTGGATTACTTATTTGCCATTTTTGAGCATACAGGGGAGCAAGGTTGGGCTACATAGGTCACGGGATGGGTATGGTTTGTTGTGGGTTTTGATTAACTCACCTTTAATTAATTATCTAGAAAACTTGGGGCAAAACCCCTTTGTTTTGTGCTTAATCAATCCTAGGCGTATTTAGGGTTTATGGTGGGATGGTTAATCTGTTTTGGGAAAAATTAAGTTTAAATGGGTGTTTAGGAGGGAAGGATTAAATAATTAAGTTAAGTTGGTGTTGGTGGAAAGGAGACGTGGAGGGGTGAGGTGTAAGGAGGGGGTGACGTGGTGGATGGTAAGTGGATGGGAGAGGTTTTATTGTCTGGCCAAAATGGTCCCTGGACTCTTTTAGATCATTCACTTTGTAATAAATAGCCAAAAAGTCCAATTCCCTTTGTTATAACTTTGAACAGCTTGTCATTTTTGGCCCAATTGGTTTATAAACTTTTATCAAGGACCAAATATGCAATGTTTGCATATTTCAAGGGCTCATAATGTAATATCTTGATAATTTAGTGACCCAAATGCAAATAGTGAGTATTGCAAGGGTATAAATTGCCAAGTCTTCAAAAGATGAAGGACTAATCTTGCCAAATCTTCAAACTTCAAGGACTTCTTTGTAAAATCTTGATTCGGGTCCGGTTCTTTGTGTTGCTTCGTTTTCCGTGTTCGTTTTTGCTTCATTCTTGTGATCATTTGTTGATTTCACGATATATGTACCTAAAATACACAATGAACAAACATAAGCATATATTTGGGTATTTTGATGATATTTTAAGCGTTTTAAGCCCGATTTGAACGATGAGACTATGTATAAATACAGTCTCATCACTCCCCCATACTAAACCATTGCCGTGTCCCCACGCAATGCTAGAATTAAGTATCATAGCACTTCCAAAATTCATTTTATGATGACATTTATTGAAGACATAAATTTAAATAAACTACTACACGTGTTTTAGACATAATGTATGGTTTTCATCACGATTAAGTGACTTTTAGGATCATAGAACAAGAACACGTGAATGCTTCGTTAGAAATAATTTCGTCGTCCTCGATTTTCACCCAATTCCATGCTAAGCGTGTAACGAGATCATTGTTATTATACGTTAGCAACACGATCACATCTCATGAGTGTTAATTATGAACCTAAACTCCCTTATTCCTACTTGGTATCTCTTATATTTATTTTGTCTTAATGATCACGAGGATACATCATTGACTTATGCGTGAATAGAGATTAGGTCTAAAATAGAGTTTTAACGATGTAACCAAAATCATTAAATTAATAATTCAACCTAATAGACAACGATGTCAAAAAATTAAGTCAACAAGAAGGATCGATAAACATGGTTTTATAACGGTTTTGAACATGAGACTTATTACCAAGACTTTTATATGCCCCCTAACGGAAGGGCCTTATTATCATTGGTTTACCTCCATCTTTTATTCAACTTCGCCATGAAGCTTTTATTAAGACTTCGGTCTTGCCTTGCCTTTTATTATCCGCCTCATCGGTGGTTTTATTAGCCAAAGACGTATATCCTCACGCTAAAGCGAATTTTGGATCTTTAAAGCTTCAAAGATTAGGGCTTGATTCACTTTCAATTTGGGCATAGATTTTTTGGCCTTGTGAGCTTCAAAGTTTTGCTTAATTTTAGGTGAGCACTTGAAATATTATTATTAGGTGAAGCTTTCGATTATTCGGGTGCCAATACTTCAAAACCGTGACGCTGGCGATACCTTAATGTTTTCCTAATTTAATTACATGGAAGCTACTAAAACAAATTAGAAAACAACAATAGTGACTAAACCGCTAAATCAATATTTATTAACAATTTATTATGCAAAAGCATGAGGAGAATAAGCTAGTAATTACTACACATGAGATCGTGACGATTACGAGACTTATAAATAACTCTATCATTTCTCGTCCTTATTTAATAGACTTAGCCTAAAAAGTTAAGGAATCGAAGCTAAGTGCTCAACACGCACGGTCGAGTCAAAAATTACTCTCATTCTCACCATCGGAAAACCTACATTCGTGTCTTAAACACTTATGAATAACAAGAAAAAAATTTAAAATTTGGCCATTTTTAACCTTATTTGTAACAAAACAATAACAAAAAGATGAAAATTGGATTGCGTGTTGACGTAAGCAAGGTGAAGTATCTACTCACCCCCCCCCCATACTAAAACTAAACATTGTCCTCAATGTTTCGAGTCTAGGGTTGAAAACACCCCCATACTAGAGACGTAGTCGAATGCTTAATCTCGAGCATGGAAAGTGTAAAACGAATAACCTAAAAGCCGTTTATGAATTATGCTAATAAGATAAACGTTAGAACGTAAAAGGATATCATCGGATATCGGAATCTCCAAAGGCCACGATCGAATCTCGAGTGCTACGTAAAACGAACACGAGAGGCTTCAATGATGTCGATGTACCTAATGAATCACAATCACAAACAACCACGAAACAAAGGTTGGAAGAGCACAAGTCCCCTCGTTACATTAGCTAAGAAAGCGATAATATTTACAAGGATAAGCATGAGAATCCCCCACGAGGCACCTTGTTTTTGATAACCGAGTCAAAAGCTCGACTCGAATCCCCATAAATGTGATCATTTAGGGATAATCATGGTATGGTCATTTTTGGTGGGGCTTACATGATAAACAATGCCCAAAAGTACGTGGAGTACTTTAAAAACCCGATATACGAATACCGGGGTCAAAGATAGCATCTTCGTTTTCAGATGAAAGACGAAACAACGCCACTCTAACATGAACCCCAATGAGGTAGAAGAAAATAGATGAGAAGTAGAAAGGTGGGGCAATGGGTAAGTCACTAAAATGAGCTACTCGAGGTAGACTCACACCAATCAAATAGATATGATTTCCATTTGTTGCATCGGTGGAAGACCGAGATTTCCCTTTACAAGCAATTCCGGGATCGTAAATCTCGTCCTCGGTGGAGAAATGTGGGGGAACATAAGGGGCTTCCCCCACACTAGATCCACACCAACCGTCGTCAAAAGGAGTAGACGAGGTGGTAGCACTCATAAAACGATGTGATGACGGAGTTAAACATGTAGAAAAATCATTTAAAACATTTTTAAAATCTTTTCCTTTTTCATCGTTTAAAAACTCTTTATGAAAACCCGATTGAATAATGTCGAAAATATTTGGCGTGTCAAATTCAAAATTAGTCGCGCTAAAATCCTCACATTTAAGTCATTGTTGGTAGGGGTGGCGGATTATATAAGTTCTCAAAACGTCGATCAATAAAGAACACCGCCCCCTCGGGGTCTACATACTCGTCATCCTCATGAACGTCGATCTCATCGATTTCTTCATCAAAGATAGGCTTGTCAAACCAAGGTTTGTCATTCCCCTCCTTGAGTATCTTAGAAACTCTCTCGAAAAGATCACGATCAAGCACGAAACCATCATTCTTTTTTGGGGATTGTTGATAAGTTAAATCCTCACGAATGTGGTAAACGTAATTCTCATTTGAGGAGTGTTGATTAGGTAACTCCTCGAGAATTGGATTTTTGGTGGTCACATGAGTTGGTTCATCATCGAAAATAAGACGTTCCAACTCATTAAGTTCATCCTCGATTTTGGAAAGATCGACCTCACTCGTAGGTGGAAGTGAAGGCATAAGAGCTAGCTCTCGTTCAATGATTTCGTCAATCTCGGGATCAAACTCATAATGATCGTACTTCACATGTTTCTTTTTAGGATAATCAAAAATTGCATGTGGATTTCGAAGTACGTGATCAAGCTCGGCAAAACCGCCATCGTCATTGTCAAAGAAAGAGTCGATGTGAGCACTCACAACCATGGTCTTACAAGTCGAATGACTAAGCTTAGGTGACTTCTCTAAGACGAGAGGATCGATGTCGATAAACCCTTTAGCCTCAACGGGTGTTGGGCTAGGCAAAGGAGGCACTTCGATGGAGTTAGAAGTTGAAGCCTCAAAGACGTGGTCCTTCGAAGGTGGTGAAGACGAGCCCATTTTGGTAATTGTCGTGATGGCACTAACGTCGCCCTTCGGAATTGGTGTTTCACTTGTTTCGCTAAATACATCCCAAAGTGAGTTTTCGTCCATAAATTTACACATACCCTTTTGAATTAGGTACACGTACTCTTTATCATTAAAATCATCATCTTTAAAACCGTTTTTCTTAATTCTTTCAAACATGCATTAAGCCTCATTCTTTCCGCTAAAGTGAACATTTTGAAATCATTAGGATTTGAATCATTAGGTTTTGAAACCTCGGTTTTTTCATTATCATTAAACACTTGGGATTTTCTAGCGAGAAAGTCCATTTTGTCATCCCCATATCGCATAGTAAGTCTCCCCTCGTGAACGTCGATTACGGTTCGAGCCGTCGATAAGAATGGTCAGCCTAAAATAATGGGACATTTAGGGTCACACTCGTAATCGGATATAACAAAATCCGCGGGAAAAACAAACTTTCCAACTTTGACATAGACATCCTCGGCTATTTCAATTGGTATAAGTGGACTACAATTTGCAAGCTCGATTGTCATGTTCGTGGGGGTAAGTGAAGGCAATCTCATCAATTTCCAAAGAGAATGAGGCATGAGATTGATGCCAGCACCTAAATCGGCAAGGGATAAACATCCCTTAATCTCGGAAAAATCACAAGGTAGTAGAAATTGGCCCGGATCCTCTTCCTTTCTCGGCATACGCCTTTTGGGTTTTTTAAGAAGGATCGATGCACAAGTTTCTTCAAGGGTTACTTTGGTAAGGTCGATAAAGCTCTCTTTTTGAACCGTGGATGGAATTGAGGTACACGAGGGTGTGCACTCTTTTCCTTGGTCGCCACGTTCACCTCATCGACTTTAGAACAATAAGACGTCCTAGAAGTCGAGGGTTGAGAAGAAGGAACAACTCGAAATCCTTCAAGGTTAGGGGTAATCACACGACCTTTCTCACGAGACGAGGCGGCTTTACATTGTTCCTTCGGATTTGCAACGGTGTCACTAGGTAACGAACTCGATGAAGCACCCGAGGCTTTGTTCATAATAGCCGAAAACATTTTTTTAATGTCAAATTGTCCTTGTTCAATCTTCGTGTTTTGTAATTTCAATGTATTAGAAAAGTCGTTTTTCAAAGTTCCAATTTCTCTCATATTAGCCTCATTCGTTTTCATGTAATTTTGAAAATCGTTTGACGAACTATTTTGATTAGAATTAAAGTTCCCTTGGTTTTGATTACTTCTTTGAAAATTGTTTTGATTCCCACTTGAAAAATTGTTTCCTTGATTGTTGTTGTTTGAAAAATTTGAGTTTTGATTATTGTCTCGATTTTGCCAATTCAAATTACGACCTTGATTATAACCTTGATTTTGATTTGAAAAATTTCCTTGTTGATTATTTCCTTGAAAATTGTTTCGGTTTTGATTAAAATTGTTGCCTTGGTTATAATTGCCTTGTTGTGATGGACCCGCGTTATTTTGATTTTGTAAATTGTTGTTTCCATTTAACGCACTCACATTCGACGTTTGGCCATCCGTAGCCGCACACTGGTAATAATTATGAGGTCCACCACAAAACGTACACGAAACCTCAACCGCTTTCACCTTAGCGGGAGCGTCTTTCTTTTGCATTTCAACGAGAAAAGACGTAAACACATTCGTCAATTTGTCGACTTTCGCATCAACTCTCTAAATGTCGCGATTAGAACTACTAACATTGGCGACATTGGCAACACTCGGTGCGTTGCGGAGTTGGTAAACCTTGGATCGGTTTTTGATAATTATCAATGCATCTTTTGGAGTCTTACACAAAAAGTTGCCACCAGCGGCGGAATTCAACGAATCTTGTTCTTGAAAATTTAGACCGTTGTAAAACGTATCGATTTGGTGCAACTCAGAAAAACCATGGTGAGGACATTGCCTAAGCAATTCCTTAAAACGATCCCACGCGTCTCTAAAAGATTCATTCGGTTTTTGCTCAAATTACGTAATTTCATTTTTGAAAAACGTCGTCTTAGACGATGGGAATAAATAATTAACGAACTTGGAAACGAGATCCTTCCACGTAGTTATCGAATTAGGTGGCTCTTTCTCGTACCAATCCTTGGCGGCACCATCGAGCGAGTACGGAAAAAGCATAAGCTTGACGACATCGGTGTCGACGTTCTTAAACTTGCTCGTGGCCAAAAGACGATCAAAATTCCGAATATGGTCGTGAGGATTATCGGCTTCACGACCTCGAAATTTCGTAGCTTGGATTAACGAAAGCATTCCGCTCTTAATCTCAAAATTCTCCGCTTCAATAGCGGAAATTACAATTGCGTCTCCATAACCCTCGGTTGGTGCTTGAAGCAATTCCATCATCGAACAATTGTCGGCCATCTCCTCTACGGTTTCTTCAACAACGATATTAGGAACGTCGGTTTCCAAATATCGTCTACGTCGTCGATTCCTTTGATTACGATTGCGTCGATTCGAAGCGTCGCTAGAATTAGAATAATCCTTCGATCGAGTGCGCATGCACTAAGCGTAGAATGGGTGGTAGCAAAGAAGATTCTTTTTGCGGCTTTTCGATTTTTCAATTTTTTGGGTTTTTGATTGTTTTTTTAATTTTTTTGGATTTTTGTTGTATTACATAGACTCAAATCTTCAAATCTCTCCTCGAATCGATCTTCTCGATTAAAGGAGCCTCAAGGAATGAAAACGATCACGTGAAGTGAACGTTCTCGATGACTTTAGGACGTTGGTGGAACACCAAAACGTTCAAGAGGGTTTAATATTGAAAACAAGCAAATATATATGATACGTAGATAATACTTGGGCGGCAAATCCTCGATTGGCCCTCTTTCTCAAAACACGCACAAGCAAGCGGGGGAAACGAGGGGGCGCTAAGCACTTAAGAGCCTTTTTCCCTTAGGTCGTGAAATACAACCGCCTAATACCCACCTTATAGTTTGTGTTAATTGAAATTAAGCCTCACGAAAGTATTTATCTATTTTTCGTTTAAACTCTTGCTTTAGATTCGAATACAATGATCGAGTGATGAAATCCCGAATCAAGGTTGCGTTTTCACGCTTTTGGAGTACTTGTATATTTATTGTTCTACGTAAGTACAATATAGTAACATATTCACAAGAAAAACGAAAACGTTAATGGATATCTACAATATAGTAAAATGATTGGTTTGTGTTTAGTTTAGGAAAACTGAACACGTTTTATTTGGATACTATAATATAATAGAGAAAAATAACAAAAATGAGTTTGTGCGATATTTATGCTTTCCAAAAATTGAAAAGCAAAAACGTACTACTCACACAAACACGATAATAATAATGGCACTATAAACACCTCCCCGGCAGCGGCGCCAAATTGATTGTTGTATTTTTAGTCACTTGTTTTACGAAAAACAAATAACCGTGGCAAGTATTAAACTCGTCGATTTAGGAAAACCGAAAAGTCGAATAAATGCGGGTTCGTTCTCGAAGGAGGTGTGTGGATTAATGTGCCAATATATAAAATCAAGCTTGGATTAGTGTCGTTTTTGGTTTAGAAGAGAGAAAATAAAGACGAGCTACGACTACGATTACACTACGACGATTTAACGTAAAACGCGAACGTAAATACGTAAAACGTGACGAAATTAAAAATTAAACCTAAAAATTATTTTAAAAAGATTAAACTAAGTCTAAAATAATATAAAAAAAAGAATAAAAATTCACAAAATAAATTTTAAAATCTTTTATTAATTAAATATTCAATTTTAAATGATAATTAAAGCCCTAAAATTAAATATAATTAACAAAACACCCAAAATAATATTTTATTGAACTAATAAATCACTTATATTATTTAAAGAATAAAAAGTATTTTTCCTAAATTTTCAAAACTATTTTTCTATTTTTAGATCACTAAAAACTATTTTTAAACTAAAATAATCAAAAAAATAATAAAATAATGCTAAAAAAAATTTGACAATTTTAAAAATCCTAATTTATACTAAGGAACAGTAGAAAAATGAAAAAGTTTGAAAAAACTAAAATTTTCCACTAAAAGACAAAACTGATTATAATAAAACCCTAATTAAACTAAATTAATTCTAAAAATTAATAAAAAATGTGAACAGTAAAAACTTTTTAGACTAAAAATCTTAAAATGTTTTTCTAAATCTAAGGAAATTTTTAAAACTGAAAAATATCAATTTTTTGCACTAAAAGACAAAAAGGGTAATAAAATAAAACGAATTAAAATAGCAATAATTAAAAAAATAGCAAATGAATAGTAACAGGAAATTAAACTAAAAAGAAAAATCAAAAATTAAATAAGAAAAATAATGAAACAAAAATGAAGTTTTAATTCCTATTTTTGATCACTAAAGACAAAAAATCTAGAAAACTGAAAGTGACACTTGGACTGATTTTGTCCTTTTGCTTAGCAGTGGGAATGAGTAACACTAACAGTGGGAATGAGTTCCCACTGCTTTAATAGAAAAACGGGAACTGGGCATGCTTTTGGCTATATCTTTTGATTAGATTGGTATTTTGGACAAAGATTGGCACCCCTACACTCAGTAGAGTGTAGAGAGTTTATGAAAATTATAAAACACACAAGCACTTCACAAAAATCACACAAAATAACCACAAGTCAGTTACTGTATGTCTACTACAGGGCTGTGGTACTATTGACTGGTGCAAATGGAATTTGGGTGAGTTTTGGATGGCCAAAACTCACTCAATTCCTTCCCAAATACTTACTAACTAGGTCTAAACCCCAAGTATCACCAAGGTTTAACAAACAGCACAAGTTGATGGTCAATTTAAGGCTAAAACAAGGCTGTAAGAGCAGTTACTGATTTTTAAACTGTAAAGACCAAATTTTATCAATAACTTCTTTCAAAACTTAACCAAACTAGCACTATTCTTAACCAAACCTACCTTAACCAAAATAAGTGTGTTGGAAACGTTTTTTAACAGATTTAAAATTACTTAAAGCTGCCAATCCCCTTTACCCAAACACCCCCTTAAATTCAGAAATCAAACTTTTACAAACCAAACCTACTCAAAACTAGACTAAACTGGCTAATGAGTATTTAAACATGCAAGATACTAAGAACCTATCAATGACAGCTGATAAAAATACAACAATTAGCAACAATCCACAAAATCACCAAATGATCAAATTTTCAAGAAAATGGAAGGGTTCAAGCCTTTTACCTTCCCTGACCCACATCCAGGCCAAGGGGATGGCTGATTGCCATCTTCCAATCAAGTTAAACTTGAGCTTTTGGCTTAAAGGAGCTGCTAAGTAGAGAATGATGGGTGGGGACTACTGCAGTCCCAAACACCCTTGATATATCTTCAAATGGGTAACCCTGCTAAGAAAAAGCAAACCAGAAAATGTGAACTGATACAAAGGCTATGAGCAATATGCTGAGCTTATTGGTTAAGCTAGCTTATGGCTTATAGCTTATTAAAAAAAATAGAAATCAATTTTTCAAATTGAAAAGCTTTTTTAAAAACTCCTAAAATCTTGACAAGAAGATTTTGAATAAGCTGAGACCAACCCCCCCCCCCCCAATCCACTTTCACTTTAAGAGGAGTTTGGAATCAAGCTGATACAAATTTCTTTCAAAACAAAACTATGAAGTTTTCTGAAAAAGTTTTTTTTTAACTGAAAAAACTTTGGCAAACCTTTAAACTAACTTGCATCAAATTAAATTTTAACTAAAAACAGAATAATGAAGGAACTCAGCTTAAGTAGATTTGATAAAAATAACACTCTAAATATTCAATTAAGTTTAAAAAAAATTACAAAAGCTGGAACAAGGGCTTACACATGTTGTAAGCTCCTTAAATACTACTAGATAGAAGTTTCTAGGCTACAAGTGAAATACTAAAACCCTAGCAACTGAATTTCCTCTAATGCCCTTGGTCAATGAATTTTGAAAATCGTCAAAATGGCAACATGTGATGGAAAGTGATGGCTAGCTGTAATCTTTCATCTGAGTCGTTCACTAGTTGTTGTGGAGGACAAGAAAAGTTTAAGAGCCCTTGATCATCTGCTTGGATTCCTTATTTGCCATTTTTGAGCATACAGGGGAGCAAGGTGGGGCCACATAGGTCACGGGATGGGTATGGGTTGTTGTGGGTTTTGATTAACTCACCTTTAATTAATTATCTGGAAAACTTGGGGCAAAACCCCTTTGTTTTGTGCTTAATCAATCCTTGGCGTATTTAGGGTTTATGGTGGGATGGTTAATCTGTTTTGGGAAAAATTAAGTTTAAATGGGTGTTTAGGAGGGAAGGATTAAATAATTAAGTTAAGTTGGTGTTGGTGGAATGCAGACGTGGAGGGGTGAGGTGTAAGGAGGGGGTGACGTGGTGGATGGTAAGTGGATGGGAGAGGTTTTAGTGTCTGGCCAAAATGGTCCCTGGACTCTTTTAGATCATTCATGTGACAATCCGTCAATTTATGGTCGATATTTTATTCTCAATATTCATTTGAAAATATTATTTTATGAACTCACTTATTTTTGGGAGGAAATTTGGATTTACGTCTTGGAGTAGCATCGACTACGTCTAAATCGGAGGATTCAACGTTACGTGCTTAGGTTTGCATACACCGTCTTTGGTGGCAGTCCGACATTTCAGAAAATAAATATGTCCATGAATATTATTTTGGAGTTTTAAATTTGTGTTGGTTCATAAACTCACAAATTTACGAGAAGAGATTAGGACTTACGATTTTATTTTAACGTCCTTTACGACTAAACCGGAAACCTTAGGATTACGTATTTACGTTTTCGAACTCCGTTTTTGATGAGACAATATTTATTGGATTCGTTTGTGACGTTGATTCATAATTTATAAAAACGTTTTTCGTAAAACGACCCGAGGGCACGCAAATCGAGGAAACTAGAATCGAGGAATACCCGTAAACTAGTGAGATGGGACAAAATACATTGTCCCACCCCACTAGCACACATGGGGCGGCCAAAAAGCTACCAACACATTACTTATGTGTCAAATGGTAGCAAGTAACTAACACTTGTCTCAATTAGCTTCAAAGTTAAGCCAACACTCCTCAAAACCATTTGCAACTCTCACACACATCATTTCACACATGCAAAACCACCTCAAACACTCTCTTCCTCCTCCATTGTGCCGTCCCATTTGCTCCACAAAAACACCATCATTGATCAAAAATCAACCATGAAATCTTATGTTATATACACATATGTTGAAGCCCTTTTGAAACCCTATTGATTGGTGGTCCTTATAACATCCAAGGAGGAGTTTTCATGGAGTAGTAGGGCTGATTTTCCACAAGGTGTCTATGAAGAATGGTGGTCTTGAAGATGGTCTTGGTGCATCACAAGTTTCTCCATCAAATTCCATGTTTTGATCACAACCAACATCAACTTGGTGGTATAAAGATTGTCCTCTTCATCTTCTTATTATTTTGATTATGTAAACATGTATTTTATTTCCTATTGTATATGTATATGATGATTATATGATGATAAAAATTTTGTGTGGGGATTTGGTGTTGATAAACATGATTAAAAAGGTGAAAAACTATAAAGAACAAGGCTAAAATCTTGCTTAAAAGTGATGGCTGTATAAAACAGTAAAGAAACAGGTCATGGACTGATAAAATGATGAAGTAGAATCCATTTACAGTAAGCTATATGTCTTGTACACATGTGAGAGTTGGCCATGCAATGGAATCAAAATAATGAGTGAGATATGATCAAAACAAGTTAGGTGGTCTAATCTGAATAAGCAGTTTTGTAGGGACTGTTAAGGCATGATAAACTTAAAATGGGCAGTAGCTATAACTAAGTTAAATGTAGCACATAATATAAAGAACATGTCACCCAAAAATGAGCTTCTAATTCATTATAGAACTCTAGATATGGTAAAAATGGTGAACATGAAGATAAAAATCAGATTTTTGGAAATTAATGTTTATTATTATTATATAAGCACTCACATTTTATTTTATAAAATGTATAATAAAAACCCACTAACTTATAAAACTTATTTATATGAATATATAAAAGGTTAATTAAATGGATAAATTATATAAATGGTAATGAAATAATATTTATAAGTAATAAAAAGTATAAACTTGATTTTTACGACTTTTTCGGCTATTGCCGTGAAATTAACGTTTTTCGCCAAATAAAACTTAGACGACCAAACCCGTCTAATGTAAAGTTTATAAAAGTCATATACTGATGTATAGGTAACTAATACAAGTAAAAACCGATAAAACCCGAACTATAAGAAATACGGACATTTACGAGCTAACTAAGCATATTGGACTAACAATTGGACTAAATAAGATAAAAACTTGTAAAAAGAACTTATTGGGATTAACCCATTTGGGCCCAACATGTAAAGTTTAAATACTGATAATATAAGTACAAAATGGATTAAAACAAGTTAAATAACTTATAATAAGTTTATTGGACTTAAAATGTGTAAATAGATAAAACTAGTAAACTAGTATAAAAGTTATCGACATATAACACTCGAATGAGTAAACGAGAATATGTAAACCCACTTGATCATCATATATAAATAATCATCATATGTATACATAATTGTTATTTTATAAAGTCATTGGACATGAGTCTAAGACGAGTATTATTTGTCTAGGTTTCCGTGATTGAAGCACGTACCGTACGTCCGAATTGCAGATAACCCGCCTTCCCACATCAACGTGAGTTCATAGCCTCGCACTCTTTTAAATGTTTTTATAAATGTTTTATAAACCCGCGAGGGAGATAACATGTTAGTTTTTATAAAACTAGGACACCATTTGTCCCGATTGTTTATTTATTGATTTGGACCCGAAAGATTGAATGACCCGATTGTATGACCCGATAAATGATTAAAGGACCCGATAGATGAAATTAATGGATTATTAAAGTTAGGTTATGTCACTAAAAGTCCCATTAGCATGAATTGTGAACTACCGGGATTTGGTAGACGCTTATGCATTTAATAGTACTATTTGGGGACGATCACCCCAGTTCCCGCCTTGACGGTTGATCCCCGTCGTGCCACATTGAATTGTAAGCGAATTTATGTATGAGAAGATTTCCATAGCGTGACCTTTGTGACGACACGCTACTTTAGATGGGAAAAATTGGTATCGGGTTAGCTACCCGTTGTTGGTTTAGTAAGGTAACAATGTCATGCGGCTTATAATAATCCAAATTAACGAAATACTAATAGACGCTCCGAATTACGATGTATTGCCTGACTAGCAATACAGGGTCATACTATTGATATTATATTTGTGTTCTGGTTTTCATAACCATATTCATATAACGGTTTTTATTTGATTTTATACAACGTCATAAGACGTATTGTATGATGTTTTTACGACATTGGCTCGTATAATGATTTTTAAGGCAAATGCCTATATTATGATTTTCGATAAGGATTTGTATAAAATGACTTTGGCTATTTTAAGGCCTATTACAAAGATTTGTACAAAATGATTTTTGGTAATAATTTTATACCAAAGTTATATTGATGGAATTTATTAAACTCTATGAATTCACTCGGCGTTATCGCTGACCTTTTCTTTTAACATGTTTTATCTCAAGTACTTGAAGGTAATTCTCGGGAAGACAACAAGAATTCATGGCCCGCACTTAAACAATATTTTTCCATTCAAATACTTTGTAAAACTTCGTATGAAATATAATGACTTGGGACCGATGTAACTTTGATGTTTATGAATGGAAATGATTTATTATTAAACGACGCGATTTTTATGCGTTGTCTATGATGTGAGTAATGTGCTATCCCGTAACACCAACGAGTCTTCCGCTGTATTGAGTTGAATAAATTTGGGGGTGTTACAGTTTGGTACCAGAGCTCTCAGTATAGAGAACGAAAGATTTTTAAAACCAAGGTTTTGAATAAAACATTTTAAAATCTTTTAACTAAAAACATTTTTCTAAAATGTCTAAAAATCTTTTGACTATAACGGTGCCGAAGAATTCCCGAGTTACCGACAAGGCCAGACTGAGAAGTGTTATTTTAATATATATATATATATATAACTTGGATTATATATATATATGATGTAATTTTATTACATGATTGTTTGATGATTATTTTGATATTTATACGAGGTATTTATACGACGTAGATTGTCACAAGGAACCCTAAATCCCCTAGTAAATTAATCGAAGCTATTCTCGTAGGAATTCTAGCTATCCTAGATCTAAACCAAGTTGTGGATATTTATGATCCCAACAAATGGTTAATATTCGTAGAAATGTAGATATTAGTTGATTGTGATATTGAAAAAGAATTGGCGAGATGTCATCAGATATCGATGTCATGACAATCTTTCCTTATAGAGTGGAGTTTGACAAAACGTTATCACCTGGAAAGATGTCATCTGATTCGTTGTCATCCAATTCTTAAATTGAAATCGAAAGGGTGAATGTTGCACTTGAGGCTGTCATTGGAACCATTACCCAAAAGCCTCATGCCACTAATACCTTTCCGAGAAGTCTAATTGAATGTATGAGTCATCTCATACTAGTGACTCATTTAATAATTATTGATAAAGGAGTTATAGGATTGGAATTAAGTGTTGATCATATCGAGATTTTATTGCCCTATTAAGGTGTAAGAATAAGATTGAAAGTATTGGAAAATGAGGTAGAATATCGCATTGAGTATAAATTGGTTGGAACTTGAATAAAGTAAAATTTAACTCGTATGGAATATGAGATTGATAAGAGGAAGTTGTTAAGTTCTGTGATGGAATTATAAGGTTTTAATTGATTGTTAGTTTGTGTTAATTGTTGTTCCTAGGCCATTGTCCACTGACGAGGATGCCCAGTGTCCAAGAAATAAATTGAAGAAATCTTCTTCTGAATTGAGACCGATGGATCTTCTGGGACATGTGGAACACCTAATGACTTTTGTAGATTAGTGTTCATTGTAGTATCTTTTAAAAATAATCCCTAACTTAACTGAGACATCAGTTGGTAGGATGAGTTCTGAGAATTGTATGACATAGTGACACGTAATGTGTTACGGTACAATTTTGACTTGTTTGTGATTAATGAAAAGACTACCTTTGATTGCTAAACTCTACATGTATCGATGTTATCTATCTTTTATTGCTTCATCCTAATGCTCGCATTAGTGATGAAACCATAGAACAAGTACTCATCTTGAATCGAGTTACGTTATGGATTATTCTTTTGAGTGCCATCGAGATCATGAACCTCATGATTACTTGGCTAAGCTCATTTCCTATCTTACTGTAGTTAGTTCTTGATGAACAACTTTTCAACACTCTTTTGCAGATCACACATTGTTTTTATAAAGTTAAAACGGTATCCTTTGAGAAAATTTAATTTTCATCACTATAAGGATTATTCAAAGTGAGATTTATGAAACACTTTGGAAACTTAATTGTTTCCATAACAAAGAAAATCTTTGTAAATTTATTTTTGATTCTTATTTAAGAATTAAGCATGAAAATAATTTTATTATAAACATGATGATAAAATTTTGACGAACTGAGTATTGCATCGTTAATCTTGAAATTGTATATAGTTGCGCGCCTACATACAATTTGGAATGGACCATGCAAGGCTGATTAGTAGTCACCATAAAACTGATTAATAAACACTAAATTTTCTTTGAAGATTGTGAAAGATTAAAATTTATGAGATCTACAAGAAGTGAAAAATAAGGACATAGTGTTAGGGACACCTACATATGTGCCCATACTATTTATTCTTCTGAGTCGAATTTACTCATCTGTGGAAATTGTCTTATTCGACAATTGACAATTCTTTCTTGTCCAATTCTCCCGTAGCGAGATTCTTAGGAAAAGTATTTGATTACCGAATGTTGATACCCGATTGGATGTATCGACGTTCCTATCATTTCTTTTGATCCTATCATTTCTTTTGATTTGATTTCATTTGAATGACCTGGGTAACGATCCGAGGAGCTTTCGAATGCGTACTCATATTATGAAAACATGGGATATATTCATATTCATTAAATGTTTTCGTCTGTATCTGATTTGAAATTCTCTCGCATAGATTTTGCGTTGACCTTACTCTTTAGATGAAAGTTGTGTCTCCATATATCCTTGAATTTATGAAGGATTATGAATTATTATTAGTCTTTTGAGAAGTTCACATCTTATCGACGACAATAAAACTAGAAAGTTGATAGTGCCAGTAGAATGGATTGATTGATTATGACATGACGACATTGTCTTAATTGATGGGAACTCGAATAGAATTCCCCTAAAAGATAAGATGTTGATTATTAAAAGTGATCTAAATAATTCTTGGTGGATGACGATATCCTGTATTTAGACTTGAAATCTATACCGTGAATTATTGTGAACTAGTCATAGATATTATAATCTAGAAAGAACCTAATATTAATTTATTAAAAGATGTTTCTGTTATTTGAAACTTTAGTAAGTATTTGTTAATGAATTACCTAGACTTTTTCCATTAAGGCAAGTTGAAATTGGTATTGATTATATTCCCGGTGCTGCACTTGTGGCTTGTGCACTGTATGTCAGCATCTGAATTTAAGGAATTACCGTACAACTAAGAGAGTTGTCGGAGAAAGATTTTATTCTACCTAGCATGTCATCATGAAGAGCTATGGTGTTATCATTCCTTATATTTATAAATTACTGTGAACTGAGTAAATTGACAATCGAAAACGATATCCATAACTCGAAATGGAAGATTTATTCGATCATTTACAAGGTTCTAGCGTTTGTTTATAAGATTTGATCCGCGGCATGGTTATCATCAACTTCGCGTCCGCGAAGAGGATTATCTATTCCAATCACTACATCCGGTACTTGTAATGAACATTATGAGTTTCATGTTATGTCGTTTGGATTGACTAATACACATGTAGCATTCATAAATTTTGTGAATCACGTGTTTAGGCTGTAATTTGATAAATTCATGCTTGTGATCATTAAGGATTATTTGTTTGTTTATAAGAATAAGAATGAAGTTAATAATTAATTATAGATTGCCCTGAATTGGCCGAACAATAAAAACCTGTACCTTGAATATTTAACATGTGATTAACGGCTTAATACTTTACATGATTTAACCGTGTGATTAATAGATAATGGAAACTATATTGACTTTTCAAAGATTAGAACCATTAACGCTTAGGGATTAAAAACTTAATCCTTTACATAAAATGACCGTTGGATTAATAATGGTAAGATGTATGCATATAGACTCTTAAAAAAAATTAAGAGCCCTTTTAAGACTTTGGATTTTTACCAAAAAGAAAATGGAAATAAGTTTTGACAAATGTTTTAACAAAGGATTTTGAGAGATTATTCCCTTATAACTAAAACATTTAACTAAACTTCTGTTTAGGGGTAAATGTTTGTGTATACTTCTAGACAACTTAAGAAAAATTGCGGAAACTATATAACTTATGACTTGAAATTTGAAACGACAACTTTTGCTTTTCAACTAAGAAAATTTGGACCAAAGATTTTTCGAACATTTACGAATCTTATTAAATATTTTCGATAAATCAATAAAAATCGTGTTAATTAAATTCAAATTTTATTTAGAACACCTCTATATAATTGGACAAACTGAGAAACTTTAAAAACTTTTTGTGTTTACGTTTCATAAAAAGTAAATATTTATTTAATTGTAATAATTATCGACGCTTTGAAACGTCAGATTAAGCAAAACTGATAAAAATGATAGTTGAGACGAAACTGAAACATAAAAGATATGAAGAAAGAATTTTGAATAAATACAGTTATGATATTTATTTCATCAGGAGAAAGTGAACGTAATTACTGACGCATAATAAAGAAAGAATATCTGAGTGAATTGTGGACATGATAATTATATCATCATGAGAAGTGAATATAGATACCGACGCATTATGTAGAAAAGATAAAGAACCAGTTAGGACATGTTCCTTAATAATGAAGGTGCAAAATAATTTGTGAACAATATAAAAATAAACAATGATTGTAAAAAGATAATATAGATAATAAAAAGGGGTTCGCGGCTAGTGTGAACCATTAGAATTAAGGAGCTGATGGCATTAAATGTTTTAAAGACCACATGTGATTGTCTAAATATGGAGGATTGTGAGATATAGTTATGTTGGAATTTGTAAGTATAAGTATTCTATTTATGTCATTTATGACTAAAAGTATCTTTGTCTGAAGAAGTTGTACTGATGGCAATCATGAAGGCAGACATCGCCTCATACATTAGTAAACGTCTAGCTATTGCTAAGGTCATCATCTGAATTAGATTCGATTTGGGTCATCGTCGACAGACTGACCAAATCTGCTAATATCATTCTCGTTAATGATAGAATCTTGATGAAGAAATAGACTCTTTTATTTAAAAGAGTTATGTAAACATAGTGTGCCTGTATCGATCATCTATATATCAAGATCCTCGCTTCGCATCGAATTTCTAGAGATTTGCTCAGAAGTCATTGAGAACGAACCTTGATGAGACTACTATGTACCACCCCAACCGAAGGGACGAGGTAAAGTAACGATACAAAATACTATAAGTGCTGTTTTATGTTTAAATGATTGACCTTTGGTAATGAACCGTATAATCGTTTTCCTTTGGGAAGATTATCCTTGATAATCATCGTATTAGGATCGAGATCGAATCTTGTTAGGATCTAAATATTAGAGCATCTGTAAGCAGAAGTTGAGATGAAGACATCCGACATACACCCACTGTGAGTTGGACGTGTCTTTTAGGCTTAAGGTTTCCTATGATGGCGAACCTATCCTTGCAAAATACCCGACCCGTGAAATCTGAAATGATTGCTGAAATTAGGATTTGATTATTGACAGCCGGTAGTGGGCAAGAGGTTATGTAAATGTGAAATGTAGATCTTGAAGTGCCAAATGGGTAGCGAAGTTATGCCAAAAATTTTAACCTTGGAAAATGAATTCATGATCTAACAAATCATGGGATATAAGTCCCCGTTGTATGGGACCATTAAGATGATGTAAAAGTTGGGATTGAAAGGCATATAAGCTGGATCTACCCTAGGACTTCAAGAACTGCGTGAATTATGTTTCGAAAATCGAACTTGATGGAATATCTATCAAGTGAAAATCTGATTGTTCTTAGTAAAGCTTAGATCGGCGAAAAGTTGCATTCATCAGAAACCTGTGAACATCATGGATAGAGAAAGTAAGTCAACATTAAGCCTGATCTTATTCCCGTAGTTATGTTTGGTAGAACTCGCGTATTGTAATGAATTGCACTTGTGAGAAAAGACCGAATGTGGAGGAAATACCCACATGGCTATAACTCTATAAGAAGCGAGTAGTAAGGTAAGATGATCTTTGAGGACAAAGATCTTGTTTAGGGGTAAATGCTGTGACAATCCGTCAATTTATGGTCGATATTTTATTCTCAATATTCATTTGAAAATATTATTTTATGAACTCACTTATTTTTGGGAGGAAATTTGGATTTACGTCTTGGAGTAGCATCGACAACGTCTAAATCGGAGGATTCAACGTTACGTGCTTACGTTTGCATACACCGTCTTTGGTGGCAGTCCGACATTTCAGAAAATAAATTTGTCCATGAATATTATTTTGGAGTTTTAAATTTGTGTTGGTTCATAAACTCACAAATTTACGAGAAGAGATTAGGACTTACGATTTTATTTTAACGTCCTTTACGACTAAACCGGAAACCTTAGGATTACGTATTTACGTTTTCGAACTCCATTTTTGATGAGACAATATTTATTGGATTCGTTTGTGACGTTGATTCATAATTTATAAAAACGTTTTTCGTAAAACGACCCGAGGGCACGCAAATCGAGGAAACTAGAATCGAGGAATACCCGTAAACTAGTGAGATGGGACAAAATACATTGTCCCACCCCACTAGCACACATGGGGCGGCCAAAAATCTTCCAACACATTACTTATGTGTCAAATGGTAGCAAGTAACTAACACTTGTCTCAATTAGCTTCAAAGTTAAGCCAACACTCCTCAAAACCATTTGCAACTCTCACACACATCATTTCACACATGCAAAACCACCTCAAACACTCTCTTCCTCCTCCATTGTGCCGTCCCATTTGCTCCACAAAAACACCATCATTGATCAAAAATCAACCATGAAATCTTATGTTATATACACATATGTTGAAGCCCTTTTGAAACCCTATTGATTGGTGGTCCTTATAACATCCAAGGAGGAGTTTTCATGGAGTAGTAGGGCTGATTTTCCACAAGGTGTCTATGAAGAATGGTGGTCTTGAAGATGGTCTTGGTGCATCACAAGTTTCTCCATCAAATTCCATGTTTTGATCACAACCAACATCAACTTGGTGTATAAAGATTGTCCTCTTCATCTTCTTGTTATTTTGATTATGTAAACATGTATTTTATTTCCTATTGTATATGTATATGATGATTATATGATGATAAAAATGTTGTGTGGGGATTTGGTGTTGATAAACATGATTAAAAAGGTGAAAAACTATAAAGAACAAGGCTAAAATCTTGCTTAAAAGTGATGGCTGTATAAAACAGTAAAGAAACAGGTCATGGACTGATAAAATGATGAATTAGAATCCATTTACAGTAAGCTATATGTCTTGTACACGTGTGAGAGTTGGCCATGCAATGGAATCAAAATAATGAGTGAGATATGATCAAAACAAGTTAGGTGGTCTAATCTGAATAAGCAGTTTTGTAGGGACTGTTAAGGTATGATAAACTTAAAATGGGCAGTAGCTATAACTAAGTTAAATGTAGCACATAATATGAAGAACTTGTCACCCAAAAATGAGCTTCTAATTCATTATAGAACTCTAGATATGGTAAAAATGGTGAACATGAAGATAAAAATCAGATTTTTGGAAATTAATGTTTATTATTATTATATAAGCACTCACATTTTATTTTATAAAATGTATAATAAAAACCCACTAACTTACAAAACTTATTTATATGAATATATAAAAGGTTAATTAAATGGATAAATTATATAAATGGTAATGAAATAATATTTATAAGTAATAAAAAGTATAAACTTGATTTTTACGACTTTTTCGGCTATTGCCGTGAAATTAACGTTTTTTGTCAAATAAAACTTAGACGACCAAACCCTTCTAATGTAAAGTTTATAAAATTCATATACTGATGTATAGGTAACTAATACAAGTAAAAACCGATAAAACCCGAACTATAAGAAATACGGACATTTACGAGCTAACTAAGCATATTGGACTAACAATTGGACTAAATAAGATAAAAACTTGTAAAAAGAACTTATCGGGATTAACCCATTTGGGCCCAACATGGAAAGTTTAAATACTGATAATATAAGTACAAAATGGATTAAAACAAGTTAAATAACTTATAATAATTTTATTGGACTTAAAATGTGTAAATAGATAAAACTGGTAAACTAGTATAAAAGTTATCGACATATAACACTCGAATGAGTAAACGAGAATATGTAAACCCACTTGATCATCATATATAAATAATCATCATATGTATACATAATTGTTATTTTATAAAGTCATTGGACATGAGTCTAAGACGAGTAATATTTGTCTAGGTTTCCGTGATTGAAGCACGTACCGTACGTCCAAATTGCTGATAACCCGCTTTCCCACATCAACGTGAGTTCATAGCCTCGCACTCTTTTAAATGTTTTTATAAATGTTTTATAAACCCGCGAGGGAGATAACATGTTAGTTTTCATAAAACTAGGACACTATTTGTCCCGATTGTTTATTTATTGATTTGGACCCGAAAGATTGAATGACCCGATTGTATGACCCGATAAATGATTAAAGGAACCGATAGATGAAATTAAATGGATTATTAAAGTTAGGTTATGTCACTAAAAGTCCCATTAGCATGAATTGTGAACTACCGGGATTTGGTAGACGCTTATGCATTTAATAGTACTATTTGGGGACGATCACCCCAGTTCCCGCCTTGACGGTTGATCCCCGTCGTGCTACATTGATTGGTAAGCAAATTTATGTATGAGAAGATTTCCATAGCGTGACCTTTGTGACGACACGCTACTTTAGATGGGCAAAATTGGTATCGGGTTCGCTACCCGTTGTTGGTTTAGTAAGGTAACAATGTCATGCGGCTTATAATAATCCAAATTAACGAAATACTAATAGATGCTCCGAATTACGATGTATTGCCTGACTAGCAATACAGGGTCATACTATTGATATTATATTTGTGTTCTGGTTTTCATAACCATATTCATATAACGGTTTTTATTTGATTTTATACAACGTCATAAGACGTATTGTATGATGTTTTTACGACATTGGCTCGTATAATGATTTTTAAGGCAAATGCCTATATTATGATTTTCGATAAGGATTTATATAAAATGACTTTGGCTATTTTAAGGCCTATTACAAAGATTTGTACAAAATGATTTTTGGTAATAATTTTATACCAAAGTTATATTGATGGAATTTATTAAACTCTATGAATTCACTCGGCGTTATCGCTGACCTTTTTTTTAACATGTTTTATCTCAGGTACTTGAAGGTAATTCTCGGGAAGACAACAAGAATTCATGGCCCTCACTTAAACAATATTTTTCCATTCAAATACTTTGTAGAACTTCGTATGAAATATAATGACTTGGGACCGATGTAACTTTGATGTTTATGAATGAAAATGATTTATTATTAAACGACGCGATTTTTATGCGTTGTCTATGATGTGAGTAATGTGCTATCTCGTAACACCAACGAGTCTTCCGCTGTATTGAGTTGAATAAATTTTGGGGTGTTACAATTCACTTTGTAACAAATAGCCAAAAAGTCTAATTCCCTTTGTTATAACTTTGAACAGCTTGTCATTTTTGGCCCAATTGGTTTATAAACTTTTATCAAGGACCAAATATGCAATGTTTGCATATTTCAAGGGCTCATAATGTAATATCTTGATAATTTAGGGACCCAAATGCAAATAGTAAGTATTGCAAGGGTATAAATTACCAAGTCTTCAAAAGATGAAGGACCAATCTTGCCAAATCTTCAAACTTCAAGGACTTCTTTGGAAAATCTTGATTCGGGTCCGGTTTTTTGTGCGGCTTTGTTTCCCGTGTTCGTTTATGCTTCATTCTTGTGACCATTTGTTGATTTCACGATATCCGTACCTAAAATACACAATGAACAAACACAAGCATATATTTGGGTACTTTGATGATATTTTAAGCGTTTTAAGTCCGATTTGGACGATGAGACTATGTATAAATACAGTCTCATCAGGTGGGTTTTCATTGGTTGTGAGGGTGAGTGGGACACTTGGCAGCTGCTGAGTGGCCTAGGTAACTTTCATGTCTTGGCAAAACAAACCCCCTTCCTTTCTTATTTCTTTCACTTTGTTTTTAATAGCATGAAAACTGATTTCCTTTGTAAATAAACTTTCAGTTTTCACACTTTTGCCCCAAATAGTTTCCAAAAATATTTTCAAGGGTATTTCTTGTAAATTCATGATATTTGAAGGGGTGTTTTGGCATTTTCTTCATTCTTCAAGGTGTTGACTTGTGTTGTTGACTTCTTGGAGGACTAATATTGACAAGTCTTTAAATTTGAGGGACTATTCTTGCCAATTCTTCAAAGTGGAGGGCCCTTTTTGTAAATTGACAAACTTTAAGGACCAGTCTTGTAAGTATGAATAAACAAGGGTTTAAAGTGTCAATTCTTCAATATTGGAGGACCTTTCTTGTACAATCTTCAAATCTTCAAGGGTTATTCTTGGAAAATCACCATTAGGGCTTGGTTTATTTGCGACTTCATTTCCCGTGTTCGTTTTTGAATGTTCCTTGTGATCTTTTGTCATTTTCTCAATATCCGAAACTAAAATACAGATGTAACAAACACAAGCATATATTTGGAATTTTTCATGATATTTAATGCATTTTAAGCCCATTTTGGACGATGAGACTATGTATAAAAGCAGTCACATCAGTCAGTTGGTATACATGTGATATTGTAGTGTTGAAACAATCTCGGTGGTTCATTTAGGAGTGGAGAACACGAAAATGCATCCAAATTGTCCAATCTCTGAATTCTCTTGTCTTCATCCTCTTGGAAGCGACCAAAGCTTGTGAGGGGGACCATGGAGCTCAGCTGGAAATAAATATTGCATATGGGATTATTTCTACACACTTAAATTACCGAACAAACTTGGAAATTTGTTTTTACCCTTTAATTTAGGGTAAATCAAACCTAGGTTGGGGTATTTGGGTTGGGTGACGAATAGTGCTCGATTTGATCTGTAAAACCCGCATTAAAATACTATGAACAGTACACAACACGTAAAATACGATAAAATTAAAACTTCCCATTTATAATATAATTCAAGTGTCACGATATTAATTAACATGTACTTACGTATATATTATAAATGTATGACGATCACGACATATAAAATCCATGATAACTAAACATGAATGAACACAAATATATTTTAACTTAATAAAAGCTTCGGGTTTTCCCTTGTGTGCCCCATATGTCGCGGCTAAGAGAACAAAGAAAGGAGGAAGTGGGCTTGGCCCATGACCCAACTAGAAACCATAACAAGAAAACAACCAGGGAACTTTATTCATAATTTTAGGTTACAGAAAACTAAGAGAACCCTTGTCTCCCTTCCTTCTTGCCGCCGGCCATAGATCACCACCAAGGACGACCTGGACGATTTTTTTACTTGATTCCTTGAGTGTACGTGTTCGTGATCATAACCTTCTCTTCCGCGAGTTCGGTATAATCAAACAATCCTTTTTCTTTTAATTCCTTTATGAATTCATGATATTAATTTAATTAATCTTAAAAACAAGTCAAGAAAACATATGGGAATAAGTAAAACATAAATTAGGGGGTGTTTGGTGTTGCTTTGTTCGGCCAAGACCCAAACCGAGAGAAACTAAGCTCTTGGTGGTGTTTGTTTTACCCAACCGAGAACTTAAGGTCTTGGTGTAAGGTTCGTTTGGTTCGGACGCAGGCCAGGGTACCCGACCGCGAGTCGGGGGTGTGTGTTTTCATTTGATTTCATGTCAATCGAGACCAATAGGGTTTCAGTGGGACTTTTAGTGAAAACAGTGGAAACCGGTGACAAACCGGTGGGAACCGGCACTCAGTCGGTGTGAACCGGGCTCGGCAGTGGTAGTCGTGGCTCGGCAGTGGGAACCGAAGGCAACCAGTAGCTACTGGTCAGCCGGTCTAGCCACTGGTGGGACTGTTTGTTTCGGCTTATATGTGACACGGGTACGGGCTCGGGTTAATTTTAAAACACGGGTTCGGGTTTCGGGAAAATATTAAAATCAGAAAATATGTTTAATTAAATTATTTTTAGACTATTTAATTAAATTAAATGCATGACTTAGGTTAAATATTAAAATTAATATTTCATGTATAACCTAAAGTATTTTACTTAGCTTAATTTAATTAAAACATGTATTTTTAATTAAACTGTTATAATGTATAGTTTATTAATTTAACCAAGTTATTTAATTAATAAGCTATAACCTTTAAACCATGACTTGTGTTTACTAATTAAACTTTACATATTATTAAAAATCTAGCTTATTTCTTATTATGGAAACTTACTATTTTTGAAAACTTTCTATTTTTATAAACTTACTATTTATGGAAACCTGCTATTTTTAGAAAGTTATTTAGTATTACAATACAAGTATTATAATACACTAGTACATGCATAATACATTATAGAACATCAGTATAACTACAGATAACATAACAAAACATTAAAACATGTCAGATTATGTATAACTAGCTAATAACACACAGAACCAGTAAAACACATGTAAATCAGACAACTCATACACGTCCCGATTCTTATGTAGTATTATCCATCAAGGCGGAGTAGGTTCTTCAGCTTTTCCAATAGTTTCTACTGGACACAAGGTACGGATTTTCCGTCCATCAGTAAGGACAACCTTTTCCTTTATTAGGATTTCCCGTATGCAACTAACTGTTTACCCCAGTAGTTACAGATTAAATGCTTATGTTTTATTAGTTACCTTAGCCATATACATGCATGATCGGTTTCACCTAGTTATGGAGGTACCATAACCATAACACTGGAGGCACCAGTGTTATGACTTCACCACGGCAGAGTGATAGCTCGTGGCGTCCTTTTCAGTTATTTGGCCATTATTATATTATTATTATCATGTGAGGCGTATGAATGCATCCTAGGTTCAGTTTCAGTCAGGATTTTCATAGTGAATGTGGTGTGTGCCTTGCATCCTTCACAAGGAGCTGATCCCTCCTACCCATTACCATTAAATTAGAGGCATCCCCTCTAATTGCATGACGAGATCACCCCTCCAAGTATTCATGCACGTTGTTGACCTCATGACCTATATTGGCTTTTGGTATATTAAACTAATACAGATTTTCATAAGTAACATAAGTTATGTTTTCAGAACTAAAACAAGTAAACATGACATACATCTAGGTTTCCCAGGACTTATTCATTTCCGCTGCAATTCATGCTTTACATGCTTTATATTCTTTCATTCCTTTATGTCTTTATGTTATGCTATATATCCGTGCACTGAGCATTATGCTCAGCCGTTTTCCATTTTAATGTTCCCAAACGGCAGGTACCCAAGGTCGCAAGTAGGATCTCAAGAGTATGTCCATTCGGATGGAAGCTATCCAGCCTCTTTTACCTTATGCATTATTTCCTACTTTCTCATACTTTACTCCATTTGGACATTGTTTAGTCCTTTCATTTATAGTGCTTATAATTGCTTGTGTCTGAGTTACTTGGACTACCGATGTTTGATTCCGGTATTTCCTTTTATGGTCATGAATGTTTAGACATTTACCTTGCATGCTTTGATGGCACGCCATAATTTACTGTAGCATTCCATCTTAACAAATGGGGTGTTATAATTATGGTATCAGAGCCCAAGGTTTCGACTTGTGGCTCTGTAAAACATGACCTATGACTTATGGGTAGTCACCAGCGTCTTCCTAAAACTGACAGTCGGTTTTCGTGCATTCATTCATTTTCATTTATTTCATGCATTCATGTCATTGTCGCAGGTTTATGACTAAGTAACGGTTGGTACAGGACTGGCCCTATTTAGTCGCATGTGCTTTTATCGAAAATTTTAACTTTGGGACCGACACATAGGTGTCCCTCGCTATGTCTTTTGTTTTTGGTGAACTGACCATAGGCGTTTATCCTCGCACATATAAAAGTTTTATAAACTGCATCATGCATTCTACACTGTTTCATGCATTATAAACTGCTTCATTGATTTATACATTGTTCATGAATTTTTATGTTCATCTCATTTCATACTTATCATTTATGTTGCATTTTGTTTTTAGACTGTCAGATGGTGAAAACACGCAATGCTCAAGAGTTGGCTGCAGCTGTCAATGCAGCTTTACAAGCCATCCTTCCCCAACTTCGCAACGAAATCAGGGACGAAGTTCATGCTAAAATTCAAGCTCAGGGTGTTCAATTTGTCCCTCATCCTAAAAACCACTACAACAATAATCCTTCACCACCACCACTTGTGACTCTTATGACTTGGTTGGAGCGATTCAACAAACAGCGACCCCGTTCGTTTGAGCAGACTGACAGCCCCAATGAGGCTAAGGCTTAGATTTCTCACACTGAGAAGATATTCGATGCGATGGGTTGTGACATCGTTTTCAAGGCAAGATTGGCTTGCTATAAGTTTGAAGGTGATGTGCTGCAGTGGTGGAAGTCTGTCAAGCAGTACAATGGTGGTGATAATTGGGTTGCACTTTTGACTTGGGACCAGTTTAAGGAGCTCTTCCTTAATCAGTACTTTCCACATGCCGAGCAGGAGAAGCTTAAGAGGGATTATCATAATATCCGACAGTTTGTTGGGGAGAATAGCAAAGAATTCATGCAGAGGTTTCTCCGTTTGGTTCGTTTCGTGGGAGCAACAGCTGGTACTGCTGAGGAGCAAGCTAAGAAGTTTCGCTGGGCTCTTTGCACTTCGGTCTCCAACAGTTTGGTGTGTGCTACGTTCACTACAGTGGCACAGGTGGCCGATGCAACCCGAAAGCTTGAGATGCTTCAGGAACGAGAGGAGTTTGGTGATGATCGCTCAGTGAAGAGGTATCTTTAATCACCAATTGTAAGTCATTCATTTCTATCAGTATGTTCATTTTCATATCATCCTCTGTTCAACTTTATATTTCAGACAGAAGACTGACGAACGTAAGCCAGCGGCCGTTCAGCTGCAAGCATCTAAGGGAAACGGTCAGACCAATGACCGTTCTGGTTTAGAGAGGCGTGGCGGTAATGATAATTACCATAACAACGTTAATAACTCGAACAACATCAGGTCCCTACATTTACCTTCTTTCATGTTAAACTATCTTATGTATGGTATTCTGACACTCCAACGATATTAATTCAGGCACAACAGTAATCGTAGGGATCAGGACCGTAGAGGTTCACGGCCTAACCGTTCTACCTCATCTGTAATTATTAAACCTTCTATGTAATCATGTTTATGTTCCACGATCATGTCTCATGCATGTAATCCTGAAACAGGCTCTCAGCTAGCTAGGACGCCTGATGGAGGATTCACGCATCCTATCTGTCCTACTTATTCGCGCAGACATTCTGGTGTTTGTCGCTGAGGTACTGGTGGTTGTTTCAAGCGTGGCTAACAATGCCATCAGCAGAAGGATTGTCGCTAAGGTGAGATAGAAGGCACCTCTGGACATGCCGACACCAAACCACCTCCTACTTCTGGTCGCGTGTTCACTACTACTAGAGATCAGGTGTAAAACCCGCCTTAAAAATCATCGAACAATAATTTCACGCAGTCTCAGAATTAAGTAAATGATACATAGATTATTAATTACTCAGAATAATAAAATAGTATTTATCCACGTATTAGGTAATAAATATTTATTAAAAAAATAAATGTTATAAGTCATGAGTAAACATGAAAATTTAATCACAAACATCGAGTTAAATACTTGTAACAAGAAAATTTATTAATTAAATAAAGATCTGGCTCCCATTTTAAGACTCGGTCAAAAGAATACAAGTCATTTACTTTTGTTTAAGTCTCGTTGTTGCGGTAAACTCAGGTTCATCTTTTCTCTAACTAAAACCAAAGAAAAAAAAAGAAACAGTGTGAGCTATTAATGAGTAAAAGATATCATGCAAATATTACGTCCAAATTTATCCCTGATATCTCGGCTTAATATAAGTTATAATACCCCTGACAATATTAATCATTCTCGAGGAAAATCACAAACAGTATACACATAATGGGTTTGAGCGTACGTCATCAAGTTTTAAGTTCGATTTCGGTTACGGTTCTTGCTTCGGTTATGTTTTAGTTTCGCTTGGAATTTAGATGATTTGTTAGAACGTGGGTTAGGTTTAGCTTTATATGTTCGATTACGTTCTAGTGTTAAATCTTCCCTCGTGAGATTCTGGTGTGAACGTTTAAGTTGGTGTTGGTGTTCGATCACGTGGAGTTTCGGTTGGAGGTTGTACCGGGTTTTGGTCCCTGACCATATGTTATTTGACCTTCATATGCGTCTGCGGATGATTTCGGCATCGGTTTATGTTTCGACATGTCTCTGCTTGTGTTGAAGGTAACCCTCAATCCTTCATATATGTAGTACGTGAGTCACATGTTACTCTAAAAATAAAATGTTGTTTTAGTTGTCATATGAATGCATATAACAGTAGTAGCAGAACTGTTGTTCACCACATATATGAATCGATGAGTTGCGGTTTTGACATGTTGGTTATTTGTATGATTTCAAGATATGGATGTCATGGATAGTTATATATAACGTAAGGATTTTAACCATGGATTTCAGCATCTAAAATGGATTAATAAGACTATAAAATTATTAACGAAAAGTTGGAAACTCAGTTTAATATATGTCGTGATTCATATTGAAGAAGATGGCTTTCATAACATTCTTTTATCAACTTGTATTATTAATATGTGTATTATGTAGATGGTTACATAAAGTATCTTGATGTTTTATAAAAGTAATCAAATAAACATATACTTCAAAACTACTTTTATCTATGTTTGGTTTAACTAATTATCTTGTGTGTCTAAAATTATTCATCCTTAACATCGTAGATCGTCAACTTATGAATGAAGTAAATTTATATGCTTAAGATGGTTAAACATGATTTAAGTACTTTGATGAAAGCACTAACAATCCATGGATAGACAATTATAAAGTTATAGACTAATACAGTAACTAATAAGCTCGTTAATAATTGGTGGTGATAATTTATGTAGATCATTTAACGGAAAATTAGTCTGGACATTTAGATGTCGAGCTCATCTAAGGTACGGATACCCCTATCTCTCTACTAATATTCTGATTAGTTGTTTCCTTCGTTCATTTGTTTGTTTGTACGGATTTTCCGTCCTTTCAGTAAGGACTTCCTTTCTATGCATGATTAGGATTCCCCGTCTGCAGCCAAATGTTTTTCCCCAGTATATGTTTAAGCTTATCAGTAATCATGTTAATAACTAAATAAATTGCCTGAGCATTATATACAAGCATGACCAAGTTTATGTACTAGTTATGGAGGTACCGTAACCATGGCACTAGAGGCACCGGTGTCGTGACTCACATGCAGGAGAGTGATATCCTGCATCGTCCCACTCATGTTCAGTTTGGCCATTTTTATAAGTATGTTTAGTGGGGCGTATGGATGCATCCTAGGCTTATCAGTTTACAAGTTATCAGGGTGAATGTGGTGTGTGCTCTACATCCTTCACATTAGAGCTGATCCCTCCACCCAGCACAGTATGTAGAGGTCACCCCTCTACAGTTATTTAGAGGTCACCCCTCTACCGCATGACGAGGTCACCCCTCCAGTTATTCATGCACCGTTGTTACAGCACATGACCTATATAAGCTCTGGCAATTAAAATACAGTAAATGCATGTTTTCAGATTTAACAGATAACAGTTCAGCTTTATTATTTATAAATCAGACTTTACAGATAATACCAGATTTTCGCTGCAACTTTACTTATCAGACTTATAGCTCCAGTATTTCATCATCTGTTTCATTTCAGTAATTCCTTATCATGCTTTATATCCGTTCACTGAGCGTTATGCTCAGCCGTAGTTTCCTTTCATGTTCTAACGGCAGGTACACCAGGACGCTCTTAGGATTCTGAGAGCATGTGCATTTGGATGGAAGCTATCCAGACTTCTTACTTTATGTACTTACATTATTCTGCTTATTTGGACATTGTTTAGTCCTTTCCTTCAGCATTTTTACTTTTTATGTTTTCGGCTCATGTTTGGATTGCCGATGTTTGATTCCGGTATTTCCTTTATGGTCAGCTAATGTTTTAGGAAATTTACCTTATGCTTTGATGACACGCCATAAATACACGTAATGGTCCACTTATCCAAGTGGGGTGTTACATCAGGCGAAGAAGACTTCAGGTACCATCACTGGGAATCTCTTTATGAATGGTTTGGTAGCATGCGTTCTGTTTGATACTAGAGCGACTCATTCAGTCATATCCACTACTTTTGCTACACGTGTTAGGATTTCCCCTATGCCATTAGATAATGCCTTATGCATTTCCACGCCACTTAGGGACTCTGTACGAATCACCCAGGTGTACAGAGATCTTCCCCTAGAATTTGATGATAGAATCTGTAGAGTTGACGCACTTCCTTTAAACATGTGCGAGTTTGACTTGATTTTAGGCATGGACTGGTTATCCAAACACCAGGCTACGATAGACTGCCACACTTATTGGGTTATCTTCGGTGATGTTAAATCTCCATAGTACATACAGCATGCTTTTCTGCCAGGGAGGTCGGTATAAATTATTTCATCCATGGAGGCACATGCTTTATTATCACACGACTGTCAGGGCTTTATAGCCAATATTCATGAGATTACTACCGAGTCTCCATCGATCTAAGATCAGCCTATTGTGTCAGAATTTCTTGACGTTTTTCCTGATGAACTTTCGGGCATACCACCTGTTCGTGAAGTTGAGTTTGGAATTGAGCTCATTCCAAGTGTAGAGCCAATTTCCAAGGCTCCTTATCGCATGACTCCCATAGAGCTCAAAGAATTAAAAGATCAGTTGCAGGAACTTCTGGAACGAGGTTTCATCCGTCCCAGTGCATCTCCATGGGGTTCACCGGTACTTTTCGTGAAGAAGAAAGACGGCAGCATGCGTTTGTGTATAGACTATTGTGAGCTGAACAAGATCACGATCAGGAATCGTTATCCTTTGTCGCGAATTGATGACCTGTTCGATCAACTTCAGGGCGCCAAGTATTTCTCCAAGATCGATCAGAGGTCCGGATACCATCAATTACGGGTTAAAGAGCAAGATGTTTCTAAGACTATTTTCGTACACGTTATGGGCACTACGAGTTCGTAGTCATGCCATTCGGACTCAAAAATGCTCCAACAGTCTTTATGGATTTGATGAACCGTGTCTTCCATGAGTTTCTGGACAAGTTCGTTATCGTTTTCATTGATGACATCCTGATTTTCTCCAAATCCAAGGAGGCACATGAGGAACACCTTCATCCAGTCTTGCAGATTCTTCATCAGAAGAAGTTGTATGCCAAGTACTCCAAGTGCGAGTTCTGGTTAAGCAAGGTGGCATTTCTGGGCCATATTGTATCTGCAGAGGGGATCACCATGGATCCTGCAAAGGTTGAAGCTATCACCAAATGATCGAGACCTACATCTGCAACAAAGGTCCGAAGTTTTCTAGGTTTAGCTGGCTACTACCGCGGGTTTGTAGAGAACTTTTCACGGCTAGCCTTACCTTTGACTAAGCTGATGAGGAAAGGAGAGAAATTCGTCTGGACAGAAGAGCGAGAGAAGAGCTTCGAAGATCTTAAGCAGAAGTTAGTGACTGCACCTATTCTTACTCTCCCATCTGGCTCAAGTGGATTTCAGATATATAGTAACGCTTTAGGAAAGGGTTTAGGTTGCGTTCTCATGGAACATGGGAAGGTTATTGCATACGTATCACGACAGCTAAAACCTTATGAAGAAAACTATCCTACTCATGATTTGGAGCTTGCAGCAGTGTTTTCGTGTTGAAGATCTAGAGGCATTATTTGTATGGTGAATCATGTGACATATTTACCGATCACAAGAGTCTCAAGTACATCTTCACCCAGAAGGAACTGAACATGAGACAGAGGAGATGGTTAGAGATATTGAAGGAATACGACACCAATATTTAGTACCATCCTGGAAAGGAGAATGTGGTGGCAGATGCTCTAAGCAAAAGGTCGGGTATGATTGTTGGCATCTGGATTGCAAAGGAGATCATCCGTGACCTAGAGATGACTGATATTGAGTTTTGCGTACGAGGACAACACAGTTACTGGGTAAATTTTAGAGTGGAACTAGATTTACATTCTAGGATCAAGGAAGCTCAGAAGGACGATGGTGAGATTTGGGCTATCATTCAGAACCTTGATCAGCAGACGAAGTTTCGTGTTGACGATGACGGTATCTTATGGCAGGGCACTAGACTAGTGGTTCTTGATGATTTTACACTCAGGGAAGTTGTGCTGACTGAAGCTCAAAGCTCTCCATTTACCATACATCTTGGTTCTACCAAGATTTACCACGACATCAAGCAGAATTTTTGGTGGAGTGGTATGAAGCAGGATGTTGCCACCTTTGTTTCTAAATGTATGATCTGTCAGCAGGTTAAGATCTAACACCAGAGAGCTAGTGGTTTACTACAACTATTAGATATTCCAACATGGAAGTGGGACAAAATCTCCATGGATTTTGTTACTGGTCTTCGTGTGACTTAGAGGAAGAACGACGCTATCTGGGTTATTGTTGATAGATTGACTAAATCTGCTCATTTTCTGCCAATCCGTAAGGAGCATCCTGTCAGCAAATTAACAGACACTTTTCAGACGGAGATCATGAGACTGCATGGTACTTCATTAGAAATCATCTCTGACAAACATCCCCGTTTCACATCACGTTTCTGGTAGAGTCTGCAGAAAGCTTGGGGCACCAGACTCAAGCTCAACACAGCCTTTCATCCTCAGACCGACGGACAGTCGGAACGTACCATTCAGACATTAAAGGACATGTCGTGGGCGTGTGCTCTAGAGTGGTCCGGAAGCTGGGATGATTATATCTATCTAGTGGAGTATGCATACAACAACAGCTGGCACGCTAGCATCAAGTGTGCACCTTTTGAGATGTTGTATGGGAGAAAGTGTCGCGCCCCAATCTGCTGATCAGTTTCACCTAGTTATGGAGGTACCATAACCATAACACTGGAGGCACTAGTGTTATGACTTCACCACGGCGGAGTGATAGCTCGTTGCGTCCCTTTGAGTTATTTGGCCATTATTATATTATTATTATCATGTGGGGTGTATGGGTGCATCCTAGGTTCAGTTTCAGTCAGGATTTTCATGGTGAATGTGGTGTGTGCCTTACATCCTTCACAAGGAGCTGATCCCTCCTACCCATTACCATTTAATTAGAGGCATCCCCTCTGACTGCATGACGAGGTCACCCCTCCAAATATTCATGCACGTTGTTGACCTCATGACGTATATTGGCTTTTGGTATATTAAACTAATACATATTTTCATAAGTAACATAAGCTATGTTTTTAGAACTAAAACTAGTAAACATGACATACATCTAGGTTTCCCAGGACTTATTCATTTCCGCTACAATTCATGCTTTACATGCTTTATATGCTTTCATTCCTTTATGTATTTATGTTATGCTATATATCCGTGCACTGAGCGTTATGCTCAGCCGTTTTCTATTTCCATGTTCCCAAACGGCTGATACCCAACGTTGTAAGTAGGATCTCAAGAGTATGTGCATTCGGATGGAAGCTATCCAGCCTCTTTTACCTTATGCATTATTTCCTACTTTCTCATACTTTCCTCCATTTGGACATTGTTTAGTCCTTTCATTTACAGTACTTATAATTGCTTGTGTGTGAGTTACTTAGACTACCGATGTTTGATTCCGGTATTTCCTTTTATGGTCATGAATGTTTAGACATTTACCTTGCATGTTTTAATGACACGCCATAATTTACTGTAGCATTCCATCTTAACAAATGGGGTGTCACATGATCTGTTTTGGGATAATTAAGTTGTTTCCCACCATTAATTAATATAATTTATTTTAAACTTACAAAAATTAAATTTTTAGTCCCCCTCTTTGGTAGAAACGCGCCCAGCCTTTTTCCTTTGATAAATAAGTTTCGTTAATGACCCAATGGCCCTTCTGTTTATTTAAAACTTGGTTTAAGGTAATTTTAAAAGTATGGTATATATGTCCTCTCCATAACTATGAAAGAATGACTATTTAGTCCTTTCTGTGTTAAATTCACTAGGGCATAATACCATTCATTATAATTTGAGAAATGGCAAATGGTCCTTGTGGTTGATGAAACTTGAATCAAGGACTTATTTTGTCATTTTTGCATTCTTCAAGGGCCAATGTTATGTGATCTTCAAAATTTAGGTACCTCCATGTAATTTACGATATTATAAGAGTATAAAGTGACAGTTTGTGAAAATTGAGGGACTATTCTTGTAATTCTTAAAATCTTAAAGGGTATTTTGGTAAATTCACATCCGGATTCAGTTTTCTTGTAAGACTTCATTTCCCATGTTCGTGTTGTCTTTTTTGTGATTTTAATTGAATTATCAATACACGTGCCTACACATACACAAACAAAGAAAATAAGGGCATATGGCACATTTTTTATGATATTTTCCGTATATTAAGTCCGTTTTGAGGTACGAAATGATGTATAATTAGAGTCTCATAAATAAAACTATACTTGAACACTACAACTTATGCCTCACTATTTGAGGGTGAGCATTAATATGTTCGTAGACCAAGTATAGTTAACATTTTATCCCAGAACGTTTTATCCATTGGTATCCAAAATATCAAGGGATTAACATTTTGGGTAAGGGGAGAAAATCGGATTAAACATGTATTGTAAATATATGTTATCCAAAACAGACTAAAAGAAAAAACCTAACTCTATATGTGTAAAATATTTTGGTTATCGATTCACATGTTAAGGGAGAGCGTTTTGATGATTAAAGTACTTAAGATACAAAAAATTTGATTTTATTATCACAAGTATCTTAAATGGTTTTCAAAGAAGTTTTCATGGCGGAAAGTACTACCCAAAACATATTCTATTCACGAGAAAGTGGTGACATAAGGATGGTTGGATATGTATAAGTCCAATGATTCTTCTAGATCCGGATGATTCTTTTCCAAGGACATCCCATACCTAGAAATAGTAGTCCTTAGGAAAGATTGAGATAGATTGTGATCATAGTAGAATGCTGACTAATGACTTAATCTAGCATTGGAACAATCGCAACAAGGTGCTAGTGATGACGTCGTTGTAGCATTGAATGGGTTGAAGAATGAAAAATAAATGTAAAGAGAAAGGGTGTAAAGAAAGAAGCCATCAATACAACTTAGGCAGAATCCAGGTCAACACATAAACTATTAGAATCATTTTAAATGATGCTTGGTATTGAAGATAGACATCCTAGATCTAGTTATGCAATTCACAACCCTTCCTTGGTAACTGAAATATCTCTCAAAAGATATTTGTTTTAATGACACGGAGTTCAACATGTTATCTATTGACTTGCTCACTCTGATTAAGTTGGTATTGAAAAGGTGGCAGTCCTCTGCGTCCTTCGATCACTAAATTCAAAATGCACAATTGAGTCTAGAGACTAGAGACATCAAAAGTCTCATTAGGACATTATCCAATTATTTTTTGCTTCTTCATACATTGTGAAAAGTAAGAAAGATTCTGAGAGTCCTACGCAATATTCTTATAATTTTGCCAGAGCATCTGATTGATACACAAGTATTCATAATGACGATGGAAATCCTACTTGAGTCAACATCAAACAAGCTTATGGCAAGTGACATGTGTGGTTCTTTCTGAACTAAACTTGTGATAAATGGAAAGAAACGACGGTTTGATTCTTAATTGAATTCAAACTTGTTCCAGGCCTCTACGTAATATCCTTGTGATCTTGCCAGAACATTCAGAGTGACACTCTTCAGTGTTCATAGTAAGGAATGGAAATCCTTCCAATGTCAACATCAAACAACACTGTGGTAGGTGACTTGCAAGTTTCTATAAGAATCAAGCTCATGACAACTAGAAAGCAACGATGGTGCGATTATTAATTTAATCAAACTTGTTCCAGGTTTCGGAATCGACGGCTTCAGTCATGCGGATAACTTTATACAAATGATCCACTCTTATGTTCGCAGTCTGCTTTGAGACGGTCAAGAAAAGAGAGCGGACTTATACAACCGTGAAACCCTGCCAAGGAGGTTCTTAACTGAATCTACCATCATATGTACGGTATTAGTACCGTCTAACGGTCTTCACCGAAAGAAGGTAAAATGCTACCGAGTTAGGGAAAAATGCTCAAATCCATTTCGTTTATGTCTATATATGTTGCTGCATATCAAGACGGTGGCGTGGCGGTGTACCAAATGAATTCGTCCCCACAGGTTCATACTTAAAGCTAACAACTTCAAAGATCTCATTAAAGCAAAAAATAAAGACTTTCGTTGTATTACACTCTGAGGCTTTCAAGGAATCAACAAAGTATGAGTATGTGGGAACAAAAGGTACAGGAAGGCAATTATCACAAGAAGGCAAGAGTCGCACATGATGATGATCTTAGAGATGCTCAAATGATCACATATAAGTCAAGGCCGAGAGAACATGCTCAAAGCCTAAAGGCCTAAGGATTATCACTACATATTCACAAAGAAAAAGAAAAGAAAAGAATGGATTACGAGCTCAACAATGAAGAACTAGTATAGTAGTGACCTCCCTTAGGGGGAGATAGAAATACGGTTTTACAGTAAGAAGTCTCGGTCACTCCAAGAATAGCACTTTAACGATAACATTAGCGGGCTCGTTGTTAGTTAATAGTTAGTTTAATTAACAGTGTAAGCAAACTGGGTCAAGCCTTATGGGCTTTCCCGGCGGCCCATGTCCACTTAAGGACATGGATATATAAACTCTCTCCTTAGATGGACTGGGTGTTGGTTGTTTCACATTTACACATGGTAATATTACTTTCTCTCACTAGGTTTCTCTCTAAAAGTGTGTATTCTTCCAATATCTCTCTATCACTTTCTTTCTTTAAATATCATTAAGGATTATCAATATACTTCATGGAACAGCGGACAACTTGTGGATTTTATGCATGAGGTGGAGGAGAAAAATCATAAGAAATATAAGTCTATCGGATCAAGTTCTTTCTCCACGAGAGACTCGGGAGAAGGCAGTTTCAATTAGAATAATGCGGATGGAGAAGACCAAGTGGAGGAAGTTTAACGTCATCGTCCAATGGGCAGGGATATGTCAAAGAAGAAAGTGAAAGGGGGGTCGCCGTTTGGGTTAACTGTTGGCTTTGATGTGGAATCATTGGCGAAAATGATGGCCAACGAGTATGAAATAGCTACCAACCCGGTGCACGCTCAAAAGAGTCTGAAATGTCTGAGGTGTTACGGATCAAACAGGAGGAGCTGGAAATCAAGTGTGCCGATCTGGAAAAGACGAACAAACATATTTGACGACTACCAATGAAGAGTTGAAGGTGGTGCTCAGAAAGAGTCTATTCCATTAAGTAGGGTTGTAAACGAACTGGACGAACACGCACAAAGCTTTGTTCATGTTCATTCATTTAATTTTAATCGAAAAATAATTGAACGCACTTAAATGGATGAATTTGCTTGTTCATGTTCGTTGATTAAGAAACTAAACGAACCTTAAACGAACATAAATGATTTTATACAAAAAGAAATAATATCTGATTAAATTGTTCATATTATTTTGTTGTATACGTGCTGTTTTGTTTTACCATGCCAATTTCAAAAGTATATAAACAAATACATGAACATAAACGAACGTTAATGAACACAATCGAACGTTCACGAACATCAACGAATGAACGTGACTTTTGTAACGTAAAATAATGTTCATGTTCGTTCATTTAATAAATAAACGAAGATAAATGAACTTTTTACTGGATGGTTCATGAAATGTTCACTGAACGTTCGGTTCGTTTACAGCCCTACGATTAAGTTTATGTGTTTAATTTTATTAATGTATGCTTTTATTTTTGTAACGTTTTTACTTCTGTAAATGTACATTTTTCATTTTTGTAACGTTTTTATTTTGAGAATTAATAAAAGTATCAATTTATAATAAAAAGTTTAGTTTGTCCGATGAGGATGTGCGGTGATTGATAAAAGTGAGTTATGAGAGAAAGTGAAGGTGAAAATTAACAGAGAGAAAACTAATGTGTCCGATTATAAGTGTTTTTTTTTATAAAAAAATAGTCTTACAATATGTTACTTATTGTTTAAAAAGTTTCCAAAAGCAATCCAGTAGAATTAATGTAAAAAATGTGTTCGATAGCTTTTATATACAGTAATTTACAAGATTTGTTGATATTTACAAGCTTTTACACATTTTAATTGTTTTTTAGTCAGGGGCCTCGAATGTTTGGATTGTTAGAGTGTGTAAACCCCCATGACTATGAGAGATATGTATCATTTATCCATTATATATAGTGGTAAAACCCTAATGCCCTAAACCCACAAACCGGGCTTGGGCCTATTTATTCACTAACACTCCCCCGCAGTCCGAGCGGCAAAATCGCGAAAGCTCGAACTGGAGAGGTAAACTTGAAAATAAAAACAAAACATAATAAAACATATTTGCAGATCTTGAAATGCAGCGGATCATGAGATGCAACGGATCTTGAGAAGCAGCGGATTTTGAGAAGTAGCAGAGCTTGAAATCTGTGAAGAAAGTAGTAACAAAAGAAAAGAAACAAAACCAAACAAAAAACAAAAGAGTCGTCTCGGGACCTGATACCCTAGATTCGACACTAAGAAAAGTCGTCTCGGGATACCTTTGATTCGACAAAAGCCGTCTCGGGACTTTATACCCTTGATTTGACAAAAGTCGTCTCGGGACTAATACCCTTAATTCGACATCAACAAAAGTCGTCTCGGGACTTATACCCTTGATTCCACAAAAGTCGTCTCGAGCCTTGATACCCTTGATTCGACAAAAGTCGTCTCGTGACTTATACCCTGGATTCGACATCTAAGAAATATTTTTTTTTTAAATCAAACACACAAACGTTAAAAGAAGGAAAAAAAAAACAAAGAAAAGAAAAAAGAACATGCAACAATTCAATTTAATGCAAAACATAAAAAGCAACGAAAGTCACTGATACAATCAATCCCCTCATCTTCTTTATCTTCTTGGTGTCCACCAATCCCAGTAAAGTTTATCTCCGCAACAGCTTGTAGGTGAAGTCAAAAGGTATGCATTGCAATTACAAGATGTTGCTGCCTCGATACCAGATCTGTTGTTTTTTGTTTTTTTGTTTTTTTTTTTTTTTAGTATGGTGTACGACAGCAAGAAAAATTAAGGAATGGAACACATCACCTTTATGTAGAATGATGAATTTGTTTCGACTGTCATGGACTCATGGATATGAATGGTGTTTGGATCAGTGTGTTGATGATGGAATGTGCAGCGGCAGAACTATGGAACGATGGTTTTTTTTTTTAGGGTTATTGTTTGCAACGGAAGTATTTTTAGGGCCATGTTAGATACTTCATATGTAAAATTACACCATTTATCTTAAACTTTGTTCTTTATTGTCCTCTGGAGAATTATTTTACAACAATGGAGGAGTATCACAATGACTGATCTTCAGGCAATTATAGGTACATATAGACATATATGGACTTTTAATTTCAGCCTGAAAACGAGCTAGCTCAAATCAACTGGTCATAAAAAAATCAACTTATACTACAACAAAAACAGGCTAATGCAACGAATAAAATGGAATCTATACTTTTAAGGTCTAAGCAAATCACGAATCATGTGTTTAACAGGCGTTCAAAAAATATATTTTTTTTCTCAGCTTCAGCTTTTTATATATACATACATATGTCTATATAATCTGCATTGGCTTAATCGAATAAACCTCTCATTTTAAAATTTACCTTAATTTCCTAAGTGGTAAAGCGCGCCCAAAAAGTTTTTCGACTTCAGTCGCTTCCAGTGAAAGTTCATCCAAGATTTCCTTCTCTTCTTTAGTGAGCTCCCTAACGAAGTTTTGTTCATCTTGTTGCAATTCTTTAAATCCTTCGGCTAACCTCTGAAACAATGTCATTTCCGTGTCTCTGACCTTGACCACCTCTTTCTCGACCTCCTCTTCAATCTCTTCGGCTTCTTTGATGATGAACTTTTCACCTTCTTCAGCTTTCTTTTCTAGTCTCTCCACTAGTGGTTGTTCGGGCCCGCAAGTGTTGTCTGTTTCGATGAAAGTGTTGAAGTCACGTCCAACGCTTTTAGCTGCTTGTTGCAGCTGTGGGATGATGGTTTGCGGTAGTTTTGAACTTCTTGTGTAAATTACGGCGCCACCATATCCATCCCATGCATCGTTTCTTCCACGGTAATATACAAATATGTAGTCATCTGGTTGGTTGTTAATTTGGGAAGACAAGATGTACCTGCAAAAGCAAATTGAGTTTCCAGGTCAAACTGACTGATTTTCATATTCCTTATAGATATGAATCTGTTAGCTTTATTCACCAGTCAATTGATAATCATGTAGCCGACATTATAATATATACCAACAAATGTGAGCCTGAGAACTCCAGTTTTGACCTCAAAAGTCAAAAGAAGCCTCTATTCACACCTATGCAGCATCTATGCAACATAATATCTCCTGGTAACAAATAAAAGGTCTCTTTAATGCATTGATTTGTTTGTACTTTATCTTTGACGGGTCAAAGAGTAAAATCAGAATACCGAAACCCTTCTAACCCACCATTTTGCCACCTCTAGTTGAAACTAAAAGCAATTTGGGTCATGTTTTACATGAAGCGGTTAAATCCGATCAATTATCTAAAAGAAGAACAAGTGAAACGTGTTGAAAGTAGCAAGAACTCTATTACTAAATCATTCTAATTAATGATTTAGATATTCATGTACCAATTTATTATTCTTTCTTAACCATAGTGTTTTAGATCAACCCAGTCATTACCAAAAAACATGTCACAACCTAACCCATTTTGACAGGTTAACCAACTTTAAATATTGGGATTTTTAAACACCATACTTATACGTGCACTATTAAGCTATAATTGGTTTGTAGAAACATAATGCTTAATATGTAGAAATAGAGGAAAACAGAGAGTATTTACCAGTCATCTTGATAGTGAAGAAACTCATTGTCATGATTGTATAGAACTCCTGGCTGGTTCGGATCCTGCACAAACGTTTGAACAGCAGATCGAGTAAAGAATCCACCATCTGGAGTTTTTATTCGCCATGCCAAATTCCCTACTAGTTTATTAGCTTCCGTGTGGAAATCATGCAGTTGACAATCAAAGACATCAAATGTGGGATTTAGACCACTTGTTATGTACCACTTCCCAGCGAAATCATTCATATTGAATCTTTTGACAAGCGCACTAGGATCCGGGACAGGAAATTCACCCACATCTGACTTGCGTGGCACACATTTCTTTCGTGATACTGCACACTCATTGAACTGATCCACAACACTGTTTTCAAACAAGTCACCACATTTTATCTGTTATAAAAGTTAATAAATCTGTAAGCATCCAGATTTTTTAAGCATAGAAAAAGAGAAATTTTGGAGGTGGAAATTTCGACCTATAGGTTATATTTTATACCAGTAGGTTTAAATGGGTGAGATAGAAATTAAACAAGCATAAAGGGGCATGAGTTGAAATATTGAATAGCTAAGAGTCTATTTGAATGCATAAAACCTTTTAAGTCATATTATTTATATATATCATGTAGATTATTGTTTTACTAATTGTTTATGTAGTCATAGTTAACTCGTTACGTATTTACAAAATGTGTTTTCAAATAGACCCGACACTTTTCAATCCATACTAAAAAGTTGCCCAGTTTGACCTGACATGTTTGGAACTATTACCCAACCTGCCCAGGCCTCTAGAATAACTGGACAAGTATAATTTTATACCTGACACTCGGTCTCATCGGGTCTATTGTTGCAAGTCTGGAGACATGCAACATTTGCTGCACAAGATGGGTTTGCTATACATTTCGCAAGTTCGGTCCTGTAAGATAGATACACATGTTTTAATTGCTTAGAAATAGACATCATTAGTTAACATGCTGAATTTCCACACATATAATCAAAAGGTAAATGAAGGTATTAAAAAAAGGACAGCATTAGAGATTTATATACTTTAGATGTGACAAAAGTAGCCTGTTAATGCAAATTAATTCACTTCGGGTTATGTCAGTGATAATCATTGGCATGAAAGAGTTAATTCTACTATGATCCAAATTATATGTAGACTAGTATTAAGGTGTTTTAAATATCTTTATGTTTAATTTATTCTTGGCGCAGTATCTACATAAACCCATTATAAACTACAAACCAGCTAGTTTAAAAAGGATACGAGTCCAGGTGGTACTAGATGAAATAACTTCCTGACGACAATAAGATTTACTAGTAAACAACGAGAGTTGGGTGAAGTACCTGCATTCTTTGAGTAAGCAAGTACATGTTTTAAGAGCATCAACAGCATCAACCCTGGGAATGACAACAAATGTGCAAGCCAATACAATAGCCAATTGTATGAATTGCCTCCATTGGTTTTTGAAAATCAAAGGTACACCCTGTATATAACAATTTATGTTTGAATATTTATTATTAAAATTATCTAATATCACATAATCACGTTCAAAAGCCACGTCCAGACACTCTCTTAACGTACGTAGCTTAAATAAAGACAATAAATGTACCTCAAAGCTTTCATCAATAGGAGATTTCACCTTGCAATGTGAGAATGGAGTTGAGTACTTAGAGTCCTCAGGTAAGCAACTAATCCTATAAGATCTAAACAGGTGAAATAATTTACAAAATCCGTGGGTAGATTGAATTCTCATCGTAATTATACTGGCAGGAGGTGGTACAATCCTGTGAGACCTTTCATAACTTGGTAATTTGGCATACAAACTAGCAGTCTTGTCTTTGCAGAGAAATAGAGTGTGTAAAGAAAGAGCCATTGTATGTATGATTGCTTCCAAGGGCAACCTGAAAATGGTTAAATAGTAGTAACGGACAAAGGCTAGTATAAAACAAGATTAAGCATTTTGCTAAAATCAGTTGCACCAAATACATATCACAAACAAAAGTTGAGACATTTTAAACCATATATAAAAATGATTATATATGCAAATGATCATATTACAAAGAAAGCCCACAAACATCAAGAAAAAGACTGAAACCCATGAGTCAATGTTTAATAAAGAGAAGAGGTTACCTGTGTTATATGCAGCCTGTATAAACTGTTTTTACAATTTTCATTTCAAACGTTGTAACACTAAACATGGTGTATAGGGTCTCCCCCTTATCTTTAAATTGGTGGGACAAAAATGGTGGTGGGTAAAATTTAAACCCACGTCACTCGAAGCCCATTACTCAAATAAATAGATATCCTATCTATCTTGTATTATCATGGCCTTTAAAGTTCGTTTACATCATGGGAATCGGAATTCTTAGAACCGGATCAAATGGAACCGAGAATTGTAAAATAAGAAAAATTTAGAACCGAAAACCATCCCAATTTCTTCGGTTCGTTTTGAAAATTCTCGACGAAGACCATTGCGTTTATAAAGTTTAATTTTCATTTTTTCAATCTTTCATAAATGATAGTATATTATAACAATATAAACATACACAAAAATATCTTAACCAATAAAAATTGTACCAATAATTCCAATTGTTCAAAATAACATAAATAAAAACACAAAATGTAAGAAAAAGTAACTCTCTAATTGTAAAAAGTATCTACAAAAATTAAACATGTGATTCATAAGTGATCAACAAAATATGATATAATTAATGACCAATAATTTTTTTATGCTCAAGCAACATTACACAATAATTATAGATTTAGAAACGGTCATTAATACTAGTATTTTATTTGAACTGATGGTATACGATTATGTGTTTATAGAGTTATACATATGCAGACAATTACCAGAGTTATAAATAATCGGTCAATATAACATTAAAACACACATGTTAAAATATTTTATTTAATGGATCAAATAAAACTTACATAGCATAAAAATGCATATTTTCAAAAGAATGGTTCTTTCGGGAAAGAAACGGAACCAACCAGTTCTTTCCCGAACCGTCCCGAGAACCGAGAATTTAGAATTTTAGGAACTAAGAACCGGACCATGGTTCTAATATACAATTCGGTTGCGGGTGGTTCCGGTACGGTTCCTCGGTTCTTGTGATTCTTCGGTTTTTGGACACCCCTACTCCATGTTATAGACGAGCAGAGATCAATGTAGACCCCTAAATAGCATAAACTCAATCAACCAATTATAATTACCCATTTTTTTAAAACCATTTTCCATCACTTTTTTAGAAATTAAATATCTCACAAACAGTAAATCGTCAAACGACAAAAAATACACCATTGCAATGAGAATTAAATCATCTTTCTATCGAGAGGCACATGTATATACTTTCGACGAACTTTTATTTTCGATTTTTTTCTTAAAGTCATGTCTGAGAAAATCATATATGATTCGTTCACGAATCATATATGATTTTTTGAAATCATATATGATTCGTATCACGAATCATATATGATTTTCAGAAATTATATAATTATATGATTTGTGATATGAATCATATAATTATATATTATTCGTGATTGATACTGTAAAACCCGCATGCTTTTACCATGAATAGTACCCTTAAGATCGTACGTACTAGATTAAAACTTTCCTAATATAGCATGATTACGATTACGTGTTAGGATTTTATGTATTACGTACGTGTTAGAACACGATAAGTATTTACTACGCACGAGCACGTAATAATTATTTGACGATAATTAATCACGAACATGCGATCATGAAATCATGAACGTAATTAAAACACGAATTATTATTAATTACGTATATATATTTATTACGAGCGTAATTAAATATATTAGATCACGATAATTACGTAACGAGAACACTTAAAACGCGAACACAAATAATCACGAACGTATAACTTAACATCGAGACACGGAAAAAAGGTACGGGTACCCCATGTGGGGCCCCCTACCCGCGGCTACAAGGAACAAATGGGCCAAGCCCATTTGTAAATTTTACTAAAGGGGTTAAAGGATTTTCACACTACTCATTTTACAATTACAGAAGATTTTAGTAAAAACCTAAAACCCTCATCTCTTCTTTCTTTTTGGCCGCCACCCTCAAAACACCACAAGGAGGTGTTTGTTGATCTTGGGTCTTGGAATTTTAGTTGGTGATCGTGTTTGTTCTTCGTCCTTTTGATCCACGAATTCGGTAAATCCTTTTTAAACCTTTTTCTTTTGATTTGATCTTTTATAAATCAAGAACATGTTATGTTTTTACAAAAACCTAATTAAAATCATAGATCTAACATGAATTGGGGTTTAATAAAATCAAAAGTATTGTTTTAAGGGGTGTTTGTTTTGGCCGCAGCCTACACCGAACCCAAGGGGGGTTTCGGTTTGGCCAACCGACCACCACCGAGACCATATGGTCCCGGTTGGTTGGTGTGGGTCCCACGGCAGCATCAAGACAAGGGGTACCCCGATTTGGTTCGGGGTACGGTGTCGATTTCATGTCCGGTTCATGGTTTTGGTTCTAGATCCGGTTCATGGTGTATGTTTGGTTTTTATTTTTTATGATCTTATGTTAAAAATTAAATTAATAAAATGACATGATTAATTTAATAACATGACTTAAGTTATTTTAATTATTAATAATCATGAAATTAATTAACCTAAGTATTTTTGTATTTTAGACTTATAATTAATTAATTATTTAAAAACCATGATTATAAGTAATTAATTAACATGACTTAGGTTATATTATTAATAAATAATAATACATGTTTTAACTTAAGTATTTAACTTTATTTAATTAAAAACATGTTATACTTTAATCAAATATTTTAACCTATAGTTTAATTTAATTACATGAAATAATTATTAAACTATGCATTATATCATATGACTTAGGAAATAATCATGAAAACACTTAGGCATATACTTAGCTTATTTAACCAGCTTATTTCTAATTATGGAAACTTTCTATTTTTAGAAACTTAATTAGATAAGGCAGCTAATATATTTATGGAAACCTTCTATTTTTAGAAACTTATTTATTTCAGGCAGCTAATCTATTTATGGAAACTTATTTAATTAAGGCAGCTGATCTATTTATGGAAACTTTCTATTTTTAGAAACTTATCTATTTCAAGAAGTAATTCTATTTTTGGAAACTTTCTATTTTTGGAAACTTTCTATTTTTGGAAACTTTCTATTTTTGGAAACTTTCTATTTTTGGTAACTTTCTATTTTTGGAAACTTTCTATTTTTGGAAACTTTCTATTTTAGGAAACCTGCTATTTTTGGAAAGTTACTTATTATTACACAGTAAGTATAATAATACATGAAATACCAGAAATACTTAATCAGATTAAACAGAATATAAGATAAACACGGTTTAAGGCTTTAAAACAGTAAAACATGGTAAGAACACATAAAATAAGCTAAGACATGACATAAAACCAGCTACGTATTTAGTAAGCAGATACTTATTCATGTATGTATTTATGTAGCACTAGTGGTACGGAAGTAGGATTCCACTCAGTTCATCTTCTTCGTTCACTGGACATAAGGTACGGATTCTCGTCCTTTCAATATGGGCATTCTTTCCTTATTAGGATTCCCCGTATGCAGCCAACTGTTTTCCCGTAGTATAAGTTATGTGTTTGATTGCTTATGTTTAATTAAGAATACCTATATCCATATACATGCATGACCAGTTTCACCTAGTTATGGAGGTACCATAACCATAACATTAGAGGCACTGATGTTATGACTTCACCACGGCGGAGTGATTGCTCGTGGCGTCCCTTCAGCTTTTGGCCATTTATTTATATTTATCATGTGGGGCGTATAGGTGCATCCTAGTTACATGTTTTCAGTCAGGATTTCATGGTGAATGTGGTGTGTGCCTTGCATCTTTCACAAGGAGCTGATCCCTCCTACCTAAAAACCAGTATATTAAATTAGAGGCAGCCCCTCTAATTTGCATGATGAGGTCACCCCTCCAAGTATTCATGCACGGTGGATTTTCATGACCTATATTGGCTAATGGTAAAATATGACAAACAGTTTTTACAAGATAAACATAAGACTTCTCAAACTATAAGACCAGTTTTATCAAGACTTAACCAGGTTACTCGGGACTTAGTTTTCTTCTGCTGTTATATGTTATATGCTTATCCTATTCATGCTTTATTGTACATCCGTGCACTGAGCGTATTTGCTCAGCCGTTTTCCTTTTCTATGTTCTCAAAACGGCAGGTATTCAGGGACGCTCGTAGATACTAAGAGTACGTGCATATGGACTAGAAGCTATCTAGCCTTCTTTACTTTATGCGTTTCCTTTCTTATGATACATTTGCTATGGACATTGTTTAGTCCTTTCCTTTATTATACTATGTTTGTGTGTGATGAGCTTTACGTTTGGACTACCGATGTTTGATTCCGGTATTTTCCTTTTATGGTCAAGTAATGTTTAGACATTTTTCCTTGTATGCTTTGATGACACGCCATAATTGCATGTGACATTTCCATTACTAAAATGGGGTGTTACAATTATGGTATCAGAGCCAAGGCTTCGACCTGTAGGCTCTCAAATATGACATGTGATTAGTGGGTAGTCACTACGGTCTTCCTAGAACTGACAGTTGTTTTCATGCATTCATCATTTTTAAGCATACATATACATGTCATTGTCGCAATTTTTGACTAAGTAATGGTTGGTACAGGACTGGCCCTATTTAGTCGCATGTGTTTTATCGAAACTTTTAAATTTGGGACCGACCCATAGGCGTCCCCTCGCTATGTCTTTTGTTTTGGGTGAACTGACCAGAGGCGTTCACTCTCGAGCATACAAAAGTTTTCATAAAACTGCATCATGCATTCATACACAAAATTTTCTTGCATAAAATTTTTCTCGTGAAATTTTAGTACAAATTTTTTTTCATGTATATATATATTTTATGTTTTGATCTGTTTCAGCATATGTTTTATGTTAAACTGTCAGATGGTTCTCACACGCGAACAGGAGCAGCTCAATGCTGCAATTCAAGCTGTTATGCAAGCTTTGCTTCCTCAACTGAGGAATGACATCAGGGCTGAAGTTCAAGCTGCCAACAATCAGCAGCATAATCAGGCACCTCCTCCTCCTCCTCCAGTGACATTAGCAGTATGGCTGGAGAGATTCAACAAGCTCCGCCATCGAGCTTTTTAGAAGACAGATAGCCCCAGCGATGCTGAAAACTAGTTGGCTCACATCGAGAAGATTTTCAATGCTATGGGTTGTGACCCCGCATACAAGGCGAGGTTGGCATGCTATCGGTTCGAAGGCGATGTACTTAATTGGTGGTTAGCATTGATGCAGTCTGAAGGTGGTGACGAGTGGGTTGCTGGTTTGCTTGGGCTCAGTTCAAGGACAGGGTGATGGAGCAGTTCTTTCCCAAGGCTGAGCAGGACAAGCTCAAGAGAGAGTACCATGGGATCCGACAGAGAGCTGGGGAGAATAGCAACGAGTTTATGCAGAGCTTTCTTCGCTTAGCTGGTTTCCTTGGTGCGGCAGCAGGTACTCCTGAAGAGCAGGCACATCACTTTAGATGGGCTCTTCGCACATCGGTCGCAAACAATCTGGTGTGTGCAACGTTCAACACTGTAGCACAAGTGGCCGATGCAGCACGTAAGCTGGAGATGCTGCAGGAAAGGGATGAGTTCGGGGAAGCTGAAAGACCCGACAAGAGACAGAAAACTGGGGACCGGTCTCAGCCGGCTACTCAGCAGCAGCCTCATCAGCCCAAGGGAAACGGTCAGACTAACGACCGTTCTCCTACGGATAAGCGTGGCGGTAATGATAATTACCGTAACAACGCTGGGCACTCCAACAGCAGCAGGAACCATGGAAACGGTAGGGACCAGAACCAGAGAGGTTCGCAGCCTAGCCGTCCAGCTATCACTGGTTCCCAGCCAGCCAGAGCACCTGCTGGAGGATTCACTCATCCTCTTTGCTCTACTTGCCACCGTAGGCACCCAGGACCATGTCGCCGTAATACTGATGCGTGCTTCAAGTGTGGTCTTCCTGGCCATATTATGAAGGATTGCCGTAAGGGCGAGATGGAGGGTACATCGGGACATGCTGATACCAAGCCACCTCCTACTACTGGGCGTGTCTACACGACATCTCGAGACTAGGCCAACAATTCTACATGTACCATCACTGGAATCTTGTATATGTATGGTCAAGCTGCATGTGTTCTTTTCGATACGGGTGCTACTCACTCGGTTATTTCTACTGCTTATGCTAAGAACATTAGGATGCTCCCCATGCCACTAGAAAATAGGTTTACTATTTCCACGCCTTTGAGGGACTATGTATTAATCACCCATGTATACAAGAGTCTTCCCCTAGAATTTGACGATAAGGTTCGACCTGTCGACGCACTTCCGCTGGACATGAATGAATTCGACATGATTTTGGGCATGGATTGGCTATCCAAGCATCATGCTACCATAGACTGCCATTCATATCGAGTTATCTTCGGTGATGTTAATGCACCAGAGTACATTCATAATGGGTTCATACCCGGACGGTCTGTACAAATCATATCTACCCTACAAGCGCGTGCACTACTGTCACATGGTTGCGAGGGTTATCTAGCTACGGTTCACGACATGGATGCTGAATCTCCATCAATTCAGGATCAACCTATAGTGTCGGAATTCCAAGATGTTTTCCAACAGAACTTCCGGGCATACTGTTAGAAATACGTTTTTAACGTATATTAGAAGTATCGGTCACTCCACAATATTATTAATGTCGTATAGCTCGTAGTTAATGTTTGCTTATTTAGTTAAGTAAGAAACCGGCCCATGGGCTTGTCATGGGTCGGCCCAAGCCCATTAGTGTCTTGGATATAAATACCCCTTTCCACCATGGAAAGGGGTTGGTTGTTGATTGTTTCATTTTCACATTTTGAAAAAAACATATATTTCTCTCTCACTTTCTCTCACTAGTTTCTCTCTCTAGAAATCTTCAACCCACTTCATTGATTCATAAGATTATCCATATTCTACAATTGGTATCAAGAGCCATGGGGTGATTTAAGGTAAGGATTAGTGTTGTTTTTTAGTTTTTGAATGTATTAGTGATTTGTAGGAAAATCAATCTTGAATCTTGTAATTTTTGGTGTTTTTGTTGATGGGATTAGTTGATAAGTATTGGGTTTAGCTTATTTTGGTAGAAATCATAAAACTTTTTGTGATTTTTGTTCAAAAAATCGAGTTTTGATTCGTTTAAAGAGCTCTTTCCTGGTCTCGAAGTGTATTTTCTAGATATATTCCGAATAGCAGATATTCCGAATAGCAGATCATTCCAGATAGCAAGATATTCCGAATAACAGATTATTCCGAATAGGGTTTATTCCGTATAGGGTTTATTCCGCATAAGGGTTATTCCGAATAGGGTTTATTCCGCACAAGGGTTATTCCGTATAGGGTTTATTCCGCATAAGGGTTATTCCGAATAGAGTTTATTCCGTATAAGGGTTATTCCGAATAGGGTTTATTCCGTATAAGGGTTATTCCGAATAGGGTTTATTCCGCATAAGGGTTATTCCGAATAGGGTTTATTCCGCACAAGGGTTATTCCGTATAGGGTTTATTCTGCATAAGGGTTATTCCGAATAGGGTTTATTTCGTATAAGGGTTATTCCGAATAGGGTTTATTCCGTATAAGGGTTATTCCGAATAGGGTTTATTCCGCATAAGGTTTATTCCAAATAGGAGTTATTCCGGATAAGCAAGATTAGCTATTCTGAATCAAGTGGATTTAATCTTGGCTTCTTAAACACTCTTTACTTCAACAACACAACACAATTCACAACCTTACTTCACTGCTCGATCAACCGATAATCTTTGATTCTTTAAAGTGATCAAAATGAATCCGAATTCATTAATGCCTCAAATGACATCACTTACATTTCCGTCATTACGGGAACGGATAATCGCCCTCCAATGCTCATTAAAGAAGTCTTTGAAGCATGGCAAGGCCGTATGATGTCATACATTAAGGGAAAACCGACATATGGGAGGCTTATGGTCAAGTCAATTCTAAATGGTCCACTTGATCATGGTACCATCGTTGTTACCAATGTGACTCGACCACGGGAGTTTGAAGAACTTACACCAGCTCAACAACTTATTGCCGATGCAGACGAAAAGGCTCTTCAAACCATTCTCCAAGCTCTTCCACATGACATATATCGAATGGTAAGTCAATATACGGTTGCAAAGGATTTATGGGAACGTCTAAAGGTTTTGCTACAAGGTACGTCTCTTACTAAACAGGAACGGGAATGTCAGTTGTATGATCTGTTTGATAGATTCACGTACAGTCCAGGGGAAACGCTTCACGACTACTACTTCAGATTCACTACTCTCATGAATGATTTGAATGTATACAATCTCGTGATTGCTCCATTCTAGGTTAACACCAAGTTTTTGAATACTTTACCTCAAGCTGAATGGGGTGAGTATATTACTGATGTTAAGTTAACTAGGGATTTGCATAAGTGCAATTTGGATCAACTCTACGCTTTTCTCCAGCAGCATGAGAAGCACGTGATCATGCACCGTTCGCCTCGCGGTATGTACCCTGATTCTTTAGCTTTGATGGCAAATCAACCAAACTTGTCATACAACAACACTCCTTATATCATGGGACACCAAGCCTATCATCCATCACCGTACATGACTCCAAGCTTCCCCCAATATTCAATTCTACCGTAACCGCCCACCTCACATCAGCAACAATATCGGTTTAATGCACCTTCGTCTCAGAGAGAACCACAAGCATCACAATATGCCTCACAACCTCACCCATATTCACCAGCAAGCATTGCACCTTATGCTCAGTCATCATACTCTTCTAATCAAGAAAATGCAGCATATCCATCAAGCTATTCTGACCACATGAGTATTCCTTCTAGTGCTTATGCCGCTCAACAAGACCAAGCAATGTATTGTGATAATGATGAAGTTCCCATTCCTAAATTCAAACAAGGAACTGACCCAGTTGAAGTGTTAGCCACTATGTCTGCTTATCTCACAAGGACATTGAGCAAACGAGGATTTAGAGGACCAGCTCCTGCTAACAATCAGCTGAGGAATTCATCCAATTCTCGACAACAAGCTACTATTAAGAATGGCAGGGTAATGGTTCAACCTATTCAACCTTATCAGGGGAGACCCACTACATCAACCACCAATGCACGCATGGTCAATCCTGCTCCAATGGTCAACACTCCTCCACGGGCTAATTCTACAGGCAAGTTGAGAATGATTACATGCTACAACTGTAAGGAAGAAGGTCACATGTCCAGGGATTGCACAAAATCCAAGAGGAGAAGGGATGGTCAATGGTTTGCAGAGAAGATTTATTTGGTGAACGCTCAGGTACAAGGACAGGAACTTGATGAAGAGGAGCTTGCATTTCTTGCTGATCCAGGGATTGCGGAACAAGAAGTTGTCACTACATAGAATGCAGCATACCAAGCAGATGATCTGGATGCTTACGATTCAGACTGTGATGATCTTCAATCTGCTCAGGCAGCTCTTATGGCAACTATCTCTAGCTTTGGGTCAGATAAAATATCTGAGGTACTTACTAATACCACTGATACTAGTATTCAACCACATCAAGTTGGGCAAGAGAGTGCTGATCCGAATGAGTCTTCGGTGGTGAGTCTTTCAAATGAGGAGACAATCAATGATAGTAATATCAATGTGAGTCTCCAGACTTTGAGTGAATCACAACTGGGAGCCATTTCGCATACGCATACTCCTGCTCAACAATATTTGGTCATGGTTCCTGCTACATTACTTAGCCAAATGAATACTGCACTCTTAGAAACCCTAGCTAAGAATAAGAATTTGTCTGCTGAGCTTGCTTTGTGCAATGAAAAAGTTCAAAATTTGGAATTAGTTCCTTCGTCCAATGTTCTAACAAATCCCGAATATGATCATTTTCGAAACAAACAAATGGGTCATTTGCAAGAAATTGAAACCTTAAGAGCAGATCTTTCTAACGAACTTAAAGAAAAAGAGTTAGTGGTCACTCATTTTCACAAACTTCAAACGGATTTTGAATTACTCGAGTCTAAAAAGAATGAAATGGAAATTAATGCGGCTAATAAGATTAGAAGTTTAGATTATTTGCTTTTAAGACAATACGCTGCCTCTCAACTAGTGCACTTATTTGACGCATCGTTTAGAGAGTTTAACTTATCGCTTCAAAAAGGCCTTCCCCCTAACCCACGGTATGCAAGACAAGCTTTTATCCATAGTCCAAGACTTTATAATGCAACCCAATTAGGATTGGTCTTAGACCCGATTGTTATTTTCGAGGATCGCACAAATAAGGATCTAGTTGATGAGAATCGGTCATACAACTTTGCAAAATATCTCCAGTGTGATTATTTTAAAATGAATCAGGAGCTTGCAAAAACGAACTTTAGAATTCGCTTCCATATGGATAAAGATCTCATCACAGCACCAACCTACATGTTAAATGAAGAAAACCCTAGTACACTTCCTACACTTGTCAAAATGGAAGGTCCTAAGGAAATTCCAAAGGATCTTCCACCTGTTCGCACTGTATGGTTAAACTTGCAAGAGATTAATCAATACTTTGCTAGTTTTGACAAGGTCATCCGGGAATGTACGACTTCAAATGGCCTAAACGCCGGAGAATGGGCTTTCGAACACATGAACGAGGTGTTTAAGAATGAGATCAATCCGTTTGTCGAAAGTCTAAAAGGAAGTTTTGCATCTCTTTCGGAAAATCTCGAGTTTAAAATTAAAGAAGTTCAAAAAGTGTTTTATGAAATGGACACCGCTTACGAACTACAATTAATTGAAAAGGAAAAGATTTTATCCGAATATGACCGATTCTTGTCCCAAGTAATTTCGTGTGATGTGCTTACTACTGTGAATGTTAATTATTCGAATGAGCTTACATCCGCTATGAATAACTGTGATGCTGTGAATTTATGTAATGATGTGTGTGATCTCTCTGTAAATGTTGCTGATACTGTAAATGAGGTAGATAATCATTCTTGTCACGAGTCTAATGCTGAATTTTTAAAGCTTCAAGATTCTTACAATTTACTTACAAAACGCTTTAATCAACTTGAACAACATTGTATATCTTTAGAATTAAAACAGCAAACTCAAAATGAGGATCTTTTGATAACAAATGGTTGTGAAAACAGTGTTGAGACAAGTGACAAGATGATTGAGATAGTTAAGGCATTAGAGGAAGAGATTATGAGATTAAAGAGAGATGTATCATTGAACGAAACACTAAAATTGGAACTAGAGGCTGTAGAGTCTAAAAACCTGTTCTTAGAAATTAGACTTTCGTCTGTTCTAGGGGAGATGGATCGGGCAAGACAGGGACTATCCACTCTTTATGGTTCAATAGAAGAACGCTTAGCTTTTAATGCAGTACAGCAACAATCTTATGTTGAACAATTGAACCAAAAGTGTGAGGAAATCTCTGACTTAAACATCCAGCTCACTGACAAAAACATGGTCTTGGCCGAGTTAAAAGAGACACTTCTTCTCACCCGACAAGAAGTTGTTAATAACTCAGCTACCAACTCTGCACCGTGCTCTAGTGCTCCAACAACCAATTCAGTAGTGCTCTATAAGAACCCGCTCCATAAGAAAAATCCGGTTACCTACGATGATTATATGAGGAATGCAATTAAGCATGTAGATCTTGTTAGGGATATTTTAGATGACTTGTATGCGTTAGATCCCTCAAGCAGTTACTATTATTCAGCTCATGCATATATTCAGCGAGTTCAATATTGCTTAGCATATTTGCAATACATAGGAAAACCGGGTTCTGCACTACTCACTAATCGACCCATTGCTGTAACTCCATTCAATAAGACCCCAGGAGCAAAACCGTCATTGGCACCATCAATTAAGGCACCTTTAAAATCTGTTGCTAATGTTCCCACTTTGCCTTCTACAGGATTAAAAGAGTCTACTAAGGCTAAAGGATCGCCACTCAAGAAAGATAAGATCAAGCCCTCCACTAGTAGTACCATCAAGAAGAAAGTAGAAGCTCACACTAGAAATATCAGTTCAGATTTAAATAAAAAGAATCATGTTAAGACTAAAAGCTCTGCGCCTGTGCAGAAGCCTAAACCATTTGTGAATTCTAATTTAAAATGTTGGAATTGTAATGAATGCATATTTTCCCAACGTCATGATTTGTGTCTTATTGATCATGTGAATGAAATGAATGCTATTAGGAATGATCTTGAATGGAAGCCAACTGGGAGAACTCGTACCCAAGTTGGATGGCAATGGCGTCCCACTGGTAGGACCTTTACATTAGATGGAAAAATGTGCCCTTTAACTAGGAATGCATCCATTGAGGTTAGGTCTCAGCGTCCTTTAGTTAGGCACACTAGCACTAAACTATGGAAACCGCGCCCTTTAATTAGGTCAGCCCCCACTATAGTGTCTATCAGTGAAGAAATACCTCAGGATTTAAGCCAACTTGAATCTACACCACCAACTAGGAAGAAGGCTAGGAAATCTAAGAAACCTAAAGTTAGCAAATATAAGATCATTAAATCTGTACCTGCTAATAACAAGGAACATTCAAATTCCAAAACCTATACATTGTCCTCGTCTGGTGATATTTTCAGGTGGTCCAAATCATCCTCTGGTATTTGGACTCCGGTTGCTCAAAGCATATGACCGGAGATCGCTCGATGCTCCGAAATTTCGTCAACAAGTTTCTTGGAACGGTTAAATTCGGTAATGATCATATTGCAAAGATAATGGGGTATGGTGAATATCAGATTGGAAACGTTACAATTTCAAGGGTATACTATGTAGAAGGTCTGGGTCATAATTTATTTTCAGTAGGACAATTCTGTGATTCCAACCTAGAGGTTGCTTTTCGACAACATACTTGTTTCATCCGCAACTTGGAAGGAAAAGACTTGTTGAAGGGGTCTCGTGGTGCAAATCTTTATACTTTGTCCCTACAAGACATGATGGCTGCCTCTCCAGTATGTCTTCTCTCCAAAGCATCTAAGACCAAGTCATGGTTATGGCATCGCAGATTATCTCATCTCAACTTTGATGCTATTAATCATTTGGCTAAAAACGAATTAGTTCGTGGTCTTCCAAAGCTCAAATTTCATAAGGACCATTTATGTTCCGCGTGTTCAAGGGGGAAAGCACCAAGAAATCATACAAGTCCAAAGCTGAAGACACCAATCAAGAAAAACTTCATCTTTTGCATATGGATCTTTGTGGGCCAATGCGAACCGAAAGTATGAGCGGTAAGAAATTCATCCTCGTTATTGTGGATGATTTCTCCAGTTTTACATGGGTTAGATTTCTATGTACAAAGGATGAAGCACCGAAGGCTATCATCACTTTTATGAAATTCATTCAGGTACGTTTAAATACTACTGTCCGCCGTATTCGTACAGATAATGGTACAGAGTTCGTCAACCAGACTCTTCGTGATTACTATGAAGAAGTTGGTATTTCACATGAAACATCCGCTGCACGTACTCCACAACAAAACGGAGTCGTTGAAAGACGGAATCGTACGCTTATGGAAGCTGCTAGGACTATGCTGATTTATGCGAACGCTCCATTATTCTTGTGGGCAGAAGCTATATCTACTGCATGTTTCATCCAAAACCACTCTATCATTCGGAAACGCCATGGAAAAACACCTTACGAGCTTCTACATAATCGTAACCCCGATGTTTCATTCTTTCATGTGTTTGGTGCTCTTTGTTATCCAAACATAATAGTGAGAACTTGGGCAAACTTCAACCGAAAGCCGATATAGGTATTTTCATTGGTTACTCACCCTCCAAGAAAGCATACCGAATTTACAACCGTCGTTTTGGTAAGATAGTAGAAACTATGGACACAGATTTTGATGAGCTGACAGCGATGGCTTCTGAGCAACGTAGCTCTAAACCCGCGCTTCACGAGATGGGAACCGGTGCTATTAGTTCCGGATTAGTTTCCAATAATCCTACTTCTACATCATTCATACCACCTACTAGGCCCGAGTGGGATAAACTATTTCAACCGTTGTTTGATGAATTCTTTGATCCCCCAAGTGATGAAGTTCCAGCACCTGTAGTGATAGCTCCAATCCCTGAAGTTGTTGCTCAAGCTAATGAAGCTTTATCAAATGCATCTTCAATTAACATTGAACCGGATGCACCTCTACCAAGTAATTCTCAAACTACACCTGAATCGTCACCCTTACTTGTGCCTACTGATGTTGAAGAGGATTCTACTGATCACGATTTGGAATATGCTCACATACAAGAGCTTCCTTTCTTTGGTATACCGATACCTGAAAACCCTTCAGCTGCGTCTACCTCAGAAGAAGCTCCTACAATTGTTCACTCCAGACCACCAAGGATTGAAAATCACAGCACCAAATGGACAAAAGATCACCCAATTAGGAATGTTATTAGAGGTCTCGATCGACCAGTCTCTACACGCCATCAATTACAAGAGAGTGCACTCTATTGCTATTTTGATGCATTTCTCTCCGAAGTTGAACCTAAAAACTGGCAACATGCTATGACTCAATCATCTTGGATTGAAGCCATGCAAAAGGAACTAAATGAATTCCAAAGACTTGAAGTATGGGAATTAGTTCCTCTCCCTGACAAGGTTAACATCCTTACCTTGTTGTGGGTTTATAAGGTTAAACTCGATGAGATGGGTGGAGTCTTAAAGAATAAGGCTAGATTGGTTGCTAGAGGATACAAACAAGCCTTGGGTATCGACTTTGAAGAATCTTTTGCTCCTATTGCAATATTGGAGGCTATTAGACTATTCCTTGCGTATGCTGCTCATATGAACATGATCGTCTATCAAATGGATGTGAAGACGGCATTTTTGAATGGTGAACTAAGGGAAGAAGTCTATGTTAGTCAGCCGGATGGGTTCGTTAGCACGGAGTTTCCTAATCATGTGTACAAGCTTAAGAAGGCTCTCTATGGGTTGAAACAAGCTCCACGCGCGTGGTATGATCTCCTTTCAACATATCTCATTTCGGAAGGCTTCTCCAAAGGCAAGGTGGACCCCACTCTATTCACTCTCAAGGAGGACAACGACATGATACTGGTACAAATGTATGTTGATGATATAATATTTGCTGCCTCTAACATAGAATTGTCAAAACGCTTTGAGAAGATAATGTTCACACGCTTTCAGATGTCAATGATGGGAAAAATTTCATTTTTCTTAGGATTACAAATTTCTCAGAATCCCAGAGGCATCTTTATTAATCAATCCAAATATGCTCTAGAATCTTTAAAGAAATATAACTTTGAAAATTGTGACCCCGTGGACACTCCAATGGTGGAGAAATCCAAGTTAGATGAAGATAGGAATGGGACTATTGTCAATCCAAAACTCTACCGTGGGATGATCGGCACCCTTCTCTATCTGACTGCTAGCAGGCCTGATTTGCAATTTTCCGTATGCATGTGTGCCCGGTATCAGGCTCGGCCTACCGAAAAGCACCTACATGTTGTTAAAAGGATCTTTCCGTATCTCAAAGGAACACTTCATCGTGGTCTATGGTATCCGAAAGATTCCTCTATTGCTTTAATATCATATGCAGATGCCGATCATGCTGGGTGTCAAGACACGAGGCGTAGCACTTCTGGGTCTGTGCAACTCCTTGGAGACAGATTGATTAGTTGGTCTTCAAAAAGGCAGAAAAGCGCTGCAATTTCTAGCACAGAGTCTGAATACATTGCCATGTCCGGTTGTTGTGCTCAAGTCCTTTGGATGAGATCACAACTAACTGACTACGGTTTGTGATTCAACAAAATCCCGATGTATTGTGACAACAAGAGCGCCATTGCCCTTTGCTGCAACTACGTTCAACACTCCCGGGCAAAGCACATCGACATTCGCTACCATTTCATTAAAGAGCAGGTGGAGAACGGAGTGATCGAGCTGTATTTTGTCACCACTGAGTATCAGCTGGCAGATATGTTCACCAAAGCCTTAGATCAAGGACGAATTGAGTTTTTGATCGACAAGCTTGGCATGAAATCATTCTCTCCAGCAAAATATAAAACCAAGAAAAACCATAAAAAATATAAAATCAAGAAAATCCAAAAAAATATTTTTCGTTTTTTAAATCGGGCATGTCTTTTAGTACGGTAATATTTACGGCTTTAGAAATGTCCATCAATATTGACACGACGCCATAAATAGAGTCCGTATAAAAGTTGTACATTTTTAAAACATGCCCATTATGGCTTGTAGTTATTTCAGACTGCAACCCGTTTTTCGCATTAAAGTCACGTATTTCCTTGGAAAACGTTGGCTCACAACGAGAATTATTTTTCTCGGGCATGATTTACAAGCCAAATTATGCAAAGGGATCAAGTTTACTTTACAACTTGGTCTAACACGAGTTAGTGTACGTCTCAGTGCATTAATTTGTCTAAATAAGAGAAATCTTATTGCCACCACGAATCAATCTTTTCAAGACATTAATTGGAAATGTCTTCATCAATATTTGACTCTTTAAACAATGACTACAGCTCTTTAAATAGAAAACGGGTCATCGTTTAAGGGGGAGAAAATATTAAATCATCTTCGTCATCAAAACGATCTTCAAAAGGTGTTGAGGAAAATTAAATGGCTAAATGGTTAATGACTGGAATTTCTTTAGTATTCGTCTTGTATTCGTTCGTGATTTGTCGTGAGTTTTAGGCCTCGGATATTTTGTTTAAGTGGTGTGAGGGCTAGAATTGATAATTCAATGAGATAGGCCTAAAGTTGTTATTAACTAGAAAAGAAAAGGAAAAGTAAAGAAAAACGAATAGTTAAGGGAATAAAACTGGAAAGGCTAAATATGACACTTTTGAATCTTGTGAAAAGTTTGACCTAGTCAAACCCCTCCCCCAACTTCTTTTTCTCTTTTCTATTTTCTTCTTTCTGGTTTTCTTCTCTCCGCCATTAACACACTCATACAAGCTCTCACACCTTCGTCTAATCCGTCTCATTCATCTCTAAGGTACATACCTGCGTGTAATTTGTCTAATTCGTTACTCAATCCACTCATTTAACTCGTTTTTATTAATTAATCCAATTGAGAGTTTCTGCTTAAATTAGGGTTAATTAATTTGGGGTTTTGCTGGGTTTCACGCGGATTAGGACTAGAATAAGTATGGTGGTCTTTAGAATGCTTAAAACAATTATCTAAGGTTAGATTAATTGATCATAAGGTGCGTTTAGATTATTCTAGATAAACAGATTTTGTTCTAAGTGTATTCCGAATAAGCATGTGTTTGGGAAAAATATTCCGCATAGACTTATTCCGCATAGACTTATTCCGTATAGGCTTTTTATTCCGTATAGGCTTTTTATTCCGTATAGACGTTTTATTCCGCATAGACAGGTTATTCCGCACAGACAGATTATTCCGCATAGACTGGTTATTCCGCATAGACTGGTTATTCCGCATAGACTGATTATTCCGCATAGACTGGTTATTCCGCATAGACATGTTATTCCGCTAATAAGTGTGAAAACACTTATCCTTTTACCACTTATTTCCAATAATAACAAGACTAAAACGTGTGATTTATGTCGTAAAAGCCGGAATTATGCGTGGTTTGTGTTTTTATTGTGTTTTAGGACCAAAATATGAAAAAGGAAGAAAACACGGGTTTTCACGGGATTTTATCGAAGAAAACGGGAAAAGACGAAGTCAAAAGATCAAGAGTGCAAAAAGAACGGAAGTCCAAGGCTTATTTTGAAGATTTATCGAAGAAAAAGTCTAAAGGCGGAAGTTTAAACGAAGTCGAAGAACTTAAAGTCTAATAGAAGAAGAAAATTAAAAGACAAGTTCAAATCCCGAGACGACAAAGACAAAGAATTAAAGTCGAGTCGAGAAAACGTGAAGAAAGCAAGAAAGAAGATGCAACACATGCACTCCTTCCACCTTCCCTATTAATACCCTCCTAATAGTCATTAGGAGGGGGTTAGCTAGTTAGTCTTTAATTTTTTAGTTTTTCACTTTTTCTAGTTTTAGAGAGAGAAAGTCTTAAACTTTCTCTCACAAAGTTTCATCTTTTTCTTTTAATCTTTCAAGATTAAACACTTTGTATTGCTTATTTTCATTAATCAAGTTCTATTTTAAGCTTTTAATCCTTAATCTCATTCTACTTTTCTTTGATTTAGATTGATTTTTGGTGCGAATTTCAATAGATCCGTGTTGTTCTTAATGATTTCATGCTTAAAAAGTTAATCTTTTGATCATTTTATAAGTTTTCATTTGATTGAGCTTTAAGACTTTTGTGCTTATTGGCTTATTTTTATGATTAGCTTATTTGTTTATAAAAGTTTTCCTTAAAAAGTTTATGTTTTTATTGTTTGATCCAAAAAGTTGTTTAATTTCGAGTTAGATAAGTTGATAAGTGCTTATTTGATTCGGTTAATTATTTGGTTTGTTAAGTTTTGGATATTAGCTTATTAAAGTTAGCTTATTATCTAGCTTAACCGAATCCCTTAGATTTCGGAAAGGGTGATAAACCCCTTTCCGATTGGTGTCTTTCCGAGCAGCCAGCCTCCCCTTTTCCGATTGACCAATCGGAAAAGGGTTTGTAGATTCCGACGGTATCCCATTTTAATATTCCGATTGGAGTGTTTCTAAACTTTCCTATTGATTATCTTGCTTGTTATTCCGATCTAGCCCTTTGTTGGATATTCCGATAGGTGTAAGTTTGTTATTCCGATTGGCAGTCTTGCTCCTTATTCCGATTGCTCCCTACTCCAATATTCCGATCAGTGTGGTGCATTATATTACGATTGCATTCTACCCCCCATATTCCGACCACCAGATCGGAATACATTCCGATCTGGGGCTGTTTTGGCTTATTCCGATTGTGAGCTTTTGGTGTAGTCCGATCTTACTTTCTTTTAGTACTTTTCAACTAAGTTCTTATTTTTAGAGAGTTTTCCAAGTCTTAGTTTTATTTAGCGTGCTAGTACTTTTCCATTGTTGCCTTTAAGTTTCCATGCATTTATTTTTACTTATCATTTTAGTATAAATCTTTATTCTTCCATTTTACTCAACGACACTTTAATTACTTGCTAATAGTTTAAAAATAGATAATCAAAACCAAACCATTCTCTTGATTCACCAAAAGACAATTGAGTCACACTTAAGACCGGTTTTCAATTCGAAAGGATTCGGACGATAAGATTTTATACTTGGTGTAAAACCCAAGCATTAAATGGCGCCGCTGCCGGCTCTTTTCGTTACGATAGACGGTTTCTAGTGAGAGACGCATTGAATTTTGGGATCCGTTCTTTGAACGTTATTTTCATTGCTTTAAAAATTTTCAAAAATCCAAAAAACTATAAAACTCTTCAAAAATACAAAAACATTAAAAAAATCATAAAAGTAATTCTTTTCAAAAGGTTTTGCACCAAAAAGATTATATAGATATTCTCTTTGTGTATATTTTTCTTCTGCAGGTGTATGCGTACTAGATCTTCGAACTATTCTGAGCCCGAGACTCGTGAAGATTTAGATATGGCTGGTGTTAATAACAACAATAATCACCCACCTCAACCCAATTTGAATAACAACAACAACAATGTCCTCCTGCCTGATTTACGAACAATGGAGGAATTGTGCCAACCCACCATGAACGGACGCGGAGGCCCGATTGCGCCAATGCACGTCACGGCTCAGGAGTTTTAGTTGAAACATCACATGATCCAGCAAGTGCAAACGAACCCGTTTCACGGAATTCCGGATGATGATGCAAACAAACACCTCGACAAATTCATTACCATTACCCAAAGCATGAAATGCTCCGGTGTTTCTATGGATGACCATCGCCTTCAACTCTTCCCCATTCGCTTTCGCACCATGCCGAAAAATGGTTTGACCGTCTTCCTAAGAATTCTATTCATACGTGGAATGACATGACTCAACGCTTTCTATCGCGCTACTTTCCCCCATCCAAGGTCACCAGCCTTCGTAACTAAATCAGTGGATTCATGCAAGAGAATGATGAATCACTTTTCGATGCTTGGGAACGGTACAATGATTTGATCGACCGCTGTCCTAATCACAATATGCTCCCCGTCACTCTCATTGACACCTTCTACAATGGTCTCACTTTTCGTGATCGTGACACGATCAATGCCGCCGCCGGTGGTACTTTTATGAAAAGGAGACCGGAGGAGTGTCGAGAGTTGATCGAAAACATGACTACTCACCACAAGAATTGGGATTCATCCGCATCCTCAAGATCTAACTCGAGAGTCAATGTTTCTTCTACTACCTCCAATCCTGAAATGTTTGAAATTTCTTGACAACTCGCTGAAATGAACAAGAATTTCATGGCCATGGCCACAAACCACTTTCAACAAGCTAAAGCCGTTGCTATTTCTTGTGACACATGTGGTGGCCCTCACTCTTATAATGATTGTCCTTCTACCAAAGGCAATTATTCTGAAAATGTTAACGCAGCTTACGGCACTTATCCCACGGGAGGCTATCAAGCCCGCCCTCAAGGAGACCGTGGCTTGCTAAGTTATCGTTCCAACAATTATCTTGCTCCTCCCGGTTTCCCTCCTGCAAACCAAAACCAACAACAAAGCTATAACCGAAACAACCAATCCCAACCTCGTGCTCAAAATCAATATCAATCCCAAAGAAACCCATACCCAACTCAAGGAAATTCTCAATCTTATCAAGCTCCACCTCTCAATCAACCGATGACAGTAAACCAAGCCGTCGAGACGTTCATGAAGACTAATCGTGAGATGGTGACGAATCTTCAGAGTCAATTTGTCAACTTGAAGAATGACATGGTGAAACAAGGGAGCGATATTCGAGCCGAGCTAAGGAATGACATGGCCAAACACAGCAATGAAATTAATGCCAACATGCAAAACTCTTTCAATAATCAAGCGGTTCACCTTCGTGATATGATTGGTTCGCTCATCCAAGGTAATCAACCCTCTTCTTCGGGTATGTTGGGTCAAAAAGTTGATGCATTCCTAGTTGCTTAAAAGATCCGGAAACCAAGGTTTCCACAATTGGTATCAGAGCCTACATTTGGAGAATCTTCAAAGATTGCATACATTGTTTTACTTCCCTGTTGATGTGACAAAAAGGGGAAGACATACATGCTAAACTTGAGGGGAAGGCAATTGGAAGATCATGTACAACTTACAAGAGATACACATAGAGTTTTGCCGACATCAACTAGGGGAAGATTGTTGGGTCAAAAAGTTGATGTGGCAGAAACTCAAAAACGAAGAAAACATGAAGGTATTTGTCTAGGCGTTGACAAGAGTATTCCAGGCGTTGACAAGAACAATTTAGGCGTTGATGGAATCAAGCATTGTCAAGAGCAATTCAAGCATTGTCACATTCAATTCAAGCATTGACAAAACGTAGACAAAGAAGCTTATGGAAGCTTCTATTTAGATAAACATGCAAAGATATTCTGCATAAGTTTATTTAAATAGAAGATTTACTTGTTTATTTGTTATTATCTCTTGTAAAACCCTAATCCTTACACTATAAAAGGAACCAAGGGTTATTAGGTTTTTCATAAATTTATTCACAATGTAAACCTAAATGTGTGTGTGCACTAGACGTGGGATTCAATGTATACACGTCTAGTGGATGTTTGTTATTAATATAATGAACATCCCTTTTGTTTTAATTCATGTTATTCGTGCCTAAACACCTTGTTAATGTGTTATGTTCTTATTCCGCTTTGATTGTATAATCATATGAACATGATGCATTCCTAGTTGCTTAAAAGATCCGGAAACCAAGGTTTCCACAGGGTACTCTTCCGAGTAATACCGTTGCGAATCCAAGAGGGGAGATGAAAGCAATCACCACCCGTAGTGGAAAAGGTTATATGGAACCCGAGCTTCCTACACCTCCACCCGTGATTGTGAACAAGGCAAACGAGCAACTTTCCCCACCTCCTTCACCTTCTATCCCCATTTCCCCACCACCCGTGGTTGTGAGTGATCCTATTCCCTTAAAGCCTTCCTCTTCATCCAATATACCTTATCCTTCAAGGTTGAGGAAAGAGAAGCAAAAGAGCAAGGATGATATTCAGGTTTCAAACTTTCTAAAAATGTTTAAACAATTGAATTTTAACATCTCCTTTGCCGAGGCTCTCGCTCACATGCCCAAATACGCTAAGATGTTTAAAGATCTTCTAAGTGATAAGGAAAAGCTTCTTGACATCGCTCAGACCCAACTTAATGAGAACTGCTCTGCAGTGCTCTTAAGGAAATTGCCCACCAAACTTGGTGATCCGGGTCGCTTCTTGATTCCTTGCAACTTCCCGGGAGTAGAGAATTGCATGGCCCTAGCCGATCTAGGTGCCAGTATAAACTTAATGCCTTTAAGTGTTTGGAAGCAATTATCTCTCCCCGAGCTTGTCCCCACCAAAATGACTTTGGAATTAGCCAACCGTACGGTTGCTTATCCAGTGGGGATAGCCGGAGATGTCTTTGTTGGCGTTGATAAATTCACCTTCCCAGCGGATTTTGTCGTCGTTGACTACGAGATGGATCCTCGTGTTCCATTAATCGTTGGACGTCCATTTCTGAGGACCGGTCGCACTCTCATTGATGTAGCCGCGGGCGAAATAATCATGAGAGTTGGTGACGATAAAATTTTCTTCAACATGGGTAAGATTTCTAAGCAACCTTATTCGTACGAGAGTGTTAATGCTATTGATGTTCTCGATGAGGCTTGTGTAGAACATTTTCATGATGCTTGCAAAAGTACTCTTTCTTCTCTACCCAATGTTGAGACCGTTGCCTCAATTGCTCCAGCATTGACTCCTTTTGGAGAAAGTGACTTGGATGATTTCGAAGCTAGCTTGGGTCCTCTTGATATTAAGTATGATAATTTGTCCACCAATTGGGATGAAGACATTCGTACTATTGAGAGACTTCTTAATGAGGACCCGTTGTCTCCTCCTTCTCCTAAAGAAGTGACTAATGATGATCCATCATTAGTTACACCATCTATTGAGGATCCTCCTACTCTTGAGCTTAAGGACCTTCCTCCTCATCTTGAGTACGTTTTCCTGGACGACAACGAGAAGTTACCGGTTATCATCGCGAAGGACCTGCAAGAAGAAGACAAAGCCCGACTCATCGCCGTGTTGAAGAAGCATAAAAAAGCTATCGCTTGGAAAATCTCTGACATTCGTGGAATTGATCCTCACTTTTGCACACATAAAATTCTCATGGAGGACGACTTTAAGCCCACAATTCAAAGCCAACGAAGGGTGAATCCTAAAATCCATGAAGTCATCAAAAAAGAGGTTATCAAACTTCTTGATGCGGGTATGATTTACCCTATTTCGGATTCACCATGGGTTAGTCCAGTCCATTGTGTGCCTAAGAAAGGCGGTATCACCGTTGTGCCCAATGCAAACAACGAGTTGATTCCTACCCGTCTCGTTACTGGGTGGAGAGTTTGTATAGACTACCGCAAACTCAATAATGCCACGAGAAAGGATCATTTCCCTCTACCTTTTATGGACCAAATGCTTGAACGTTTAGCGGGTAATGAATATTACTGCTTTCTTGATGGTTTCTCGGGTTATTTTCAAATACCCATCGATCCCCAAGATAAAGAGAAGACAACATTCACTTGTGCCTAATAACTAGTTTTTACTAGTTGAAAAGTTCGTTCTCGGTATCTAATCGAATTGATTTCCGGTTAATTGTGTGAGATTAGTTGTTCTTGGTGAAACAAATATTTTTGGTTTTGGAAAATAAATAAGCAAGACTTAATAATAAATGACGAGAAATTAAAACAAGTTAAAATGTAAACGGTGTGATATTTAAAACTTTAAAATTGAATGATGAGAAAAGAAAAGACGTAAAATTAAAACTTAACAAAAAGTAAATGATGCAACCCAAAAGTTAAACTAAAAGGAAAGTAAATAAAAAATTCAAATAAAGAAAAAGGCGGGAAAAATAATCTTGAGAATAAAAGACAAAAACTTAAAAGGAAAAACAAACAAAAACAAACTGACAGAGCTTCATTCGGAACTTTCATCTTCCGGATGAAGGTGCTTCATTCGGAACCTTCAACTTCCGGATGAAGGTGCTTCATTCGGAACCTTCAACTTCCGGATGAAGGTGCTTCATTCGGAACTTTCATCTTCCGGATGAAGGTGCTTCATTCGGAACTTTCATCTTCCGGATGAAGGTGCTTCATTCGGAACTTTCATCTTCCGGATGAATGTGCTTCATTCGGAACCTTCAACTTCCGGATGAAGGTCACCTGGGGATGATGAAATACAGAAACAGCAGACTCGAAGAATAGGGGCTATACAGTAACAAAGATTCGATCCACAAATTAATCAAAATCAAACAAAAGATAAAACCAAAACAAGCAATAAGCATTAACTAACAATAATCAATCAAAACAACTCATCAAAACTAACAAACATAACCAAATTAATCAAAACCCACTTGATCAAAATCATAAAAACTCAAGAACATGAACAATCAAAACAAAGAACAAATCAAACAAGAAAGGTAGAAGGAGATTGGCAATAAAATAAAGATTAACAATAATTAAAGGTAAACTTACTTGGAATTAAAAGAAGATTAAAGGTGCGTTACAAGAGAATTAAAGATCATAAATTTAAAGAACAAGAGAAATGAAAATTGGGGAAGAGAGGCTTGTCAAGCCTCCAACAACTAAACAAGAAGGCTAGTGATGTGTATTTATAGGGGAGGAAGGGATTAGTGGAAGGAAGCTTCCTCCCCTCTTTCCTCTTTTCCTTAATTGCGTCATTAGGTCCCTCCTTTCTTTAATCTTCTTAAATCTTGGACTATAATGACTTTGGCTCGGGATTTCTTTGAACTCGTCTTGTAATTCTTTAATAAATTATACTTGAGTTCTTCGGCTTTTGGTAAACTTCCGTCTTTTGACTTTTTCTTCGATAAATCTTCAGAATTGGTCTTGGACTTCCGTTATTTTTCCACTCTTGATCTTTCGGCTTCGTCTTTTGTACTTTACTTCAATAAAATCCCGTGAAAGCCGTGTTTTCTCTACTTTTCACCTTCTCGACCCTGAAACACAATAAAAACACAAACCACGCATAATTCCGCCATTTATGACATAAAATATACGTTTAGGTCCCGTTTTAATGTAATTAAGTGGTAGAAAAGATGGGTGTTTTCACACATATCAAATCCCCTACACTTAACCATTGCAATGCCCTCATGCAATGCTTAGCAATAAAGTAAGGTTTACACTTTCGATCATAATCAACCTACCCTGGCCTTTATTAAACAACTAAGGAAAATCAAAAAGATAGAAAATAACAAGATGCAACAAGGAAGAAACTTGTAAAGAAATCTAAGACTTACATTAGGGCTTGTGTGTCATGAATGTTTATCACCCTCAAGTTTCACGTTCCCCATGCCAAGCTTAAAAACAAGATCATTGTTAGTACAAGTTAGCATAACAAACATTTACTCATGCGGTTCAATTAATCACTTAAACTCCCTTATTCCTATGGGTATCTCTTATATTTTATTTTTGTCTTAGAATGATCATGAAGATGCATTGTTGGACTTATTTCGATAGTTTATTTAGGCTGAAAGCAAAGTAGGACGATTTGATCAATAGTTAGCTAAAGGACAAAATCTCTTAAAACTGCTTCTCGGGATATCAAAAAGTTCATATCTTGGCATAACTCGGTTCACGATTTGAGACCTTTCTCGGGCCGATATTTGGCATGTACTTCATACTTCATATCTTGAGAGACGTGCTTGAGATAATGGTCTTCTCATCGTTCATAGAGTTTCTTCACTTGGAGACTTTTGAGAGGTTCTCCAACTTTGTTGACCACGACTTCATGATTATTTCTTCAATCTCTATTTGGGATTTCGAGATACAACGATCCGCCTCCTTTTCGGACTTGGATCTATTTATCCTCATACCTTGTTAGGGTCTTTTCGGATAAACTTCTCCATGATCTTTATGGGAGTTGATTGCTTTTCGTCGTGAGTCTTGATCCTTCATATTGACTTTGGGAATAATGCTTTTCACATCACCTTGGATCTTTAGCAATATGATTGAATCCTCATGCCTTGTTAGGGCCTTTTCAGACTCGCTAATCTTCGCGCCCCGCTTCATAAGTTATGCCTTGGCTATAAACTCTTATCATTACCGAGCAACTTTTAAACGATCTTGGGCTAGAAGCTAAATAACTTTTCAAATCGTACGACCTTACTTATTGCAGGTAATTTATTAGCAAGTGATGGGAGAAAAAGATCATAATTAACTCACATAAGTTAATGAGAGAATACCAAACTTGTAACCAACTCTATCATTTCTCGTTCTCCACAATTTAAAATCTCAAGGAATGAGACTCGTGGATGCTTAGCCTAATAAACCAATTAAGGTCTACATGATTAAGGATACTAGCTAGAGTGAACTTGGATAAGTAAACTCGGGTTGAGTCAAAATATTCACAACGGGCCTAATATATCTAAGATATCTAAACTTGCTAAAACCATTTTATTAATATACGAGAAAAATAGCAAAAATAAAGGGAACTACAACTAGGCCAAAATAGATTAAAAATTTTGAAAAATGTCAAAAAATTGATTTTCTGGTTAAAATGAGGGCAAATACAAGGAAAAGACTACTTAACTTCGATAGAAGTCCCCCCTACACTTAATATAAACATTGTCCTCAATGTTTAAGCATGTGGGAGTAAACTCCCCTACACTTAGGACATTGTGCACTTTGTTTAAATCTCGTTAAGGGAAGGACAACTAAAGAGATTCCTATTTTAATATTGAGAAATATAAAATAGTGAATCGAAAAGAGTTTAGGATAGAACCGGGAAGAAGGGAACACGGAATCACGGTTCGTCAAAAGTCATCAAGAGTGTGTCTTTGAAGCTCTAATCCCTGCACATGATAAGAAAAAGAACAAGAAACACCAACGGGGCTCCCCCTACACTTATGGTGAAAATAGATAGATAATTGGGTTGCCTCCCAAAAAGCGCTTGTTTATATTAATCGAGTCACGAGCCTGACTCGTCCCCAAATTAAATGGTCCATGGGGAAGCCTCGAATGTGATACCGGGATCAAAGACCTTGTCCTCGTTCCCGGTTGACATCAACAAAGGAGAGGCGGGGGGATAAGTCTTGAAAGGGAGAAAGGTCCTTTCAACATACGTATAGTATGTGAATTCAAGATCCACGGGAGGTGGGTTGGGTATAGTAAGCACATTGTCATCCCCCAAAGACAATGGAGGCTGAGCATTCGACAAAGCCGTGATGTTATCAATGATAGCATAATCAATGTCACCTCCCGGTTCCAAGCACTCATCCTCCGTGATAGTGGCTAAAAGGGAGGATGGAAGGTGCTCGGGAGGGGGACTTGGGTCAATACTTTCCTGCAGCAAATTATCAAAAATAATGTCCCCCTCCGTTTCAGAGTCATCAAAACCTGGAGGGATGGAGTGGATATCGATTTCTTCCTGCAATGGGTCATTATCTTCAACGGGAGGAATAGATGGAGGTAAAGACTTGGAAGGAGAAGTCAACGCTTCGATTTGAGCAATAAGAAGGTGCACTTTCCGTAATCCATCGCGAAGAAGCACGTCTTCCACCTCATCCACAAGATCATGTTCATCGGTGAACTGCTCGTAAACCGGAGAGAATAAATCGTCATCGTCTGCATCTCCCGGTGGAGATTGAGAAATTTCAAAAGTGAAATTCTCATAGCAGAGAGAAGAATCGTCATCACTAGGATCGACCTCTTCTGTAAGAGCAACGTCGTCCTCAGGCTCCATAGCAGGTAAGTCACAAACCTCATCAACCAATAATTTGTCGAGACCAACATCACTAAGCTCATGCAACGAATCTAGATCCTTAGACGCAGTAGGAACATCGAGAGTAGGAGCAGCAACTTCAGAAGATGAGTTGAAAGTGCATACAGCATCATTGTCATCATCATCATAATAGTATTGACGCACAAGCGGAGGGGTATAATCACTAAGATTAGATACTTGCTCTTGTTGCAGTCGCTTTTCCTCGTCCCGAAGTTCTTTAACCAAAACAACGACCTCTTGAAGTGGCAAAACAATGGAGTGTGTTTCTTCATTCAAGGTAGTGAGTTGTGGGTCAAGATGAATTTGCTGAGAGGATTGATGATTGAGGGTGTGATGTGGGGGTTCATAGTGTTGAAAACCTGAATTATAGCAAGGTTGTGGCTCATAGTTGTTCATTGGTTGGGAATAATTAGAAACTGGGTTTGGTTCATAATAATCCATAGGTGAAGAAAACTGAGGACACGGATTTGGCTCATAACAATTCAGTGGTTGACAATAATAGGTATCGTGAGGACCCCCACAGTTGTTGCAAACCGGGTATGGAGAAAAATCAAGTGCGTATTGTGGATAGCTATTATCATTGTCATAATTGTACCCCGGTTCTTGCCCGTGACCATACGGGTATCGAACCAGGCACGAAACATGCCAATGAGAATCGCTTCCACAATAGATGCACGGGGGAACAGGAGGTGGGTTCAAAAAGAGTGAATTAGTCGAGTTGCACAAGGGACAAAATCCGAATTGTGTGTAGTCGATATCGTTTCCGCACCGCTCACATGTACACCATTGACAAGAGTTGTTCCCAGATAATTGTTTCCCACACCGGACGCAATGGACATAAAAATCCATAAATAAAGGTAGATAAGCAAGAAGAATATTTTTGGTGCAAAACTTTGAAAAAGAAATGCTTTTTATGATTTTTCAAATGTTTTTGTATTTTTGAAAATTGTTGGACACAAAAAATAACGTTCACAAGTGAACGGATCCCAAAATCCAACGCTTCACTCACAAAAAACCTTTGATCTTCACGAAAAGAGCCGGCAGCGGCGCCATTTTAATAACTAGTTTTTTCTCGTTGAAAAAGTTCGTTCTCGGTATCTAATCGAATTGATTTCCGGTTGTGAGATTAGTTGTTCTTGGTGAAACAAATATTTTTGGTTTTGGAAAATAAATAAGCAAGACTTAATAATAAATGACGAGAAATTAAAACAAGTTAAAATGTAAACGGTGCGATATTTAAAACTTTAAAATTGAATGATGAGAAAAGAAAAGACGTAAAATTAAAACTTAACAAAAAGTAAATGATGCAACCCAAAAGTTAAACTAAAAGGAAAGTAAATAAAAAATTCAAATAAAGAAAAAGGCGGGAAAAATAATCTTGAGAATAAAAGACAAAAACTTAAAAGGAAAAACAAACAAAAACAAACTGACAGAGCTTCATTCGGAACTTTCATCTTCCGGATGAAGGTGCTTCATTCGGAACCTTCAACTTCCGGATGAAGGTGCTTCATTCGGAACCTTCAACTTCCGGATGAAGGTGCTTCATTCGGAACTTTCATCTTCCGGATGAAGGTGCTTCATTCGGAACTTTCATCTTCCGGATGAAGGTGCTTCATTCGGAACTTTCATCTTCCGGATGAAGGTGCTTCATTCGGAACCTTCAACTTCTGGATGAAGGTCACCTGGGGATGATGAAATACAGAAACAGCAGACTCGAAGAACAGGGGCTATACAGTAACAAAGATTCGATCCACAAATTAATCAAAATCAAACAAAAGATAAAACCAAAACAACCAATAAGCATTAACTAACAATAATCAATCAAAACAACTCATCAAAACTAACAAACATAACCAAATTAATCAAAACCCACTTGATCAAAATCATAAAAACTCAAGAACATGAACAATCAAAACAAAGAACAAATCAAACAAGAAAGGTAGAAGGAGATTGGCAATAAAATAAAGATTAACAATAATTAAAGGTAAACTTACTTGGAATTAAAAGAAGATTAAAGGTGCGTTACAAGAGAATTAAAGATCATAAATTTAAAGAACAAGAGAAATGAAAATTGGGGAAGAGAGGCTTGTCAAGCCTCCAACAACTAAACAAGAAGGCTAGTGATGTGTATTTATAGGGGAGGAAGGGATTAGTGGAAGGAAGCTTCCTCCCCTCTTTCCTCTTTTCCTTAATTGCGTCATTAGGTCCCTCCTTTCTTTAATCTTCTTAAATCTTGGACTATAATGACTTTGGCTTGGGATTTCTTTGAACTCGTCTTGTAATTCTTTAATAAATTATACTTGAGTTCTTCGGCTTTTGGTAAACTTCCGTCTTTTGACTTTTTCTTCGATAAATCTTCAGAATTGGTCTTGGACTTCCGTTCTTTTTCCACTCTTGATCTTTCGGCTTCGTCTTTTGTCCTTTACTTCAATAAAATCCCGTGAAAGCCGTGTTTTCTCCACTTTTCACCTTCTCGACCCTGAAACACAATAAAAACACAAACCACGCATAATTCCGCCATTTATGACATAAAATATACGTTTAGGTCCCGTTTTAATGTAATTAAGTGGTAGAAAAGATGGGTGTTTTCACACCTATCAGTCCCTATGGCACATTTGCTTATAAAAGAATGCCTTTTGGCTTATGCAATGCCCCCGGGACTTTCTAAAGGTGCATGTTAGCTATCTTCCATGACATGGTTGAGCAAACCATGGAAGTCTTCATGGATGATTTCTCGGTCTTCGGGGATTCCTTCTCTGCTTGCCTTGCCAATTTGGAACGTATGCTTAAGCGGTGCGAAGACACTCGCCTTGTTCTGAATTGGGAAAAATGCCATTTTATGGTAAAAGAAGGCATCGTGCTAGGACATAAAATCTCAAAATCCGGTCTTGAAGTCGACCGTGCTAAAGTTGATGTCATAGCCAAATTACCTCCACCTTCAACCGTGAAGGGTGTGAGAAGTTTTCTGGGTCATGCGGGCTTCTATCGTCGATTCATTCAGGATTTCTCTAAAATCGATCGCCCGATGACCCACCTCTTGGAAAAAGATACCCCTTTTATCTTTTCTAAAGAGTGTCTCGAAGCCTTCAATCTTCTTAAGGATAAGCTAACTAAGGCACCGGTCTTGGTTACCCCTAATTGGGAGCTGCCTTTTGAATTGATATGCGATGCTAGCGACTTTGCTATTGGTGCGGTTTTGGGCCAAAGAGTGAATAAACACTTCCAACCAATCCACTATGCTAGCAAAACAATGACAGGGGCTCAATTGCATTATACGACAACCGAAAAAGAGCTTTTAGCTGTTGTCTATGCTTTTGAGAAATTTCGCCCCTATCTTGTTTTATCTCCCACCATCGTTTACACGGACCATTCCGCGTTGAAGTACTTGATGACAAAGCATGATTCTAAGCCAAGACTTCTTCGCTGGGTTTTACTCCTTCAAGAATTCAACATTGAAATTCGCGACAAGAAGGGAGCTGAAAACCTGGCCGCGGATCATCTGAGCAGACTTGAGGATCCATATCAAGGGGATCATCCGAACAAAGAGATCAATGACTCTTTCCCCCTTGAGACCTTAATTTCTATAAATCTCAATCTTGATGGCACCCCGTGGTTTGCGGAAATTGCAAACTACTTAGCGGGTGGTATTCTCATCAAAGGGTTAACATCCCAACAAAAGAAGAAGTTCTTGAATGATGTTAAGACTTACTTTTGGGATGACCCTTATCTATTCAAACAATGTGCTGATCTAATCATTCGTCGATGTGTTGACGGACCGGCAACTTTCGACATCCTCCAAGCTTGCCACAAAGGACCCACCGGTGGTCACTTTGGTCCCAACTACACCGCTAAGAAAGTGTTTGATTCTGGATTCTATTGGCCCACCATTTATCGTGACGCTCACGAAGTGGTTAAGCATTGTGATGCTTGCCAACGTCAAGGCAAGATCACACATAAGGATGAGATGCCTCAAAATTTCATACAGGAATGTGAAATATTTTATGTATGGGGCATCGACTTTATGGGGCCATTTCCATCCTCCAAAGGGAACAAGTACATCCTCGTCGCCGTCGACTACGTTTCTAAATGGGTTGAAGCCAAGGCTCTCCCTACGAATGATGCGAGGGTGGTTGTGAAATTTTTGAAGCAGCTTTTCGCTCGATTTGGCGTTCCTCGTGCTATTATCAGTGACCGCGGGACTCATTTTTGCAATGATCAATTTGCAAGAGTCATGGCTAAGTATGGTGTCAATCACCGTCTGTCCACTGCCTATCATCCCCAAACCAATGGGCAAGCCGAGATATCCAACCGTGGCTTGAAGAGAATTTTGGAGCGTACTGTGGGAGAGCATCGCGCCGCGTGGGCCGATAAGTTAGATGATGCTCTGTGGGCTTTCCGTACTGCTTACAAGACCCCGATCGGTTGTACACCTTATCGTCTTGTGTACGGGAAAGCCTGCCACCTCCCAATCGAGCTGGAACATAAGGCACACTGGGCCTTGAAGTGGGCTAACTTCGACATCAACAAAGCCGGTGATCATCGCAAGATTCAACTCAACGAGCTAAATGAACTGAGGAATGAAGCTTATGAGAACTCGCTGATCTACAAGGAGAAGATGAAGATCATTCATGACGCCAAAATCAAGAACCGAGAGTTCCACGCTGGTGATCAAGTCTTACTCTTTAACTCTCGGTTGAAGATCTTCTCTGGCAAGTTGAAGAGCCGCTGGTCTGGTCCATTCACCGTCGCCAAAGTCTTTCCATATGGGACCATTGAGCTTTCTCAGCCGAATGGGCCCAATTTCAAGGTGAATGGCCAGCGTCTGAAGCTGTACTTTGGTGAGGACATCTCTCAAGAGATGATTCCATCCCTCACCACGTTCCCCATGAACTAACGTTGGGTCGAGTCAGGCTCGTGACTCGGTGAACAAAAACAAGCGCTTCTCGGGAGGCAACCCGTGTTCTATCCTTTACTGCTTTCATAATACGTGTAGGGGGAGCCCCGCATATGTTTGTTGTCTTGTTTCTTGTGCTGTGTAGGGATTAAAACTTCAAAGATACACCTTGATGATTTTTGATGAACCGTGATACCGTGTTCCCTTCTTCCCGGTTCTATCCTAAACTCTTTTCGATTCACTATTTTATATTTCTCAATATTAAAATAGGAATCTCTTTAGTTGTCTTTTCCTTAACGAGATTTAAACAAAGTGCACAATGTCCTAAGTGTAGGGGAGTTTACTCCCACATGCTTAAACATTGAGGACAATGTTTATCTCAAGTGTAGGGGGACTTCTATCGAAGTAAGTGGTATTTTCCATGAATTTGCCCTCATTTTAACCGAAAAATTTGATTTTTCGATATTTTTTCAAAATTTTTAATCTATTTTGGCCTAGTTGTATAGTTGTACTTTCCTTTATTATGGTTATTTTCTTTCCTTGCTTAAATAAAGTGGTTTTAAATTTTTCTTAGTCGTGAACATTTTGACTCAACCCGAGTTTATTTACCTAAGTTTACTCTAGCTAGTATCCTTAACGTGTTTAAGTCAAGTTTTGCTAGGCTTTTATATAGGGAGCTATAAAACGCGAAAGTCTTAACTCTCACGGGTTAAGAACAAGAACTTTTCGCAAGTTCCTATAATTGATCCTAGAGAGTCGTTTATCAAGGGAACTTTAAAATGCGATTTCTAAAACTTGAAAAAGTCTAAGAATTTGCAAGATCCTATAGATGACTCGAAAACCAAAAACTTTGATTTAAAAGGCTAGGCATCCACGAGTCTCATTCCTTGAGATTTTAAACTGTGGAGAACGAGAGATGATAGAGTCAATTATAAGTTCGGTATTCTTTCGTGAATTTATGTGAGTTAATATAAGCCTATTCTCCCTCTGCTTGTTAATAAATTTATCTGCAATAAATAAGGTTGTACGATTTAAAAGGTTACTTAGCTTCTAGCCCCAGATCGTTTAAAAGTTACTCGGTACGGATTAGAGTTCATAGCCAAGGCATAACTTATTGAAGCGGGATGCGAAGATTGGCGAGTCCGAAAAGGCCCTAACAAGGCATGAGGGCTACAGTTTGTTGCTAAAGATCCAAAAATGATGTGAAGAATCATTTATCGAAAATCAATATGAAGGATCGAGACACACGACGAAAAACAAGAACTCCCCAAAAGTCATGGAGAAGTCTATCCGAAAAGACCCTAACAAGGTATGAGGATAAATAGATCCAAGTCCTAAAAGGAGGCGGATCGTTGTATATCAAAGTCCAAAATAAAGATTGGAGAAAAATGAAGAAGTCGTGGTCCAAAAATGAAGAATCTCTCAAAACTTCAAGTGAAGAAATTCCTATTATGAAGAGAAGACCATTATTTCAAGAACGTCTCTCAAATATTTGAAGTATGAAGTCGCTGCCAAATATCGGTCCGAGAAAGGTCTCAAATCGTGAAGCGAGTTATGCCAAGATATGAACTTTTTGATATCCCGAGAAGCAGTTTTAAGAGATTTGGTCCTTTAGCTAACTATTGATTAAATCGTTCACCTTATTTTCGGACTAAATAACTATCGAAATAAGTCAACAATGCATCCTCGTGATCATTCAAGACAAAAATAAAATATAAGAGATACACCTAGGAATAAGGGAGTCTAAGTGAATAATTGGCCCACATGAGTTCGTGATAGTTTACTAACTTATAATAACAATGATCTCGTTTTTAAGCTTGGTTTGGGGAACGTGAAACTTGAGGATGATAAACGTTCATGGCTGCCAAAACTCAATGTAAGTTTTTAATTTCTCTACTTGTTCTATCTTTTTATGTTTAGTATTTAATTAAGGCCAAGGTGGGTTATTTATGATGGGAAATGTAAACCGTGCTTTAAAATTAATGCATTGCATGAGGGCATTGCAATGGTCAAGTGTAGGGGATTTAATAAGTGTGAAAACACTTATCCTTTTACCACTTATTTCCAATAATAACAAGACCAAAACGTGTGATTTATGTCGTAAAAGTCGGAATTATGCGTGGTTTGTGTTTTTATTGTGTTTTAGGACCAAAATATGAAAAAGGAAGAAAACACGGGTTTTCACGGGCTTTTATCGAAGAAAACGGGAAAAGACGAAGTCAAAAGATCAAGAGTGCAAAAAGAACGGAAGTCCAAGGCTTATTTTGAAGATTTATCGAAGAAAAAGTCTAAAGGCGGAAGTTTAAACGAAGTCGAAGAACTTAAAGTCTAATAGAAGAAGAAAATTAAAAGACAAGTTCAAATCCCGAGACGACAAAGACAAAGAATTAAAGTCGAGTCGAGAAAACGTGAAGAAAGCAAGAAAGAAGATGCAACACATGCACTCCTTCCACCTTCCCTATTAATACCCTCCTAATAGTCATTAGGAGGGGGTTAGCTAGTTAGTCTTTAATTTTTTAGTTTTTCACTTTTTCTAGTTTTAGAGAGAGAAAGTCTTAAACTTTCTCTCACTAAGTTTCATCTTTTTCTTTTAATCTTTCAAGATTAAACACTTTGTATTGCTTATTTTCATTAATCAAGTTCTATTTTAAGCTTTTAATCCTTAATCTCATTCTACTTTTCTTTGATTTAGATTGATTTTTGGTGCGAATTTCAATAGATCCGTGTTGTTCTTAATGATTTCGTGCTTAAAAAGTTAATCTTTTGATCATTTTATAAGTTTTCATTTGATTGAGCTTTAAGACTTTTGTGCTTATTGGCTTATTTTTATGATTAGCTTATTTGTTTATAAAAGTTTTCCTTAAAAAGTTTATGTTTTTATTGTTTGATCCAAGAAGTTGTTTAATTTCGAGTTAGATAAGTTGATAAGTGCTTATTTGATTCGGTTAATTATTTGGTTTGTTAAGTTTTGGATATTAGCTTATTAAAGTTAGCTTATTATCTAGCTTAACCGAATCCCTTAGATTTCGGAAAGGGTGATAAACCCCTTTCCGATTGGTGTCTTTCCGAGCAGCCAGCCTCCCCTTTTCCGATTGACCAATCGGAAAAGGGTTTGTAGATTCCGACGGTATCCCATTTTAATATTCTGATTGGAGTGTTTCTAAACTTTCCGATTGATTATCTTGCTTGTTATTCCGATCTAGCCCTTTGTTGGATATTCCGATAGGTGTAAGTTTGTTATTCCGATTGGCAGTCTTGCTCCTTATTCCGATTTCTCCCTACTCCAATATTCCGATCAATGTGGTGCATTATATTCCGATTGCATTCTACCCCCCATATTCCGACCAGCAGATCGGAATACATTCCGATCTGGGGCTGTTTTGGCTTATTCCGATTGTGAGTTTTTGGTGTAGTCCGATCTTACTTTCTTTTAGTACTTTTCAACTAATTTCTTATTTTTAGAGAGTTTTCCAAGTCTTAGTTTTATTTAGTGTGCTAGTACTTTTCCATTATTGCCTTTAAGTTTCCATGCATTTATTTTTACTTAACATTTTAGTATTAATCTTTATTCTTCCATTTTACTCAACGATACTTTAATTACTTGCTAATAGTTTAAAAATAGATAATCAAAACCAAACCATTCTCTTGATTCACCAAAAGACAATTGAGTCACACTTAAGACCAGTTTTCAATTCGAAAGGATTCAGACGATAAGATTTTATACTTGGTGTAAAACCCAAGCATTAAATGGCGCCGCTGCCGGCTCTTTTCGTTACGATAAACGGTTTCTAGTGAGAGACGCATTGAATTTTGGGATCCGTTCTTTGAACGTTATTTTCATTGCTTTAAAAATTTTCAAAAATCCAAAAAACTATAAAACTCTTCAAAAATACAAAAACATTAAAAAAATCATAAAAGCAATTCTTTTCAAAAGGTTTTGCACCAAAAAGATTATATAGATATTCTCTTTGTGTATATTTTTCTTCTGCAGGTGTATGCGTACTAGATCTTCGAACTATTCTGAGCCCGAGACTCGTGAAGATTTAGATATGGCTGGTGTTAATAACAACAATAATCACCCACCTCAACCCAAGTGATTCACTCTTTATGTTCGCAGTCAAGCTTAGTGATCGTCTAATAAAGAGAACGGGTTTACCCGCGAAATCCTGTCAGGAAGTTACTTAATTGAAACTATCCGTCACAGGTACGATATCTAATATCGTCCAACGGTCTTCACCGACCGGAGGTAAAACGCTACCGATTTAGAATGAAATGTTCTAATCCATTTCATTCGTGTCTTATCATGTTGCTGCGAAGACGGTGGCGTTGCGGTGTACCAGCTGAAGTCGTTCCCACATGCTTATGTTTTTTTGCATCAAAGTTCAACAAAATTCAAGAAAGTACAAAATGAAGTCTTCCGCTGTACCAAACTCTGAAGCTTTCGAGAATTCAACAAAAGACATAAGTGTGTGGAACATGGAGTCACGAGGAGGCAAGATTCACAAGAAGGCAAAGATCACACGTGATTGGTCAAAAGAACAATGCTCTCAAGCCAAAGCCTAAAAGATCAAATCAACATATTCACAACAAAAAGAAAAGAAGAAAAGACTACGAGCTGAAGAACGAAGACTTAGTATAGTATGCTAGGTTTAGAACTGTGTAACGTGGAGTGACCTCCCTTAGGGGGAGATTGTTAGAAATACGTTTTTAACGTATATTAGAAGTATCGGTCACTCCACAATATTATTCATGTCGTATAGCTCGTAGTTAATGTTTGCTTATTTAGTTAAGTAAGAAACTGGCCCATGGGCTTGTCATGGGTCGGCCCAAGCCCATTAGTGGCTTGGATATAAATACCCCTTTCCACCATGGAAAGGGGTTGGTTGTTGATTTTTCATTTTCACATTTTGAAAAAAACATATATTTCTCTCTCACTTTCTCTCACTAGTTTCTCTCTCTAGAAATCTTCAACCCACTTCATTGATTCATAAGATTATCCATATTCTACACATACCACCTGCACGAGAAGTGGAATTCAGTATCGAGCTTATTCCAGGAGCTGAACCAATCTCCAAAGCCCCTTATCGCATGGCTCCCATAGAGCTGAAGGAGCTGAAGGATCAACTGCAAGAACTTCTTGAACGAGGTTTCATTCGACCAAGCGCATCTCCATGGGGCGCACCGGTCTTGTTTGTTAAGAAGAAGGACGGCAGTATGCGTCTTTGTATAGACTATCGCGAGCTCAACAAGATTACCATTCGGAATAGATATCCACTGCCACGTATGGACGATCTGTTTGACCAACTCCAAGGGGCCAAACACTTCTCCAAGACCGATCTTAGGTCAGGCTATCATCAGCTACGAGTCAAGGAGCAGGACATCACTAAGACTGCTTTTCGTACCCGCTATGGCCACTACGAGTTTGTAGTTATGCCATTTGGCCTGACAAATGCTCCAACAGTGTTCATGGATTTGATGAACAGAATCTTCCATGAATTTCTAGACAAGTTCGTCATTGTCTTCATCGACGACATCCTGATTTTCTCAAAGTCCAAGAAGGAACACGAAGACCATCTTCGTACAGTACTACAGATTCTTCGCCGGAAGCAGCTGTATGCTAAATTCTCCAAGTGTGAGTTCTGGTTAGACAAGGTGGCATTCTTAGGTCACACTGTATCAGCAGAAGGAATCACTATGGATCCAGCGAAGGTTGAGGCCATTACTAAGTGGCCAAGGCCGACATCAGCGACGGAAGTACGCAGTTTCTTAGGCTTAGCTGACTATTACCGTAGGTTCGTGGAGAACTTTTCCCGCCTAGCACTACCATTGACCAAACTGACGCGAAAAGGAGAGAAATTCGTCTGGACTGAAGATCGAGAGAAGAGCTTTGAAGACCTGAAGCAGAAGCTAGTATCTACACGTATTCTTACTCTACCATCTGGTACGGGTGGATTTCAAGTCTACAGCGATGCATCGGGGAAGGGACTTGGTTGTGTTCTCATGCAACATGGGAAAGTGATCGCGTACGCTTCACGACAGCTTAAGCCTTATGAAGAAAATTACCCCACGCATGACCTGGAAATTGCTGCATTCGTGTTTGCATTGAAGATATGGAGGCACTAATTATATGGAGAATCATGTGACATTTTCACGAACCACAAGATCTTGAAGTATATCTTCACTCATCATGAATTGAACATGAGGCAGAGGAGATGGTTAGAGCTGTTGAAGGATTATGACATTAATCTACAGTATCATCCCGGAAAGGAAAATGTAGTAGCAGATGATTTTAGCAGGAAGTCCGAAATGATCAACGGCATTAAAATCGAAGAGGAAATCATCAGATACTTGGAGCGACTAGACATCGAGATGATGGTACGTGGACAGCATGGTTACTGGGCTAATCTTAGAGTAGAACCCGAGTTACTCTCTAAGATCAAAGAAGCTCAGAAGGATGACGGAGAAATCTGGGCGATAGTACAGAATTTGGAGAAGCAGACGGAATTCAGAGTAGATGCAGATGGTATCGCATGGCAGGGCACGAGACTTTGTGTTCCTGATGACCAAGAACTCCGGGAAGCTTTGTTAGCTGAAGCTCATAGCTCCCCATTCTCTATACATCCTGGTTCGACTAAGATGTACCATGACATCAAGCAGTACTTTTGGTGGAGTGGTATGAAACAGGATGTGGCCACTTACGTTTCCAAATGTCTTACCTGCCAGCAGGTTAAGATCGAGCATCAGCGATCTGGCGGTCTCCTTCAACCGTTAGATATTCCAGAGTGGAAGTGGGACAAAATCACCATGGATTTTGTTACTGGTCGTCCGCCTACCAAGAGGAAGCACGATGCAATTTGGGTTATCGTTGATCGACTTACCAAATCAGCTCATTTCTTACCGATCCGCAAGGAAGATCCGGTAACTAAACTCGCAGATACGTACAAAAGAGAGATCATGAGACTCCACGGTGCACCATCCAGCATCGTCTCAGACAGAGATCCTCGATTCACTTCGCGCTTTTGGAAAAGTCTGCAGAAAGCTTGGGGTACACAACTTAAGCTTAGCACGGCTTTTCATCCTCAAACGGACGGACAGTCGGAGAGAACCATTCAGACATTGGAAGATATGTTGAGGTCATGTGCGTTGGAATGGACGGGTGATTGGGATGATTACATCTGTTTGGTGGAGTTTGCATACAACAACAGTTGGCACGCAAGTATCAAGTGTGCTCCATTTGAGATGTTGTATGGCAGAAAGTGTCGCGCCCCAATCTGCTGGGATCAGGTTGGTGAGCGAACACTTGAAGGACCGGAAATCATAGAGATGACCAATGAGAAGATCGCAGTAGCTAAGCAGAAAATTCAGGAAGCACGATCACGTCAGAAGAGTTACGCTGATAAGCATCGTAGGGACATACACTTTAACGTAGGAGATCACGTCTTCCTTAAGGTTTCGCCGGCACGAGGTGTTAGACGCTTCGGGATTAAAGGGAAGCTCAGTCCTTGTTTCATCGGACCGTTTGATATCATTGAACGAGTCGGTGAAGTATCTTACCGATTGGCGTTACCTCCGCAGCTTTCGCATGTGCACAATGTGTTTCATGTGTCCTTACTCAGAGGGTACCAGTATCATCCCCTTCACATGGTTCAGTATCCACTGGAACAGATACGTGAAGATCTCACTTTTATAGAAGAACCCGAACGAGTTCTTGACAGACAAGAACGAGTCATGAGAAAGAAGACGATTCCATTCGTCAAAATTCTATGGAGGGATCATACCGAGCGGGAAGCCACTTGGGAAACAGAGGAGTCTATCCGGGCTTCTTACCCTCATTTCATATTTTGAATTCAGGTATATTCTTCTTTTCCAGTTTACTTTATCTATAATTCGGGGACGAATTATTCTTTTTAGGGGGGAAGAGTTGTAAAACCCGCATGCTTTTACCATGAATAGTACCCTTAAGATCGTACGTACTAGATTAAAACTTTCCTAATATAGCATGATTACGATTACGTGTTAGGATTTTACGTATTACGTACGTGTTAGAACACGATAAGTATCTACTACGCACGAGCACGTAATAATTATTTGACGATAATTAATCACGAACATGCGATCATGAAATCATGAACGTAATTAAAACACGAATTATTATTAATTACGTATATATATTTATTACGAGCGTACGTAAATATATTAGATCACGATAATTACATAACGAGAACACTTAAAACGCGAACACAAATAATCACGAACGTATAACTTAACATCGAGACACGGAAAAAAGGTACGGGTACCCCATGTGGGGCCCCCTACCCGCGGATACAAGGAACAAATGGGCCAAGCCCATTTGTAAATTTTACTAAAGGGGTTAAAGGATTTTTACACTACTCTTTTTACAATTACAGAAGATTTTAGCAAAAACCTAAAACCCTCCTCTCTTCTTTCTTTTTGGCCGCCACCCTCAAAACACCACAAGGAGGTGTTTGTTGATCTTGGATCTTGGAATTTTAGTTGGTGATCGTGTTTGTTCTTCGTCCTTTTGATCCACGAATTCGGTAAATCCTTTTTAAACCTTTTTCTTTTGATTTGATCTTTTATAAATCAAGAACATGTTATTTTTTTACAAAAACCTAATTAAAATCATGGATCTAACATGAATTGGGGTTTAATAAAATCAAAAGTATTGTTTTAAGGGGTGTTTGTTTTGGCCGCAGCCTACATCGAACCCAAGGGGGGTTTCGGTTTGGCCAACCGACCACCACCGAGACCATATGGTCCCGGTTGGTTGGTGTGGGTCCCACGGTAGCATCAAGACAAGGGGTACCCCGATTTGGTTCGGGGTACGGTGTCGGTTTCATGTCCGGTTCATGGTTTTGGTTCTAGATCCGGTTCATGGTGTATGTTTGGTTTTTATTTTTTTATGATCTTATGTTAAAAATTAAATTAATAAAATGAGATGATTAATTTAATAACATGACTTAGGTTATTTTAATTATTAATAATCATGAAATTAATTAACCTAAGTATTTTTGTATTTTAGACTTATAAATAACTAATTATTTAAAAACCATGATTATAATTAATTAATTAACATGACTTAGGTTATATTATTAATAAATAATAATACATATTTTAACCTAAGTATTTAACTTTATTTAATTAAAAAACATGTTATACTTTAATCAAATATTTTAACCTATAGTTTAATTTAATTACATGAAATAATTATTAAACTATGCATTATATCATATGACTTAGGAGATAATCATGAAAACACTTAGGCTTATATACTTATCTTATTTAACCAGCTTATTTCTAATTATGGAAACTTTCTAATTTTAGAAACATAATTAGATAAGGCAGCTAATCTATTTATGGAAACCTTCTATTTTTAGAAACTTATTTATTTCAGGCAGCTAATCTATTTATGGAAACTTATTTAATTACGGCAGCTGATCTATTTATGGAAACTTTCTATTTTTAGAAACTTATCTATTTTAAGCAGTAATTCTATTTTTGGAAACTTTCTATTTTTGGAAACTTTCTATTTTCCGAAACTTTCTATTTTTGGTAACTTTCTATTTTTGGAAACTTACTATTTTTGGAAACTTTCTATTTTAGGAAACCTGCTATTTTTGGAAAGTTAATTATTATTACACAGTAAGTATAATAATACATGAAATACTAGAAATACTTAATCAGATTAAACAGAATATAAGATAAACACGGTTTAAGGCTTTAAAACAGTAAAACATGGTAAGAACACATAAAATAAGCTAAGACATGACATAAAACCAGCTACGTATTTAGTAAGCAGATACTTATTCATGTATGTATTTATGTAGCACTAGTGGTACGGAAGTATTCCACTCAGTTCATCTTCTTCGTTCACTGGACATAAGGTACGGATTCCCGTCCTTTCAGTATGGACATTCTTTCCTTATTAGGATTCCCCGTATGCAGCCAACTGTTTTCCCGTAGTATAAGTTACGTGTTTGATTGCTTATGTTTAATTAAGAATACCTATAGCCATATACATGCATGACCAGTTTCACCGAGTTATGGAGGTACCATAACCATAACATTAGAGGCACTGATGTTATGACTTCACCACGATGGAGTGATTGCTCATGGCGTCCCTTCAGCTTTTGGCCATTTATTTATATTTATCATGTGGGGCATATGGGTGCATCCTAGTTACATGTTTTCAGTCAGGATTTCATGGTGAATGTGGTGTGTGCCTTGCATCCTTCACAAGGAGCTGATCCCTCCTACCCAAAAACCAGTATATTAAATTAGAGGCAGCCCCTCTAATTTGCATGATGAGGTCACCCCTCCAAGTATTCATGCACGGTGGATTTTCATGACCTATATTGGCTAATGGTAAAATATGACAAACAATTTATACAAGATAAACATAAGACTTTTCAAACTATAAAACCAGTTTTATCAAGACTTAACCAGGTTACTCGGGACTTAGTTTTCTTCCGCTGTTATATGTTATATGCTTATCCTATTCATGCTTTATTGTACATCCGTGCACTGAGCGTATTTGCTCAGCCATTTTCCTTTTCTATGTTCTCAAAACGGCAGGTATTCAGGGACGCTCGTAGACACTAAGAGTACGTGCATATGGACTGGAAGCTATCTAGCCTTCTTTACTTTATGCATTTCCTTTCTTATGATACATTTGCTATGGACATTGTTTAGTCCTTTCCTTTATTATACTATGTTTGTGTGTGATGAGCTTTATGTTTGGACTACCGATGTTTGATTCCGGTATTTTCCTTTTATGGTCAAGTAATGTTTAGACATTTTTCCTTGTATGCTTTGATGACACATAATAAGTGTGAAAACACTTATCCTTTTACCACTTATTTCCAATAATAACAAGACCAAAACGTGTGATTTATGTCGTAAAAGTCGGAATTATGCGTGGTTTGTGTTTTTATTGTGTTTTAGGACCAAAATATTAAAAAGGAAGAAAACACGGGCTTTCACGGGCTTTTATCGAAGAAAACGGGAAAAGACGAAGTCAAAAGATCAAGAGTGCAAAAAGAACGGAAGTCCAAGGCCTATTCTGAAGATTTATCGAAGAAAAAGTCAAAAGACGGAAGTTTAACGAAGTCGAAGAACTTAAGTCTAATAGAAGAAGAAAATTAAAAGACAAGTTCAAATCCCGAGACGACAAAGACGAAGAATTAAAGTCGAGTCGAGAAAACGTGAAGAAAGCAAGAAAGAAGATGCAACACATGCACTCCTTCCACCTTCCCTATAAATACCCTCCTAATAGTCATTAGGAGGGGGGTTAGAGATTTTAGTTAATTTTCACTTTTTCATTTTTCTAGTTTTTAGAGAGAGAAAGTCTTAAACTTTCTCTCACTAAATTTCATCTTTTTCTTAATCTTTCAAGATTAAACACTTTGTATTGCTTATTTTTATTAATCAAGTTCATTTTAAGCTTTTTATCCTTAATCTCATTCTACTTTTCTTTGATTTAAGGTTGATTTTGGTGCGATTATCATATGATCCGTGTTGTTCTAATTGATTTCGTGCTTAAAAAGTTAATCTTTTGATCATTTTATAAGTTTTCATTTGATTAAGCTTTAAGACTTTTGTGCTTATTGGCTAATTTTTATGATTAGCTTATTTTTCTTATTAAAAAGTTTTACTAAAAAGTTTATGTTTTTATTGTTAATCTAAAAAGTTGCTTATTTTCGAGTTGAATAAGTTGAGATAAGTGCTTATTTGATTCGGTTAAGTATTCGGATTGTTAAGTTTTGGATATTAGCTTATTGAACTTAGCTTATTATCTAGCTTAACCAATTCCCTTTATTTTCGGAAAAGGAAGCTTAAAACCCCTTTCCGATTGGCCTATACATTCCGAGCAGCTCCATCTTCATATTTCGATTGATCCAATCGGATTAGGGCTTTGAGATTCCGACTGAGCATCTTTGTATTCCGACGGTACCACACTTCAACATTCCGATTGAATGGTTTTCTGAATATTCCGATTGTGGACAAGTTGAACATTCCGACTGTAACTGTTTTCCCATCATTCCGATTGGTGTCCTTGAATAGTATTCCGATTGATTCCATTTTGTTGGATATTCCGACCGGTGCCTCCCGTATTCCGATTGCAGGACTCTTGTCCAACTTTCCGATCAACCGATCGGAATACATTCCGATCGGGTCTCTTTTGGCTTGTTTTGGTTTCTTTCGATCTTACTTTCTTATAGTACTTTTTATTTTCAGAAAATTTCCCAAGTGTTAGTTTTATTTAGTGTGTTAGTACTTTTCCATTTTACCTTTAAGTTTATATGCATTTATTTTTACTCGTCATTCAGAATTAATCTTTTAACTTCCATTTTACTCAACGACACTTTAATTACTTGCTAAATAGTTTAAAATAGATAATCAAAACCAAACCATTCTCTTGATTTACCAAAAGACGATTGAGTCGCACTTAAGACCGGTTTTCAATTCGAAAAGATCGGAACAACGAAATTATATTATACAAGGGTAAAAACCAAGTATTAAATGGCGCCGCTGCCGGCTCTTTTCGTTAAGATAAACGGTTTCTAGTGAGAGACGCATTGAATTTTGGGATCCGTTCTTTGAACGTTATTTTCCTCGCTTCAAAAATTTTCAAAAATCCTTAAAAAATATAAAACTCTTCAAAAATACAAAAACATTAAAAAACCTATAAAAACCAAAAATATTATATACGTATTCTCTTTGTGTATATTTTTCTTCTGCAGGTGCATGCGTACTAGATCTACGAACTATTCTGAGCCCGAGACTCATGAAGATTTAGATATGGCTGGTGTTAACAACAACAATAATCACCCACCTCAACAAAATTTGAATAACAACAACAACAACAACAACAATGTCCTTCTACCTGATTTACGAACCATGGAAGAATTGTGCCAACCCACCATGAACGGACGCGGAGGCCCGATTGCGCCAATGCACGTCACGGCTCAGGAGTTTTCGTTGAAGCATCACATGATCCAGCAAGTGCAAACGAACCCGTTTCGTGGAATTCCGGATGATGATGCCAACAAACACCTCGACAAATTCATTACCATGACCCAAAGCATGAAGTGCTCCGGTGTTTCTATGGATGACCTTCGCCTCCAACTTTTTCCACACTCGCTTTCTCACCATGCCGAAAAATGGTTTGACCGTCTTCCTAAGAATTCTATTCATACGTGGAACGACATGACTCAACGCTTTTTATCGCGCTACTTTCCCCCATCCATGGTCACTAGCCTTCGTAACCAAATCAGCGGATTTATGCAAGAGAATGATGAATCACTTTTCGATGCTTGGGAACGCTACAATGATTTGATTGACCGCTGTCCTAATCACAATATGCTCCCCGTCACTCTCATTGACACCTTTTACAATGGTCTCACTTTTCGTGATCGTGACACGATCAATGCCGCCGCCGGTGGTACTTTTATGAAAAGGAGACTGGAGGAGTGTCGAGAGTTGATTGAAAACATGACTACTCACCTCAAGAATTGGGATTCTTTCGCATCCTCAAGATCTAATCAGAGAGTCAATGTTTCATCTACTTCTTCCACCACCAACTCGTCTGTTTTGGAACGTGCTATTCTTGATATTAACAAAAGTCTCCAGATTTTGACTTCTAACCAAACTCAACAAGCTAAAGCCGTTGCTATTTCTTGTGACACATGTGGTGGTCCTCATTCCTACAATGAGTGTCCTTCTACTCACGGCAATTATTCTGAAGACGTTAACGCAGCATATGGTACTTATCCCACGGGAGGCTATCAAGCTCACCCTCAAGGAGACCGTAACTTGCTAAGTTATCGCTCCAACAATTATCTTGCTCCTCCCGGTTTCCCTCCTGCAAACCAATCCCAACCTCGTGCAAACAATCAGTATCAATCCCAAAGAAACCCATACCCAACTCAAGAAAATTCTCAAGCTTACCAGGCTCCACCTCTCAATCAACCGATGGCAGTGAATCCAGATGTCGAGACATTTATGAAGACTAATCGGGAGTTGGTGACGAATCTTCAGAGTCAAGTCCGCAACTTGAAGGGAGAAATGGCAAAACAAGGGAACGATATTCGAGCCGAGTTAAGGAATGATATGGCCAAACACAGTGATGCAATTAATGCAAACATGCAAAACTCTTTTAACAATCAAGCTCTTCACCTTCGTGATATGATTGGTTCGCTCATCCAAGGTAATCAACCCTCTTCTTCGGGTACTCTTCTGAGTAATACCGTTACGAATCCAAGAGGGGAGATGAAAGCAATCACCACTCGTAGTGGAAAAGGTTATATGGAACCCGAGCTTCCTACACCTCCACCCGTCATTGTGAACAAGGAAAAAAAGCAACTTTCCCCACCTCCTTCACCTTCTATCCCCATTTCCCACCACCCGTGGTTGTGAGTGATCCTATTCCCTTAAAGCCTTCTTCTTCATCCAATATACCTTATCCTTCAAGGTTGAGGAAAGAGAAGCAAAAGAGCAAGGATGATATTCAAGTTTCAAACTTTCTTAAAATGTTTAAACAACTGAATTTTAACATCTCCTTTGCCGAGGCTCTCGCTCACATGCCCAAATACGCTAAGATGTTTAAAGATCTTTTAAGTGATAAGGAAAAGCTTCTTGACATTGCTCAGACCCACCTTAATGAGAATTGCTCCGCAGTGCTCTTAAGGAAATTGCCCACCAAACTTGGTGATCCGGGTCGCTTCTTGATTCCTTGCAACTTCCCGGGAGTAGAGAATTGCATGGCCCTAGCCGATCTAGGTGCTAGTATAAACTTAATGCCTTTAAGTGTTTGGAAGCAATTATCTCTCCCCGAGCTAGTCCCCACCAAAATGACTTTGGAATTAGCCAACCGTACGGTTGCTTATCCAGTGGGGATAGCCGAAGATGTCTTTGTTGGCGTTGACAAATTCACCTTCCTGGCGGATTTTGTCGTCGTTGACTACGAGATGGATCCTCGTGTTCCATTAATCGTAGGACGTCCATTCCTGAGGACCGGTCGCACTCTCATTGATGTAGCCGCGGGCGAAATAATCATGCGAGTTGGTGACGATAAAATTGTCTTCAACATGGGTAAGATTTCTAAGCAACCTTATTCGTGTGAGAGTGTTAATGCTATTGATGTTCTGGATGAGGCTTGTGAAGAACATTTTCATGATGCTTGCAAAAGTACTCCTTCTTCTCTACCCAATGTTGAGACCGTTGCCTCAATTGCTCCAGCATTGACTCCTTTTGGAGAAAGTGACTTGGATGATTTCGAAGCTAGCTTGGGTCCTCTTGATATTAAGTATGATAATTTGTCCACCAATTGGGATGAAGATATTCGTACTATTGAGAGACTTCTCAATGAGGACCCGCTGTCTCCTCCTGCTCCTAAAGAGGTGATTAATGATGATCCATCGTTAGTTTCACCATCTATTGAGGATCCTCCTACTCTTGAGCTTAAGGACCTACCTCCCCATCTTGAGTACGTTTTCCTGGAAGACGACGAGAAGCTACCGGTCATCATCGCTAAGGATCTGAAAGAAGACGAAAAAGCCCGACTTGTCGCTGTGTTGAAGAAGCATAAAAGAGCTATCACTTGGAAAATCTCCGACATCCGTGGAATTGATCCTCACTTTTGCACACATAAAATTCTCATGGAGGACGACTTTAAGCCCACTATTCAAAGCCAACGAAGGGTGAATCCTAAAATACATGAAGTCATCAAAAAAGAGGTTATCAAACTTCTTGATGCGGGTATGATTTACCCTATTTCGGATTCACCATGGGTTAGTCCAGTCCATTGTGTGCCTAAAAAAGGCGGAATCACCGTTGTGCCCAATGCAAACAACGAGTTAATTCCTACCCGTCTCGTTACTGGGTGGAGAGTTTGTATAGACTACCGCAAACTCAATGATGCCAGGAGAAAGGATCATTTCCCTCTACCTTTTATGGACCAAACGCTTGAACGTTTAGCTGGTAATGAATATTACTGCTTTCTTGATGGTTTCTCGGGTTATTTTCAAATACCCATCGATCCCCAAGATCAAGAGAAGACAACATTCACTTGTCCCTACGGCACATTTGCTTATAAAAGAATGCCATTTGGCTTATGCAATGCCCCCGGGACTTTCCAAAGGTGTATGTTGGCTATCTTCCATGACATGGTTGAGCAAACCATGGAAGTCTTCATGGATGATTTCTCGGTCTTCGGGGATTCCTTCTCTTCTTGCCTTGCCAATTTGGAACGTATGCTTAAGCGGTGCGAAGACACTCGCCTTGTTCTGAATTGGGAAAAATGCCATTTTATGGTAAAAGAAGGCATTGTGCTAGGACACAAAATCTCTAAAGCCGGTCTTGAAGTCGACCGTGCTAAAGTAGATGTCATAGCCAAATTACCTCCACCTTCAACCGTGAAGGGTGTGAGAAGTTTTCTGGGTCATGCGGGCTTCTATCGTCGATTCATTCAAGATTTCTCTAAAATCGCTCGCCCGATGACCCACCTCTTGGAAAAAGATACTCCTTTTATCTTTTCTAAAGAGTGTCTCGACGCCTTCAATCTTCTTAAGGATAAGCTAACTAAGGCACCGGTCTTGGTTACCCCTAATTGGGAGCTGCCTTTTGAATTGATGTGCGATGCTAGCGACTTCGCTATTGGTGCGGTTTTGGGCCAACGTGTGAATAAACACTTCCAACCAATCCACTACGCTAGCAAAACAATGACGGGGGCTCAATTGCATTATACGACAACCGAAAAAGAGCTTTTAGCTATTGTCTATGCTTTTGAGAAATTTCGCCCCTATCTTGTTTTATCCACCACCATCGTATACACGGACCATTCCGCGTTGAAGTACTTGATGACAAAGCATGATGCTAAGCCAAGACTTCTTCGCTGGGTTTTACTCCTTCAAGAATTCAACATTGAAATTCGTGACAAGAAGGGAGCCGAAAACCTGGCCGCGGATCATCTGAGTCGACTTGAGGATCCATATCAGGGGGATCATCCGAACAAAGAGATCAATGACTCTTTCCCCCTTGAGACCTTAATGTCTATAAATCTCAATCTTGATGGCACCCCGTGGTTTGTAGACATTGCAAACTACTTAGCGGGTGGTATTCTTATCCAAGGGTTAACATCCCAACAAAAGAAGAAGTTCTTGAATGATGTAAAGACTTACTTTTGGGATGACCCTTATCTCTTCAAACAGTGTGCTGATCTGATTATTCGTCGATGTGTTGACGGACCGGCAGCTTTTGACATCCTCCAAGCTTGCCACAAAGGACCCACCGGTGGTCACTTTGGTCCCAACTACACCGCTAAGAAAGTGTTTGATTCCGGATTCTACTGGCCCACCATTTATCGTGACGCTCATGAAATGGTTAAGCATTGTGATGCTTGCCAACGTCAAGGCAAGACCACACATAAGGATGAGATGCCTCAAAATTTCATACAGGAATGTGAAATCTTTGACGTATGGGGCATCGACTTTATGGGGCCATTTCCATCCTCCAAAGGGAACAAGTACATCCTCGTCGCCGTCGATTACGTTTCTAAATGGGTTGAAGCTAAGGCTCTTCCTACGAATGATGCGAGGGTGGTTGTGAACTTTTTGAAGCAGCTTTTCGCTCGATTTGGCGTTCCTCGTGCTATCATCAGTGACCGCGGGACTCATTTTTGCAACGATCAATTTGCAAGAGTCATGGCTAAGTATGGTGTCAATCACCGTCTTTCCACCGCCTATCATCCCCAAACCAATGGGCAAGCCGAGATTTCCAACCGTGGCTTGAAGAGAATTTTGGAGCGAACTGTGGGAGAGCATCACGCTGCGTGGGCCGATAAGTTAGATGATGCTCTGTGGGCTTTCCGTACTACTTACAAGACCCCGATCGGTTGTACACCTTATCGTCTTGTGTACGGGAAAGCCTGCCACCTACCCATCGAACTAGAACATAAGGCGCACTGGGCCTTGAAGTGGGCTAACTTCGACATCAACAAAGCCGGTGATCATCGTAAGGTTCAACTCAACGAGCTAAATGAACTGAGGAATGAAGCTTATGAGAACTCGCTGATCTACAAGGAGAAGACGAAGCTGATCCACGATGCTAAAATCAAGAACCGAGAGTTCCACGTTGGTGATCAAGTCTTACTCTTTAACTCTCGGTTGAAGATCTTCTCTGGCAAGTTGAAGAGCCGCTGGACTGGTCCATTCACCGTCGCCAAAGTCTTTCCGTATGGGACCATTGAGCTTTCTCAGCCGAATGGGCCCAATTTCAAGGTGAATGGCCAGCGTTTGAAGCTGTACTTTGGTGAGGACATCTCTCAAGAGATGATTCCATCCCTCACCACGTTCCCCATGAACTAAATTGGGTCGAGTCAGGCTCACGACTCGGTGAACAAAAACAAGCGCTTCTCGGGAGGCAGCCCGTGTTCTATCCTTTACTGCTTTCATAATAAGTGTAGGGGGAGCCCCGTATGTGTTTGTTGTCTTGTTTCTTGTGCTGTGCAGGGATTAAAGCTTTAAAAATCCACCTTGATGACTTTTAACGAACCGTGATACCGTGTTTCCATCTTCCCGGTTCTATCCTAAACTCTTGTGATTCAATATTTCATATTCTATATGTTCACATTGAATTCACTTTAGTTGTCCTTTCCTTAGCAAGATTTAAACAAAGTGCACAATGTCCTAAGTGTAGGGGAGTTTACTCCCACATGCTTAAACATTGAGGACAATGTTTATCTCAAGTGTAGGGGGGACTTCTATCGAAGTAAGTGGTCTTTTCCATGAATTTGCCCTCATTTTAACCGTAAAATTTGATTTTTCGACATTTTTCAAAATCTTTAACCTATTTTGGCCAAGTTGTATAGTTGTATTTTCCTTTATCAGGATTAGTTTCTTGCCATTTCTAGAATAAATTTTCAATAAAGTGGTTTTAGATTTTTCTTAGTCGTGAACATTTTGACTCAACCCGAGTTTACTTACCTAAGTTTACTCTAGCTAGTATCCTTAACGTGTTTAAGTCAAGTTTTGCTAGGCTTTTATATAGGGAGCTATAAAACGCGAAAGTCTTAACTCTCACGGGTTAAGAACAAGAACTTTTCGCAAGTTCCTATAATTGATCCTAGAGAGTCGTTTATCAAGGGAACTTTAAAATGCGATTTCTAAAACCTGAAAAAGTCCAAGAATTTGCAAGATCCTATAGATGACTCGAAAAGCTAAAACTTTGATTTAATAGGCTAAGCATCCACGAGTCTCATTCCTTGAGATTTTAAACTGTGGAGAACGAGAGATGATAGAGTCAATTATAAGTTCGGTATTCTTTCGTGAATTTATGTGAGTTAATTATAAGCCTATTCTCCCTCCGCTTGTTAATAAATTTATCTGCTAATAAATAAGGTTGTACGATTTAAAAGGTTACTTAGCTTCTAGCCCCAGATCGTTTAAAAGTTGCTCGGTAATTACGAGAGTTCATAGCCAAGGCATAACTTATGAAGCGGGATGCGAAGATTGGCGAGTCCAAAAAGGCCCTAACAAGGCATGAGGGCTACATTTTGTTGCTAAAGATCCAAAAGTGATGTAAAGAATCATTTATCGAAAATCGATATGAAGGATCAAGACACACGACGAAAAGCAAGAACTCCCCAAAAGTCATGGAGAAGTCTATCCGAAAAGACCCTAACAAGGTATGAGGATAAATAGATCCAAGTCCTAAAAGGAGGCGGATCGTTGTATATCAAAGTCCAAAATAAAGATTGGAGAAAAATGAAGAAGTCGTGGTCCAAAGATGAAGAATCTCTCAAAAAACTTCAAGTGAAGAAATTCCTATTATGAAGAGAAGACCATAATTTCAAGAACGTCTCTCGAAGATTCGAAGTATGAAGTCGCTGCCAAATATCGGCCCGAGAAAGGTCTCAAATCGCGAACCAAGTTATGCCAAGATATGAACTTTTTGATATCCCGAGAAGCAGTTTTAAAAGATTTGGTCCTTTAGCTAACTATTGATTAAATCGTTCACCTTATTTTCGGACTAAATAACTATCGAAATAAGTCAAACAATGCATCCTCGTGATCATTCAAGAAAAAAATAAAATATAAGAGATACACCTAGGAATAAGGGAGTCTAAGTGAATAATTGGCCCACATGAGTTCGTGATAGTTTGCTAACTTATAATAACAATGATCTCGTTTTTAAGCTTGGTATGGGGAACGTGAAACTTGAGGATGATAAACGTTCATGGCCGCCAAAACCCAATGTAAGTTTTTAATTTCTTTACTTATTTCTATCTTTTATGTTTAGTATTTAATAAAGGCCAAGGTGGGTTATTTATGATGGAAAATGTAAACCGTGCTTTAAAATTAATGCATTGCATGAGGGCATTGCAATGGTCAAGTGTAGGGGATTTAATAAGTGTGAAAACACTTATCCTTTTACCACTTATTTCCAATAATAACAAGACCAAAACGTGTGATTTATGTCGTAAAAGTCGGAATTATGCGTGGTTTGTGTTTTTATTGTGTTTTAGGACCAAAATATTAAAAAGGAAGAAAACACGGGCTTTCACGGGCTTTTATCGAAGAAAACGGGAAAATACAAAGTCAAAAGATCAAGAGTGCAAAAAGAACGGAAGTCCAAGGCCTATTCTGAAGATTTATCGAAGAAAAAGTCAAAAGACGGAAGTTTAACGAAGTCGAAGAACTTAAGTCTAATAGAAGAAGAAAATTAAAAGACAAGTTCAAATCCCGAGACGACAAAGACGAAGAATTAAAGTCGAGTCGAGAAAACGTGAAGAAAGCAAGAAAGAAGATGCAACACATGCACTCCTTCCACCTTCCCTATAAATACCCTCCTAATAGTCATTAGGAGGGGGGTTAGAGATTTTAGTTAATTTTCACTTTTTCATTTTTCTAGTTTTTAGAGAGAGAAAGTCTTAAACTTTCTCTCACTAAATTTCATCTTTTTCTTAATCTTTCAAGATTAAACACTTTGTATTGCTTATTTTTATTAATCAAGTTCATTTTAAGCTTTTTATCCTTAATCTCATTCTACTTTTCTTTGATTTAAGGTTGATTTTGGTGCGATTATCATATGATCCGTGTTGTTCTAATTGATTTCGTGCTTAAAAAGTTAATCTTTTGATCATTTTATAAGTTTTCATTTGATTAAGCTTTAAGACGTTTGTGCTTATTGGCTTATTTTTATGATTAGCTTATTTTTCTTATTAAAAAGTTTTATTAAAAAGTTTATGTTTTTATTGTTAATCTAAAAAGTTGCTTATTTTCGAGTTGAATAAGTTGAGATAAGTGCTTATTTGATTCGGTTAAGTATTCGGATTGTTAAGTTTTGGATATTAGCTTATTGAACTTAGCTTATTATCTAGCTTAACCAATTCCCTTTATTTTCGGAAAAGGAAGCTTAAAACCCCTTTCCGATTGGCCTATACATTCCGAGCAGCACCATCTTCATATTCCGATTGATCCAATCGGATTAGGGCTTTGAGATTCCGACTGAGCATCTTTGTATTCCGACGGTACCACACTTCAACATTCCGATTGAATGGCTTTCTGAATATTCCGATTGTGGACAAGTTGAACATTCCGACTGTAACTGTTTTCCCATCATTCCGATTGGTGTCCTTGAATAGTATTCCGATTGATTCCATTTTGTTGGATATTCCGACCGGTGCCTCCCGTATTCCGATTGCAGGACTCTTGTCCAACTTTCCGATCAACCGATCGGAATACATTCCGATCGGGTCTCTTTTGGCTTGTTTTGGTTTCTTTCGATCTTACTTTCTTATAGTACTTTTTATTTTCAGAAAATTTTCCAAGTGTTAGTTTTATTTAGTGTGTTAGTACTTTTCCATTTTACCTTTAAGTTTATATGCATTTATTTTTACTCGTCATTCAGAATTAATCTTTTAACTTCCATTTTACTCAACGACACTTTAATTACTTGCTAAATAGTTTAAAATAGATAATCAAAACCAAACCATTCTCTTGATTTACCAAAAGACGATTGAGTCGCACTTAAGACCGGTTTTCAATTCGAAAAGATCGGAACAACGAAATTATTTTATACAAGGGTAAAAACCAAGTATTAACACACCATAATTGCATGTGACATTTCCATTACCAAAATGGGGTGTTACAGATACGGAGTATATGATTTGTGATACGAATAATATATGACTTCCTCAGACGCGAATGAAAAAAAAATCAAAAAGAAATTCGTCGAAAGTATACATGTGCCCCTCGATAGATAGATAATTTAATTCTTGATATGTTTCGTTTTACGTAACGATTAACGGTTTGTGAGATTTTTTTTTAAATAAGGTTTTTTGCTAGATGAAAAAAAGAAGTGGTTGTGATTGAGTCTATGCAAAAAGAATAGTGTACATTGAACTTTTCCCTGTTATACACACATTTCGTTTTTGTCCAAAAGATATTTAATCCAATTTTGGTTAAACTTTCCCCAAAAGATATTTAATATGCGCTATAAAAGTGATTTAATATGTGTTTTGTAATATTAACTAATTAGTTATAAAACTCGCACACACACGAGGTTTTGACATAAAAAGTTCATCATGTATCAATTTTGAACTTATTGTTATGTATTCATACCATTACCCTTTATATTAAAGAGGGGAATCATGTTTCCATAGAAACAGTGATCCCCCTCACACCCTTAATAAATGATAGGTGTGTAAACACCCATCCTTTTTACCACTTAATTACAATAATAACCGAGCCAAAACGTGTATTTTATGTCATTTATGTCAGAATTATGCGTGGTTTGTGTTTTTGTTGTGATTTAGGACGAAAAGGTGAAAAGTGGAGTGATGTAGTGTTTTTGCAACCCTTTAGGAAAAGGATGACAAATAGTGGTAGTATTAAGTGTCGGTTTAGGAAAACCGAGCACTAATGACCCAAATGAATTCGTTTCCCAAGGAGGCAAGTGCGTTGTGTGTTGAATTGATTAATGTTTGTGATTATAATGATTGAGAAAGAAATGGGATTAGAAGAGAAAGACGGTTATAAAGACGAATTAAACTACGACGAAAAAGGCGAACACGCAAAACCGTAAATAGTGCCAAAATTAAAATTTTATCCTTAAAATTCCTAAAAATTACTAAAAATCCCCAATAATATTCTAAGAGTTTACAAAAAATCCAAACTTGCTAAAACCTTTTAATTAATTAGAAAATGACTTTTTAATGCTAATTAAAGCCCTAAAAATCACTTTTAATCGTTAAAAAGCCTTAAACAAGATCTAATGGTTTGTAAACCTCAAAAATATCCTAATTAAGCTAAAAACTATTTTTAAAAATTTTAAAACCAAATTAAACTATTTTTAAACACTTAAAAACTATTAAAATCTATTAAATCTTAAATTAATTCTAGAAATTAATTGAAAAGTCTATAAAATATTTGGAAAGTGACAAAACTCTTAATTAAGTGTCCTTAACCTAGGAAAAATGTAAAAACTAAAAAAAATAAAACTTCAATTTTTAATAATAATATAATATTAAAATATTCAAAAAAATAAAAAGTTTATAAATAAATTCTAAAAAATTACCAAAAATCCTAAATAATGTAACTAAAACAAAAATACAATCCAAATTTTCTGAAACCTATTTAATAATTTTATATTGAATTTTAAAGTTGCTTAAAAACCCTAAAATCCTATAAATTAAAAAATAAGCTAAATTGAAAACATAAATAGCTGTAAACCTCAAAAATATGATTAAAAACCTAAAAACTATTTTTTCAGATTTTTAATATACCTTTTACTATTTTTTTAATGACTTTTTAAAATAAAAACTTAAAATAATCCTAATAAATTAATGAATAAAGGGAAAAATATACTTTTAGCTCAGAAAAGTCAAAAACCCTTATACAATCCTAGGAAAAATGCTAAACAGTGAAAACCTAGAAGAAATAAGCTAGAAAATGCTTATTTATAAGCTGTTAATTAAATATGCCACCAAACAAACAGCACTTAAATAATAAATGAAATGAAACCTAAACGTAAAGAACCATCCGGATCACTGGTTAACACGTTAGTCCTTGGAAAGCAATGTCGCGTGTTCGAGCCCAGGCCAGGTGAGTTTTTGCCAAACTTTTTTTTTTTTTACTTTTCCAAACTCAAACAGTGACCTTTCTACTCACTAAAACTCAAACACAATCTAAATTAAACAAGAATTAAGCCTGATTGGAGCAAAAACGTGCTCAGACTTGCTCAACTTTCTGATGAACACAAGTGTATCTCTTCACTTGTGAATAAATGATCAAGAGGTCTTGATCTTTGCCTTTTTGTGGATGATTGTGATAGACAAGGGCACCCTTATACTCTTTGGAGTATAAGGAGTCAAATCAAACAGTAAACAAGCAAGTAGTATACAAGATCAAACCAAATGCACAAGAAACAAGTTACTGATATTGCATGTATGTGTCTGAGTGTATTTTGCTGATACACTTGGCACTCAAATGGATTTCAAAGCTCAACAACTTGCATACACTCTCACCAAATGACATACAATTAACTCACACTCCTTCTTAAACCTACATTCTAACAAATTATCAAACTTAAAGCACCAATTTCACACAAATAAGCAGAAAGAAAGTAGTGACTGTTTTAAGGCAATGTTTTCAATTTTTTTTAGCATGCAATGTGTTCTAAACTTTACCAAACTGAAACTTAAGCACACTAAACACCTAATAATAACCTAAGAGATGTGTCTAAACAAGTTTTAAGCTAAATGTCAAACCTTAAACCAAACTTATACCCTAATCCAAACACCCCTTTAAATTAACTGAAATCAAAATTTCAAAGCAAAACTTTTTAAAACCTAATCAAAATGAATCAAACTCAAACTGACATGCATATAATCATAAATAGAGCACAACCAAACACTTAAACCAACATTTAACAACTCAACATGCAGAATCATATAAAGCACAATATTTTTGGAAAACTGAAAATGGAAAAGAGGATCAATAAGCTACCTTAAGGGTCCTACATCCAGGACCCTTAGTGGTTGAAAAACCACCTCCCTATAGGCTGGGGCCTATGCAGAACTTTGTTGAGATGCTGATGGAGTTTTACTTAACAAAAAAGGATGAAATATGGTCCTTGTTTAGAACCTGCTAAGAAAGAAATCAAAGAGGATTGTGTAAAAAGCTCAAGGCAGACCCCTAGCTTATGGAATAAGCTAGAAGTGGGCTTTTAGCTTATGGATGAGACTAAGATAAGCAAGGAAAATGACCAACAAATGGCTATTTCAAGCTTGGGTACCCACTACACCAGAATAAGCCATGGTGTCTTGGACATACCCAAACTCAAACTCCATCAAAGTAATACACTTAATCACCATTGTATCAGGTTTGTATGAAAATTTAAGATATAAGAAAACTTTGAAAAAGAAACAGAAACTTTGAAACTTAAAAACTTTTGCTGAAAATTAAACCAAACTCAAACAATGAACTTAAATCAACATGAAATGTAAAGGGAACTCAATCTTTCTCATCAACAAACTCAATACCATTTATATTACTTCATAAACTGGATTTACAAGGTTTTTGAAAAAGGAGAAAAATTCAAGAACAAAATGAGCTAAGTCCTATCATGCCTTTATATAGAGGCTTACAAGTGATTCTAGAACTGATAAGAAGCTAAAACCCTAACACATGAACTTCCAAACTTGCCCTTGGACGATTTTGAATTTTTCAGTCAAAAATAAGCCATATGAAGATCTTTGGCAGTTTGTGGGATGCCAGCAGTGAAAAAGAGATCTTGGACGTCCATTTAGCCTTTGGGAACACGAAATTGGTGTGGGTTGTTGATCCTGCTGTCCATTTTTTGTTTGGGAGTGAATAGTGGGGCAGGGGAGGGTGGCACAAGCATGTGAGGTGATGGTGATGGGGGTTTAAGGATGGTTTTAGGTTTAGGTGATGTTTAATCAAGGATCTGTAAATAATTACCCAAAAACCCTTTGTTTTTATCATTGTTCTTCCTGGAAATATTTAGGGTTTAAGGGTGGATTATGGTGTGATTTAATCCGGTTTGGGGGTTTAATTATTTAAATTTGGTGTTTGGAGGGAAGGGTTAAACTGATTAATTAAATCAGTTATTGGGTGAGTGGATTTGTGACGTGGAGGAAGGGGTGATTCTGATTGGGTGATGGGTGTGAGTGGGTGAGGTGTCAAGCAGGTAGTGGAGGGGATAAGTATGGCTGTCTGGCAACATTGGCCCCTCACTTTTCAAACTTTGTTCAAGTTGTATTAAATGGCTATCAACGCCAATATAACACATAACAACTTTTGGACTTTGGCAGTTTTGGCACAACAAGTTTTGGAACTTGTTTTAAGGACTATAAGTGTAATTTTGGCAATCTTCAAGGGCTGATCTTGTAAAGTCTTCAAACTTTAAGGCTTTGACTTGTTTGTTGACTTCTTGGAGGACCATTTTTGACAATTTAGTTTTGTTGAGGGACTAAATTTGCCAATTCTTCAAAGTTAAGGGTCCTTTTTGTAATTTTGACAAACTTTAGGGACCAAACTTGTAATTATGAAGATACAAGGGTATAAAGTGTCAATTCTTCAAACTTGGAGGACCAATCTTCATATTTCTTCAAATCTTCAAGGGTTTTCTTTGGAAAATTCTTCATTAGGGCTTGGTTCATCGTGCGGCTTCGTTTCTCGTGTTCGTTTTTGCATGATTCTTGTGATCTTTTGTCATTTTCTCAATATCCGTACCTAAAATACACAAGCAACAAACACAAGCATATATTTGGGTATTTTGATGATATTTAATGCATTTTAAGCCTAATTTGGACGATGAGACTATGTATAAAAGCAGTCTCATCAATAACAAAACATCAATTTGCATGTACTAATATTAATGAAAAGCACCCATTTAATGCATGAGTCAGATGTAAAATCATAAATGAGATAATGCTCTCCATTACAATGTTTGTGGAGCAAAATAGCAGTGAAAAAGAAGTGTAAATGCATACTGGAAGATCAATTTTTTTGTACAAAGCCGGTAGTTACCATCTTAAGAAAACGGTAAGAAGAATGGACCCAAAATGTAAATGGAACTAAAACCTCTAAAAGCACTTATCTAATAGTTGTAAAATCAATTTTAGCCATGCAACATAATTATGTTGGTTATATCATTTTTTCATTTCTAGTGTTGTCATAGAAAATTGTCAATTTACAGTTTGTGTGCATCAATTCACAATCTGGTTGCATCTAATAATAGTAGGAGAGTATTAACCATATAGGAATAAGACTTGCAAAAGATACTTCTTTGAACTATTAGTGTGGGGATAGGGGTGGGGGGCATTACCTTTATTTTCTGCACTTTCATCTTCTGCGAGATCTAGGTTCAAAGAGTGAGATTGTCCCCAATCAGCCGCATTATCACAGGACTATCCTCGTAAGACTTCTGAGTAGGGTTTCAAGTTCAGCAACGGCGTCTTAAAAATCATGTTTAGTGTTAATTAGAGTATTTGTAAGTTTATATGATACTCTGGTTGTACTTCACGGGTCCTAGAGGAATCTAAATCCTCTGCTGATTGACTTGTGTTGTTAAAGAAACTACACTTGATTGTTGTTGTCAACAAATTTACACCAGAACTTGAAATTTAACAGTAAGAATGACACATTGACAAACCTTGCAATATTGGCCATTATCTCATGTTGAAAGACCGAGAAGTTCGGGGCAAATCCAGGTCTGAATGGATTAGTAGGCGGAAGATCTAATTCATCAATAGTAGTTGCAGCCTGAAATGTAATAAAATAAGCCAACTAATTAAAATGTTTAAAAATCGTAAAAAATGTTCAGTTACTAAATGTCTTTATTGGCACATAAAAATATATGTGATGAGATGGTATAAACACATACAATGACAAGAAAATCCTCGCTGCTTTTTGATATAAGCTGGTCGTCTAGACGCTGTAAATCATATAAAAATATTATAATGCAAGCTACATGATCATAATGCAAGCTACATGATGATATCATCTGCAGCTAGGAATATAAATGAAAAGATGTGCGGGTCAAAAACAATTACACCTCAATTTTGATTACAAAAATAATAATTACTTCCTTGCTACTCGATGTGGCAAACCTTCTAACCTATTTTCGACACGCACATACAAATGAAATTGGTATGCCTATTTACATTAATTTCTATAACAGGTGTTGTATAAATCGATACCTAACTGAAGAGGTCACTTAAGCAATCATGACTCACTTTGGAACCAATAATCACATATTCCATTTGGATGTAGGCGAAAGACTAAAGCATAAAAATTGATGACTGCAATCCTTTTTTACAGCATCAACCAAACAGTCTTTAGATAGCAGCGACCAAACACCGTTTTTGACAGCAGTGGCCAAACACCCCTTAAGACATATTTGTCACGCTATTTTAAGCGCGCGTTAGACCTTGAGCATAGTGTGATTCTGATTAAAAACATATTTTTATAAAGAATGCTGCTATCTACCACACATTTCACCTGTATATATACATCAAACCGAAATTTTTTGTATTTCTTAAAACAGTTCATAAATAGCAATTGTTTATATCTTCAGTCAAAGCAAAGGTAGAAGATCAAGGAGAAAAAAAAAGAAGCAACACTCACCAGTTAGGGTCCAAGATCATGACATTGTGTTGTCACGTGCGTTGGCTATATCATCCGTTAATCACACTTTCTAGTTTCAGAATCTCACCTCACAAGGTATGTAGCGAGACAGACCTGTGCCAAGTAGTACATCTGCAAGACAGCGTGGATAATTACTTAGATTAATTGGACACAACAAAATGACTCAAACTAAAATTGCGTGTACCTTGGGTTTTAATTTAACGCACCCAAATATACTTTTCAAGTAATACAAAACTAAAGATTACATATATTGTTTATTGATCGAACATAAACTCTAGTGATCAGAAATTGAAAAACTATTTTATAAAAAGTAGACGGATGAAATTTTTCTAGTAGTTGTTCCAATAGCAAATCTCATACTAATTTCCCAAACTACACGCATGTATGCTTTGTAATCTGTAAAAATTTTAAACTTTTTGAGTTTGACCACCTTTTCCTTAATTAAGGCATCATATATATAGTCGGTTCCAACTTCAGCTCCTTTGTTTCTTTGACAGTTTTCAATCCTAAACATGACTAATCACTTTTCCATATCCACCAGCCACACTTTCGATTTCCCTTGGAAATAGTTCAGTCACCTAAATAACCATTTGTTACCAAACATGACATAACCTTAGAACATCATAAATTTTACCACACAAAGAGACTATAAACATAATGTAAGATTTTGATGAAGTTGATAGATTGTATACCTGGGTGAAATTATCCGAAGAATCACATCAGTCCATTCATAATCAAGCACGACATCATCATTAGCATATGTATATAGATGTGTCTCATTCTCAGAAAATGTGACGGTGGATGGACCTGCTTCGATTGAGGTCACATTTGTCACAATTGAACTACATGTGTTGGATTTCAAAGTTTTTGTTGCTCCAAATTTAAAGGGACGTCTTTCATTGTCAAATGTCATAGTTGATGGATCGTGTTCATTCGTCGTCACAATGAACTGCTTGCATTTTAATATAGGGCATTGTTAGCCCCTACTTGTACGGCAAGTCTCTCATTATCAAAAGTGATAGTTGATGGGGACGGTTCATTTAAGGCCGTGTTTGTCACGGTTGCATTATAATTGAATGTATCAGTAGTGATCATCGCTAGAGATTCAAAAGAGATGACTTCACTTTCCTCCATATTATCCATTCTTCTTTCTCAAATGATGCACCATATTCTGCATCGTTTTTTGGGCCCAACCCACTTTTTTTAAATAGTCTGCACAACACATACCCATCCTGCAATACACAACCTAAATTTGTAACAAATGTTAGAAAACTTCTTTAAAAAACACTAAACTATTCACATGGATGATCGATTTACATAAACATTAAGAGTAAGTTACACAAACCATCCATCATCGATACTACGTACATAAAAGGGCTACTATTTTAAATTTTGGTTATGATTTTAACCATACAAGAAGTCTTAATTACCATTCACTTGGAGACAAATGCATCGAGTTAGATTATCTGAAACAGCTTGCTACACTTCTTCCTTGGCAGCAACAACATCAGCCGCCGAAGCAATGGTTATATGCATAATTTTAATTTGAATCTCATAGCTCATTTTTTCATGGATTTTTTTGAACAAATGGCAACTAAAGGATTAAAAATACCATAGTAGGGACTTTATTATCATCTATGTTCCAATCAAGCCAACTGTGTCGCCATCGAGTTTGCTGAAATCGCGTCCAGATTATCTATGTTTGAGATCAAGCTGATGAACATCGAGAAGCGGCTAATAAATTTTCCTGCATCAATTGCTGAACTTTTCAACGCTCTTGAAGTAGGGCTCAACGTTCCAGCTATACTATTGTTAACTTCTGCTCGATTTTTCCATTGCCATCAACTTTGGTTCGTGCAAACCTGTAATTGCAGATAATTTAGGTTACTACTCAAAACACAGAACTTCTCACCGTATTCTAGTCTGACAGTGATTGCATAGTATAACATCAGAAGATTGTTATAACTTCGTATCTCAAATTAGTTATCATCACAGATCAAAGATGGTCTCTAGACACCAAATAAAAAACATTAAGTTCTTTGCTAAGGTAGATATTACAACTAATATTTCTTTAGATACCATACTAATTGTGTAAAATTAAACAAAATATGAATTCATTGATAAGTACTGAAGTTTCATTATTCAGGTAACTACAAAAAGGCTCTACACCATCTATGTCAAGCAATTTATTCGAGATGCCACAATAGACCAAGTATTGAAGTATGTTTAGTAATAAATCAATCTGCACATGTATGTATTTGAAAAGGTATGAAAGCGTTGAGTTAAAGCAAATACCACATGTCCCTAACGTTAGTTCCTTTAATCCCATGTGTCTAACTCAGAAAAAAATTTGGCTTTGAACATAATGTTCTTAACAAAATACTTTTAACATAATAGGATCAACTCAAAGAATAAAAGTTAAAAGTATGTAAGTAAGCATACATTTTGCTTGCATAAATTTCTTCCAAATAGTACCTCCTTAGAAGAGTGAGCACCTCCGGTCACCAGCTTTTTACTTTTCGTGGTTGCTATACAAGACAAAGATAAATTTTTTTTAAGAATAACTCCTCCCTCCCATGTCCCAAATACACAGTTCATTTTCTAAACTCAAACTTGAAGATAAACAAAGAAAAAGAGGCTGATACTTATTAGATGATACCGAATAAGCTACTTTATCTCAAAGATGAAACACAAGAAAATAAACAGATCTAAAACAAAATTCTTTCTTACTTTGGAAAAATGGTGAGTGGGTCTGTAAAGTTTTAGTCTTTGCCCAAAATTCTTTGTTACTTTGGCAAAATGGTGAATCATGGCTTTTGCTATTTAATGCTTCAGAACAGTTGAGCTATTCTGAGATCAAGACACAATTAAATCTTGGTGATGAGGATGTTGTGAGTCGTTACTCGCATTAAAAGGCCTTGGTAATAACTGCCCATTAAATATAAATGACAATCAACAGTTAGGTAAATAGGAGGTTCAATTCAAATGGATGTTTTGAAGCAGACCATTCCACAACATGCATTACTTTTCAATTCTACAAAATCATCATCTCGAGCCTCATGAGCTGCTTTGTATAAATCAACAACAAATTTTGTACATTCGAAACATCTAAACAGCCAACTGTCCATGTTCAAACCTTCTTCCTCGTATAAACTCTTCGTTGGTAAACAAAATCATAAATGGTCAGTAAATCCATCCTAAACGGCTTCCTTACTGTATCTTCTCAGCAAAGATAAGGTCATCGTCTTATTGCCCTATATCATTAGCAAATTCATGGTCTAAAAAGCAAACCATACCGTAATCAGTCTATGATGAACTGAAACTCGTGAAATTAACTTATGACTCAAATTAATAAACAAAAACCTCAGATAAACGTAACATTGATTCATTTACAGCAGTATTAAACCATAATATTATCAGTTCGAAAACAAATAAACATACCTATGTCAAATCAGCGACCGATAATCTGATCGTGAGTTCTTGATGTTAAGGCTTAATTAGAAGTGATCTAAAAAAAGCAATAAAATTAATACCAATTCAAAAAACCTTTGTGAGAAAAGCCATAATTCAAAAAAACCTATAAAAAGCTAATTCGAAAATTAATGCTGCGCAAAGAGATAAATATCGAACCAAAAATCCATCTAAGTTGCCTACTTAGTTACATTAAGGGTAAATAAATCACAAAGAATTAAACAAAGAAGATATAACAAACCCGGTGAATCAATTAGCCAATAAGCCACAAAGTAATCAATTTGAGTGAATTTCTTAGCAAGTTAACATCAACTTTCTGAACATCCATCGACACAGGGTTCATTACATATGATTAACATACCAGCCAGTTGTTCATGTCGCTTTGCATTGATGGATCAAAATGTACTTTCTTATTTTAAAATTTATGAATCTGGGTCAGTGGACAGGGATTTTTCTAGGGTACCATGTTTTTAGGCTTTCTGGGATTTGTCAGAGTCGATGACATACGAACGAAACTGAGGTTATGTTTCAAAAAATCAACTTAAACACAACTTAAGCCCATGACATAACGTAACCCATCACGTGTGCTGACGTGGATTAGTGTATGATTAGTGACGTCACAAATCCCTCCTGTTATATATAATATAAAGATTAAAATAACACTTCTGAGTCTGGCCTTGTCGGTAACTCGGGAATTCTTCGGCACCGTTATAGTCAAAAGATTTTTAGACATTTTTAGAAAAATGTTTATAGTTAAAAGATTTTGAAATGTTTTATTCAAAACCTTGGTTTTAAAAATCTATCGTTCTCTATAACGAGATCTCTGGTACCAAACTGTAACACCCCCAAATTTACACAATTCAATACAGCGGAAGACTTGTTAGTGTTACGGGATAGCACATTACTCACATCATAGACAACGCTTAAAAATCGCGTCGTTTAATAATAAAGCATTTCGATTCATAAATATCAAATTTACATAGGTCCCAAGTCATTGTATTTCATACAAGTTTTACAAAGCATTTGAATGGAAATTATTGTTTAAGTGCGGGCCATGAGTTCTTGTTGTCTTCCCGAGAATTACCTTCAACTACCTAAGATAAAACATGTTAAAAAAAAGGTCAACGAAAACGCCGAGTGAATTCATAGAGATTAATGAAATCCATCAATATAACATCGGTATAAAATTATTACCGAAAATCATTTTGTACAAATCTTTGTAATAGGCCATAAAATAGCCAAAGTCGTTTTATACAAATCCTTATCAAAAATCATAATATAGGCGTTTGCCTTCAAAAATCATTATACGAACCATTGTCGTTAAAAACATCATACAATACGTTTTATAACGTTTTATAGAGTTAAATAAAAACCCTTATATGAATATGGTTATAAAAAACCAAAACACGAACATAATATCAATAGTAAGACCCTGTAATGCTAGTCAGGCAATATATCGTAATTTAGTGCGTATAGCAGTATTTCGTTATTTGGATTATTATAAGCCGCATGACATTGTTACCTTACTACAACAAACAACGGGTAGCTAACCCGAAACTCAATTTGCCCAACTAAGTTAGCGTTTCATCACAAAGATCACGCTATGGAAATCTTCTCATACATAAATTCGCTTACCAATCAATGTGACACGACGGGGATCAACCGTCAAGGTGCGAACTGGGGTGATCGTCCCCAAATAGTACTATTATACGCATAAGCGTCTACCAAATCCCGGTAGTTCACAATTCATGCTAATGGGACTTTTAGTGACATAACCTAACTTTAATATTCCATTTCATTTCATCTATTGGGTCGTTTAATCATTCATCGGGTCATACAATCATTCGGGTCCAAATCAATAAACAAACAACCGGGACAAATGGTGTCCTATTTTATCAAAACTAACATGTTATCTCCCTCGCGGGTTTATAAAACATTTCATAAAAACATTTAAAAGAGTGTGAGGCTATGAACTCACGTTGATAATGAAAGGCGGATTATCGGCTACGGGCGTGCTTCGGTCACGGAAACCACCAAGATTGTGTAGGTATTCATCAAGGCTTGGATTTTTGATGGAGAAACTTGTGATATATCAACATCAATCTTCAAGACCACCAATATTTGTAAACTCCTTGTAGAAATCAGCCCTTGAACATCACCAAATCTTCTCCTTGGATGTTAAAATCACCACCAATCTATAAGGCTTCAAAGGTTCTTCACCATATGAGTAGATAACACATGGTTTGTGGTTAAAATTGATCAAATGGTGGTGGTTTATGGGTGGTGGTGGTGGACGGCTAAGAGAGCCAAAGAGAGAGAGATGAGAGTGTTTTGCATGGAGAAAATGAAGTAAATGGTTTCACTTGGGTGGTTTTGTGGTTTGGTTATGTGTTAGCTTGTTTATTAAGCTTGCAAGACATGTGTCTTGCAAGTTTATGTATAAACTTTCCACAAGGCTTGTGTTGGTCGGTTATAGTGGGGGTGGGACAAGTGTCCCACTTGTCTTATCTCCACTAATTTACGGGTACTCCTTGATTCTAGTTACCTCGATTTACGTGCCCTCGGGTCGTTTTACGAAAAACATTTTTATAAACTATGAATCAGCGGCACAAAACGAATCTAATAAAAATTGTCTCATCAAAAACGGAGTTCGAAAACGTAAATACGTAATCCTAAGGTTTCCGGTTTAGTCGTAAAGGACGTTAAATTATTATCGTAAGTCCTAATCTCTTCTCGTAAATTTGTGAGTTTATGAACCAACGCAAATTTAAAATCTCAAAATAATATTCACGGACAAATTTATTTTCTGAAATGTCGGACTGTCACCAAAGATGGTGTATGTAAACGTAAGCACGTAGCATTGAATCCTCCGGTTTAGACGTAGTCGATGCTACTTCAAGACGTAAATCGAAATTTCTTCCCAAAAATAAGTGAGTTCATATTATAACATTAAAATAATGTTTTCAATTATATATTGAGAATAAAATATAAACCATAAATTGACGGGTTGTCACAGCCCATGCCTATATGGTGCCAAATGTTCAATTCAACCTTGATCGGCAATGCTCGTGATTGGTTTGAGCGACTTCCTCCACGAAGCATTGATAGCTTCACTAAAATACGTACTGTGTTCAAGAACAATTATACTCAGCGAAAGAAGTATAATATGGACCTGATCTCATTGGCAACCGTCAAGCCACGGCCGTGGGAATCTACGGAGGCCTTCACCGAACGCTTCAATGACGAGTGCACGCGCACAAAGACAATGCCGGAACTTCTGAAAATTTCTGATTATATGCATGCCATAACAGACAGGGAATTAATCAGACGTCTCAATGACAAGCGAACGGAGATGTATTATGGAAAGGGTCAGAAACTTCATATAGGGAGAAACTGCGGTAGCCGCGGCTTACCCTTCAAAAGGAAACAACTACCTATCGACGAGCAGCCCATGAGACAGTCGGGAGGTCAAAACAACCAGAGCAGTGGGAGGAGCTCAGACTACAAGAGCCAAAACAAAGGAGGGCGATCGGAGGATAAATTTACCCCTCTATAGATGTCCTACCGGGAGATCTTGCTGACAGAAGGGGCCAACTTCCCGAGACCTCCCCCAATGACGACTCCGCTGGACCGTCGTCAAGGAAATCACTTTTGCGAATTCCACAACGACAAGGGCCACGGCACGGAGGAATGTATCCAGCTCAAAAAGCACATTGAGTCACTGATCAAGTCAGACAAACTCAAGCATTTGGTCAAGGATTGGAAGGATGGAACGGACAACAAGAAGGATCCCCAAAAGGACAAACCTTCGACTATATACATGATCCAATCCAGGCAGCGCCGCACAAGGCAGAAAATTAGCCAAAAATTTTCACGCGGCAGAGAAATATCATTCCCTCCCATCACGGCGAGTGATGTAGCTGATGCACCTCTCACGATTGAAATAAGCATTGGAACACACAATGTCCGCCGTATGTATGTGGATGGAGGGTCATCAGCGGAAGTACTATACGAACACTGTTTCGTACAGTTACGACCAGAAATAAGAAGCCAATTAGTACCGGCCACGTCGCCGCTCATTGGCTTTAGTGGAGTCACCATCTGGCCAATATGACAGCTGCGTCTGCTGGTAACCATTGGGAATGAAGAGCATTCCACCACGGCGTGGATGAACTTTATGGTGATACGCTCACTGATGACGTGTATAGTCCCCAGCCGGGTCATGAACCCGACCCATGGGTACTACCCGTATCCGGCCCATCACGGATGGGTGGGATTAATGTTATGTAAGCCTATGGGCTTAGATGAACAGTAACCGCACACATGTGTGCGGCCCTCGGCCCGGTATGACCGGTACAGGGTTAGACAGAATCATACTCCTACTATGATTAGGATTTATCCCAAAGGAGAGGATATTCACTCACCATAATTAAAAGATAACAATCTATCTAATTCTGGTATTTATCCTTTCCTTGGGGCCGAAGCATCAGTGACAGCCCATTAGGGTTTCACTGCCTATATAAGGAACCCCCAAGGGTTCCACAAAGGTATTACATTCTACATACTTACATCTCATCCGATTCTTATAACCCTAACCGATTACTTACTCTCACGCTGGAGTCTAATCGTGGGATACATTCCAACGATAAGCCTAACACGTGTTGTTTTAGTGTGCAGGATCCCAACCAGATAATTCACTTGGTGCAAGAGCCGGAGTCCAGCCAACCCGAATTAAGCCTAATTCGGGTCTAGCAAGGATCACCCAACTTTTGTATCAACAAGTTGGCGCCATCCGTGGGACCATTACACTAAGTTAGAGCAAATCTCATCTCGATCTCTCAATGACAAAGGGACATCCGCAAGGAAACCCCAGGAACACAAATCCTGGGAACCGGAAGTCCCCAGGGGACGGGATACTCATTCCAAACCGATCCCCTAGTAGCCAAATAGGCGGACCGAATAACCGAAGTGGTCTTCAGTCCATGGGTATGACAAGCACGTTCGCTGTCACCCCACCACCTACTTCGACCTGATAACCCTGATCCAGGGAGTGCGCCCAACCCCCCTAACAAGGAGCCGCGCAGACCATCGACTGAGGAAGAAGTGGAGGTCGAACTACTTAGTGTGGAAGATCTCACTCGAGTTCTCACGCAGAACTTCGAGAGGATCGTCCCAGGAATTGCATCCAGGTTGAACCTAGGGAGGGACCTCCAATCTAGGCTCAACTTTGGCAGTGCCGGACCAAGCACCTCTCCTCAAATTCAGAGGAAGCGAAGGGCAAGACCCCAGGAGTGAAACCTCTTTGAGGAGACTCCCCAACCTAGGAATGTGTTCGAACGCGTAGGGGATCGTCTTATGCAGGAAATACTACAATCCTGTGAGGAGGGAGAGAGGTCTGACGGTTAACTCGAACGACCAGATCTGGAGCTAACCAGAACTAATCGCCGCACAAGCGTGTGGGACAAGATGAATATCGGGAAGAAGGCTCCTAGCTCTACTCACTAGAGCGGTCCTCACCCAAAGGATGGGGCACCTCCCCCTTCTCCCGGTCTATCAGGAGAGGATTCGGATGACCATCCACCCAAGCGTCGCCGACCTAGGCGTACCCCTCCACCGCCACCAGACAATGAAGAGTACTCTTGCGGCCCCTATCGAGAGGCGGAAGCAGAAGATCTTTCCCGCCCATGGTGTGACCCTAATCTCACCCGTCCATGGGCTGATCCCAGGGAAGATCCTTTTACTCTCAACATACGGAATTACTCCAAGGATACAAAGTGTCGCATGCCGGCGTGTGTCAAGACTTATGATGGGACTGGTGAACCAGATGATCACCTAAAGATATTTGACACGCATGCAAAAATTGAACGATGGCCCATGCCTATATGGTCCCAAATGTTCAATTCAACCTTGATCGGCAATGCTCGTGTTTGGTTTGAGGGACTTCCTCCACAAAGCATTGATAGCTTCACTGAACTACGTACTGCGTTCAAGAACAATTATACTCAGCGAAAGAAGTATAATAGGGACCCGGTCTCATTGGCAACCGTCAAGCAACGGCCGGGGGAATCTACGGAGGCCTTCACCGAACGCTTCAATGACGAGTGCACGCGCACAAAGACAATGCCGGAACTTCTGAAAAATTCCGATTATATGCACGCCATAACAGACAGGGAATTTATCAGACGTCTCAATGACAAGCGACCGGAGAGGTATGAAGACCTTATGGAAAGGGTCAGAAACTTCATAGAGGGAGAAACCGCGGTAGCCGCGGCTTACCCATCAAAAGGAAACAGATACCGATCGAACGACCAATCCAGGAGACAGTCGGGCGGTCAAAACAACCAGAGCAGTGGGAGGAGCTCAGACTACAAGAGCCAAAACAAAGGAGGGCGGTCGGAGGACAAATTTACCCCTCTAAAGATGTCCTACCGGGAGATCTTGCTGACAGAAGGGGCCAACTTCCCGAGACCTCCCCCAATGACGACTCCGCTGGACCGTCGTCAAGTAAATCTCTTTTGCGAATTCCACAACGAAAAGGGCCACGAAACGGACGAATGTATCCAGCTCAAGAAGCACATTGAGTCACTGATCAAGTCAGGCAAACTCAAGCATTTGGTCAAGGATTGAAAGAATGGAAAGGACAACAAGAAGTATGACAAGAAGGATCCCCAAAAGGACAAACCTTCGACTATATACATGATCTAATCCAGGCAGCGCCACACAAGGCAGAAAATTAGCCAAAAATTTTCACGCGGTAGAGAAATCTCATTCCCTCCCATCACGACAAGTGATGTAGCCGATGCACCTCTCACGATTGAGATAAGCATTGGAACACACAATACCGCCGTATGTATGTGGATGGAGGGTCATCAGCGGAAGTACTATACGAACACTGTTTCGTACAGTTACGATAGAAATAAGAATCCAATTAGTACCGGCCACGTCGCCGCTCATTGGCTTTAGTGGAGACACCATCTAGCCAATAGGACAGTTGCGTCTGCTGGTAACCATAGGGAATGAAGAGCATTCCACCATGGCGTGGATGAAATTTATGGTGATACGCTCACACTCTCCATACAATGGGATCATAGGCAGGCCAGGTATCCTGGCCACACGGGCAGTACCCTCCACAGCTCACGGAGTGATTAAATTCCCTGTTGAAGGAGGAATTGTCACTATCTATAATGCAATCATACCACCATCCAAGTGTCATGCCATGACAACACCAGTTCCACATGTTCCCCCTAAGGATGAATCACCACCTCCCAATTGGAAGGTGGCAATCCATCCTGATTATTCGGAACAAGAGGTATCCATAGGGGGAACACTCTCGGATAACGGCAAGAGGGCCATGTGCTCTCTCCTAAAAGAAACTTAGATGTGTTCGCATGGGAGCCCAAGCACATGACAAGCGTTCCTCGTGCGATAGCTAAACATAAGCTCCAGATCCGCCAGGGATATCCTCCCGTTAAGCAAAAGAAGCGCGGTCAGGCACCAGAACGCAGCCAAGTAATATTGGATGAAGTACGGAAATTGGTGGATGCAGGTATCATGCACGAGGTATACTACCACGAGTGGTTATCCTACCCGGTCATGGTCAAAAAGCATGATGGGAGCTGGCGTATATGCGTTGACTTCACGGACCTGAACAAAGCCTGTCTGCAGGATTGCTATCCGTTACCGGATATTGATTGGAAGGTGGAATCCCTATGTGGATATCCCTTTAAGTGTTTCTTAGATGCATACAAAGGATACCACCAGATCCAGATAGTGGAAGAGAACGTAGAGAAGACGACGTTCCATACTAGTCAAGGCGTATGGAACCTAGAGGTCTATGTTGATGATTTAGTCATCAAAAGTCATACGGAGGTCTATGTTGATGATTTAGTCATCAAAAGTCATACGAAGGATGCACTTTTCCGAGACGTCCAAGAGACGTTTGACACATTGAGGAGGATTAATATGAAACTAAATCCAAAGAAATGCACGTTTGGGGCAACTGAAGGAATGTTCCTTGGATATATTATTGATCCAAATGGCATCAAGCCTTGCCCGGAAAAGACGGACGCGGTAATACAGTTACCATCTCTTCAGACACGGAAAGAGGTACAATCCTTAAATGGGAAGTTGCCGGGCTAAATAGGTTCTTATCGAAGTCCGCGGAGAAGTCACTCCCCCTATTCAAAACACTCAAGAAGTGCATCAAGAAGGGAGACTTCCGGTGGACAAAGGAAGCGGAGGAAGCTTTTGGTCAGCTCAAGCAGCACCTCGCATCTCTCCCCATGCTAGTGGCCCCCCGACCCAAGGAGGAGCTCATCATGTATCTGTCAGCCACACATGGAGCAATAAGTGCGGTACTCATGACGGATAGGGACACAGTCCAAAATCCGGTCTACTTTATAAGTAGAATACTACAAGGGCCGGAGTTGAATTATTCTTCCATGGAAAAATTGGTTTTGGCATTATTGTTTGCTACGAAACGGTTACGCCGGTACTTTCAGGCGCATCCAATTGTGGTTATTACTGATCAACCAATAAAACAAGTCATCTCCAGACCAGATGTGGCCGGTAGGCTACAGAAGTGGAGCATTCTATTGGGAGAGCATAACATATCTTATAGACCAAGGATGGCTGTTAAAGGCCAAATCTTGGCAGATTTCTTGATAGAAAAGCCGGATGAGTAAGGACCAGTCGTATAACGAGAGGAAACTCCAGCAGAACCATGGGTATTATTTACGGACTGATCTTCGTGCACGGATGGATCAGGAGCTCGTCTCATCCTTACGAATCCGGAAGGAATGGAGTTTACATACGCCCTGCGCTTTGAGTTCACAACCACCAATAATGAGGCAGAATATGAAGCGTTGATTGCGGGTTTAAAAATCGCCGCTAGAATGGGAGTCCGCAACCTTGAGGCCTACATGGACTCACGGCTTGTCGCGAACCACAACTAGGGGGGTACATAGCCAAGGAGGATAACATGGTTCGATATTTGGAGAAAGTCAAGTCACTCATCGCGGCTTTCAGCAAGTTTTCTATCAAGCAGGTACCAAGAGGTGAAAACAAGAAGGCAGACGCTCTTAGCAAGATCGCGTCTACAAGTTTCGCCCACTTATCCAAGCAAGTCTTGGTGAAAATACTAAAGGAAAAGTCTATAACAGAAGGGGAAGTCGCAGCTATTGTAGAGTAAGATGGACCTACACGGATGACCCCGATCATCAACTATTTGACTAATGAAACCCTTCCAGACAAGGAAAAGGCGGCACGACGTATCAGAAGGAAGTCGTAGCACTTCGAGCTTCGAGAAGGTATTCTTTACAAGCGTTCTTTCTTACAGTCGTGGTTGCGGTGTGTTGGGCCACGTCAGGCTACTTATGTGATCAATGAGATACATTAAGGGTTATGCGGCATGCACGCGGGTCCCCGATCTGTAGTAGCTCGAGCTCTAAACACAGGTTATTATTGGCCTACTATGCATAGGGATGCACGCGACATGACTCGCAAATGTAGTGATTGCCAAGTACACAGACCAGTACCACGACATCCGTAGCAGGAACTTACACCTATTATATCCCCATGGCCATTCTATAAGTGGGGGATTGATATTGTAGGACCTTTCCCCATAGCTGCGGGGGGAGTTAAGTTATTGATTGTCGCAATGGACTACTTTACACGTTGGATAGAGGCCAAGGCAGTCAAATCCATCACAGGAAAACAAGTTAAAAAGTTTGTTTGGGAGAACATCGTGTGCCGTTTTGGCTTACCAGGAGAAATCATCTCGGACAACGAGAAGCAGTTCGCGGATAATCCATTCAAGGACTGGTGCGCAACATTGAATATCAAACGGCGCTTCGCATCTGTTAAACATCCGCAGACAAATGGTCTTGTGGAACAAGCAAATAGAATCTTGGGTGAAGGCATCAAGGCACGCCTGGATAAACGAAGTGCCAAATGGGTGGATGAATTGCCACATGTTCTATGGGCACATAGGACTATGATCAAAACAGCCAACGAGGACACTCCATTCACATTGGCCTACGACACTGAAGCTGTCATACCAGCAGAAATAGGAATGCCTACCATCCGCACAGCGGAGGTTAATGTCGTCACAACCGACGAGTAGCTCCGGATCAATCTGGATTTGTTGGAGGAAAAAAGAGAGATAGTGGCAATCAATGAGGCCAAGTCCAAGGCACAGATTAAGGCTTATTATGACGCCAAGGTTAAAGGTGTTTCTTTTCGACCGGGAGATTATGTTTATCGTGCCAACGAGGCAAGTCGAGCGGAGAATACAGGAAAGCTGGGCCCTAAGTGGGAAGGACCGTATGAGGTTACGGAAGCCTTAGGACGGGGCGCGTACAAGTTACGTGACATGGATGGCCGCGACCTGGAACGCACATGGAATATCTGCAATCATAAAAGGTGTTATCTTTTAAAGCTACGGCTTCCGCATGGACACTTCGCTATATCTAGCTTCAATGAAGATCCATGTGTTCTCTTTGTTTTTTTTATGCTTTCTAGGTTCTCTTTGTTTTTAGGATTTCCCATTCTTGTCAAAACAAAAAACGTAAACGTTCTAATAAAATGTCGTGGTGCCTAGCTAGCTCCACGGCTCGTTCTTGTGCAAATTATTGTCTTATTTTTTAGATTCTATGAACAAATTATTGTCGTATAGATTTAGTTGTTATTACTATAATGTGCTATCTCTTATTCATATGCATTCATTCAAAACCGTACATGTACTATGCGCCTCCAGGCGGGGTAAGAGGATTAAGTGAACCTAATAATTCAACTTGTCGCATAAGAGGGATGCAATCCCAGTGAAGTGGATCATGAATCCTTACTAGACACCTTACTCACAAGACGTTGTGGTAAGTTTCCATATGCCGCGCTCACATAGTGCCTTTCATGGTAAAGACGCACGCCGCACGTCTAGTAAAATATAGACTTGGTTTTATTCTAGGTCAGACGTGACACGTCATGCGACACAGATACATGATATCTAAAAATAATATAAACAAGTTTCCAATTATCAAAATTGCTGTGACCACCACAGACTTATAAATATTATTCTACATGTTTACAATAATGTTACAAAAGGATAAAATGCCGTGTACATCCACGGCCGAATATTTAAGGTTACAGACCAAATTATCAAGGAGTTATAACAAATTAGGAACACCCTACATGAGGGGGGGGAGAAACCTGCCTATCTCCCATTGCTCCTCAGCTAGGCGGGGCAATACCTCACCACGTCCCTTCCGTTCCAGAGCTTGAGCCGCATTCATCTCCAGCACCTCACTTAGTGGCTGTTCACCAACAACGATCTGGGTCACGTCTTCATAAATAGGGAGAGTGAGTTGGCTAGGGGAGAGAGTGAAGGGAGTCCGGGAATGTCCCTCGTCCTGAGAAAAGGCACCAAGACTTAGTTTCTCCATGATCTCCTTATTTGATGCATCTTTTGTGTCTACCAGCTCGGCTAGGAAAGGGTAGTTGAGATCTCACATAGCGGCCATAGAGGCAGTCATCTTCTCAGCGGCCCCAATATTGAAGAAGGCATGCTTTGTGAAGTTTTTTTTCTTCCTTATTATCTCTACGGCCATGACCATCCCTTCATGACGACCGTGATCAATGCCATCCGACACGAGTTCTGCAAACTGTTGAACAAATTGTGGGGCCTCCAACACCTTCGTGACGGCCAAGCGCGTCCCATGACCCACCATCCACATGCGGCCGGCAATGGCTGCTAGTAGTTGGGGGTACAACACATCATCACGCTCGGAGGTAAGGGAATTCACCAGTACGTCTTTTTGGGTGGACGCCTCCCTCATTTGTTCGGCCACGACCCTCTCATGAGCAAGCTCCTCTTTCAGTTTTTCCTCACCCTGGATCAATGCATGTGCGTCTTCAAGATTCTTTGTGAGGATGGACACTTGGTCAGAAGAGGACTTAGTTGAAGCTTCTGCCGCGGTCACCTGTATGTGATACATCAAGTATTAGGATGCAGGATAGTACAACGTAGGCCTAATGCGGTACGGATACATACCATAGTTGTTGCAGCCTCAAGTTCAGTCTTAAGCTCGGCTACATGTTGGTCATGAGCATTGGCATGTGCTGCTTGTTCTTTAATAGTAGCCTCGGCAGTAGCAAGCTGGGACTGGAGGGCGGCAATTTGGGCCTCATTGTCTTCGATCATCTTCTCTCTTCGACCAAATTTCCTCTTCAAGGAATCAACATGCTCTAAGGCAGCCTCAAATCTTACCTGCATGGAAGTGCCCATGGCCATCTGGTGAACCAAGGCACCGTTGTATTCATCCATTAGATCCACATGGTTTAGTGCATTTACATCTCTTAACAGACCAGGAGGGATGCAGTTATTGAGATAATCACGACATTCTTTGGCCTGTCTCATCCGTGAAGCGGTGGTGATCTTCTAGTCGGGGTTGAACTGTGTGTGAGGGACGGATGTCGGGACCTCTTGAGAAGCGGTGGGGATGCCTTCCTCAAAGGCTGGGCCAGACCTGGTCGCGGCCGTGTGGGGGGTAGGTTCCTTCTCCTTCTCCTTCTCCTTACCCTTCCGTGCATCTTGGGGAGGTGCGGCACCAGCTTGTTCATCCCTCCAAATAACAATTGGAATAAGTGTTAAATATTTTTTGTGGAAGTTCGTACCTCTTACATGGATAATGGATATTTTGACCAAACAAAGGCGGTAGACTTACACATTGGTTCTTTCTAGTTCTGATGTAGTGGGGGGAACTTGATTGACTGGCTTGACATTGGTTAATGGCACGACCGGGTCTACAGGTGCAGCCCGCACCGTCTCGGAAGCTTGGGTGGTACTCTCAACAGACTGATAGCAGGGGTGATCCTTGCGCAGTTTTTTCGAAGGGGCATTGTGTTCCCCGACCTCAACCTGAGCAACTCTTTTTACCCGCTTGTTCTTCCTACGGGTACGCTTGGGGGCGGGCTGGGCTTCCCCTTCTTCTTCCTCTTCTTCTACTTGTTGCACTTCCTCCTCGTCATCACCCAAAATTTGGCGAAGACTGGAGGTGGTCCTCTCAATGTTGTCACCTTGCTCTTCCCCGTATACGGGGGTAGCGGTCTTAGGCGGAGAGGAGGGCCCGACTTCATCTTCCAGCATCAGGTTGTCACCGTCTTCGTTGTTAAAATCCACGGGGGTTCTCAAGAGTGTTGTTTCTTCTTCATCCGAATGGGGGTCTGGTACGGCTGCTAGGGAAACTGTCACGTTCTGGGTATACTCGAGTAGGGGTAGCTCATTCTCACGTCTAGGACGGGCTCCCTCTGGTATAAGTTTTGGATCACCTTGACGAAGGATTCCAAAGAAGTTCATTTCTGCCAAAACAAACAAAGTATGTTAGTTATAGCCAATAGGTGTATGTACGTCTTTGATGTGCGGATGGTATACCTATCTTTACAACACCTCCTCCAAAACACAGGATATCTGTTGGATGAGCCGAAGTAATTGCGGCTAATCCCTAGCGAACAAAGGAATGACTCGGGTAGATTCCTATGGAACCCTTTCCTATTCCTATCTATTTATTAGGAATGTTGGGGATTATATGTACCAGCGCGCGGAGGAGGGTCAGGAGATAATCTATGTTTAAAAACGAAATCAGCCGCCACACTATTGAGTTGATGAAAAAGTAATGGTTGTACCAGTTTTTCAGCGAATCCATGGCCTTATTATGGGCTGTGGGGCTGTTGGGGGATCGTTTCTTAAAGGAGAGCCAACCATTTACTAAACTAGGGGTATAAAATAGCCTGAATAACTCTACGGTAGGAGGGATTCTTCTGCACGACAAAGGATTTCGAACTGGCTAATCTTACATGCGCCTATACAGTGTAGTTGGGTAATATGTACGTCATAATATCCTAAGAGATCTACGAGGAAGCGAGTGAAAGGAATGCGGTAGTTGGCCGCATCGAACAGACGGGTGTATAGGCCAATCTTTCCCTGGGGCGCCTCAGATATGATGTCCCCTGCACCAGGGAGAGAAAGGTGTAGGTTGCTAGGAATGAAGAAATCAGTGCAGAAGTGCTCCAATTTCTCCTGGGTCATTACGTTGAGCACGGATCCAATAAAGGGGTTGTTTCTTTGAGCCATTACTAAATAAAAAAGATAAGGGATTGTTATTCTAACCTGCGTAGGAAGGGATCCGTGCGTAAAAAGGCGGTGATAAGAAGGAAAGCTTTAATGGCAGAAATGAAGGAAAAGACTGTGTGTTACACACAGCCGTAGGGGCGACTTATTTATAGGGTTGCCTTGCAAGTCATGGTCTGTTGGATGCATGACACGTGTTTGCCACTATCCTAAATCGTGTGGTTGGGGTGTAAGTGGCAAATGAACAGTCAGGTGGGACCCACGGGTCACTTCTAACTCAGTTGTTTAAGCCGCTCGAGGTTCTGACTGTTTGCACTTTGTCAGTTAATTGGCAGGTGAACAGTCAATTGTGTCGGGATATGCGGTCTTACGTAAGACCATATTCAATGCTACATTTAATTTGTCTCGGTCGTCACGTGCGGCTAAGGTATAATTGGAATAAATTCCTAAATCAGGTTGCCACGTGCGGCCAAAACAAATTTTTGAAAACTTTATCATTCCCTAAGGATCTTTCTTGGTACGTCCAGGGAGCATCTTGATAGTCTAGAGGTTACGCCTACGGCTGTAACAACTAGACTAGGGGGACATGATGACGTATAGTCCCCAACCGGGTCATGAACCCGGCCCACGGGTACTACCCCGTATCCGGCCCATCACGGATGTGTGGAATTAATGTTATTTAAGCCTATGGGATTTGATGAACAGTAACCGCACACATGTGTGTGGCGCACGGCCGGTACAGGGTTAGACAGAATCATACTCCTACTATGATTAGGATTTATCCCAAAGGAGAGGATATTCACTCACCATAATTAAAAGATAACAATCAATCTAATTCTTGTATTTATCCTTTCCTTGGGGCCGAAGCATCAGTGACAACCCATTAGGGTTTCACTTCCTATATAAGGAACCCCAAGGGTTCCACAAGGGTATTACATTCTACACACTTACATCTCATCCGATTCTTATAACCCTAACCGATTACTTACTCTCACGCTAGAGTCTAATCGTGGGATACATTCCCACGGTAAGCCTAACGCGTGTTGTTTCAGTGTGCAGGATCCCAACCAGATAATTCACTTGGTGCAGGAGCCGGAGTCCAGCCAACCCGAATTAAGCCTAATTTGGGTCTAGCAAGGATCACCTAACTTTTGTATCAACAGTCGAGGTGATTTGATAGAGGATAGAACAACGGGCAATACCAACATCAGACAATGTCTTCGCAAGGTTGCGGATGGGCACTTTACAGCTGAAGTAAAAGTGCTATCCTCTTCTGGTGTAGCTCCATACTCGGGTGATACTATTAAAGCCTTGGAGGCTAAGCATCCTTACAAGCCACCCCAATCCATGCCGAGCAACACTTTTTATGAGTCTCCTCTTGTAGCAGAGATTGATTGTGTCTTTGGTTGCATTAAATCCTTTCCTAAAGGTACTTCATGCGGGAGAGATGGTTTGAGGGCACAACATATATTAGATGCTCTATGTGGAGAGGGTTCTGCTACTGCCACAGATCTCTTAATGGCCATCACATCGGTCGTTAATTTATGGCTGGCAGGGAGGTGTCTGTCTATTTTGGCAGAGTTTGTTGCATCTGCTCCTCTCACGCCTCTACTAAAACCTGATAACGGGATTCGACCTATTGCAGTAGGCACTATATGGAGACGTTTGGTTTCCAAGGTTTCTATGAAAGGTGTGGGTAAGGAAATGTCTAAGTACCTTGGGGATTTCCAGTTTTGAGTCGGAGTGTCGGGTGGTGCTGAGGTTGTTTTACATAGCGCCAATAGGGTGTTGACTGAATACTATAATGACCGGTCTCTTGCAATGCTCACTGTGGACTTTTCAAATGCATTTAACCTTGTGGATAGATCGATACTACTTCATGAAGTTAGGGTGAGGTGTCCTTCTATTTCTTTGTGGGTAAATTTCTTATATGGTCAAGCAGCGAGGTTGTATATAGGAGACACGCATATTTGGTCTGCCACGGGAGTGAAGCAAGGCGACCTATTGGGACCTCTTCTTTTTGCTCTTGTCTTGCACCCGCTTGTACATAAGATCAGAGACAGTTGCAAGCTTCTTATTCATGCTTGGTATCTTGATGATGGAACCATTATTGGAGATTCAGAAGAGGTATCCAAGGTGTTAGACATTATAAAGACAACTGGTCCAGGTTTGGGTCTTGAACTTAACATCAAGAAAACAGAGATTTTTTGGCCCTCTTGTAATGGTACGAAGCTTCGGGAGGGTTTATTTCCGGTTGATATTCGTAGGCCGTCTTTGGGTGTGAAGCTTCTTGGGGGAGCTGTAAGTATAGATACAGACTTTATTAGTGGGTTGGCTATGAGGAGAGCCGTAAATGCTGTTGACTTGATGGGTCTTCTTCCACAACTTCATGACCCCGCAAAGTGAGCTCCTTTTGCTTCGTTCATGTATGGGTATTGATAAACTTTATTTTGGTCTAAGGACATGTCAACCTATACACATGGAGAAGGCGGCTTTGTTTTTTGACAAAGGGTTACGTGGTTCAATCGAAAATATAGTGGTTTGTGGAGGACCTTTTTTTGGTGACTTGCAGTGGAGACTTGCTTCTTTACCCATTCGTCTTGGTGGGTTGGGAATGTACTCAGCAAAAGTGGTCTCCTCCTATGCTTTTGTGGCCTCGAGGGCCCAATCTTGGGTGCTACAAGACCACATCTTACGTGACAGTGGTATATGTGGTATGTACGATGATTATGTTTCTACTTTGGTTTGTCTTCGTGATACGATTCCAAGATTTGATTTTAGTGTTTTCGCTAATAAGGACACCGCCCCATCTAAAGCCCAAGAAAAATTGCCGAGTGCCCTTTTTAGTGAGATGGTCAAAGATATGGAAGCCCACTTTGACATGACGGTTAAACAGAAAGTAGTTTTCGAGTGTCTGCGCGCACCACATGCTCAAGATGACGGGCTCGGTCAACATATGTCGCTGGTGGAATACCGCACTATCCTTAAGTACCGCCTTATGATTCCATTATTTCCGGTTGATGCTATATGGCCTATTTGTTGCAAGTCATGTTTGGATTCTTTTGGGGAACATGCGGTTCATTGTAAAGAACTTCCGGGCTTCAAGTATCGACATGATTTTCTTAGGGACGTTCTTTACGACATATGTAGGCGTGCCGGGATCTCCGCTAAGAAAGAGGCACCTGTGAATTTATTGACCGACCCGTCAGATGGAAGATCCACACTGAGACCCGCTGATGTTTTGGTTTTTGAATGGGTTGGAGGTAAACATGTGTGCGTTGATTTGACAGGGGTTTCTCCTCTCGTGGGGCTAGGCAGTCATGATTTTACAGCGGGTTAGGCTACTATAAAAGCCGCCTCGTGCAAAGTGGCTAAACACGAGAAAGCATGTGTTGAAAATCAACACGTGTTTATTCCTTTCGCGTTTGATACATTCGGTTTCCTTGCACCTGAGGCGGTGGAGCTACTTACGAGAATACAACGTGTTATGAATTGTAATGTTTTGACTCATAATTCCACAAACATTGTATTTAATAGACTTGGTTTTGCTATACAAAAAGGGCTAGCAGCGCAGCTTGTTGCCCGTTTGCCTTCTCCTAATATGTAAATTATAATTATTAATAAAATCTTTAATTTATTTTGAACATTTTTCTATAATTGAACGAACTGAGAAATTTAAAAAATTTTACGTTTACGATTCATAAAAATTAAATATTTATTATTTAATTACTTGTAATATTTATCGACGCTTTAAACGCCGGACTGGGCAAAACTAATATAAATAATAGTTGAGACGAAACTAAAACTTAGAAAATATGAAGAGAGAATTACTGAGTGATTATAGTCCTGATATTTAGTTCATCAGGGAAGGTGAATGTAGTTGCTGACGCATTATGTAGAAAGAATAGAGAACCAATTAAGATGTGTTCCTTAGTATTAACCATACACAATAAATTGCCAGAGCAATTTAGAAATAGACGAGGCTTGTAAGAAGGATAATATAGATGAAGAAGGGTCTCATGGCTAATGAGAACCATTAGAAATAAGAGCCGATGGCGTTAAATGTTTAAAAGGCCGCTTATGGTTGCCTAAATATGGAGGTTTGTGAGATTTAGTTATGTTGGAACCTCATAAGTTTAAGTATTCTATTTGTGACAATCCGTCAATTTATGGTCAATATTTTATTCTCAATATTCATTTGAAAAATATTATTTTATGAACTCACTTATTTTTGGGAAGAAATTTGGATTTAGGTCTTGAAGTAGCATCGACTACGTCTAAACCGGAGGATTCAACGTTACGTGCTTACGTTTACATACACCGTCTTTGGTGGTAGTCCGACATTTCAGAAAATATATTTGTCAATGAATATTATTTTGGAGTTTTAAATTTGTGTTGATTCATAAACTCACAAATTTACGAGAAGAGATTAGGACTTACGACTTTATTTTAACGTCCTTTACGACTAAACCGGAAACCTTAGGATTACGTATTTACATTTTCGAACTCCGTTTTTGATGAAACAATTTTTATTAAATTCGTTTTGTGCCATTGATTCATAATTTATAAAAACGTCTTTCGTAAAACGACCCGAGGGCACGCAAATCGAGGAAACTAGAATCGAGGGATACCCGTAAATTAGTGGGATGAGACAAGATAAATCTTGCCCCACCCCACTCAATATGGGCGGCCAAAGTAAGCCACAACATCCATTTGGTGGCAAGTTTTAACAAGTGACTTAACACTTGTCACTTAAGCTTAAACATTAAGCTACATACATAACAAAACCACTCCACTAAACAACTAGCTTCATTTTTCATCCATGCAAAACCACAAACTCTCTCATCTCCTCTCAAGGTGCCGTCCATATCTCACCCAAAAACACCCAACTTGATCTTGATTCTACCATAAAATCTCATGTTATTTACACACATGTTGAAGCACTTTTGAAACCCTATTGATTGGTGCAAGTTATAAAATCCAAGAAGGAGTTTTCATGGAGTAGTAGGGCTGATTTTCCACAAGGTATTCATGAAGATTGGTGATCTTGAAGATGATCATGGTTAGCCACAAGTTTCTCCAACAAAATCCATGTCCAAATCATAACCTACATCAACTTGGTGGTATAAAGATTGTTCTCCCCATCTTCTTGTTATTTTGATTATGTAAACATGTATTTTATTTACTATTGTATATGTATATGATGGTTATATGATGATAAAATGCTTAAAAAGGTGAAAAATTATAAGAAACAAGGCTAAAATCTTGCTTAAAAATGATGGTTGTATAAAACAGTAAAGAAACATGTCATAAACTGATAAAATGATGAAGTAGAATGGATTTAAAGTAATCTATGGGTCTTGTACACATGTGAGAGTTGGCCATGCAATGGAATCATTGTAATGAGTAAGATATGATCAAAACAAGTTTAAGGTACAAATCTGAGTTCACTGTGTTGGAGAATTTTAGAAAATACTTGGAGGATGATTCAACAGTAGCTATAGTAGAGTTAAATGGAGCACATATCATGTAGTTTATGTGATAAAAATTTGAGCTTCTATCTCCATATAGAACTCTAGATATGGCAGTTTTGGTGGATATGAAAATAAAAATCAGATTTTGAGAATTAATGTATATTATTATTATATAAGCACTCAAAATTATATTGTATAAAATGTAAAATAAAAACCCACTAACTTATGGATTTTATTTATATAAGTATGTAAAAGGTTAAATAAGTGGACATTTTATAAAAATGGTAACTTGTTAAGTTTTATAAGTTATAAAAACTATAAACATGATTTTTACAACCTTTTCGGCTATTACCGTAAAAATTAACGTTTTTGTTAAATAAAACTTAGATGGTTGGACCCGTCTAATGTAAACTTTATAAAACTAATATACTGATATATAAACATTTATAACAAGTAAAAACCGATAAAACCCGAATTATAGGACATACGGGCATTAACGAGTTAAGTAAACATATTGGACTAATAATTGGACTAAATAAGTTAAACCCTTATAAAAAGGACTTATTGGACTTAACCCATTTGGGCCCAACTTGAAAGTTTAAATACTGATAATATAAGTATGAAATTGATTAATACAAGTTAATAAACTTATAATAGGCTTATTGTACCTAAAACACGTAAATAGGTAAAACTAGTAAACTAGTATAAAAGTTATCGACATATAACACTAGAATGAGTAAACGAGAATATGTAAACCCACTTGATCATCATATATAAATAATCATCATATGTATACATAATTGTTATTTTTATAAAGTCATTGGACATGAGTCTAAGACGAGTATTATTTGTCTAGGTTTCCGTGATTGAAGCATGTACCGTACGTCCGAATTGCCGATAACCCGCCTTCCCACATCAACGTGAGTTCATAGCCTCACACTCTTTTAAATGTTTTTATGAAATGTTTTATAAATCCGCGAGGGAGATAACATGTTAGTTTTTATAAAATAGGACACCATTTGTCCCGATTGTTTGTTTATTGATTTGGACCCGAATGATTGAATGACCCGATTGTATGACCCGATAAATGATTAAAGGACCCGATAGATGAAATAAAATGGATTATTAAAGTTAGGTTATGTCAATAAAAGTCCCATTAGCATGAATTGTGAACTACCGGGATTTAGTAGACGCTTGTGCATATAATAGTACTATTTGGGGACGATCACCCCAGTTCACGCCTTGACGGTTGATCCCCGTCGTGCCACATTGATTGGTAAGCGAATTTATGTATGAGAAGATTTCCATAGCGTGACCTTTGTGACGACACGCTACTTTAGATGGGCAAAATTGGTATCGGGTTAGCTACCCGTTGTTGTTTTAGTAAGGTAACAATGTCATGCGGCTTATAATAATCCGACTAACGAAATACTACTAGACGCTCAGAATTACGTCGTATTGCCTGACTGGCAATACAGGGTCATACTATTGATATTATGGTTGTGTTTTGGTTTTCATAACCATATTCATATAACGGTTTTTATTTTCATACAACGTTATAAGACGTATTGTATGATTGTTTTTACGACATTGGCTCGTATAATGATTTTTAAGGCAAACGCCTATATTATGATTTTGACAAAGATTTGTATAAAATGACTTTGGCTATCTTATGGCCTATTTAAATGATTTGTACAAAATGATTTTCTGTAATAATTTTATACTGATATTATATTGATGGATTTTATTAAACTCTATGAATTCACTCGGCATTATCGCTGACCTTTTATTTTAACATGTCTTATCTCAGGTACTTGAAGGTAATTCTCGGGAAGACGACAAGAATTCATGGCCCGCACTTAAACAATAATTTCCATTCAAATACTTTGTAAAACTTTGTATGAAATATAATGACTTGGGACCTATGTAAATTTGATATTTATGAATGGAAATGCTTTATTATTAAACGACACGATTTTTATGCGTTGTCTATGATGTGAGTAATGTGCTATCCCGTAACACCAACTAGTCTTCCGCTGTACTGAGTTGTATAAATTTGGGGGTGTTACACTATTCATGCCATTTCTATGTATCTTATCTGAAGAAGTTATACTGATGGCTAAATATGAAATCAGACATCGCAACATACGTTGGTAAATGTCTAACTTATGTGAAGGTCAAGGCTGAGCACCAAAACCCATAAGGATTGCTTCTACATCATATTAATTCCTTTTTGGACGTGGGATAGAATCACCATTGATTCTTATCACAAATCTTCCAAGGTCATCATCTGAATTTGATTCGATTTGGGTCATCGTCGACAGACTGACCAAATCTACTAATATCATTCCCGTTAATGATAGATTCTCGATGAATAAATTGACTCTTTTGTATTTAAAGGAGTTGTGTAAGCATGGTGTTCCTGTATCGATCATCTCTATCAAGAACCTCGCTTCGAGTAGAATTTCTAGAGATTTCCTCAGAAGTCATTGGGAACGAATCTTGATGAGAGTACTGTTTACCACCCCAATCGAAGGGACATGGTAAAGTAACGATACAAACACTAGAAGTCTTGTTTTATGTTTGAATAATTGACCTTTGGTAATGAACAGGATAATCGTTTTACTTTGGAGAGATTATCATTGATAATTATCATATTAGGATCGAGATCGAATCTTGTGAGGATCTAAATAAAAGAGCATCTGTAGGTAGGAGTTGGGATGAAAATACCCGACATACACCCATTGTGAGTTGAACATGTCTTTTAGGTTTAAGGTTGCCTGTGATGACAAATATAACCTTACAAAATACCCGACCCGCGACACCTGAAATCATTGTTGAAATTTGGATCTGATTATTGACTACCAGTAGTGGGCAGGAGGTTATGTGAATATGAAATGTAGATCTTGAAGTGCAGGATGGGTAGCACAAAAATTTTTACCATGGAAAAGTGAATTGATGATCTGAAAGATCATGGAAAATAAGTCCCCCTTGTATGGTACCATTGAGATAATGTAAAAAGTTGGTTTGAAAGGAATGTAAGCTGGATCTACCCTAGGACTTCAAGGGATGCGTGCATTATGTTTCGTATATCGAACTTGATAAAATATGTATCAAGTGAAAATCTGATTACTTCTTGATGAAGTTTGGATCGGCGAAAAGTTGCATTCATCAAAAACACGTGAACATCATGGATAGAGAAAGTAAGTCAACTTAAGCCTAATCGTATTCCCGTAGTTATATTTGATGAAACTCGCAAAATTGTAATGAATTACACTTGTGAGAAAAGACCGAATGTGGAGGAAATACCCACATGGCTTTAACTCTATAAGAAGCGAGTAGTAAGATAAATCGATCTTTGAGGACAAAGATCCTCTTTAGGGGTAACTACTGTGACAATCCGTCAATTTGAAGTCGTTATTTTATTCTCAAGCATTATATTAAAATCATTATTTTATTATTAATTTATGAACTCACTCACCTTCGGGAAGAGATTGGGGTTTACGTCTTAAAGTAGCGTCGACTACGTATAAAACCGGAGAACTCTACGTTACGTGCTTGCGTTTACATACACCGTCTTTGTGACAGTCCGACATTTTAGGAAATAAATTTATTCTTGAATATTATTTTGGAATTTTAAATTTGTGTTGGTTCATAAACTCACAAATTTAAGAGAAGAAATTACGACTTACGTGCATAATTTAGCGCCTTTTACGATTAAACCGGAAACCCTAGGTTTACGTATTTACGCTTTCGAACTCCGTTTTAATGAGACAATTTTTACTAGATTCGTTTTGTGCCGTAGATTCATAATTTATAAAAACATTTTTCGTAAAACGACCCGAGGGCACGCAAATCGAGGAAACTAGAATCGAGGAGTACCAGTAAATTAGTAGGGATGAGACAAGTTAACACTTGCCCCACCCCCACAATGGGGCGGCAAAGCTTCACCGACACACCCTTGATGTATCTATTTTATAGCTTAACTAAGGACACTTGTCCTTAGTTTTGTCTCAAAACCATTTACATCTTAAAACTAGCTAACACATACTAGTATCCTCATTTGTTACATGCAAACAACCACAAAACTCTCTCTAGCTCTCTCTATTGCCTTCCCAACTCCACCATAAACCACCATTTGATCAAAAATTCAACCATGAATCATGTGTTTAACTTGCACAAGATGAATACCCTTTGAAGACTTGTTGATTTGAGGTGATCCTAACATCTACAAAGAAGTTTTCTTTGGAGTCTAGGGCTGATTTTTCTCAAGGTGTTCATATATTTGGTGAATCTTAAAGGTGGTCTTGGTTTATCATAAGATTGGTTATCAAAAACCAAGTCTTGTTCTTAACTTTCACTATCTTGGTTGGTAACAAGATCATTTCTTCCATTTTCTTGTTATTTTGTAAATGTAATCTTGTATTTTCTTTTTAAATGTATATGTATATGATGATAAATGATGATCTTGTGTTAATAAATCTGGTTAAAAAGACTAAAATCTACATGTAAAGATGTTATAATCTTGACTAAAATTATAGGCTGTATAAAACAGTAAGTAACCATAGGATAACCTGATAAAATGACTTGGATTATTGAATATACAGTAATATATATGATTTTTACATATGTGGAGAGTTGTCCACTCAATGGAATCAATAAAATGAGCAATATATGATCAAAATACTATTAAGGTTCAAATATGTATAGTCTGTATTGGACGAATTATTAGGGACACTTAGAGGATGAATGAGTAGTAACTAAAGTGGTGTTATTTGTAGCACATATTATGTAGTTTGTGCTTCCCAAATTTGAGCTTCTATCTCCTTGTATAACTCAAGATATGGCAAAAATGATGAAAGTGATTTTGATAATCAGATTTATAAATAAAAGTATATAATATAAAATGAGCACTCAAGTAATATTATTATAAAATACATATATAAAACCCACTAACTTATGATAATACTTATAAAATAAGTTGTATACTTTGATAAATAAGTATGACATTTTATAAAATTACAAATTGATATGTTTTCTAAGTTATAAAACTATATATTTAAGTTTTACGTCTTTTCGGCTAAAACCGAAAGATTAACATTTTCGCCAAATAAAACTTAGACGGTCGGACCCGTCTAATGTAAACTTTTTATAACTAATCTACTGATATGTAAGTACATTTGACAAGTAAAAACCGACAAAACTCGAGCTTTATAATATATGGACATTAACGGGCCAAAGTAGCCTTATTGGACTATTGACCCAACTAGTTTGGCTAAACACTAATGGACTTACTCATGGGCTTAACCCACTTAGGCCCAACATATGAGTATAGGCCTAGTATTAAAAGTATAAATGGAATAATATAATGTATTGGACTTTTAATAGGCTTATTGGGCCTTAATATGTAAACAAGTTAAAACTAGTGTAATTAAGACCGAGTATTATTTGTCTAGGTTTCCGTGATTGAAGCACGTACCGTACATCCAAATCGCCGATAACCCGCCTTTCCTAATCAACGTGAGTTCATAGCCTCACACTCTTTTAAATGTTTTATGAAATGTTTTATAAACCCGCGAGGGAGATAACATGTTTGTTTTAATAAAAATAGGACACCATTTGTCTCAATTATTTGCTTATTGATATGGACCCGAATGATTATATGACCCGATGAATGATTATATGACCCGATGAATGAAATGAAATGGATTATTATTAGTTAGGTTATGTCACTAAAAGTCACATTAGCATGAATTGTGAACTACCGGATTTGGTAGACGCTTGTGAATATAATAATACTATTTGGGGAAGATCAACCCAGTTCGCGCCTTGACGGTTGATCCCGTCGTGCCACATTGATTGGTACGCGAATTATGTATGAGAAGATTTATATAAGCGTGATTATTGTGACGACACGCTGTTTTAGATGGGCAAAGGAATTATGAGTTAGCTACCCGTTGTTTGTTATAGTAAGGTAGCAATGTCATGCGGCTTATAATAATCCAATATTGAAACTACTGATGTACGAATTGAATTATAATATATTGCCTGACTAGCAATACGGGGTCTTATTATTGATATTATGTTCGTGTTTTGGTTTTACATAACCATATTCATATAACGGTTTTTATTAAACTTTATACAACGTTATAAAACGTATTGTATTATGTTTTTACGACAATGGTTCGTATAATGGTTTTGAAGGCAAAGCCTATATTATGATTTATGACAAAGATTTGTATAAAATGTCTTTGGCCTATTTTATGGCCTACGACAAAGAATTGTAGAAAATGATTTTCGGTAATGATTATATATACCGATGATATATTAATGGTTTTTATTAAACTCTATGAATTCACTCGCCGTTTTCGATGACTTTTTAACATGTTTTATCTCAGGTACTTGAAGGTTATTCTCGGGAAGACGAAAAGAAATTATGGCCCGCATTCAAATAAAATTTCCATTCAAATGTTTTGTAAAATTGTATGAAATACTATGACTTGGGACCTATGTAATTTGATATTTATGAATGGAAAATGCTTTATTACACCAAGGACTCTTCCACCGAACTAAAGTATGAATATTTAGGGGTGTGACAAAATACCTATCCCAAAGCATTCGTAGCGACTCAAATATAAGTGTATCTAAGTTGGCTACACAACCAACATTAGATAGGGAGGTCAATCTCAATAGATCTATCCATAACAATCTTGCTTACACAAAGTAATTAACGGTTCAGGATAGTGGTCTAAAGCATCAAGGGATATCGCTACTTAGACATCATGTAGGTAACGTATGAGTTTTCATGGACTTATCTTCATTCCTAAACAAAAGCAATGTTCTCACCCCAAATAGTTAAAAGCAATTAAAAGTGGGGCTATAAACTCACCTCGTTAAATAAGCAAAGTGATGGAAAGGCAAAGTAGCTCAAGAATACGATCACGCTATCCACAACCTAAGTAAATATATTGACCGTGTCACGACATCTAAAATTATACCAATAAAAATGCATGACATCCTAGTTGTGCTTGACGATACATTTTGTTTACGAAAAATACGACATTTGAACTCAGTTATTTTCTAAATGGGCTTTTAGTCTAAAATATACATTATAAACTAATAATTTTGGATGGGCTTTAAATAGTCCAAACCATCTCATAGCCTAACCCATTCCAAGCAAACAAGATGGGTCTGGCCCGTTTAATTCACTTAACCAAACCCACCAGCCCATGAATGGGCGATAAAAACAAAGGAAGGGGGGTTAAGTTGTGTTTATGCGTTTCATTTATCCTAAAACACTCGGTCAACTCTCTCTCTCTCCCCCAAACATCTCTCCCAACCGTCCCTTTTCTCTCTCTAACCAAACCGGATCTAATATCATAACTATGGCCTAAATCAATACTACTGATTTATTATTATCCATAAACATGGAGTCCTAGATCGAATATCATACGAGGATGTGGGATTACATCCTTTCATCTAAATCAATTCAAAATCTCGGTTTCCAGGGGTGATTCGAATGGTGGTTTCTTCACAAGATAAGTTTTCAATATCTATTCAAAAAAGAAACTGGTTTAAATAGTTTTTGATTATACTTTCGAAAATAAAGGGGTTTACTGGTTTTAAATAATTTGATTTATAAAAAACATATCAAAGAGGGTCTCGAATGATTTATACAGAATTTAAGGTTTTCGAAATATTGGGGTTTTCTAATTCTATGGTTCCATTACAATTAATTAATGATTTCGGGTATGAATCCATGTCAATTTCATCATATAATTAATTAACAAAAATTAGGGTTTATATAATTTGGGGGGTTTTATACACGAGGGATTAATTAGGTTTAATTAGTGTTTCTGTAAAAAGAATTGTATTAATTTCTAAGTTTTTGTTGGTTTTACAAGTATCTAGGGTTTCAGCAGGTTTGGGCATACGGTTCGGTTAGAGGGGTTTTAATTATTAATGTTATTGCTTCTAGTTTATTAATCTCCCTATACAAAATAACAATAAAAACATGGGGTATAACATCTAGTAGTTTTAGTTATGTAATATCCATGTTCATAAATAAAAAGGTGATTTTACTCAGATTTTTTTTGCATTTTCACTATACTACATGACTGACTTATGGATCGCACTATCACAATTGCCACATGAACATATGCCTATATGTTATAAACACTATGTATATATCAAGTCTGAGTTCTAAAAGCTACCATATGAACAAACAATGAATAAGAACAACTTAAACATAACAAGGATACCCTAAATTCTCATAGAAACCCTAGAAATCCCTTATAAACTAATATTTTAAGCAATGTAACCATAAAATGACAATGTACTATTATTAAAAACTCTACACTAATTCTAATCCACCAAATAAAAAAGAGTTAAATAATCACAAAACACTAATATTCACTAATCACAAGTTAATTACAAGAAAATGACCTAAAACCAAGATTACCATATAAAATACAACCTATAATGAATTAGACTTTAATATTTTGCAACCAAACATAAAACTCAACTAAGTATCATAATATGATCATACATTTATCTTGAACCAAGTTACAAATTATTAAGATAGAACCTTAATCTTATTTAAATAACCCTAGAATATGATCAACTTATATAAACCCTCAAACAAAGAATGTAGAACCCATAGAAGTCATAAACATACTATATAAGACTTATAATAAGTGTACATTAAGATATAAACCCTAATTACCTAAGTTAGAAAATCATTAGGATTAATGACCAAAAAACCCTAATATTAAGAAATCTACATGGAATCATCACATAGTTCTTTAAGGACAAGTCTACAAATACACATAGGACTTCATTAAGATTATAAGATGATATTAAGACAATGTACAAGTACCCTAATGCACAAGGTACAAGATTTCAATGCATGATTGTAAAATAGTTCAAAATAGGTATTTTCACTCTTTAGACATGTTTACCTAAACTAAACCCTTAATCCAAGTGTGAGAACTCGTTGGACACTTAAGATACAATGTCTAGGACCTAAATTAAGTTTACATCAGTAGCTAAGAGGAGGATAATCACATTTGCTAAGATTAAACCCTAGATCATTAGAAAACCCTAATCAACAAATGTGTACTTCCCATTTTCACATCAAACCTTTTTTAAACTTCAAACCAATGACCCAAATCTCTTCAATAGAATGTATAAACCCTAATTAAGCCTTAATCATTCACTAATCACTTTCCTAAGTCCCAAATAACCAAAAACACAAAACATAAGTTACAATCCCTATATTTTGAATCCAGTTTTGTAATTTCCCTCTAAAACACATTTTTATACCATTTACCTCCATTCCAAGTTTGAAAAACTGATATTTATCAATTATAACATATATTAGGAGTGTCACAAGTAGGTGGCTCACCTCCTTGCTTGCTACACATCACCATTCTTATCTATATGTTGTCGTGACCTATTTTGAACCACAAGGAAGGATTAGGACTAAGCTATAACTATAAACTTGTGTAGATATTCACTAGCCTTTATTAGTCACCCCTATATCTGTCTTACACGTTTAGATGTATAAATTGGAGGGTAAGGGTGAAAACAAGTATAAATAGGGGTGGATGTGCTTCATTTGAACTTGCACCTGGTTTCCTTTGTATCTCATACCCATTATCCATTTCCACCTCTATATACGTCTTAGGACATCCCACAAGAACAAAACCCAGGTCTAGAAGCTAGCCATTGAATCTCTTGAAGCTTTGATAGCAAGTTGTGTTCATAAGAAGCCATAAGGAGACATTTTGGAGCTACCTAGGTAAATCTATATTAACCAAGGCTTTGATCTTGTTGTAATGTTGATGTAGACTTGTTATAATGCCACTATTATGTTAGAAAGATAATCCAAAAGAAACTAAGTTATTTTCTTCATTTTAAATGAAAGTTATAAGTTAAAGATGTCTTAAAACCCTAGTTTTGTAATCTACATTAAATAATGAGCAAAAACCATTTCAAAAGCTATAATTCTGAAAAAATATTGTAATTATGATTATAAATGTGTTAATAAACTTTGTTTTCAAGTCCTAGATCATTTGGATCATTTTTAGCTTGTTATGTGATTTTAACAAGTTCAGGGACTAAAACTGTCAATTCTAAAACTAATTATCAGTTGGGGACAAAAGTGTAATTTTATGAAACTAAAAGTAATAAGAATAAATTTTGTAAATTTTGAGACCCTAAGGTTAAATATTGAAGGTTGAAATTGCAGTTTATGAAACTATATACTTAAAGGGTAAAAAGTGTAATTACACCAAACTCTAACAACAAGGACTATTTTTGCCAACATTAAAACTCAAATGTAATAAAATATGTTGTGTCATGTTAGTAGGGAGCTTTGTACAAAGATGTTTCATCTCGATATTACGTTCTGACTGAGTGGTTGGGTTTATGATTTAAAGTGCCCTCGCTCCTCAAACGTTTATAGAATGGCTTCTGAGTATGATGGCCTGAACAATGATACTATTACTCCAAGTTAATTCAATCAAAGAATGTTAATTAAATAGAATGAACTAAGAGACTAATACTTGATATATATGCATATTGTGTGTCAGTCCTGATTCCGTGAGGAGGTTGTGGTTGGATAATCAAAAGACTCTATAGGCTAAGGTGAGTTCATAGCCGCACTAAAGTATACTACTTTCAAATGATTTCAAAACCCGTGAGGGGGATATATGCTAAATTGGAATACAAATGTTTTTGGTATGCTTTCCATATATGATTCATTGACACTATGTTTACTGTTGCCTATGAAAGTCCCTTTTTAATTGTGAACCACTAATCATTTCTTAGAATGAGCGCTAATATCATAAATAGTACTATTGGAGGCTGACATCTCCTATATGGGCAAGTCGAAATTGCTAGCAACTAATGATCCATTCCTAGGCTAAACAGATACCTTTATTTTGCTAAAACTCAGGATAGTATGGCAATCTTCCTACTTAAGGGCAATTTGTTGGATTTTTTTGAAAATGTCTAGTCGCGGGTCATGAGCTAGTGTAATAAGAATCGATGAATTTAAAATTGGGTGTATAACACTGTAACCCGAGATTCATACTTGTATTCAATTGATGTTTAAAACATATAAGCATATATCTCAGGTGAATGAAGACTGGCGTGCTACGAAGGGTGGTGTCTTGAATAAGTTATCATTCTATCAATAAAACTAGATCTTTGGGAAACCTGTGTTTGTACAGCGTATGTACAGTTGTTTATTAAACTCTGATTTAAATAAATGAATGATAACATTTGTTTTATAAAAATGTCTTTTTGGAATTTTCTATTATTGTGGCAATGGTACTATGAAGTAATACCCCAAATTATCTTTCGTTGCTATATGGTAAAAATGGGGGTGTTACAGATTGGTATCAGAGCTTGCAGTTATAGAGAATAAGGTTTTTCTAAACTATAACTGAGATTTTAAAAATTCAAGACTATCAGCCACCAGAAGCGCCTGCGTAAGATTTTTATCCCTTTAGAAGCATATCTTATGTTATTATGTTATAAAAACTACAAGGATGTCTACTTCCACCTATATTCTCATCTCCGACGATGATGAAAGAGAAATCCTGATGTTCACTCCATCTTTCACAGATGTGCTTGTTCCGAATTTGTCTTTTTACGATACCCCTAAGTACAAGAATATTTCTCACATCAAACTGAAGTGATGAATAGTACACCTTCACCTACGTCTCATTTTCTGTTACCTAAGGATCTTTATTCGTCTCCCAATCGAAGTCGCGAAGAGCCTTATGAAACTGTTAGTGTCAAGTACCGTCAGTGTATTTTAAGTACTGTTAGTGTTATGTAAGTACCGTTAGTGTTAACGCGGTACATAGTAAGTACTGCTACTTATAAAGTAAGTACTGCTATACTGATTAGAACGAGTATATCTTTGTATAAGATATGTCATAGTTATAGTTAGAGTATATCTTACGTGATATACTTAAATAGTTAGAAAATTGATAATATATCGTCTGTGATATAGTTATCTTTATAGAATATTCTAAGGTTTCTAGGGTTCCTTACTCTATAAAAGGAACATAGGTACAATGTCTTTCATGTGCCTCATTCAAGTCAATTAATAAGAGAATCGAATAGTAAAAGTAAATTTGTTCTTCTATGATTTATAAGTTAGATTTCGCGTAACTTATTTAGTGTTAGTAAGAGTGCTCAAAGTGTTTTAGTTTGATTACAAACTACTATACTAATTCTTAACAGAATATAGATCAAATCAAAGGGATCAACAAGTGGTATCAGAGCTTGTTGAGAAACTCTGAAAAAGAAGAACACAACCCCAAACACTCCACACACACCAAAACTCAATGTCTCAACCAGAAGGTGATGATGCTCACTTGGATGATGTTCAGAACACTGATCCTATACCACAGGGACAACCACAAGTTGTGCATCCTGCACCAGTACAAGGTGTTCAAGCCGTGAATGCAGTAGCTACCTCTACAACAACACCTTCTCATACTTTATCTGCTGTTAAACTCCCAGTTCTCAAAGGTGACAATTATGAGACATGGGCTATGCAGATGGAACATTACTTGAATCACACAGATTGTAACACTCTCAAATTTCATATCTACAGCGGAAGAGTCTTTAGAGTGTTACAGGATAGCAAAATAACTCCAATCATAGACAACACATAAAAATGGTTGTACAAGGTTTAACATACATTCATTCGAAATAAAAGGTTTAACTGTACAACAGGTCCCAAATTATACAGGTCATTAAGTTTACAAAACATAGATCGAATGAACAATTTTATTATTATGTGGGCCATCAGAGTCGATCTCTAACCGAATTACCTTCAAGCACCTGAGATAAAAACATGCAAAAATCATATCAGCGAATGCCGAGTGAATTCATAGAGTTTAATAAAACCGTTATATAAAACAATCTTCGAAATCAGAACACAAGTATAATATCAGAAGTAAGTCCTCATATTGCTAGTCAGACAATATATATCAAAGCATACATCTTAAACCGTCCATGAGACCGTAGCCACAATATTACCATTATAGGTAATATTATTATCGATATTTGTATCATTTTTGGATTGTGTTGGATTATTATTAGCCGCATGACATTGTTACCTTACTATCACAAACAACGGGCCGCGAACCCGACAAACAATTTGCCCATCTAAGTTAGCGTGTCGTCACAAAAATCATGCTATGTAAATCTTCTCATACATAAATTCGCTTACCAATCAATGTGGTACGACGGGGATCAACCGTCAAGGCGCGAACTAGGGTGATCGTCCCCAAACAGTACTATCATATGCATAAGCGTCTACCAAATCCTGGTAGTTCACAATTCATGCTAATGGGACTTTATGTGACATAACCTAACTACTAATAATCCTTTTATCTCATTTATTGGGTCATAACATCATTCGGGTCCATATCATTAAGCATACCATCGGGACTACTTGTGTTCTATTTTTATCAAAAACTAGCATGTTATCTCCCTCGCGGGTTTACAAATCATTTTATAACAACATTTAAAAGAGTGCGAGGCTATGAACTCATGTTGATAATGAAAGGCGGATTATCGGCTACGGGCGTGCTTCGATCACGAAAACCTATATAAATAATACTCGGTCTTAGACTTTTGTCTAGTGACTTTATGAAAATACCAATTATGTATACATATGATGATTTTATATATATGATGATGTTTAAGTGGGATTGTACATCTTTATTCATTCATTATAGTGTAATGTGTTGGTAACTTCTTATACTAGTTTCACTAGTTTAACTTGTTTGCAAGTTTTAGGCCCAATAAGCCTATTATAAGACCATTACCTTATATTAGTCCATTTTAAACTTTTAATATCAGTCTTATACTTACATGTTAGGCCCAAGTGGGTTAAGCCTAATAAGCAAGTTCATAAGTGTTTAGCCAAATTAGTTGGATTAATAGTCCAATAAGGCTAATTTGGCCCGTTAATGTTCATATGTTATAAAGCTCGGATTTTATCGGTTTTTACTTGTATAATGTACTTATTTATCAGTATATGAGTTATAAAAAGTTTACATTAGACGGGTCCGACCGTCTAAGTTTGAATTGACGAAAACGTAAATTTTACGGTTTTAGCCGAAAAGACATAAAAATCATATTTATAGTTTTATAACTTATAAATCTTATCAAATTGCCATTTTTATAAAATGTCTCATTTATTTATTAATGTGAATACTTATATAAATGTAATTATAAGTTAGTGGGTTTTAAGTTTACATTTTATATATTATTTACTTGAGTGCTAATATAATACTATATACTTTAATTTCACAAAATCTGATTTTTACTTTCACTTTCACCATTTTTACCATATCTTGAGTTCTACAAGAAGATAGAATCTAATTTTTGTATGAAATAAACTTCATATTATGTGCTACAATTAACTTAGTTTTAGCTACTTCTCAATCCAAGTCTAAGTGTCCCTAACAGTCCTCACAAAACAGACTAATCAGATTGGTACTTCAATTTTGTTTTAATCATATCTCACTCATTATAATGACTCCATTGCTTGGCCAACTCTCACATGTGTAAAAGTCTCAGTAATTACTATATATTAATTTATCTATACCATTTTATCAGTTTAACATATGGCTGTTTACTGTTTTTATACAGCCTAATAATTTATGTAAGATCTACTATTTTTACATGTAGTTTTTCATCTTTTTATCCATGTTTACCAACACATGATCACCACACAATATTTTTATCATCATATATCATCACATACATATACATTAGGAAAGAAAATATATTTTACATTTACAAAAATAACAATGAAAATGGGAAGAATGATCTTGTTTACCAACCAAGACTATAACTTGTCTTTTGATGACAACACCTTGATATACACCAAAACTTTCTTCAAGATCACCAATCACCAATAACTCTTGTTGAAAAATCATCCCTAGGACACAAGAAAATCACCTCCTTGGATGTTATAATGACCACCAATAAATAAAGCTTCAAAGGTTCTCCATCATTTGTGAGAATAACACCAAATATTGTGGTTGAAAATTGATCAAAGGGGTGTTTTGTTCTTGGGTTTAGATGGCATTGGTAGAGAGGAAAGAGTGTTTTTGGTGGTTTGATGTGAGATGAATGAGTGAATGGTTTGTGGGAAGTGGTTTTGAGGTGTTAAGTTAACTTGCAAGTTAACTAGACAAGTGTAACACTTGTTATTCACAAGTTGATACCTAAGGGTGTTGGTGGAGTTATGTTAGCCTTCCCATAGAGTGGGGTGAGGCAAAACTTGTTTGTCTCCTCCCACTAATCTACGGGTATTCCTCGATTATAGATTCCTCGATTTGCATGCCCTCGGGTCGTTTTACGAAAAACGTTTTTATAAATTATGAATCAACGACACAAATTGAATCTAATAAAAATTGTCTCATAAAAAACGGAGTTCAAAAACGTAAATACGTAATCCTAGGGTTTCCGGTTTAGTCGTAAAGGACGTTAAATTATGCACGTAAGCCCAAATTTAAAACCGTAAATTGTGAGTTCATCAACCAACACAAAAATAAGTTTCAAAATAATATACGAGAAAATAATTTACTACCTGAAAATGTTAGAATGTCACAGCTTTTCCTCCTAAAGGGGATCAACGTCCTCCTGATCTATTTCATTTTTATGTCCGTTTCTTATTGAAATCAAAGAGGTGCGGATATTTCTTCCACATTTCGTCCTCTCGTTCCCAAGTAAATTCCGGTCCATGCTTTGAATTCTATCGGATCTTGACAATAGGTATCCGACTTTGTTTCCAGTTGCTTTACGTCACGATCCATAACCTCTACGGGTTATTCTATAAAATGCAACTTCTCATCACTTTGGACCTTATCCAATGAAATTTTCTCATCACTCACTGCTAAACATTTCTTTAGATTAGATACATGGAATGTGTTGTGAACACCATGAAGTTCTTGGGGTAACTCTAGTTTGTAAGCCACCGGACCTACTCTAGATAAAATCTTAAAGGGTCCAATATAGCAGGGATTCAATTTCCCTCGCTTTCCAAATTTTATTACGCCTTTCCATGGCGATACTTTCAAAATTACTCGGTCACCCACTTCAAACTCCATCGGTTTCCGCCGCACATCCGCGTAACTTTTCTGTCTACAACGGGCAGTCAACAGCCTATTCTTAATCTAAACTATCATCTCCGTAGTCTCGCGGATAAATTCCGGTCCCGTGAGCTGGGTATCCCCAACTTCACTCTAACATACAGGAGATCTACACTTCCTACCATAGAAAGCTTCAAATGGTGCAGCCTTAATACTAGCATGATAACTATTGTTATCCGAAAACTCTACTAACGGAAAATGTTTATCCCAATTCTTACCAAAATCTATTACACAAGCTCTCAACATATCTTCCAGTGTTTGTATCGTTCTTTCACTCTGCCCATCAGTCTGGGGGTGATAAGCAATGCTCATGTCGAGATTCATTCCCAAAGATCTTTGGAGAGATTTCCAAAAATTCGATGCGAATCTAGGATCTCGATCTGAAATGATCGATACAGGCACTCCATGCTTGCATACAACATTCTCAAGATAAATACGAGTCAGCTTATCCAGTGAGAACTGCTCTTTAACCGTAATGAAGTGTGCTGATTTGGTCAGTCTGTCGACAATGACCCAAATCGAGTTATTTCTGGATGATGTTCTAGGAAGCTTAGTAATAAAGTCCATCGTAATTCGCTCCCACTTCCATTCAGGAATCTTTGGTTGTTGAAGTAGTCCTGATGGCTTTTGATGTTTAGCTTTGACTCTAGCACAAGTAAAGCATTGAAGAACATACATAGCAATATTAGCTTTCATATTCGGCCACCAGTACAACTTCTTCAAATCATGATACATTTTATCAGATCGAAGGTGAATGGAATATTTAGATTTATAGGATTCTAACATAAACAAGTCTCTTAAGCCTCCAAAATTAGGTATCCACATACGACCTCTTAAGCATTTCACTCCATCAGCTCTAACCTCTAAAGGATCTCCTTCTCCTCGGAACCCTTCATTAACAAAATTTTCTTTCTTACAGGCTTCTATTTGCGCATTTCTAATTTGCTCAGGCAAATTATTGTGCACGGTCAAGATTAGAGATCGTACCCTGATAGGCTCTCTATCTATTCTGCTTAATGCATCGCCAACAACATTTGCTTTTCCTGGGTGATATTTTGTTGGAGTATGCTCGTGTCATAACAACTAATTATATGGCTAGACACATATACACTGAGGTACCATTTCAATATATCGTGTTTATCGTATTTATGATATATTTATAACCTACGTAACTCGGAATAACTATTGGGCCTCTAATGAATAAGTAAAGTACTTAAATCTATTGGACTAGAGAAAACAAATGGAAAGCCCATTTGGGCCCTATAGTGGACTTCCACATAAAAAAAAGGATAAGTTTTGGTTTTTGAATTAATATGACTTAATTATGCATTTATGTGTAATTTAATTCCATATAAACAAGTTAACAAAAGCATTTCCTTCTTCCCTTGACCATATACCACGAAATTATAGTGATTTTATGAGTGGGTTTGTTGTTTTTGATCAACAATCTTGAATCTTGTTCATTCAAGATTTGTTACGAGGTTACGGGTTATATTAACTAGCATCTATGGGATATACAATGACGTGTAGTGTGGATTACATCATAGAGATGATTTATTTTGATCATTTAGTTTCTTGGTTAGATCATGTGGTGATTGTCTCCATATATCATTTGTTGCCGTTTGATCCTACCGAATCACGTTACAAAGATATACTTTTATCTCACTTTTTGTTGATTAATCAGATGACTCTATGGATCTGTTCATAGATGATCTTTCCGCTGCGTTCATTATTTATTCAGATCATGTTTATACAGATATCACCGATAGTGGTATCTCGGGCCATCATAGATGTCATATAATTATCGGGTATGCGTAAAAGTGGCTAAAACGTGTGTTTTTATGGATTAAGAAAAGATAAAATTAAAACAGCCCCTAGGGCTTAATTTTCGTGATAAAACACACCCTAATATGGTCTTATGATCTGTTATTTTTTATTCCATGCCATGGGTTACGCATATCTTAATTGGTATTGTTACCGGTACGTGTAAAATGACCTAAAAACGCGTTTTTTGGAACGATTATTGAATCGGGTTTTAAACAGACCTTATGACCATATTTTCTGTGAATATATGATAATTACAAGGTTTATAAAATGCGGTTTTAAGGTTCTAAGGTCAATGGTCACACGTACCAATCAGGGGTTTAATTAATTGTTGATTATTGCTTCGATTTTGTTGGCTAACATGTGTATCTTGTTGTTTATTTTATATCCATGGCAAATACATGCATGTTTGGTCATGTAATTAGCCAACACCTTGTTATATTAATAATCTTATGGTATTATTATGTTTCGTATGCAAAGCCGATGAAAACCTAGACCAAATGTGACATGTTGTGTATTGATTTGCATTTAATTTCAGTTTTGGGGTTTGCCATTGTTTCAGCTTAATTAATATGTTTTTGATGTTGTATATAGCCATTGTTTGGGAACTTTACATTAGTTTAATGATAGGTTAAATGTTTTTAGTCATAAATCAATTGTAACCGATGCTTGGATGGGAATGGCTAAAGAATTAAAGACATATTGTGAAATTCGGAGCTGCTGATTGACCTGCAGTAAAACGTGATTTACCGGAGTTATATAAGGAGATAGAAGCCCAATTTTGGTGTGCTGATTCACAACTCATGGGGCTTCAAAAATCTCAACTGGAGCTCAGGATAGGGAGGAATCCTTCTATGGGTTTTGGGCCCTAGAAGTCGACTAAAATTTTATGGCAGTTTTGGGCCTTATGTTCACTTTGGGTTCTACTTGCTCTTGATGGTCTTAGAGCAAGTGGGAGCCCACTTTGTGGTAGTGTTGAATTACCCTTAGTTGACTTCTTGGTTCTCGTGATGGCTCACGAGATCAAGCTTAGGCTTTTCATCGGTTCGAGGCTTTGCATACTTGTGGTTGTGTGGTTGCTTATTTGCTTGATATCTTGCTATAACTTGCAAATGTTTTTATAAAACTTGATACCAATCACAAACTATTTATAAAACTAAATCTTTGATTTAGTTTATAGTTTAAATACGATTTAAAACAAAAATCTTGTTTTCATAATAATTCATAACATGTTATGAATGTTATTTATTTTATGCATTGTATAAACTAATAATACTTCCACTTAGGTTTTATATTAGTCTTTAACTTGGACAACTTGACACGCATAAATTAAAACAAGATTAGACTTAAGTTAAGAAATGTTTTTAACTTGTGCTACGATGGATGAATACATGCTTCCTCGTACACACTTTTGATTTGGAAATCAAACTTTTATACCCATCTCAAATTTAAGTTATGTCGTCCAATCATTTGAGATCACTTGCAATTACTTTTTGCATATTGTGAGACGGATGTGAATTGTAACCCAAGGTGATTATAATCTATGCGTGAGACCTAGACTTATTCTCGCATGTTCTCAAATTGGATGACTTAATCGGTACAACGGTGAGACCTTGACTTAGGCAAGGATGGGGCTAAACATGCCAGTTTGACATTTAGTGAAATGTTTACTTGTGTCATGAGTCTCATAAGGATCTAAGAATTGCACAAGATTTGCAATTGATGGACGTCATCTACCTATTGAATCTATCATTTCTAGTAGATCAACTGATGTGATGGTAGAACCTCAATGAGGATCTTAGCATTTTCATAAAGTTAATTGTTTTTTATAAAACATGGGTAGTTAATTTTAACAGGATAGTTATAAAAAAATACTAAATATGAACTTTGTATTTCTATTAATGATTTTATGCAACACAAACCGTAAACAAAGTTTGTTTCCTTTTGTGATAGAGGAAGACAAACTAAGCCTTCTTTCCTTGTAAGAATAAGACTCGTTCCCATCCTTTCTGTGACACCCTAGAATCGAGGTCATTAACGATACCCTAAATTACGCTAATTTTTGAAATTTTTGATAAATTTTAATTTCTATAATTATAAGTATTTTGGTTAGAGCCGATGTTCGAGGTTATAATTTTTACGTTTGACGTTTTAAGAAGGACGATGACGATTACGATCCCGAGGGATGCCCAATTTCATATAATTTTTGACGATTTATCGATAATGTAATTTTTCGAGAATTTTATTTACGGTTCGTGTTAAGTTGAGTCGGGTGAGTTTTATAGCCTTCCAAGTACATTTAAAGTATCCCAAAAATAATTTGGAGCATTCGGGAAGATTTCCGACTCCCGTAAAATTTTCAAAATTGACAAATGAGTCAAACCCGCAAAGTTTTGAGGTCGTTTTCTATTTAAGGACAAAAGAAGCCAAAAATTGCATTTAGGTCCCTCCTAACCCATCAAAAGGGCCAAATTGGACAAACACACAAACACATACAAAACATTTCACAAAAATCAAACACCCACTCCCTCTCTTCTCTCTCAAACTCACGGCAACCCCAAACCCATCAAAAATCCACCAAAAATCTTTTCCACTTGATTTTTCAAAAATCTAAGGTTAGACCACACTTAGTTTGGTCATTCCCCACATATTCATGTACTCAAATCCAACATGCATTGATAAAATTTTTCAAGATTTTTCCATATGATCCAAATTCGTTTTTGAGGCTTAAAGAGCTAGTGCATGTTGATAATTTAGTGTTATGGAAGTATAAACACCATGAAAACCCACCAAAATTAATTTGGTTGTGGTGATTGGGTCACCCAAACCCCACGGCAAAGGGGGTGTTTGGGGAGCCATGGTGGTTGTTGATTTTGCATGTTATATTTGTGTTTGGTTTGTTGTTTTAGGATGATTCATGTAGGTCTTATTACTTGCATGTTCATTTTCTTTGATTCTTGATATTGAGATTGGTTGATCAATAGGGGTAGGATGGAAGTTTGATGTTAGGATATGTTTGGGAAGGCTTAGGATGATGTTTAGTGTTGGTTAGAAGTCTTGGAATCGAGTCTAAGCATGTTTTTGGTATAGTCATTTTTAGGCAGAAACATTTGGTCTATTTTATAAAAATGATTTTTGTTCCAGGTCTTGAAAACTAAATGTAGTGATAGAGGGTTTTTCTAGCTTTAATTTGGTATAAGGTAGAGCCCGTGACTCAAAACGAGCTAAAAGTTATGACATTTTAAAGATCGGGTACCGGGAGACGAGGACTTTCACAATCCGGATTTGTGCAAAGTTTTAGTCAAATCCCGAGGGTCACAAGTATAAATTGGTAAATGGTCAAGGGTCAAAATTTGGTCCCTAACCTGTGTGAATGAGTCTATATGTTGACTTAGGTGTCAAAGAAGTCAAAGGTATTTTTCATATAGGTCAAAGAGGTCAAAATTGGTCGAAGCGCAATTTCAGCCCGTAAAATGTAGTCGTGGAAAAGAGTTGCGTAACGGGTCGTAAAAGTAAAAACTTTTATTGGGCTTAAAAACATGTTATCTACAGGTCATATAGGATTTTTGGAAATTTTGTCAAATTTTATAAGTGTGGTTAAATAAGGTAAAACAGCCCGTACTTTAGTCAAGTACCGGCGAGAATGAGTAAAAATGGACAACGTAGGTAATGAGAACGAATGGAATAAAATGAGTGATACTTGTTGTTTTTGTTTTTGGCGTGAGTTATACTTGTCCTAAGTGACTAGTATATATGTATTTTATACAGTACCGTAAGTATTTAAATGAGATTACTCATTACGCGTTATTTGTGATAGGTGTTGATTTACCCGGGCATCCTCATCCCTCGAACTACCGACTACTTAAGATATAAGGTGTGAATTTATAGCCTCGCTTATATTATTTCAAATTGTTTTACCCGCGAGGGAAATGCATGCTAGTTTTTAAAAAGGAACGTATATCATGAATGATTGTTAGACCCGAAAGTTGCCTTAGAAATTGTGTTGAGTACCAAAGTTGCAAAAGTCCCTAAATTCATGAACTATTAACTATTGTCTTGCCCTCGAGTAGGGGGAAATAGCCGCTTATGCAATTTGTAGTACTACGGGGTTAACGACCCAATGCTAGCCGAGAAGCTGTACTTATAGTAAGTTCTGCGGTAGATTATTTTGTATGAGAAATAAGGTATAATTGCAACTGATGCCTTTAGAAGGGGCACTGGTTTCATCTGAATCATGCCGGTATATTTACGCGGGTGATTGAGTTAACGGATTAGTGTCATGAGCTTAAACACAATTGTCAGTATCCTGATTATAGTTTGTTTGATCGACAAGACTATAAATGATCACGAATGGTTTTTATTATATATACGTTCAAATGGATTGAAAAACCTATGAATTCCACTCAACGTTTTCGTTGACCAAATTTTTGGCATGTGTTTCAGGTAACCGCTGAGCAGTAGGATGGAGCATGCATGGGATGGATGTTGTGTGTACGGCTTGGTGTCCGCTTGTTTTTCCCTCCTTTTCTACTTAAACACTTTTTATGTTTAATGGCATGTGGTTGTAAACTGAAGTTTTTGGGTTGAGATTCATGGGGACCGAAAACGCTAAACTCTGTGCACTATTTGGGGTTGGAAAAACTGTGGACATGTATTATCTAACAATTTTAAATTTCAAGTTTTAAGTCGACGTCTTTTTAGCGTCGTTTGATATATCTTGTGTGCAATGAATACTGTGTAGCACCCATTGTTGTAGTTCCGCTGCGCATACCAAATGTGGGGGTGTTACAGATTGGTAATCAGAGCCACGAGTTATAGAGAACTAGGTCGTTTTTGAAAATCCTAAACTATAACTTTTGGTGTCGTAAGAAAGGGTCCAAGCACATACAACTATCCTGCATGGCTCCGGTAAGATTTATTGTTGTATTTATGGCATTTGACGTATACTTTTGAGTAAAGTATATATGTGGGTAATTATTATATAAGTATGGGATTTACTATATGTAGACGCTAAATTTTACGTGAAATATCCGACATCGTAATTTTCATATTAATCATGCATGAGCATCATATTATTACATTTCGGGCATATGTACCACCTTTGCATTGCATTTGCATGCATATATTTATAATTATTGTATAATTACTTATGTACCCTCCGAAATTCGCTGTTATTGCAGGAATGGCCGAGGTACCGCCCAACGATAACGGAAACGATGTACGAACCCAGGACCCCGACCCAAGGAGAACTACTTGCCCCACGCCTATGCGTACTTCCCATCTGGTTGGTGTACCAGATATTCCCAGAAGAGCCGAAGGTGCAATGAGCGCAAATTCTCTTCATCAAGGCATCCCAAGAATTTGCTGTCCCGGACCGAGGAATTATCATGACGTGCGACGGACTGTGAGAGGTTTGGAAGGATCGATGTGCATGAGGTATGTAGTGGAATCAAGGGTGGTCAGCAGATTCGACGAGAATGACAAGGCGGACGAAAGACTGTTGGAAAGGACTTCAAGGATTGCGTATGATGGGATGATGAACACAAGTGCCATCAACAGTTTAAAATCAATGGTTGCGAATTTAAGTGCTAGTCTTGACCGTGTGAGGGAAGATCAGATGAGGTTGTCGAGGATGCAGAGTTGGGAGCATCGTGTGAGGGATTCATTGCCCCCGGATTGGAGATTCGTGGACGATGTGGAGATGGAGGCGAATGACTTCATGGTTCATCCGCCTACTGGAGGTGCTTGTATTTCGGTGGGAAATCAGGTAGCGATTGAGTATGGATCCACATCAGGGACGAGAAAGGAAACAGAATGTGGGCCAGATGAGAAAGGAAAGGGAAAAGTGGATGATGTGGACGAGGACGTGAGTGATGAGGAAACCGAGGAAGACGACGACGAGCCGCCATCCAAGAGGCCGTGTGGATCACCACATGCCTAGTTACTTGTTTTGTATTTTCTTTGATCATTGTAATAGAACTATTTTAGACCTTTGTATGATGGTATTATGACGAGAAACTCAAGTACTTGATGTTTTGTGGTGAATGATTGTAGTGGCATTACTTGTCACGATTTTGGTTAACTATCAATACAATCTATGTTACCTTTCATGATCTGTGATATGTCTTAAATTTGATCTTTTGTGGTGTGAATTGATGAATATTAGTAACTCCGTAGTGATGTGTCGTTGTATGTATTTTATGTCTGGGAAACTTGATATGAATACTTACATTGTTTTTCTATTTTTCTTGTCTTGCAGAAAGAGATATTCGATAAAACAATGCCTCCAAAGTTGACTGCCGATCGTGTTAACAACATGATTCAGGAAGCAATAGCTAATGCGTTGCAAGCGGACCGAGCCGGGAGAAATCAGGACCAAGGAAGGAACGCGGGGAGACAGCAAGCCCCGAGAGTGTGTACCTATTCTAGCTTTATGAAGTGCGGTCCCACGCAGTTCCGTGGACCGGGTGGAGCCCTAGAACTTAGGCGATGGTTGGAAAAAGTTGAGAGTACGTTTGAAATCAGTGGTTGTGCAGAGGCGGATAAAGTAAAGTTTGCAGCAGCTACATTTCTGGATGATGCGTTAAGCTGGTGGAATACCCAGGTAGCTACGGTGGGATTGGCTGTGGCGAATGCGAGAACGTGGAATGCAACCAAAGCTTTGTTGACCAAGAAGTTTTGCCCAGAGGAGGAATTGGGGCAATTGGAGGACGAACTGAGACACTTGACCTTAAAGAACAACGATATAGCTGCTTACACCAGGAGATTCAATGAGTTAAGTCTTTTGTGTCCGGACATATTTGCCAATGATGCCAAGAAAATGAAGCAGTATATTAAGGGTTTATCTAGCAACATCAAAGGTGAAACAACTTCGTCGAAACCTGGAACGTTTGATGAAGCGGTTCAAATGGCTCACGCTTTGATGGACGTTAAGCTTCAGGACAAGCAGAACTACATTGCTGAGGGCAACAAAAGAAAATGGGAGGCAGCACAAGGCAATCAATCCCAAGGCCAGAACCGAGGAGGAAATCGAAACAACCAAGGGCCGAACCGTAATCAGCAGTTTAATCAGAGAAGGAACGAAGGGATGAGGGCCGTGACGAACCCTAGAGGTGTGAAAGTGAACCCCCATTGTGGCAAGTGCAACTTGTATCATGTTGGAAATTGCCCGCCGGCATGCGGCAAGTGTGGAAAGGCAGGTCATAGGACTGCTAGTTGTCGAACGGGAGGAGTAGCCACTGGGGCTAATGCTATCAGGATAAGGGGATGTTATAGCTGTGGAGAAAGAGGGCATGTGCAAGCAAATTGCCCGAAGGCAGGGAACAGACGGGGAGGAAATAATGCGGCAGCTGTGTATCAAGTAGGAACTGCTGATAAACCACAAGGTCCAAATGTGGTTACCGGTACGTTTTTGCTAGACGCTTGTTATGCTAGTATTTTATTTGATTCTGGCTCCGACAAGAGTTTTGTAGACGTTAGATTTAGTCGTCATATCGATAGAGAACCGGTGTTGTTAACGACTAGTTATAATGTTGAATTAGCCGATGGAAAAATTGTTAGTACGAATACTATACTGAAAGGGTGTACCTTGAAGTTAGGAAACTACGCTTTTAAAATCGACTTGATGCCTATAGAGCTAGGATCGTTTGACTTGATTGTGGGAATGGATTGGCTAATGGCGCATAGTGCTACGATCGTCTGTGGTGAGAGATTGGTGCAGATTCCGCTGAGGAATAGGGTTTTGACGGTTAAGGGAGACGAATGCACTTCTCGTTTGAAGGTGATTTCGTGTTTGAAGATGATGAAGTACGTAGAGAGCGGATGCGATGTGTTTTTGGCACAAGTTTCGAGCGATGGTGATGTAGAGGCGAGGATTGAAGAGGTACCAATTATTCGCGAGTATCCGGACGTTTTTCCAGACGAGTTGCCAGGTTTACCGCCTAATCGTGAGGTCGAGTTTCGAATTGATCTAGTGCCAGGAGCTGCACCGGTTGCACGTGCACCTTATCGTTTAGCACCATCTGAGTTAAAGGAGTTAGCGGATCAATTGAAGGAGTTGATAGACAAAGGATTTATTAGGCCGAGCTCATCACCTTGGGGAGCGCCAGTGTTGTTCGTAAAGAAGAAGGATGGTTCGTTTAGGATGTGTATTGACTATAGAGAACTCAATAAGCTGACGGTTAAGAATCGGTACCCATTACCGAGGATTGATGATTTGTTCGATCAATTACAAGGTTCCAGTGTATACTCTAAGATCGATCTAAGATCAGGGTATCATCAACTGCGTGTAAGAGAGGAGGATATTCCTGTAACTGCCTTTCGTACGCGGTATGGACACTTTGAATTTCGAGTGATGCCGTTTGGGTTGACAAACGCGCCTGCTGTATTCATGGATCTTATGAATCGCGTGTGCAAGCCGTATCTAGATAAGTTTGTTATTGTTTTCATCGACGACATACTTATTTACTCTAAGAGTAAGGAGGAGCACGAGAAGCACCTGAGAAGGATTTTGGAGTTGTTAAGGAAGGAGAAGCTGTATGCAAAATTCTCTAAGTGTGAGTTTTGGTTGGAATCAGTGCAGTTTCTAGGTCATGTGATTGATAAGGAAGGAGTTCGTGTACATCCTGCTAAGATCGAAGCGATCAGGGAATGGTCAGCACCGACGACGCCGACTGAAGTTCGACAATTTTTGGGTTTAGCTGGGTACTATAGAAGGTTTATTGAAGGATTTTCGTTGATTGCGAAACCATTGATGCGGCTTACCGAGAAGAATAGGGTGTATGAATGGGGAATTGAGGAAGAGCTTGCTTTCGAAACGCTCAAGGATAAGTTATGTTCCGCGCCGATTTTATCATTGCCTGAGGGAACCGAAGATTTCGTAGTGTATTGTGATGCGTCTCGTAAAGGTTATGGAGCGGTATTAATGCAACGTGAAAAGGTGATAGCTTACACGTCGAGGAAATTAAGGAAGAACGAGGAGAACTACACGACGCACGATTTGGAATTAGGAGCGGTAGTTTTTGCGTTGAAGCTGTGGAGACACTATCTGTATGGGACAAAGTGTGTTGTATTCACTGATCACAAGAGTTTGCAGCACATTTTAGATCAAAAGGAGTTGAATATGCGACAAAGACGATGGGTTGAACTATTGAGTGATTATGATTGTGAAATTCGCTATCACCCTGGGAAGGCGAATGTTGTAGCGGATGCATTGAGTAGGAAAGAACGGGAGAAACCTTTGAGGGTTAGAGCTTTAGTGATGAGTGAGAGCGTTGACTTAACCGAAACCATACTGAAGGCTCAGGAGAGAGGATTGATGAAAGGGAATGTTGAAGCCGAGAATTTGGGACGAATGTTGAAACCTCTTTTCGTGATTAGGTCTGACGGACTAAGATATTTTGAGAATCGGATTTGGTTACCATTGTGTCCATCTGAGGAAGGAAAGCCTGGAGTTCGAGAATTGGTTATGAATGAGTCGCATAAGTCGAAGTATTCGATACATCCTGGATCGGATAAGATGTACCACGACCTGAAGAAAGTTTATTGGTGGCCGAATATGAAGGCAGATATTGCTCGTTACGTCAGTAAGTGTTTGACTTGCGCAAAGGTTCAGGCAGAACATAAGAAACCATCTGGATTGTTGGTACAACCGGAAATCCCAGAATGGAAATGGGAGAAAATCGCAATGGATTTTGTGACAGGTTTACCTAGGACTCCTAGTGGATGCGATATGATATGGGTAATTGTGGACAGGTTGACGAAATCTGCTCATTTCTTACCTATGAAGAAGACGGACAGCATGGAAAGACTCGCCAGCGTGTACGTGAAGGAGATCGTCTGTAGACATGGAGTGCCGTTATCGATCATTTCGGATCGCGACAGTAGATTTACGTCGGAATTTTGGAAATCGCTTCAACGTGCGATGGGCACTGAACTGAGTTTAAGCACGGCTTATCACCCGGAAACTGACGGCCAGAGTGAACGAACGATTCAAACGATGGAGGACATGCTCCGAGCATGCGTGATTGATTTTGGAGGAAGTTGGGAACGCCACTTGCCTCTAGTGGAATTTTCGTACAATAATAGTTATCACGCGAGTATCAAAGCGGCACCGTTCGAAGCATTGTATGGAAGGAAGTGTAGATCGCCCGTGTGTTGGAGTGAAGTAGGGGAAAGTCAATTGACTGGACCCGAAATGGTGTTAGAAACGACAGAGAAGATCGTGCAGATCAAGAACCGACTACTTGCTGCGAGAAGCCGACAGAAAAGTTATGCCGATAACCGAAGGAAACCGTTGGAGTTTGAAGTTGGAGATATGGTTATGCTCAAGGTATCGCCATGGAAGGGTGTAATTCGTTTTGGAAAGAAAGGAAAGTTGAGTCCGAGGTATATTGGACCGTTTAAGATCGTTGAACGAATTGGACCAGTAGCGTACAAGTTAGAATTGCCGACCGAGCTTAGTGCTATTCATGACACGTTTCACGTATCGAACCTGAAGAAGAGTTTGGCGGACAAGGAATTGGTGATTCCTTTGGACGAGATTCGACTAGACGACAAAATGCACTTTGTGGAAGAACCTGTGGAAATTATGGACCGGGAGGTCAAGCGGTTGAAGCGTAGTAGGATTCCCATTGTGAAGGTCCGATGGAATTCTAAGCGTGGACCGGAATACACCTGGGAACGTGAGGACTTTTTCAAGGAAAGGTATCCTCATCTGTTCCAGTAAGACGAAATGTGAGTACAAGAAGAGGCGAGCGCCGGGACGTCGCTCTCTTTAAGGAGGGGTGGATGTGACACCCTAGAATCAAGGTCATTAACGATACCCTAAATTACGCTAATTTTTGAAATTTTTGATAAATTTTAATTTTTATAATTATAAGTATTTTGGTTAGAGCCGATGTTCGAGGTTATAATTTTTACGTTTGACGTTTTAAGAAGGACGATGACGATTACGATCCCGAGGGATGCCCAATTTCATATAATTTTTGACGATTTATCGATAATGTAATTTTTCGAGAATTTTATTTACGGTTCGTGTTAAGTTGAGTCGGGTGAGTTTTATAGCCTTCCAAGTACATTTAAAGTATCCCAAAAATAATTTGGAGCATTCGGGAAGATTTCCGACTCCCGTAAAATTTTCAAAATTGACAAATGAGTCAAACCCGCAAAGTTTTGAGGTCGTTTTCTATTTAAGGACAAAAGAAGCCAAAAATTGCATTTAGGTCCCTCCTAACCCATCAAAAGGGCCAAATTGGACAAACACACAAACACATACAAAACATTTCACAAAAATCAAACACCCACTCCCTCTCTTCTCTCTCAAACTCACGGCAACCCCAAACCCATCAAAAATCCACCAAAAATCTTTTCCACTTGATTTTTCAAAAATCTAAGGTTAGACCACACTTAGTTTGGTCATTCCCCACATATTCATGTGCTCAAATCCAACATGCATTGATAAAATTTTTCAAGATTTTTCCATATGATCCAAATTCGTTTTTGAGGCTTAAAGAGCTAGTGCATGTTGATAATTTAGTGTTATGGAAGTATAAACACCATGAAAACCCACCAAAATTAATTTGGTTGTGGTGATTGGGTCACCCAAACCCCACGGCAAAGGGGGTGTTTGGGGAGCCATGGTGGTTGTTGATTTTGCATGTTATATTTGTGTTTGGTTTGTTGTTTTAGGATGATTCATGTAGGTCTTATTACTTGCATGTTCATTTTCTTTGATTCTTGATATTGAGATTGGTTGATCAATAGGGGTAGGATGGAAGTTTGATGTTAGGATATGTTTGGGAAGGCTTAGGATGATGTTTAGTGTTGGTTAGAAGTCTTGGAATCGAGTCTAAGCATGTTTTTGGTATAGTCATTTTTAGGCAGAAACATTTGGTCTATTTTATAAAAATGATTTTTGTTCCAGGTCTTGAAAACTAAATGTAGTGATAGAGGGTTTTTCTAGCTTTAATTTGGTATAAGGTAGAGCCCGTGACTCAAAACGAGCTAAAAGTTATGACATTTTAAAGATCGGGTACCGGGAGACGAGGACTTTCACAATCCGGATTTGTGCAAAGTTTTAGTCAAATCCCGAGGGTCACAAGTATAAATTGGTAAATGGTCAAGGGTCAAAATTTGGTCCCTAACCTGTGTGAATGAGTCTATATGTTGACTTAGGTGTCAAAGAAGTCAAAGGTATTTTTCATATAGGTCAAAGAGGTCAAAATTGGTCGAAGCGCAATTTCAGCCCGTAAAATGTAGTCGTGGAAAAGAGTTGCGTAACGGGTCGTAAAAGTAAAAACTTTTATTGGGCTTAAAAACATGTTATCTACAGGTCATATAGGATTTTTGGAAATTTTGTCAAATTTTATAAGTGTGGTTAAATAAGGTAAAACAGCCCGTACTTTAGTCAAGTACCGGCGAGAATGAGTAAAAATGGACAACGTAGGTAATGAGAACGAATGGAATAAAATGAGTGATACTTGTTGTTTTTGTTTTTGGCGTGAGTTATACTTGTCCTAAGTGACTAGTATATATGTATTTTATACAGTACCGTAAGTATTTAAATGAGATTACTCATTACGCGTTATTTGTGATAGGTGTTGATTTACCCGGGCATCCGTAACATCGTCAGTGATCATCCCTCGAACTACCGACTACTTAAGATATAAGGTGTGAATTTATAGCCTCGCTTATATTATTTCAAATTGTTTTACCCGCGAGGGAAATGCATGCTAGTTTTTAAAAAGGAACGTATATCATGAATGATTGTTAGACCCGAAAGTTGCCTTAGAAATTGTGTTGAGTACCAAAGTTGCAAAAGTCCCTAAATTCATGAACTATTAACTATTGTCTTGCCCTCGAGTAGGGGGAAATAGCCGCTTATGCAATTTGTAGTACTACGGGGTTAACGACCCAATGCTAGCCGAGAAGCTGTACTTATAGTAAGTTCTGCGGTAGATTATTTTGTATGAGAAATAAGGTATAATTGCAACTGATGCCTTTAGAAGGGGCACTGGTTTCATCTGAATCATGCCGGTATATTTACGCGGGTGATTGAGTTAACGGATTAGTGTCATGAGCTTAAACACAATTGTCAGTATCCTGATTATAGTTTGTTTGATCGACAAGACTATAAATGATCACGAATGGTTTTTATTATATATACGTTCAAATGGATTGAAAAACCTATGAATTCCACTCAACGTTTTCGTTGACCAAATTTTTGGCATGTGTTTCAGGTAACCGTTGAGCAGTAGGATGGAGCATGCATGGGATGGATGTTGTGTGTACGGCTTGGTGTCCGCTTGTTTTTCCCTCCTTTTCTACTTAAACACTTTTTATGTTTAATGGCATGTGGTTGTAAACTGAAGTTTTTGGGTTGAGATTCATGGGGACCGAAAACGCTAAACTCTGTGCACTATTTGGGGTTGGAAAAACTGTGGACATGTATTATCTAACAATTTTAAATTTCAAGTTTTAAGTCGACGTCTTTTTAGCGTCGTTTGATATATCTTGTGTGCAATGAATACTGTGTAGCACCCATTGTTGTAGTTCCGCTGCGCATACCAAATGTGGGGGTGTTACACTTTCTCCTTGTATGAGAAAGCTATAATAGGAACACTTGAATCTTCTCAATTCTAATCAAACTTAAAACACACCTACTCAAGAAATCGCATTGTATTGTAAGTTACAAGAGAAACGATTAAGTACGGTTGCACATCTTAAAGTTTTAAGATATTGTATGAGTCTTGATTAGAAATTGAAATCCCAATAAACCGTGAGAAGAAAGGAAATTACTAGCATGTTTTTCTAGTATATTTTCCTTACTCAAATAAGTTCAGTAAGATTCTACACACCTTTGAGGTAAAGTAGAAAGAGAAATTGCACGCAAAACTTTCAAGTTAATGGCATTGATAGAAATCTCATTACAAATATAGTAGAACTTGATGCTTCTCTTTTATTATCTATGTACATGTTTTCTAGTCTACAAGACTCACATTGGCTATAATGTGTAGACATTCAAATTACTATAAAGTATACAAATTGCTACTTGCTTTTTCACTAGTATAGATACATTCAAAATGTTGTCTAAATTAATGGGAGCAATGCATTTTTAACCATAGGACACACTTGTAAAGTTGTCTTATTTAGTGGGAGCTATGAGCTTATCACCTTGTAAGTGACCCACTTAATTTCTAGATTGTCTTGAAATAACATCATAGTTTTCTAAGCCTTATTGCATATTATTTTAAAAGATAACTAGTCGCTTATCTGATGTCACTTCCCGAAATGTTATCTAAAAATAGTTATGCATGATTGCTTATTAAACGATGAAGTTCTACATAACCCTTCTATACAATCTTGATTTGAGTATGACTTAAATCTTATTATATCTATGATATTTTAATATTATTAATATATGATGTTGTGCCATGCTCAAGTGGGAGAAATATTAGAGTGTGCAAGGTACAACACAATATGGCTTATAATATTCTATTAGGACTTATACATATTGATGTATGTTGTCTATAGAGAACTAATGTCAAGAAATAATAAAAACTACTTCATCACATTACCTAAATATTTTAGCTAATAAGCATATGTCTTCTTGTAAATACATAAATATGAAGTATGTAAATTAACTTGAAAATACTATTGAAGCCAAAAGTAGGCATTCAATAATACTTTATTTGTAATATGTTTATGTTTTCAAGTAAAGACATAAACATGAACTTCCTTGAAATGTTCTACGACTTATAAAATAAAGTAAATAATTGAATTGTTGTGTCTTACTGCTAGGGCATATAGAATGAAGTTATTGTATTGTTCAATACCTTATAAAGTGGCGATTAACATGTTATGTTTTCTTGTCAAAACATGAACATTAAGTTCTTGAACTGCTAAACTATCATACTTTATAGCATGCAATTGGCTTGAAATATTGTTTATGCAATTTGGTTTGACCAAATTATAAAATATGTGAGTCAAAGAGTATTAGGTTATTTAAGGAATTGTGATAATGTCTCACAATCGCAACACTATGTCTCATGTGTAAAATCAAATACTATTTTATTATTTGATCCTTGATAACATTAACTACTCTCTCTCTCTCTCTCGTATCTTATTAAGGTTAACAAAGATTTGAATGAGCCCGTGCTTATTCAATATGGTTCCAAACAAGAAGGTAACTAAGAAACCATCAATTTATGGAATGGGATGACTCCCAGCAAGTCTTAGTTGAACTCTTGAACTTGTTAAAATCATGTTAGACGTGTTATTAACAAACTTGAATCAAGAAATTTCAATGTATTTTATACATCCTAAAACGAAAACAATTCATTGTTGCTCGACATGCTGTGTACTTGGAGAAAGTCTCCTCTTACAAGAAGCAAGTGGGAGCCTTTATGCATCTTTGAAGAAAGTAATGAATAAAATACAACCTTCTGAATACACTAGTGAACGACACAATTGAGGCTGAGCATGTAAATGCAAAAGCCACACAGTTTTGTAACTCCCATTCGCATATCCACAAGGATACCTCAAGCACCTGAAAATATGAATGTCATGTCAATGTTGAGGAATCTGAGTTAGAGGATCATAGTGAACCTCATAACTATCGAGACTCGTTTTTAGATTTTGAATCTAATTAATGACTCGAAACTATGAATGGTTAGATGTAGTCCATAAAAGAAAATCAATTTTGGAATTTGATTAGCTTTCACTAATCAGTAAGACTGATAGGTTATACATGGTCTTCTATGAGAAGATAAATATGGACACAATTGTACACATTTATACACACTCTCTTTGAATAGAGTTTAAGGTATGCTCAAGCAATTGATCATGATTTAAGGCTTTATTTTATTTACGAGTGTTAAATTAATAAAGATATTAATTACCATACTTTATTTCATGAATATGAAATATGGAAATTGGTGTACAAACTCTAGAAATCCAAGTGTGGATTAGAGCATGCATCTAGGAGCTGGAATCTTAAGTTTGAATCAAGGATATGATCATGATTAAAACAAAGATAACTCTTTAAGCTAGTAGGAGTATATTGTTTTGTTTGTTCTTAAATCTCATATGTTGTTAACATATTGGAAATAACATTCCATCAAATCTAGGTTTTAATCCTTAGTTTGGAATATATTTCTATTGAGAGATATAAGAAAGAACAAATATAACCTTGGAACATATGCTTATTAGGAAAAGGCATACGCGGTTAATAAGTCTAAATATGACACATCACTAAGAAAGTCTCAAATTTATATCTCATGTGATAAGATTGATTATGTACATGGAAACCTTTAGTTTACCTAGTGAATTCATTACATATGATATGTGATGTATTATACTAATGTTAATACTTGCATGAATGCAAGATGAACTGATCACAAAGTATCTAAGTAAAAGTCATTAGACTACTATATACTTGATCATCGTTTACGGATTTTAGCTAAGAAGCTTAGTGTTGAGTTTATACACTAATGCTTACTTTGATTGAGATGGTACTCAATTCTAGTGATAGTAGGATTTCATCTTCAATGATAATACTACTACCTACACGTGCTTGATGAAAAGCATTGTTGCACTACTCATTAGTAAAATAAGAATACTTTACAGTTTGGGAAGCTGTTAAGGAGATTGTTTTAAATAGGTGTTCTTCTTGCTTCAAACAACCTATGTAATATACTATGACGATGCTAGTATTACTATATTAGCACTTGAGCGCACATATACAAAATGACAATCATCGTATTATTCAAATTTGATACATGCATTTTCCTAGGTTCAATTTTAATCTCGAAATCCTCTCGAATTGATCTTGGTTCTAAGTGGAATGATTGTTCTTGGTTACTAACAAGGAGAGTGGTTTTCTATTCTACTGAATGTTTAAATGCATAAAATGTAAACTTAAATTTAAAGGCAGTTAATTTAATGACAATTAATAAAACTAAAATTAAAATTAAACTTAACAAATAAAATAAAAATATGAGATGAAGAAACAGTAAGAAACAAGAAACAGTAAGTAAATACCACTTAACTCTTAATTGAAATGCTCAAAAGAAAAACTGATCCGGAACTTTCAATGTCTCTTGATTCGGAACTTTACTCGGAACCTTCATCCGGAACCTTCTTTGGAAGTTGATTCGAAACTTCACCCGGAACTTTCACCCGGAACTTTGTTCGGAAGTTTACTCCGAACTTTACCCGGAACATTAGTCGGAACTTTGATTCGGAAGTTGGTGATCCGGAAGTTGGTTCGGAACATTTGGCTCGGAAGTTTATTCGGAAGATTTGGAAATAAAACTCATTCGGAACTTTTTGAAAGAAAAACTCATTCGGAACTTAAAAAACAAACATTCATTCGGAACTTTTGGAAATAACATTCATCCGGAACTTTTGTTCATTCGGAAGATTTAGTTCATCCGGAACTTTAATTCATCCGGAACTTTCTAACTGACTCGGAACTTTTAAAAAGAAAACTCATTCGGAAGATTTGAAACTCATTCGGAAGTTTGGTTCATTCGGAAGTTTTGTGTTCATCCGGAAGTTTTGTTCATCCGGAACCTGGGAACACTCAAGAACAGTAACTTCTACCGAAGAACAAGGAAAACGATTTTAATCCAAAATCAAGCTAAATAAGCCAAAAGGTTTTACCAAATTAACCACAAATCATCTACCAACTACAAGGATTAAATCCCAATCACAAAAACACAAATACAACAACTTTTTAAAATCAAAACTCAACCAAATAAGAACTTAAGAACTTGAAATAAAAGATGATGATGAACAAGATGAAATGGAAAGATTAAACAAGAACTTGTATTGATGATTAAAGTTTTAACAATCACAAAACAAGATTAAAATTACAAGATTAAAAAACAAAGATCAAAATCACCAAACACCCTAGTGGTGTTGGTGATACCTACGAACAAGAAGGGATAAAAAGATGGGGAAAAGAAAAAAAAACTAAAAAACTAGATGGAAAGTGTGAGGGGATCCCTTTATATAGGTGTCCCCTTTGGTTGGTGAGTGGGGTTTCTCCCGTTCTTCTTGTCTTCTCGTCTTTTCAGAAAAGTTGACGTTTTCGATTCTGATTCGGGATTTGTCGTTGATTAAATTCAACTCGTCTTTTAATTTCCTCGGTTAACAGACTTGAGTTTCTTCGACTTATGTAAATCTTCCATCTTTGGTCCTTTTCTTTGATAAATCTTCGAATAGGCCCAGTGACTTCAAATCTTTTGCATTTCTTGGACACTAGACTTTGTCTTGAGTCTTTTTCTTCGGTAAAACCCGTGCAATCCCATGTTTTCTTTAATATTCATCCGGTTAGCTCTGAAAACACAATAAACACAAAAACCACGCATAATTCCAAACAAATGATATTAAATACGCGTTTTGGTCTTGTTTTAGCCAGAATTAAGTGGTAAAAGGATGGGTGTTTACACACCTATCAAATCCCCTACACTTAACCATTGCCATGCCCTCATGCAATGCTTAGTGATAAAGCAATTTTACACTTTTCTCATAATTAATCAACCTTGGCCTTATTCAAATACTACAAAGCAAAAATTAAAGTACTAAAAGAAATTAAAACTTTAAAGGAAACAAAAGGATAGAAAACCATTTTCACTTGAAAATAGCTACATGGAAATAACTTGCAAAGAGATCAATGACTTACATTAGGGCTTTGGTGCTGCGAAGATTCATCACCCTCAAGTTTCACGTTCCCCAAACTAAGCTTAAAAACGAGATCATTATTATTATAAGTTAGTAAATCAAACACTTACACACATGGCTTAATTATATGCTTAAACTCCCTTATTCCTAGGTGTATCTCTTATATTTTATTTTTGTCTTAGAATGATCATGAAGATGCATTTTTGGACTTATTTCGATAGTTTATTTAGGCTGAAAGCAAAGTAGGACGATTTGATCAATAGTTAGCTAAAGGACAAAATCTCTTAAAACTGCTTCTCGGGATATCAAAAAGTTCATATCTTGGCATAACTCGGTTCACGATTTGAGACCTTTCTCGGGCCGATATTTGGCATGTACTTCATACTTCATATCTTGAGAGACTTGCTTGAGATAATGGTCTTCTCATCATTAATAGAGTTTCTTCACTTGGAGACTTTTGAGGGGTACTCCAACTTTGTTGACCAGACTTCATGATTATTTCTTCAATCTCTATTTGGGATTTTGAGATACAACGATCCGCCTCCTTTTCGGACTTGGATCTATTTATCCTCATACCTTGTTAGGGTCTTTTCGGATAGACTTCTCCATGATCTTTATGGGAGTTGATTGCTTTTCGTCGTGAGTCTTGATCCTTCATATTGACTTTGGGAATAATGCTTTTCACATCACTTTGGATCTTTAGCAATAAAATGGAATCCTCATGCCTTGTTAGGGCCTTTTCGGACTCGCCAATCTTCGCGCCCCGCTTCATAAGTTATGCCTTGGCTATGAACTCTTATCATTACCGAGCAACTTTTAAACGATCTTGGGCTAGAAGTTAAGTAACTTTTCAAATCGTACGACCTTACTTATTGCAGATAAATTATTAGCAAGTGATGGGAGAATAGGCAAATAATTACACCAAGTGAGCTTGTGCAAGAATACCGACTTATAATTGACTCTATCATTTCTCGTCCTCCACAATTTAAAATCTCAAGTAATGAGACTCGTGGATACTTAGCCTAATAAACCAATTAAGGTCTACATGGTTAAGGATACTAGCTAGAATAAACTTGGATAAGTCTATTCGGGTTGAGTCAAAATAAACGCAACGGGCCTAATATGTCAAAGACTTCTAAACTAGCTACACCACTTTATTAAAATTTGACTTTATTGCGGGATATATAAATACGAAAGCAACGATAAAAATTTAAAAATCATGACTAAATGGCCAAAGTTAATAAAAAATTTGAAAAATGTTGAAAAATAGGATTTTCTGGTTAAATGAAGGCATTTTGATGGAAAAGTCCACTTAAAACTTCGATAGAAGTCCCACCTACACTTAAGATAAACATTGTCCTCAATGTTTAAGTACGTGGGAAAAGTTTCCCCTACACTTATGACATTGTGCACGTTGGTTAAATCAAGTTAAGGAAGAGACGACTAAAGTGATCAATTTCAAATGTGAGTATGAAGAAAATTGAATCACGATAGTTGAGAGATAGAACCGGATTTCGGATAACACGGGAGCACGGTTCTTCAGAGATTCCAAGAGTGCACTTATCCCTGTAATCACATCACCACACAAAGACAAAGAACCTATAGAGGTCCCCCTACACTTAGGAGGTTAAAACATAAAAGGATAGATACTCGGGCTGCCTCCCGAGGAGCGCTTGTTTTTGATAACCGAGTCACGAGCCTGACTCGGCCCAAAATTAGTTCATGGGAAACGTGGTGAGGGATGGAATCATCTCCTGAGAGGTGTCCTCACCAAATTACAACTTCACTCGTTGGCCATTCACCTTAAAATTAGGTCCATTAGGTTGAGCGAGCTCGAGAGTACCATATGGAAAAATTTGGGCAATGGTGAATGGGCCGGACCAACGAGATTTCAGCTTGCCCGAAAAGATTTTCAACCGAGAGTTAAAAAGTAAGACTTTGTCTCCAACATGGAACTCTCGGTTCTTAATCTTAGAATCGTGAATGAGCTTAGTCCTTTCCTTATAGATTAAAGAATTTTCATAAGCCTCATTACGGAGTTCATTCAGCTCATTGAGTTGGATCTTGCGTAGGTCACCGGCTTTGTTGATATCAAAATTAGCCCACTTCAAGGCCCAGTAAGCCTTGTGCTCCAACTCAATGGGGAGGTGGCATGCTTTCCCGTACACGAGACGATATGGTGTACAACCAATCGGGGTCTTGTATGTAGTACGAAAAGCCCACAAAGCATCATCAAGTTTATCAGCCCATGAGGCACGATGCTCTCCTACGGTTCTTTCCAGAATTCGCTTTAAACCACGGTTGGATATTTCAGCCTGGACATTAGTTTGTGGGTGGTAGGCTGTGGAAAGACGATGATTTACACCATACTTAGCCATGACTCTTGCGAATTGGTCATTGCAAAAATGAGTCCTACGATCACTAATAATTGCACGAGGCACACCGAATCTAGCGAATAGAGATTTCAAAAAGTTACAAACCACCCTTGCGTCATTAGTAGGTAAAGCTTTGGCTTCAACCCACTTTGAAACGTAGTCAACGGCTACAAGGATGTATTTGTTTCCTTTAGAAGAAGGGAATGACCCCATAAAGTCGATACCCCAAACATCAAAGATTTCACACTCTTGAATGAAATTCTGAGGCATCTCGTCTTTATGTGTGATCGTGCCTTGTTTTTGGCAAACATCACATCGTTTAACCATATTGTGAGCGTCACGATATATGGAGGGCCAATAAAATCCCGAGTCAAACACTTTTTTGGCGGTGTAGTTGGGACAAAAGTGACCACCAGTGGGTCCTTTGTGGCAAGCGTCAAGGATTTCTAAAGCTGCCGGTCCATCAACACATCGGCGAATAATCAAGTCGGCACATTGTTTGAATAGATACGGGTCATCCCAAAAGTAAGTCTTAATGTCTTTGAAGAACTTCTTCTTTTGTTGGGATGTTAACCCGTCAACAAGAATTCCACCCGCCAAGTAGTTTGCAATGTCCGCAAACCACGGGGTTTTATCAGAATTCGAATTGATAGACATTAAGGTCTCCAAGGGAAAAGAATCATTGATTTCTTTGTTCGGATGATCCCCTTGGTAAGGATCCTCAAGTCTACTGAGATGGTCCGCGGCTAGGTTTTCCGCTCCTTTTTTATCGCGAATTTCGATTTTAAATTCTTGGAGCAGCAAAACCCAGCGAAGAAGTCTTGGTTTGGAATCTTGCTTTTTCAACAAGTACTTCAACGCGGAATGATCGGTGTAAACGATTGTGGTGGAAAGGACAAGATAGGGGCGAAATTTTTCAAAGGCATAGACAACAGCTAAAAGCTCTTTTTCGGTTGTCGTATAATGCAATTGTGCCCCCGTCATTGTCTTGCTAGCGTAATGGATTGGTTGGAAGTGTTTGTTCACTCTTTGTCCTAGAACCGCTCCAATAGAAAAATCACTAACATCGCACATCAACTCAAAGGGAAGCTCCCAATTAGGGGTCACCAAGACGGGTGCCTTAGTTAGCTTATCCTTAAGCGAGTTGAAGGCTTCAAGAGACTCTTTGGAAAAGGAAAAAAGAGTATATTTTTCCAAGAGGTGGGTCATCGGGCAAGCGATTTGAGAAAAATCTTTGATGAATCGACGGTAGAAGCCCGCATGACCCAGAAAACTTCTCACACCCTTCACGGTTGAAGGTGGAGGCAACTTAGCGATAACATCGACTTTAGCGCGGTCTACTTCAAGACCGGCTTTGGAAATTTTGTGTCCTAGCACGATGCCTTCTTTTACCATAAAATGGCATTTTTCCCAATTCAGAACAAGGCGAGTGTCTTCGCACCGCTTAAGCATACGTTCCAAATTGGCAAGGCAAGAAGAGAAGGAATCCCCGAAGACCGAGAAATCATCCATGAAGACTTCCATGGTTTGTTCAACCATGTCATGGAAGATAGCTAACATGCACCTTTGGAAAGTCTCGGGCGCATTACATAAGCCAAAAGGCATTCTTTTGTAAGCAAATGTGTCATAGGGACAAGTGAATGTTGTTTTCTCTTGATCTTGGGGATCGATGGGTATTTGAAAATAACCCGAGAAACCACCAAGAAAGCAGTAATATTCATTACCCGCTAAACGTTCAAGCATTTGGTCCATAAAAGGTAGAGGGAAATGATCCTTTCTCGTGGCATCATTGAGTTTGTGGTAGTCTATACAAACTCTCCACCCAGTAACGAGACGAGTGGAAATCAACTCGTTGTGTTCATTGGGAACAACGGTTATTCCGCCCTTCTTGGGCACACAATGGATTGGACTAACCCATGGTGAATCCGAAATAGGGTAAATCATACCCGCATCAAGAAGTTTGAGAACCTCTGTTTTGATGACTTCATGTATTTTTGGATTCACCCTTCGTTGGCTTTGAATTGTGGGCTTAATGTCGTCCTCCATGAGAATTTTGTGTGTGCAGAAGTGAGGATCAATTCCGCGAATATCAGAGATTTTCCAAGCAATAGCCTTCTTATGATCTTTAAGCACGGCGATAAGGCGAGTTTTCTCTTCATCTTTCGAATCCTTCGCGATAATGACGGGCGACTTCTTCTCTTCTTCAAGGAACACATACTCGAGATGAGGCGGCAACTCCTTAAGTTCTAAATCCGGAGGATTTTCGACGGGAGGCGTATTCGAAGTCGGAGTATCGATAGTAATAACCGTGGGAGATGGAGGAGAAGGATTGTCTTCGTTGAGAAGGTTATCAAAGAAATGCATGTCTTCATCCCCATCGGTGGGAGAATCATCATTAACACATCTCCCATGGTGGCTTCAAGATTGTTCCAAAACAAATCACTTTCTCCAAATAGAGACAGTGATGAATCAATAGAGGAAACGGTTTCAACATTGGGAAGAGAGGTAGGAATATTTTTACAAGCATCATTAAAGTGTTCTTCACAAGCCTCATCAAGAACGTCAATACAATTAACACTCTCGTATGAATAAGGTTGTTTAGACAACTTTCCCATGTTGAAGACGATTTTATCGTCACCCACTCTCATGATAAGCTCACCGGCTTCAACATCGATGAGAGTGCGACCGGTCCTTAGGAATGGACGACACACGATCAAGGGAACACGAGGGTCCATCTCGTAGTCGACGACGACGAAATCAGCAGGAAAAGTGAATTTGTCGACTCCTACAAAGACGTCTTCGGCTATCCCTACTGGATAAGCAACCGTACGGTTAGCCAATTCCAAAGTCATTTTGGTGGGGACTAGCTCTGGGAGAGATAATTGCTTCCAAACGCTTGGAGGCATTAGATTAATACTTGCACCTAGGTCGGCTAGGGCCATGCAATTCTCTACTCCTGGGAAATTGCAAGGGATTAAGAAACGACCCGGATCACCAAGCTTGGTTGGCAATTTCCTTAAGAGCACTGCAGAGCAATTCTCATTAAGTTGGGTGTTGGCAATATCAAGAAGCTTTTCCTTGTCACTCAGAAGATCTTTAAACATTTTCGCGTACTTGGGCATGTGAGCGAGAGCCTCAGCGAAGGAGATATTGAAATTCAGTTGTTTAAACATTTTAAGAAAGTTTGAAACCTGAATATCGTCCTTGCTTTTGAGCTTCTCTTTCCTCAACCGAGATGGATAAGGTATATTGGAAGAAGAGGAAGGCTTTGGGAGAATAGGATCACTCACATCCTTGGGTGGAGGAGGGGTAGAAGGAAGAGGTGGAGAAATTGGGGAAGGAGAAGGATGAGGAATAGGAACAGGTGACTCGTTCTCCTTAGTCACAACCACCGGTGGAGGTATAGGAAGCTCGGGTTCCTTGGTACCTTTGCCACTGCGAGTAGTGATTGCTTTCATCTCCCCTCTTGGATTCGCAACGGTGTTACTAGGAAGAGTACCCGAAGAAGAGGGTTGATTACCTTGGAAAAAACTAGCCATCATGTTCTTCAAGTCATTCGTTTGACTATCCAACGTGTTTCTCATGTCGGCTCTCAAATCGTTCCCTTGTTTGACCAAGTATGCTTTCAGGTTGAGCACTTCACGCTGAAGGTTTCCCACGATCACATCGTTCGTCCTCATGTAAGTTTCCACTTCTTGGTGTAGAGCGGTGGGTTGGGTGGGAGGAGCATTGTATGCGGGTGGTTGATAAGCAGGTTGTTGGTAAACTTGGTTGTTACGTTGAGGTGGTTGTTGCTGTTTATGAGGTGGTATGTAAGGTGTACGAGGTTGTTGTTGTTGTTGAGTAGGGCGATTGAGGTTTTGTTGTTGGTTTGGGTTGTTTGGAGGAAAACCTGGTGGTGAGAGGTAGTTGTTGGAGCGGTAGCTAAGCAAATTACGGTCACCTTGAGGTCTAGCTTGATAAGCAGGTTAAGGATAGGTGCCATAAGCTGCATTTACATTCTCAGAAGGGTAGTCTTGGGTGGCAGTACAAGTGGTATAAGAGTGAGGACCCCCGCATATCTCGCATGGTTGGCTAACAGCATTGACTTGAGCGTTTTTAGCGTTGTTGCTGTTGGTGTTGCTGACGGTGTGGGTGACAAGCGATTCAAGAAGCATAGTGATTTTGTCAAGTCGCTTGTCGCTGTCACTAGTGCTAGCACTAGCGACATTGGTCCGAACACTCTTGGTTTACACACGAGACTTATTCTCAATGATATCCCAAGCAGCATTGGAAGTCTTAGCCAAAAGATTACCCCCCGAGGCACTGTTTAGTGAATCTTGGTCACTCATTCTTAAACCATTATAAAAAGTGTTAATTTGGTGCACTTTGGTAAAACCATGTTGTGGGCATTTTCTTAAAAGATCTTTAAAACGATCCCAAGATTCACTGAACGACTCATCGTACTTTTGTTCAAAATTTATGATTTCATTCCGCAAAGCGGTAGTACGAGAGGGTGGGAAAAAGTAATTGATAAACTTGGTCTCCAAATCCGTCCACGAGAGAATACTCTGTGGCGGTTCCTTAGCAAGCCAATGCCGGGCTTGTCCCTCTAAAGAAAAGGGAAAAAGTTGTAGACGGATTACCTCTTGTGGAACACCACTGATCTTGACCGTGTTGGTGAGTTGCAACAATCTCTTGATGTGGTCATGTGGATCATCAATGGTACGCCCCAAGAATGGTTGAGCAGAGACCATCTGGATAAAGCCTGATTTAAGCTCAAAGTTGTTGGCTGCAATCGCTGGTATAACAATTGGATCAGTGTTGCCATCTACATGAGCTTGCAGCAGTTCAATCATCGGGCGATTATCCGGTAGAGGCTCATTGTTGTTGTTGTTGTTATTCATGTTGTTGAAAGGTGGGTTGTTGTTGTTATTATTGTTGTTTGGAGGTGGTATGTTATTGTTGTTTTGTACACCGGCCATGTCTAAGTTATCGAGAGGCTCGGGCTCTTGATAAGACGTTGATCGAGTGCGCATACACCTGCAAAAGAACTAACAAGAGAAGAACAAAGCAAAAATATTTTTGGTTTTTATGTTTTTTACTTTTTAGGATTTTTGAAATTTTATATTTTTGTTAGTGTTTTTGAAGATTTTTAAGAAAAAGTAACGTTCACGGGGAACGGATCCCAAAATCCAAGTTCTCACAAAAAACTTTTCATCTTAACGAGAAGAGCCGGCAACGGCGCCATTTGATACATGCATTTTGCTAGGTTCAATTTTAATCTCGAAGTCCTCTCGAATTGATCTTGGTTCTAAGTGGAATGATTGTTCTTGGTTACTAACAAGGAGAGTGGTTTTCTATTCTACTGAATGTTTAAATGCATAAAATGTAAACTTAAATTTAAAGGCAGTTAATTTAATGACAATTAATAAAACTAAAATTAAAATTAAACTTAACAAATAAAATAAAAATATGAGATGAAGAAACAGTAAGAAACAAGAAATAGTAAGTAAATACCACTTAACTCTTAATTGAAATGCTCAAAAGAAAAACTGATCCGGAACTTTCAAAGTCTCTTGATTCGGAACTTTACTCGGAACCTTCATCCGGAACCTTCTTCGGAAGTTGATTCGGAACTTCACCCGGAACTTTCACCCGGAACTTTGTTCGGAAGTTTACTCGGAACTTTACCCGGAACTTTAGTCGGAACTTTGATTCGGAAGTTGGTGATCCGGAAGTTGGTTCGGAACTTTTGGCTCGGAAGTTTATTCGGAAGATTTGGAAATAAAACTCATTCGGAACTTTTTGAAAGAAAAACTCATTCGGAACTTAAAAAACAAACATTCATTCGGAACTTTTGGAAATAACATTCATCCGGAACTTTTGTTCATTCGGAAGATTTAGTTCATCCGGAACTTTAGTTCATCCGGAACTTTCTAACTGACTCGGAACTTTTAAAAAGAAAACTCATTCGGAAGATTTGAAACTCATTCGGAAGTTTGGTTCATTCGGAAGTTTTGTGTTCATCTGGAAGTTTTGTTCATCCGGAACCTGGGAACACTCAAGAACAGTAACTTCTACCGAAGAACAAGGAAAACGATTTTAATCCAAAATCAAGCTAAATAAGCAAAAAGGTTTTACCAAATTAACCACAAATCATCTACCAACTACAAGGATCAAATCCCAATCACAAAAATACAAATTCAACAAATTTTTAAAATCAAAACTCAACCAAATAAGAACTTAAGAACTTGAAATAAAAGATGATGATGAACAAGATGAAATGGAAAGATTAATCAAGAACTTGTATTGATGGTTAAAGTTTTAACAATCACAAAACAAGATTAAAATTACAAGATTAAAAAACAAAGATCAAAATCACCAAACACCCTAGTGGTGTTTGTGATACCTACGAACAAGAAGGGAGAAAAAGATGGGGAAAAGAAAAAACACTAAAAAACTAGATGGAAAGTGTGAGGGGATCCCTTTATATAGGTGTCCCCTTTGGTTGGTGAGTGGGCTTTCTCCCGTTCTTCTTGTCTTCTCGTCTTTTCAGAAAAGTTGACGTTTTCGATCCTGATTCGGGATTTGTCGTCGATTAAATTCAACTCGTCTTTTTATTTCTTCGTTTAATAGACTTGAGTTTCTTCGACTTATGTAAATCTTCCATCTTTGGTCCTTTTCTTTGATAAATCTTCGAATAGGCCCAGTGACTTCAAATCTTTTGCATTTCTTGGACACTAGACTTTGTCTTGAGTCTTTTTCTTCGGTAAAACCCGTGCAATCCCATGTTTTCTTTAATATTCATCCGGTTAACTCTGAAAACACAATAAACACAAAAACCACGCATAATTCCAAACAAATGATATTAAATACGCGTTTTGGTCTTGTTTTAGCCAGAATTAAGTGGTAAAAGGATGGGTGTTTACACACCTATCAAAAATCTTCACTATTTGTGAGTTTCTGAAATAAGTATTCTCAAAGTTCACTCAGATGACAACTCAACAGGTCCTTGTGTAAATTCAATGTCTTGTAGTCAAACATGTTCATCATGCTTGGAACATTGGCCTTTGACCTTAGAGTATTCTCATGTATATCTATTTTTTTAGTATTTGAATAATGGAATGTTAAGCAGTTTTACTAAATAATGAATTGATATACTTGGTAGATCGTCTTCATTTTTACTACTGTGTTCTATATTAGCATGTTTAATCCATGAATAATTTAGTTATTATAAATTATCCATTGTCAGTTAACAATACATGAGTATTGTCGAATTAAGACAAATGTGAGTTGGTCATATTAATTAGGATTGAATATTAATTGATGATGCCGCCAAACTCATATGTGTTCATTGGATGAACATTGGAGTGACCCAACCTACGAGAATTCACTACATGGATCGTCGTCAATAGTGAATCTCGCAAGTGGTTGAATCTCTCATCCTTAGACTTGAGATGCAAGTAGGTTTTGTATGTGTGGAATGTCAATATTTGATATGGTTAAACGCTGTCCTGAACAAGGCTTCTATAAAGACCATTTTCAGGTGTGATGTGAAACACATGAACGACACGTGCAGTTAAAATATGATTTTTTCCTCCACTTGTATTGGAGTTAGATACTACTGGGCCCCTCGATGAATTGTACAGATGTATGTGTGGCCACACCTAAAGGCAATTAAGATGATACTTGATTGATTTGGTAATCTAGTTCAATATCTATATCGAGAAACAGAATAGTTAAACTTAAGAGTGACTTTTGATCCATGTCTAAAGTTTTACAAAGTATCTGAAACAAAAGGATGATTGATATCTAAACCATTAAAATAAGATGTTTGAGAAACTATCCTCATATGTTTCTGGGGGCATTAGCGTGTTGCTTGACGCTAACCATTGCTTGTATAATTACATGATTATTATTACGTGCGCAAGTGGGAGCTGTTGGAGTTTGCTCGTGTCTTAAGAACTAATTACATGGCTAGACACATATGGGCCTATGGGGTCACACACATATACACTGAGGTACCATTTTAATATATTGTGTTTATCGTATTTACGATATATTTCTAACCTACATAACTCAGAATAACTATTGGGCCTCTAATTAATAAATAAATTACTTAAATCCATTGGACTAGAGAAAAAAAATAGAAAGCCCATTTGGGCCCTATAGTGGACTTCCACATAAAGAAAAAGGATAAGTTTTGGTTTTTGAATTAATATGACTTAATTATGCATTTATGTGTAATTTAATTCCATATAAACAAGTTACCAAAACCATTTCCTTCTTCACTTGACCATATACCACGAAATTATAATGATTTTATGAGTGGGTTTGTTGTTTTTGATCAACAATCTTGAATCTTGTTCATTCAAGATTTGTTACGAGGTTACGGGTTATATTGACTAGTATCTACGGGATATACAATGACGTGTAGTGTGGATTACATCATAGAGATGATCTATTTTTATCATTTAGTTTCTTGGTTAGATCATGTGGTGATTGTCTCCATATATCATTTGTTGCCGTTCGATCCTACCGAATCACGTTACAAAGGTATACTTTTATCTCCCTTTTTGTTGATTAATCATATGACTCTATGGGTCCGTTCATAGGTGATCTTTCTACTGCGTTCATCATTTATTCATATCATGTTTATATGGATAATCAACTATATATTTTATATCACAATCATAATCACTTAATAGCTCTATCCATCTTCGTTACCTCATGTTCAATTTCTTTTGATCCAGAATTGAAATGTGTATAGTTGAAGTTCGTTTTTCTCAGTTCTTAACAAATTGAAAGTCCTAACAAGATCGGCTTTTTAATTGTTTTTGGTTGGTAAAGTTTCTTTGGATATTCTATTGCTAATTCAAACAAAGCCTTGCCAAAATGAAAAATACCGTCTACTTATATGTAAAACAAAGTGCACATACCAAGTTTTTATTCAATTAAAATGCTAAATGTAAATTCCACAAACTATAAGGACTAGAAATGTAAATTCTATGAAATATAAATGCCAAAAATGTAAAGTCAAAAAATCAAAGGACTAACTATGCAAATTCAGTTAACTAAATGGACTGAAAATGAAAATTTAACAAACAAGTAACTAATTTTCAACTAATTGCAAACTGCCTAACTACTTTTGAACAAATCTGAACATACAAGGACTGATTTTTTGAAAACCCTAATTACTTGGAAAGTTTAGCTAAGATTGGAAACTACTTAATACCAAAAGGACCAAAATGCAAATTTTAAAACTATTTTAACAAAAACGGGTTCTAAACTTCAATAAGCTCATTTGAGCTTATTTCTCAACCAAATTAGCTCAAACCAGTTGCAAACGACTTAAAATTGAAAATTAGCTACACCTATACAAGGAATTAAGCTGAAAGTGACTAGAACTCTAATAAGCTAAATTCAATAAGCTCCAATTAAGCTACCAATTAAGCTAGACTTGCACTACTTGATTTTAATGAAAATTCTTGTTAAACAGCTCAAAAGAAAGACGAGAAATCAAGTCTCAAAGAAAATGATCAAGTAATAAGCCCTGAATCTGAAAATAAGCCAAAATTGTGCTTATGTTGACTTTCGTTGACCAGAATTTTCAAAAAGCTCAAAATCACAAAACCTACTCAGGAACACTATTGGAATGGAAATGTGAAAGAAAATCAGCTAGTTTATGAAGTGGAAAATGAGATATAAGAAATCAGTTTGGGTTTTACTTCTAGATATTGTACAATTTCCTTATACACATTCAAAGTTCATATGTTGAGTGAGAAATGAGCACTGGTTTGAAAAGATTTCATCAAGTAACAAAGAAATGCCAAGAATTTGAAAATCAATACTTTCTGAAAGTTTACTTGTTAAAAACTGACCCAAACCTTTTTTATGGCCAATTGCCTTTTTGACCAAATTCTTGACTAGTAAATGATTGAAAACTTGTTATAATGACCTAATGACTTAAAATGAACCAATATCTGCCAATTACTAACACTTGAAAAGCATTTACAAGCTACTACCAAACACCACTTATCTGATCCATTTCAAACTTTTAAGAAGGAGTTTAAAGCAATTGATTAGTCTGAGTGAAGAGTGATATCACACTAAGTTCAATAGCTGAAATGAAGTGAATTTGAACTAGTTACAAGCAGTTAAACCAACAAGTACTCAAAATGATTTATAAAGCTAAAAGGACTGATGAAATGTGAAAAACAAGACAAGTTCTAAGGCTATAAGCAAGATTAAGCTACACTTAAGCTACAAAATCACTCAAATCAGATAAGATACAAGCTAAACAACTTTTATCATGCAATCAATCAAGATTTAACTAGGAATAAAGCATGCATTCAACACTTGAGTGGAACTAGAAACTCAGAAAGTAAGACCTTTTAGCTTAGGCCTCCTTTGGGGAGTAGAGGAGCGCTGAGCTCTCTAAACTAGTGCTAACCACCACCTTAGCACTAGAACACATCAAACAACTACCAATCAACAACTATCTATCACCAAATCTCCATTAATGGACTGAAATGCTTCAAAATCTGCTAGAACTAGAACTTGGATGAAAAGAACAGGTACAACAACTACAATATTCACAACTAGCCAATTATGATCAAGTGATGATCATAACTAACTAATAACAGCAACAGGATAACAATGTTGCAAGTATGAACAGTGATGAAGAAGGATGAAATGAATTTTTATTGATTGAATTGAGTAAGTAGTTACAAATGCTGGTAAGTTTGTTACAACTACTAACAGACTTAAGAGTTTGTCAGACTCTTGAGTTGTTAAGCTACAACTAAGCTGAGAAGAGAGAAAAACTAAAAGTGTGTGTGATTTTACACTTTTCTACCATACAAGAAATGAGAGCTAAACTATGGTATTTATAGATTGCAGATGTGAAGTGGTTGGGATTGGTGACGTATTGGAACCAATTAGAAGCTTCCACGTATAACATTCTGCTCAATTGAATTTTGTAGGTGAAGAACAAGTTTGGGGTTTTTTTATTGGGATGATTTCATGTTAATTGACTGTGACCATTGTATTCGTCTCTTGAAAGCGATCACTTTTGATGTTTACATCATCTTCTGAAATTGCCTCTAGCTCAAACTCGTTCCTGGTAATATACGTTGAAGAAGATGACACGTGGCAAGATTATATTGGATATGGGAGTGTCACACGGATCATTATCTGCTTTGTGAAATATGATTGGTGGGTTGGGGTATTGTTGGGATACGCCCACTTAACATCTCTCCTATTAATTACCAATCCAGCTGGCAATCCACTTCCTTCCAATACTCTCTTCTGATTGGTCTATTTGCTTGCACACGGATTGAACTTGAATATAACTTCCAAAGTTGGCAGAATTAGCCCTTGTACTTGGCAGAATATGGTTTTGAGCTAGTATCTTCATTTCTTTGGCATAAATGGTCCTTCAAACTTCATTCTTGAACAAATGTGATCCCTTTGACTTAGTTGACTAAAAGTTGACCAGATTTGACTTTAATCTTTACTTTGTCATATTTACACTTTTGGTCCTTCATCTTTGGCAGATTGTCAAGATAGGTCCTTTGTCTTCAAAGTCTTGTCACTTTTGATCTTTCTTTGTCTTTTTCATCAAATTAAGCTTGATTTTACTTTGTTTGCTTGAAATTGTATCCTTCTTACCTATTTGAGCACAAACACAAAACATACCACATAATTCCGCTTTTTAGCACAAAGTTTAGGTATTTTTCTTGCGTTTTAGGGTGATTTGTTGATAAACTGATATGAGTTTTTGCTCATATCAAATCCCCTACACTTGAGCATTGTCATGTCCTCATGCAATGCTATATATTAAAGCACAAATTTACATTTTCCTCATAATTAATCCACCTTGGCCATTATGTAATGCATCTACACTACTCTATACTATATGATGCATGATTTTGATTTTGAACAATGCAATGAACAAAATACAATTCTATCTATACATTTTTGGTTTTTCTTGAAATGGTTTTGATGGAAATAACTCATAAAGAATTCAATGACTTTGATTAGGGCTTGGGTACCATGGACATTTATCACCCTCAAGTTTCACTTTCCCCATACCAAGCTTAAAAATGGGATCATTGTATTCACAAGTAAAAAGTGCATCAACTTATTCATGACAATTAAACGTGGAACCGGTTATTATTTGAGCAAATTACTTTTGGGCAAATTTGTCATTATTTCAAGTGTGAAGTATAAGAAATGCAAAATCCAAAAATAAGGAAGCACGGTTTTAATCCTAAGTAATCCTCTCATCCATTACTTGAAAAACCGCTCATAATTAATGTAAGTTCATTTCAAGAATAATAAGTCATTCGCCTTATGTGTAAAATCCTCATGTCATGCTTTCATAAGTAGCTACACACTCGCTAAGGAAAGAAAAATAAAACTCACGCAATAATTTACATCCGCCATCCTTTTGAGACTTTCGATCTTCAACCCCGCAACCCGTCAAGGTAATACTGGATTGGAGCAATCTATTGAATCCCCGTAACCCGTCAAGGTAATATTGGAACCCAATAGTCACTATAATTAACACCACACTGCCCCTCTTGGGAGTCTTGTATATATATTTTTTTTCTTTTCTTTTCTTTTTTTTTCTAGCCACTCATTTTTTTTTCATAAGCCGCTCTTATTTTTCTTTATTCCTCACTAAGAAAGTTTAAAAGAATAAAAGGAAAAACACCCGCTAAATATTGAGCATGACATAAGTCTAGTACACATAAAACGTTCTAACTTAGAATCTTAAGACGTACTTGTATCAACCATGAATGATTAGACAAAAATGCATAAGAGATTACAAACAAATTAAAACCGTTCTTGATTATTTATTAACATATATACATGCGAAGAAAATAGAGGTAAAGAAGAGAAGGATTTAGCCACAAGTAATTATCATGAAGTTTATCTAGCCCTTTTATACTTGCTTCAACTCTATCATTTCCTATTCTCCATAAATTTAAAATCTCAAATAATGGGATTGGTGGATGCTTAGCCTAATAAACCAATGAAGGACTACATGGTTAAGGATACTAGCTAGAGAATGCTAAGATAAGCAAACTCGGGTTGAGTCAAAATATCCATGGCGGGCCTAATATGTCAAAGAAGTCTAAATTTGTTAAACCATGTTTTTATTATATTTTTTCTCTTTTATATAATTTTGATGAAAAATAAAAGAAGAAATATATACAATGCAAATGTGTTATGCAAATGAAAAATGATTGATGCAAAAATATGAATGCATATTTTTGGTGGCCAAAGTAGATCAAAAATTTAAAAAATGTTTGAAAAATTAATTTTCCAAGTTATCATGAAAGACAATGAAAAATTCTAGGTAAGGTAACTTCGATAAAAGACCCCCCTACACTTAAGCTAAACATTGTCATCAATGTTTAAGAGCATGGAAGTATAAAAACTTCCCCTACACTTATGACAATGAATAGACTTTGTTTAACCCAAGTTAAGGAAAGGTCAACTATTAGTGAATTCATGTTTAAGCACAAGGTGTCAATGAAAGATCACAATAGTAACGAAGTGAACCGGATACATGGGACTCCTCCATAAGCTCCAAAGCATGAAATGAGTAAGCAACCCTACAAACAACATGAAGACAAAAGAAGGTCTCCCCTACACTTATTGTAACACCCCCAAATTTATATAACTCAATACAGCGGAAGACTCGTTGGTGTTACGGGATAGCACATTACTCACATCATAGACAACGCATAAAAATCACGTTGTTTAATAATAAAGCATTTCCATTCATAATTATCAAAGTTGCATAGGTCCCAAGTCATATTATTTCATACAAAGTTTTACAAAGAATTTGAATGGAAATTATTGTTTAAGTGCGGGCCATGAATTCTTGTCGTTTTTCCGAGAATTACCTTCAAGTACCTGAGATAAAACATGTTAAAAGAAAAGGTCAGCGATAACGCCGAGTGAATTCATAGAGTTTAATAAAATCCATCAATATAACATCGGTATAAAATTATTACCGAAAATCATTTTGTACAAATCATTGTAATAGGCCATAAAATAGCCAAAATCATTTTATACAAATCTTTATCAAATCATAATATAGCCATTTGCCTTAAAAACCATTATACGAATCATTGTCGTTAAAAACATCATACAATACGTTTTGCAACGTTGTATAGATTAAATAAAAACCGTTATATGAATATGGTTATATAAAACCAAAACACGAACATAATATCAATAGTATGACCCCGTATTGCTAGTCAGGCAATACATCATAATTTGATGCGTCTAGTAGTATTTCGTTAGTTTGGATTATTATAAGCCGCATGACATTGTTACCTTACTAAACCAAACAACGGGTAGCTAACCCGATACTCAATTTTCCCATCTAAATTAGCGTGTCGTCACAAAGTTCACGCTGTGGAAATCTTCTCATACATAAATTTGCTTACCAATCAATGTGGCACGACGGGGATCAACAGTCAAGGCGCGAACTGTGGTGATCGTCCCCAAATAGTACTATTAAATGCATAAGCGTCTACCAAATCCCGGTAGTTCACAATTCATTCTAATGGGACTTTTAGTGACATAAGCTAACTTTTAATAATCCATTTAATTTCATCTATCGGGTCCTTTAATCATTTATCGGGTCATACAATCGGGTCATACAATCATTCGGGTCCAATTCAATAAACAAACAATCGGGACAAATGGTGTCCTATTATATAAAAACTAACATGTTATCTCCCTCGCGGGTTTATAAAACATTTCATAAAAACATTTAAAAGAGTGCGAGGCTATGAACTCACGTTGATGTGGGAAGGCGGGTTATCAGCAATTCGGACGTACGATACGTGCTTCAATCACGGAAACCTAGACAAATAATACTCGTCTTAGACTCATGTCCAATGACTTTATAAAAATAACAATTATGTATACATATGATGATTTTATATATATGATGATCAAGTGGGTTTACATATTCTCATTTATTTATTTTAGTGTTATGTGTTGGGAATTTTTCAAGACTAGTTATACTAGTTCAATCTTGTTTATATTTTGAAGTCCAATGGGCCTATTACAAGCCCAATACTATTCATTAGTCCAATTATACTTTTATTATCAGTATTTATACTTTATATGTTGGGCCTAAATGGGTTAAGCCCAATAAGAAAGTTTATAAGTGTTTTAGTCCATTTTGTTGTATTATTAGTCCAATAACGTTAACTTATCCCGTTAATGTCCGTATGTTATATAGTTCGGGTTTTATCGGTTTTTACTTGTTATATATGTTTATATATCAGTATATGAGTTTTATAAAGTTTACATTAGACGGGTCCAACCATCTAAGTTTTATTTAACAAAAACGTTAATTTTACGGTAATAGCCGAAAAAGTCGTAAAAATCATGTTCATAGTTTTATAACTTATAAAACTTAACAAGTTACCATTTTTATAAAATGTCCACTTATTTACCATTGCACATATTTATATAAATGAGTTAGTGGGTTTTTATTCACATTTTATACTATTTTTATTTGAGTGCTTATATAATACTATTATACTTTAATTTCCAAAATCTGATTTTTATTTTCATGTTCACCAAAACTGCCATATCTAGAGTTCTATATGGAGATAGAAGCTCAAATATTTATGACATAAACTACATGATATGTGTTCCATTTAACACTCCTATAGCTACTGTTGAATCGGCTTCTAAGTATTTTCTAAAAATCGTCCAAAACAGTAAACTCAGATTTGCACTCTAAACTTGTTTTGATCATATCTCACTCATTACAATGATTCCATTGCATGGCCAACTCTCACATGTGTACAAGACTCATGTCTTACTGTATATCAATCTATTCAAGTCATTTTACCAGTTTACCATATGATTCTTTATTGTTTTATACAGCCATCTAAATTAAGCAAGATTTTAACCTTGTTTCTTATAGTTTTTCATCTTTTTAATCATATTTATCAACACCAAATCCCAACACAATACTTTTAATCATCATTCATCATCATATACATATACATAAGTAAAAGAAATACAAGATTACATAATCAAAAATAACAAGAGGATGATGAGGACAATCTTTATACCACCAAGTTGATGTAGGTTATGATTTGGACATGGATTTTGATGGAGAAACTTGTGAATAACCAAGACTATCTTCAAGACCACCATTCTTCATGAACACCTTGTGGAAAATCAGCCCTAATACTCCATAGAAACTCCTCCTTGAATGTTAAAACTTGCACCAATCTTCATCTCTTTGAATGGAGATTAACATATGTTAATTATAACATATGTTTGTGGTTAAAATTGATCAAGTGATGGTGGTTTGGAGGTGTAAATGGGACGGCACATAGGGAGAGTGAGAGAGAATTTTGAGTGGATTTGCATGAGAGAAATGAGACTTGTGGGTTGTGTTAGTGGTTTTGTGTTGAGGTGGTGTAGCTTTTAAGCTAAGCTAACAAGTGTTAGCTTAGTTGCTACAAATTGGACACATCATGGGATGTGTGGCTAGTTAGGCCGGTTTTGAGTGGGGGTGGGACAAGTGTCCCACTTGTATCATCCCCATTTATTTACGGGTACTCCTCGATTCTAGTTTCCTCGATTTGCGTGCCCTCGGGTCGTTTTACGAAAAACGTTTTTATAAATTATGAATCAACGACACAAAACGAATCTAATAAAAATTGTCTCATCAAAAACGGAGTTCGAAAACGTAAATACGTAATCCTAGGGTTTCTAGTTTGGTCGTAAAGGACGTTAAAATAAAATCGTAAGTCCTAATCTCTTCTCGTAAATTTGTGAGTTTATGAACTAACACAAATTTAAAATCTCAAAATAATATTTACGGATAAATTTATTTTCTGAAATGTCGGACTGTCACCAAAATGGTGTATGTAAACGTAAGCACGTAACGTTGAATCCTCCGGTTTAGACGTAGTCGACGCTACTTCAAGACGTAAATCCAAATTACTTCCCGAAAATAAGTAAGTTCATATTATAACATTAAAATAATGTTTTTAAATAATACTTGAGAATAAAATATCAACCATAAATTGATGGATTGTCACAGAATTTACCCCTAAATAGGATCTTTGTCCTCAAAGATCTTCTTACTACTCGCTTCTTATAGAGTTAAAGCCATGTGGGTATTTCCTCCACATTCGGTGATAGATGTGTAAACACCCATCTTTTCTACCACTTAATTACAATAATAACCGGACCAAAACGTGTATTTTATGTCTTTTATGTCGGAATTATGCGTGGTTTGTGTTTTTGTTGTGATTTAGGACGAAAAGGTGGAAAGTGGAGAAAACACGGACATTCACGGGCATTTACGGACTTTTATTGAAGAAAAGGATGAAAGATGAAGTCAAGAAGTCAAAAGTGAAAAGAGAACGGAAGTCCACGACCAATTCTGAAGATTTATCGAAGAAAAAGTCAAAAGACGGAAGTTTATCAAAAGCCGAAGAATTCAAGTCTATTTTATTGAAGAATTTAAAGACGAGTTCGAAGAAATCCCGAAGCCAAAAGTCCCTTAAGTCCAAATTTAAAGAAGATTAGAAGAAAAGGACTAATGACACAATTAATGAAGATTAATAAAAGGAGGGACTTAAGCTTGTAATTAAGGAGAAATGAAAGAGGGGAGGAAGCTTCCTTAATCCTCCCCTATAAATAGTCATTAGATGTAAACATTTCATTTTGTTGGCTAAGTGTGACAATTAGTCTTCCACATTTAAATACCTTGTCATTTAATTTCTTGTCAATTTATTTACCTTGTCTTGCACCTTAAATTCATTTAATTTCAAGTAAGTTTTCATTTAATTATTGTCAATCTTTACTTTATCTTGTCAATCTCTTATCTACCTTTCTTAATTTTTGATTTGTTGTGTTTATGTTTATGTTCATGCTTTTATTTTTGATCCAAAGTGGTTTTTGATTATTGTGGTTAAAGTTGTTTAATTTCTTGTTTTTAACTGTTTGTTGATGTTTATTTGTTGATTCGTTACTGTTTAGATTAATCCGTGTGTTTGATTTTGGTTAATTTGTGTTTATATTTACTGTTTCTGTATCTCCTTGTTCTTCGGATAGTTTGTTCTTGTATCTGATCTTTCCAGGAGAAAACTTCCGAATCAAGACAAGGGAGTTGATTCATTCGGAACTTCCAAAGTTCCGAGTCAAGGTTGTTCATCCGGAAGATTTGGGATTAGCAAAAGTTCCGAGCCAATCTTGTTCATCCGGAACATTCAAAGTTCCGGAAGAAGGAAAACTTCCGAGTCAGCTACTGTTCATTCGGAACTTTAAAACTTCCGAATCAAGACCTTCATTCGGAACTTAAAAAGTTCCGGATCAAGCAATTCATTCGGAACTTTCAAAAGTTCCGAATCAACACTTCCGAACGAAGTTCCGAACGAAAGTTCCGAACGAACTTCCGAACGAAACTTCCGAACGAAGAGTTAGTTCCGATTCAATGATTGTTCATTCGGAAGTCTGAACTTCCGAATCAATGGTGACCCAAAACTTCCGAATCAAGGCATAATTTAGAGTTCCGAATCAGCAAAGTTCCGAACGAAGGATTGTTTTGGATAAGTGACATATTCAGATCAATTAGTTCCGGATCTAGGATTTTGGTAATATTCCAAGTGAAGAAGAATCATTTCAACCGAAGGTGACATTTAGGACGAGTGATTGTTCCAAACAAAGGATAATTCCGAATGAGCTGTATTCAGGTTCTTATTAGCTTTTGTCTTTGATTTTTATTTTCAAGCTTTATTTTTCCTGCCTTTTATTTAATTGTACTTTAAGATTATTTGCCTTAGTTTTATTTTAGACTTGCCTTAGTTTTAGTCGCACTTTAAGTTTGCCTTAGATAGATTTTAGTTTTCGTCATTTACTTTAATGCCCTTTAATTTCAGTCACGTTTTTAAATACTTGCACTTTTACTTTAATTAGACTTAGATTTACTTTAAGAGCACCTTTACTTTAATTGTTTTGCACCTTTTAATTTTAAACACTACAACGACACATCTTGTTTCCACCAAAAATAAAGTCACACATAGAGAGCCTAGATCAATTCGATTAGACCACACTTAAACGAACACTTAATCTTCTTACAGGGTGTCAAAACCCTAGTTATCAAATGGCGCCGCTGCCGGCTCTTTTTGTTAAGATCAACAGTTTTCTGTGAGAGACACGTTGCTTTTTGGGATCCGCTCACTTGTGAACGTTATTTTTCTTGCATAAAAAATCCAAAAAATCATAAAAATTAAAAAATTGATAAAAATCCATAAAAATTAAAAATTTCAAAAATCCAAAAAGATTTTATCTTTATTGTATATATATATTGTATTTGTGTTTGGTTTTGTTTTCTTTTGCATTTTCAAGTGTATGCGTACTAGATCTTCTAATTATCAAGAGCCCGAGCCTCAAGAAGATTTAGATATGGCAGGTGTTAACAACAACAACATTCCACTGAACCTCAATAATAATAATAACAACAATGCTCTTCCACAACCCGATCTTCGGACCATGGAGGAACTTTGTCAACCAACCATGTTTGGACGAGGAGGACCGATTGCGCCGATGCAAATCAACGTTCCTGAGTTTTCGTTGAAGCACCACATGATTCAGCAAGTGCAAACAAACCCATTTAGAGGATTGCCTGATGATGATGCCAACAAACACCTCGACAAGTTCATTACAATCACCCAAAGCATGAAGTTGCATGGGGCCACAATGGATGTTCTCCGCCTACAACTCTTTCCACATACTTTATCGCATCATGCCGAGAAATGGTTTGATCGTCTCCCGAAGAATTCTATTCACACTTGGGATGATATGACTCAACGCTTTTTGTCGCGCTACTTTCCACCATCCATGGTCACAAGCCTTCGCAATCAAATCAACGGTTTCATGCAAGACCCTGATGAATCCCTTTTTGACGCTTGGGAGAGATATAATGTCTTGATCGATAGATGTCCAAACCACAACATGCTCCCTGTGACCCTAATTGATACTTTCTACAACGGATTGACTTTTCGAGATCGTGATACGATCAATGCAGCCGCCGGTGGCACATTCATGAAAAGGAGACCCGAGGAGTGTAGAGAGTTAATAGAGAACATGACTACTCATCACAAGAACTGGGATTCCTCTGCTTCTTCTAGGAACAACCCGAGAGTCAATGTTTCTTCAACCTCAGCAAACCCTGAGATGACCGAACTCACCCGCATGATGGCTGAAATGAGCAAAAGTATTACGCTTCTCGCTTCAAACCAACAACAACAACAAGTTAAAGCGGTTGCTAATCCTTGTGAAACATGTGGCGGTCCTCACTCATACACCGATTGTCCTTCGACACAAGGAAATCCGGAAAATGTGTATGCTGCTTATGATAATTATTCACCGGAAAATTACCAAGCTAGACAACAAGGGGATAGAAATCTGCTGAGCTACCGATCCAACAACTACCTTTCACCTGGTTTTTCTCCTCAAAACCAAAACCCCTCCAACAACTACAATAGAAGCAATCAAATCCCACCTCGTGCTTCTAACCCTTATCAACCACCCACCCAACAACACCCACCCATTAATCCCGATGTTGACACCATCATGAGAACTCAAGGTGAGCAAATCAAGAATCTACAGAGCCAAATAATCAATTTGAAAGGAGATATCTTGAAGTAAGGTAATGACATCAGAACCGAGGTTCGTGATAATCTTCAATCCTCCTTCATCACTCAAACAACTGAATTAAAGAATCTGTTGGCTAGTTTCTTGCCCGAAGCTCAACCTTCTTCTTCTTCGGGTTCTCTACCTTCAAACACCATCACTAATCCGCGAGCTAATGTGAGTGCTATAACTACGCGTAGTGGAATTACCATTGTCAATCCACCTGACCCACCACCATCATCTACACCTCCTCCACCACCATGTATCCCTACTCCTCCTACACCTAGTGTTAGTACACCATTACCGTCTCCGCCTCGTCATGACGATGTATCTCGGAAGGACCCTTCAACATCACAACCTTCACCAACTACACCTTCACCGTCCCCCTATCAACCCAGAATCCCGTACCCTTCTCGCATAGGCAAGACCAACGAGCTAACCATGAATGACTGTCAAGTATCGAAATATGTGGATATGCTATCTAAAATGACCATCAACATTAGACTTGTTGAAGCACTTTGCCACATGCCGAAATTTGTCAAAGCATTCAAGGAATTGCTTAGCAAGAAGGAGAAGCTGATTGAACTCGCCAACACACGATTAAATGAAAACTGCTCTGCAGTCCTTCTTAGAGAACTTCCGGAAAAACTTGGAGATCCCGGTCGTTTTGTGTTGCCTTGCGTGTTCAACAAAACTGAAGAATTTACTGCCCTTGCTGATCTCGGGGCTAGTATTAATTTGATGCCACTGAGTGTTTGGAAAACACTATCATTACCCGACCTCATTCCCACAAAGATGACTCTCGAACTTGCAAATCGCACTCTCGCTTACCCCGTTGGTATAGCCGAAGACGTGTTTATCAAAGTTGGCACATTTACTTTCCCGGTCGATTTTGTCGTAGTTGATTATGAAATGGACCCTCGTATTCCTTTAATACTTGGTCGGCCATTCTTGAGAACCGGACGTGCTTTAGTAGATGTGGCCGAAGGTGAGTTAATCTTACGAGTCGGGGATGATTCTAAAGTTTTTAAAATGGGGAAGCTTACAGGCAAATCCTTTGGAGGACGAGAATCAGTGAATATGATAAATGTGCTCGATGACTTTACCGTCTATGACAATCCTCTATTCGAGTCTTCCACTGATAATCCACTCTTTGAAGATAATGTGGATGATTCTCACTCTACTTTGGACGCTTCTCCCATTTATAATTCTCAACCGGTCTTTAATGCTTATGATGATGATTCTAGCTCAGATTCGGATGATTTTGATTGTACTTCTGAGTATCCCGAGCTGCCCACTTTCGATGATTTTGATGAGGTTGATACTCTCTCGAGCGATTCTTCACATGATGAAGATCCTCCGCCAGCACTCGATCCTACTTTGGACGATTATTCATTTGAGGAAGATTTCTCTGAATTTCTCAACACATACTTCCCTCATGAGAGTGATGCTCCTCCTTATGACTTTGAAGATTATCGCCTTGATCCTACTTTGGATTTGAAGCACATTCTGTCAAAGGAGAAGAAACTGGTCGACACCGAAATCTGTTGCACATATGATATGACACCTCTTTGTCCCACTTCTGAGGACGAGGTTGTGCTTCTTTGCGGATCTTCTTCACACTCGGCTGAGCCTGAGTGCTATTTTCCCCTAAAGGAAAAGGTGTTCGACCCCGGTATTGACATCTTTAAGCCATCTCAGTATCCACCTGATGAAATAAAAGGAAAAATCTTTGGACCCATTGAAGACATGCTTACACCACTTCACCCTTGCTCCCACCGTGCTCCATCACTGCTTAAGGGAACCTTGCCTACTCTTCTTTGGCTTGCCTTGTTCGCCTTAAGCTTGTGTTATTTGATGGATGAAAACTATGTCTTTGATCCTGGTGGATATGTTTCATGCTTCTTCCGTTGATGATCAAGGTCGAGTCAGGCTCACGACTCGGTTAACAAAAACCAAGCGCTTCTTGGGAGGCAACCCATGCATCTATCTTTTCGCTTTCTTTACCATAAGTGTAGGGGGGACCCTTTGGATTGCTATTTCCTCTCCTCACTTCTTAATCAGGGATTCGAGCTTCAATGATCCACTCTTGATGATTCTTGACGACCCGTGATTCCGTGTTCCATTATCCCGGTTCTATCCTAAACTCTTTTCGATTCTCTATTTTATATATTTTCTCAATATTAAAATAGGAATCTCTTTAGTTGTCTTTTCCTTAGCGAGATTTAAACAACGTGCACAATGTCCTAAGTGTAGGGGAGTTTACTCCCACATGCTTAAACATTGAGGACAATGTTTATCTTAAGTGTAGGGGGGACTTCTATCGAAGTTAAGTGGTCTTTTCCTTGTATATGTCCTCATTTTAACCGGAAAATCAATTTTTCGACATTTTTCAAAATTTTTGATCTATTTTGGCCTATTAGTTTTTCCCTTTGTATAGTTTATTTTCTTTCCTTATTAGAATAAATGTTTAATAAGTGGTTTTAATTTTCAAACATTGTGAATCTTTTGACTCAATCTGAGTTTACTCTAGCTAGTATCCTTAACGTGTTTAAGTCAAGTTTTGCTAGGCTTTTATATAGGGAGCTATAAAACGCGAAAGTCTTAACTCTCACGGGTTAAGAACAAGAACTTTTCGCAAGTTCCTATAAATGATCCTAGAGAGTCGTTTATCAAGGGAACTTTAAAATGCGATTTCTAAAACTTGAAAAAGTCTAAGAAATTGCAAGATCCTATAGGCGACTCGAAAACCCAAAATTTTGATTTAATAGGCTAAGTATCCACGAGTCTCATTACTTGAGATTTTAAACTGTGGAGAACGAGAGATGATAGAGCCAATTATAAGTTCGGTATTCTTTCGTGAATTTATGTGAGTTAATTATGAGCCTGTTCTCCCATCGCTTGCTAATAATTTATCTGCTAATAAATAAGGTTGTACGATTTGAAAAAGTTACTTAGCTTCTAGCCCCAGATCGTTTAAAAGTTGCTCGGTATGGATTAGAGTTCATAGCCAAGGCATAACTTATTGAAGCGGGACGCGAAGATTGGCGAGTCCGAAAAGGCCCTAACAAGGCATGAGGGCTATATTTTGTTGCTAAAGATCCAAAGTGATGTGAAGAATCATTTATCGAAAATCAATATGAAGGATCGAGACACACGGCGTAAAGCAAAACTCCCCAAAAGTCATGGAGAAGTGTATCCGAAAAGACCCTAACAAGGTATGAGGATAAATAGATCCAAGTCATAAAAGGAGGCGGATCGTTGTATATCAAAGTCCAAAATAAAGATTGGATAAAAATGAAGAAGTCGTGGTCCAAGTATGAATCTCTCAAAACTTCAAGTGAAGAAATTCCTATTATGAAGAGAAGACCATTATTCCATGAACGTCTCTCAAGATTTGAAGTATGAAGTCGCTGCCAAATATCGGTCCGAGAAAGGTCTCAAATCGCGAAACGGGTTATGCCAAGATATGAACTTTATGAGGTCCCGAGAAGCAGTTTTAAAAGATTTGGTCCTTTAGCTAACTATTGATTAAATCGTGCACTTTATTTTCAGACTAAATAACTATCAAAATAAGTCAAACAATGCATCCTCGTGATCATTCAAGACAACAATAAACTATAAGAGATACACCTAGGAATAAGGGAGTCTAAGTGAATAATTGGCCCACATGAGTTCGTGTTAGTTTACTAACTTATAATAACAATGATCTCGTTTTTAAGCTTGGTTTAGAGAAAGTGAAAACTTGAGGATGATGATTATTCATGACATTTCCAAAACCCAAGGTATGCTTTTGATTTCTTTATTTTGTATGATTTTAATTTTCTATCTCTTTAATAAAGGCCAACGTGGATTGATTATGATGAAAAGTGTAATCTTGCTTTGTAACTAATGCATTGCATGAGGACATTGCAATGGTCAAGTGTAGGGGATTTGATAGGTGTGTAAACACCCATCTTTTCTACCACTTAATTACAATAATAACCGGACCAAAACGTGTATTTTATGTCTTTTATGTCGGAATTATGCGTGGTTTGTGTTTTTGTTGTGATTTAGGACGAAAAGGTGGAAAGTGGAGAAAACACGGACATTCACGGGCATTTACGGACTTTTATTGAAGAAAAGGATGAAAGATGAAGTCAAGAAGTCAAAAGTGCAAAAAGAACGGAAGTCCACGACCAATTCTGAAGATTTATCGAAGAAAAAGTCAAAAGACGGAAGTTTATCAAAAGCCGAAGAATTCAAGTCTATTTTATTGAAGAATTTAAAGACGAGTTCAAGAAATCCCGAAGCCAAAAGTCCCTTAAGTCCAAATTTAAAGAAGATTAGAAGAAAAGGACTAATGACGCAATTAATGAAGATTAATAAAAGGAGGGACTTAAGCTTGTAATTAAGGAGAAATGAAAGAGGGGAGGAAGCTTCCTTAATCCTCCCCTATAAATAGTCATTAGATGTAAACATTTCATTTTGTTGGCTAAGTGTGACAATTAGTCTTCCACATTTAAATACCTTGTCATTTAATTTCTTGTCAATTTAATTACCTTGTCTTGCACCTTAAATTCATTTAATTTCAAGTAAGCTTTCATTTAATTATTGTCAATCTTTACTTTATCTTGTCAAGCTCTTATCTACCTTTCTTAATCTTTGATTTGTTGTGTTTATGTTTATGTTCATGCTTTTATTTTGATCCAAAGTGGTTTTGATTATTGTGGTTAAAGTTGTTTAATTTCTTGTTTTTAACTGTTTGTTGATGTTTATTTGTTGATTCGTTACTGTTTAGATTAATCCGTGTGTTTGATTTTGGTTAATTTGTGTTTATATTTACTGTTTCTGGATCTCCTTGTTCTTCGGATAGTTTGTTCTTGTATCTGATCTTTCCAGGAGAAAACTTCCGAATCAAGACAAGGGAGTTGATTCATTCGGAACTTCCAAAGTTCCGAGTCAAGGTTGTTCATCCGGAAGATTTGGGATTAGCAAAAGTTCCGAGCCAATCTTGTTCATCCGGAACATTCAAAGTTCCGGACGAAGGAAAACTTCCGAGTCAGCTACTGTTCATTCGGAACATTAAAACTTACGAATCAAGACCTTCATTCGGAACTTAAAAAGTTCCGGATCAAGCAATTCATTCGGAACTTTCAAAAGTTCCGAATCAACACTTCCTAACGAAGTTCCGAACGAAAGTTCCGAACGAACTTCCGAACGAAACTTCCGAACGAAGAGTTAGTTCCGATTCAGTGATTGTTCATTCGGAAGTCTGAACTTCCGAATCAATGGTTACCCAAAACTTCCGAATCAAGGCATAATTTAGAGTTCCGAATCAGCAAAGTTCCGAACGAAGGATTGTTTTGGATAAGTGACATATTCAGATCAATTAGTTCCGGATCAAGGAATTTGGTAATATTCCAAGTGAAGAAGAATCATTTCAACCGAAGGTGACATTTAGGACGAGTGATTGTTCCAAACGAAGGATAATTCCGAATGAGCTGTATTCAGGTTCTTATTAGCTTTTGTCTTTGATTTTTATTTTCAAGCTTTATTTTTCCTGCCTTTTATTTATTTATACTTTAAGATTATTTGCCTTAGTTTTATTTTAGACTTGCCTTAGTTTTAGTCGCACTTTAAGTTTGCCTTAGATAGATTTTAGTTTTCGTCATTTACTTTAATGCCCTTTATTTTCAGTCACGTTTTTAAATACTTGCACTGTTACTTTAATTAGACTTAGATTTACTTTAAGAGCACCTTTACTTTAATTGTTTTGCACCTTTTAATTTTAAACACTACAACGACACATCTTGTTTCCACCAAAAATAAAGTCACACATAGAGAGCCTAGATCAATTCGATTAGACCACACTTAAACGGACACTTAATCTTCTTACAGGGTGTCAAAACCCTAGTTATCATTCGGTATTTTCTCACAAGTGTCATTCATTACAATACGCGAGTTTCATCAAACCTAACTACGGAAATAAGATCAGGCTAAATGTTGACTTACTTTCTCTATCCATGATGTTCACGGGGTTATGATGAATGCAACTTTTCGCCGATCTAAGCTTTATTAAGAAGAATTTAGATTTTCACTTGATAGACATTTTATCAAGTCAGATTTACGAAACATAATTCACGCAGCTCTTGAAGTCCTAGGGTAGATCCAGCTTGTATGCCTTTCAAACCAATCTTTTTACATCATCTCAATGGTCACATACAACGGGGACTTATATCCCATGATTTGTCAGATCATTAATTCATTTTTCCAAGGTTAAAAGTTTTGGCATAACTTCGCTACCCATCTGGCACTTCAAGATCTACATTTCATATTCACATAACCTCCTGCCCACTATCGGCAGTCAATAATCAAATCCTAATTTTAACAATCATTTTAGATCTCGTGGTTCGAATATTTTTTGGAAGGTTAGGTTCGCCATCATAGGAAACCTTAAACCTAAAAGACATGTCCAACTCACAATGGGTGTATGTCGGGTGTCTTCATCCCAACTCTGGCTTACAAATGCTCTAATATAGACCCTAACAAGATTCGATCTCGATCCTAATACGATGATTATCAATGATAATCCTTCCAAAGGAAAACGATTATACGGTTCATTACCAAAGGTCAATCATTCAAACATAAAACAGCACTTATATTACTTTGCATCGTTACTTTACCTCATCCCTTCGATTGGGGTGGTACATAGTACTCTAATCAAGATTCATTCTTAATGACTTCTGAGCAATTCTCTAGAAATTCAATGCGAAGCGAGGATCTTGATAAAGATGTTCGATACAGGCACACTATGTTTACATAACTCCTTTGCAATTATCATTAACGGGAATGATAACAGCAGATTTGGTCAGTCTGTCGACGATGACCCAAATCGAATCAAATTCAGATGATGACCTTTGCAATAGCTAGACGTTTACTAAGGTATGAGGCGATGTCTGCCTTCATAATTTGCCATTAGTACAACTTCTTCGAAATAAAATATACTTAGTCAGAAATGACATGAATAGAATACTTATACTTAAAAAATTCCAATATGACTACATTTCTAAATCTCCATATTTAGGCAATCACAAGTGGTCTTTTAAAACATTTACCGTCATCGGCTTCTCAATCTTAATGATTCATATTAGTCGCGAATCCCTTTTTATTATCTATATGATCCTTTTTACAAACATTGTTTACTTTTCTATCGTTCGGCAATTTATTTTGCGCCTTCATTATTAAGGAACATGTCCTAATTGGTTCTTTATCTTTTCTACATAATGCGTCGGTATCTATATTCACCTCTCATGATGATATAATTATCATGTCCACAATTCACTCAGATATTCTTTCTATATTATGCGTTAGTAATTACGTTCACCTTTCTTCATATTTTCTAAGTTTCAGTTTCGTCTCATCTATCATTTTTATCAGTTTTACTCAATCCGACGTTTAAAGCGTCGATAATTATTACAATTAATTAAATAATAATTATTAAATTTTTTTATGAAACGTAAACGTAAAAATTTTAAATTTCTTAGTTCGACCAACTATATAAAATGTTCAAAATAAATTTGAATTTAATTAGCAAGATTTTTGTTGATTTATCGAAATAATTAAAATAATTAATAAGATCCGAAAATGTTCGAGAAATCTTTGGTTATACTTTGGTCAAAATTTCTTAGTTGAAAAGCAAAAATTGTCGTTTCAATTGCAAGTCATAGTTTAAATGGTTTGTGTATAAGGGAATAATCCCTTAGAAATCCTTTGTTAAAACATTTGTCAAAACATATTTGCACTTTCTTTTTAGTATATCCCAAAGTCTTAAAAGGGCTCTTGATTTTTAAAGAGTCAATATATTCCATTTTCTATTAATCACACGATCAACTAATATAAAGGATTAAGTCTTAAATCACATATTAATTATTCAAGGTACAGGTTTTCATTGTTCGGCCAATTCAGGGCAGTTTATAAATAATTATTAACTCATTCTTATTCTTATAAACAAACAGATGGTCCTTAATGATCACAAGCATGAATTTATCAAATTACAGCCTACACACGTGATTCACCAAATTTATGAATGCTACATGTGTATTAGTCAATCCAAACGACATCATGGGAAACTTATAATGTTCATTACAAGTTCTGGATGTAGAGATTGGAATAGATAATCTTCTTCGCGGACGCGAAATTGATGATAACCATGCCGAGGATCAAACCTTTAAAACATATGCTAGAACCTTGTAAATGATCGAACAAATTTTCCATTTCGAGTTATGGATATCGTTTTCGATTGTCAATTTACTCAGTTCACAGTAATCTATAAATATAAGGAATGAGAACACCATAGCTCTTCATGATGACGAGCTCGGTAGAATAAAATCTTTCTCCGGCAGCTCTCTCAGTTGTACGGTAATTCCTTTAATTCAGATGGTGCTGACGTACAGTGCACACGCCACAGGTGCAGCACCGAGAATATAATCAAATACCCAATTCAACTTGCCTTAATAGCGAAAGTCTAGGTAATTCACCAGCAAATACTTCCTAAAACTTCAGATAACAGAAACATCTTTAAATAATTTCATATTAGGTTCTTCTAGATTACAATATCTATAACTAGTTCACAACCATTCATAGTATAATTTTAAGTCTAAATGCAGGATATGGACATCCATCAAGAATTATTTAGATTACTTTTGATAATCAACATCTTATCATTTAGGGGAATTCAATTCGAGTTCCCATCAATTAAGACAATGTCGTCATGTCATAATCAATCAATCCATTCTACTGGTACTATCAACTTTCCAGTTTCATTGCCGTCGATAAGATGTGAACTTCTCAAAAGACTAATAATAACTCATAATCCTTCACAAATTCAGGGATATTAGGATACACAACTACTATTAAAAGAGTAAGGTCAAAGCATGATCTATGCGAGAGAATTTCAAATAAGATATAGACGAAAACATTTAATGAATATGAATATATCCCATGTTTTCATAATTTGATTACGCATTCGAAAGCTCCTCGGATCGTTACCCAGGTCATTCAAATATGAAATCTAATCAAAAGAAATGATAAGAACGTCAATACATCCAGTCGGGTATCAACACTCGGTAATCATATACTTTTTCAAAGAATCTTACTAAGGGAGAATTGGACAAGAAAGAATTGTCAATTGTCAAATAAGACAATTTCCATAGATGAGTAAATTTGACTCAAAAGAATAGATGCTACAGGCACATATGTAGGTGTCCCTAACACTATGTCCCTATTTTCACTTCTTGCATATCTCATAAAATTTAATCTTTCTCAATCTTCAAAGAAAATGTAATGTTTATTAACAATTTTATGGTGACTACTAATCAGCCTTGCATGGTCCATTCCAAATTGTATGTAGGCGCGCAATTATATACAATTTCAAGATTAACGATGCAATACTCAGTTCGTCAAAATTTTATCATCATGTTTATAATAAAAACATTTTCATGCTTAATTCTTAAATAAGAATCAAAAATAGATTTACAAAGATTTTCTTTGTTATGAAAACAATTAAGTTTTCCAAAGTATTTTATAAATAACTTCATTTCGATAACGATCACTTACAAATTTCACTTTAAATAATCCATATGGTGATGAAAACCCAATTTTTCTCAAGGGATACTGTTTTATCTTATAAAAATAATGAGTGATCTGCAAAAGAGTGATGAAAAGTTGTTCACCAAGAACAAACTACGTATAATAGGAAATGAGCTTAGCCAAATAATCATGAGGTTCATGACCTTGATGGCACTCAAAAGAATAATTCACAACGTAACTCAAATCGAGATGAGTACTTGTTCAGTAGTTGCATCACTAATACGAACATTAGGATGAAGCAATAAAGGATAGATAACATCGATACATGTAGAATTTAGCAATCAATGGTACTCTTTTCATTAATCACAAACAAGTCAAAATTGTACCGTAACACATTACGTGTCACTATGTCATACAATTCTCAGAACTCATCCTACCAACTGATATCTTAGTTAAGTTATGGATTTTTAAGAGATACCACAGTGAATACTAATCTACAAGAGTTATGGGGGTTCCACCTGTCATGGAAGATCCATCGGTCCCATTTCAGAAGAAGATTTCTTCAATTTATTTCCTGGACACTGGGCATCCTCATCATTGGACAATGGCCTAGGAATAATACTTAACACAAATCAACAATCAACTAAAACCTTATAATTCAATCACAAAACTTAATGACTTATATTAGCAATCTCATATTCCATATGGGTTAAATTTTTCTTTATTCAAGTTTCAACTAATTCATACTCAATGTGATATCCTACATCACTCTTCGATACTTTCAACCTTATTCATAAACCTTAAAAGGGCAATAAAAGCTCGATATGAATCAACACTTAATTTCCAATCCTATAGCTCTTACAACAACAATTATCAAATGAGTCACTAGTATGAAATGACTCGATCAGTCAATTAGACTTCTCGGAAAGGTACTAGTGGCATGAGACTTTTGGGTAATGATTCCAATGACAGCCTCAAGTGCAACATTCACCCTTTCGATTTCAAATTTAAGAATTGGATGACAACGAATCAGATGACATCTTTCTAGGTGGTAACGTTTTGTCAAACTCCACTCTATAAGGAAAGATCATCATGTCATCGATATCATATTTAATCTCGCCTATTCTTCTTCAAGATCATAATCAACTAATATCTACATTTCTACAAATATCAACCATTTGTTGGGATCATAAATATCCACAACTTGGTTTAGATCTAGGATACCTAGAATTCCTACGAGAATATCTTCGATTAATTTACTAAGGTATTTAGGGTTTCTTGTGACAATCTACGTCGTATAAATACCTAATATAAATATCAAAATAATCATCAAACAATCATGTAATAAAATTACATCATATATATATAAACCAAGTTATATATATTAAAATAACACTTCTCAGTCTGGCCTTGTCGGTAACTCGGGAATCCTTCGGCACAGTTATAGTCAAAAGATTTTTAGACATTTTTAGAAAAATGTTTATAGTTAAAAGATTTTGAAATGTTTTATTCAAAGCCTTGGTTTTAAAAATCTTTCGTTCTCTATAACGAGAGCTCTGGTACCAAACTGTAACACCCCCAAATTTATACAACTCAATACAGCGGAAGACTCGTTGGTGTTACGGGATAGCACATTACTCACATCATAGACAACGCATAAAAATCGCGTTGTTTAATAATAAAGCATTTCCATTCATAATTATCAAAGTTACATAGGTCCCAAGTCATATTATTTCATACAAAGTTTTACAAAGAATTTGAATGGAAATTATTATTTAAGTACGGGCCATGAATTCTTGTCGTTTTCCCGAGAATTACCTTCAAGTACCTGAGATAAAACATGTTAAAAGAAAAGGTCAGCGATAACGCCGAGTGAATTCATAGAGTTTAATAAAATCCATCAATATAACATCGGTATAAAATTATTACCGAAAATCATTTTGTACAAATCATTGTAATAGGCCATAAAATAGCCAAAATCATTTTATACAAATCTTTATCAAATCATAATATAGGCATTTGCCTTAAAAACCATTATACGAATCATTGTCGTTAAAAACACCATACAATACGTTTTGCAACGTTGTATAGATTAAATAAAAACCGTTATATGAATATGGTTATATAAAACCAAAACACGAACATAATATCAATAGTATGACCCCGTATTGCTAGTCAGGCAATACATCGTAATTCGGTGCGTCTAGTAGTATTTCGTTAGTTTGGATTATTATAAGCCGCATGACATTGTTACCTTACTAAACCAAACAACGGGTAGCTAACCCGATACTCAATTTGCCCATCTAAATTAGTGTGTCGTCACAAAGGTCACGATGTGGAAATCTTCTCATACATAAATTCGCTTACCAATCAATGTGGCACGACGGGGATCAACCGTCAAGGCGCGAACTGGGGTGATCATCCCCAAATAGTACTATTAAATGCATAAGCGTCTACCAAATCCCGGTAGTTCACAATTCATGCTAATGGGACTTTTAGTGACATAACCTAACTTTTAATAATCCATTTAATTTCATCTATCGGGTCCTTTAATCATTTATCAGGTCATACAATCGGGTCATACAATCATTCGGGTCCAATTCAATAAACAAACAATCGGGACAAATGGTATCCTATTTTATAAAAAATAACATGTTATCTCCCTCGCGGGTTTATAAAACATTTCATAAAACATTTAAAAGAGTGCGAGGCTATGAACTCACGTTGATGTGGGAAGGCGGGTTATCGGCAATTCGGACGTACGGTAAGTGCTTCAATCACGGAAACCTAGACAAATAATACTCGTCTTAGACTCATGTCCAATGACTTTATAAAGATAACAATTATGTATACATATGATGATTTTATATATATGATGATCAAGTGGGTTTACATATTCTCATTTACTTATTTTAGAGTTATGTGTTGGGAATTTTTCAAGACTAGTTATACTAGTTCAATCTTGTTTATATTTTGAAGTCCAATGGGCCTATTACAAGCCCAATACTATTCATTAGTCCAATTATACTTTTATTATCAGTATTTATACTTTATATGTTGGGCCTAAATGGGTTAAGCCCAATAAGAAAGTTTATAAGTGTTTTAGTCCATTTTGTTGTATTATTAGTCCAATAACGTTAACTTATCCCGTTAATGTCCGTATGTTATATAGTTCGGGTGTTATCGGTTTTTACTTGTTATAGATGTTTATATATCAGTATATGAGTTTTATAAAGTTTACATTAGACGGGTCCAACCATCTAAGTTTTATTTAACAAAAACGTTAATTTTACGGTAACAGCCGAAAAAGTCGTAAAAATCATGTTTATAGTTTTATAACTTATAAAACTTAACAAGTTACCATTTTTATAAAATTTCCACTTATTTACCATTGTACTTATTTATATAAATGTATTATATGAGTTAGTGGGTTTTTATTCACATTTTATACTATTTTTATTTGAGTGCTTATATAATACTATTATACTTTAATTTCCAAAATCTGATTTTTATTTTCATGTTCACCAAAACTGCCTTATCTAGAGTTCTATATGGAGATAGAAGCTCAAATTTTTATGACATAAACTACATGATATGTGCTCCATTTAACTCTCCTATAGCTACTGTTGAATCAGCCTCTAAGTATTTTCTAAAAATCGTCCAAAACAGTAAACTCATATTTGCACTCTAAACTTGTTTTGATCATATCTCACTCATTATAATTATTCCATTGCATGACCAACTCTCACAAGTGTACAAGACTCATGGGTTACTATATATCAATCAATTCAAGTCATTTTACCAGTTTACCATATGATTCTTTACTGTTTTATACAGCCATCTAAATTAAGCAAGATTTTAACCTTGTTTCTTATAGTTTTTCATCTTTTTAATCATATTTATCAACACCAAATCCCCACACAATACTTTTAATCATCATTCATCATAATATACATATACATAAGTAAAAGAAATACAAGATTACATAATCAAAAATAACAAGAGGATGAGGAGGACAATCTTTATACCACCAAGTTGTTGTAGGTTATGATTTGGACATGGATTTTGATGGAGAAACTTGTGAATAACCAAGACCATATTCAAGACCACCATTCTTAATGAACACCTTGTGGAAAATCAGCCCTAATACTCCATAGAAACTCCTCCTTGAATGTTAAAACTTGCACCAATCTTCATCTCTTTGAATGGAGATTAACATATGTTACTTATAACATATGTTTGTGGTTAAAATTGATCAAGTGATGGTGGTTTGGAGGTGTAAATGAGACGGCACATAGGGAGAGTGAGAGAGAATTTTGAGTGGATTTGCATGAGAGAAATGAGACTTGTGGGTTGTGTTAGTGGTTTTGTGTTGAGGTGGTGTAGCTTTTAAGCTAAGCTAACAAGTGTTAGCTTAGTTGCTACAAATTGGACACATCATGGGATGTGTGGCTAGTTAGGCCGGTTTTGAGTGGGGGTGGGACAAGTGTCCCACTTGTCTCATCCCCATTTATTTACGGTTACTCCTCAATTCTAGTTTCCTCGATTTACGTGCCCTCGGGTCGTTTTACGAAAAACGTTTTTATAAATTATGAATCAACGACACAAAACGAATCTAATAAAAATTATCTCATCAAAAACGGAGTTCGAAAACGTAAATACGTAATCCTAGGGTTTCCGGTTTAGTCGTAAAGGATGTTAAGATAAAATCGTAAGTCCTAATCTCTTCTCGTAAATTTGTGAGTTTATGAACTAACACAAATTTAAAATCTCAAAATAATATTTACGGATAAATTTATTTTCTGAAATGTCGGACTGTCACCAAAATGGTGTATGTAAACGTAAGCACGTAACGTTGAATCCTCCGGTTTAGACGTAGGCGACGCTACTTCAAGACGTAAATCCAAATTACTTCCCAAAAATAAGTGAGTTCATATTATAACATTAAAATAATGTTTTTAAATAATACTTGAGAATAAAATATCAACCATAAATTGACGGATTGTCACACTTATCTTCAAAGTCTATACCCTTATTGCTAACCTACAACACTCTAAACCTAGTTATACGACGCTTGAGTTAATGAGTCTCTAGCTCGACTCGTCCCACACTTAAAAGTGTCTAAAACCTATCATGGAGAAGAAAAAATTTTGCACCTTTTTTTTTAAAAAAATCTCCATAATAAGGTAAAACAAGTTTTCATTTATCAAAACTCCATAAATATCCCCCAGGATCAAATACATAATTACCATCCCACTTCTAACATAAATCCACAACTAACTTCCCAAGCAACGGTGAAAAGAATGATGTGTTGTTTTCCAACATGGTGGCCCATATGTTCTTCACAAGGTGATAGGATAAAACTCTCAAATCTTTCACAAGTTTTCCTTTTGTTGCATCAGGCGGATACTGAGATGGTTTAGCAAGCTCTATGCCAGGATCAAAAATCCGTTCCTTGATGGGAAAACAACAAGTGTTGGTTGCCTTAGAAGACTCTCCCTTGTAATTCACATGGTGAGAGAAAGGTTGTGGAGGCATGGGTAACAACAAGCTCTTGGAAGGAACCATCATGGTTTGTTTTCCATTTTCACATGAAAGGGTTGAAGTGGACAAGGAAATAGGTAAAAGATCTTCATGCAAAAGAGATTCTAGATATAGGATGTCCCCCTCCTCATCAAGATAACCAAGAGTGTACTCAAAAGATATATCCTCCGCTAAAAACTCATCACTCTCATCCATTATAGAATCCGCCGCATCACCATAAACATCATAGATTGGTCTATCAAAAATTGGTGATTCCTCAAAACCCAAGGAAGTATGATCATCAACAAATGGAGAGTCACAAGTAGAAAGCTCATCATCACTATAGTCATCATATGTTGGTGTATCACAAAGAAGAGATTCTCCATCACTAAAGTCCTCATGAATATGGTTATCATTGTGGAAAAGTGGATTGTCATATGGGGTTTCACCAAAGTTTAGCTCTTGATGTTCATGAAAATCCAAGGATGAAGTAATGGAAGCAATGGTCTCAACATGAGGTAAATCATAATCTCCACTTGAGCAAGCTTCATAAAAGTATTAATCACAAACATCATCAAGGATATCATCTTGTGTTTCCTCCTCATGCACAACATCAATATGTTTTACCGCTTCGGGCTCATTAGACTTTTTAGACAACTTCCCCATGTTAAATACAACTCTCTCATCTCCTACCCACATTGTAAGTTCTCCTTACGCCACATCTATTAAAGTACGACCCGTTCTCAAAAATGGCCTACCAACAATCAAAGGTACTCTAGGATCCATATCATAATCTACTACCACAAAATCCGCGGGAAAGGTTAATCTATCAACCCCAACAAAAACATCTTCCGCAATTCCCACCGGATAAGCTATAGTACGGTTGGCCAACTCAAGAGTCATCTTAGTAGGAGTGAGCTCGGGAAGTGAAAGTCTCTTCCAAACCGATAATGGCATGAGATTTATGCTTGCTCCTAAATCCGCTAAAACCATACAATTTTCCACCCCCGGGAAATTGCACGGAATCAAAAACCTCCCCGGATCTCCAAGCTTAGTAGGCAACTTCTTAAGCAAATCCGCGGAAAAATTTTCATTCAAGGAAGCATTAGGCAAATCCACCAATATCTCCTTGTTAGAAAGTAAGTCCTTAATCATTTTAGCAAACTTAGGCATATTGGCTAAAGCTTCCGCAAAGGAGATATTGATGTTAAGTTGCTTGAACATCCTCAAAAAGTTTGAAACTTGGATATCATCCTTGTTCTTAAGCTTTTCTTTTCTCAATCTTGATGGATAAGGAAGACTTGGTTTTGATTGTGGTTGAGTGGTTGATGAAGGAATTTCCTTATTGAGTTCTTCATGAGTAGTTGTGGAAGTGGGAGAAATGGGAGAACTTGAAGATGGTGAACTAGATGTAGAAGGCTTGTCACATGTAGGAACAAAAGTGGGTGGAACAATAGGAGTTTCAGGAGGTGAAGGATCCTTTGTTGTCTTTCCACTTCTCGTTGTAATAGCATTGACATTTACCCTTGGGTTTGTTTGTGTGTTGGATGGTAAAGCCCCTTGTAGTCTTTGATTATAAAGCATCATAAACTTCTTATTTGTGTCTTCATGCATTTCTCTCATTCTTCTCTCATGAGCTTCATTCATTTCTCTTAATCTCTTCTCATTAGCTTGGAACCTCCTTTCATGCTCTTGATTCATTTTGTGAAAAAGCTCAATTGTCTTATAATCTTGTGGCACATTTCCTTGAAAACCTTGGGGTTGGAAAGGTGGAGGTTGATTGTAAAACCCTTGGTTGTTGCCTTGAAAGGTATTTCCTTGATTGTTAAAGGTATTTGGTGGTCTATAGTTATTCCATTGGTAAGGTGGTCTTTGCCCTTGATTCCTTTGTAACACTTGAGGAGGATTTTGTTGAATTTGGGTGGGTGGTTGGGGTGGAAATCCCGGTGGAGTAAGGTAATTTTGGGACTTGTAAGAAAGGTTATTTGGATTGATATTTGGCTTGAAGTGTTCACGATGTTTCTCTTGGTAAGCATAACATTCCCCTTGATAACCTTGCACCTTATCACATTGTTCATAGGAATGGGGACCTCCACAAGTTACACAAGAAAGAGTAATGGAATGCACATCATTTGAAGAATTGTTCAATGAAAGGCTATTAATGGCTTAAATCATTTCTTGTTGTGCCTTAAAACTCATCTCATGATCCCTATCTATCTTTTGAATGATCTCTTGGTGACACTTGAGGAATTGGTTATCACAAGGTGTTTGAGAATTGTTTTGGATAACATGAACCCTCTCTTCAAATTGAGTGTTTGTTTGAACCATTGCTTTGGTCTCAATGATGTCCAAAGCCTCTTGAATGGATTTAAGAAGAATATTCCCTCCCGCGGAAGCATTGAGTGAATCTTGGTGATGAGGTTTAAGGCCATCGTAGAAATTATTGATTTGGTGAACTTCATCCAATCCATGATTAGGGCATCTCCTCAATAACTCTCTAAACTCCTCCCAAGCATCACTAAAGGTTTGACTAGGTTTTTGTTGAAAGCCTATAATTAAGTTCCTCAAAGCCGTGGTCTTAGATGGGGGAAAGAACTTGTTCAAAAACTTAGTGGTGAAACCATCCCATGCGGTGATACTATCGGGTGGTTGCGTGTCTAACCAATGCTTAACGGGTCCCTCTAGTGAAAATTGCACCAATATCAACTTAATAGCAACATGTGGAACTCCATTGTACTTAATGGTATTGCAAAGAGCAAGGAATCTCTTAAGGTGATCATGAGGATTATCATTCTTGTGACCATAGAAAGGTGTGTTTGAAACCAAGGTAATCATAGCCGTTTTTAGCTCAAATGAATTTGCGGGAATGTCGGGAATCTTGATAGCATCAGCATATCCGTGAACATTGGATTGCAAACGTTCCATCAAAGAACGATTATCAACAGCCATGGCTTCTTGTTGTGGATGAATCAAAGCACGATTCTCGTGATAGGCTTGATGGACGGTGGTGTTCTTACTCTTTCTCTTTTTCTTCCTTTTCGGAGGAAGAGGTTGTACACCAATCGGTATTTGTGCACGCCCGCGAGTGAGCATGCAACTCAATACGAGGAATGAGAGAGAAGCTCTCGTGTGACTTTGAAGAGAAAAGGATTATCCTCTTCTAGTTTCAATATGAAATATCCACAAGAAAATAATAATATACGTATGTACTACTTGGGTGCAAGACCCCCAATGAAGCCTTCCTTCTTAGAATACTCACAAGTGAACTGGGGGTTAGGTGGCGCGAAGCACTTAAGTACCTATTGACCCTTAGATGGCATTTTATAGAACATCGCCTTTCTATTCACTTAATTGTTTGTATTCTTCGAATTGTTGCTTATTGGAAGTATTTATCTATTCTTGCTTTATTTTGTTTGATCGATACACGTGTAAAGGACCGGAACACCCCTCAACACGGTGTTTTGCCTTGGCAATACTTATGGAAAATATGTGAATTGGTTGTTCTTATACGTATACGTATTTACTTATAATAATATATAGAAAATATTTTTGTATTTATGAGTTTTTAAGAGAAAATACTATATGTACATAAAAACCGAGAGAACCCAATAATATATATTTTTGGGTGCAATCTCTTAGGAAAAAGATTGCTTTTTGGATTTTTTTATTTGTTTGGTCAATTCTTTAGGAAAAGAATTGTTTTGTTATTTTTTTAGTTTTTATATATTTTTATATTTTTGATTTTTTATTAGTTTTTTTATTTATGATACGTAAAAATAACGTTCACTAGGTGAAGGATCCCAAAAGCCAATGAAAACCGTCAATCGATAGTCTATCGTAAAGTCAAAGAACCGGCAGCGGCGCCATTTGAAATGTATATAGTTGAAGTTCGTTTTTCTCAGTTCTTAACAAATTGAAAGTCCTAACAAGATCGGGTTTTTAATTGTTTTTGGTTGGTAAATTTTTTTTGATATTCAATTGCTAATTCAAACAAAGCCTTGCCAAAATGAAAAATACCGTCTACTTATATGTAAAACAAAGTGCACATACCAAGTTTTTATTCAATTAAAATGCTAAATGTAAATTCCACAAACTATAAGGACTGGAAATGTAAATTCTATGAAATATAAATGCCAAAAATGTAAAGTCAAAAAATCAAAGGACTAACTATGCAAATTCAGTTAACTAAATGGACTGAAAATGAAAATTTAACAGACAAGTAACTAATTTTAAACTAATTGCAAACTGCCTAACTACTTTTGAACAAATCGGAAAATACAAGGACTGATTTTTTGAAAACCCTAATTACTTGGAAAGTTTAGCTAAGATTGAAAACTGCTTAATACCAAAAGGACCAAAATGCAAATTTTAAAACTATTTTAACAAAAACGGGTTCTAAACTTCAATAAGCTCGTTTGAGCTTATTTCTCAACCAAATTAGCTCAAACCAGTTGCAAATGACTTAAAATTGAAAGTTAGCTAGACCTATCCAAGGAATTAAGCTGAAAGTGACTAGAACTCTGATAAGCTAAATTCAATAAGCTCTAATTAAGCTACCAATTAAGCTAGACTTGCACTACTTGATTTTAATGAAAATTCTTATTAAACAGCTCAAAAGAAAGACGGGAAATCAAGTCTCAAAGAAAATGATCAAGTAATAAGCCCTGAATCTGAAAATAAGCCAAAATTGTGCTTATGTTGACTTTCGTTGACTAGAATTTTCAAAAAGCTCAAAATCACAAAACCTACTCAGGAACACTATTGGAATGGAAATGTGAAAGAAAATCAGCTAGTTTATGAAGTGGAAAATGAGATATAAGAAATCAGTTTGGGTTTTACTACAGGGAATTGCATTTGCTCTAGTGCTTATTCTTTGGCTTATTTCTTACTCAATTCTAGATACTGTACAATTTCCTTATACACATTTAAAGTTCATATGTTGAGTGAGAAATGAGCACTGGTTTGAAAAGATTTCATCAAGTAACAAAGAAATGCCAAGCATTTGAAAATCAATACTTTCTAAAAGTTTACTTGTTAAAAACTGACCCAAACCTTTTTTATGGCCAATTGCCTTTTTGACCAAATTCTTGACTAGTAAATGAGTAAAAACTTGTTATAATGACCTAATGACTTGAAATGAACCAATATTTGCCAATTACTAACACTTGAAAAGCCTTTACAAGCTACTACCAAACACCACTTATCTGATCCATTTCAAACTTTTATGAAGGAGTTTAAAGCAATTGATTAGTCTGAGTGAAGATTGATATCACACTAAGTTCAATAGCTGAAATGAAGTGAATTTGAACTAGTTACAAGCAGTTAAACCAACAAGTACTCAAAATGATTTATAAATCTAAAAGGACTGATGAAATGTGAAAAACAGGACAAGTTCTAAGGCTATAAGCAAGATTAAGCTACACTTAAGCTACAAAATCACTGAAACCAGATAAGATACAAGCTAAACAACTTTTATCATGCAATCAATCAAGATTTAACTAGGAATAAAGCATGCATTCAACACTTGAGTGGAAATAGAAACTCAGAAAGTAAGACCTTTTAGCTTAGGCCTCATTTGGGGAGTAGAGAAGCACTGAGCTCTCTAAACTAGTGCTAACCACCACCTTAGCACTAGAACACATCAAACAACTACCAATCAACAACTATCTATCACCAAATCCCCATTAATGGACTGAAATGCTTCAAAATCTGCTAGAACTGGAACTTGGATGAAAAGAACAGGTACAACAGCTACAATCTTCACAACTAGCCAATTATGATCAAGTGATGATCATAACTAACTAATAACAGCAACAGGATAACAATGGTGCAAGTATAAACAGTGATGAAGAAGGATGAAATGAATTTTTATTGATTGAATTGAGTAAGTAGTTACAAATGCTGGTATGTTTGTTACAACTACTAACAGACTCAAGAGTTTGTCAGACTCTTGAGTTATTAAGCTACAACTAAGCTGAGAAGAGAGAAAAACTAAAAGTGTGTGTGATTTCACACTTTTCTACCATACAAGAAATGAGAGCTAAACTATGGTATTTATAGACTACAGATGTGAAGTGGTTGGGATTGGTGACGTATTGGAACCAATTAGAAGCTTCCACGTGTAACATTCAGCTCAATAGAATTTTGCAGGTGAAGAACAAGTTTGGGGTTTTTTGATTGGGATGATTTCATGTTAATTGACTGTGACCATTGTATTCGTCTCTTGAAAACGATCACTTTTGATGTTTACATCATCTTCTGAAATTGCCTCTAGCTCAAACTCGTTCCTGGTAATATACGTTGAAGAAGATGACACGTGGCAAGATTATATTGGATATGGGAGTGTCACACGGATCATTATCTGCTTTGTGAAATATGATTGGTGGGTTGGGGTACTGTTGGGATACGCCCACTTAACATCTCTCCTATTAATTACCAATCCAGCTGGCAATCCACTTCCTTCCAATACTCTCTTCTGATTGGTCTATTTGCTTGCACACGGATTGAACTTGAATATAACTTCCAAAGTTGGCAGAATTAGCCCTTGTACTTGGCAGAATATGGTTTTAAGCTAGTATCTTCATTTCTTTGGCATAAATGATCCTTCAAACTTCATTCTTGAACAAATTTGATCCCTTTGACTTAGTTGACTGAAAGTTGACCAGATTTGACTTTAATCTTGACTTTGTCATATTTACACTTTTGCTCCTTCATCTTTGGCAGATTGTCAAGATAGGTCCTTTGTCTTCAAAGTCTTGTCACTTTTGATCCTTCTTTGTCTTTTTCATCAAATTAAGCTTGATTTTCCTTTGTTTGCTTGAAATTGTATCCTTCTTACCTATTTGAGCACAAACACAAAACATACCACATAATTCCGCTTTATAGCACAAAGTTTAGGTATTTTTCTTGCGTTTTAGGGTGATTTGTTGATAAATTGATATGAGTTTTTGCTCATATCAAGAATATACTATAGGCTTTTGTGATCGGTGAATACCGTACACTTGGTGACATAAAGATAATTGATGGATTGTAACACACGACTATATATGATATAGAAAAGTAGATGAAGATTAAACCAAAAAAGAAAGATTAGATTGGATGAAGGAAAAAAGAAAAACAAAGAAGATGTGAATTCCTAGTGAGAGAAACACATACGTTTCTCTCTCTAAAACAAATGAAATGAAAAAACACACACACAAATGAGGCTTAGGAGGCCTTTTATACTAAGTAGTAAGTGTTTAGGAGGCCTTCCTCATTTGTGTGTTCGGGACTAAATCCCGTTACATAAACATTAATAACTAAGAACTCTCGACACCGTTGAATAGTATTTTTCACGAGCTTCGCAACGGTATATTATATGACCATCACTTTAAATACGGCTAACAATCTCCCCCTAAGGGGTGGTCATGTAATATGTGACTTCACTTCGTTGGTGTTGCAGACTTTGAAGCTTGTTGCTTTGAGAGTTCTTTCATAGTTCCTTTCATGACTTGTGATCTTGGATCTTTGATCTTTGCCTTGACTTGATCTTGTAACTTTTCCAGCTTGTGTTCTTGTGTCTTTACCCACATACTCATGTTTTTAGTTGACATGAAAGCTTGTTAACAATCTCCCTTGATAATCAGAGTATCGGAAGTCTTTGTCTTTAGATGTTCTTGAGCTTTCTTCAATAATCCTGAATATGTGGCCTTGAATTGCGACTCTTGAGATAATGCCACCGTTTGCATTCCACCGGTTTCCCGTTATACAGTACGAATACTGTACCTGTGATCAGGTAAGTTCAAAGAACTTCCTTGACAGGATTTCCAGCTGTGGTAGCCGTTCTCAATACTTGAATATATCGAAAGATAATTCAAAGTAAGGAGTGAATCATGCAGTTCCATTCTGCTGATTAGGTCGTCAATTCACTTTCCTGGAACAAGTCTGAATCAATTAAGAATCAAACCATCGTTGCTTTCCAGTTGACACAAGTTTGATTCATATAGAATCGCACAAGTTACCTACCGCAGTGCTGTTTGATGATGACACTGGAAGGATTTCCATTCGTCACTGTAAATACTGAAAAGTATTACTCTGAATGTTCTGGCAAGATCATAAAGATATTGCGTCGAGACCTGGAACGAGTTTGAATCAATTAAGAATCAAACCACTGTTGCTTTCTAGTTAACATATGTTTAATTCAAGTGAATCTTACATATGACCTACCGCAGTGCTGTTTGATGTTAACACTGGAAGGATTTCCATTCATCACTGTGAATACTAAAGAGTATCACTCTGAATGTTCTAGCAATACCACAAGGATAGAGCGTAGGACTCTGTAAATCATCGCTTGTGTTCTAATGATGAACAACAATTGATCTATGGAATAAGTGTCCTAATGAGATTTTTTGATGAATCTCGTTGGCTCTAGACTCTATGAGTGCACGTTTATTTGGTGATCGGAGGCTGGAGCAGACTGCCACCTATTCAATATCTACTATCTCGGAGTAAGAAAGTTGATAGAAATGAGTTGAACTCCGTGACAATAAAACAAACTTCTTTTGAGAGAAGCTTGAGTAGGCTGGGAAGGGTTGTGCATTGCATCACTGGGTCCATGATGCTTTGTCTTCAGTATCAGAAATCATCAAAGTGATTCTGATAATAGATGTATTGACCCGGTTTCTGCCTAAGTTGTATGGAGGGCTTCTTTCTTTACACCCTTTATCCTTACATTTCTTTTTCATTCTTCAACCCCTTCAATGCTTACCAAGACGTCATAACTAGCACCTTGTTGTGATTGTTCCAGTGCTAGCTTAAGTCATTAGTCGGCATTATTCCCATACACTCAACTACTCCATCTTTCCTAAGGACTTCTATTTTCTAATGGATTGTCCCTGGGAAGATCCCTCCGGTTCTGGTTGGATCATAGGACGAATACCTAACCACCTTTTGACACCAATACCATCGTGAATTTATGTGTTGAAGGGTATAGATATCGTAACCAGAAAAATCATTTGAAAATGCAGGCAAGGTGTTGATGAAATCAATGTTTACACCTTGAAAGTTTTCTATGTCACCGAAAACGCTCCCCCTACATATGTGCATCATAAAAGGAGAGATTTTTGCACATATTAGGAAGAGAAAGCACTTATATCAAAGATCTTATTCAAGATAACACATTTTAATCACTATTCTCCCCCTCAAAAATTGCATGAAATTGAATTTTTTGTGAAACTAGTGATGAAACTTGGAGAGAATAATGTGTCATGAAAGTTTGGAACAAATGTTTATAAAAACATTATACTCCCCCTCGAAAAGAGATTGTATTTAAATAGGGGAGTATATGAGCACATTGTTTTGAAATACTTTGAAAAATTGTGCTCAAAAGTCCGAGAAAAATTGTGTTCATGAGCTTAAAACTTTGAATGTTTCGATATAAGCTCATGACCGAGAAAAATGAATTTCTCGTTGTTGAGGATAAGTCAAAGACTTTCCTTTATCTAGGGACCGGGTTATAGTCTGGCATGTGACTATAAGCCATTATGAGAAGAAAAATAGAAAAGACATGTTTTGAAAACATTGGAACTCTCATTCGAACTTTATGTACGTACCCGTGTCGTTATTGAACAACATTTCTAAGCACGTCCATATTATCGATGCTGAGAGACATGTCGGAGAAGAATATTTTTGGTATTTTTTTTGAAAGGTTTTCTCATTTTTTATTTTGTTTTTATAGGTTTTATATTTTTTGTATTTTGATTTTCTGATAGATATATACAAGATTACTGCGAATGTGCAAGACGTTCAAGTTCATCAGGAGTGAAACTACGCATACCAAGTCGACGAACCAAGAATTCAAATCTGTCTTGAGAAAGAGCTTTGGTGAAGATGTCGGCTAGTTGGTAGTCCGTCTTGACAAAGAACAGTTCGATCGTTCCTCTTTCCACATGCTCCTTAATGAAATGGAATCGGACAGCGATGTGCTTGGTCTTGGAGTGTTGGACCGGGTTGCAGGATATGGCTATGGCTGATTGTGAATCACAATAAATAGGGACTTTGTTAAAGTAAAAGCCATAATCCGTGAGTTGTGTTCTCATCCAAAGGACTTGAGCACTACACACGGATAGAGACACATATTCTGCTTCCGCGGTTGACAACGCCGTACAGTCTTGTTTCCTTGATGACCAGCTCACTAGCTTCTCGCCTAAGAATTGTGCTCCACCGGAAGTGCTCTTGAATGTATCATGACACCCTGCATGATCGGCATCTGAAAAGCCAGTGAGATTAAAACCAGAATCCTTCGTATACCAGAGACCCATGTTAATGGTTCCCCGGAGATAACGAAAGATCCTTTTAACCTCCTTGAGGTGTTTCTCGGTTGGCTGAGCCTGGTACCGAGCACATAAACAAGTAGCATGCACAATGTCCGGTCTGCTTGAGGTTAAGTACATAAGGGACCCGATCATACTTCGGTATTTTGTAGCATCTACAAATGTCCCTTTCTTATCCAAATCAAGCTTGTGTTTAGTGTCCATTGGAGTACCAATAGGATCACAGTTATCCATACCAAATTTCGTTAGAATCTCAAGCACATACTTGGACTGATTTATGAAAATACCACGGGGGGATTGGTGAACTTGGAGACCAACAAAAAACGTCATTTCCCCCATCATGGACATTTCAAATCGACTTTTCATAAGGTCGGCAAATAATATGGAATATTTTGGGTTAGTAGAACCAAATATAATATCATCAACATAGACCTGAGCCACCAAGATGTCGTTGCCGTAGTGCTTGATAAACAACGTTGGATCAATAGTTCCTTTGCTGAAGTGATTTTGTAGAAGAAATGATGATAATTCGTCGTACCATGCCCTCGGTGCTTGTTTCAAACCATAAATTGCCTTTTTCAACTTGTAGACATGGCTTGGATGTTCAGTATTGATGAAACCTTCAGGTTGACATACATACACATCTTCTTTTAACGGCCCATGCAAGAAAGCCGTCTTCACGTCCATTTGATACACTGTGAATGATTTGTGTGCAACGTATGCCAAGAAAATCCTAATAGCTTCCATCCTAGCAACCGGGGCGAAGGACTCGGCGAAATCAATTCCCTCCTGCTGTTTATAACCTCTCACAACTAACCGAGTCTTGTTCCTAATGACCGTTTGCTCCTCATCCATCTTGTTTTTGAATAACCATTTCAGGGTAAGCGGATCGATATTGTCTGGTCGAGGTACTAACTCCCATACATCGAGTCGGATGAACTGATTGAGTTCTTCTTGCATAGACTCAATCCATGATGCATCGGTCATTGCTTCTTTCACACTTGCTGGTTCCATTGTGCTGACTGATAGTGCATAGATACACATATCACCATCGGTACGCAGCTGATTTCGTGTTGAGACCGGTCGTGAGAGATTGCCAATCACTTGAACCAAAGGATGATTCTTAGTCCATTTGTGTTCATGTGGAAGTGTATGAGAAACTTGATGCGAGCTCGACGGATCCACATATGGTGCTGAAGGCTGAGTGGTGCTTGTGGAAGCCGCAAATGGATTAACAAACTCGTGTTCGTTGAGCATCGCATTGTTTGTATTTTCAGCAACTATTTCATTCTGAAGATGAACATGAGTAGGAATTTGCTGAGAATGTTGTTGAGTTGCGTCAGCAATCGGAGAAGTGGTTGGAATGTTTTGAGGTACCATGGTTGAGGTTGACGTAGATGGTGCAGACGTAGGTGCCGATGGTGTAGATGCAGTCGGAGGTTCTTGAACTACCGTAGCAGGTGCAGCCGGGGCATTTTGAGGAACACCAAATGACGAAGGACCCTCCATATATTCATCATAGATTGGCCCAAATAAAACTTCCAAGTCACGTTCTGATGGTTGTAACGATGAGATTGCTGGCGGTGCAAATTGAAGCGCGAGTCCTGAACTTACGTGTCCAGAAGTCTGACCTTGAAGCTCGGGATGTGAACTTCTATGCTGAGAGGCCATACCCGAGAGTTCATCAAAGGTAACGTTCATAGTCTCCATTACCTTTCTTGTCCTTCGATTATACACCCTGTAAGCACAAGCAGTAGAGGAATAACCAATGAAAAAGCCAATATCACCTTTAGGTTCGAGTTTACCGATATCTTCACGATCATTCTTCGGATAACATAAAGCACCGAAGACATGTAAAAATGAAATATCCGGTTTTCTTCCATTAATGATCTCATAAGGTGTTTTGTTGAAACGGGTGTGAATAATGGAGCGATTTTGAGTATAACATGCAGTTGCTATAGCGTCGGCCCAAAGGAATAACGGTGCACTAGAGGAGAGAAGCATCGTTCGAGCAGCTTCAACTAACGTACGATTCCTCCGTTCCACAACTCCATTCTGCTCTGGAGTTCTTACAGCCGAAGTTTGATGAGAAATCCCAACTTCGTCAAAATAAGCTTTCAATTTCTGATTTGTGAATTCTGTACCGTTATCCGTTCTCACAATAATGACAGGGGCTTGCAGTAGAACTGATGTTTTCTTCAAGAAGTTAATAATTACATCAGGGGTTTCATCTTTTGAAGCAAGAAAATGAACCCATGTGTAGCGAGAATAGTCATCCACAATGACAAGGACATACCGCTTTCCATTAATACTTTTGATTCTCATTGGGCCACACAAATCCATATGTAGGAGATGTAACCTATTCGTTGAGTTGGGAACAAGTTTGGGTTTGTGAGGCTTATTCTTACTTTTACCTTGCTCACATGAAGGACAAAGATGGTCTTTTGTATATTTGAACTTTGGAAGACCGGTAACGAGATCATCTTTCGCAAGATGGGTGATGGCATCGAAATTGAGATGAGATAACCTTTGATGCCATAACCACGACTTTGTTGATGTGGCTCGGGCCATGAGACAAATTGGAGAAGCAGCAGACATTTGAAAAAGATCAATGGTGTAAAGGTTGGTGGTACGATTTCCTTTCAACAGATCAATTCCTTCAAGATCTCTTACAAAACATGTATGACTTCTAAACGCGACCTCCAAGTCTGAATCACAAAATTGCCCAACCGAGAACAAGTTATGTCCCAAGCCATCAACAAAAGAGACTCTTGTGATGATTATATTTCCCCAATGAAGATCACCATAGCCTAGAATTGCTGCAACATGATCATTTCCAAATCGAACAGTTCCCATGAAACGCCATACAAAGTTCTTGAGAAGGCTTCGATTCCCAGTCATATGTTTGGAACAGCCCGAGTCCACGCACCAAAGACAAATTTCAACAGCCTGCCAATGATAAGAGAAACAAATATTTTGGCAACCGAAGAAATAGGTTCCTGTAGGGTTAGAAGATAATTAAGCCGTATCACATACCGACGTTTCACTGTCAGTATGAGATCTACTAGTGTCGATAATTTTGCCACTACAGTCAAAATTTCTACCAGTAGGCAACCATTTAGAGGTGAGTCTAGGGCTACTAGGCTTAGCAAGACTTTCTGTGGACCCTACATGCGTATTTTTTGGAACATACACCTTAGCCTTAGGAGTGCGTTGTTGTTCACTGACTGACAGCTTGTCAATTCGAGTGTAACCACCATAATTCAAACCATTCATAGTCAAACCACAAGCATCATGACTAAAAGTAAAGAAACATTTATTACATTTAGCACAAATAACTTCAGATTTTTCATTCCGAATAGCAAGCTTAAAGTCATTACATTCAGATGAATTAGGTTTCTGATTATGATTAAAAAGCGGTAAATTCCTAGGGTGTTCTTCTACTTCCACATTATTGATCTTGGGGCGACTACTTCTAGAGGCAAAAGGGACCCTATCATTCCTTGTATTGCTCGTAGGCTGTGGCCTTCTGCTCTTAGTGTAGTTGTTTATTCCTGTAGAAGAAGACACGCGTCTATTAGAATTAGCACTTTTTAAATCAATAACTTGTGGTTGAGTTATAGTGATCGGTTTTGTCCTAACGCTTGCTGTACGTTGTTTGCTAGGCACAGAGGGAGAACTAACACGAAACATTCCTGGGGCAATCACAGCAGTTTTCGTTCCAGCAACCTTGGGAAAAGGTGTCACAGCAATACGAGTGGGTCCCGAGGTTGCTGGTTTCTGGATCATCGTATCCACAATCGAGCTATGTTCAGAAGTCTTATCTTTTAGCAAGGCCTTTAACTTACAGTTCTCACAGATTTTATCAATAAGTTTCTGATAGACAGACTTACTTTGTTCAACAGCCCGCTTATATGAAACAACAACAGATTCTAAATCTGCAATCTTAGCCTTAAGCTTCTGAACATTACCACCACTAGCACTCTCTAACCCTGACGAGGCCAAATTCGTTTCCGAAACCCCTCCTAACTGAGCCTGCAACCGTGCAATAGTTTGTTGCATTTCATTGTGAGCTTTTTCATACGAAATCTTGTCATATTTGCATTCATCACATTTTTTGACAAATTTATTCCAAAGATCGGTGAATTCTTTATCCTTTTTAATGACATAAGATTCCATCTTCTCTTTCATAAGATCAAGCTTAGTTTGGAGGTTTTCATTATGCGACATAGAGGTACCTAACTCAACAGGGCTACTATCAATACAATCACGAGCTTTAGAGAGGCGTCCAAGATCGTTTTCCAAAACTTTAATTTTATCAAGAGATTCATCAGCTTCCTTCGTCAATGATTTAAAGTCTTCAACAAAGTTGGCTAATTCTTTTAGAAAAGCGTTTTCCAAATTTCCTAACCGAGCATCAACTTGATTAATAATCGGATTAATGTCGTTTTGAAGAATTTTCTGAACCTCAATCTGAACAGGTGAAGTAAAATTACCTCCAGTTATTTTTGAATTAACAACACGTTTAAGGATGACAAAGTTATCTTTAAGCTCGTTTAGAAATCGGCGAGTGATGCTCGGTTTAGGAGGGTCATCAGACAATTCCTCACTTGGTAGCAAAAGCATTTCAGTATTCGTTTTAGACCGAACAAAAACAGTTGGCGGGTTAACTTTCGGATAATAAACGGGTATCACTTCTTTATCAAGCTTTTGCATTCTTAAACGAGACTCTACAGCAAGTTCAGTAGTTTCCTCGGAATCATGCACACTAGGAGGATCATGCTCATCAGACAATAGCACACTACCATTATATAAAGTTTCATTAGTGGCCTGAACTTTCGTAAGGTATCCTGGATTAGGGGGAAGAGGACAACCTAAAGCCATTTTGTATCGAGTGTAATTTATCTCATTCACTTTTGGTGCGAGCATATTTATCGTCTGCATAGTTTGGCCACGTTTTACTAAAAGGTTGTCTAATTCTCTAATCCTATCCTGCGCTTTGCAAAAATCCTCAAGAAGCCCATCTTCTCGAATTTTGAAATCATGTTTTAGCTGTTTTCTTTCTTCTTTTAAATCAGAAACAATAGATTTTTCAGTTGAAAGCTGTTTATTAAGAGAAGTGATTTCATCATTCAATTCGCTTATCTTTTTAGCACTACTTAAGTGTAAGGCATTTAACTTCTTAGTGGTGCATTTTTCTTGATAAACCGATGTAGCATGAGCTTGTTCAAGTTCCTTGATTTTTTCATGATGAATCTCAAAACTTTTCTCCCGTTCCTTATATCCCGCAAGCTCAGTGGTCAATTTGGCATTAGTTTCTCTAAACTTATTATTAACCACCGTAGCATGATCTACATCCTTAGCAAGCTTATCAAATAGAGATTTATAATACGCATGTGTCTCATCAGGAAGGGTTGTAGGCTGGGCAACTTGATCTACACTAAGGTCCACACTAGGCTCATTTGAAATAATATTACTAGTATTCGTTTGATCCTCGTGTGTCTCAATGTAGGGCTCAAGCATCTCAGTATACTCTTCCTCCTGATTAGACATATTATATATATCATTATCATCAAAACTTGGGTGTACCTCAGAGGGACCGTCTGCATCATAAACGGGAGCTCTGTCATCATGCATTCCTGAGGTTGATGCTTGCTGTAAGTTTGCCATCAAGATGTAGTTGGCATTCACCTCTTCTTCCTCGTCATATTCTGCAGCAGAAGCCATAAGATCAAATTCCTCGGCTTGAAGTGGGATTCCTGCCTCTTCTTTTTGTGCTATGAGAAGCTGAGTCTGAAGATAAGCAGCATCCCTCTTCTTTTTGGCTGTGCAATCTCGAGCATAATGACCAAATCCCCTGCAGTTGTAGCACTGAACCTGACGATTGTTGTTTCCATTTCCCGTACCAGTATTCTCAGCCCTTGTAGCCATAATGTTTCCCATCTGGTTACCAACCGCTGGCACAACTATTAACCCATTCTGATTACCCGCATTCAGAACACCCGGATTTGGGCCACGGTTTTGCCCATACTGATTTCCTGCATTGCCAACGGTCTGCCCAGCATTCTGACCATTTTGTTGAAACTGAGTCCCCGTGTTTCCAGCAACTACCAATTGGCGATCTTGATTCGCATTCATGAAAGGTTGAGCAATCTGCCTATTTCTAGTATTCGAGGAGATTCTCTGATTGTTGTTGGTGGGGTTAATGGTGAATTTGAATGCCTTTGCAAGAAGGGCAAGACCAGTATTAATAGCATGAGTAGGATCAGTAATGTCATCAAAACAGGCAATGGGTTGTTGTAAGTAATTCATAGCAGCAGGGTGTTGATATCCATAAGCAGTGAGTTGTTGTTGTTGTTGTGGCTGGAAGTTACTTGATGAGGGTTGATGGTAGGGTACCATGGGATATGACATAGATGATGGAGAGTTTGCCATAAAAGCCAATGGATCTTGTGTCTTGGCACGTCTTTCTGCCCTAACTTCGTTAGCTTCATCTTGATTCATCTTCAAATAGTCATAAACTTGAGTGTAGTCCACAACATGAAGATCCTTGGTTTGATTGACAAGAGTGACATATCGTGACCATTCAGAAGGAAGATTATCAAGAAATTTGATGTTGGCAGCAATTTGTGCAGGTTCATGTTTGTTTCTTCTAAGATGGTTCATGAGGGTTGAAAACCGATGATAATAAGGTTCAATTTGTTCCCCTTCAGTAGACGTAAATTTCTCCCATTCACGAAGCAACTTAGTTTCCTTTTCTTGTAAACCGATTTCACTGCCCTTCATCATTTTCTGAATCCTAAGCCACATCTCGTGTGCGGTTTCACAACTATCGACAACAGCATAAACATCTTCAGGAAGTCCCATAAGTATGACTTGAATTGCTTGATCATCAGCGTCGAGTTGTTTGGATTCAGCTTCAGTTAATTCTTCATCTGTTTGCTCATGACTTGAATCAGCTACTGGGTTAGCATTCGTAGGGTCCCCAGGCACAATAATTGTTCTTCTAACGTACGGACCCTTTTGAATCGAGTTGACAATCAACTTTCCCAGAGGTTTACATTTTGCATAACGAAGGAGACGACTAGCCCATGTAGTGTAATTCTCCTTGGTAAGCATGGGTGGACGATTCTCAGTACCCGCAGCATAGATATCTTGTTGAGACGTCATCGTAGAAGTCGTGTGAACAACAGGATCTCAATTCGTAGAAAGCGTGTGGTGATGTTGAAATTCCGAAACTTCCGATTTTTTTTTTCTCAGTCCGACAATAAATTCCTCAGTCCGACAAAACGGTAAGCTGAAAAAATTGTGTATCGCCAAATTTTGAAATTGAGTTCGAGATAGCCAAAAAGTAGTAGGGAAAAAATTTGATTCTACTTGACCTAAAAATTTTAACTTTTTTTTTTTTTTTTTTTTTTTTTTTTTTTTTTTTTGATCTTCGTGTAAACTATGTTCTGAGACTAGTCTAGATGGTGGCTAACACTAAAAATTGCTCAAACAAAATTTCCATCGGAATGCCCATCGGAAAAATCTATCGGAATGTTCTATCGGAATGTCCTTCTATCGGAATGTCCTACGATCGGAAAGTCCTTCTATCGGAATCTTAGATCGCAATGATGATCTGTCGGAATGCTAGATCGCAATGATGATCTGTCGGAATCTTCAGATCGGAATAACTTCAGATCGGAATGTGGCTAAAATCAATTTGGCAGAGTAACGACTCAAAGTTCCTTAAGAGCCGTCGGAATCCCAGATCGCAAAGAACGATCGGAATGTCCAAATCGGAATAAGGTATCGAAATGTTTAGATCGCAAAGTGGAACCTAAGGTTATTGCGATCTGGCCACACGTGCTTTGTACTTTCCGATGGTGAAACTTGCAAGAATTTCGGAAAGATGAACAAACACGAAATTTCTCAACTTTTGATCCAAAATACTTGTTTTTAAGCCAAAACCAAGATGCCCAAATCACTACTACACGATTTAAAGAAGGTATACTTCTTAGAAACACAAACAAACACGAAATTTGTTTGATGTTTTGACGAAAAACAATCAAAATCACACGAAATGCTCAAATACGAATCCCTTGGCGAATGATACCACTTGATGGATTGTAACACACGACTATATATGATATAGAAAAGTAGATGAAGATTAAACCAAAAAAGAAAGATTAGATTAGATGAAGGAAAAAAGAAAAACAAAGAAGATGTGAATTCCTAGTGAGAGAAACACATACGTTTCTCTCTCTAAAACAAATGAAATGAAAAAACACACACACAAATGAGGCTTAGGAGGCCTTTTATACTAAGTAGTAAGTGTTTAGGAGGCCTTCCTCATTTGTGTGTTCGGGACTAAATCCCGTTACATAAACATTAATAACTAAGAACTCTCGACACCGTTGAATAGTATTTTTCACGAGCTTCGCAACGGTATATTATATGACCATCACTTTAAATACGGCTAACAATAATGTCTCCACAACCTAAGAGCAAAGACTACAGCTCCTAACTCAAGATCATGAGTAGTATAATTTTACTCATTCTTCCTTAATTGCATAGAAGCATAAGCTATCACCTTTTCTCGCTGCATCAAAACAGCTCCATAACCTCTAAGAGATGCATCACAATATACTACAAAATCTTCACTTCCGTCGGGTAATGATAGAATTGGCGCACTACATAATTTTTGCTTCAATATCTGAAATGCTCCATCTTCTTCACTTCCCCAAATGAAAAGTTTATTCTTCTGGGTAAGCTTAGTCAAGGGTTTAGCTATTATAGAAAATTCTTTAATGAATCGCCTATAATAGTCGGCCAATCCTAAGAACTGTCGCACTTCCGTTGGCGTTGTCGGTGCAGACCAATTCTTAATGGCTTCAACCTTTGCCGGATCAACATGAATTCCATCTTTGTTAATCACATGACCAAGAAATTGCACAGAATCTAACCAAAAATCACATTTCGAAAACTTAGCATACAACCTTTCATCCTTTAACAAACTCAAAATAATCCTTAAATGTTCTCCATGTTCGTCTTCATTCTTAGAATAGATTAGAATATCGTCAATAAACACAATCACAAATTTGTCCAAGTAGGGTTTGCACACTCGATTCATTAGATCCATGAAGACCGCAGGTGCGTTAGTTAACCCAAATAGCATTACTTGAAATTCATAGTGTCCATAACGAGTTCTAAATGCAGTTATAGGAATATCTTCTTCACGGACGCGAAGTTGGTGATATCCAGACCGCAAATCTATCTTAGAATACACACTAGATCCTTGTAGTTGATCAAACAAATCATAAATCCTTGGTAAAGGATATCGATTTTTAATCGTCAACTTATTCAGTTCCCTATAATCAATGCACATACAGAAAGATCCATCCTTCTTCTTAACGAACAAGACTGAAGCTCCCCAAGGCGACGAGCTCGGTCGAATAAAACCTTTATCAGACAACTCCTTAAGTTGTTCAAATAATTCCTTTAATTCAGAAAGTGCTAATCGGTAAGGCGCACGTGCCACCGGTGCAGCACCAGGAGTTAAATAGATTCGAAACTCAACTTGCCTTATCGGTGGAAGTCCGGGTAAATCTTTTGGAAATATCTCTGCAAATTCACTGATAACAGGTACATCTTCCAATCGTTTCTCCTTAGACTCATTCCCGGTCACTTGAGCTAAGAATAACTCGCAACCGTTCCTGATGTACTTTTGGACTTTAATACATGAACCGATTTTCAAACGGGATTCACCTCGATTACCATCAGTTACTAACGTCGTATTCCTAAGAGGAATCTTAACCTTCTTTTCTCCACATAAAATAGTGGCATTATTCAACGACAACCAATCCATACAAATGATAATATCAAAACTATCTAATTCTATCAACATCAAATCAATCGAAAAGGAATAGTTTAATAGATTTAGAGAGCATCCTTCTAATAGCTTATTAGTTTTCACTAATTTACCATCAGCCAATTCCACCTCGTAACTGGTATTTATCTCAACAGGTTCAATGTCAATAAGGGCACTAAATTTAGTGGATACGAAGCTCCTATCACCACCCGAATCAAATAAAGCAACAACATAATGATTGTTGAGTAAAAACGTACCAATATAGACATTCGGATCCTCTTTCTTCACCTCGACTGTTCCAAATTGATAAGCACCACCCTGGGGGTTTCTTCCAGGTACAATCGCTTTCAACTTAGGGCAATCCGATTTCTTATGACCTTCTTCGTTACAGTTGAAGCAAATGATTCCCTTCTTACACCTTTCAACTTTGTGTCCAAGCTTTCCGCAATTTCGGCAATTCCAACAGTCGCCAGCATGCCTCTTGTTGCCACACTTAGGACATCTTTCATCATTGCGCGGTGTGTTGTTGGTAAGAGCATTTGCATTCCCCTTTCTCTGGTTCTGACAGCGATTGAAATTCTTCCTATTATCACCTCTATCTACACGATCGCCATCACCCTTTCTTTTCTCACCCGTACGTGCTTCATCTTCCCTATCCTGAATTATCTGCCCAATGAGTTGGTAAGCCATTCGAACAACATCATCAATGGTCAGTGGTTTTGATGATGTCACGTCTCCTCGGATGTTCTTGGTCAACCCTTTAATATATTACTCATTTCGGATCTCTTCGGGTTCCACCAATCGAGGACACAGCAAGGCCAACTCATGGAATCGGTTTGTGTAGCTATCGATGGCCACACCTTTCATTCTCAGATGAATAAACTCTTGTTCTAACCTAATGATCACACTACGGGGACAGAATTCCAAGGTTACAATTTCTTAATTTCAGTCCAAGGAGTAGCATTAGCAACATCAATACCCATGAAAGCAATTCTCCCGTTCCACCAAGTTAACGCACGACCTTTAAGAGTAGCCATAGAAAAAGTCACCTTATCTTCCTCCTTACACTTACTAATCCAAAACACCGACTCAATCTTCTCAATCCACATGCTTAATCCTACAAGACCTTCAGTTCCATTAAAAGGTAGAGGTTCACACTTCATGAACGTCACATAAGTACAACCACCAACTTCAGGTGCATTAGTTCCAAGTCCTCCTACATTTCCTCTAGCATTAGCATTCACATTATTAGCATTCACATTCACATTAGTACCATTAATTCCACTATCGCTAACTCCACTACCGCCAGCTCCACTACCGCCAGCTCCACTACTGCCAGCTCCATTTCTAGCATTTTCCATAAATTCAGTCATAGATGCGGTAACTTGCTCTGTAATAATCCTACGTACATCATCCTCAGTCACAGCTTTCTTGGGTGGCATGGTTCTATAATTTCACAATTTCAAAGTATTAAGCATTCACCCAACAAGGGATTCATATAAGATGGATTGAATTCATAATCAAAATACAAATAAGGCACAATATAGAATTCAAGACAAGATACATATTTCATTGGATTTGAAACAAACGCATTGTCTTAATTACATTCCACATCCAAGTTTCTAGCACTATACATACCCAAAATTCGTGCCAGATCTGCTAACTAATAAGTCGATTCAGTCAAAGTTACAAAAGATACAAAAGATACAAAGGGCACTACTAAATATAGACTGGTCTACTGAGAACCGCCAGATGGTCCATCATCCATCGTCTTTTGTATTTTCGTTGGACGATCACAAGACACATCTTCAGCTGAGCGCTTACGAATCACTCCTCTTTCAACCATCTCATTATAAAACCTACTGTTCCAACCAACAGATATATTCAACTCTTTCTCAGCTTTCTCACGCATCGTACGAGCTACACTCAACTGAATCTCCATAGTATTTACCTTTTTCTTCATTGCAGCAAACTCACCACTTTCTAACACAAATAACCTCCTAAAAGCCTCATTCAAACCACACTCTACATCAGTCAAATCCAAATTGAGCAATTCCCGCTCTTTCTCACCAACCTTAGTCTTCGACTCCAAATAAGCAACATGAGTCTGAACAACACCTAATCCAACCTCTGTCATACTACTCTGAGCATGGGAAGCATCTAAATCACGTCTCAAGGTCCAAGGTGCAAGACCATCAATATGAGTAGCCTCTCGAACCCTAGACGACTCTCCTATCACATGTCTACGAGTAGCAATACCATCAGTACCATCAGGTGTATCATCGTCCTCATCATCCTCTGATTCAGAATCAGATTCAGACGATTCAGACAGTTCATCTCTAAGTAGCTCAATCTCAGAATCAGACCAATAAACTGGAGGGGGTAAGGGCTCACCCTCTGGTACATCATAAGGGTAAATAAGCTCAGCCTCATCATCATCATCATCAACCTCATCATCTATACCTACCTCGTCCTCGAAATCCTCGTCGTCATCCTCATTACCTATATCATCTATCCTAATCTCGTCATCATTCTCAATACCAACATTATCATTCTCATTCTCTACAACATCAACCTGAGGGGCAATCTTATCTCCTAGTCCTATCTCGGGCTCGAGGTCCTCAAATGGTTCCTCCTCATCATCATCCATATCCTCATTTACATCATAATCCACTAAGTCTAAATAAGGGTTATCATCTACATTAGGTTCGGGAATAACATGGTTCTCTACAGGAATATTAGGGTCAGCCATGACAATCTGCATTTTATATATATCTCGTATTAGCATAAAACAATTATCAAACAGTTACATACTGAAACCACGATATATACATATATATAAATTAAATTATATATATCAAAATATATATCTTCTCAATAAGGCTTGTTGGTAACGTCGGAGATCTTTGGCACCGTTATAGTCAAAAAAAAAAATTTTCAATATTTTCTCAAAATGCTTATAGTTAAAAGATTTTGAAAAGTTTTGTTCAAAACCTTGATTTTTAAAATCTTTCGTTCTCTATAACGAGAGCTCTGGTACCAAACTGTAACACTCTCAAATTTCATATCGGTATAGCGGAAGAGTCTTTAGAGTGTTACGGGATAGCACAATAACTTCAATCATAGACAACACATAAAAATGATTGTACAAGGTTTAACATACATTCATTCGAAATAAAAGGTTCAAGTGTACAACAGGTCCCAAATTATATAGGTCATTAAGTTTACAAAACATAGATTGAATGAACAATTGTATTAATATGTGGGCCATCAGAGTCGATCTCCAACCGAATTACCTTCAAGCACCTGAGATAAAAACATGCAAAAATCATATCAGCGAATGTCGAGTGAATTCATAGAGTTTAATAAAACCGTTATATAAAACAATCATCGAAATCAGAACACAAGTATAATATCAGAAGTAAGTCCTCATATTGCTAGTCAGGCAATATATATATCAAAGCATACATCTTAAAACGTCCATGAGACCGTATCCTCAATATTACCATTATAGGTAATATTATTATCGATATTTGTATCATTTTTGAATTGTGTTGGATTATTATTAGCCGCATAACATTGTTACCTTACTATCAAAAACTACGGGCCGCAAACCCGACAAACAATTTGCCCATCTAAGTTAGCGTGTCGGCATAAAAATCACGCTATGTAAATCTTCTCATACATAAATTCGCTTACCAATCAATGTGGTACGACGGGGATCAACCGTCAAGGCGCGAACTGGGGTGATTGTCCCCAAATAGCACTATCATAGGCATAAGCGTCTACCAAATACCGGTAGTTCACAATTCATGCAAATGGGACTTTAAGTGACATAACCTAACTACTAATAATCCTTTTCATCTCATTTATTGGGTCATAACATCATTCGGGTCCATATCATTAAGCATACCATCAAGACTACTTGTGTTCTATTTTTATCAAAAACTAGCATGTTATCTCCTCGCGGGTTTACAAATCATATTATAAAACATTTAAAAGAGTGTGAGGCTATGAACTCACGTTGATAATGAAAGGCGGATTATCGGCTACGGGCGTGCTTCGATCACGGAAACCTATATAAATAATACTCGGTCTTAGACTTTTGTCCAATGACTTTATGAAAATAACAATTATGTATACATATGATGATTTTATATATATGATGATTATCAAGTGGGATTTTACATCTTTATTCATTCATTATAGTGTTATGTGTTGGTAACTTCTTATACTAGTTTCACTAGTTTTAACTTGTTTGCAAGTTTTAGGCCCAATAAGCCCATTATAAGCCCATTACCTTATATTAGTCCATTTTACACTTTAATATCAGTATTATACTTACATGTTAGGCCCAAGTGGGTTAAGCCCAATAAGTAAGTTCATAAGTGTTTAGCCAAATTAGTTGGATTAATAGTCCAATAAGGCTAATTTGGCCCGTTAGTGTTCATATATTTTAAAGCTCGGGTTTTATCGGTTTTTACTTGTATTATGTAATTATTTATCAGTATATGAGTTATAGAAAGTTTACATTACACTGGTCCGACCGTCTAAGTTTTAATTGACGAAAACGTAAATTTTACGGTTTTAGCCGAAAAGACGTAAAAATCATGTTTATGATTTTTTAACTTATAAAACATATCAAATTGCCATTTTTATAAAATGTCTCACTTATTTATTAATATACATACTTATATAAATTTAATATATAATTTAGTGGGTTTTAAGTTTACATTTTATATATTATTTACTTGAGTGCTAATATAATACTATATACTTTAATTTCACAAAATCTGATTTTTACTTTCACTTTCACTATTTTTACCATATCTTGCGTTCTACAAGGAGATAGAAGCTCATTTTTGAATGGCATAAACTTCATATTATGTGATACAATTAACGTTGCTTTATCTACTGCTCAATCCAATTCTAAATGTCCCTAACAGTCCTCACAAAACAGACTATCCAGATTGGTACTTCAATTTTGTTTTGATCATATCTCACTCATTATAACGATTCCATTGCATGACCAACTCTCACATGTGTAAAAGTCTCAATACTTGCTGTATATTAATTTATCTATACCATTTTATCAGTTTAACATATGGTTGTTTACTGTTTTTATACAGCCTAATAATTTAATCAAGTTTACTACTTTTACATGTAGTTTTCCATCTTTTTATCCAAGTTTATCAACACATGATCCCCACACAATATTTTTATCATCATATATCATCACATACATATAAATTAGGAAATAAAATACATTTTACATTTACAAAAATAACAATGAAAATGGTAAGAATGATCTTGTTTACCAACCAAGACTATAACTTGTCTTTTGATGACAACACCTTGATGTACACCAAAACTATCTTCAAGATCACCAATCACCAATAAATCTTGTTGAAAAATCAGCCCTAGGACACAAGCAAATCGCCTCCTTGGATGTTATAATTACCACCAATCAATAAAGCTTCAAAGGTTCTCCATCATTTGTGTGAATAACACCAAATATTGTGGTTGAAAATTGATCAAAGGGGTGTTTTGTTCTTGGGTTTGGACGGCAATGGTAGAGAGGAAAGAGTGTTTTTGGTGGTTTGTATGTGAGATGAATGAGTGAATGGTTTGTGGGAAGTGGTTTTGAGGTGTTAAGTTAACTAGACAAGTGTAACACTTGTTATTCACAAGTTGACACCTAAGGGTGTTGGTGGAGTTATGGTAGTCGTCCCATAGAGTGAGGTAAGGCAAAAGTTGTTTTGTCTCATCCCACTAATTTACCGGTATTCCTCGATTCTAGTTTCCTCGATTTGCGTGCCCTCGGGTCGTTTACAAAATACGTTTTTATAAATATGAATCAACGACACAAAACGAATTTAAAGTGTCTCATAAAATACGGAGTTAAAAAACGTAAATACGTAATCCTAGTGTTTCTGGTTTAGTCGTAAAGGAGGTTAAATTATGCACGTAAGCCCAAATTCAAATCCGTAAATTGTGAGTTCATCAACCAACACAAAAATAAGTTTCAAAATAATATACGAGAAAATAATTTACTACCTGAAAATGTTAGAATGTCACACAGATCACACTGTGTGGCAAGTTATCAAGAATGGGAACACACCAAAGAAGCTACACTGGTTGCCAGACGGTACATGCTATGCTCTACCTGCTGTGACTGCTGAGGAGGTACAAGCAGAGATCAGAGAGAGAAAAGCCAGAACTACTTTGCCTATGGCTCTTTCTGAAGACATCCTACCAAGCTTCCATCATTATAAGGATGCCAAAGCTATGTGGGATGCTATAAAACTTAGATTTTGGGGTAATGACAAATCTAAGAAGATAAAGAAGATTGTTCTTAAGCGAGAATTTGATAACTTCTCAATTACCAGTATACAGGGGATACATGGTGGCTATGGAAGGTTCAGTAAGCTACTTATTCAACTGGCAGTTTATGTACAAGTAATTCCTAATGAAGAAGCTAATTTAAAATTCTTAAGAAGTGTTCCACCAGAGTGGAAAGCAATGGCTATGCACTTCATCACAAGAGATGATCTGGAAACAATTCCTTTTGATCATCTTTATAACAATCTTAGAGCATACGAGATGGATGTGAAAGGCACTGAAGTAAAGGCAGCAACTACTACAAAGTCTAACTTGGCTTTTGTGCCAGATGGAAACAGTGATACTTATTTTCATTATACCGCTAGTGGATCTAGCAGCGGTACATACTTCACAAATACCGCTGGAGGACTTACAAGCAGTACTTACCCACCAAGTATTGAAGGCAACCCTATAGTCTCTCAAAATCCACATGGAAGGTCTTCACCATTGTTTAGTGACAATGATGCCTTCTCATTCTTCGCTGGACAAGACAACAGGCCAAGATTAACACTCAATGACTTGTTCTAAATGGATGATGATGATGTTGAAGAGATGGATATTAAATGGCAAGTTGCTATGGTGTCAGTAAGATCTAATAGGTTCTTCAAGAAGACTGGAAGAAAAATGACTATTGATCCTAATGAGCCATTTGGATATGACAAGTCCAAAGTTGAATGTTATAATTGTAGAAGGAATGGATACTTTGCAAGAGAATGCTCTAGAGACAAAGCTGAGAGTAGCAGTCAGAAGTCCAAGTACAGCTATAGAACCAGTCCATGAATAACTGAAAGCTTTCCAAAAGGAAATAGCAGTAGTCCTAAAGGAACCAAAGTATTGGCAACTGTAGATGGAGTGGTGAACTGGGCTGAAGATGAAGAAGAAGAAGAGCTTGGTTTAATGGCTCTCTCACATGAAGATACTGAGGTACACCCTTGTTCTAAAGATCGTGTTCTTAAATTTAATAGCATAAAAGTAGAACTAGAGGAACAATACCAAAAGGTTAACACATGCACTGTAGAATTAAATGCTTTTAAACAGGGTGTTGTTAAATTAGAAGAAAATATAGTTTTGTATAAAAAGGCTCAACAAAACTATAAAGAGAAAATAATAATTTTAACTCTTCAAATGAGGGAAAAAGATGTGGAAATAAAAGCTTTTGAAAGAAAACTATTAAAAATATCAACAGAAAATGAAGCTTTAAAAGCCAGTCTTTATAATGAAAGGGAAGTGATTAATCATTAGCAAAAATCCTCTAAAGGATTGGGAAAATTGATTAATTCACAAATGGGGTATTATGATAAATCAGGCCTAGGATATATTGAGGACCAACCTGGGATAACTTTAACTGACAAGGACTTATCAAAAGGGATTTTTGATAGTTCTAGTGAGGTAGATGATACACCTGAAAATGATAGATATGCTGAAGGAATAAAGGCAGTTCCTCCACCACTATCAGAAATTTTCATGCCCCCTAGTAATGATACAAGTATAGAGTTAGAAGAACCAAAGGTTAAAAATACCTTAAACTCTAGTACTTTGTCCCAAGAAAAGACTGTTGTGACCAAAAACATTGTTTATCCACCTTTAATGAAAAACTTTGTTTCTGTAGAATCTAAGACTAGTTCTGCTCCCAAGCAGGTAAAAACTCCTAGCAAGATATTGGAAAACAATGTAAAACATAATAAAGCCAAAAGGGGTGGGCTAGGTTTTGAGAAAGTTAAGTCAAAACAACCTTTTGGGTCTTCTTTAAGAAGAAAAGGATGTTATGTTTTTGGTAGTCTAAGTCATTTTATCCAAGATTCTACTCTATAGGAAGATAAGATTGTGAAACAAAAGACTACACAAAATGTAATGAAAAACAGTAATGGGAAAAATGAACAGGTTAATAGGAATCAGAAACATAAGAATGACAAACCTAAGTCTGATCACTCAAGGGTAGCCAAACATATTAAATATAACCCTGCCAAAAGTTTTGTTCCTAGGGCAGTACTTATGAAACAAGGTCTAGTACCTTTAAAGTCTGGTAAATCAAGTACCGGTAAGTCTAGACCTGCAAGTACTGCTAGACCAAACTTAAGTACTGTTGGTTTAAAGTCTGTAAAACCAAAGTTCTCTAAGACTTCTAAGAAGGTTTTTGAAAAAGTTAAAACACCTATAAGTAAGGATAAAAACAAACCAGTGCAAATGTGGGTTCCTAAAAGAGATAAATCATGTTTTAAAACAAGTACCGCAAAAGCAGTACTTAAGGCAAAGAAGTCTGAGCACATAGAGTCACCCTATGTCTTTGACTACATAAATGAAACCATGAAGTATAAGAGCAAAAGTAGCATTACTGGGAATGCTTCAGAACAAACTCTTAAATGTGTAGGTCCCACAAGATCCGAGCCAAATGTGGCTTGGGTCCAGGTTAAAAACTAATGAGTTTTGTTTGTGTGCAGGGGCATCTAATTGATGAATTGAAGGATAAAGGTATAGTAGATAGTGGATGCTCAAGACACATGACAGGAAACAAAGATTTTCTTGCTGAATTTGAAGAATTCAGAGGAGGTCCAGTAGCCTTTGAAGGTAGCAAAGGTAGAATCACTGGCAAAGGGAAAATCAACACGGGGAAGTTAGAATTTGAAGATGTGTTCTTTGTAACAGAACTGAATGAGTTCAATCTCTTTTCTGTATCACAAATGTGTGATAAGAAGAACAAGGTGCTGTTCACAGACAAAGACTGCTTGGTGCTCTCTAAAGACTTTGAGATGCCTAAAGAATCTCAAATACTACTTAAAGTACCCAGGCAAGAAAATATGTACACCTTTAATCTTCATACTATTACTCCAACAGGTGGTATTACATGTTTGCTAGCTAAGGCTTCTTTTGATGAGTCTAATTTATGGCATAGAAGGTTAGGTCATGTAGTATTTCAAGAATCTTAATAGATTAGTGAATAGGAATTTGGTTAGAGGTTTACCTAACAAATCTTTCCAAAATGATTTCACATTTGCTGCCTGTCAAAAAGGTAAACAACATAGAGCCTCTTGTAAGACCAAGAATGTCAACACTATGACAAAACCCTTGCAGCTTTTGCATATGGATTTGTTTGGCCCAGTTTCTATAAGAAGCATTAGTCATAAGACCTTTTGTCTAGTCATAACTGATGATTATAGTAGATTCAGTTGGGTTTTCTTTTTAGCTCTTAAAAGTGAAACAAATGAACTACTTAAGGATTTTATCACTTTAGTTGAAAAGCAGTTCACTAAACAAGTTTTAATCATTAGTACTGATAATGGGACAGAATTCAAGAATGTTGAATTTGATGAATTATGTAGGTCTAAGGAATTAAGAGACAATTTAGTAATCTTGGGACTCCACAACAAAATGGAGTAGCTGAAAGGAAGAATAGGACACTAATTGAGGCTGCTAGAACTATGCTGGCTGATTCTCTTTTGCCAAATACTGTTTGGGCAGAAGCAATCAACACTACATGTTATGTGTTAAATAGAGTCTTAGTAACCAAGCCTCAAAACAAAACACCTTATGAACTTTTGACTGGTGTGAAGCCTACCATAAGTCATTTAAGACCTTTTGGGTGTCATGTGTCTATAATAAATACTCTTGATTATTTGGGAAAGTTTGATGGAAAGTCTGATCCAGGATATCTTGTAGGATATTCAGTGCAAAGTAAAGCATATAGGGTTTATAATTTGGCATCTAAGAAGGTTGAAGAAAATGCTCATGTTAATTTCTTAGAAAATAAACCCAATGTACCAGGAATAGGTTATACTTGGATGTTTGATTTAGATTATCTAACTAACTCCATGGATTACTGTTCTTTGCAAAAGGATTGTCAAACTAACAATGCAGGTGAGGAGTCAAGTGCAACTAATTCAGGTACTCAAGAAGATGTTTCTTCATCAGATGATGATGTTCCTATCTATGTGTCCAATATGCCTAATGTTACTCCCATGTCGGCTACTCCCAAGAAGCAAACCATGCCATCAAAAGATGATCAATCCTTCCAAGAGTTTCAGAGGCTTCAAGATCAAGAAAAGAATGCTACATCTACTAATAAGCATTCAGGAGAAGAATCTTTTGAGTCACAACACTCAGCAGTACATACTACACCTAGCGGTACTTCATCTGCAAGTACTGCTAAGTCAAAATCTGCCAAATCTGTTGACTCATTAGAAGAGATTTTACAAGCTATGGACGATGAAGACTTATATGCTAGTCCAGTTGAAGGAATCTTCTCCAAAGCTTCCTATGATGAGCAGGGTGCAGTAACTGATTTCAATAATTTAGAAACAGAAATTCTAGTAAGTTCTATTCCCACTCATAAAGTCAACAACAACCATCCTACTACACAGATCATTAGAGATACCAAATCTGCTGTACAAACCAGAAGACAACTTCAAACCAATATTGAAACTCATGCACTTGTGAGTTATGTCAAACAACAGTAGAGAACAAATCATAAAGATACTCGGTATTGTTTGTTTGCTTGTTTCTTATAACATGTAGAGCCCAAAAACATTTCTCTGGCTCTTGATGAAGAATGTTGGGTAGATTCCATGCAAGAAGAATTAACACAATTTGAGCTACAAAAAATTTGGATTCTTGTGGATCTTCCCTCAGGTAAGAGAGTAATTGGTACTAGATGGGTTTTCAGGAATAAGAAGGATGAAAGAGGAGTTTTTGTGAGGAACAAGGCAAGACTTTTTGCTCAAGGCTATAGACAGGAAGAAGGGATAGACTATGATGAGGTTTTTGCACCAGTGTCAAGGATAGAAGCCATTAGGTTATTTTTTGCCTTTGCATCATATATAGGATTTATAGTCTATCAAATGGATGTGAAAAGTGCCTTTATATATGGTACTATTTTAGAGGAGGTATATGTCTCACAACCTCCAGGTTTTGTAGATCCTAAATTAGCTTATAGAGTCTACAAGGTTATCAAAGCACTTTATGGTATGCATCAAGCTCCAAGAGCATGGTATGCAACTTTATCCAATTTTCTGCTAGAACATGGATATAGGAGAGGAACCATTGAAAAAACTCTGTTCATCAAGAAGAATGCTAAGGATATCATTCTAGTTCAAGTTTATGTTGATGACATCATTTTTGGTTCTACCAAGAAGACATGGTGTGAAGAGTTTGAAGCTTTGATGAAAGGAAGATTTCAAATGAGTTCTATGGGAGAACTAACTTTCTTTTTGGGACTGCAAGTCAAACAAAGGAAAGATGGAATATTTTACAGCCAAGATAAATATGTCGCTGAAATCTTGAAGAAATTTTCATGTATGGATACAAGGAGTACAAGCACACCTTTTGAAGCAAAGAAGTCTTTATCAAAAGATGAACATGGAGAAAATGTTGATATTCATCTATATAGATCAATGATTGGTTCATTGATGTATCTTACTGCTTCAAGGCCAGATATTATGTTTGCTGTGTGTGCCTGTTCAAGGTTCCAAGTTCATCCAAAGGTGTCACATAGACATGATGTGAAGAAGATTTTTAAATATCTTAAGAGTCAACCCAATTTAGGATTATGGTATCCTAGAGATTCCACCTTTGAATTGGAAGCTTACTCAGACAGTGATTATGCTGGAGCTAATCATGATAGGAAATCCACAACAGGAGGTTGTCAATTGCTAGGCAGAAGACTCATATCATGGCAGTGTAAGAAGCAAACCATTGTAGCTGCTGCTCATTGCTATGGACAAGTACTTTGGATTTAAAATCAATTGTTAGATTATGGGTTTAACTTCATGAACACCAAGATTTACATTGATAATGAAAGTACTATATGCATTGTCAAGAATCTAGTATTTCACTCCAAGACCAAGCATATTGAAATAAGACATCACTTTATAAGAGATGCTTATGACAAAAAGCTTATTCAAGTCTTGAAGATTCATACAGACAACAATGTAGCTGATGTAAAACCTCTGATTTTACCTTATTGACTTTGTTAACTGTTGTACTCTTTATTTTTTGAATCTATATAATTCCACTTTTATATGAATTATTATTAATCATATACCTTTGTCATACTATCTGATGTGTCGTGGATAGTATAGTGATAATTAGATACGTTATAGGGTAAATTAGAAAATTACCTTTAGGAAAAAGTAATAGTCTAATAACCAATGACGAATTCAATTAAACACGTGAGTGAGTCGAGTTCGTTGTACACGAAGATCTTATGAATTTGAGACGTTTTGCTTTGATTTGGACAATTGATTTGAATTTGTTCTCGGTTTTTAAACTACGATTAAAATCTACAAATTTTAAGCTATTTAAAATTACCCTAAATGCATGAATCGTAAACCCCGCCTATTAAAAATTCTACAAACAATTAATTACTTAAAATGTAAAACTAATTAAAATTTAAACTAATTAAAAATCTATAAAAAATAATCTATTTAAAAATTATAACTTTTAATCTATTTAAAAATCTATTTAAGCTTTTAAAACTAGTTTACTTTATTTATAAAATACTCTAAAAACTAATCTATTTAAAAACTATAATTATTAAAATCTAAAGTTATAAAAATTTAAACTAATTAATCTAATTAAAACATTTATTTATTTATTTATTTATTTTTTATTTATTTATTTATTTAAAACTACTTATTTTTTTTAGTATTTACCTTAATTAAAAATTAGAAGTAATAAAAAAAACGTGACTTATATTAACTAAATCAAACAAAACCTGCCAGCTAAAGACTGTATATTAATTAGATATTAGGAAACAAAATCAAAATAACATGTAGCATAGATGGCTAACTCGCTGGGCAATTAATCTAAGGGTCTCGAGTTCGAACCCCACAATGGACATATTTTTTGTGAATTAATTTCTTTTTGATAACTTTCTGAAAAATAAGTCTTAGGAAAGACTTTTGACAAGCTATTTGGCATAAGCTGAGAGGACAACAACTTTGTGAGTTTATCAGATAATTAACACTGATAAGCTAAAATTGCAAACAATATAATCAGCCAATAAAACTAAGATTATAACCACCAAGATGATACAAAGCTAACTAATCAGTAACAAAATCAATTCATTAAAAAGAATACCAAATTAAGCAGATATATTAGAAACACCTATTCAATCAAAATCCTTAATATCAGTATACAATAATTCCAAACTTACATTCCTAATTATCAGCAAACCGAATCTCTAATTAACTCTTTCAGTCAACAAATATTTATGATGAATCAGCAGGCATAAACAATTCAGAACAGCAGACTACAACGATCCTAAATCACTTTAAACATTTATCAGTAACTGGAATGTAAAGTTCAGGTTACGAATTTCATTTCAGCAGATCTGTTAAAACTTATTTAGACAGTGACAATGAAATGACTAAACAAATAAAAACGTGTAACTTCAACCAAATAGATTATGGACTAAGTGAATCATCCAAATCGACTAAAACAGACCCCTATTAATTCCTAAAACTTATAATTCTTTTTAACAGAACCCTTTAAAACAGAACCCTCTAAAAGCTAAATGAAATCACCAAACAAATTGCAAATAATAAACTCAAACACATTCATTGCAAGTTGAACAAAGAACTAATTTAACTAAACAGTCTCAATAATCAGTAAATCAAGCAGGCATAACAACACAATAACTGATCAAACATTTAATCACTTAATCATTTAAACAACAATCAATCTAGTGAACATGTAAAATAAAAGATATATGCACCTATTGGAGAGATCCGTTGAGTAGAAGGTGTGCGCTGAGCAACCTTAAGATCCGTAAACCGAAACCACCATACCACCATTAATATTCATCACCCGAAGCATCTCCATCAATTATTATTGAATCGAGCAGAATCTTTTATACTTTTCCAGTAGGGAAAAATATTATCCAATCTTAAACTTGTGATATTAATTATAAACTATTAATTAGTTTATAATTAACATCACAAAATTATACTTGTAGAATAATATATAGAGATCAATTCATAAATTGAATAAAACAGGAAATAAAAAGAGACGAGACTCCAATATATAAAAAAATAAACTGAGCTTTTATTGATTTCCAAAAAAAATATTACAAAGCTTTTAAAAATGAAATACAAGATTTTACTCTAAATCTATTTCTACAGCATAACAATAAAGTAAATAAGGGATGATAAATACAGAATAAATTGGGGGTATTTATAGCCCCCCAAGAGCATCCTTGAGCGAATATGCGGATCTTCTAAGGGATATTCCCTTTCACTCTGAGCCTTTGGATCAATCTCTTATTCTCTTTCTTCAATCGGATGGTGGTTATGAGTCACAATAGCACACGGATTGCCAACGTGGCATCCGTGTGCTAGTTGTGTTTCTTCTTTGGCTCTTGATTGGTGGAAAAAGATGGTTGAGGTGTTGCTTCAAATTGAAATCGGCCACGTAGCATAAGTTCTCCACCTCTTCTCTTCCTTAAACCAAGGGGGTTTTATTCCCCTTGGTGTGAATTACCCGAATATATCAAAAGCCCTTTGTATAAATGTGTTTTTACCCATCTAGGGTTTGTACACAGTAAACTTATTTACTGGTTTTGTGGGTGAGATGTTTGGGGAAGATGAGTACATTGTTATTAACGAAGGGAATTATTTATTGATGAAAGTGAGTGGGTGGAACGGTTTGGAATTATTTATTGTGTGGAGTGAATAAAACATATATACTCAATACATTAATAAACGTATCATAAAAACCCTAAGGCCCATGAGTTCTTTTCTTCCCGTTTATTTCTATTACTGGGCTTGGGCCTGATACACACTTATTTCCATCCGAGTATATTAACAATCCCATTTTGGGCCTTGAATTTGGACTTGTCAAAATTGATGCTCTTAATATCCATAATTGGGCTATTGACTTGGACATAATTCATAGCATAACTCAAATAACCCATAAATGGGCTATTCAAGCCCATTAAGCAAATGTAGGTCCCACTTGGTCTATAAACTTGACAAATTATTAAATCCACGATTGTCGAGCTCGATTTTGGCTTCTTGATCTTTTTCATCAATCTCGTGTCGGTTTTCGTCGGTTTTCGCGAACTTGGTACCTACACACATGAAAACAAGAAACACGCATATCCAAGGCATTCTTGATATAAATCATGCAATATTTCATTGTTTTAAGCAACAAATGATATGAGTAAAAACACTCATATCAAATTCCCCCATGCTAAGCAATTGACGTGTCCTCACGCAATGATAAAATAAAACACTAACTACACCATTATTCAAACTTTGACATTTTATTTAGCAAAGACATAAAATAACTTGAAGGATCATAAAAGCTCGAATAGATTCATCGTCCTCGACTTTTCACTTTTCCATGCCAAGTGCAAAAACAAGATCATTGTTATTATAAGTTGGTAGACTAATACGAACTCATGTGGGCTAATTAATCACTTAGAATCCCTTATTCCTATGTGTATCTCTTATATTTTATTGTTGTCTTGAATGATCACGAGGATGCATTGTTGACTTATTTCGATAATTTATTAGGCCGAAAATAAAGTGAACGATTTAATCAATAGTTAGCTAAAGGACAAAATCTTTTAAAACAGCTTCTCGGGCTCTCATAAAGTTCATATCTTGGCATAACTTGTTTCGCGATTTGAGACCTTTATCGGATCGATATTTGGCAATGACTTTATACTTCCAACCTTGAGAGACGCTCACGAAATAATGGTCTTCTCTTCATAATATTTCTTCACTTGAAGTTTTGAGAGATTTATACTTGGACCACGACTTCTTCATTTTTCTCCAATCTTTACTTGGGATTTTGATTAACAACGATCCGCCTCCTTTTTGGACTTGGCTTTCATTTATCCTCATACCTTATTTTGGTCTTTTTGGATAGACTTCTCCATGACTTTTTGGGAGTATTTTGCTTTTCGTCGTGTGTCTCGATCCTTCATATTGATTTTTGATAAATGAGTCTTCACATCACTTGAGATCTTTAGCAATAAAACATAGCCCTCATGTCTTGTTAGGACCTTTTTGGACTCGCCAATCTTCGCATCCCGCTTCAATAAGTTATGCCTTGGCTATGAACTCTAATCCATACCGAGCAACTTTTAAACGATCTTGGGCTAGAAGCTAAGTAACTTTTCAAATCGTTCAACATTATTTATTGCAATTAAATTATTAACAAGTGATGGGAGAATAGGCTCATAATTAACTCACATAAATTCCCGAAAGAATACCGAACTTATAATTGACTCTATCATCTCTTGTTCTCCATATTGTAAAATTCCAAGAATGAAATCAATGGATACTTAGCCTATCAAATCAAAGTTTTGGGTTTTCAAGTCATCTATAGGATCTTGCATCTTCTTATACTTTTGCAAGTTTTAGAATTTGCGTTTTAAAGTTCCCTTGATAGACGACTTTCTAGGATCAATTATAGGAGCTTGCGAAAAGTACTTGTTCTTAACTCGAATGAATTAAGACTTTCGCGTTTTAAAGCTCCCTATATAATAGCCCAGCAAAACTTAATTCAAATATGTTAAGGAAAAGCTAAGGTTAAAAACCAAGTCGAGTCAAAAACTATTCTTATTTAAAGCCTACATTCGTGTCAAAAACACTTATTTTATTTATTAAAACTTAAAAATAACACTAAAAATTTAAAATTTTATTGAAAAATGAGAAAAAACTACGTTTGGACACGACAAAAGCAATTGCAAGCGATTATATCGATTGACTCCCCCATGCTAAAACCAAACATTGTCCTCAATGTTTCTTAGCTCAAGAGTGACACCCCCTTGCTAAGACACGAAGAGTCTAATGCAAACTCCTAGCATGGAAACAACACGCAAATCTATAAGCCGTTTATTAATTATGCCTCAAGATAAAACGTTAGTCGATAAAAATCAAGGGATTGAAAGTGTGCCCCTTTTTGGCATTCAAAGAAAGGAAGATCAAGTGGACCGGCAAAAACCGAACACGAGAGTCTTCAAATATTAGGGTCATACCTAAGATCACGAACACGAGCTTGAAAGATCAAGCCTTATTAGGTGTTAGAAAATAGAAAGAAAATAGAATGTATTGGACTCCCCCACAAGGCACCTCGTTTTTGTTAACCGAGTCATGAGCTCGACTCGATCCCCGCATTCATTGGTCCTTAGGGAAAGTTTGAAGATCCGAGACAACCTCCATAGGTATGTCCCCTCCAAAGTAATGTTTCACACGATGACCATTCACCTTAAAGTTAGGCCCGTCTTTTTGAGCTAGCTCAATGGTGCCATAAGGGAACACTTTTGCAATGGTGAATGGTCCGGACCAACGGGATTTAAGCTTGCCCGAGAAAATCTTAAGTCTAGAGTTGAATAAGAGGACTTGATCACCAACATTGAAAATGCGGTTTTTGATCTTAGAGTCATGAATCCTCTTAGTCTTCTCTTTGTAGATCAAAGAATTTTCATAAGCTTGATCCCTTAATTCACTTAGTTCATTCAATTGAACCTTGCGATGATCACCCGCGGTCCTCAAATCAAAGTTACAATGCTTAAGAGCCCAATACGCCTTATGTTCGAGTTCAATTGGCGAGTGGCATGCTTTTCCGTAGACTAACCTAAATGGTGTACAACCAATTGGCGTCTTGTAAGTCGTACGGAAAGCCCACAATGCATCGTCCAATTTATCCGACCATGAAGTGCGATTTTCTCCAATAGAACGCTCCAAAATCCTTTTAAGAGCACGGTTTGAAACCTCCACTTGGCCACTCGTTTGAGGGTGATAAGCCGTAGAAAGTCGATGAGTGACACCATATTTATTTAGAACTCTTTCAAATTGTTCATTACAAAAATGGGTCCCACGATCACTTATAATAGCCCGTGGAGTTCCAAACCTAGCAAAGAGTTGTTTCAAAAAGTTCACCACAACTCGAGCATCATTCGTAGGCAAAGCCTTAGCTTCAACCCATTTAGACAAATATTCCACGGCTACGAGAATGTATTTATTTCCTTTTGAAGATGGAAACGGCCCCATAAAATCGAGCCCCCACATGTCAAAAATTTCACAAACTTGGATAATGTTTTGAGGCATTTCATCCCTTTGTGAGTTCTTTCCTTGACGTTGACAAGCATCACAAGTCTTGATCAAGTCTTGGGCATCACGATATATGGAAGGCCAAAAGAAGCCGGCATCAAAGACTTTCTTCGCGGTGGCGTTAGCACCATGATGTCCCCCGGTGGGTCCCTCATGACAAGATTTAAGGATATCTTGAGCTTCTTTGCCAAACACGCACCTACGAATCACTTGATCCGCGCACACACGAAACAAATAGGGGTCGTCCCAAAAGTAATAGGAAATATCCTTTAAAAACTTTCGTTTTTGTTGGGACGACATACCCTTGATCACAAACTTCCCCGCATGGTAATTTGCCATGTCCGCAAACCATGGGGTACTATCATCACCACGAAAAGCAATCATACCAAGCGTCTCGAGAGGAAATGTTTCATTGATTTCCTTATTCTCTCGATCGCTTTGATGAAGATTTTCAAGTCGAGATAAATGATCGGCCGCGAGATTCTCGGCTCCGTTCTTGTCTAGAATTTTGACATTAAATTCTTGAAGGAGGAGAATCCACCGGAGCAACCTCGTCTTAGCATCTTGTTTATTAAAAAGATATTTGATAGCCGAGTGGTCCGTATACACTATGGTTTGAGACAAGACGAGATATGGTCTAAACTTTTCAAAAGCATACACAGCGGCAAGTAACTCCTTTTCCGTTGTAGTGTACTTTGTTTGAGCATCCGTCATAGTCTTACTTGCATAGTGTATAGGCAAGAAGTGTTTTAGCTTACGTTGCCCCAAAACCGCACCTACCGCATAATCACTAGCATCACACATAATTTAAAAAGGTAGATCCCAATCCGGGGCAACTAAGATTGGAGATTCGGTTAACTTTCTTTTAAGCATCTCAAAGGCTTGAATACACTCATCCGAAAAGATGAAAGGAGTCTCTTTTTCCAAAAGATGGGTCATAGGCCGAGCTATCTTAGAGAAGTCTTGTATAAAACGACGATAGAAGCCGGCATGGCCGAGAAAACTCCTTACTCCCTTAACGGTGGTGGGTGGAGGCAATTTGGCAATCACGTCGATTTTAGCCCTATTTACCTCAATTCCGGCCTTAGAGATCTTATGTCCTAACACAATTCCCTCTTTGCACATGAAGTGACATTTCTCATAATTAAGCACAAGATTTGTTTCCTCACAACGTTGCAACATTCTTTCAAGGTTAGAGAGACATGAAGTGAAAGATTCCCCAAAAACCGAAAAGTCATCCATGAAGACTTCCATGGTTTTCTCGATCATATCATGGAAAATGGCCATCATGCACCTTTGGAGCGTCCCCGGAGCATTGCATAGTCCAAAAGGCATGCGACGATAGGCAAATGTTCCATAAAGACAAGTGAATGTGGTCTTTTCTTGATCACGAGGGTCAATGGGGATTTGGAAATAGCCGGAAAATCCATCCAAAAAGCAATAGAATTCATTCCCCGCTAGTCTCTCTAACATTTGATCCATAAAAGGTAATGGAAAATGATCCTTCCTAGTGGCATCATTAAGTTTCCTATAGTCAATACAAACACGCCAACCGGTCACAAGTCTAGTAGGAATCAATTCATTATCCTCATTAGTGACAACCGTCATTCCTCCTTTCTTTGGAACACAATGCACGGGGCTAACCCAAGGACTATCCGAGATAGGGTAGATCATTCCGGCGTCTAGAAGTTTAGTGACTTCTTTTTTGATCACATCATGAATTTTTGGATTGACCCTTCTTTGATGTTGGATAGCGGGTTTATAATCATCCTCCATTAGAATTTTATGAGTACAAAATTTGGGATCTATACCCTTAATATCGGAGATTTTCCATGCAATGGCCCGTTTATGCTTCTTAAGCACTTTAATAAGCTCATCCTTTTCATTTTCCTTTAATCCCTTAGCAATAATCACCGGTAATTTATCCGATCCCTCAAGAAAAGCATACTCCAAATGAGTGGGTAATTCCTTAAGTTCTAATTCGGGTGCTTCCTCAATAGATGTTTTCACTTTGGTCTCATTTTCATTCACAACTTTTAAATCCATAGGTGGTGATTCAAAAGGATCCATATTCAACAATTTTTCAATCAACGCAATATCTCCCTCGGGATCAAAATTCTCACTATCAAACTCACTAGGATCAAACGGTGTGCTAAGGTAATCATCAATTTCCTTCTCGATTTTTGAATATCCATTATTCTCAAGCTCTTCAAGAACGAAGTCACCTCCCTCAAATGGAGTGAGTGAAGGCTTAGCTGAAGAGATAATAGGATTCGAAGAAGTGGGATTGCCACTCTTAGAAGAAGCCGAGAATCCAAGAACTTCTTGAGAATATTCTTCACAAGTAACATCAATCAAATCGATTTGATTAATTGATTCCTCGTAGTACTTGGAAGAAAATTGGAGATATGACCAATATCAAACGTGATACGTTCCTCATCAACTCTTAAAGTCAATTTCCCCGCTTTCATGTCAACTAAAGCACTAGCCGTCATCAAAAACGGTCTTCCCAAAATTAGTGGTACACGAGAATCTTCGGGATAATCGCAAACCACAAAGTCCGTTGGAAAGACGAGTTTCCCTACCTTGACAAACACGTCCTCGGCTATACCTTTTGGTAAGGCAATAGATCGATCCGCTAGCTCGAGAGTCATCTTAGTAGGTGTAAGCTCGGGAAGTGATAACCTTTTCCATACGGAAAGAGGCATCAAATTAATGCTAGCACCAAGATCGGCTAAAGCTAAGCATTCTTCCATATTAGGGAAATCACATGGTATCACAAACTTGCCCGGGTCTCCAAGCTTTTTGTGAAGCTTTTGTGTAAGAACCGCGGAACAATTAGCATCTAAAGATGTAGACACTTCAACCAATTTCCCTTTATCATTCATCAATCTCTTAATAGTCGAAGCAAACTTAGGCATGTAAAGCAATGCATCCGCGAAACTAACATTAATATGAAGATTCTTAAACATCTCTAAAAAAGTATCCATTTGAGCATTGGACTTTTCGCGGAGCTTCTCTTGGTTAAGTCTTGAAGGGTAGGGTAGTGTGGGTTTAGTCTTCGGAAGCTCGGGTTCCGGAATAGGCAATTGGTTTACCTTTGGTGGAATAGGAATTTCCTTTTCTTTAACAACCTCGGGTTCTTGCTCCACTTCCCTCACCGTAGAGGTACTCACATGTGGAAGCAAAGGTCCGTCTAAAGCTTTCCCACTACGTGTGGTTATAGCTTTCATCTCACCCTTCGGGTTTGGAATGGTGTTGCTAGGTAAACCACCCGAAGACGAGGAAGGTTGACTCATGAAAGATTCAAACATCGAAAGCAATTTGTTTTGACCTTGTTCCAAATTTTGTTGCATACGATTTTGGTTTTGCTCTAGCCTTTGTTGATTAAGCTCAATCTTATTGTTTTGCCCTTTAATCGTATTTTGAAAATCAATTTCAAAGTATTAATTTGCCCTTGAATGTTATTTTGAAAAGCTTTCATATTTGCCTCATTGACTTGATATAACTTGACAAATCATTTTGATTATTCCCTTGAAAACCTTGATTGTTAGCATTAAACCCATTTCTTTGATTATAATTTCCTTGGTTACCACGGTTAAAATTATTCCCATTGTTACCATTGTTGTACCTATTTTGAACCGGTGGAAAACCCAGTGGAGCAACATGATTTTGACGAGGAACTTGACCGTTGGAGCCATATGTTCCCGTCGCGGCAAAAGCACTAGCTTGATCAAACCCCTGTGTTTAAACAAGCATAATTAGGATGTGCTCCACCACATGATACACAAACATTCTCAATCATATTAATCGATCCATGAGGATTCTTCCTAATCTCACTCAACAAAGTCGCAAATCCACTATCAATCTTAGAGTCCAATCTAGAAATCTCGTGATTAGATGAATTCACATTGGAAACAACCGGTGTGTTTCGTGAATATTGTGCTCTAGACTTATCCTCAATTATTCTCCACGCGTCTCTCGGTGTTTTTCTTAAAAGATTACCACCCGCGGCGGCATTTAAAGAATCTTGTTCAATCATATTTAGCCCATTATAAAAAGTATTTATTTGATGCAATTCCGAGAAACCGTGGTGTGGACATTGTCTTAACAAATCCTTAAATCTTTCCCAAGCAACCCCAAACGATTCATGCACTTTTTGTTCAAATCTAGTGATCTCATTTTTAAAGTGTGTTGTCTTGGACGGTGGAAAGAAATAATTCATAAACTTTGACACTAAATCATCCCAAGTTAAAATCGAACCCGGTGGTTCTTTCTCATACAAAAGTTTAGCATTACCCTCGAGCGAGTACGGAAAAAGCATGAGCTTAATCATGTCATTCGGCACATCTCTAAACTTGAGAGTCGAGGTAATTCGATTAAAATTCCGAATGTGAGAATGCGGGCTATCGGTCTCATTGCGACGAAATTGGTCGGCACGAATGAGCGATAAAAGACCCGTCTTAATCTCAAAATAATCCGCCAAAATAGCCGGCACAACGATTGCTTCCCCATACCCTTCGGTGGGTGCACGGAGAAATTCCTCCATTGTTCGGTTATCGGCCATCTCTACAACAATAGGTGGAATCTCGGGTTCCACTATTCGTTGTTGACGATTTCTATTTCTACGAGGAATATATTCAAGCCTATTAAAATCAATCACAAGACGAGAAGAACGTAATTGCATACACTACAAAGACGAGAATTTAGAGGATTGAAGAAAAGAAATTAGACAAGAAAGAAGATTATTTTTGGTATTTTATTTGGTATTGCTCAATCAATAATGATCGATAAAAAACAAGGAATAAGGATAACTACTATGGAAGTAAATTACCCTCGGTCGACTTTGAAACGATAGGTGAAAACCTAAACGTCTCGAGGTTCAATAAGTAAACAACAAAAAATAAGATTTATTACTACTTGAGTCGGCAAACCAATAATAGGTTGTCCCTCTCAATATACTCACAAGCAAGCGGGGAAATGAGGTGGCACAAAGCACTTAAAAACCTTTTTCCTTAGACGACCTTTTATAGCACGTCGCCTTATACCCACCTTATATTTGGTATAAATCAAGTTCAAACTTCTTATTAGTATTTATCTATTTTGCCTTTATTTTTGTTTTGGGTTCGAATACAATAGCTAGGTGATGAAATCCCAACTAAGGCCTTATTTGAAAAGTATTTAAAATTATTGTTCTACGTAATACAATATATTATTAAAAAAAACGAGAAAATCGATACATACTATATATTAGAAAAATAACAAAACTTTCCGAGGACGGAAAGGGTCTTCAAATCCACGATCAACAAATCTCCACAAAAGCGAATCGTACACAAGATCCCCGGCAGCGGTGCCAAAAGTTTTGATGTGTCGTGGATAGTATAGTGATAATTAGATACGTTATAGGGTAAATTAGAAAATTACCTTTAGGAAAAAGTAATAGTCTAATAATACCAATGACGAATTCAATTAAACACGTGAGTGAGTCGAGTTCGTTGTACACGAAGATCTTATGAATTTGAGACGTTTTGCTTTGATTTGGACAATTGATTTGAATTTGTTCTCGGTTTTTAAACTACGATTAAAATCTACAAATTTTAAGCTATTTAAAATTACCCTAAAGTGCATGAATCGTAAACCCCGCCTATTAAAAATTCTACAAACAATTAATTACTTAAAATATAAAACTAATTAAAATTTAAACTAATTAAAAATCTATAAAAATATAATCTATTTAAAAATTATAACTTTTAATCTATTTAAAAATCTATTTAAGCTTTTAAAACTAATTTACTTTATTTAAAAAATACTCTAAAAACTAATCTATTTAAAAACTATAATTATTAAAATCTAAAGTTATAAAAATTTAAACTAATTAATCTATTTAAAACATTTATTTATTTATTTTTTAATTTAATTTTTATTTATTTATTTAAAACTATTTATTTTTTTTAGTATTTACCTTAATTAAAAATTAGAAGTAATAAAAAAACGTGACTTATATTAACTAAATCAAACAAAACCTGCCAGCTAAAGACTGTATATTAATTAGATATTAGGAAACAAAATCAAAAGAACATGTAGCATAGATGGCTAACTCGCTGGGCAATTAATCTAAGGGTCTCGAGTTCGAACCCCACCATGGACATATTTTTTGTGAATTAATTTCTTTTTGATAACTTTCTGAAAAATAAGTCTTAGGAAAGACTTTTGACAAGCTATTTGGCATAAGCTGAGAGGACAACAACTTTGTGAGCTTATCAGATAATTAACACTGATAAGCTAAAATTGCAAACAATATAATCAACAAATAAAACTAAGATTATAACCACCAAGATGATACAAAGCTAACTAATCAGTAACAAAATAAATTCAGTAAAAAGAATACCAAATTAAGCAGATATATTAGAAACACCTATTCAATCAAAATCCTTAATATCAGTATACAATAATTCCAAACTTACATTCCTAATTATCAGCAAACCGAATCTCTAATTAACTCTTTCAGTCAACAAATATTTATGATGAATCAGTAGGTATAAACAGTTCAGAACAGCAGACTACAATGATCCTAAATCACTTTAAACATTTATCAGTAACTGGAATGTAAAGTTCAGGTTACGAATTTCATTTCAGCAGATCTGTTAAAACTTATTTAGACAGTGACAATGAAATGACTAAACAAATAAAAACGTGTAACTTCAACCAAATAGATTATGGACTAAGTGAATCATCCAAATCGACTAAAACAGACCCCTATTAATTCCTAAAACTTATAATTCTTTTTAACATAACCCTTTAAAACAGAACCCTCTAAAAGCTAAATGAAATCACCAAACAAATTGCAAATAATAAACTCAAACACATTCATTGCAAGTTGAACAAAGAACTGATTTAACTAAACAGTCTCAATAATCAGTAAATCAAGAAGGCATAACAACACAATAACTGCTCAAATATTTAATCACTTAATCATTTAAACAACAATCAATCTAGTGAACATGTAAAATAAAAGATATATGCACCTATTGGAGAGATCCGTTGAGTAGAAGGTGTGCGCTGAGCAACCTTAAGATCCGTAAACCGAAACCACCATACCACCATTAATATTCATCACCCGAAGCATCTCCATCAATTATTATTGAATCGAGCAGAATCTTTTATACTTTTCCAGTAGGGAAAAATATTATCCAATCTTAAACTTTTGATATTAATTATAAACTATTAATTAGTTTATAATTAACATCACAAAATTATACTTGTAGAATAATATATAGAGATCAATTCATAAATTGAATAAAACAGGAAATAAAAAGAGACGAGACTCCAATATATAAAAAATAAACTGAGATTTTATTGATTTCCAGAAAAATATTACAAAGCTTTTAAAAATGAAATACAAGATTTTACTCTAAATCTATTTCTACAGCATAACAATAAAGTAAAGAAGGGATGATAAATACAGAATAAATTGGGGGTATTTATATCCCCCCCAAGAGCATCCTTGAGCGAATATGCGGATCTTCTGAGGGATATTCCCTTTCACTCTGAGCCTTTGGATCAATCTCTTATTCTCTTTCTTCAATCGGATGGTGGTTATGAGTCACAATAGCACACGGATTGCCAACGTGGCATCCGTGTGCTAGTTGTGTTTCTTCTTTGGCTCCTGATTGGTGGAAAAAGATGGTTGAGGTGTTGCTTCAAATTGAAATCGGCCACGTAGCATAAGTTCTCCACCTCTTCTCTTCCTTAAACCAAGGGGGTTTTATTCCCCTTGGTGTGAATTACCCGAATATATCAAAAGCCCTTTGTATAAATGTGTTTTTACCCATCTAGGGTTTGTACACAGTGAACTTATTTACTGGTTTTGTGGGTGAGAAGTTTGGGGAAGATGAGTACATTGTTATTAACGAAGGGAATTATTTATTGATGAAAGTGAGTGGGTGGAACGGTTTGGAATTATTTATTGTGTGGAGTGAATAAAATGCGTATACTCAATACATTAATAAACGTATCATAAAAACCCTAAGGCCCATGAGTTCTTTTCTTCCCGTTTATTTCTATTACTGGGCTTGGGCCTGATACACACTTATTTCCATCCGAGTATATTAACAATCCCATTTTGGGCCTTGAATTTGGACTTGTCAAAATTGATGCTCTTAATATCCATAATTGGGCTATTGACTTGGACTTAATTCATAGCATAACTCAAATAACCCATAAATGGGCTATTCAAGCCCATTAAGCAAATGTATGTCCCACTTGGTCTATAAACTTGACAAATTATTAAATCCACGATTGTCGAGCTCGATTTTGGCTTCTTGATCTTTTTCATCAATCTCGTGTCGGTTTTCGTCGGTTTTCGCGAACTTGGTACCTACACACATGAAAACAAGAAACACGCATATCCAAGGCATTCTTGATATAAATCATGCAATATTTCATTGTTTTAAGCAACAAATGATATGAGTAAAAACACTCATATCACTATCTTTCATATTTATTTTTATAATTATATGGACCTTTAGTCATTATTGACTACTCTGGCAACTGACTGGCCACTTAAATGAACAAGGACTCATCACCTCAGTACATATTTTGAGATAAAGTGTAGCTTTACTTAATTAATTTATTAAATACTTGAACTTATTTTATATGTATATATTTACATATATTTCATAATAGGAATAAACACCTAATGTAACACTCTCGAATTTCATATCGGTACAGCGGAAGAGTCTTTAGGGTGTTACGGGATAGCACAATAACTCCAATCATAAACAACACATAAAAATGGTTGTACAAGGTGTAACATACATTAATTCGATAAAAAGTTTCAAGTGTACAACAGGTCCCAAATGATACAGGTCATTAAGTTTACAAAACATAGATCGAATGAACAATTTTTATTATTATGTGGGCCATCAGAGTCGATCTCCATCCGAATTACCTTCAAGCACCTGAGATAAAAAAATGCAAAAATCATATCAGCGAATGCCGAGTGAATTCATAGAGTTTAATAAAACCGTTATATAAAACAATCATTGAAATCAGAACACAAGTATAATATCAGAAGTAAGTCCTCGTATTGCTAGTCAGGCAATATATAAAACAAGCATACATCTTGAACCGTCCATGAGACCGTAGCCTCAATATTACCATTATAGGTAACATTATTATCGTTATTTGCAGCGTATCATATCGGATATTTAAATTACATTGGATTCATTTGGATTATTATTAGCCGCATGACATTGTTACCTTAATATCATAAACAACGGGCCGCGAACCCGAAAAATAATTTGCCCATCTAAGTTAGCGTGTCGTCACAAAAATCACGCTATATAAATCTTCTTATACATAAATTCGCTTACCAATCAATGTGGTACGACAGGGATCAACCGTCAAGGCGCGAACTGGGGTGATCGTCCCCAAATAGTACTATCTTATGCATAAGCATCTACCAAATCCCGATAGTTCACAGTTTATTCTAATGGGACTTTAAGTGACATAACCTAACTACTAATAATCCTTTTTATCTCTTTTATGGGTCATAGCATCATTCGGGTCCATATCATTAAGCATACCATCGGGACTACTTGTGTTCTATTTTTTAATCAAAAACTAGCATGTTATCTCCCTCGCGGGTTTACAAATCATTTTATAAAACATTTAAAAGAGTGCGAGGCTATGAACTCACGTTGATAATGAAAGGCGGATTATCGGCTACGGGCGTGCTTCGATCACGGGAACCTATATAAATAATAATCGGTCTTAGACTTTTGTCCAATGACTTTATCAAAATAACAATTATGTATAAATATGATGATTTTATAAATATGATGATGATCAAGTGGGATTGTACATTCTCATTTACTCATTATAGTGTTATGTGTTGGTAACTTTTATACTAGTTTACTAGTTTTACTTATTTACATGTTTTAGGCCCAATAACTCTATTATAAGCCCATTACCTTATATTAGTCCATTTTACACTTTTAATATCAGAATTATACTTTACATGTTGGGCCCAATTGGGTTAAGCCCAATAAGTAAGTTTATAAGTTTTTAGCCAAATTAGTTGGATTAATAGTCCAATAAGGCTAACTTAGCCCGTTAATGTCCAAATGTTATAAAGCTCGGGTTTTATCAGTTTTTACTTGTAATATGTACTTATATATCAGTATATGAGTTATAAAATTTTTACATTAGATGGGTCCGACCATCTAAGTTTTAATTGACGAAAATGTTAGTTTTACGGTTTTAGCCGAAAAGACGTAAAAATCATGTTTATAGTTTTATAACTTATAAAACTTACCAAATTACCATTTTTATAAAATGTCCATTTATTTATCATTGTACATATTTATATAAATGTAATATATAAGTTGGTGAATTTTTATTTACATTTTATACTATATTTATTTGAGTGCTATTATAATACTATTAAACTTTAATTTCACAAAATCTGATTTTTAGTTTCACTTTCACCATTTTTATCATATCTTGAGTTCTACAAGGAGATAGAAGCTCATTTTTGGATGACATAAACTTCATATTATGTGTTACAAATAACTTTGGTTTAGCTACTGCTGAATACAAGTCTAAGTATCTCTAACAGTCCTTACAAAACAGACTATTCATATTGATACACTAATTTTGTTTTGATCATATCTCACTCATTATAATGATTCCATTGCATGGCCAACTCTCACATGTGTATAAGACCTAATACTTACTGTATACTGATTCCAATATGCCATTTTACCAGTTTATCATTTGGTTAGTTACTGTTTTTATACAGTCAACTTATTAAGCAAGATTTTAACCTTTTTACATATGGTTTTCCATCTTTTTAACCATGTTTATCAACACTTGATCCCCACAAATTATTTTTATCATCATATATTCATAATATACATGTAAAATAGGAAAGAAAATACATTTGTTCTTTACAAAAATAACAAAGAAAATGGAAAGGATGATCTTGTTTACCAACCAAGACTATATCTTGTTTTTGGATGACAACACCTTGAGGTACACCAAATTTATCTTCAAGATCATCAACCACCATGAATATTTGTTGAGAAATCAGCCCTAGGACACAAGCAAATCACCTCCTTTGATGTTATAATGATCACCAATCAACAAGGCTTCAAGGTTTCTTCATTATATTTGTAGATAACACAAAGTTTATGGCTAAAATTGATCAAATAGGGGTGTGTGATGGTGGAATGGGACTGAAATGGTGGGAGGGTGAGAAGATTTTGAGAGTAGTTTGCATGTGTTAAAGTGTGTAAATGGTTTAAGTGAAAGTGGTTTTGTGGTTTGGTGTTATGTGTAGCTTACATGTTAAGCTTGAATGAACAAGTGTAAACTTGTTGGTTACAAGTTTTTCACATCTTATGATGTGGTGTCCTTGTTTTGGTCGTCCCATATAGTGGGGTGGGGCAAAACTTGTTTTGTCTCATCCCACTAATTAACGGGTATTCCTCGATTCTAGTTTCCTTGATTTGCGTGCCCTCGGGTCATTTTACAAAAAACGTTTTTATAAATTATGAATCAACGGCAAAAACGAACCTAATAAAAATTGTCTTATAAAAAACAGAGTTCAAAAACGTAAATACGTAATCCTAAGGTTTCTGGTTTAGTCGTAAAGGACGTTAAATTATGCACGTAAGCCCAAATTTAAATCCGTAAATTGTGAGTTCATCAACGAACATAAAAATAAATTTAAAATATTATACGAGAAAATAATTTACTACCTAAAAATGTTAGATTGTCACAGCTTTTCCTCCTAAAAGGGATCAACGTCCTCGTGATCCATTTCATTTTGATGTCCATTTCTTACTGAAATAAATGAGGTGCGGATATTTCTTCCACATTTCATCCTCTCGTTCCCAAGTAAATTGCGGTCCATGCTTTGAATTCCATCGCATCTTGACAATAGGTATTCGACTTTGTTTCAGTTGCTTTACCTCACGATCCATAACCTCTACGGGTTCTTCGATAAAACGCAACTTCTCATATATTCGAACCTTATCCAACAAAATTTTCTCATCACTCACTGCTAAACATTTCTTCAGATTAGATACATGGAATGTGTTGTGAACACCATGAAGTTCTGGGGGTAACTCTAGTTTGTAAGCCACCGGACCTACTCTAGATAAAATCTTAAAGGGTCCAATAAAGAGGGGATTCAATTTCCCTCGCTTTCCAAATCTTATAACGCCTTTCCATGGTGATACTTTCAACATTACTCGGTCACCCACTTCAAACTCCATCGGTTTCCGCCGCACATCCGCGTAACTTTTCTGTCTACTACGGGCAGTCAACAGCCTATTCTTAATCTGAACTATCATCTCCGTAGTCTCCCGGATCAATTCCGGTCCCGTAATCTGGGTATCCCCAACTTCACTCCAACATACAGGAGATCTACGTTTCCTACCATACAAAGCTTCAAACGGTACAACCTTAATACTAGGATGGTAACTATTGTTATATTAGAACTCTGCTAAACGCAAATGTTTATCCCAATTCTTACCAAAATCTATCACACAAGTTCTCAACATATGTTCCAGTGTTTGTATCGTTCTTTCATTCTGCCCATCAGTCTGGGGGTGATAAGCAGTTCTCATGTCGAGATTCGTTCCCAAAGATGTTTGGAGAGATTTCCAAAAAATCGATGCGAATCTAGGTTCTCGATCTGAAAGGATCGATACAGGCACTCCATGCTTGCATAGAACATTCTCAAGATAAATACGAGTCAACTTCTCTAGTGAGAACTGCTCTTTAACCGGAATGAAGTGTGCTGATTTGGAATCTTTGGTTGTTGAAGTAGTCCTGATGGCTTTTGATGTTCAACTTTGACTCTAGCACAAGTCAAGCATTGAAGAACATATATAGCAATATCAACTTTCATATTCGGCAACCAGTACAACTTCTTCAAATCATGGTACATTTTATCAGATCCCGGATGAATGGAATATTTAGATTTATGGGATTCTAACATAATCAAATCTCTTAAGCCTCCAAACTTAGGTATCCACATACGACCTCTTAAGTATTTCACTCCATCAGCTCTAACTTCTAAAGGATCTCTTTCTCCTCGAAACCCTTCATTAACAAAATTTTCTTTCTTACAAGCATCTACTTGCGCATTTCTAATCTGATCAGGCAAATTATTGTGCATGGTCAAGACTAGAGAACGTACCCTGATAGGCTCTCTATCTTTTCTGCTCAATGCATCAGCAATAACATTTGCTTTTCCTGGGTGATATTTATATCACAATCATAATCACTTAACAACTCTATCCATCTTCGTTGCCTCATGTTCAATTCCTTTTGATCGAGAATATACTGTAGGCATTTGTGATCGGTGAATATCGTACTCTTGGTGCCATACAGATAATGTCTCCACAACCTAAGAGCAAAGACTACAGCTCCTAACTCAAGATCATGAGTAGTATAATTATCCTCATTCTTCCTTAATTGCCTAGAAGCATAATGATAGGTGTGAAAACACCCATCCTTTTTACCACTTAATTACAATAATAACCGAGCCAAAACGTGTATTTTATGTCATTTATGTCGGAATTATGCGTGGTTTGTGTTTTTGTTGTGATTTAGGACGAAAAGGTGAAAAGTGGAGAAAACACGGAATTTCACGGGCTTTTATCGAAGAAAAAGACGAAAGATGAAGTCAAGAAGTCAAGAGTTCAAAAAGAACGGAAGTCCAAGACAAATTCTGAAGATTTACCGAGGAAAAAGTCAAAAGACGGAAGTTTACTAAAAGCCGAAGAACTCAAGTCTTATTTATGAAGAAATGTCGAGACGAGTTCAAAGAAATCCCGAGACAAAGTCATTAAGTCCAAGATTAACAAAAGATTAAGAAGAAAAGGACTTAAGTGTGCAATTAAGGAAAAGAGTAAAGAGGGAGGAAGCTTCCTAAGCTCCTCCCTAATCTCCCTATATATAGTTCATTATGTATTCATTTTCAAGTTGTTGGTGGCTTGACAACCCACACTTCCACCATTTTCATACCTTGTTATTTAATTTCTTGCCCTTTAATTACTTGTTATGCACCTTTAATTCCTTTTAATTTCCAAGTAAGTTTTCATTTATTGTTCTTGAATCTTTACTTTTCTTGTTTAATCTCTCATCTTCCTTTCTTGATTTTAGTTTACTTTTGGTGCGAAATATATTTGATCCGTGTTGATCTTGATGTTTTTGTGCTTAAAAAGTTCATCTTTTTATTCATCCATGAGTGTTTATATGGATTAAGCTTTGAGCTTGATATGCTTATTGGCTTAATTTGTGTTTAGCTTATTTACTTTTTAAAAGTTTTCTTAAAAAGTTTCATTTTTTATGGTTTGATTTAAAAGGTTGCTTATTTTAAGTTTGGAAAAGTTGTTATTTGTGCTTATTTAGTCCATTTTATTATAGATTCGTTCATGTTTTGGTGTTAACTTATCATAATAGCTTATCACTTTGCTTAATTTTTGAATCAATAGGAAATCGGAAAAGGTAAACCCTTTTACGATCATAGCATTCCGATCACCACCCCTTTATTCCGATCTTCATGATCGGATTAGGGTTTATAACATTCCGATTGGAGTCTTGAATTACATTCCGATCTGAAGCCTTTTGTTAACATTCCGATTGAATGTTTTTCTAAACATTCCGATTGGATTCGCTTTGTGACATTCCGATTGGATTTGGTTGTTACTTATTCCGATTGCATTCTCTTCACATATTTCGATCTGGATCTCTTTAGATATTCTGATTAGTGTTTGTTTTCAAGCATTCCGATCAGCTTTCTTTTTGCACATTCCGATCAGCAACTTTCCGATGGGGGTACATTCCGATCGGATTCCGATTGGATTCCGATCAGGTGTACTCCGATTGGTTGTTTTGTTTTGTTTTAATATTTTGTTTTAGTAAAAGTGATAATCTTTCTCGTTTTGTTTTTAGTCTATTTTAATTTCGTTTTGCATTTTTATTTGATTGTTAATTTACTTTTCGTTAAGTTTTAATTTTACGTCATTTAGTTTCTCGTCATTTACTTTTAAAGTTTTAAATATTGCTCCGTTTACGTTTCAACTAGTTTTAGTTTTAATTACCTGTCCTTTATTTTAAAGTCTTGCACATTTATTTTACCACAACCAAAAATATTATTCTTTACCAAAAACGATTGAGTCACACTTTAAACCGGAAATCAATTCGTTAAGACACCGAGAAACAAACTCTTTCAACTAGCAAAAATCAAGTATTAAAGAAGGATCGAGACACACGACGAAAAGCAAATACCCCCCAAAAGATCATGGAGAAGTCTATCCAAAAAGGCCCAAGGTATGAGGATAAATAGATCCAAGTCCTAAAAGGAGGCGGATCGTTGTATATTAAAGTCCAAAATAAAGATTGGAGAAAAATGAAGAAGTCGTGGTCCAAAGATGAAGAATCTCTCAAAACTTCAAGTGAAGAAATTCCTATTATGAAGAGAAGACCATAATTTCAAGAACGTCTCTCAAAGATTTGAAGTATGAAGTCGCTGCCAAATATCGGTCCGAGAAAGGTCTCAAATCGTGAAGCGAGTTATGCCAAGATATGAACTTTATGAGGTCCCAAGAAGCAGTTTTAAAAGATTTTGTCCTTTAGCTAACTATTGATTAAATCGTTCACTTTATTTTCGGCCTAAATAACTATCGAAATAAGTCAACAATGCATCCTCGTGATCATTCAAGACAACAATAAAATATAAGAGATACACCTAGGAATAAGGGAGTCTAAGTGAATATTTTGCCCACATGAGTTCGTGTTACTTTGCTAACTTATAATAACAATGATCTCGTTTTTAAGCTTGGTATGGGGAACGTGAAACTTGAGAATGATGATTATTCATGACATTTCCAAAACCCAAGGTATGTTTTTGATTTCTTTACTTTGAATGTTTATAATTGTCCATCTCTTTAATAAAGGCCAACGTGGATTGATTATGATGGAAAATGTAATCTTGCTTTGTAACTAATGCATTGCATGAGGACATTGCAATGGTTAAGTGTAGGGGATTTGATAGGTGTGAAAACACCCATCCTTTTTACCACTTAATTACAATAATAACCGAGCGAAAACGTGTTTTTTATGTCATTTATGTCGAAATTATGCGTGGTTTGTGTTTTTGTTGTGATTTAGGACGAAAAGGTGAAAAGTGCAGAAAACACGGAATTTCACGGGCTTTTATCGAAGAAAAAGACGAAAGACGAAGTCAAGAAGTCAAGAGTGCAAAAAGAACGGAAGTCCAAGACCAATTCTGAAGATTTATCGAGGAAAAAGTCAAAAGACGGAAGTTTACTAAAACCCGAAGAACTCAAGTCTTATTTATAAAGAAATGTCGAGACGAATTTAAAGAAATCCCGAGACAAAGTAATTAAGTCCAAGATTAACAAAAGATTAAGAAGAAAAGGACTTAAGTGTGCAATTAAGGAAAAGAGTAAAGAGGGAGGAAGCTTCCTAAGCTCCTCCCTAATCTCCCTATATATAGTTCATTATGTATTCATTTTCAAGTTGTTGGTGGCTTGACAACCCACACTTCCACCATTTTCATACCTTGTTATTTAATTTCTTGCACTTTAATTACTTGTTATGCACCTTTAATTCCTTTTAATTTCCAAGTAAGTTTTCATTTATTGTTCTTGAATCTTTACTTTTCTTGTTTAATCTCTCATCTTCCTTTCTTGATTTTAGTTTACTTTTGGTGCGAAATATATTTGATCCGTGTTGATCTTGATGTTTTCGTGCTTAAAAAGTTCATCTTTTTATTCATCCATGAGTGTTTATATGGATTAAGCTTTGAGCTTGACATGCTTATTTGCTTAATTTGTGTTTAGCTTATTTACTTTTTAAAAGTTTTCTTAAAAAGTTCCATTTTTTATGGTTTGATTTAAAAGGTTGCTTATTTTAAGTTTGGAAAAGTTGTTATTTGTGCTTATTTAGTCCATTTTATTATAAATTCGTTTAAGTTTTGGTGTTAGCTTATCATAATAGCTTATCACTTTGCTTAATTTTTGAATCAATAGGAAATCGGAAAAGGTAAACCCTTTTCTGATCATAGCATTCTGATCACCACCCCTTTATTGCGATCTTCATGATCGGATTAGGGTTTATAACATTCCGATTGGAGTCTTGAATTACATTCCGATCTGAAGCCTTTTGTTAACATTTCGATTGAATGTTTTTCTAAACATTCCGATTGGATTCGCTTTATGACATTCCGATTGGATTTGGTTGTTACTTATTCCGATTGCATTCTCTTCACATATTCCGATCTGGATCTCTTTAGATATTCCGATTAGTTTTTGTTTTCAAGCATTCCGATCAGCTTTCTTTTCGCACATTCCGATCAGCAACTTTCTGATGGGGGTACATTCCGATCGGATTCCGATTGGATTCCGATCAGGTTTATTCCGATTGGTTGTTTTGTTTTGTTTTAATATTTTGTTTTAGTAAAAGTGACAATCTTTCTCGTTTTGTTTTTAGTCTATTTTAATTTCGTTTTGCATTTTTATTTGATTGTTAATTTACTTTTCGTTAAGTTTTAATTTTACGTCATTTAGTTTCTCGTCATTTACTTTTAAAGTTTTAAATATTGCTCCATTTACGCTTCAACTAGTTTTAGTTTTAATTACCCGTCCTATATTTTAAAGTCTTGCACATTTATTTTACCACAACCAAAAATATTATTCTTTACCAAAAACGATTGAGTCACACTTTAAACCGGAAATCAATTCGTTAAGACACCGAGAAACGAACTCTTTCAACTAGCAAAAATCAAGTATTAAATGACGCCGCTATTGGCTCTTTTCGTGAGGATTAACGGTTTTTTGTGAGAGACGCGTTGGCTTTTGGGACCCGTTCACTTGTGAACGTTATTTTTCGTGTAAAAAAATTTTCAAAAATCCAAAAACATTTGAAAAATCATAAAAAGCATTTCTTTTTTCAAAGTTCAACAAAAATATTCTTCTTGCTTCTCTATCTTTCTTTATGGATTCTTATGTCCATTGCGTCGGGTGTGGGAGACGATTGTACGGGAACGACTCTTGTCAATGGTGTACATGTGAACGGTGCAGAAACGATATCGACAACACACAATTTGGATTTTGTCCCTTGTGCAACTCGACTAATTCGTCCTTTTTGAACCCACTTCCTATTCCCCCGTGCATCTATTGTGGAAGCGATTCTCATTGGCATGTTTCGTGCCCGGTTCGATACCCGTATGATCACGGGTAAGAACCGGGGTACAATTATGACTATGATAATAGCTATCCACAAGACGCACCCAGTCTTTCTCCTCAACCGTTTTGCAACAATTGTGGGGGTCCTCACGATACTTCTTATTGTCAACCAATGAATTATTATGAGCAAAATCCGGTTTCTAATTCTTCTCAACCGATGAACTACTATGAGCCACAACAATGCTATAATTCAGGTTTTCAACACTTTGAACCCCCACATCACACCCTCAATCATCAATCCTCTCAGCAAATTAGTCTTGACCAACAACTCACTTCTTTAAACCATATTCTAGAAGGTCTAGCTCAACTCCGAGCTGACTTGCATCAGGAAAGGAAACCGTTGCTTGATGTGGACGAAACCTTGAAAACCACCGACACCTTTTTGAGCCAATTTAGTCGTTTTCCCATCTTTTCTACACCAAAATCATTAATTACAGCATGGGATAGAATTGGTGAAATTGAACATACTCGGGGCGATAAACAACAAAAGTTGCTGCATGAGCTTCTTAAAGATGTGGAGGTTATCAAGGAAGAGTTAGCCGACTACGTCACTCCTAACTGGACTCGTCCCATCTATTATGATGATGACGACGACGTTGATTTCTACACTTTCAACCAATCTTCTGAAGTTGCTGCTCCTACTCTCGATGTTCCTACTGCATCTAAGGATCTAGATTCGTTGAATGGGCTTAATGATGTTGGTCTCGACAAGGTATTGGATGATGAGGTTTGTGAATTACCTGCTATGGAGCCTGAGGACGACGTTTCTCTTACGGAAGAGGTCGTTCCTAGTGATGACGATTCTTCTCTCCGCTATGAGAATTTCACTTTTGAAATTTCTCAATCTCCACCGGGAGATGCGGGTGATGACGATTTATTCTCTCCGGCTTACGAGAAGTTCACCGATGAACTTGATCTTGTGGATGAGGTGGAAGACGTGCTTCTTCGCGATAGATTACAGAAAGTGCACCTTCTTATTGCTCAAATCGAAGAGTTGACTTCTCCTTCTCTTTCCAAGTCTTTACCTCCATCTATTCCTCCCGTTGAAGATAATGACCCATTGCTGGAAGAAATCGATATCCACTTCATCCCTCCTGGTATTGATGATTATGACACGGAGGGGGACATTATTTTTTATAATTTGCTGCAGGAAAGTATTGACCCAAGTCTCCCTCTCGAGCACCTTTCATCCTCCCCTTTAGCCACTATTACGGAGGATGAGTGCTTTGACCCGGGAGGTGACATTGATTATGCTATCATTGATAACATCACGGCTTTGCCGAATGCTCAGCCTCCATTGTTTTTGGGGGATGACAATGTGATTACTTTACCCACCCCACCTCTCGTGGATCTTGAATTCACATACTTTACGTATGTTGAAACGGTTTTTCTCCCATTCAAGACTTATTCCCCCACCTCTCCTTTGTTGATGTCCTCCAGGACAAGGTCTTTGATCCCGGTATCACATTCGAGGCTTCCACATGGACCATTTAATTCGGGGACGAGTCAGGCTCGTGACTCGGTTAACAAAAACAAGCGCTTTTTGGGAGGCAACCCAATTATGTATCTATCTTTACCATAAGTGTAGGGGGAGCCCCGTGGTGTTTCTTGCTTTCTTTCTTATCATGTGCAGGGATTAGAGCTTCAAAGACACACTCTTGATGACTTTTTACGACCGTGATTCCGTGTTCCCGTTTTCCCGGTTCTATCCTAAACTCTCTTCGATTCACTATTTTATATTTCTCAATATTAAAATAGGAATCTCTTTAGTTGTCTCTTCCTTAGCGAGATTTAAACAAAGTGCACAATGTCCTAAGTGTAGGGGAGTTTACTCCCACATGCATAAACATTAAGGACAATGTTTATATTAAGTGTAGGGGGACTTCTATAAAAATTAAGTGGTCTTCTCCAGGAATTTGCCCTCATTTTAACCGGGAAATCAATTTTTCGACATTTTTCAAAATTTTTAATCTATTTTGGCCTAGTTGTATAGTTGTATTTTCCTTTGTTATGGTTATTTTCTTTCCTTGCTTAAATAAAGTGGTTTTAAATTTTTCAAAGTCGTGAATATTTTGACTCAACCCGAGTTTACTTATCTAAGTTTACTCTAGCTAGTATCCTTAACGTGTTTAAGTCAAGTTTTGCTAGGCTTTTATATAGGGAGCTATAAAACGCGAAAGTCTTAACTCTCACTGGTTAAGAACAAGAACTTTTCGCAAGTTCCTATAATTGATCCTAGAGAGTCGTTTATCAAGGGAACTTTAAAATGCAATTTCTAAACTTGAAAAAGTCTAAGAATTTGCAAGATCCTATAGGCGACTCGAAAACCCAAAACTTTGATTTAATAGGCTATGCATCCACGAGTCTCATTCCTTGAGATTTTAAACTGTGGAGGACGAGAGATGATAGAGTCAATTATAAGTTTGGTATTCTTTCGTGAATTTATGTGAGTTAATTATAAGCCTATTCTCCCTTCGCTTGTTAATAAATTTATCTGCAATAAATAAGGTTGTACGATTTAAAAGGTTACTTAGCTTCTAGCCCAAGATCGTTTAAAAGTTGCTCGATACGGATTAGAGTTCATAGCCAAGGCATAACTTATTGAAGCGGGATGCGAAGATTGGCGAGTCCGAAAAGGCCCTAACAAGGCATGAGGGCTACAGTTTGTTGCTAAAGATCCAAAAGTGATGTAAAGAATCATTTATCGAAAATCAATATGAAGGATCGAGACACACGACGAAAAGCAAATACCCCCCAAAAGATCATGGAGAAGTCTATCCAAAAAGGCCCTAACAAGGTATGAGGATAAATAGATCCAAGTCCTAAAAGGAAGCGGATCGTTGTATATCAAAGTCCAAAATAAATATTGGAGAAAAATGAAGAAGTCGTGGTCCAAAGATGAAGAATCTCTCAAAACTTCAAGTGAAGAAATTCCTATTATGAAGAGAAGACCATAATTTGAAGAACGTCTCTCAAAGATTTGAAGTATGAAGTCGCTGCCAAATATCGGTCCGAGAAAGGTCTCAAATCGTGAAGCGAGTTATGCCAAGATATGAACTTTATGAGGTCCCAAGAAGCAGTTTTAAAAGATTTTGTCCTTTAGCTAACTATTGATTAAATCGTTCACTTTATTTTCGACCTAAATAACTATCGAAATAAGTCAACAATGCATCCTCGTGATCATTCAAGACAACAATAAAATATAAGAGATACACCTAGGAATAAGGGAGTCTAAGTGAATAATTGGCTGATGAGACTGCTTTTATACATAGTCTCATCGTCCAAAAAGGGCTTTAAATGCATAAAATATCATGAAATTGGCCAAATATATACTTGTGTTTGTTGCTTGTGTATTTTAGGTACGGATATTGAGAAAATGACAAAAGATCACAAGAATCATGCAAAAACGAACACGGGAAACGAAGCCGCACAAGAACCGAACCCGATTATGGATTTTAGAAAAATTCCCTTGAAGTATGAAGTTTTGTCACATTTGGTCCCTCAAGAATTAAAGATATGTAATTTTGATCCTTCATTTTGGCAACTTGTCAAGAATGTCCCTTGAAGATGTTCACAAGTTGAAGCCGATATTTTACTTAACGGAGCAAAAATGGGCATTTCGGATCGATTCGACAAAGTTTGAAGAATATACAATTTAAAGACCAAGTCAAAGTCAAAACCGAAACCCGACAAAGAGAATGGGCATTGAAAACCGATCCCGAAACTGTTTTTTTATTTTATTTTACGGACCGACTCGCACCCGTTTAACGGGCCGAGTCAGCCCATTGAAATATTAATATAACCAAAACAGCCTACCACCAAATATCTCATGGACCAGTAACTTGTCATATATTGCCTTTTGGTCCTTTGACTCTCCGCCCAACCCTGTACACCCTTCAATTTTGTTACAAGCCCATTTCATTTTTTGTAACCCATTATTTGTTTGCCACATTATGTAAAAAAGAAAAATGGGTTCATTGTTTGTTTACAACACAACGACAGAAGAGAAAAAATGTAAGAGAGATTAGGGTTTTATCTCCCAGCCTCCATCTTTACTTAATCCCCAAATCATCAAACCCTAATCCCGAATCTGTCACCATCTCAAAGTCTACCCCACTACCCCACAACTCACGTGAAGATCAAACCAAGACAAGAACATGTGATCTCTGTCAAGAAGCAAGACCAAAGACCAAGTTCAAGCTTCGAATATTCGGATCTTTTCAGCATATTCATGGGCAACTCGGGTAATCAAGCATTAGGGTTTATATTTCTAGAATCATCTGTGACCCAATATATAAGGGCATTAGGTTTTTAATTTTTCTCTTGTTTTTCAGATTTTCTATAAATGTAAATCCCTTTTTTATGAACGAAAAAGTTGGTGTTTGATTAAATCTGATTTCCAGTTTATTTTTTTGCAAGTGTTTTCATGGTTCCAGTTTTCATTGTAATTCTCTTTTTTTAATTAATGAAAAAAGTTGGTATTGAAATTTTGAGTTCCAAAATATTTTAAGTTTATATGCAATTGTTGTTGTTTAATTTGAAATTTTTTTGAAGTTTTGTGTTGAATGATTTTGTGGTTAAAAAAAAAGAGCGAGAGAGATTTCTTTTTTTTTTTGATGTTACTGTTTTGATTAAGCAAAAAAATTGTTGTTGTGGTTACTGTTCGATTTAAGAAAAAAAGGGAGGAAAAATTAATTGTGGTTGTTACTGTGTCAAGAAAAAAAGAAGTTCCTTGATTGTTGTTACTTGTTCAAAACTAAGAAAAAAAGAGAGAATCAGTGTTGTTGCTTGTTACAGTGACGAAAAAAACAGAAGATTGAAAGATTATAGTCGGTGTTGTTGTTGTACATGTCCAAGAAAAAAAAGGAGATGGGTTGTTCGAAGATGAAAGGAAAAATTGGTTGTTGATTTTGTTTTGGTTGGATAAAGATTTATTTTGTACTTGGGTTATAGTTTCTTTGATGCCTCCTGGTTTGTAAGTTCTAAAAATTTCTTTTTTTATGCTAATTTTTTGTTTATTAGTATTCTGTTATGGTTGCTTTGTTTGTTAGTATTTTTGTTGTTGCTGTGATACATGAATTCAAATTGTCATGTAAATCTTGAATGTTGAATATGTTGTGTCACTCCCCTAATGATATTGCTCCTTTCTTGTTGTTACTAAATATTATGTAAATTTCATTGTTGATGTTGCTAATATGCAGTATTGATGTAGCAACTAGTATATTATTTTTGTAGAAAAGTTAGTGTGTTGATGCTATGATAAGTTTAGAAACAAAAAAAAGGGAGCGGTAGTTAGGATATTAGTAGTAAAATTTCTTACTCAAAGTAGGATAGACCAAAGCCAAAAGAAGTTACAAAAAAAAACTTGTAGTATTTTAATCCTTTTCATATGGTAAAAAGAGTATATTAAAAAAAATTGCCACTGGTAAGAATTGAACCAGTGACCTCTCGTCTAGCTAGACCACGCCTCAAAGACAAACACAGTAACCATACATGTCAACTAATCTTTTGTGTTTTAAACCTTTTGTAATTCTTTTGCTTTATAACTTATTTAGGCTTATTCATGTTTATTTTTCAAATTTATTATTTTTCTTAGGATTTAATTCGTATGTTAAACTTTTCGGCAAATGTAAACACTTTTCTAAAATCGTTTCATATTTTTAATTATTTAATTAGTTTTTAATTTAATTTATTCATAAATAAATAAATAAAAGTAAAAAAAAATGTAATTCTTTTTTCTAAATTTTTTTTGTCATTTAGGACGTAGGAAAAATTAGGTTTGCTTTTTTTTAGGCTTTAAATTTATTTATTTGCGTTTTAGGTCGCGTTTTTACGTTAATTACTTTTTACTGTTACTTTGTCCCATAGATGTTTTAGGTTTTCCGATGCCTTTTTATGCTTTCCCGTAGTTTAGGTTTTATTTATCGCTCTTTTTTACTTATCCAAATTTTTTTAATTTAGTCGAAATTTTCGTCGCGTTTTACGTTTGTACGTTACGCATTTTTGACCCTTTTTAGCGTAATCCGTCTTTCTTTTATGTCTTTTATTCACTTTCCAAAAGCGTAATAACTCAAATTAAATAACTCTATAATAATTTTGGCTCAATTGTCGGTATTGCGTTTTTCACAAAACGTAATTACTAATACTTACTACGACTTTGGTTTTTGCTTTCTTTTTCCTAAAAGATAGTAAACGACTAAAAATCACAACACCAAAATGGCGCCGCTGCCGGGGAGGTGTGTTTAGCCATAATTATTTATCGTGTTTGTTTGAGTGTTTACGTTTATATCGTAAATACATCTTTTTATTTTTCTATACTATTGGCCATACAAATAAATAGTGTTAAATAGAACTCTATTAACACAAAATTGTTTTCTCGTTTTTATTGTGCATAATATATTGTATTTACGTAGAACAATAAATAAACAATAATTATCCAAATACGCGAGAAATCGCACCTCAATAGTTGAGCGTTCCGGTCACTATTGTTGTATCGAATTCAAACGAAATCAATGGCAAAATGGATAAATACTCTTAATTGGTTCAATCTCGACAAATACAAACTATAAGGTGGGTATAAGGCGGTTGTATTTCACGACCTAAGGAAAAAAGGCTCTTAAGTGCTTCCCGCCGCCTCGTTTTCTCCGCTCGCTTGTGCGTATTTTGAAAGTGACGATTAATTAGGAGTTTGCCACATCAAGTATTATTAATCTATTTTTGTGAGTTTTAATTATTGAAACTCGAAACGTTTTGGCGTTCCGCCAACGTTTCAAAGTCGACGAGGGTTTTTACTTCACGTAATTACCTTCATTCTTCTTGGATTCATTAATCGAGACCTTTGATTGGTGGATAATTTTTGTAGATTAATTTCTACGTAATACAACAAAATTCCAAAAAATTAAAAAACAAAAACACAAAAAGATTCTTCAATTTTTCCCTCTATTTTCATAATTCTTTTTCTCAACCCCTCTAAATTTTAATTCTTCATGGATTTTCATTGCCTAGGTTGTGGGAGACGAAAGTATGGTTTCGTGACTTGTCCATGGTGTGTATGAGAAAGGTGCGGAGATCATATCGACTATGTAGATTTTAGATCTTGTCCCTCATGTAATCCGACCAATTGTTTGTACACTTCTAATGAAGAACGTCACCTCCATTGCCTCTATTGTGGAAGCCCTTCCCATTGGCACTATGAGTGTCAAATTCAATACCCAAATCGTCACAATCACGAGCCGAAACCGAATTTCGTTGACCAATCTTCGCAATACTCACCGTCAAGTGAGTATTGTCGAGCTGAACCTCACTATGGGTACGATTGTCAACCGATAAACCAAAATACGTCTTTCGACAACCAATTTTTCGGTTTTGACGAATCACACGGTATGAGTTACGATTATAACAATGGGGGTGGTTATCCATACGACGAACCGAATTTTTCTCAAAATCCGTGTTGCGACAATTGTGGGGGGCCTCACGATACTTATTCTTGCCAACCAACGAATTATGATGAACCCAATTCATACGATAATTTTGGTTTTTATAATTTTGAGGCCTCACCATACAATCTCGATCCTCAAAATTCCCATGAGCCCGATCCATGTTACAATTCCGATTTTGACCAATCATCTCCACAACATGTTTTCGATGATGATCTCGGTTCTAGCCGCATCGACGAGTGTTGTAGACGCATCGACGAAAGGTCTAATCGTTTCAATGAACGAATTGATATGCTCTTTCAACTAATTATGGAAAGAAATAATAACCCAATTGTTGAAGAGGTTGAAAAGAGTATCGAAGTTGAAGAAACGAGGGTGTCAACGAACGAGGTTTTTGAAAATGTTTTCGAAAATGAACAACAAGAAAAACTCGTAGCACGTGTTGGAACAATGAATGCTAAACCTTTGGAACCTAATGTTTCTAATGAAGTTGAAATTATCAAAGATTTTCAAAATAAAAATACACAAACTTTTGACGAAGATAGTCCGTTAAGTGATTTTGAAAAAGAAGAAATTGATAAGGTTTTAAGGAGAATCATTGACCCCTCGATTTTTGAAGATGATCAAAATTTAATTCCGGAGGGATTTGTTACTACTATTTCTACATCTTTTGAGAACCCGCATTCGATCCCTCCGAAGGACCAATTTGAAACCATCAAGGCTACAACATCTCGTGACGAGCCTTTTACTCCTAATCCCACACCATGTGAGATTATGGATTTATCATGTGAGAAGTCCACCATTGGCCTTGCTCACATTGATACGTTTTTCGACGCTGATGTCAAAACTAGTAAGGCAAAATCTTCAAATGAAGAGCCTTTTACTCCTATACCCACTACGGAAACCGATGCCTCTCTAAGCATGGGGGAGACGAATCTTAGCACTAATCCTAGTGTCGAGATCCCTATTCCAATCCAAAGTGAGCCTATGGTTTTCTCCGAAGATGAGGTAAGTGATTTTGCTCTTGATGAATTTTTCCACGAAGATTCTAGCGAGGCAAATCACAATAGTGAGTGTGATTCTATATCACGTGATGGTGTCTCTCCCATTGACACTTCAGGGAGAGAATCAATGAATTTTTCGAACCCGCTTTTCAATGACGACGATTTATCCGCTAATGATGACGAGTCACTAATCGACGAGGACGTTCAAAATACTGAATTTTAAATCTTTTCGAACCCTTTATTCGAATTTGATGACGCGTTCATTTTTGGTGACGTAAATCCTCTCTTTGATGAGACGTTCGAGGACATCGAGAGTGCGGATTCTAAGGATCCTAAACTCGATGAGCCGGATTTGCTAGTCACCCACCCGAAGTCTCATACGGTTGAGACTACTCTTTCTACTCATAACGTTTCCATTCTCGAGGGGTTCACCGATGGACCGCCTCTCGATGAGAGTGAGGATTTTAGTGAGGCTTTTGCCTTCGATCCGGGGGGAAATTTTGAAACTCCTATTTTTGGTGATTCTCTTTCTATTTTACCCATATTTCAAAGTGAACCTACCCACCCCCTCGGATTTGATGAGTTTTCATATGTTGTAAGGAGTTTTCTTCCTTACAAGACGTATCCTCCGGCTTTGCGTGTTTTATTTTCAACAAAATGTGAGGATACGATCTTCGATCCCGGTATAAAGGCTTTGCCTTTATTCACGGTTACTTTTGGGCCTTGATTACATGTAAGTCTGATAACTAGGCGTTTACCTAATTAAAAAATTATCGTTCTCGTGGTCTAATCGAATTGATCTAGGATCTATGTGCGACTCTGCTGTCTTTGGTGGAACAAATAGTTGTGTCGTTGTAGTATATTAAAATGTGTAGAACGAATTAAAATAAATGACTTTAAAGTAAATCTAATTCTAACTTAAAGTAAAAGCGCAAGTATTTAAAACGTGACGAAAAATTTAAAAGGGCAATTAATGTGAATAACGCGAAATTTAAAACTATCTAAGGCAAACTTAAAACGCAACTAAAACTTAAACTAAGGCAAGGCTAAAATAAATCTAAGGCAAAATGAACTTAAAGTGCGACTAAGAAAAAAAAACGGGAAAAAATAAAGTTTGAAATTAAAAATCAAGACAAAAACTAAAAAGAACCTGAATACAGCTCATTCGGAATAATCCTTCGTTCGGAACAGTCACTCATCCGGAATGTCACCTTCGTTCGGAATGATTCTTCTTTACTCGGAATATTACCAAAATCCTTGATCCGGAACAAATTTTCTATTCTGAATATGTCACTTATCCAGAATAATCCTTCGTTCAGACCTTTACTGATTCGGAACTTTTTCCTTGGATTGATTTTGAACTTTTTCCTTGGATTGATTCTGAACTTTTTCCTTGGATTGATTCTGACCTTTTTCCTTGGATTGATTCTGAACTTTTTCCTTGGATTGATTCTGAACTTTTTCCTTGGATTGATTCTGAACTTTTTCCTTGGATTGATTCTGAACTTTTTCCTTGGATTGATTCTGAACTTTTTCCTTGGATTGATTCTGAACTTTTTCCTTGGATTGATTCTGAACTTTTCTGGGAATCACAGAAACAAACACCCCCGAAGAACAGGGAAATACAATATACACGAATCTAATAACAATTTAACTAAAATCAAACACAAGATTAAACCAAACTAATAACAAAACATCCAATAATCATAAACAAACTATCCAAATCAATAAAACTAACAAAATCTAACCACAATAATCAAAACCCACTTTGATCAAAATAATAATATGAACATGAACATAAACATAAACATAAAAAATCAAAGATTAAGAAAGGTAGATAGGAGATTAACAAGATAAAGTAAAGATTGACAAGAATTAAATGGAAACTTACTTGAAATTAAAGGAATTTAAGGTGTAAGACAAGGTAATTAAATTTGACAAGTATTTAAATGACATGAATTTAAAGGTGCAAGGTAAATAAATGGAAGAACTAATTGTCACTATAAGCCAACAAAGAAAAATGATTAACTAGCCTAATCTATATATAGGGTAGGATTAGGAAGCTTCCTCCCCTCTTTCCTTTTCTCTTAATTGCATCATTAGGCCCTTCCTTCTTAATCTTTTTGTTAATTGCACCATTAGTCCTTAAGCCTTTAAATCTTCTTTAATCTTGGACTTATATGACTTTTGGCTTGGGATTTCTTTGAACTCGTCTTTTAATTCTTCAATAAAATAGACTTGAGTTCTTCGGCTTTAAGTAAACTTCCGTCTTTTGACTTTTTCTTCGATAAATCTTCAGAATTGGTCTTGGACTTCCGTTCTTTTTGCACTCTTGACTTCTTGACTTCGTCTTTCATCTTTTTCTTCAATAAAAGCCCGTAAGTGCCCGTGTTTTCTCCACTTTTCACCTTTTCGTCCTAAATCACAACAAAAACACAAACCACGCATAATTACGACATAAAAGACATAAAATACACGTTTTGGATCGGTTATTATTGTAATTAAGTGGTAAAAAGGATGGGTGTTTACACACCTATCAAATCCCTACACTTGACCATTGCAATGTCCTCATGCAATGCATTAGTTACAAAGCACGTTTACATTTTTCATCATAATCAATCCACATTGGCCTTTTATTAAAGAGGTAGAAAATTTAAAACATACAAAGTAAAGAAATCAAAAACATACCTTGGGTTTTGGAAATGTCATGAATAATCATCATTCTCAAGTTTTCACTTTCTCCAAACCAAGCTTAAAAACGAGATCATTGTTATTACAAGTTAGCAAACTAACACGAACTCATGTGGGCCAATTATTCACTTAGACTCCCTTATTCCTAGAGGTATCTCTTATATTTTATTGTTGTCTTGAATGATCACGAAGATGCATTGTTGACTTATTTCGATAATTATTTAGTCCGAAAATAAAGTGAACGATTTAATCAATAGTTAGCTAAAGGACAAAATCTTTTAAAACTGCTTCTCGGGCCCTCATAAAGTTCATATCTTGGCATAACTCGCTTCGCGATTTGAGACCTTTCTCGGACCGATATTTGGCAGCGACTTCATACTTCAAACCTCGAGAGACGTTCATGAAATTATGGTCTTCTCTTCATAATGGAATTTCTTCACTTGAAGTTTTGAGAGATTCATACTTGGACCACGACTTCTTCATTTTTCTCCAATCTTTATTTTGGACTTTGATATAAAACGATCCGCCTCCTTTTATGACTTGGATCTATTTATCCTCATACCTTTCTAGGGTCTTTTCGGATACACTTCTCCATGACTTTTGGGGAGTTTTTGCTTTTCGTCGTGTGTCTCGATCCTTCATATTGATTTTCGATAAATGATTCTTCACATCACTTTTGGATCTTTAGCAACAAAATATAGCCCTCATGCCTTGTTAGGGCCTTTTCGGACTCGCCAATCTTCGCATCCCGCTTCAATAAGTTATGCCTTGGCTATGAAATCTAATCCATGCCGAGCAACTTTTAAACAATCTTGGGCTAGAAGCTAAGTAACTTTTCAGATCGTAAAACCTTATTTATTACATATAAATTTATAAGCAAGCGATGGGAGAATAGGCTCATAATTAACAAACATAAATTCACGAAAGAATACCAAACTTATAATTGCCTCTATCATCTCTCGTTCTCCACAGTTTAAAATCTCAAGTAATGAGATTCGTGGATACTTAGCCTATTAATTCAAAGTTTTTGGTTTTCTAGTCGCCTATAGATCTTGCAAATTCTTAGACTTTTTCAAGTTTAGAAATCGCATTTTAAAGTTCCCTTGATAAACGACTCTCTGGGATCAATTATAGGAACTTGTGAAAAGTTCTTGTTCTTAACCCGGGAGAGTTAAGACTTTCGCGTTTTATAGCTCCCTATATAAAAGCCTAGCAAAACTTGACTTAAACATGTTAAGGATACTAGATAGGGTAACTTAGATAAGTAAACTCGGGTTGAGTCAAAAGATTCACAACGTTTGAAAATTAAAACCACTTTATTAAACATTTATTCTAATAAGGAAAGAAAATAACTATACAAAAGGAAAAACTAATAGGCCAAAATAGATCAAAAATTTTGAAAAATGTCGAAAAAATGATTTTCCGGTTAAATTGAAGACAAATACAAGGAAAAGAAGCCACTTAACTTCGATAGAAGTCCCCCCTACACTTAATATAAACATTGTCCTCAATGTTGAAGCATGTGGGAGTAAACTCCCGTACACTTAGGACATTGTGCACTTTGTTTAAATCTCGCTAAGGAAAAGACAACTAAAGAGATTCCTATTTTAATATTGTAAAATATAAAATAGTGAATCGAAAAGAGTTTAGGATAGAACCGAGAAAATGGGAACAACGGAATCACGGTTCGTCAAAAATCATCAAGAGTGGATCATTGAGCTCGAATCCCTGATTAAGAAGAAGAGGGGAGAGGAAAGAAAACCAACGGGTCTCCCCTACACTTATGATAAAGAAAGCGAAAAGATAGATACATGGGTTGCCTCCCAAGAAGCGCTTGGTTTTTGTTTACCGAGTCGTGAGCCTGACTCGACCTTGATCATCATAGGAAGAAGCATGAAACATATCCACCGGGATCAAAGACATAGTTTTCGTCTATCAAATAGCACAAGCTTAAGGCGAACAAGGCAAGCCAAAGAAGAGTAGGCAAGGTTCCCTTAAGCAGCGATGGAGCACGGTGGAAGCAAGGGTGAAGTGGTGCAAGCAGATTTCCATAAGTTCCAAAGATATTTCCTTTTATTTCATCAGGTGGATACTGAGATGGCTTAAAGATTTGAATACCAGGGTCGAACACCTTTTCCTTTAAGGGAAAATAGCACTCAGGCTCAGCAGAATGGGAAGAAGATCCGCGAAGAAGCACAACCTCGTCCTTAGAAGGGGGACAAAGAGGTGTTAACTCATACGTGCTGCGGATATTGGTGTCGACCAGTTTCTTCTCCTTTAAAAGAATGTTGTTCAAATCCAAAGTAGGATCAAGACGATAATCTTCAAAGTCAAAAGGAGGAGCATCACTCTCATGAGGGAAGTAAGTGTTGAGAAACGTAGAGAAATCTTCCTCAAATGAGTAATCGTCCAAAGTAGCATCGAGTGATGGCGGAGGATCTTCATCATGTGAAGAATCACTCGAAAGAGTATCAGCCTCATCAAAATCATCATATGTGGGAAGCGCGGGATACTCAAAAGTAAGGTCATCATAATCATCCGAATCTGAGCTAGAATCATCATCATAAGCATCAAAGATCGGTGGAGAATCATAAATGGGTGAAGGATCCAAATTGGATGGAGAATCATCCACATCATCTTGAAATAGTGGATTATCAATGCAAGAGTCGAATAGAGGATTGTTGTAGACGGTAAAATCATCGAGCACATTAATCATATTCACTGATTATCGGCCTCCAAAGGATTTGCCTGTAAGCTTTCCCATTTTAAAAACTTGTGAATCATCCCTGACTCTTAAGATTAACTCACCTTCGGCCACATCAACTAAAGCTCGTCCGGTTCTCAAGAATGGCCGACCAAGTATTAAAGGAATACGAGGGTCCATTTCATAATCAACAACGACAAAATCGACCGGGAAAGTAAATGTGCCAACTTTGATAAACACGCCTTCGGCAATACCAACGGGGTAAGCGAGAGTGCGATTTACAAGTTCAAGAGTCATCTTTGTTGGAGTGAGGTCGGGGAATGATAGTGTTTTCCAAACACTCAAAGGCATAAGATTAATACTGGCCCCGAGATCAACAAGGGCAGTAAATTCTTCAGTTTTGTTGAACACGCAAGGCAACACAAAACGACCGGGATCTCCAAGCTTTTCCGGAAGTTCTTTAAGAATAATTGCAGAGCAATTTTCATTTAAGCGTGTGCTGGCGAGTTCAATCAGCTTCTCCTTCTTGTTAAGCAATTCCTTAAATGCTTTGACAAATTTCGGCATGTGGACAAGTGCTTCAAGAAAGCTAATGTTGAAGTTCATTTGAGAGATCATCTTCACATAGCGTGTCACTTCAGAGTCATCCTTGGTTAGCAGTTTGGTCTTGCCAAAACGAGATGGATAAGGGATATTGGGTTTGGGTGGTGAAGGTGCAGGTGTAGCAGTTAGAAGTTGAGATGTTGAAGGGTCCTTCCTAGGTACATCGTCATGACGAGGCGGAGACGGTAATGGTGCACTAATACTAGGTGTAGGAGGAGTAGGGATAAATGGTGGTGGAGGAGGTGTAGATGATGGGGGTGGGATCGGTGGATCGACAATGGTAATTCCACTACGGGTAGTAATAACACTCACATTTGCTCGCGAATTGGTGACAGTGTTTGAAGGTAGAGAACTTGAAGAAGAAGGTTGAGCGGCGGGCAAGAAACTAGCAAGCATATTCTTCAAATCATTGGTTTGATTGCTGAAGGAAGATTGGATATTATCGCGAAGCTCGGATCTTATCTCATTTCCTTGCTTGGTGATATCTCCTTTCAAATTTATAATTTGACTCTGCAGATTCTTGATTTGCTCACCTTGGGTGCTCATTATGGCTTCAACATCGGTGTTAATGGGTGGGGTTTGTTGAGCGGGTGGGTGATAAGGATTAGAAGCTCTTGGTGGGATTTGGTTGCTTCTATCGTAGTTGTTGGCGGGGTTTTGGTTTTGAGGAGAAAAACCGGGTGAAAGGTAGTTGTTGGACCGGTAACTCCGCAAATTTCTATCCCCTTGTTGTCGAGCTTGGTGATTTTCCGGTGAATAATTACCATAAGCTGCATACACATTTTCCGGATTTCCTTGTGTAGAAGGACAATCGGTGTATGAGTGTGGACCGCCGCATGTTTCACAAGGATTAGGAACCGCTTTAACTTGCTGTTGTTGTTGGTTTGAAGCGAGAAGCGTGATACTTTTGCTCATTTCAGTCATCATGCGGGTGAGTTCGATCATATCAGGGTTTGCTGAGGTAGAAGAAACATTGACTCTCGGATTGTTCCTTGAAGAAGCGGAGGAATCCCAGTTTATGTGGTGAGTAGTCATGTTCTCAATTAGCTCTCTACACTCCTCGGGTCTCCTTTTCATAAATGTGCCACCAGCGGCAGCATTAATCGTATCACGATCTCGAAAAGTCAAACCGTTGTAGAAAGTATCTATCAAGGTCACAGGGAGCATGTTGTGGTTTGGACAACGATCAATCAAGACATTATATCTCTCCTAAGCATCAAAAAGGGATTCATCGGGTTCTTGCATGAAACCGCTGATTTGATTGCGAAGGCTCGTGACCATGGATGGTGGAAAGTAGCGCGACAAAAAGCGTTGAGTCATGTCATCCCAAGTGTGAATAGAATTCTTCGGGAGACGATCAAACCATTTCTCGGCATGATGTGATAAAGTATGTGGAAAGAGTTGAAGGCGAAGAACATCCATTGTGGCACCAGGAAACTTCATGCTTTGGGTGATTGTAACGAACTTGTCGAGGTGTTTGTTGGCATCATCATCAAGCAATCCACAGAAAGGGTTAGTTTGCACTTGCTGAATCATGTGGTGCTTCAACGAAAACTCAGGAGCGTTGATTTGCATCGGCGCAATCGGTCCTCCTCGTCCAAACATGGTAGGTTGACAAAGCTCCTCCATTGTCCGAAGATCGGGCTGTGGAAGAACATTGTTGTTATTGTTGAGGTGCGGTGGATTATTATTGTTGTTAACACCTGACATACTTAAATCTTCTCGAGTCTCGGGCTCTTGATAATTAGAATATCTAGTACGCATAAACCTGAAAATGCAAAAGAAAAAGAAACCAAACACAAAGACAATATATATACACAATAAAAATAAAATCTTTTTGGATTTTTGAAATTTTTAAATTTTTATGGATTTTTAGCACTTTTTAATTTTTATGATTTTTTGAAAATTTTTGTGCAAGAAAAATAACGCGCACAAGTGAACGGATCCCAAAAAAACAACGCGTCTCTCACAGAAAACCGTTAATCTTTACGAAAAGAGCCGGCAGCGGCGCCATTTGATATTAGGCTTTTGGCCCGTATAAAAGGATTCATTGAAGTATGTCTCTTCGAATTGAAAACCGGATTTTATGTGCGACTCAACTGTCTTTGGTGGAACAAATAGTTGTGTCGTTGTAGTATATTAAAATGTGCAGAACGAATTAAAATAAATGACTTTAAAGTAAATCTAATTCAAACTTAAAGTAAAAGCGCAAGTATTATAAAACGTGACGAGAAATTAAAAGGCACTAAAATAAATGACGCAAACTTAAATCTATCTAAGGTAAACTTAAAACGCAACTAAAACTTAAACTAAGGCAAGACTAAAAATAAAGCTAAGGCAAATAAACTTAAAGTGCGTCTAAGAAAAAGGCGGGAAAAATAAAGCTTGAAATTAAATATCAAAAACAAAAACTAAAGAACCTGAATACAGCTCATTCGGAATAATCCTTTGTTCGGAACAATCACTCATCCGGAATGTCACCTTCGTTCGGAATGATTCTTCTTCGCTTGGAATATTACCAAAATCCTTGATCCGGAACAAATTATTCCGAATATGTCACTTATCCAAAACAATACCTCGTTCGGAACTTTACTGATTCGGAACTTTTAGCCTTGGTTCGGAACTTCTCTGAGTCGGAACTTCCCAAGCCCGAAACCTTGGTTCGGAACTTCTTGATCCGGAAGTTTTGATTCGGAACTCTTCCGAATGAATCAAGAACCCTTGGTTCGGAACTTGTTGATCCGGAAGTTTTGTTCGGAATACTTCCGAATGAAATGTTCCGAATGAAAGAATTTTCTTCCCCTGGTTCGGAACTTCTTCCGAATGAAGTTTCTGATTCGGAACTTTCCCCCAAGTCTGATTCGGAACTGTCGTTCGGAACTTCTTGATTCGGAAGTTCCCTGATTCGAAACTTTCTGGTCTTGGGATCCTTGGTTCGGAAGTTTTCTGAATGAACAAAGAGTCGATCCGGAACTCCTGGAAAATATCAGAAACAGGAAAGCAAAACAAACACCCCCGAAGAACATGGAACACAGTAACACGCTAATCTAATCACAATTTAAGCAAAATCAAACACAAGATTAAACCAAACTAATAACAAAACATCCAATAATCATAAACAAACTATCCAAATCAATAAAACTAACAAATCTAACCACAATAATCAAAACCCACTTTGATCAAAATAAAAACATGAACATGAACATAAACATAAACATAAAAATCATAGATTAAGAAAGGTAGATAGGAGATTAACAAGATAAAGTAAAGATTGAAAAGAATTAAATGGAAACTTACTTGAAATTAAAGAAATTTAAGGTGCAAGACAAGGTAATTAAATTTGACAAGTAATTAAATTGACATGAATTTAAAGGTGCAAGGTAAATAAATGGAAGACTAATTGTAACTATTAGCCAACAAAGAAAAATAATTAACAACTAATCATTATATATAGGGGAGGATTGGGAAGCTTCCTCCCCTCTTTCCTTTTCTCTTAATTGCATCATTAGGCCCTTCCTTCTTAATCTTTTTGTTAATTGCACCATTAGTCCTTAAGCCTTTAAATCTTCTTTAATCTTGGACTTAATTGACTTTTGGCTTGGGATTTCTTTGAACTCGTCTTTTAATTCTTCAATAAAATAGACTTGAGTTCTTCGGCTTTAAGTAAACTTCCGTCTTTTGACTTTTTCTTCGATAAATCTTCAAAATTGGTCTTGGACTTCCGTTCTTTTTGCACTCTTGACTTCTTGACTTCGTCTTTCATCTTTTTCTTCAATAAAATCCCGTAAATGCCCGTGTTTTCTCCACTTTTCACCTTTTCGTCCTAAATCACAACAAAAACACAAACCACGCATAATTCCGACATAAAAGACATAAAATGCACGTTTTGGCTCGGTTATTATTGTAATTAAGTGGTAAAAAGGATGGGTGTTTACACACCTATCAAAGTCCCACTAAAAATGACCGAACCATGATTATCCCTAAATGATCACATTTATGGGGATTCGAGTCGAGCTTTTGACTCGGTTATCAAAAACAAGGTGCCTCGTGGGGGAATTCTCATGTTTATCCTTGTAAATATTATTGCTTTTTAGTTAACCTAATGAGGGGATTTGTGCCCTTCCAACCATTGTTCCGTGGTTGTTTGTGCATTGTGGTTTTTAGATGATCATTATCTTCGCGATTGGAGCCTCTCGTGTTCGTTTTATGGGAGCACTCGATCGTTTGCCTGGAATAATTTCTCAATATCCATGATATATCCTTCTATGTTGTAACCTTAGGTTTTTAGCACACTTCATAAACGGCTTTAAATTTAACGATTACACCCTTTCCATGCTAGATAAAGCATTCGACTACGTCTCTAGTATGGGGGTCTTTTCACCCCTAGACTCGAAACATTGAGGACAATGTTTAGTTTTAGTATGGGGGGGTGAGTAGATACTTCACCTTGCTTACGTCAACACGCAATCCAATATTCATCTTTTTGTTATCGTTTTATGCAAAATAAGGCTAAAAATGGCCAAATTTTAAATTTTTTTCTCATGTTTTATAAGTGTTTGAAGACACGAATGTAGATTTTCCGATGGCGAGAATAAGAGCAATTTTTGACTTGACCGTGCGTGTTGAGCACTTAGCTTCGATTTCTTAACTTTTTTGGCTAAGTCTCTTAAATGAGTACGAGAAATGATAGAGTTATTTATTAGTCTCGTAATCTTTCACGATCTCATGTGTAGTAATTATTAGCTTATTCTCCCCACGCTTTTATAATAAATTGTTAATAAATATTGATTTGGCGGTTTAGTCACTATTGTTGGTTTCTAATTTGTTTTAGTACCTTCCATGTAATTAAATTGGGAAAACATTAAGGTATCGCCAGCGTCACGGTTTTGAAGTATTGGCAAACCGAATAATCGAAAGCTTCACCCAATAATAAGATTTCAAGTGCTCACCTAAATTAAGCGAAAATTTGAAGCTCACAAGGCCGAAAAATCTATGCCCAAATTGAAAGTGAATCAAGCCTTAATCTTCGAAGCTTTAAAGATCCAAAATTCGCCTTAGCGTGAGGATATACGTCTTTGGCTAATAAACCCACCGATGATGAGGCGGATAATAAAAGTCATGGTAATAAGTCTCATGTTTAAAACCGTTCTAAAATCGTGTTTATCGATCCTTCTTGTTGACTTAATTTTTTGACATCGTTGTCTATTAGGGTGAATTATTAATTCGATGATTTTGGTTACACCGTTAAGACCCTATTTTTAGACCTAATCCCTATTCACGCATAAGTCAATGATGTATCCTCGTGATCATTAAGACAAAAATAAAATAAAAGAGATACCAATTAGGAATAAGGGAGTCTAGGTTCGTAATTAACACTCATGAGATATGATTGTGTTGCTAACTTATAATAACAATGATCTCGTTACACGCTTAGCATGGAATTGGGTGAAAATCGAGGACGACGAAATGATTTCTAACGAAGCATTCACGTGTTCTTGTTCTTTTATTTATTTTTATTTTTTTCTTAACGGTAAATTTATTAAGAAAAGCCCAAAGGACAGAGTACAAAAAAGCTACAAGTTAAAAAACTTGAGCACAATCAAAACATTGGCATGGACAACATCCCATGCTCAATACCATAAATAACATATACAAAAACTACTAAAGTAAAGGCAATGGACACAACCCATGCTCAATACTTAATAGACCTAAGCAACTAGAAAGACAAAAACTAGCAGCTTCCCATACCTCAACTAACTTGATTCCTTAAGCAAAAATCAAGCATCTGTAATCCATGGCACTCCCAAACAACACTTGATCAAAAACATGGTGTGGATACCACTTCAGAATACATGGCAGACCTGATTCAACCACCAAGGGAAGCAACCAAGTCTACCAATCCATCCCCCATGGAGAAACTCCACACACATACCTTGGCCCAAGCTAAGTAAGCAAAAGACTTACTCAAACCGCCATCAGATTAACATTGCAGGAATAATAGGAGAGGTGCCAGAGTAGCACATCCTGCTTTTTGCCTCCTCAAAACCCCTCACAATGTAAAACCCAGTGGGAAACCATCGAGAGGGGAAAGAGTACAACAAAGCAAAGAATCCTCTCAACAAGATGCAGTAAACCAGGATACCTATCATCACGACACTAATCAGGTATACAGTTTACAAGGGTGGACAGAGCATCACATGACCAAGTTTGGAATCTAAAAATTTGGACTAGAAGTTAAACAGAGAAGGAGTGTACAAAACCTTACTAGATGGCACAACAATCAGTACACACTATAAGACCAAGCACACCCTTTTAAGAAAACCAATAGCCCACTAATAGCACATCAAACTATACCCGAGAACAACCAAAACCTGTCCACCCAAATCCTCATAAAATGAGGATAAAGAATCCAAGTCATACCTGACAACCATCAGATATCAATACCCAGATCTTACCATAAACCACAAGTGACCAAAGCCAAAACCATCAAGAGACTTCAAAAGACTTCAGCTTCAGCCAACCTGCATAATACCAACACTTCCAAAACAATTGCATTAGTCCCTGCTAAGTCATACACAAGGCAAAGATGATCCCAGCTTCTATTACACTTCCATAATCCAGTCCCACCATAGGACCAGAACACCCACACATAATCACAGGAAACACTCATTGAACGACATAAGGATCCTTACTAGTAAAACACAAATTACTACTAGGATCCGTATCCTTCCTCATACTCACATTCCAAATTTCTGATACTTTTAACACACTAGTAGAAGGCTTCACTCTAAGAGTAATTAACTTAAGCCTAATAGTATTAGTTACCATATTGACTAAAGTAGAGACATCTCTATGAGCGGAACCATACAGCCTATTGTTTCTTTCCTGCCAAATATAGTACACACAAGCACTAAAGACTAACCTTTGAACAATGCTCCATATATTATTAGTAGGAGGAAAACTTGTAAGACCAGAAATTGCACTAGGCCTTATATTACTCACATTATCCATTCTCGCCATAGGCTTAAGTCTCTCCCAAAGCCTTCTAGAAAAGCTACACGCAAAGAACAAGTGACTATGAGATTCATTACTACCACCACATAGTAAACAACCCGTCCTAGTAGTATTAAACCACTTAGCCAGCCTATCCCCTGTTTTAAGTCTCTCCTTAATAGCTAACTAGGAGATAAAGGCATGCCTAGGAATACAATGAGAAAACCAAATATGCCTATGCCAACTTACCTCAGGGCAATCAATCCTAAGGTTTTTCCATACTTCTGTCGCACTAAATATACGTTCATTATTCTTCTTATCCAACCAAACAGTCACATCATCCTTATCCTCAACTAAAATAGGCACCGGAACCTCCAACATCCCATCAAATTCTCCTAACCAGTTGATAGGCCAATTCCAACTCCCATTACTAATCATGTCTCTAATTCTAGCCTTAATGGACAAACCAACAATCTCATTAGTGTTATGGTCAATAACTTTACTCAGGGGGCCCCTAGCATGCCATTTATCAAACCAGACATTACATTTGTTACCATTACCAACTTTAACAAAAACAAAGTCTTTGATCATGTCCCTAAGAGACAAAATATGCTTCCAACTCCAAGACATGCCCCTAATGGATTTAATATCCCAAATGTTCTGACCCTTAAGCTTATGAAGCTTAACCCACTTAACCCATATAGAGTCCTTATCACATAAAAAATGCCACAAATGTTTAATCATGAGGGCATTGTTCCAACTATGCATAGATTTTAAACCCAGGCCACCTTGGTACTTTGGTTTACACACATCCTCCCATTTAACACTAACCAAGCGTCCTATTTTGCGATGAAAATCATACATTATGTCTAAAACGCAAGTAGTAGCAATAGTAGTAGTGTATCTAGTTTATCATTCAATATAAGTGAATAAAAATGAATTTTGGAGGTGCTACGATACTTTATTCTAGCATTGCGTGGGGACACGACAATGGTTTAGTATGGGGGAGTGATGAGACTGCTTTTATACATAGTCTCATCGTCCAAAAAGGGCTTTAAATGCATAAAATATCATGAAATTGGCCAAATATATGCTTGTGTTTGTTGCTTGTGTATTTTAGGTACGGATATTGAGAAAATGACAAAAGATCCCAAGAATCATGCAAAAACGAACACGGGAAACGAAGCCGCACAAGAACCGAACCCGATTATGGATTTTACAAAAATTCCCTTGAAGTTTGATGTTTTGTCACATTTGGTCCCTCAAGAATTGAAGATATGCAATTTTGATCCTTCATTTTGGTAACTTGTCAAGAATGTCCCTTGAAGATGCTCACAAGTTGAAGCCGATATTTTACTTAACGGACCAAAAACGGGCATTTCGGATCGATTCGACAAAGTTTGAAGAATTTACAATTTAAAGACCAAGTCAAAGTCAAAACCGAAACCCGACAAAGAGAATGGGCATTGGAAACCGATCCCGAAACTATTAATTTATTTTATTTTACGGACCGACTTGCACCCGTTTAACGAGCCGAGTCAGCCCGTTGAAATATTAATATAACCAAAACAACCTACCACCAAATATCTCATGGACATGTAACTTGTCATATATTGCCTTTTGGGCCTTTGACTCTCCGCCCAACCCTGTACACCCTTCAATTTCTTTACAAGCCCATTTCATTTTTTTAACCCATTATTTGTTTGCCACATTATGTAAAAAAGAAATATGGGTTCATTGTTTGTTTACAACACAACGACAGAAGAGAAAAAAGTAAGAGAGATTAGGGTTTTATCTCCCAGCCTCCATCTTTAATTAATCCCCAAATCATCAAACCCTAATCCCAAATCTGTCACCATCTCAAAGTCTACCCCACTACCCCACAACTCACGTGAAGATCAAACCAAGACAAGAACATGTGATCTCTGCCAAGAAGCAAGACCAAAGACCAAGTTCAAGCTTCGAATATTCGGATCTTTTCAGCATATCCATGGGCAATTCGGGTAATCAAGCATTAGGGTTTATATTTCTAGAATCATCTGTGACCCAATATATAAGGGCATTAGGTTTTTAATTTTTCTCTTGTTCCAGATTTTCTATGAATGTAAATCCCTTTTTTATGAACGAAAAAGTTGGTGTTTGATTAAATCTGAGTTCCAGTTTATTTTTCTGCAAGTGTTTTCATGGTTCCAGTTTTCATTGTAATTCTCTTTTTTTTAATTAATGAAAAAAGTTGGTATTGAAATTCTGAGTTCCAAAATCTTTTAAGTTTATATGCAATTGTTGTTGTTTGATTTGAAAAAAGTTTTGAAGTTTTGTGTTGAATGATTTTGTGGTTCAAAAAAAAGTGTGCGAGAGTTTTTTTTTTTTTTTGATGTTACTGTTTTGATTAAGCAAAAAAATTGTTGTTGTGGTTACTGTTCGATTTAAGAAAAAAAGGGAGGAAAAGTTAATTGTGGTTGTTACTGTGTCAAGAAAAAAAGAAGTTCCTTGATTGTTGTTACTTGTTCAAAACTAAGAAAAAATAGGGAGAATCAGTGTTGTTTCTTGTTACAGTGACGAAAAAAACAGAAGATTGAAAGATTATAGTCGGTGTTGTTGCTGTACATGTCCAAGAAAAAAAAAGGAGATGGGTTGTTCGAAGATGAAAGGAAAATTTGGTTATTGATTTTGTTTTCGTTGGATAAAGATTTATTTTGTACTTGGGTTATAGTTTCTTTGATGCCTCTTGGTTTGTAAGTTCTAAAAATTTCTTTTTTTATGCTAATTTTTTGTTTATTAGTATTCTGTTATGGTTGCTTTGTTTGCTAGTATTTTTGTTGTTGCTGTGATACATGAATTCAAATTGTCATGTAAATCTTGAATGTTGAATATGTTGTGTCACTCCCCTAATGATATTGCTCCTTTCTTGTTGTTACTAAATATTATGTAAATTTCATTGTTGATGTTGCTGATATGCAGTATTGATGTAGCAACTAGTATATTATTTTTGTAGAAAAGTTAGTGTGTTGATGCTATGATAAGTTTAGAAACAAAAAAAGGGAGCGGTAGTTAGGATATTAGTAGTAAAATTTCTTACTGCAAGTAGGATAGACCAAAGCCAAAAGAAGTTACAAAAAAAACTTGTAGTGTTTTAATCCTTTTCATATGGTAAAAAGAGTATATTAAAAAAAAAATTGCCACTGGTAAGAATTGAACCAGTGACCTCTCGTCTAGCTAGACCACGGCTCAAAGACAAACACAGTAACCATACATGTCAACTAATCTTTTGTGTTTTAATGCCCACATGTTTTTATTTAAACCTTTTGTAATTCTTTTGCTTTATAACTTATTTAGGCTTATTCATGTTTATTTTTCAAATTTATTATTTTTCATAAGATTTAATTCGTATGTTAAACTTTTCGGCAAATGTAAACACTTTTCTAAAATCGTTTCATATTTTTAATTATTTAATTAGTTTTTAATTTAATTTATTCATAAATAAATAAATAAAAGTAAAAAAAAATGTAATTCTTTTTTCTAAATTGTTTTTTGTCATTTAGGACGTAGGAAAAATTAGGTTTGCTTTTTTTTAGGCTTTAAATTATTTGTTTGCGTTTTAGGTCGCGTTTTTACGTTAATTACTTTTTACTGTTGCTTTGTCCCATAGATGTTTTAGGTTTTACGATGCCTTTTTATGCTTTCCCGTAGTTTAGGTTTTATTTATCGCTCTTTTTTACTTATCCAAATTTTTTTAATTTAGTCGAAATTTTCGTCGCGTTTTACGTTCGTACGTTACGCATTTTCGACCCTTTTTAGCGTAATCCGTCTTTCTTTTTTGTCTTTTATTCAATTTCCAAAAGCGTAATAACTCAAATTAAATAACTCTATAATAATTTTGGCTCAAACACCATACCTCCTCGAGAACGAACTCAACTGTCGGTATTTGTGTTTTTCACAAAACGTAATTACTAATACTTACTACGACTTTGGTTTTTGCTTTCTTTTTCCTAAAAGATAGTAAACGACTAAAAATCACAACACCAAAATGGCGCCGCTGCCGGGGAGGTGTGTTTAGCCATATTTATTTATCGTGTTTGATTGAGTGTTTACGTTCTTATCGTAAATACTTCTTTTTATTTTTCTATACTATTAGCCATACAATGGTTAAGTGTAGGGGATTTGATAGGTGTGAAAACACCCATCCTTTTTACCACTTAATTACAATAATAACCGAGCCAAAACGTGTATTTTATGTCATTTATGCCAAAACGTGTATCCTTTTTACCACTTAATTACAATAATTACACGGAATTTCATGGGCTTTTATCGAAGAAAAAGACGAAAGACGAAGTCAAGAAGTCAAGAGTGCAAAAAGAACAAAAGTCCAAGACCAATTCTGAAGATTTATCGAGGAAAAAGTCAAAAGACAGAAATTTACTAAAAGCCGAAGAGCTCAAGTCTTATTTATGAGGAAATGTCGAGACGAGTTCAAAGAAATCCCGAGACAAAGTCATTAAGTCCAAGATTAACAAAATATTAAGAAGAAAAGGACTTAAGTGTGCAATTAAGGAAAAGAGGAAAGAGGGAGGAAGCTTCCTAAGCTCCTCCCTAATCTCCCTATATATAGTTCATTATGTATTCATTTTCAAGTTGTTGGTGGCTTGACAACCCACACTTCCACCATTTTCATACCTTGTTATTTAATTTCTTGCACTTTAATTACTTGTTATGCACCTTTAATTCCTTTTAATTTCCAAGTAAGTTTTCATTTATTGTTCTTGAATCTTTACTTTTCTTGTTTAATCTCTCATCTTCCTTTCTTGATTTTAGTTTACTTTTGGTGCGAAATATATTTGATCCGTGTTGATCTTGATGTTTTCGTGCTTAAAAAGTTCATCTTTTTATTCATCCATGAGTGTTTATATGGATTAAGCTTTGAGCTTGACATGCTTATTGGCTTAATTTGTGTTTAGCTTATTTACTTTTTAAAAGTTTTCTTAAAAAGTTTCACTTTTTATGGTTTGATTTAAAATGTTGCTTATTTTAAGTTTGGAAAATTTGTTGTTTGTGCTTATTTAGTCCATTTTATTATAGATTCGTTCAAGTTTTGGTGTTAGCTTATCATAATAGCTTATCACTTTGCTTAATTTTTGAATCAATAGGAAATCGGAAAAGGTAAACCCTTTTCCGATCATAGCATTCCGATCACCAACCCTTTATTCCGATCTTCATGATCGGATTAGGGTTTATAACATTCCGATTGGAGTCTTGAATTACATTCCGATCTGAAGCCTTTTGTTAACATTCCGATTGAATGTTTTTCTAAACATTCCGATTGGATTCGCTTTATGACAATCCGATTGGATTTGGTTGTTACTTATTCCGATTGCATTCTCTTCACATATTCCGATCTGGATCTCTTTAGATATTCCGATTAGTGTTTGTTTTCAAGCATTCCGATCAGCTTTCTTTTTGCACATTCCGATAAGCAACTTTCCGATGGGGGTACATTCCGATCGGATTCCGAATGGATTCCGATCAGGTGTATTCCGATTGGTTGTTTTGTTTTGTTTTAATATTTTGTTTTAGTAAAAGAGACAATCTTTCTCGTTTTGTTTTTAGTCTATTTTAATTTCGTTGTGCATTTTTATTTGATTGTTAATTTACTTTTCGTTAAGTTTTAATTTTACGTCATTTAGTTTCTCGTCATTTACTTTTAAAGTTTTAAATATTGCTCCGTTTACGTTTCAACTAGTTTTAGTTTTAATTACCCGTCCTTTATTTTAAAGTCTTGCACATTTATTTTACCACAACCAAAAATATTATTCTTTACCAAAAACGATTGAGTCACACTTTAAACCGGAAATCAATTCGTTAAGACACCGAGAAACGAACTCTTTCAACTAGCAAAAATCAAGTATTACATAAGCTATTACTTTTTCTCGCTGCATCAGAACAACTCCATAACCTCTAAGAGATGCATCACAATATACTACAAAATCTTCACTCCTGTCGGGTAATGATAGAATTGGCGCACTACATAATTTTTCTTCAATATCTGAAATGCTCCATCTTCGTCACTTCCCCAAACGAAAGGTTTATTCTTCTGGGTAAGCTTAGTCAAGGGTTTAGCTATTAAAGAAAATTCTTTAATGAATCGCCTATAATAGCCAGCCAATCCTAAGAACTGTCGCACTTCCATTGGCGTTGTCGGTGCAGACCAATTCTAATGGCTTCAACCATTGCAGGATCAACATGAATTCCATCTTTGTTAATCGCATGACCAAGAAATTGCACAGAATCTAACCAAAAATAACATTTTGAAAACTTAGCATACAACCTTTCATCCTTTAACAAACTTAAGATAATCTTTAAAGGTTCTCCATGTTCATCTTTATTCTTAGGATAGATTAGAATATCGTCAATAAACACAATCACAAATTTGTCCAAGTAGGGTTTGCACACTCGATTCATTAAACCCATGAAAACCGCAGGTGCGTTAGTTAGCCCAAATGGCATTACTTGAAATTGATAGTGTCCATAACGAGTTCTAAATGCAGTTATAGGAATATCTTCTTCACGGACGCGAAGTTGGTGATATCCAGACCACAAATTTATCTTAGAATACACACTAGATCCGTGTAGTTGATCAAACAAATCATCAATCCTTGGTAAAGGATATCGATTTTTAATCGTCAACTTATTCAGTTTCCTATAATAAATGCACATACGGAAAGATCCATCCTTCTTCTTAACGAACAAGACTGGAGCTCCCCAAGGCGACGAGCTCGGTCGAATAAAACCTTTATCAGACAACTCCTTAAGTTGTTCAGATAACTCATTTAATTCAGAAGGTGCTAATCGGCAAGGCGCACGTGCCACCGGTGCAGCACCAGGAACTAAATCGATTCGAAACTCAACTTGCCTTATCGGTGGAAGTCCGGGTAAATCTTTAGGAAATACCTCAGGAAATTCATAGATAATAGGTACATCTTCCAATCATTTCTCCTTAGACTCATTCCCGGTCACTTGAGCTAAGAATAACTCGCAACCATTCCTGATGTACTTTTGGACATTAATACATGAAACGATTTTCAAACGGGATTCACCTCGATTACCATCAATTACTAACGTCCTATTCCTAAGAGTAATCTTAACCTTCTTTTCTCCACATAATATAGTAGCATTATTTAACGACAACCAATCCATACCAATAATAATATCAAAACTACCTAATTCTATCAACATCAAATCAATCGGGAAGTAATAGTTTAAGAGATTTAGAGAGCATCCTTCTAATAGCTTATTAGCTTTCACTAATTTACCATCAGCCAATTTCACCTCGTAACTGGTATTTATCTCAATAGGTTCAATGTCAATAAGGGCACTAAATTTAGTGGATACAAAGCTCCTATCAGCACCCGAGTGAAATAAAGCAACAACATAATGATTGTTGAGTAAAAACGTACCAGTAACGATATTCGGATCCTCATTCTTCACCTCGACTGTTCCAAGTTGATAAGCACCACCCTGGGGGTTTCTTCCAGGTACAATCGCTTTCATCTTAGGGCAATCCAATTTCTTATGACCCTCTTCATTACATTTGAAGCAAATGATTCCCTTCTTACACCTTTCAACTTTGTGTCCAAGCTTTCCGCAATTTCGGCACTTCCAGCAGTCGCCAGCATGCCTCTTGTTGCCACACTTAGGACATCTTTTGTCACACCCCACCGTGGCGGAATATGGGGCGCGACCTATGGATATCATCACAACAATAGCGTGTCTATAGAGAGAACTATATGAAATAGAAATGTCATAAAAGGTGACACAAATGTCATGAAAATATCTCAACAATGCAGGAGTCTAGGTAAGCAGGTAAAAGTCTCATCTCTTAACAAAGATAAACAAATAAAACAAACATCAACATCATGATACTCGTAGTATCACTTATTCAATCAAACAAAAGAAATCTATGAAGGAACGGGGATCTCCTTCTAAATGCATTCTTACGCGACTCCAATCCTAGCCACTTATGTTCTCACGCTTAACCACATTAATACCTGAAAGAGACACTAAAACACGTCAACAATAATGTTGGTGAGAGTCATAGGTTTAGACTCGAACACAAAACAAATTTATAAGCTGTGAATAATAACCATCATCAAAACATATGGACAAGGTGCTACAAATATGCATTAAAAACTAACATTCAAGATCAATCATTCCAAACCAAATCCAAGGCTCCCAGCCTTACCAATCATCATGGTACCATAGGCGCCCATACACCTATGTACCAATCCCAAGGCCTCGCCTTGTCATTATCCTTTGGTACCATAGATGCCCATACAACTATGTACCTCCCCAAGGCCCCGCCTTGTCAACATCCCTTGGTACCAAGCCAAAACCACAAAACAAATCAAGAATCACATAGCAGTTAATCACATATGTACACACACAAGTCCATCACAAATCATAAAAACCTTCACAGCATTAGTTAAAAACAACACCAGTGTCTCTTCCATCCCATTTGGAAATCAAAACCATTTATAACTCAAGAACATGGGACTTTGAAACTCACCTGATTGAGCTTGTCCAAAAATCCGAGCATTAGCAAAATGCTAAACACACAAAGGAACACAATCAAGACATGAACCAAATATTAAAATGGCTCATCAATATATGATGGATGTATAATCTCTATTCCTCATTTAAATCTCATTATTATGTTCTAAGCATCCCATTACACCTCTCTAATAAGCCCTTAACTTGGTTAAGTTCATAACCTATCCCATTCACATTTTATCCCAAACAGTCCTGATTTTTATACCCCAAACTATAAAACAAAAGTCCACCTAACCGAACTCAGACTTTCTGTAAAGGAAACCCTATGCCCTTACATGTGTTATCTAACTCTCACCTTTCACCCCAACCTTAAAGCTACTGTTAAGGCCTCGATATATATATATATATATATATATATATATATATATATATATATATATATATATATATATATATATATATATATATATATATATATATATATATATATATATATATATATATATATATATATATATATATATATATATATATATATATATATATATATATATATATATATATATATATATATATATATATATATATATATATATATATATATATATATATATATATATATATATATATATATATATATATATATATATATATATATATATATATGTATATATATATATATATATATATATACTTCTGTCTATCCAGATTTTACTGATTTTAAACATATAAAAAGTTTGTTATGATCAGGGGGTCTTACCCTAACCCATTTGATTAGTCCTCCTCCAGATATCCTATATAACATATAAACTAACTCTCATGTTCGTTTTAAAGTCAAATTATATTGAAAACCCGCTGATTTCAAAATCGTTTTGACCTCCGAATGTTGTAACCTATTTTTGACCGACTTCCAGACATTCAAATTAGTTCTCATTTCTTGCATTTGAAAGCCAACTCAATTACCTTTCCAGGGATACTTGGATCGCAAAATAATAGTTTGAAGAACTCTAGATATGATCAAAACAATTGACCTAAAATTCTGCCCAGTTTTAAAAAAAACAAATTTAACATAATTAGTCTAATTAATTATAAATCCTAAATAATCTAATCATTATTATACCATTAAAACTCAGATTTTAATTTATACATAATCATAGATCTATCATGTATTGATTTATAAATGCATAAAACAATTTAATTAAAAAGGGATTGAAGATTTTACCTTAAAAATAATGAAAGATCTTTATCTTTGAAACCCTAATTGGCCAACATTGTTAAAATTCGACTATTAGATGTTATGGGGGTGAAAAATCTGGTTATTTTGGTTATGGGGTGGGTTTGGTTAAGTTCTAAAGGCCCCTTAATCCCATTACAAGTCCATTGGGCCTGTTTTGGGCTTTTTGGTTATTTTCTTCCTTCCTTTTCTTTTGGCTGCCCAAACCAAGCCCAAAGCACCTAAGAATCTGGGTTTTAACCTTATTTTATAACTTATATCATTCTTAAACTAAACCTCACATTCAGGTTACTTCCGGACCAAAACCCGAAAGCCTTACGTTGAATTTTTCGACTTTCTATGCGATTTCCGAACTAACCGTCATTTCCAAAAGTTTCTAATTATGGAAAGTATCTCTAAAACTTATCCTAAACATATAATCTATACTTAATACATACATAAAACATATGATTCGTACACAAGGCCTTGTAAAATCGATATCCGAACTCTCCCGATATTCATTTATAAACTCATTTCATTTCATTTCATTTCATTTCATTTCCAACCCGTACCAAGATTTACAAATCATGTACCTCATTTCGTGCATTCTCATCCCCAAAATCACACATATAAACACATAAATCACATAAAACACATAGTCACACAAAAAAAAACCAAAAATAAGACTAAGTGACGAGCCTAAAAAACCAGGGTTGTCATATCTTTCATCATTGCGCGGTGTGTTGTTGGTAAGAGCATTTACATTCCCCTTTCTCTGGTTTTGACGGCGATTGAAATACTTCCTATAATCATCTCTATCTATACGATCGCCATCACCCTTTCTTTTCTCACCAGTACGTGCTTCATCTTCCCTATCCTGAATTATCTGCCCAATGAGTTGGTAAGCCATTTGAACAACATCATCAATGGTTAGTGGTTTCGATGATGTCACGTCCCCCCAGATGTTCTTGGTCAACCCTTTAATATATTGTTCAATTCGGATCTCTTCGGGTTCCACCAATCGAGGACAAAGCAAGGCCAACTCATGGAATCGGTTTGTGTAGCTATCAATGTCCACACCTTTCATTCTCAGATGAATCAACTCTTGTTCTAACCTAATGACACACTACAGGGAGAGAACTCCATAGTCATCCACTTCTTAATTTCAGCCCAAGGAGTAGCATTAGCAGCATCAATACCCATGAAAGCAATTCTCCCGTTCCACCAAGTCAACGCACGACCTTTAAGAGTAGCCATAGAAAAAGTCACCTTATCTTCCTGCTTACACTTACTAATCTGAAATACCGACTCAATCTTCTCAATCCACTGGCTTAATCCTACAACACCTCCAGTTCCATTAAAAGGTAGGGGTTCACAGTTCATGAACGTCACATAAGTACAACCACCAACTTCAGGTGCATTATTTCCAAGTCCTCCTTCATTTCCTCTAGCATTAGCATTCACATTATTAGCATTCACATTCAAATTAGTACCACTAATTCCACTACCGCCAGCTCCACTACCGTCAGCTCCACTACCGCCAGCTCCACTACCGCCAGCTCCACTACTGCCAGCTCCATTTCTAGCATTTGTCATAAATTCAGTCATAGATGCGGTAACTTGCTCCGCAATAATCCTACGTACATCATCCTCAGTCACGACTTTCTTGGGCGGCATGGTTCTATGATTTCACAATTTCAAAGTATTAAGCATTCACCCAATAAGGGATTCATATAAAATGGATTGAATTCATAATCAAGATACAAATAAGGCACAATATGGAATTCAAGATAAAATACATATTTCATTGGATTTGAAACAAAAGCATTGTCTTAATTTACATTCCATATCAAAGTTTCTAGCACTATACATACTTAAAATTTGTGCCAGATCTACTAACTAATAAGTCGGTTCAGTCAAAGTTACAAAAGGTACAAAAGATACAAAGGTCACTACTAAAGATACACTGGTCTACTGAGAACCGTCAGATGGTCCATCATCCATCGTCTTCTGTATATTTGTCGGACGATCACAAGACACATCTTCAGTTGGGCGCTTACGGATCACTCCTCTTTCAACTATCTCATTATAAAATCTACTGTTCCAACCAATAGATATGTTCAACTCTTTCTCAACTTTCTCACGCATCGCACGAGCTACACTCAACTGAATCTCCATACTACTCTGAGCACGGGAAGCATCTAAATCACGTCTCAAGGCCCAAGGTGCAAGACCATCAATATGAGTAGCCTCTCGAACCCTAGACGACTCTCCTATCACATGTCTACGAGTAGCAATACCATCAGTACCATCAGGTGCATCATCATCCTCATCATCCTCTGATTCAGAATCAGGTTCAGACATTTCATCTCTAGGTAGCTCAATCTCAGAATCAGACCAATAAACTGGAGGAGGTAAGGGCTTACCCTCCAGAACATCATAAGGGTAAATAAGCTCAGCCTCATCATCGTCATAAACCTCATCATCTATACCTATATCCTCCTCGACATCCTCGTCTTCATCCTCTTCATCTACATTATCTATCCCAATCTCATCATCATTCTCAATACCAACATTATCATTATCATTCTCTACCATATCAACCTAAGGGGCAATCTGATCTCCTAGTCCTATCTCGGGCTCGGGATCCTCAAATGGTTCCTCCTCATCATCATCCATATCCTCATTTACATCATAATCCACTAAGTCTAAATAAGGGTTATCATCTACATTAGGTTCGGGAATAGCATGGTTCTCTACATGAATATTAGGGCCAGCTGTGACAATCCGTCAATTTATGGTTTATATTTTATTCTCAAATATTACTTAAAAACATTATTTTAATGTTATATTATGAACTCACTTATTTTTGGGAAGAAATTTGGATTTACGTCTTGAAGTAGCATCGACTACGTCTAAACTGGAGGATTCTACGTTACGTGCTTACGTTTACATAAACCGTTTTTGGTAACAGTCCGACATTTCAGAAAATAAATTCATCCGTGAATATTATTTTGAGATTTTAAATTTGTGGTGGTTCATAAACTCACAAATTTACGAGAATAGATTAGGACTTACGATTATAATTTAACGTCCTTTCGACTAAACCAGAAACCTTAGCATTACGTATTTACGTTTTCGAACTCCGTTTTTGATGATACAATTTTTATTAGATTCGTTTTATGCCATTGATTCATAATTTATAAAAATGTTTTTTGTAAAACGACCCGAGGGCACGCAAATCAAGGAAACTATAATCGAGGAGTACCCGTAAATTAATAGGGATGGGACAAGTTTACACTTTCCCACCCCTATACAAGTGGCATCTAACAGAAGTCATACCACCCTTTGGTGGCAAGCTTATACATGCTTAAAGGACACATGTCCTTACATCTTCCAAACCACTAACTTGTAAACCATCAAACATTCTCTCCCATTTTCATATACATGCAAAAACTAGCTAAACCCTCAATCTCTCTCTCACTTTGCTCTCTAGGCCGTCCCATATTCTCCCTCAATCACCTCATTCATCAAAAATTTAACCATGAACTAAAGCTATAATCAACATATGTTGATAGTTACTTAAAAAGATGAAGATTGGAGGTGATCCTAACATGTGAAAAGGAGTTTTCAAGGGAGTTTGGGGCTGATTTCTCAAGGAGTTTTCATGAAGAACAAGGTATGATTTTTGGAGGAGTCTACAAGTATTTGGTGATCCTAGAAGTGGTATTGATATCTCATAAGATTGGTTACTCAAAACAAAGTCTTGTTCATCATCAACCTCATCTTTTCATCACTTTGCTGGTATAGAGATTGTTCTTCCTATCCTCTTGTTATTTTGATTATGTAATCTTGTATTTTCTTTATTTATGTATATGATAATGAATGATGATAAAAATATTATGTGGGGATTTGGTGTTGATAAATATGGTTAAAAAGATGAATAACCATAGGTAACAAGGTTAAAATCTTGCTTAATATAATGGCTGTATAAAAACAATAAGTAACCAAATGCCAAACTGATAAAATTGTATGGTGGAATCAATCTACAGTAAGTATAAGATGTTATACACATGTGAGAGTTGGCCATACAATGGAATCATCAAAATAAGTGAGATATGATCAAAACAAGTTTTGAGTGCAAATCTGCCTATACTGTTTTTGACGAATTTATTAAAATATTTAGAAGTTGATTCATCAGCAGCTATAATGGTATAAAATGAAGCACATATCATTTAGTTTCTGTGATAAAAATTTTAGGTCCTATCTCATTATAGAACTCTAGATATGGACATTTTAGTGAACTTAAAATTTAGGACTGATTTTGTGAAATTAATGTTTAATATTATTATATAAGCACTCAAATAAATATAGTATAAAATGTGAATTAAAACCCACTAACTTATATATTACATTTATATAAATATGTATAAGGATAAATAAATGGATATTTTATAAAAATGTTAGTTTGGTAAGTTTTATAAGTTATAAAAACTATAAACATGATTTTTACGTCTTTTCGGCTAAAACCGAAAGATTAACGTTTTTGTTAAATAAAACTTAGACGGTTGGACCCGTCTAATGTAAAATTTTTAAAAGACATATACTGATATATAAGTACTTAATACAAGTAAAAACCGATAAAACCCGAACTATATAACATACGGACATTAACGGGCTAAGTTAGCATTATTAGACTAATAATCCAACTAAATGGGCTAAACACTTATAAATTTACTTATTGGGCTTAACCCACTTGGGGACAACATGAAAAGTATAATACTGATAATAAAAGTGTAAAAGGACTAATATAAAGTATTGGGCTTGTAATAGGGTTATTGGGCCTAAAACATGTAAATAAGTAAAACTAGTATAAAAATGTTACCAACACATAGACACTATAATGAATGAGTAAAAATGTATAAACCCACTTGATCATCATCATATATATAAAATCATCATATGTATACATAATTGTTATTTTATAAAGTCATTGGACAAGAGTCTAAGACAAGTATTATTTGTCTAGGTTTCCGTGATTGAAGCACGTACCGTGCATCCGAATTGCCGATAACCCGCTTTCCCACATCAACGTGAGTTCATAGCCTCACACTCTTTTAAATGTTTTTATGAAATATTTTATTAACCCGCGAGGGAGATAAAATGTTAGTTTTACTAAAATAGGACACCATTTGTCCCGATTGTTTGTTTATTGATTTGGACCCGAATGATTGTATGACCCGATGTATGATTATATGACCCGATAGATGAAATGAAATGGATTATTAAAGTTAGGTTATGTCACTAAAAGTCCCATTAGCATGAATTATGAACTAACGGGATTTGGTAGACGCTTATGCATATAATAGTACTATTTGGGGACGATCACCCCAGTTCGCGCCTTGACGGTTTATCCCCGTCGTGCCACATTGATTGGTAAGCGAATTTATGTATGAGAAGATTTACACAAGCGTGATTATTGTGACAACACCCTAACTTAGATGGGCAAATAAGTTTCGGGTTAGCTACCCGTTGTTTGTTGAAGTAAGGTAACAATGTCATGCGGCTTATAATAATCCAAAAATAACGAAATACTGCTGTACGCACTGAATTACGATATATTGCCTGACTAGCAATACGGGGTCTTATTATTGATATTATATTCGTGTTTTGGTTTTACATAACATATTAATATAACGGTTTTTATTTAACTTTATACAACGTTATAAAACGTATTGTATGATGTTTTTACGATATTGGTTCGTATAATAATTTTGAAGGCAAAAGCCTATATTATGATTTTGATAAAGATTTGTACAAAATGATTTTCGGTAATAATTATATACTGATTATATATTAATGGTTTTATTAAACTCTCTGAATTCACTCGGCGTTATCACTGACCTTTTCTTTTAACATGTTTTGTCTCAGGTACTTGAAGGTAATTCTCGGGAGGAAAACAAGAATTCATGGCCCGCACTTAAATAATCATTTCCATTCAAATGCTTTGTAAAACCTGTATGAAATACAATGACTTGGGACCTATGTAAAATTTGATATTTATGAATGGAAATGCTTTATTATTAAACGACGTGATTTTTATGCGTTGTCTATGATGTGAGTAATGTGCTATCTCGTAACACCAACGAGTCTTCCGCTGTATTGAATTGAGTAAATATGGGGGTGCTACAGTTTGGTACCAGAGCTTCCGTTATAGAGAACGAAAGATTTTTAAAACTAAGGTTTTGAATAAAACATTTCAAAATCTTTTAACTATAAACATTTTTCTAAAAATGTCTAAAAATCTTTTGACTATAACGGTGCCAAAGAATTCCCGAGTTACCGATAAGGCCAGACTGAGAAGTGTTATTTTAATATATATATATAAATTGGATTATATATATATATGATGTAATTTGATTACATGATTGTTTGATGATTATTTCTATATTTATACGAGATATTTATACGACGTAGATTGTCACAAGAAACCCTAACTTCCCTAGTAAATTAATCGAAGCTATTCCCGTAGGAATTCTAGCTATCCTAGATCTAAACCAAGTTGTGGATAATTATGATACCAACAAAATGGTTGATATTCGTAGAAATGTAGATAGTAGTTGATTGTGATATTGAAGAAGAATTGGCGAGATTAAAACTGATATCGATGTCATGACGATCTTTCCTTATAGAGTGGAGTTTGACAAAACGTTACCACCTAGAAAGATATCATCTGATTCGTTGTCATCCAATTCTTAAATTGAAATCGAAAGGGTGAATGTTGCACTTGAGGCTGTCATTGGAACCATTACCCAAAAGCCTCATGCCACTAGTACCTTTCCGAGAAGTCTAATTGAATGTATGAGTCATCTCATGCTAGTGACTCATTTGATAATTGTTGTTGTAAGAGCTATAGGATTGGAAATTAAGTGTTGATCATATCGAGCTTTTATTGCCCTTTGAAGGTCTAAGAATAAGGTCGAAAGTATTGGAAAATGAGGTAGGATGTTGCATTGAGTATAAGTTGATTGAAACTTGAATTAAGTAAAATTTAACCCGTATGGAATAAGAAATTGTTAAGAGGAAGTTGTTAAGTCCTGTGATTGAATTATAAGGTTTTAAATGATTGTTATTTCGTGTTAAGGGTTGTTCCTAGGCCATTGTCCAATGACGAGGATGCCCAGTGTCCAAGAAATAAATTGAAGAAATCTTCTTCTGAATTGGGGCCGATGGATCTTCCGGGACAGGTGGAACACCTAATGACTCTTGTAGATTAGTATTCATTGTGGTATCTTTAAAAAATAATCCGTAACTTAACTGAGACATCAGTTGTTAGGATGAGTTCTTGGAATTGTATGACAAAGTGACACATAATGTGTTACGGTACAATTTTGACTTGTTTGTGATTAATGAAAAGACTACAATTGATTGCTAAATCCTACATGTATCGATGTTATCTATCTTTTATTTCTTCATCCTAATGCTCGCATTAGTGATGCAACCATTGAACAAGTACTCATCTCGAATTGAGTTACGTTGTGGATTATTCTCTTTGTATTCCTGAGTGCCATCGAGGTCATGAACCTCATGATTAATTGGCTAAGCTCATTTCCTGATATATTGTAGTTAGTTCTTGGTGAACAATTCTTCATCACTCTTTTGCAGATCACTGATTGTTTTTATAAGATAAAACAGTATCCCTTGAGAAAAATTGAATTTTTATCACCATATGGATTATTTAAAGTGAGACTTATAAGTAATCGTTATCGAAATGAAGTTGTTTATAAAACACCTTGGAAAACTTAATTGTTTTCATAACAAAGAAAATCTTTGTAAATTTATTTTTGATTCTTATTTAAGAATTAAGCATGAATATGTTTTTATTATAAACATGATGATAAAATTTTTACGAACTGAGTATTGCATCGTTAATCTTAAAATTGTATATAGTTGCGCGCCTACATACAATTTGGAAGGGACCATGCAAGGTTGATTAGTAGTCACCATAAAATTGTTAATAAACATTACATTTTCCTTGAAATTGTGAAGGATTGAAATTTTGTGAGATCTGCAAGAAGTGCAAATTAGGGACATATTGATAGGGATACCTACATATGTGCCCGTACTATTTATTCTTCTGAGTCGAATTTACTCATCTATGGAACTTGTCTTATTTGACAATTGATATTCCCTTCTTGTCCGATTCTCCTTGGTGAGATTCTTTGGAAAAGTATATGATTACCGAGTGTTGATACCTGACTGGATGTATCGACGTTCTGATCATTTCTTTTGATTAGATTTCATTTGAATGACCTGGGTAACAATCCGAGGAGCTTTCGAATGCGTACTCAAATTATTAAAACATGGGATATATTCATATTCGTTAAATGTTTTCGTCTGTATCTGATTTGAAATTCTCTCGCGTAGATTATACGTTGACCTTACTCTTTTAATGGTAGATGGGTCTCCATATATATCCTTGAATTTGTGAAGGATTATGTGTTATTATTAGTCTTTTGAGAAGTTCACATCTTATAAACGGTAATGCAACTGGAAAGTTGATAATTCCAGTAGAATGGATTGATTGATTATGACATGACGACATTGTCTTAATTGATGGGAACTCGAGTAGAATTCCCTTAAAAGATAAAGATGTTGATTATCAAAAGTGATCTAAATAATTCTTGATGGATGACCATATCCTGCATTTAGACTTGAAATTATACCGTGAATGGTTGTGAATTAGTCATAGATATTATAATCTAGAAACAACTTAAAAGTGAATGTATTAAAAGATGTTTCCGTTATCTGAAACTTTAGGAGGTATTTGTTGATGAATTACCTAGACTTTCACCATTAAGGCAAGTTGAATTTGGTATTGATTATATTCTCGGTGCTGCACATGTAGCGTGTGCACTGTACGTCAGCACCATCTGAATTAAAGGAATTACCGTACAACTGAGAGAGTTGTCGGAGAAAGATTTTAATCTACCAAGCTCGTCATTATGAAGAGCTATGATATTATCATTCCTTATATTTATTAGTTACCGTGAACTAAGTAAATTGACGATTAAAATCTATATCCACTACCCAAGATGATAGATTGTTCGATCATTTACAAGGTTCTAGCATATACTCAGGAATTTGAACCACGACATGGTTATCATCAATTCCGTGTCCGCGAAAAAGATTATCTATTCCAATCACTATATCCAGAACTTGTAATGAACATTATGAGTTTCACGTGATGTCGTTTGGATTGACTAATACACCTGTAGCATTCATAAATTTGGTGAATCACGTGTGTAGGCTGTAATTTGATAAATTCATGCTCGTGAGTCGTGATCATTAAGGACTATTTGTTTGTTTATAAAATAAAAATGAGTAAATAATTATTTATAGATTGCCCTGAATTAACCGAACAATGAAAACTTATACCTTGAATATTTAACATGTGATTAAAGACTTAATCCTTTACATTATTTGGTCGTGTGATTAATAAGATAATGGAATCTATATTGACTCTTCAAAAATTTAGAGCCCTTTTAAGACTTTGGGTTTTACCAAAAAGAAAGTGCAAATGTGTTTTGACAAATGTTTTATCGAACAGAACTTTTGAGGCATTATTCACTTATACCCAGAAATTTAACTAAACTCCTGTTTAGGGGTAAATGTTCGTGTATACCTCAAGACAACCTAAGAGGGATTGAGGAAACTGTTAAACCATGACTTAAAATTTGAAACGACAATTTTTGCTTTTCAACTAAGAAAATTTTGACCAAAGTATAACCAAAGATTTTTCAAACATTTACGAATCTTATTAATTATTTTCGCTAAATCAGCAAAAATCGTGTTAATTAAATTCAAATTTGTTTTGAAAATTTTATTATAATTGGTCGAACTAAGAAATTTAAACTTTTAACGTTTACGTTTCATAAAAACTTAATATTTATTGTTAATTTACGTGTAATAATTATCGACGCTTTAAAACGTCAGATCAAGCAAAACTGATAGAAATGATAGTTGAGACGAAACTAAAACCTAGAAAATGTGAAGAAAGAAATTTTGAATGAATATGGACATGATATTTATTTCATCAGGGAAGGTAAATATAATTACTGACACATAATATAGAAAGGATAAAGAACCAATTAGGATGTGTTCCTTAATAATGATTGTCCAAAATAAATTGCCGAACAATATAAAAATAAACGATGTTTGTAAAAGGGATAATATAGATAATAAAAGGGGTTCGCGGCTAATGTGAACCAATAGAATTGAGAAGCTGATGGCGCTAAATGTATAAAAGACCGCTTGTGGTTGTCTAAATATGGAGGATTGTGAGATATAGTTATGTTGGAATCTTGTAAATATACGTATTTTATTCATGCCATTTCTGATTTAATGTATCTTTATCTGAAGAAGTTTTACTAAAGGAAAATTATGAAGGCAGAGATCGCCTCATACATTAGTAAACGTCTAACTATTGCAAAGGTCATCATCTGAATTTGATTCAAATTGGATCATCGTCGACAGACTGACCAAATCTACTAATATCATTCTCGTTAATGATAGATTCTCGATGAATAAGTTGACTCTTTTTATTTAAAGGAGTTGTGTAAACATGGTGTGCCTGTATCGATCATCTCTATCAAGATCCTCGCTTCGCATCGAATTTCTAGAGATTTGCTCAGAAGTCATTGAGAACGAATCTTGATGAGAGTACTGTGTAGCACCCCAATCGAAGGGACGAGGTAAAGTAACGATATAAAATACTAGAAGTCTTGTTTTATGTTTGAATGATTGACCTTTGGTAATGAACCGTATAATCTTTTTCCTTTGGAGAGATTATCATTGAAAACTATCGTATTAGGATCGAGATCGAATCTTGTGAGGATATATATTAGAGCATCTGTAAGCAGGAGTTGGGATGAAGACACCCGACATACACCCATTGTGAGTTGGACATGTCTTTTAGGTTTAAGGTTTCCTATGATGGCGAACCTAACCTTACAAAATACTCGACTCGCGAGACCTGAAATGATTATTGAAATTAGGATATTATTATTGACTGCCGGTAGTGGGCAGGAGGTTATGTGAATATGAAATGTAGATCTTGAAATGCCAGATGGGTAGCGAAGTTATGCCAAAATTTTAACCATGGAGAAATGAATTGATGATCTGAAAGATCATGGGATATAAGTCCCCGTTGTATGGGACCATTGAGATGATGTAAAAAGATTGGTTTGAAAGGCATATAAGCTGGATCTACCCTAGGACTTCAAGAGCTGCGTGAATTATGTTTCCTATATCAAACTTGATAAAATGTCTATCAAGTGAGAATCTGATCACTTTTTGATAAAGTTTAGATCGGCGAAATGTTGCATTCATCAAAAACCCGTGAACATCATGGATAGAGAAAGTAAGTCAATATTATGCCTGATCTTATTCCCGTAGTTATGTTTGATGAAACTTGCATATTGTAATGAATTGCACTTTTGAGAAAAGACCGAATGTGGAGGAAATACCCACATGGCTTTAACTCTATAAGAAGTGAGTGGTAAGATAAGATGATCTTTAAGGACAAAGATCCTGTTTAGGGGTAAATGCTGTGACAATCCGTCAATTTATGGTTTATATTTTATTCTCAAATATTATTTAAAAACATTATTTTAATGTTATATTATGAACTCACTTATTTTTGGGAAGAATTTGGATTTACGTCTTGAAGTAGCATCGACTACGTCTAAACCGGAGGATTCTACGTTACGTGCTTACGTTTACATACACCGTTTTTGATAACAGTCCGACATTTCAGAAAATAAATTCATCCGTGAATATTATTTTGAGATTTTAAATTTGTGGTGGTTCATAAACTCACAAATTTACGAGAAGAGATTAGGACTTACGATTATAATTTAACGTCCTTTACGACTAAACCGGAAACCTTAGGATTACGTATTTATGTTTTCGAACTCCGTTTTTGATGATACAATTTTTATTAGATTCGTTTTGTGCCGTTGATTCATAATTTATAAAAACGTTTTTCGTAAAACCACCCGAGGGCACGCAAATCGAGGAAACTAGAATCGAGGAGTACCCGTAAATTAATAGGGATGGGACAAGTTTACACTTTCCCACCCCTATACAAGTGGCATCTAACATAAGCCATACCACCTTTTGGTGGCAAGCTTATACATGCTTAAAGGACACATGTCCTTACATCTTACAAACCACTAACTTGTAAACCATCAAACATTCTCTCCCATTTTCACATACATGCAAAAACTAGCTAAACTCTCAATCTCTCTCACTTTGCTCTTTAGACCGTCCCATATGCTCCCTCAATCACCCCATTCATCAAAAATTTAACCATGAACTCAAGCTATAATAAACATATGTTGATAGTTACTTAAAAAGATGAAGATTGGAGGTGATCCTAACATGTGAAAAGGAGTTTTCAAGGGAGTTTGGGGCTGATTTCTCAAGGAGTTTTCATGAAGAACAAGGTCTGATTTTTGGAGGAGTCTACAAGTATTTGGTGATCCTAGAAGTGGTATTGATATCTCATAAGATTGGTTACCAAAAACTAAGTCTTGTTCATCATCAACCTCATCTTTTCATCACTTTGGTGGTATAGAGATTGTTCTTCCTATCCTCTTGTAATTTTGATTATGTAATCTTATATTTTCTTTATTTATGTATATGTATATGATGATGAATGATGATAAAAAATATTATGTGGGGATTTGGTGTTGATAAATATGGTTAAAAAGATGAAAAACCATAGGTAACAAGGTTAAAAACTTGCTTAATATAATGGTTGTATAAAAACAGTAAGTAACCAAATGCCAAACTGATAAAATGGCATGGTGGAATCAATCTACAGTAAGTATAAGATGTTATACACATGTGAGAGTTGGCCATGAAATGGAATCATCAAAATGATTGAGATATGATCAAAACAAATTTAGAGTGCAAATCTGCCAATACTGTTTTGGACGAATTTATTAAAATATGTAGAGGTTGATTCATCAGTAACTATAGAGGAATAAAATAAAGCACATATCATGTAGTTTATGTGATAAAAGATTTAGGTCCGATCTCATTATAGAACTCTAGATATGGACATTTTAGTGAACTTAAAATTTAAGATTGATTTTGTGAAATTAAAGTTTAATATTATTATATAAGCACTCAAATAAATATAGTATAAAATGTGAATTAAAACCCATTAACTTATATATTACATTTATATAAATATGTATAAGGATAAATAAATGGACATTTTATAAAAATGGTAGTTTGGTAAGTTTTATAAGTTATAAAAACTATAAACATGATTTTTACGTCTTTTCGGCTAAAACCGAAAGATTAACGTTTTTGTTAAATAAAACATAGACGGTTGGACCCGTCTAATGTAAACTTTTTAAAAGACATATAATCATATATAAGTACTTAATACAAGTAAAAACCGATAAAACCCGAACTATATAACATACGGACATTAACGGGCTAAGTTAGTATTATTGGACTAATAATCCAACTAAATGGGCTAAACACTTATAAATTTACTTATTGGGCTTAACCCACTTGGGGCCAACAAGAAAAGTATAATACTGATAATAAAAGTGTAAAATGGACTAATATAAAGTATTGGGCTTGTAATAGGGTTATTGGGCCTAAAACATGTAAATAAGTAAAATTAGTATAAAAATGTTACCAACACATAAACACTATAATGAATGAGTAAAAATGTATAAACCCACTTTATCATCATCATATATATAAAATCATCATATGTATACATAATTGTTATTTTATAAAGTCATTGGACAAGAGTCTAAGACAAGTATTATTTGTCTAGGTTTTCGTGATTGAAGCACGTACCGTACATCCGAATTGCCGATAACCCGCTTTCCCACATCAACGTGAGTTCATAGCCTCACAATCTTTTAAATGTTTTTATGAAATATTTTATAAACCCGCGAGGGAGATAACATGTTAGTTTTACTAAAATAGGACACCATTTGTCCCGATTGTTTGTTTATTGATTTGGACCCGAATGATTGTATGACCCGATGTATGATTATATGACCCGATAAATGAAATGAAATGGATTATTAAAGTTAGGTTATGTCACTAAAAGTCCTATTAGCATGAATTGTGAACTACCGGGATTTGGTAGACGCTTATGCATATAATAGTACTATTTGGGGACGATCACCCTAGTTTGCGCCTTGACGGTTGATCCCCGTCGTGCCACATAGATTGGTAAGCGAATTTATGTTTGAGAAGATTTACACAAGCGTGATTATTGTGACGACACGCTAACTTAGATGGGCAAATGAGTTTCGGGTTAGCTACCCGTTGTTTGTTGAAGTAAGGTAACAATGTCATGCGGCTTATAATATTCCAAAAATAACGAAATACTGCTGTACGCACAGAATTACGATATATTGCCTGACTAGCAATACAGGGTCTTATTATTGATATTATATTCGTGTTTTGGTTTTACATAACCATATTCATATAACGGTTTTTATTTAACTTTATACAACGTTATAAAACGTATTGTATGATGTTTTTACGACATTGGTTCGTATAATGATTTTGAAGGCAAAAGCCTATATTATGATTTTGATAAGGATTTGTATAAAATGACTTTGGCTATTTTATGGCCTATTATAAAGATTTGTACAAAATGATTTTCGGTAATAATTATATACCGATTATATGTTAATGTTTTATTAAACTCTATGAATTCACTCGGCTTTATCGCTGACCTTTTCTTTTAACATGTTTTGTCTCAGGTACTTGAAGGTAATTATTATGGGAGGACAACAAGAATTCATGGCCCGAACTTAAATAATCATTTCCATTCAAATGCTTTGTACAACCTGTATGAAATACAAAGACTTGGGACCTATGTAAAATTTGATATTTATGAATGGAAATGATTTATTATTAAACGACGCGATTTTTATGCGTTGTCTATGATGTGAGTAATGTGATATCCCGTAACACCAACGAGTCTTCCGCTGTATTGAATTGAGTAAATTTGGGGGTGTTACACCAGCCTTGACAATCTGCATTAATATATATCTTGTATTAGCATAACATACTTATTAAACAGTTACATACTGAAACCACGATATATACATATATATAAATTAAATTATATATATCAAAATATATATCTTCTCAATAAGGCTTGTTGGTAACGTCGGAGATCTTTGGAACCGTTATAGTCAAAAGATTTTTCAAATATTTTCTCAAATGTTTATAGTTAAAAGATTTTGAAAAGTTTTGTTCAAAACCTTGGTTTTTAAAATCTTTCGTTCTCTATAACGAGAGCTTTGATACCAAACTGTAACACTCTCGAATTTCAAATCGGTACAGCGGAAGAGTCTTTAGAGTGTTACGGGATAGAACAATAACTCCAATCATAGACAACACATAAAAATGGTTGTACAAGGTTTAACATACATTCATTCGATAAAAAGTTTCAAGTGTACAACAGGTCCCAAATTATATAGGTCATTATGTTTACAAAACATAGATCCAATGAACAATTTTTATTATTATGTGGGTCATCAGAGTCGATCTCCATCCGAATTACCTTCAAGCACATGAGATAAAAACATGCAAAAATCATATCAGCGAATGCGCAGTGAATTCATAGAGTTTAATAAAACCGTTATATAAAACAATCGTTGAAATCAGAACACAAGTATAATATCAGGAGTAAGTCCTCGTATTGCAAGTCAGGCAATATATAAATCAAGCATAAATCTTAAACCGCCCATGAGACCGTAGCCTCAATATTACCATTATAGGTAACATTATTATCGTTATTTGCCTCGTATCATATCGGATATTTAAATTACATTGGATTCATTTTGATTATTATTAGCCGCATGACATTGTTACCTTACTATCACAAACAACGGGCCGCGAACCCGACAAACAATTTGCCCATCTAAGTTAGCGTGTCGTCACAAAAATCACGCTATGTAAATCTTCTCATACATAAATTTTCTTACCAATCAATGTGGTACGACGGGGATCAACCGTCAAGGCGCGAACTGGGGTGATCGTCCCCAAATATTACTATCATATCCATAAGCGTCTACCAAATCCCGGTAGTTCAAAATTCATGCTAATGGGACTTTAAGTGACATAACCTAACTACTAATGATCCTTTTTATCTCTTTTATTGGGTCATAGCATCATTCGGGTCCATATCATTAAGCATACCATCGGGACTACTTGTGTTCTATTTTTATCAAAAACTAGCATGTTATCTCCCTCGCGGGTTTACAAATCATTTTATAAAACTTAAAAGAGTGCAAGGCTATGAACTCACGTTGATAATGAAAGGCGGATTATTGGCTACGGGCGTGCTTCGATCACGGAAAGCTATATAAATAATAATCGGTCTTAGACTTTTGTCCAATGACTTTAACAAAATAACAATTATGTATACATATGATGATTTTATAAATATGATGATGATCAAGTGGGATTGTACATTCTCATTTACTCATTATAGTGTTATATTATAAGCCCATTACCTTATATTAGTACATTTTACACTTTTAATATCAGTATTATACTTTACATGTTGGGCCCAAGTGGGTTAAGCCCAATAAGTAAGTTTATAAGTGTTTAGCCAAATTAGTTGGATTAATAGTCCAATAAGGGTAACTTAGCCCGTTAATGTCCAAATGTTATAAAGCTCGAGTTTTATCGGTTTTTACTTGTAATAGGTACTTATATATCAGTATATGAGTTATAAAAAGTTTACATTAGACGGGTTCGACCATCTAAGTTTTAATTGACGAAAACGTTAGTTTTAGGGTTTTAGCCGAAAAGACGTAAAAATCATGTTTATAGTTTTATAACTTATAAAACATACCAAATTACCATTTTTATAAAATTTCCATTTATTTATCATTGTAAATATTTATATAAATGTAATATATAAGTTAGTGGGTTTTTATTTACATTTTATACTATATTTATTTGAGTGCTATTATAATACTATTAAACTTTAATTTCACAAAATCTGATTTTTAGTTTCACTTTCACCATTTTTATCATATCTTGAGTTCTACAAAGAGATAGAAGCTCATTTTTGGATGACATAAACTTCATATTATGTGTTACAAATAACTTGGTTTTAGCTACTGATTAATCCAAGTCTATGTATCCCTAACAGTCCTCACAAAACAGACTATTCAGATTGATACACTAATTTTGTTTTGATCATATCTCACTCATTATAATGATTCCATTGCATGGCCAACTCTCACATGTGTATAAGACCTAATACTTACTGTATATTGATTCCACTATGCCATTTTATCATATTATATTTGGTTAGTTACTGTTTTTATACAGACAACTTATTAAGCAAGATTTGAACCTTTTTACATATGGTTTTCCATCTTTTTAACCATGTTTATCAACACTTGCTCCCCACACAACATTTTTATCATCCTATATTCATCATATACATATACAATAGGAAAGAAAATACATTTGTTATTTACAAAAAATAACAAAGAAAATAGAAAGGATGATCTTGTTTACCAACCAAGACTATATCTTGTTTTTGGATGACATTACCTTGAGCTACACAAAATTTATCTTCAAGATCATCAACCACCAAGAATATTTGTTGATAAATCAGCCCTAGGACAAAAGCAAATCACCTCCTTTGATGTTATAATGATCACCAATCAACAAGGCTTCAAGGGTTCTTCATTATATGTGTAGATAACACAAAGTTTATGGCTAAAATTGATCAAATGGGGGTGTGTGATGGTGGAATGGGAAGGAAATGGTGGGAGGGTGAGAGGATTTTGAGAGTAGTTTGCATGTGTTAAAGTGTGTAAATGGTTTAAGTGAAAGTGGTTTTGAGGTTTGGTGTTATGTGTAGCTTACATGTTAAGCTTGAATGAACAAGTGTAAACTTGTTAGTTACAAGTTTGTCACATCTTATGATGTGGTGTCCTTGTTTTGGCCGTCCCATATAGTGGGGTGGGGCAAAAATTGTTTTGTCTCATCCCACTAATTTACGGGTATTCCTCTATTCTAGTTTCCTCGATTTGCGTGCCCTCGGGTCGTTTTACGAAAAACATTTTTATAAATTATGAATCAACGGCACAAAACGAATCTAATAAAAATTGTCTCATCAAAAATGGAGTTCAAAAACGGAGTTCAAAAACGTAAATACGTAATCCTAAGGTTTCCGGTTTAGTCGTAATGGACGTTAAATTATGCACGTAAGCCCAAATTTAAATCCGTAAACTGTGAGTTCATCAACCAACACAAAAATAAGTTTAAAATGTTATACGAGAAAATAATTTACTACCTAAAAATGTTAGATTGTCAAACCTAACACTTTAAAACAATGTACATTATTTTACATTGACATTTATTTACTTTATTCGAGTAAAATAGTTATAATGATGTATTCATTATATTCTTTCACTAAATTACCTAAAGGTTTAACTAAAATACATATAAACTTAACAAATGCGTACAATACCATACAAGGACCATTATTTGCATTCAACACTTGATAAAAATTATCAAAACCCTCCCACCATGCATGTTGGTACCGTGTATAGGCATGCATGCACCAAAACAAAATAAGTTACTTAACTTTTAACTAGGAACTAATAATTAGGACTTTAAAAGTCAAACCCTCCATGCATCCCATACATCAATCACTATTAAGTCATAGTTTGTCCCCCCTTGGCTTACTTACACACGGCAACAAAGATGGAAGAAAGAAAGAGCATGTGTTTTGCTATTTGAGGTATACAACCATGCATATCTTGCTCAATCCAACAAGGATACTTCCTAAGATCCTAAGTACTATTATGGGATACACCAAATCTTGCCAAATCCTTATTATATCCGAAACTTCACTTCTTATTTTTCAAAACTGTTGGGTCAAAAAGTTGATGTGGCAGAAACTCAAAATCGAAGAACATTTACTCAAGCGTTGACAAGAGTAATACAAGAGTTGACAAGAGCAATGTAGGCGTTGACAGAAGTCAACAAAAGTCAAACGCAGTCAACAAAAGTCAACGTTGATGGATTTGATGGAGAATTCTATTTACAGAATATATTGGATATATTCTAAATAATATATTCAGTATATATCTATAGAAATAGAATATTTAGATGTTTATTTGATATTATCTCTTGTAGATTCTGTTCCTTCCACTATAAAAGGAACAAGAGTCTTAGGTTTTATTCAATCAATTCATTCATAATGTAAACCTAAAGCGTGTGTCGACTAGACGTGGGATTCAATGTATACACGTCTTGTGGATGTTTGTTATCAATATAATGAACATCCCAATTGTTTTAATTCATGTTATTCGTGTCTAAACACCTTGTTAATGGTTGTTGTTCTAATTCCGCTTTGATTATTTAATCATATGAACAATGATCATTCCTAGTAGCTTCAAAGATCCGGAAACCAAGGTTTCCACAATTGGTATCAGAGCCTCGTGGCTCGTGATGCTAGGACCAACAAGGTGTTCGTGTTTCGAGAAGAAAAGAAAAATCCGTCTAGGGTTTTTCTGGACGTTTTTGTGTGTGCAACAGTATTCAGAAGGTCATAACTTTTGATTGAACCGTTGGATCGTCACAAAATTTTATATGTGTCTTCTACATAAATAGATCTAAACATCTACCGGAGGGATTGTCGAGTTTTATCCCCAATCAAAAGTTATTAAGCGTCGAAGTGGGCTGATGAGTGATTTTCAGATTTTCTGATTTTGCATAAAATAATGATTTAGGGTTTCTGAAAACCCTAGATCATCTCTACCTCAGAAAAGGAGAATGTTTTCAGCACGTTGAGTTGTTAAAATCAGCAAGGAAAAGGGTGTTACAAAACCCTAAATTGGTGTTGAAGGTTATTCGTTATTAGGGTTTTATTTATAAACCCTAGATCTGATTAAAGCTTACAAGCCAGTTTTTGAAGAAGGCAATCGCAGCAAGGTTCTTAATGACAAAAGAAGTTCACGTGAGGAGGCTTATAATACAAACTTTTATGTGTTCACATCCTCAACGCTGATACAAGTCAGATTATTAAGCGTTGACAGTCACGCATAATCAGCAAAGTATTTGTTGATTGATTTATGTGTTTCCATGAGAAAGTCTTTATGTTCATACGGTGTAAGTCTTTCTATTGGTTGGTTATTAAGTGTTCACATGATCCACAACAGATTCTATTCACACGAAGGGTTACAATTGACGTGTGATAAAGCTTTGTGTTCACATGGTGGGAAGATGATGATTGGCTAATATTTGCGTCTTTTGGGCTTAGATCAAGTGTTTGCTCATCCATGATAACAAACGTGAGGTTAAAGCTAGGTTTAAGCCATTTGAATCTAATTAGTGGAGATTAATGTGTTCACACGAAGAAGAGTTTCCTATTGGTGGATATCTTTTTCACACGGTGAAAGATTTTTGATTGGAAGACACGTTTGTGATCATGACATTTTTAAAGAAAAGTCAGACTTTCTATATTCACAATTGCAAGTTAAGAATGTGGGACTGTATAATGTTTAAAGCAAAAGTGACGGCTGAATTTAAGGAGACATTCTTTCTCATGATTGGACGTGACATTCTATATCCAAAATTAAGACGTGGGAAGAGTACTACTTCTCTGAACGTTTGGATTCAAAAGTGGACGTGATTTTAGCAGTTCTATTTTGGAAGAAAATTGATGGCAAAGATCTTGATTCTAAGGGTGAACGTGAAGCTGCTTATTTTTAGGGATTATCCCATGATACATATCATTGATATAAAGCAGCTTATTCGATTCAAGGTTAGCCATATATGGAAAGTATTTATCTATATAAAAGACTGCTATGCCACTTTTGGGTGATAGATGACGTCAGCAGAATATTGACGCTGACAAAGGTTGAATTGACGCTGACAAGAAGGATTTTGACGCTGATGGAATAAGTCAACGCTGACAGCGTTGACAGTGTTGTCCGAGATATGGCTGTTCAAACGCTGATACGAGTTGTCCAATATCGGACAATACACATGGAAGGAAATTGGACAAAGGAGGATCTCGGGTAACACACTGATTGCTGCTGTTTGAGAAAATTGGATGTTTTTAGCACAGAAAAAGGTGGTTTATACACACGAAGGTACATGGAATCTCCGTTTTAATCTAGAATATCATGTTGATATTTATGGCTCGGACATTTTTAAAAGGAATTAATGATTTTAAGGCGAGTTAGCAATCATTCATGAAGTTATTTATTGGAGTATGTAATCGGGATAGCCTTGTGAAAGAGTTATTCGTTAACAGCTTTTACATATGAAGATATTGACTTGTCATGAAGAGGTGTTAGCTTAAGGGGAAGAATTCTTATGGTAAGTTTGATGATTGAAGAAGATTTTCGCGAGTTTGTGTTCTATCATATCTTAAAGTCATGCACTCCCAGTCATAGACTTTAAAGGTAACTTGTTCGTGCTTTACATGATTGGTGATGAAGGCTTGTCATAACACTTGAAGGAGTTACATTATCGTGCTCAGTGTCTCACAAAGGATGAGAATATTGACAAGAGATCGAGGTCTACTTATACTTAGCTCCATGAGTATAAGTTCTTAGTCACATGGATAGTACAAGACATGGAACACAAGGTTGGGTTATTCTACTTCTACATCAAAATTATTATATTAATTGTTCTTCAAGATCATTACATAGAGCCTACATATGGAGAATCTTCAGAGATTGCAACATTGTTTACTTCCTTGTTGATGTGACAAAAAGGGGAAGAAATACATGCTACACTTGAGGGGAAGCAATTTGAAGATCATGTACAACTTACAAGAGATACACATAGAGTTTTGCCACCATCAACTAGGGGAAGATTGTTGGGTCAAAAAGTTGATGTGGCAGAAACTCAAAATCGAAGAACATTTACTCAAGCGTTGACAAGAGTAATACAAGAGTTGACAAGAGCAATGTAGGCGTTGACAGAAGTCAACAAAAGTCAAACGCAGTCAACAAAAGTCAACGCTGATGGATTTGATGGAGAATTCTATTTACAGAATATATTGGATATATTCTAAATAATATATTCAGTATATATCTATAGAAATAGAATATTTAGATGTTTATTTGATATTATCTCTTGTAGATTCTGTTCCTTCCACTATAAAAGGAACAAGAGTCTTAGGTTTTTATTCAATCAATTCATTCACAATGTAAACCTAAAGCGTGTGTCGACTAGACATGGGATTCAATGTATACACGTCTAGTGGATGTTTGTTATCAATATAATGAACATCCCAATTGTTTTAATTCATGTTATTCGTGTATAAACACCTTGTTAATGGTTGTTGTTCTAATTCCGCTTTGATTATTTAATCATATGAACAATGATCATTCCTAGTAGCTTCAAAGATCCGGAAACCAAGGTTTCCACAAAAACAAACAACATATAACACTTGATGCTCATCACCTCACTCTCTCTCTAAGAACACACGGCTACAAACTTTCCTCCATAACCAAGATCTTCAAGCTCATTAACTATGTCCATAACCAAGTATCTTGATCTTCAAAACAAGAAAAGAAGCCCTAGCTACACACTTGAAGCCCAAGGCTATATTTTTGGTTACAAGAATCTCCATTATTGAAACCAAGTTCTCATCCCTACTCATCCTCTATTCATTCCTTGATCCATCTAAACAAGTAAGTAACTTAAAACCAATCTTTCAATATACTTATTTTTCATACACATAAACATATACATGATTATTAATAGTAAAACTTAATTTTAAAACAAAAACATAAAACCCTAAACCTAAATGGGTCACGGCTTAAAATGATTTGTGTGTTAAGATGATGTAAAATCTTGATAACCATGATGAACATAACCTTATGTACTTGTTGAACTAGTAAAACTATGAAAAACATAACCATGCATATATTGGACGTGGGGTTTAAACCTCATGGTTCAATATTGGTTAATCTTGTAATATTTAAACAAGCCTAGAAACATTAGATCTATATTACTAGTTGCCTTAAAATGATAAGCTCACTATTTTTGCCTTATAGGATTTAGTTTTTAAGCCCACTATAATAAGCTTGCCTAAATAAACTTCATTGTTACCAAATAATGCTTTCATAAAACTTTTGATGTCAAAATTGTAACTTTATAAAGTTTCGAGTTAAAAACATAGATCTATAAATATTTTTGGACTAAAATGATAGATCTATGAAGTTTTGGGTTAAAATGGTAAGTTCAAAATGTTTCGGATTAAAAATAGTTAAAATAATACTTTCGGGTTAATATTGTAATTTTATTAAATTTAGGGATCTAAATGAACTTGTATAGAAACTTACTTTCCAAAAATATAAACATAAGGGTTACTTTTTGTAAAATGCCGAGAGTTGAGGGTAGTGTTTTGACACTATCTGAAACTCCAAATTTAACAACAATGACTTAAATGAGATTACTAACATGTTAGGGTAACTTGTGTAACTTAGTAAGGACCTAGGGATCCCTTTTGCCCATTGTCGAAACTTAATAGAAGCCCTAGGGACCTATTTTACCAACCTAGTAAACTTCTATAAACCCTAGATAAACCCTATTGATTGTTTTTGCATAATCCGAACGTTAATGGAGCCTTAGGGGGCATTTTTGTAACTTGTTGTAAACCTAAAATGAGCCGAATAATAGGAGGACTAAAATTGACATTTTGTGAAACTTTTACAAACCCTATTTACGTGTATATAGGGAGGGACCAATGTTGTAAATACTAGAAATGTTTAGGAACCCTACCGCGGGTAATTATACAAGTAGAGGGACTAAAATGTAATTTAAACAAAGTATAACAAACTCTAAATTTACTATATATTTATACCCGGTATTTAAAACGTAAAACTTAAATAAACATAACATTCGTTATTTTTCCAAACTAATAATTTAATAGTTATAAACACTACGAGAACGGGGAATTTAATTAAAATGTTATACGTTTTGTAAACCCTATTTATATATAAGATATAAATTAAAAATGATTAACTTATAAAAATAAATATATTAATTATATTTATTTTCTACTTAAATTATTTTATAAACAATACAAGTACAAGAATATTAAATTATTTTATAAACAATACAAGTACAAGAATATTAATTAAACAGATTAATTTATTTAATAATATTATTTATTTTATACTTAAAATAAATACTACTATAACTAGTACAACGATTAACTAAAATACAAATATCGTAATAAAATGCTTAAAACCAGTATAAGCATGCAAAGACTTGTTCTGAAACTTTTATGCATTATGTTATGTATTTACTGAGACCTTATAATTATTTAGGTCGTTGACTGTATCGTGAGCATCATATCAGATTTACTTGTGACTATTTGCTGTACTACTGAGGTTTGTTCATGGCCCCACTTTATATATTGACAAATTTTAAACCTTTTAATGGGAAAGAAAACATGTAACATATTTTATTTTATGGACATAAATTGAACTGTGAAACCTTTGATTACATTTTGTGTATTGTAGAAGAACCCGCATGACCCGTGCATCTAAAACTGTTAGAATTATTGAATTACCTGAATGTTATAAATAGATCAATTTGGGATTGACCATCCCTATCTGGGTTAGTCATGCTCACTGTGCCTAGGCCAGGACAACAGATGTTTCACATGTCAGCACTTATTATTTTTGGGTGCCTTTTTATAAGGCGAAGGGTCCTTATTTGTTAAGGACTTAACTGTCAAGTCTCAGTTTCAGGAAATATGGGAATGTAATTACTTTTAAGTATTGATGCTTTGTGCATTACTACTTCAGTGAATGTTTATTGTCCAAACTTATTTTATTAAACCTGTGAATTCACCAACTTTATGTTGACTCTCTAAGCATGTTTTCTCAGGAAACTAAAGCAGGTATTGGTATGCATGGAGTCAAGCATCATGATAGGCTGCATTTATAGAGCTCATCTGGGGTTTTATAAACTGGGGAATAATTCAAACTGTTGAATAATGTTTATGACAATTTTAATAACATTTGCACTTTTATCCATGTAATAAATGTAATGTTAATCTTTTATCTGCTGCTCTATACGCTATCTGCTGTTGATCCACCTACGTGACACCCAAATATTATTTCTGTTGCATTTGACTGAATTTGGGGGTGTCACAGAATGGTATCAGAGCGATAGTTATAGAGAACCAGAACAAAATTTAAATAAATATAAAAATAAAATTTTTATATAAACTGGACTATAACTGCTTTAAAAATATTTTGGGACTTTCGGGACTAGAATAGTTAAGCATATAGAGTGTAGGGCATACATTCTTACGTGGCTATTTGTGCATTGATTATTAACATCCGGTTACTTAATCTCATAAGTATTAACGTAACCTTTAACATCGTCATGTTAAAAGGTACTATTATATAATTTAATCATTATTTCCCAAAAACTTTTAAATTGAGTAAGTTTATACTTATGTCAATTAAAACGATATTATTTTCAGATTACTATGGCATCGCCTACTGATACTCCTGCTGCCGTATCACCGACGTCCGTCTTGTGTGGACGGATATCTGCCAGTGACACAGACGACAGTCACACTTCGGGTGACACCGCTCTCGTTGTTGCACTCATCGCTACTCCACCTGTTTCATCTATTTCCCCCGCTGGGGAAGAGGTTCAGCCGACTGCTGCCATACCACCTTTACCACCAGTTTCTTCACTACGGGATTACGCACCCGAGTCTCTGCCGCCTCGTAAGAGGAGGTATGAGGAACCTGTCGAATCTACTTTTAAGGTCGGCGATGTTTCGGGTACGTGGCGTGTGGATCCTGTCCAGGCACAGATCACTGCACTTGCTGCACGCTAGGCACATGATGTTGTAGAGATTCATGCTCTGCTGGCCGATGGACAGCTTGGACGCACTACTCTGCAGTTGCGTCAGGACCTTCTATGTTGGATTGTTAGTGCTTAGGCACACGCTGCCCGTGGAGCATGGAGGATAATGAGTTCCTCCGCGAGCAGATCTACCTACTGCAGAGTCAGCAGACGGAGACTCACACCGCTCTCATGACCATGGAGCAGACGCTTGCCATCTTCTTCGATCTCCAGGACGTCCGTCACCAGGGATTGACATAAGACACCACTCATCTTCGGGAAATTCAGCAGACCCTCAGAGACCAGTTCTTGGAGGCACTCCGACTCCTTAAGGAGACCCGGGAGGCCATGACTTCGATGCAGGATGCCATGTAGGCACCAGCCGTCTCATCACCACCAGTGGCACCAGCCGTCTCATCACCACCAGTGGCACCAGCCGTATCTGAGGAGTCTGTTAGACATGAGTAGACTAGGTGTACTAGATCTTTTGTACATCATGATAAGCTATTAGGGTTGCATCCCGGCTATCATGATATAGGACTCATGTATTTGTACTTTCTTTTATCAGTTGTATCATTGTACTGTACTATTTAGATTAGGGATTCGTAGATGATGTACTTTATATTATGTGTACCACCATCCCAGATAGGCGGTCTGTGCTCTGTCTTGGATTGGTTGTGCAATTTGTACTGTATTCCTATTCTAGACATATGGCATGTACTCATTAGCTTTTTTATATCCTGTACTGTATTATATTATGAACTTTTAAATAGGTATGCAATTGTTGTAAAGTCTATGCATGAATTTCTTTTCGTGTATTTATATAAAACTGTGCAAACACCTTAAACTAATGATTTCATTTTTGTGTATAATTATAGAAAAATGGTAATCACTAGAACGAACCCCAATAATGCCGACACTACCCAAAACGTCACTGCTGCCCAACTAAGGGAGATGATTGATCAAGGCATCGCAACTGCGATGGCCGCCAGCAGAAACGTGGACGATAGTCAAAACTCCAACAACCGCCGGAATAATCAGACCAACAGGGGTTGCTCTTACCTCGACTTCTTGAAATGTAAGCCTTCCTACTACAAGGGCAAGGAAGGAGTGGTGGAACTGATGCAGTGGTTTGAAAGGTTAGAGACTGTGTTCCGCATTAGCGACTGTGCAGAAGAGAACAAAGTAAAGTTTTCCACCTGCACCTTACTTGAGAGTGCTCTTACTTGGTGGAACTATGTAGTTGCTACTCTTGGACACGACGCTGCTTATGCTCTCAACTGGACTGAACTGAAGGAGAGAATGACAGAGAAATACTGTCCAAGGGGAGAAATGAAGAAGCTTGAAATCGAATTGTGGGATCTCAGATGTAGGAACAATGACATCACTGCATACAACCAAAGATTCCAAGAGTTTACTCTAATGTGTACCAGAATGTTTGTGGAAGAGGAAGATAAGATTGACAAGTATGTTGGTGGAATCCCAGACGCCATTCATGACAGTGTGCTCGTATCTCGACCTACTACCGTCGAGAATGCCATCGAGTTCGCTACTGAATTGATCAACAAAAGAGTCCGTACCATATCCGAGGGGAAAACTCACAACAAGCGAAAGGCATATGAATATTTCCGTAGTTAGCACCAGCAGCACCTAAAAAGCAAAATGCTGGGCTGGTTTATAGTGCTACCACTGCAGGGACTAACTCGTATGTGGGCGTGAAACCTTTGTGCCCCAAGTGCAACTATCATCATACTGTTGATAGCCCATGCCAGACTTGCTAGATATGTGGACAAGTGGGTCATTTTGCTAAAACCTGTTGAGTTAATGCTGTCACTCAGGCTCGACCCAATCAAAACACTAGGAATTACAACAAAAGGGGCGGATATAATGCCCGTGGGAACGGGAACGGACAGCAGGGAAACCACAATGCTACTAGAGGAAACAACAATGGACCCAAGAAGGGAGTTGTGTGCTATGAGTGTGGAGCACCAGGACACGTGAGACGAGGTTGTCCTAAGAGGGCCAACCAAAACAAGAACAGTGGAGGATCTTCGTCAAGAGTGTATGTGGTCGGCATTGCAAAAGCCAACCCCAATTCAAATGTCGTTACTGGTACGTTCCTACTAAACAATCGTTATGCATCTGTTTTCTTTGATACTGGAGCAGACCGAAGTTTTATATCGACTGAATTTAGCCAAGTACTGGAAGTTGTTCCTACAACTTTAGATCACCATTACTCCGTAGAATTAGTTGACGGTAAGAATGTAGATGCTGACACCATCATTAGAAGTTGTACCTTAAATCTTTCCAAACATCCGTTCAACATTGACCTTATTCCCGTAAACCTTGGTAGTTTTGATGTTATTATTGGTATGGACTGGTTAGCGAGATACCGCGCAGTCATTGTTTGTGATGAAAAACTTGTCCGTATTCCATGGGGAAACGAAAATCTAATCATCCGAGGAGACGATAACACCGACCTCACTGACACTAGACTTAGTGTCATATCTTGTACTAAAGCTCAGAAATATTTGTTGAGAGGATGTCCTATCTTCTTGGCCCATATTTCTCAAACAGATGAAGAGGACAAGCCCGAGAAGAAAAAAATCAAGGATGTACCCATCGTCCGAGATTTTCCAGAAGTCTTTCCTGATGAGTTGACAGGCTTACCAACGACCCGACAAGTGGAATTTCAAATTGATTTGATTCCCGGAGCTGCACCTGTAGCTAAAGCTCCATACCGGTTGGCACCATCAGAAATGAAAGAACTAGCTGAACAACTCCAGGAACGATCTGACAAAGGATCTATTCGACCCAGTTCCTGACTATGGGGAGCTTCTTTGTTATTTGTTAAAAAGAAAGACGGTTCCTTTCGAATGTGCATCGATTACAGAGAACTGAATAAGCTAACTATGAAGAATCGTTATCCGCTTCCTCGCATTGACGACCTATTTGACCAACTACAAGGGTCAAGTGTGTATTCCAAGATTGACTTGATATCTGGATACCATCAACTAAGGTTCAGGGAGGAAGATATTCCAAAAACATCTTTTAGAACCCGTTACGGTCATTACAAAATCCAGGTTATGCCATTTGTGTTGACCAATGCACCAGCTATTTTCATGGACCTTATGAACCGTGTGTGAAGACCCTACCTGGATAAATTCGTGATAGTCTTCATTGACGATATACTTATTTATTCCAAGAACGAACAAGAACACGGGGAACACCTTGCGCAAGTACTAAAGGTACTCAAGGAGGAGCACCTCTATGCTAAATTCTCAAAATGTGAATTCTGGATTCCCAGAGTGCAATTCCTCGGTCATGTCATCGATTGTGACGGTATTCACGTAGATCCAGCAAAGGTCGAATATGTCAAATATTGGGTATCTCCTAAATCACCAACAGAGATCCGCCAATTTCTAGGCCTTGCCGGGTACTACCGCCGATTTATTGAAGATTTCTCCAAAATAGCCAATCTAATGACCAAACTCACACAAAAGGGAATAAAGTTCGACTGGGGAGAGAAAGAAGAATCAGCTTTTCAGCTGATCAAGCAGAAGTTGTGCAGTGCACCTATATTAGCCTTGCCTGAAGGCAACGATGATTTCGTTGTATACTGTGATGCTTCACATAAAGGTCTAGGTGCAGTATTAGTGCAGAGGATGAAAGTGATTGCCTATGCATGAATTTCTTTTCGTGTATTTATATAAAACTGTGCTAACACCTTAAACTAATGAAAGTGATTGCCTATGCTTCAAGACAATTGAAGAAGCATGAGAAGAACTACACAACTTACGATCTAGAACTTGGATCCGTTGTTTTTGCTCTAAAAATCTAGAGACATTACCTCTACGGGACGAAGTGCACAGTGCATACTGACCACAAAATTTTACAACACATATTGGACCAGAAGGAGCTAAACATGAAGCAACGCCGTTAGATTGAGCTGTTAAGTGACTACGACTGCGAGATCAAATACCACCCCGGTAAAGCAAATGTGGTTGTTGATGCTTTAAGTCGTAAGGAAACGGACCCTCCTATGAGAGTTCGGGCCTTAGTTATGACAATCAGTTTGGATCTACCCGAACAGATTTTGGAAGCTCAGACTCAGGCCCAATTACCTGAAAACCTCGTGAAGGAAGACGTCGGGGGAAGGCTCAGAACCGACCTTAGTAAGGAGAAGCTAGAACCAAGAGAAGATGGAACCCTATACCTTCACCGAAGAAGTTGGTTACCTTGCTATGGAGATTTGAGGAACGTGATCATGCACGAATCTCATAAGTCTAAATATTCTATACATCCCGGATCTAAAAATATGTATCAGGATATGAAGAAATTATACTGGTGGCCGAATATGAAAGTTGACATCGCCACCTACGTGCAGAAGTGTTTGACATGTTCACGTGTCAAAACTGAACACCAGAGACCATCGGGTTTACTTGTACAACCCGAGATACCGAAATGGAAGTGGGACAACATCACCATGGACTTTGTCACCAAACTCCCAAAGTCATCTCACGGTTACGAAACTATCTGGGTAATCGTCGACCGACTTACCAAGTCCGCTCATTTCCTGCCGATTAGGGAGAACGATTCCCTTGCAAGACTAGCAAAAACGTACCTGAAGGAGATTGTGACCAAACATGGAATACCAGTGTTGATAATTTGTGATCGAGACGGTAGGTTCACATCAAACTTTTGGAAGGCTTTCCAACGAGCCTTAGGTACCAATTTGGACATGAGCACTGCTTATCATCCGCAGACTGACGGTCAAACTGAATGAACCATCCAGACTCTAGAAGACATGCTACGGGCATGTGTGATCGATTTTGGAAATGGATGGGTTGACCACATTCCTTTAGTGGAATTATCCTACAACAATAGTTATGCCAGTATTAAGGCTGCCCCTTTTGAAGCACTATACGGTCGGAAATGTCGTTCACCTGTGTGCTGGGAAGAAGTAGGTGAATTTCAGCTCACTGGACCAGAATTAATCCAGGAGACTACAGACAAGATCGTCCTCATCAAGCAAAGAATTCAAGCTGCTCACGACCGACAAAAGAGCCACGCGAACCTGAAACGCAAACCTATGCACTTTGAGGTAGGCGACCATGTTATGCTCAAGGTATCACCTTGGAAGGGTGTTGTACGCTTTGGCAAAAGTGGAAAACTGAATCCACGTTATGTTGGCCCTTTCAAAGTAATAGCCAGGATCGGGGAAGTAGCTTATCGTTTAGAGTTGCCCCAGCAACTGAGTCGGGTACACTCTAACTTTCATGTGTCTAACCTGAAGAAATGCTATGCTGAAGAACCATTGGCTATGCCATTGGAGGGAGTTCAGTTTGACGACAAACTTCAGTTCATAGAAGAACCAGTGGAAATCATGGAGAGGACAGTTAAGAAATTGAAACGCAGTCGCATCCCGTTGATCAAAGTATGTTGGAACTCGAGGAGAGGCCCTGAGTTCACTTGGGAACGAGAAGACTCGTTGAAAACCAAGTACCCACACTTGTTTACCTAACCAATGACATCATCCTAAGCTTTGAGGACAAAGCTAAAATAACGGGATGGTGCTGTAAAACCTCTGATTTTACCTTATTGACTTTGTCAACTGTTGTACTCTTTATTTTTGGAATCTATATAATTCCACTTTTATGACTTATTATTAATCATATACCTTTTTCATAATATCTTTCATATTTATTTTTATAATTTGATTGTACTGTTTTTGCTACCCTTTAGGAAAAGAGCAACAAATAGGGTAAGTGAGCACGACGATTTAGGAAAACCGTGTGTGAAAGACCCTAAAAGTGAGTTCGTTCTCAAGGAGGCAAGTGCGTTGTGTAATGAATTGATTTTGATTTGTTATTATATGATTGAAAAAGAAAGAAAGAAATCAGATTAGAAGAGAAAGACGGTTACGAAGACGGAATAAACTACGACGAAAAGGCGATCACGTAAAACCAAAAATAGTGCAAAAATAAAAATTTTAACCTAAAAATTCCTAAAAATTTCTAAAAATCGACAATAATATTCTAAGAGTTTACAAAAAATGCAAACTTGCTAAAACCTTTTAATTAATTAGATAATGACTTTTTAATGCTAATTAAAGCCCTAAAAATCACAATTAATTATTAAAAAGCCCTAAACAAGATTTTAAAGTTTTTAAACCTCAAAATTAACCTAATTAAGCTAAAAAGTATTTTTTAAAATTTTAAAACCAAATAAAACTATTTTTTAAACACTTAAAAACTATTAAAATCAATTAAAACTTAAATTAATTCTAAAAAATAATTGAAAAGTCCTAAAAATATTTGGAAAGTTACAAAACTCCTAATTAAGTGTCTACAATCTAGGAAAAATGTAAAAACTTAAAAAATCAAACTTTCAATTTTTAATAATAAAATAATATTAAAATATTCAAAAAAATTCAAAGTTTATGAAAAAATTCTAAAAAATTACCAAAAATCTAAAATAATGTAACTAAGACAGAAATGGAATTAAAAGTTTCTAAAACCTATTTAATAATTTTATATAAAATTTTAAAGTTGGTTAAAAACCCTAAAATCCTATAAAATAAAAAATAAGACTTGTTGAAAACTTAAAGTGATGTAAACCTCAAAAATATAATTAAAAACCTAAAAACTATTTTTTCAGATTTTTAAAATACTTTTTCCTATTTTTTATTCACTTTTCAAAATTTTAATTTAAAATAATCCTAGAAAATTAATTAAATACGGGAAAAATAAACTTTTTAGACCAAAAAATCCTAAACCCTAATAAGAAACCAAAGAAAAATGCTAACTTGTAAAAAATCCTAAGAAAATAAGCTGAAATAAGCTTTTAAATAAGCTGCTATGTTAAATAAGCTACAAACTAACAATGCTTAAATATTAAATATTCCAAGTGATAACCAGTCAAAGACCCTAGGGCAACTGGTTATCAAGTTGGAGTGTGAGAGGAGTGGCACAGGTTCGAGTCCTGGCCACGTCCTTTTTGAAAAACGTTTTTTTTTTAAACTTAAAATACTTTAACACAATAACTCTAATACACTCTAAACAAACTTATAATCAAAGAAAGTAAGCTAGAATCAAGTAAATAAGATCAAATCAAAGCCCATATTGCAATCTTGACCGATGAACACAAAGTTAGTATCTTCACTTGTGAAGAAATGACAAGAGGACTTGTCCCTTGGATTTTTGTTGGTTCCTGATGGACAAATGGGCACCCCTATACTCAGTTGAGTATAGGGAGTCAAAATTTACACAAAAACTAGCAAGCTCAAGTTCAAAAATCACAAGTCAAGCCAAAAATAAGTTACTGATAAGCAGATGAGTTCTACTTACACTTATACTGGTTCAAATGGCAAAATGGTGAGATTCAAGTGTTCAAATTTGTTCACAATCCAAGCAAATGACATTCAATCAACCTCAAACCCTACTTAACCCTAAACTCTAACAGATTACAAGCTTTTGATGCACAAATTCAAGAAAAACAAGCAGAGATGAGACTTAACTGTTTTATGTGCTATTTGCCATTTTTTATCATGCAGATTTGATCAAAACTTCACTAAACTTAAAACCAAAGGTACATACAACCTATTAACCACCTCAGAAGTGTATCTAGACAGGTTTTTACCCAAATGCTTATCACAAATCTTGGCTAATCCCTTATCCCAAACACCCCTTAATTTTCAGAAATTGAAACTTTTCAAACCAAAACAACTCAAAACTTAACCAACCTTATTTTTACATATCCTAAGCATGCATACCAAGTACAATAACCAAGAACAAGCACATAAATCCAACACTTAAGCAGATTTCACAAATTCCATACTAAATCACATAAAACTGAATATTTTTGAAAAATGAAAAAGGAAACAAGGATGCTACCTTGTTGGGCCTACATCCAGGCCCAACAGTGACTGAAAAGTCACCTCCATACAGACTCGGGTCTGTGCAGACTTTTCTTTCTGTTTGAAATGAAAATGATGATGATAATTGGACTTGAATTGAAACTGCCAAAACAGACAACCAATAGCAAAAGATAACTGGTACAAGAGCTTAGGCTTATAGGATTAACTTATTGACAAGTTAACCTATAGCTTAAAGCTTTTAAAAAGAAAGCAGTAATATAAGAAAACTGATTTTTCTTCACTGAAAATTTTGAAAATTTAGGAAAACTTAAAACCTTTTGAAACAAGTAAAACAACAATAAAAATCAACAAAACTTTTAAGCAATGAAAGTAAATTGGCACTTCTTTTCTCATCAACAAACTCTAAACCATTTTTTCATTCATAAAAAAAACTGGATTTACAAGATTGTGATCAAAAGAGAAATACAAGGACAAAAGGGTAATGCACAACCTGCATACTCCTTATATAGCCTCTCGTAGAACTATCTAGATACTCTGAATAAAATAATACAAGCTAAAACCCTAATGGTTAGAATTACAGAAATGCCCTTGAGTCTTGACTTGGAATCTTGGTCAAAATGGAGCATGTGATGTAGCCAGCTATTATGAGGCGATCAGGAACGTTCATTGTGCCTTTGGGACCAAGGACTAACATCTAGCCATTCATTTTGTCTGGTATTGGGTTTGGGGGAATGTGACAGGTGCAGGGGACCCTTGGGGATGTCACATGGGTTGGTTGGGGTCATGGGTTTTGTGTGGGATGGGATGACAAAAACCTTAATTAGTGATCTGGAAGTATTTAGCTAAAAACCCTTTGTTTTGAAAAAGATTGAAACTCGTAAATTTAGGGTTTATGTGGGGATTAGAGGGTGATTAATCTGATTTGGGGGAAAAAAGGATTTAAAAATGAGTTTTGGTGGGAAGGGTTTATTAAATAAGTTTAAACCGTGAGTGGAGGGTGACGTGGAGAGATGGGTGAGGTGGTGTGATGTGGTTGGCTGGTGGGGGTGACATGGAGAGGTGATTGGCTGGGGTAGGTTTACTGGTCTGGCAGAAATGGTCCCTTGGTTTCCTGGTTTTTTCATGTTGTATAAAATAGCTCAAAACAACTTTTCCTTTGAAAACAAGTTTGGGCAGTTGACATTTTTGGCACAAAATGTTTTATAACTTGTATCAAGGACTAAACATGCACATTTATGCTATTTGAAGGACTGATTTTAGTATTTTCTTCATTCTTCAAGGTTTGACTTGTTTGTTGACTTCTTGGAGGACCAATATTGACAATTTAGTTTTGTTGAGGGACTAAATTTTTCAATTCTTCAAAGTTAAGGGTCTTTTTTGTAATTTTGACAAACTTTAGGGACCAAACTTGTAATTATGAAGATACAAGGGTATAAAGTGTCAATTCTTTAAAGTTGGAGTACCCTTCTTCAAAAATTCTTCAAATCTTCAAGGGTTTTCTTTGGAAAATTCTTCATTAGGGCTTGGTTCATCGTGCGGCTTTGTTTCCCGTGTTCGTTTTTGACTGATTCTTGTGATCTTTAGTCATTTTCTCAATATCCGTACCTAAAATACACAAGCAACAAACACAAGCATATATTTGGGTATTTTGATGATATTTAATGCATTTTAAGCCCAATTTGGACGATGAGACTATGTATAAAAGCAGTCTCATCACTCCCCCATACTAAACCATTGCCGTGCCCTCTCGCAATGCTAGAATAAAGTATCGTAGCACCTCCAAAATTCAATTTATTCACTTTATTGGAATGATAAACTAGCTACACTACTACTTTTGTTTTAGACATAATGTATGATTTTCATCGCAAAATGGGACGTTTAGGTTCATAGAATAAGAACACGTGAATGCTTCGTTAGAAATAATTTCATCGTTCTCGATTTTCACTCTAATTCCATGCCAAGCGTGCAACGAGATCATTGTCATTATAAGTTAGTAATGCTAACACTACTCATATGCCCTAATCACGTACTTATCCTCCCATTATTCCTAAGTTGTATCTCTTATATTTTATTATGTCTTGAATGTTTCACGAGGATACATTGTTTGACTTATGCGATAATAGAGATTTAGGTCTAAAAATAGAGTCCTAACGGTGCAACTAAGATCATCAAATCAATAACCCCTCCTAATAGACAACGATGTTAAAAAATTAATTTGACAAGAAGAATCGATAAACACGGTTTTATAACGGTTTTGAACATGAGACTTATTACCAAGACTTTTATATGCCCCCTAACGGAAGGGCCTTATTATCTTTGGTTTACCTCCATCTTTTATTCAACTTCGCCATGAAGCTTTTATTATGACTTCGGTCTTGTCTTGCCTTTTATTATCCGCCTCATCGGTGGTTTTATTAGCCAAAGACGTATATCCTCACGCTAAAGCGAATTTTGTATCTTTAAAGCTTCGAAGATTAAGGCTTGATTCACTTTCAATTTTTGCATAGATTTTTCGGCCTTGGGCTTCAAATTTTTTGCTTGATTTAGGTGAGCACTTGAAATCTTATTATTGGGTGAAGCTTTCGATTATTGGGGTGCCAATACTTCAAAACCGTGACGCTGGCGATACCTTAATGTCTTCCCAATTTAATTACACGGAAGCTACTAGAAAAGACTAGAAACCCAACAATCATAACTAAACCGCTAAGTCAATATTTATTAAGCAAAAAAAAAAAAAAAATTTACATGCGAAGGGAGAATAAGCAAACAACGAGAAGACATGAGTTTTTGAAAGAATACGAGTACTCTACGTTTAGCATAGTAACTTATAATTAACTCTATCATTTCTCGTCCTCATTTAAGAGACTTAGCCTAATGTGTAGTTAAGGAACCAAAGCTAAGTGCTTAACACGCACGGTCGAGTCAAAAATTACTCTTATTCTCGCCATCGGAAAACCTACATTCGTGTCTTCAAACACTTATAAAACATGAGAAAATTTTTAAAATTTGGCCATTTTTAGCCTTATTTTGCAACAAAAACGATAAACAAAAAGATAAACTTTGGAAAGCGTGAAGGTTTGGCAAGGCAAGTATCTATTCACCCTCCCTCATACTAAAGTTAAACATTGTCCACAATGTTTCGAGTCTAGGGGTGCAAACACCCCCATACTAGAGACGTAGTCGAATGCCTAATCTAGCATGGAAAGGGTGTAACCAATAAATTAATAGCCGTTTATGAAGTGTGCTAATAACCTAAGGTTAGAACAATCAAGGATATATCATGGATATTGAGAAAGTCTTCAAAGCAAACGATCGAGTGCCCCCATAAAACGAACACGAGAGGCTCCAATCATGAAGATCATGATCATCTAAAGTTCAGAATTCACAAACAACCACGGAACAAAGGTTGGAAGGGCACAAACCCCCACACGTTAACTACATTAGAAAGCGATAATATGTACACAGGATAAGCATGGGACTCCCCCACGAGGCTCCTCGTTTTTGATTACCGAGTCATGAGCTCGACTCGATCCCCTCAATACTAATTATCATTGGGGAAGGTGATTTGGTCGAGGTAGTTCAAGGATGGAACTTCCCCGCCAAAGTAGTGCTTCAACCTATGTCCATTCACTTTGAAGTTAGGACCATCATCTTGAGCTAGCTCGATGGTCCCATACGGAAACACTTGAGTCACGGTGAATGGACCGGACCAACGGGATTTCAACATACCGGAAAAGATTTTTAATCTTGAATTAAAAAGCAAAACTTGATCCCCAATGTTAAAAACCCGGTTTTTAATTTTAGAATCATGCAACTTTTTAGTCTTTTCTTTATAAATCAATGAATTTTCATAAGCAATATCCCTCAATTCATCTAATTCATTCAATTGCATTTTCCGGTGTTTTCCCGCGGTCTCCATATCATCATTACAATGCTTTAGGGCCCAATAAGCCTTGTGTTCTAACTCGATAGGCAAATGACAATTCTTTCCATACACAAGCTTATAGGGAGTGCACCCAATGGGTGTCTTATGAGCGGTCCTAAAGGCCCATAAAGCATCGTCCAACTTATCCGACCAAGTTTGTCGGTTTTCCCCAACGGATCTCTCCAAGATCCTCTTCAAAGCTCGGTTTGAAACCTTGACTTGCCCACTCGTTTGTGGGTGATAAGCCGTAGAAAGCCGATGTGTAACCCTATATTTCCTTAAGACTCTTTCGAATTGGTCGTTACAAAAATGGGTTCCACGATCGCTTATGATAGCACGAGGGGTTCCAAACCGAGAAAACAAGCTTTTCAAGAACTTAACTACCACACGAGCATCATTGGTGGGCAAGGCCTTGACCTCCACCCACTTAGATAGGTAGTCAACCGCAACAAGGATGTACTTATTACCACGATATGATGGGAACGGCCCCATAAAGTCTATACCCCAAACGTCAAAGATCTCACACACTTGGATGATATTTTGTGGCATTTCATCTTTTTGTGAGGCTTTTCCTTGTCGTTGGCATGCATCACACGACTTCACAAGATCTAGTGCATCTCGGTAAATAGTAGGCCAAAAGAAGCCGGCATCAAACACCTTTTTAGCCGTGAGATTAGCACCGTGGTGACCACCCGTGGGTCCCTTGTGACAAGGTCTAAGGATGTTAGAAGCTTCGGTGCCAAATACACAACGTCAGATGATTTGATCCGCACAAGTTCGAAACAAGTAAGGGTCGTTCCAAAAGTAGAACTTGACGTCACGAAAGAATTTTCGTTTTTCATGAGTCGTCATACTCTTAATGATGAAGTTACCCGCATGGTAATTTGCAAAATCCGCAAACCATATGATAGAAGAATCAAGCTTAGAATTCACTACATCAAGTGTCTCGAGCGGAAATGTTTCGGTGATTTCCTTGGGCTCGTAAACACTTTGGTGAGGATCTTCCAAACGAGAAAGATGATCGGCCGCTAGATTCTCGGCTCCTTTTTTGTCAACGATGGTGTGATCAAATTCTTGAAGGAGGAGAATCCAACGAAGTAATCTAGGCTTAGCATCTTGCTTTGCCATAAGATACTTAATAGCCGAATGGTCCGTATACACTATGCATTTTGTCAAGACGAGGTAAGGTCAGAACTTCTCAAATGCATACACCACGGCAAGGAACTCCTTTTCCGTTGTAGTGTATTTTAGTTGAGCCTCGGTCATCGTCTTGCTAGCATAGTGAATAGGCAAGAAGTGCTTATCATGACGTTGTCCCAAAACGGCCCCAATAGCGTAATCACTAGCATCACACATGAGTTCAAAGGGGAGGTTCCAATTGGGAGCAACAAGAATGGGAGCTTCAGTAAGTTTCCTCTTAAGGATCTCAAAGGCTCGTACACAATCTTCGTCAAAGACAAAACGTGCCTCTTTTTCAAGAAGATGTGTAATGGGTCGAGAAATCTTTGAAAACTCCTTGATGAATCGACGATAAAAACCCGCGTAGCCTAGGAAACTCCTAACTCCCTTAACGGTTTTGGGATGAGGTAATTTGGCGATGACGTCTACCTTAGCTTGATCTACCTCAACCCCCGATTTCGAGACCTTGTGCCCTAAGACGATTCCACTCTTAACCATAAAATGACATTTTTCCCAATTGAGCACAAGGTTGGTTTCCTCACAACGTTTCAACATTCTCTCAAGGGTCGACAAACATGAAGTGAACGAATTACCAAACACGGAAAAGTCATCCATGAATACTTCCACCGTCTTCTCGATCATATCATGAAAAATAGCCATCATGCACCTTTGAAAGGTTCCCGGTGCATTACAAAGTCCGAATGGCATTATACGATAGGCAAACGTTCCATATGGACACGTAAACGTAGTTTTTTCTTGATCACGAGGATCGATGGGAATTTGGAAGTAACCGGAAAAACCATCTAAAAAGCAATAGAAATCGTTTCCCGCAAGTCGCTCCAACATTTGGTCCATGAAGGGCAAGGGAAAATGGTCTTTTCGAGTGGCTTCTTTCAACTTTCGATAGTCAATGCACACTCTCCATCCGGTCACGAGTCTAGTGGGAATCAACTCGTTGGCGTCGTTTGGCACAACGGTCATCCCTCCCTTTTTAGGGACACAATGAATAGGACTCACCCAAGGGCTATCAGAAATAGGGTAAATCATTCCCGCGTCAAGGAGTTTAAGGACCTCCTTTTTGATGACGTCGTGAATTTTGGGGTTCACCCTCCTTTGACTTTGGATTGTGGGCTTGAAATCCTCCTCCATTAAGATTTTGTGGGTACAAAACTTGGGATCGATTCCCTTAATGTCGGATAACTTCCACGCAATCGCCCCTTTGTGATCCTTTAGAACATCGACAAGTGTGGTTTTTTCATCATTCGAAAGTTCCTTCACAATAATAACCGGCAACTTGTCGCCCTCCTCCAAATAGACATATTCGAGGTGAGGAGGTAAATCTTTCAACTCAAGGATAGGTGGTTCCTCAAGTGAAGATTTGGGCTCGATACTCATAACCTCCTCGGGTGGAGGAAATGGGAAATCGTTAAGAAAATCCTTGATAATCGAGAAGTCCTCATCGTTGTCGAGGTCTTCGTCACAAGTACGTGGAACATTGCATTCTTCCAACGTAAAACCACCACCTTCAAATGGAGTGAAAGTTGGTGTCGAATTATCAAGAATTGGATCTAACATAGTGGGATTGCCACTAGTTTCTTCATCACCAAACCCTAAAACTTCTTGTGAAAAGTCCTCGCAAACCACGTCGATCATATCAACGAGGTTTATGGTAGCAACGGAATAAACATGAGAAAGTTGAGAATTTTGAGTTGCGTTTATAACAAGTTCCTCGTCGTTGAAACGTAAGGTAATCTTTCTAGCATGCACATCAATTAAAGCCGTAGACGTATCTAAAAACGAACGACCTAAAATAAGAGGAACTTGAGGATCCGTGGGGATATCAACGACGATAAAGTCTACGGGATAGTAGAACTTCCCCACTTTCACAAAAACGTCTTCCCCCAAACCACATGCACGAATCGTGGAATGGTCGGCCAACTCGATAGACATTAGTGAAGGAGTAAGATTAGGAAGATTGAGCGACTTGAAGATTGCAAGTGGCATCAAATTAATGCTAGCACCAAGATCGGCCAAGGCATAGCATTCTTCCATATCTTGAATTGCACAAGGAATCAAAAATTTACCGGGATCACCGACTTTTTGAGGTATGCGATTAAGATAAACCGACGAACAACTAGACAATTGATGCAATTTCTCCTTGTTGTTCAACATACTCTTAAAGTTAGCGGAAAATCGAGGCATCATGACCAAAGCATCGGCGAAACTCACATTAAGGTGCAACTCACGAAACATTTTCATAAAAAGCTCAAATTGGTAGTTGTCGCGCTCTTGTCGTTTCTCCTTCCTATGTCTCGATGGGTAAGGCAAGGGTGGTGTGGGTTGGGGCATAGGCATAGCCTTTGGAATCTCGGGTTCCAATGTTGGTAATGGGTCAACCGTAGGTGTGGCATGAGCGGTACTTTGTGGGCTTGAGATATGCTCCTTTTCGACCACCACCTCGGGTTCTTCCTCAATTTCCTCCACCGTTGGAGCAATTGGTTGAGGAGTCGGTTCTTTAAGTGCCTTACCACTTCGTGTGGTAATCACTTTCATCTCTCCCTTCGGGTTTGATACGGTGTTACTAGGCAAACTTCCCGAAGTAGAGGCTTTGTTTCCCATGACGGCTTCTAAAATGGCATTAAGCTTAGCATCTTGACTATTAAACTTAACATCTTGACTAGCGGCTTTTTGGTCAATTCTTTGTTCAAGCCTAGCATGACTTTGTTCAATTTTATTGTTTTGACCTCTAATTTGATTAGAAAAATCATTTTTCAACTCCTTTCTCATGTTAAGATTTTCCTTCACAAAATTAGCTAACTCCTTGGTGTTTTTAGCCGTGTCCCTAGCTTGACTAGCCAATTGCTCTTGAATGTTTTCCAAAATCTTATCATTTGCCGTAGCGTAATTCAAAAAGTCCATTGGAAGTTCTTTAGTGTAAACATTTTGAAGACCTTGACTCGTGTTTTGAAAATTACGGTTTTGGTTTTGATTTTGTAATTAGCTACTATTTCCTTGATTCCCATAGTTGTTATTACCCTTGTAATTGTTTCTTTGATTGTTTTGGTAACCAACTTGATTGTTTCGATAATTGTTAGCATTTTGATTTGGTGGAAAACCCGGTGGAGTCAATTTATTAGTGCGGGGAACTTGACCGTTTTGGTTATAAGTTCCCGCGGCCGCGAAGGCACTCGAAGTGTTACCACCGTTGGTAATGCACTCGGAATAATCGTGAGCTCCACCACAATACATACAAGAAACCTCAACCGCTTTAGCCGTAGCGGGAGTGGGTTGTTCACCAACTTTAAACTCAATTAACAATCCCTTAAGCTTATCAAAAATCTTGTTCTCCAAATTAGCCTCGATTTGGCAAGCATCAACGGTGTGTGACAATGAAGGCGAAGGAGAAGACGAAGTCTTACAAACACTCGACGTGCTACGAGGACTATAGACCTTAGACCTATTCTCAATGATTAACAATGCTTCCTCGACCGTCTTACACAAAAAATTACCACCCGCGGCGGCATTAAGATAATCACGCTCATGATCGTTCAAGCCATTGTAAAACGTGTCAATTTGATGCAAGTCGGAAAAACCATGATGAGGACATTCGTGCAACATTTCCTTAAACCTATTCCAAGCCGTCGAAAAACTCTCATTATACTCTTGTGAAAACTTTGAAATCTCGTTTTTCAAATGCGTAGTCTTAGAGGGCGGAAAAAATTGGTTCACGAATTTTGAAACGAGATCCTTCCACGTCAATATAGAATTGGGTGGCTCTTTCTCTAACCAAATTTTTGCGGGCCCCACTAAGGAATACGGAAAAAGCATCATCTTAATCGAGTCGTTAGAGACGTCCTTAAACTTGCAAGTGGCGGTGAGACGATTAAATTGGCAAATGTGGTTATGAGGGTTGTCCTTTTCGTCACCTCGAAACTTGTTGTTTTGAATCATGGACAACAAACCCGTCTTAACCTCAAAATTATCCGCAAGGATAGCGGGAATCACAATTGCTTCTCCATAACCCTCGGTGGGTGCTTGAAGCAACTCCATCATAGTTCGATTAGCCATGGGTGCTTCTTTCACTACAATGGGTTCGTCAATAGGACACTCCTCACAAGAAGGAGTGGTTGATTTGTTTCTTCGTTTACGAGCACGTCTTGCTTTGGAGCGAGTTTGCATAAACGTCACGTACAACGAGAGGGTGAGCAAAGAAGACTCTTTTTGGTGTTTTTACTTTTTCAAATTTTTTGTGGTTCTTGATTGTTTTTACTTTTTTTGGATTTTTGGATTGTATTAGGTAGACAAAAATCTACAAATCTCCTCCTTAATCAAATCTCTCGATTAAAGAAGCCTCAAGGAATGAAAACGATCACGTGAAGTGAACGCCTTCGATGACTTTAGAACGATGGTGGAACACCAAATCGTTCAAGAGGGTTTAATCAATAGAAACCAAGAAAATATATATGATACTTAGTAATACTTTGGGCGGCAAAACCCTCGATTAGCTCTCAAAATCAAAATACGCACAAGCAAGCGGAGGAAACGAGGCGGCGCGAAGCACTTAAGAGCCTTTTTCCTTTAGGTCGTGAAATACAACCGCCTTATACCCACCTTATAGTTTGTATTTTTCAAAATCGAGCTTCTCGAAAGTATTTATCTATTTTTGCCTTTTTCTTTGGTTTGAGATTCGAATACAATGATTGGGTAATGACCTCCCAAGTCAAGGTTGTGATTTCTCACGTATTTGGAGTACTTGTAAATTTATTGTTCTACGTATACAATATAGTAATAGTATTCACAAAAAACGAAAAACGATAATACGTATTAGCAGAGTGCTACTAATACAAATACTACTATGGCTATATATAAAAACAACAATTGTTCAACCAAAACACAACACGCCTCCCCGGCAGCGGCGCCAAAATGATTGTACTGTTTTTGCTACCCTTTAGGAAAAGAGCAACAAATAGGGTAAGTGAGCACGACGATTTAGGAAAACCGTGTGTGAAAGACCCTAAAAGTGAGTTCGTTCTCAAGGAGGCAAGTGCGTTGTGTAATGAATTGATTTTGATTTGTGATTATATGATTGAAAAAGAAAGAAAGAAATGAGATTAGAAGAGAAAGACGGTTACGAAGACGGAATAAACTACGACGAAAAAGGCGATCACGTAAAACCGTAAATAGTCCAAAAATAAAAATTTTAACCTAAAAATTCCTAAAAATTACTAAAAATTACTAAAAATCCACAATAATATTCTAAGAGTTTACAAAAAATCCAAACTTGCTAAAACCTTTTAATTAATTAGATAATGACTTTTTAATGCTAATTAAAGCCCTAAAAATCACAATTAATTATTAAAAAGCCCTAAACAAGATTTCAAAGTTTGTAAACCTCAAAATGAACCTAATTAAGCTAAAAAGTATTTTTTTTAAATTTCAAAACCAAATAAAACTATTTTTTAAACACTTAAAAACTATTAAAATCAATTAAAACTTAAATTAATTCTAAAAAATAATTGAAAAGTCCTAAAAATATTTGGAAAGTTACAAAACTCCTAATTAAGTGTCTACAATCTAGGAAAAATGTAAAAACTTAAAAAACCAAACTTTCAATTTTTAATAATAAAATAATATTAAAATATCCAAAAAAATTCAAAGTTTATGAAAAAATTCTAAAAAATTAGCAAAAATCTAAAATAATGTAACTAAGACAGAAATGCAATTAAAAGTTTCTAAAACCTATTTAATAATTTTATATTAAATTTTAAAGTTGGTTAAAAACCCTAAAATCCTATAAAATAAAAAATAAGACTTTTTGAAAACTTAAAGTGATGTAAACCTCAAAAATATAATTAAAAACCTAAAAACTATTTTTTCAGATTTTTAAAATACTTTTTCCTATTTTTTATTCACTTTTCAAAATTTAAATTTAAAATAATCCTAGAAAATTAATTAAATACGGGAAAAATAAACTTTTTTCACCAAAAAGTCCTAAACCCTAATAAGAACCAAAGAAAAATGCTAACTTGTAAAAATCCTAAGAAAATAAGCTGAAATAAGCTTTTAAATAAGCTGCTATGTTAAATAAGTTACAAACTAACAATGCTTAAATATTAAATATTCCAAGTGATAACCAGTCAAAGACCCTAGGGCAACTGGTTATCACGTTGGAGTGTGAGAGGAGTGGCGCAGGTTCGAGTCCTGGCCACGTCCTTTTTGAAATTTTTTTTTTTAAACTTAAAATACTCTAACACAGTAACTCTAATACGCTCTAAACAAACTTATAATCAAAGAAAGTAAGCTAGAATAAAGTAAATAAGATCAAAAGAAAGCCCAGATTGCAATCTTGACTGATGAATACAAAGTTAGTATCTTCACTTGTGAAGAAATGACAAGAGGACTTGTCCCTTGGATTTTTGTTGGTTCTTGATGGACAAATGGGCACCCCTATACTCAGTTGAGTATAGGGAGTCAAAATTTACACAAAAACTAGCAAGCTCAAGTTCAGAAATCACAAGTCAAGCAAAAAATAAGTTACTGATAAGCAGATGAGTTCTAGTTACACTTATACTGGTTCAAATGGCAAAATGGTGAGATTCAAGTGTTCACAATTTGTTCACAATCCAAGTGTTCACATTCAATCAACCTCAAACCCTACTTAACCCTAAACTCTAACAGATTACAAGCTTTTGATGCACAAATTCAAGAAAAACAAGCAGAGATGAGACTTAACTGTTTTATGTGCTATTTGCCATTTTTTATCATGCAGATTTGATCAAAACTTCACTAAACTTAAAACCAAAGGTACATACAACCTATTAACCACCTCAGAAGTGTATCTAGACAGGTTTTTACCCAAATGCTTATCACAAATCTTGGCTAATCCCTTATCCCAAACACCCCTTAATTTTCAGAAATTGAAACTTTTCAAACCAAAACAACTCAAAACTTAACCAAACTGATTTTTACTTATCCTAAGCATGCATACCAAGCACAATAACCAAGAACAAGCACATAAATACAACACTTAAGCAGATTTCACAAATTCCATACTAAATCACATAAAACTGAATATTTTTGAAAAATGAAAAAGGAAACAAGGATGCTACCTTGTTGGGCCTACATCCAGGCCCAACAGTGACTGAAAAGTCACCTCCATACAGACTCGGGTCTGTGCAGACTTTTCTTTCTGTTTGAAATGAAAATGATGATGATAATTGGACTTGAATTGAACCTTCCAAAACAAACAACCAAGAGCAAAAGATAACTGGTACAAGAGCTTAGGCTTATAGGATTAACTTATTGACAAGTTAACCTATAGCTTAAAGCTTTTAAAAAGAAAGCAGTAATATAAGAAAACTGATTTTTCTTCACTGAAAATTTTGAAAATTTAGGAAAACTTAAAACCTTTTGAAACAAGTAAAACAACAATAAAAATCAAAAAAACTTTTAAGAATTGAAAGTAAATTGGCACTTCTTTTCTCATCAACAAACTCTAAACCATTTTTTCATTCATAAAAAAAACTGGATTTACAAGATTGTGATCAAAAGAGAAAAACAAGGACAAAAGGGTAATGCACAACCTACATACTCCTTATATAGCCTCTCATAGAACTATCTAGATACTCTGAATAAAATAATACAAGCTAAAACCCTAATGGTTAGAATTCCAGAAATGCCCTTGAGTCTTGACTTGGAATCTTGGTCAAAATGGAGCATGTGATGTAGCCAGCTGTTGTGAGGCGATCAGGAACGTTCATTGTGCCTTTGGGACCAAGGACTAACATCTAGCCATTCATTTTGTCTGGTATTGGGTTTGCGGGAAAGTGACGAGTACAGGGGACCCTTGGGGATGTCACATGGGTTGGTTGGGGTCATGGGTTTTGTGTGGGATGGGATGACAAAACCCTTAATTAGTGATCTGGAAGTATTTAGCTAAAAACCCTTTGTTTTGAAAAAGATTGAAACTGGTAAATTTAGGGTTTATGTGGGGATTAGAGGGTGATTAATCTGATTTGGGGGGAAAAAGGATTTAAAAATGTGTTTTGGTGGGAAGGGTTTAATTAAATAAGTTTAAACCGTGAGTGGAGGGTGACGTGGAGAGATGGGTGAGGTAGTGTGATGTGGTTGGCTGGTGGGGGTGACATGGAGAGGTGATTGGCTGGGGTAGGTTTACTGGTCTGGCAGAAATGGTCCCTTGGTTTCCTGGTTTGTTCATGTTGTATAAAATAGCTCAAAACAACTTTTCCTTTGAAAACAAGTTTGGGCAGTTGACATTTTTGGCACAAAATGTTTTATAACCTGTATCAAGGACTAAACATGCACATTTATGCTATTTGAAGGACTAATTTTGGTATTTTCTTCATTCTTCAAGGTTTGACTTGTTTGTTGACTTCTTGGAGGACCAATATTGACAATTTAGTTTTGTTGAGGGACTAAATTTGCCAATTCTTCAAAGTTAAGGGTCCTTTTTGTAATTTTGACAAACTTTAGAGACCAAACTTGTAATTATGAAGATACAAGGGTATAAAGTGTCAGTTCTTCATAGTTGGAGGACCCTTCTTCAAAAATTCTTCAAATCTTCAAGGGTTTTCTTTGGAAAATTCTTCATTAGGGCTTGGTTCATCGTGCGGCTTCGTTTCCCGTGTTCGTTTTTTACTTATTCGTGTGATCTTTTGTCATTTTCTCAATATCCGTACCTAAAATACACAAGCAACAAACACAAGCCTATATTTGGGTATTTTGATGATATTTAATGCATTTTAAGCCCAATTTGGATGATGAGACTATGTATAAAAGCAGTCTCATCATAATTATATAGACCTTTAGTCATTATTGACTACTCTGACAACTGACTGGCCACTTGAATAAACAAGGACTCATCACCTCAGTACATATTTTGAGATAAATTGTAACTTTACTTAATTAATTTATTAAGTACTTGGGCTTATTTTATATGTATATATTTACATATATTTCATAATAGGAATAAACACCTAACACTTTAATACAATGTACATTATTTTACATTGACATTTATTTACTTTATTCAAGTATAATATTTATAATGATGTATTCATTATATACTTTCACTAAATTACCTAAAGGTTTAACTAAAATACCTATAAAATTAACAAATGCATACAATACCATACAAGGACCATTATTCTCATTCAACACTTGATAAAAATTATCAAAACCCTCCCACCATGCATGTTGGTGCCGTGTATAGGCATGCATGCACCAAAACTAAATAAGTTACTTAACTTGTAACTAGGAACTAATCATTAGGACTTTAAAAGTCAAACCCTCCATACATCCCATACACCAATCACTTATAAGTCATATGTAGAAACTAGAAGGGGGGGTTGAATAGTTTCTTATATTTACTTGTTAAAATGTGGTTTCCAAAAATCCTTTTTCAAAAACTTAGGCTTGAGGAAATATGTGAAATCTTCTTATGCACAATATGAACAATGATAGTGTAACTAATACTAACAAAAATATATCCACAAAGAATAAAGAATGATAGTGTAACTAATCTAGTACTAACACATGTATATGCATAAAGAATAAAGAATGTAAAGAGTTAAGGGTAAAGAAAGATCAAACCGAACACCAAGGATTTATAGTGGTTCGGCAACGAAGCTCACTCCTCGTTCCTACTCCACTCCTCGAGTACTCCTTACTCGAGAGTTCACTACACAACAAGCTCCTTATGGTGGAGAAAATCGTACACGTCGCTTAACCAATTTCCGACTCTAAGCTAAAAGTCGAGCCCTAATCGTAGCTAGGACCAATCTACACAACTATACTTAGTACATACACAACTTCCAAATAGACACAACTACTTGGATCTTCACAACTATGACACAACTTCAAGTGTATAAAAGTAGATCTTCAATGGATCTTTGGTGGTGGACTCAACACTTCACTAGGATAGTGTTCTTCTCTTTGCACTTGGAGAGGAAGGGATGGAAGAACAAGATTCACTTCTTAAACAAGTAATAATGAAACAAATGATCAAATATTTGAGTGATTAAAGAAGGGGTTTGAATCTGGAAATAAATGTTCAAAAGAGGTGAGGTGAAAAGCTAAGAATGGTCCACTATTTATAGGACAAAGGAGCCAACGGCTATATCTGCCCGCGGAACCTTATCTTAGCCCGCGGTACCTTATCGATAAGGTACCGCCTAGGTGCTAAGGTACCGCCGGACTAGACTCCGCTCCTTTTTGTCCTTTAGTGGTGGAGGTCTTATCTGGGTATAAAAAATATCCTGAAAGGATATTCTTAACCAAATAAGAATATGCCATTTTCAAATTTCAAATAATTAATTTAATAAAACATTTTCTTAAAAATAAAGTTTAATAAAAACTTGTCACATTTAATAAAAAGTGAGTTTTAAGAAAAGATTAAATCACTTGATCACTTGATTAAGGTTAGTACTTGTTTATCCATACCTTAAGTGAAAATGGGTAAAATGAAAAATACTTGAACTTAAGAATTCATTTTTCGTTGTTTTCGTAAATGCTTGTTTTTACATATTGTCGTAATCAAAACTAAGCGAGACCGAAAAATGCAAGTAACGTTTTTAGTCATTATTGCATTAACAATCTCCCCCTTTTTTATTCCAACAATACATAAACTCAATCACATAAAAACAAGATTTTCGAAGACGAGTTCATTCATTTCTCCCCCTTTGTCGAAGCAAAAAGGTTGCGTAAGCCGGTGTTGAAGAAACGGACTTTGCAAAGACTCCCCCTTGGTGCTTACTCCCCTAGCTTGGGACACCGAGGAATCGAGATATGGTGACAAGCTACATAGAAGGGTTAGTTGAACAAAAGAAACAACCAACAATATATAGCAATAGGTCACATAAAAAATTAAAAGAGAAGAAAACACAAAGACAAAGATCCAAGATAGGTTACTACAAGAACATCATACAAAGAAGTATGGAAAAAGAAACAAGCCAAAAGAATAAATCTAATCCTAGTTATTCTAGAATTCTAAGATTTGCTTCAATTTGGTGTCTTGTGGATAAGCAACCAATGCTTATATGAAAGACAAGGTAAAAGCGGAGGGTGGTGGTGGTGGTGGCTTGTTGGAGATCTCATAATCAAAGAGAAGAGGAGGCTTGATTAAGAGACTCTTGATGTAGCTCAACTCCTCATAGATGTGTGCCATAGCAAGATGTTGATATTGACAACAATGATAATATGTTCCATGGTGTATGACATTATCATGAGAAGGAGGAAGAACACTAAAGGGTGGTGGTGGAAGAAAAGATGTTCCACAATCAACATTCTTGGTAGGAGACATGTGATTAAGAGTGTTCTTGGGTGGGTTTGGATTGAAAGCAATTGGAGAAAATGGAGGAGATTCAAGGCTTTCATTTGGAGAATAAGACATTTTAGATGTGAAGTAATGCAAAATGCTTATAGTTTAAATAGAGAAGGCTTAGGGTATTTTTGGGGTGGTCAAAAGGTTTGAAACAAAGATTCTCAAAAATGTTGGAGCAAATCTGGAGTTTCAGACAAAAACCCGAAAAAGGAAGGCCACTGTAGGCGGTTCCTTATCCAGGGTGGCGGTACCTTATCAATAAGGTACCACGGTTCACATATGGAACCGCCTGTAGAAGCAGGGATTGGTGTTTGGAGGAAGATTTTTCAGCAAATCTTATTTTTCTAGTCTAACTTATCATAGGGATATGCTTAAAAGCAAAGATAGACAAAGAAAACATATGCAAACTTACCAAATAGAGATTTGACCAAAATACATGGATTAAAAAGTCAATGTAGGAGGTGTGTAAGACAAGACCTTAAGTCATGACACAATGATCCTCCATGATTCAATCTTGTTCTTGCTAATTTTGAGAGAATCATACATATGAATTATGTATTCTCTAGATTAATAGCGAGAATCTATGAAAAATCGTTTTTAGATTGAATTAACAATGTCAAACGAATTTCTCAACCATTTTCGAAATAGACTTTGAGAATTTTGAAAAGGAGAGGAGAAGATTTTTCAAAAGGAGTTTAAAAGACTCAAGGACTCAAAGAGGTAAAAGAAAACACACAAGAAGAAAAGAATTTAAGGAAGATGTTCCATTAATCCTAGACCTAGACGCAAGTAATTAAAAGGTTCCCTCTTAAGTGGCTTAGTGAAGATATCGGCTAAGTTGTCCTCGGAGGGCACCTTTTCAATAGTAATGTTCCCCTTTTGAACATTATCCCTAAGGAAATGGTGTCTAATTTCTATGTGTTTGGTTCGCGAATGTTGCACGGGGTTCTTGCTTAGGTCTGTAGCGCCTTTATTATCGCACATGATGGGAACATCATCAAGAGAAATCCCGTAATCAACAAGCGCTTGCTTCATCCATAGAGCTTGTTGGCATGCTTTTCCGGCACTCACATACTCGGCTTCCGTGGTGGATATCGCAAGAGCGGTTTGTTTCTTGGAGAACCAAGAAGTTAAACAACAACCCATGAAGGTACAAACTCCACTAGTGCTTTTCCGGTCCACATAGTCTCTCGCATGATCCGAGTCCACGTAGACAATGGTTTCTACGCCGGTCCCTTTAGGATACCATAATCCTAAATGTATAGTGCCTTTAATGTATCGAAGGATACGCTTAACCACTTCAAGGTGAGAGGTTTTGGGAGCCTCTTGGAAGCGAGCACAAAGGCAAACACTAAAAATGATATCCGGTCGACTTGCCGTTAGGTACAACAAACTACCAATCATACCTCTATATTTGGTGTTGTCTATCGACTCACAATCATCATCTACGGTGAGTTTAGTATCCGAGACCATAGGGGTCTTCATTTGTCTAGATTCTTCTAATCCAAATTTCTTTAGCATTTCTTTAGCATACTTAGATTGACTAAAGAAAATACCATCGTCCATTTGTTTAATTTGGAGTCCTAAAAAGAAGTTAAGTTCTCCCATCATACTCATTTCAAACTCATCATGCATGATTTTGGAAAAGTCATCACACAATTCTTGACAAGTTGAGCCAAATATAATGTCATCAACATATATTTGTACGATTATGAGGTGAGGACCTTTCTTCTTTGTAAAGAGTGTATGTCTACCATTCCCATGGTATACTCATGTTTAACAAGAAACGCTTTAAGTCTATCATACCAAGCTTTGGGTGCTTGTTTGAGTCCATAAAGTGCTTTCTTAAGCTTGTAAACATGGTCCGGTTTCTCAAAATCAATGAAGCCGGGAGGTTGAGCCACATATACCTCCTCCTTGATCAAACCGTTAAGAAATGCACTATTTACATCCATTTGTTGAAGCTTAAAATCTAAGGCACAAGCGTAGGCTAAAAGGATTCTAATAGATTCTAATCTAGCTACCGGTGCATATGTCTCGTCATAATCAATCCCTTCTTGTTGATTATAGCCTTGAGCTACAAGTCTAGCCTTGTTACGAGACACAACACCATTCTCATCTAGCTTATTCCTAAGTACCCATTTGGTTCCTATAATGGTAGAACTTCTAGGTGGAGGAACAAGTTCCCAAACATCATTGGCAACGAATTGATTCAATTCTTCTTGCATCGCAATGACCCAACTCTCATCCGTCAAAGATTCTTTAACATTTTTTGGTTCAATCAAGGAGACAAAACAAAAGAAGTTGCTTTGGTTTTGGACTTGAGATCTTAGGGTCCTTTGATTTAAGTCACCAATGACATTATTGAGAGTATGATCCCTAGACTCCTTAATGTTTACTTCCTTTTCAACACTAAGGTCTTCAACTCCTATTTTTCTAACCTCTATGGCTTTAACTACTTCTAATTCATCCAAGTCATCATCAACCAATGGTGGTGTCTTGGGTGAAGGAGGGGTTTCATCAAAGGTTACGTTGAGTGATTCTTCAATAACCCCCGTGGTTCTATTTAGGACTATGTAGGCTTTACTAGTTTGGGAATAACCTAAAAGGATACCTTCGTAAGACTTTGGGTCAAACTTGGTAAGGTAGTCTTTGGTGTTGAGGATAAAGCACTTGCTTCCAAACACCCTAAAGTATTCTAATGAGGGTTTCTTACCTTTAAGAATCTCATAGGGGGTCTTTCCTAGGAAAGGTCGAATAAGAATTCGGTTGAGAATATAAGTCGATGTGTCCACGGCATTGCACCAAAACTTTTGAGGCAAAGATTGCTCGTTTAACATCGTCCTACTCATCTCTTGGAGAGTCCTATTCTTCCTTTCAACTACCCCATTTGATTGTGGAGTACGAGGAGCCGAGAAGTTATGGGTAATACCATGAGCTTCACAAAAGGTACCAAATTGCACTTCATTGTCAAATTCCCTACCATGATCTGTCCTAATAGAAACAATTGAACATCCTAGATGATTTTGAATTCTTCGACTAAAGATTTCGAAGTGATCGAAAGCTTGATTCTTAGATGCCAAAAATCTAGTCCAAGTGAATCTAGAATAGTCATCAACTATAACTAGGGTATAAAGGTTACCTCCATAACTCCGTATGGCGGAAGGTCCAAAGAGATCCATATGTAGGAGCTCTAAGCACCGAGAGGTCGAAACCAAATTCTTGGCTTTGTGACTTGAGTGAACTTGCTTTCCAACTTTGCAAGCATCACAAAAGTGACTATCAAACTTAATCTTGGGGAGGTGTCTTACCAACTCCTTAGAGACTAAAGATTGAATTAAACGCATATTAGCGTGACCTAATCTCCTATGCCAAAGAGTAGAACTATCATCTATAGTCGCAAGACATATGTTGTCTTTTGACTTCTTATTAACCTTCATGACATAAAGCCCATGCTTTCTAACACCTTTTCCAATGACTTTTCCATCTTTTACGATTTCACTGTCATGTTCCGAAAAGATGACCTTACACTTATTATCACAAATTTGACCTATACTTAAAAGGTTAAAACATAAGTTATCTACGTGCTCAACATTTTCAATGGTCATGGAGTCAAGAGAAACCGTACCTTTGTCAATGATATTACCATGTAGACTACTAGCGAATATGACGTTACCTCCATCATATGCTTTGTAATGCGAGAACAAACTTCGATTACCCGTCATGTGTTTAGAACATCCACTATCCTTAATCCACTCATCGGGATCCAAATCAATTACCAAGCATATCTAGGTAACAACACACAAGATCAAACATTTGGTCCCCAATATCTCATGGGTCCAAAATTGTTAGTTCCAAACATCCCTTGCATTTCGTTGGGATGCATGAATGAGGAGGGGATTCCCCATGGAGAACAAAATGGAGGAGTGTAGTAATTCATGTAACCATTTTTTTGTTCATTACTTCTCCTAGGTGTGTTTGATCTAGGTTTAGAGTTATTATTATTCCTTCTAGGTGTTGGAGTTTTACTTCTAGGTCGTGAGTTGTTTTGATTATATCTTCTAGGCGTTGTCGTTATACTTCTAGGCTTAGACTCATTCCGTACTCTAGGTGGAGTAGAGGATAGTCTAGATAAACTTCTATTTCCCATGAGAGGTTTACTTAAAGGCTTGTAGAACTTACCAATAGCATTGTCGTCAAGTATGGGTAATTGTACCTTATTAACAGTAAGATGCTTTAGTTTTTCATCTAACTTAGACTTTTCAGAAAGTTCAGGATTTTCACAAAATTCATCTTCTGGCCGTGGTACCTTATCTATGGCGGCGGTTCCATAGTGATAAGGAACCGTACCATACAGTTTGGAACCGCGTCCAGTGGGCGTTTTTTGTGAAAACCTGACTTGTTTTGGTTCACTAGTTGAGGCTTCATTTGAGTTAAAACCTAGACCAAGTCTTTCCTTAGAATGAACTTGTTTGTTTAACATATCATCAAGAGCACTAGTACCTTTCATGAACTTTTCCAATTTAATGGAGGTGCTCTTTGTTGGGAATAAATTAAGGCCAGAATCACTTGAGCGCTGACAAGAACAATTCAAGCATTGACAAGAGCAAAGCAAGCGCTGACAACTCAAGCGTTGACAAGTTAAAGTCAAGCGTTGACACATTGAAGACAAGCACTGATAGAAGATATAATCTACACGTTTATTATATTCTAGAATACTTCTAGTAAGGATAGAAACGACAATGTATTTTCTATGTTTATCTTTACCGAGAATAGTTGATACGTAGCTTATTGTACAAGGCTTCTTGTATCTATAAAAGAAGGCCTTTAGGTTAATGTTTGATATAAGTTTTACATAAGTTTTCGTTCATAAACATCTTTCATTGTAAGCAAGTTCGACATTGATAATCAAAGTGAAAGTTTGTTTATATCTTGTGTGTTCTTGTTTAAGTGTTAAATTCCGCATAACACTTAGATTTACAAAGCATATACAAAGGTTTCTCTACCTGTATTACTTGATCTAATCTCGTATACACAAAGCTAATCGATCTAAGTTTGGGATCAACAAGTGGTATCAGAGCTTGTTGAGGAACTTTTGATCTTTGAAGAACACCAGAACCCTAAAAACTCCAAAACCCTAATTTTCTCAGAAACCCTAAAAACACCAGAACCCTAACAACATCATGTCTGAAGCAATAACCTCCTCCTCCTCAGCCTTACCTAAAATCAAGATTCCCATGCTTGATGCAACTCACTTTGACTTATGGAAGTTCAACTTTGAACAATATCTGGGGATCTATGATTACACACTCTAGGAGATTATTGAATATGGAAACTCATTCAATAAGGCTCAAAAGATTCTTGATGCCATTACTCAAAGATCAGCTGTTGAAGGATGCCCTGATGAAGATAAGAAAGAAAAACCTGGAGATGGTAGAGCTGTAGGTGCTGAAGATATTGCAAAGATAAGGGTTGACATGAAAGCCCTAAATATTCTAAAAGTCTCTTTGGGACAAGAAAACCAGCACAAATATAGAGGCTATGAATCTGCTAAGGATCTTTGGGAAGCACTTGAAGTTGCATATGGTGGCAATGCAGACACTAAGGAAGAAAAGAAAAAGCAACTTCTGCATGATTATGATGTCTTCAAAGCTCAGCCCAATGAGAAACTGAGTAGCGTGAGAAGCAGATTGCTTGACATCACAAGCAAGTTGTCCTTTATGGGGACACAAGTTGGTGATGTTGACACCAATGCTACCTTTCTTAAAAGTCTTGGTGAGGCATGGAAGATTGAGGCAAGATCTATTCTTGCCAACAATACTTACAAGAGCTCCTCGTTTGATGACATCTACAACAAACTAAGACTGTTGGAAGATGAAACTCTTTCAGAGCATGGAAGCAAATCTACCACCAACAACATGGCCTTCTTCTCTCATAGTGAAGGTCAATTCAATCAGAAGGACTCTTATATGCATCCAGTTACTGGATCATCATATGTCAGCGCTGGAACAAGTCCTGTCAACGTCTCCTTTTCAGACGCTGACACATTCAAGAATGACTCCCCAAGAGTTAAACCTGCTGGTTTGGATTTGGATACTGTTTGTGCTTACATTGCTTCTTTGCCCAATGGTTCAGTGATTACATATGAGGACCTTGAGCAGATAAGTGATGAGCACTTGGAAGAGATGGACATCAAGTGGAACATGGCTCTTGCTAGTATAAGAGCAAATAGGTGGAACAGAAGGTTTAAAAAGAAGATGACCTTCAATGCTAAAGACACAGTTGGATTTGCTAAATCCAAAGTTGAATGCTACAACTGTCATCGTATGGGGCACTTCATGAGGGAATGCAGATCTCCTAGAAGATCTGATGCTGGTAAACCCTCAAGTCAGGTTGTTAAAGCTCAGGATTCCAAAGCCATGGTTACAGTTCAAGGAATTGATGGTACAGGATGGGATTGGAGCTATCTGGCTAAGGATGTTGAAGAGGATAAAGCTTTGGTTGCTGATATTAAAGAAGAAGAGCATGTTCAATATGCTCTCATGGCACACTCCTCCTCTTCATCTGATAATGAGTTATATGATGATGCTTTTTGTAGCAAAGGTTGTAGGTTAAACACTGAAAGACTTAACAAAGAGGTGTTAAAACTAAAAGATGATATGAGTACTAAAAGGTGTAAATTGTCTAATTACCAACTAGCTCTTACTGAAACTGAGAAAACCATCTCTGAATACAAGAAAATGGAATTTGATTTAAAGGATAAGATAAATATCTTAAAACATTAGCTAGAGGGTAGTATGGATGTTAGAAACATCATGACAAAGGTTAATAGAGATCTACATGTTAAGTTAGATGAGGCCATTAAGAATAAAGATAATGTTGACCTCAAAATTCAAAGATTTGATAGAGCCACCCAAAATCTAGGAGACTGTGTAGCTAAACAAAGGGATCCTAAGGACATGACTGGGATTGGGATGAATGATTACTCTCTGGTTCCACCACCAGCTGGTGACTTCTATGGTGTCCTTAGAAAGGACTTGTCTTGGACTGGTATACCAGAATTCCAAGAGGAGGAATTCATTCCTCCACCAAGAGTTGTCACTCCAGTGGAAGAGTATCAACAAAAACTGACTGACCTAAATGAGTGGAAGAAAGCTAACCCTACTTTATTTGTTAAGGGAGGTTTGCTATGTGAAAGTCCCAATGAATCACCACCTATTAAGGTTACTCACCCAATCACTGGTAAAGCTGTTGACCTAGGCTCGAACACTGTTAGAAGACCTACCATTAAATATGCAGAGATGTATAGGAATAATAGGTCACCCAAGAGCCAAGTTAGCAAACATGGAACAGGTTTCTTCTCTTCTAGACCTAAGGGTGTGTCTAAGAAAGCCTGTTACACTTGTGGTAGCTTTTCACATTTGGCATAAAAGTGTGTCAACGCTCCCAAAGCCAGCGCTGACAGGAACAATTTCAGCGCTGATAGGAAGAAAGTCAATGTTGTTAGGAAGTCAAACGTTGTCAGACCCAAACCTTGTGTGCAGCAAAGTCCACAAGTGACTAGACCTGCCCCATTCTTTTCTAGAAGGTCTAACACTCATGGACAAAGACCTTTTCAAAAGACAAACACCTGGTCAAATAGGCAATGGGTTCCTGTAGCAAACCCTAGGTTCAACGCTGACAAGGGTAATTTCAGCGTTGACAGGACAAAATCAAACGCTGACAGAAACGTGACCAGACCTAAATATTTGCAGCCACAAGGTAAGGGGTCTAAAGCTTCTTCAAGCTTAACATGGAGACCCAAGAAAGATCAAAACCCTAATGATAATGGGATTTCAATGACTTGTAATAGATTTAATTACATTTCAAAGGTCATTACAAAACCTATTGGGGTTAACTGGGTATTTCATCCTAAAAAGGATGAGAATGGGGTTGTTGTGAGAACTAAGTCTGTTCTTATTGAACAACCAGATGAATCCAAGTCTTCTGAGACTTGGGTTCCCAAAGAAAACTAATTTGTTTTCTTTATGTGCAGGGCATTCAAAGACAGATCAATGATTATGGATATTGGGATAGTGGATGCTCAAGGCACATGACAGGGAAGGAAGACTATCTGACGAATTTCACCCCTATTAAAGATGGTGATAAGGTATACTTTGGAGGTGGTTATGGGACAATCACAGGCAAAGGAACTCTTCTCACCAATAATCTGCGTTTTGAGAACGTCTTCCTGGTAAAAGAACTGGATTATAATCTGTTTAGTGTATCAAGTTTGTGATAACAAAAATAAGGTTCTTTTCACTGATACTTAGTGTTTGGTGTTAAGCAAGGATTTTAAGATCCCTGATGAGAAATATATTGAGTATAGAACACCTAGGCATAAGGACATATATAATGTGAATTTAAATGGGATTAAAGTGAATACCAATATGTCTTGTTTTTATGCTAAGGCCTCAGTAGATGAAAGTAATTTGTGGCACAGGAGACTAGGGCACATAAATTTTAAAAATATAAATAGGCTTGTGAGGCTTGGTTTAGTTGATGGTTTGCCTGAGAAGGTCTTCCACAATGACCACTCTTGTGTTGCATGTCTTAAAGGCAAGCAGCACAAGGTCTCATTTAAGTCCAAACAGGTGCATACTAGTTCCAGACCTCTTCATATGCTTCAAATGGACCTCTTTGGTCCAACAAATATAGAAAGTTTGAATGGCAAGTCATATTGCTTTGTTGTCACAGATGACGTTTCTAGGTTTACTTGGACATTCTTTCTAGCCATGAAGAGTGACACAGCTGATGTTCTTATTGATTTTATCACTCAGATTGAGAAAAGGTCTGGAAATGAGGTTAAAATGCTTAAGAGTGATAATGGTGGAGAATTTAGGAACAAGAAGCTAGATGATTTTTGTGCCAGGAAAGGAATTACTAGGCAATTTAGTATTGCTAGAACCCCACAACAAAATGGGGTTGCTGAGAGGAAAAATAGAACCCTAATTGAAGAAGCCAGAACAATGTTGGCTGATGCTCACTTTCCAATAGCCTTTTGGGCTGAGGCTGTTAATACAACATGCTACGTGCAAAATAGAGCATTGGTTAACAAAATTCAGAACAAAACACCTTATGAGTTACTTTGGGGAAGAAAACCTAATATTGGTTTTCTCAGACCTTTTGGATGTCATGTAGTAGTACTAGATACTAGTGATGCCTTAGGGAAATTTAGTGCAAAAGGTGATGAGGGCTATTTCATGGGGTATTCAGTCCAGAGCAAGGGTTATAGGGTTTATCTTAAAGAGGACAAACGTATTGTTGAGAGAGTACATGTTAGGTTCTTGGAGAATAAACCTAGTGATCCTGAAAGTGGTCCTAATTGGTTGTTTGATTTGGAACCCTTATCTAGAACTTTAAATTATATGCCTGTCACTAATCCAGACATTGTGAAGGTAACTTCAAATGTTGTGGAGGAACAAATTGTTAATGTTTCAGGTACACAGGTTAATGAGAGGGTTGGATCACAAGCAGAAAAGGCATCTCCTACATTTGAATATGTCACAATTCCCATTTGGACAGATGCTTTTGCTGTTGCTGCTGCTGCTGCTGGACAAGATAATGGTGGTTTCCAAATACCACCAGATACAAACATGCATGGTTCTTCAGGCGCTGACAAAGGCAAATCTAGCGCTGACAAGACTAATTCAGACGTTGATGGCTTAGACGTTGACAACAACATTTCAAGCGCTGTTAGCCCAGACGCTGACAACCAAGATTCAGACGTTGACAACACTTATGGGCATCTTTTCTCTTCCAGTTTTGAACAAGGTGGACCTTCCAATGTTCATGAAGAGATTCCCGTTGATCAAAGAGACTCTGATGAAGAAGATATTGGCAACATGGAGCGTGAAGTTGAGGACACCAGACTTTTTGAAGGAGGGGTTCTCACTTCCACAATGAAGAATCACCCCACATCTCAGATCATTGGTGATATTATGACTCCAGTTCAGACCAGAAGATCTCATCAAGGTCTTGGTGGGTTTATTGCCAATATACACAAGAAGGTTGATACCCCTCTTGTGCAAGCATGTTTGTTTGCATGTTTTCTGTCACAAGAAGAACCCAAGAAGATATTTGATGCTCTCAAAGAACCAAGTTGGGTGGAAGCAATGCAGGATGAGCTTCATCAATTTGCAATTCAGGATGTTTGGGAGCTGGTTGATTGTCCTAGATATGTCAGACCTATAGGGACAAGATGGGTTCTCAGGAACAAAAGAGATGAAAGAGGTATTGTGGTCAGAAACAAGGCAAGGTTAGTGGCTCAAGGTTATACACAAGAGGAGGGGATAGACTATGAGGAGGTCTTTGCACCAGTTGCAAGGATTGAAGCTATTAGGATTTTTCTAGCCTATGCATCCTGCATGGGCTTCACAGTCTATCAAATGGATGTCAAGAGTGCTTTCCTCTATGGAACTATTGTTGAGGAAGTTTATGTGATGCAACCTCCTGGTTTTGAGGATCAGAGCATCCAGATAAAGTGTATAGAGTCAAAAAGGCTATGTATGGCCTTCATCAAGCCCCTAGAGCATGGTATGGTACTTTGTCTACCTATTTGGTGGACAATGGATTCAAGAGGGGCACCATAGATCAGACACTATTTACAAAGAAGAAAGGCAAGGATGTGTTGCTTGTTCAGGTCTATGTTGATGATATCATTTTTGGGTCTACTGATCCAAAGATGAGTGAGGATTTCTCCAAGCTAATGACAGACAAATTCAAGATGAGTGCTATGTGGGAGATGAACTTCTTTCTTGGTTTACAAGTTCAGCAGAAAGAAGATGGTATCTTCATCTCCCAGGACAAATATGTTGCTGAGATCTTGAAGAAGTTTGGCTTTTCTCCACATGAAAAGAGGGCTACTACTCCTATGGATAGAGAACACCCTTGGGGAAAGATTGGAGATGGGAAAGATGTTGATGTCAGGCACTATAGATCCATGATTGGATCCTTGATGTATCTTACTGCCTCCAGACCTGACATTATGTTTGCTGTGTGTGCTTGTGCACGCCATCAAGTGACTCCCAAAGAATGTCACCTTTATGCTGTGAAGAGGATCTTTAGGTACCTAAGATGCTATCCTAATCTTTGTTTGTGGTACCCAAAGGATTCACCATTGGAGCTGATTGCATATTCAGATAGTGATTATGGAGGTGATAAGTTTGATAGGAAATCCACAACTGGTGGATGTTAGTTTCTTGGGAGCAGGTTAATATCTTGGCAATGCAAGAAACAAACAATGGTGGCTAATTCTACAACTGAAGCAGAGTATGTGGCTGCAGCAGCATGTTGTGGTCAAGTGTTGTGGATTCAGAACCAGCTGTTGGATTATGGGTATAATTTCATGCATACTAAGATTTTTGTTGACAATAATAGTACTTTATGCATCATTAAGAATCCTGTACATCATTCTAAAACTAAACACATAGAAATTAGACACCATTTTATAAGAGATTGCTTTGAGAAAGGTTTAATACAACCAAATAGGGTTGACACTGAGGAAAATGTGTCAGATTTATTAACTAAACCTTTTGATGCTGGGAGATTTCAATACTTGGTAACAAGTATTGGAATGGTTAATCTCACATAATATGTGTTTTGGATTCTTTTTGTAAAAGTATGTACAGGATGATGCATTATTATTATTGGTCTTATTGATGATTTAGATTTTCCACTATATTTTTCTAACACTGACAAAGTTTGCTTGAACACTGATAAGTGTTTTTGCAACGTTGTCAGCAATATAATTGTCTAACGCTGACAAAGCTTCCCTCAACGCTGTCATGTGTTATCGGGGCGTTGTCAGCAACAATGTTAGTTTTGTGGTTTTTAATCTAAATGTGCAGATGGTGTTAGCAGTATACCATTGGATACAGAGTTGCTTATGGATCAATGGAGTAGCATTTGGACAAATTTTTATTTATGGATGATGGTTGGAATGTTTCATTTCTATCTTGACATAAATTTTTTATGTTCATGCATGATTTTAGCAAACTTTTTGTATCATAGTTTAAGGGGAGGTTTTAGGAACCTTTAGGATGTTTGGGTATCCATATGATACTCTTATCACAATTCTAGATTGTGTCCACAGGTGAGTATGGGTTAGTTTTACTAAACCATGAGGCACTGTAGCATGCATAGTATATCAACTTTGCATGCTGCCAAGACATTTTTGGCCTAGAATTGGTTGTGGTCTGTTGGGAGACTTGGAAATGATTTTGATATGGGATTTACCTGGGAGTAACAAGGATTTTATAAGGTAACTTTGTTGTTAAGAATTTTGGTTAGCGAGGGACACTAGAGGACTGTTATGTCTATTTTGCTTATGCAAGTGTGCATAACTGGACAGTGCTTGCCGCCCTATGATAATTATCAGCTTTTGGTTATCTTCTCTAGGATAAATTACTTGTTAAGGTCATTTTTCACTTTTTAAAATAATTTTATTTTTAGACGCTGACAAGATTTTTCCAAGCGTTCTTATGACCAAATTGGACGCTGACATGGCTTTAGGCGAACGTTGACAAGATTATAGCCGTTGGGCGTTGATAGGTGATTTTTGACCGTTGACACTCAATGGGACCTACCCAGTTGTTACTTTTTGACATATTTTCAAGCCGTAATTTTAGGAGTTGTTACTTTCATTTAATGCATGAGATAACTTATAACTTTTTCAATATTTTCATGATTAGTTTTTCAAAATCTTTCCCTATTTTTGGGCCAATCTAATGCATTCTTTCTATCCTATAAATTTGGCTCCTATTTTAAACAGGGTATCTATAATTCTTGTCTAACACTTTTCTCTTATCAACTTCATCTTCTACACTTAAAATTAACAGCTTTCATCCATGGCACCAAAGTTTAACTCAGCAGAATTGGAATTGGGGTTCAAGTCTCAACACAACATGATTGCTTATCTTGCTGCTGATGATACTCTGTTTCCTCAATACACACAAATGGTGGCGTATTTGAATGCATCCCCATTAAGCTATGCTCTTTCTCATGCACCACTCATTCCAGTCACACACATTAAGCAGTTTTGGAACACTGTCAGTTCCTCAACAGTTAATGGAGTGACTACATTGACTTCTATTGTTCATGGGAGATCTTGGGTGGTTACTAAGGCCTTGGTACGCCAGGCCTTGCATCTTGATGATGCTGATGGTATAGCCACCCTTCCCATAAATGAAATAGAACAAGGGCTTAGGGCTTTGGGATATCCTTTTCCTGATGAAGGTACTCTCAATAAGTATCATAAGCAGGAATTTCCCCCAGCCTGGAAGTACCTCATACATGTCCTCCTTCAATGTTTGAGTCCCAAATGTACTACACAAAATGAGATCAATAGATCCATTGCAAGTGCTATTGTGTGCATTGCAACAGGGCAAAAATATAACTATTCTAAAATGATTTTTGAGGGGATGTGTAAAAACAAGGGGACAAAAATGACTTTAGCTTATCCCCATTTTCTGCAAATGATTTTTGATGATCAAGGTTACTGCTCAAGGGATCACAATGATTTTTATAAGATCCCTGAGCAAAAGAAAGTTATTTTTACGAAGATGAATTCACCACCCCGTAGAGACTTACCTTTAACCCCAGCCATGCTTGCTGTTATTGCAGCAGCATAACCCCAACCAGACCCCCAACCTCAAATTGACCCTCAACCACAACTTGAACCCATTCCTGAACCTTTACCCTCACCTGAACAAATGCAAATTGACCAAGAACCCTTTGACGCTGACACATCAAATGTTGGCGTTGATGTGCCTATTTCCAACGCTGACACACAACCTTCACAATCCCAAACACCCCTTAACCAACCCACATCTACCCATTCTTCCACACCATCTTCCACACCAACTGAATATAGGTTGATGAAACGCCAAAGGACTATTGGAGTGTTCTCCTCTGGTGGTCCTAGCAATGAAGCAGAGAGAACCACCACTACAAGTGTGGCTGGTGACCTGGATGAGGCTGGGACTATTGGTTCTGGCTTAGATGCTGGCCAAGGCAGTCCCACCATTATTAAGTCCTCATCCATGCCCAATGAATCTGACTTGGGAGGTCAAATCCCCATTTTAGAAGAGGGCAGACTGGAACCAATGACTCTTATGGAATTGACGGCAGTCTGCATTAGCTTGCAAAAGCAAAATGCAGACTTAGTACAAATTGTCAGCTCACAAGGCCTTGAACTCAAGCAATTGAGGGAGAGGATTGTTGTTTTGGAAAGTGATCATGCTAGGAGGGGTATGGAAGAGTCTTCCAAAGGGGAGGAAGATCAAAGAAATCTGAGCGATAAGGGCAGTCAAGATGGTCAATCAATGGATGTTGCTGAAGCCCTTACAACTTTGAAGGAACAAACAGGTTTTGATACGTCCTTAATCTCTCCAACCAATCTAAATTTATCATTTACAGCTATGTTGAGAGAGGTTACACAAGGCGCTAAGGGAAAATATTTGAGCATTGACAAGGCAAATTTGGACGCTGATAGAAGTATTTTGGGCGCTGATAGGATAAATTTGGGCGTTGACAGACCTGCACATTAAGGTGATGTATCCCAGTCATCATCTATCATCAAGGAAGTTTCTACTCAGGTATTACCATCTACCTTACCAACCATTGCACCATCTGATAAGGGTAAGGGTAAATTGGTAGAAGAAATTGTTCCAAAGGATGCAGCCCAGGTTGAATTTGATAGAAGGTTAGCTACACAAATCATAGAACAAGATAAAAAGAAGAAGTCACCATTTGTTGTGTCTTCAGAAGAAGAAAGTGATGGAGCTAGCTCAGATTCAAGTGTAATGTTAGCCCTATATTTTATATAGTCGAACAAGAATGTAATAGGTCATCTTAGTCGTTAAAAGGTCTTGTATTGTAATAGGTTAGTCGGGAAAACCGGGGTTGGACTTTAAGCTAATATTGTCTAAGTTAGGGGCGTAAGCCCAAGACTAAGCCAAGCCCGGCCCAAGTCACAAACCCACGGCCCATGGAAAGCCCATTGGTTCGTGGGTATATAACCCTCATTCACATGTGAAAGAGGGTGTTGGTTCATTTCATAAAACACACAGTTTTAGTGTAAACCTTCCACTTCTCTCTCTACTTTCTCTTTCTACTTTTCTACTCTTTCTCTCTCTAAGAATCTTGTGTTATGGATTGAATGGGAACAACATTTGGTATCAAGAGCCTATAGTGGATAGGTGATTGAAGATTCGTGTGTTGTGTTCTTGATTTTTTCGTGCCTATTTTGATCCAAAAACTCTCGTACCAAAAAATTTTCTTGTGTTTTTATGGCTTATTCTTGATACAAATCATCTACTTACTATTGGTAGTGATTTGGTATTGTTCTTTTGGTTAAAAACACAAAAAATTTGGGTGCTTGATTCATTTTTAGGCTAAAAATCACGAATTTGGTGTGTTCTAGTACTATCCGAGAAAAGGGGTAATTTTGGTTCCTTTGTACGATCTGATTGTTGCGATTGCATAAACCCTGGGGGTTTCTACTTGCGATCCAATATCACGATCACTCACTACGATCACAGAGTGCGATCACTCACCACGATCATTGAGTGCGATCACTCAGTACGATCTATAGTACGATCCCTCACTACGATCACTCAGTACGATCTATAGTACGATCCCTCACTGCGATCACTCACTGTGATCACTCACTACGATCTATAGTGCGATCCCTCGTTGCGATCACTGACTACGATCCAACGTTGCGATTAGAGTACGATCAAGGACTGCGATCAGACTACGATCTAGTGACTACGATCCAAGAGTATGATGGGTATTGCGATGGACAGATAAATTTTGTTTGAGAAATTTTTAGACTTAGCCACTATCTAGACTAGTTTCGGAACATAGTTTACACGAAGATTAAAAAAAAAAATAAAAAAAAATTAAAATTTTCAAATTTTTTCCCTACTAGTTTTTGGCTATTTCTAACTCAATTTCAAAATTTGGCGATACAAAATTTTTCGGCTTACCGTTTTGTCGGACTGAGGAATTTATTGTCGACTGAAGATTCTCGGAACTCTTCGAAATTTCAACCACACCTCATCACAACAAATCCACTAAGATCTGCAATTCATTCACAAGTATTCACAATGTCTAACAACAACATCAACATTGCAACTGCTAATCAAATTCGTTTGGAACAAGGTGGCAACGGTAATCCACCTGTGCTCACTGCCGGTTGTTACGTTCAATGAAGATCTCGTTTTCTCAGATTTCTCGATGGAAAAGAAAACCGAACTGCTCTTCGTCACTGCCTTGAGAATCCACCTCCAGTTTTTGAATTCAGACCAATTACCACACAGGCAGAGGATGGTACTTCATCAACTATACGAGCTATGGAGGATTTTGACACATGTTCTGCTGAGAAAAAGAAACTCCTCCAAGCTGAAGCTGATGCTGTAAATTTCATACTCACTGGAATTGATAACGATATCTATTCCACAGTTGATGCATGTCCTAATGCTATGGAAATGTGGAATGCAATTCATCGATTGAAGCAAGGTGAGTCAATCAATGTTCAAGATCTCGAGACTAATCTACTTTGGGTGTTTGGAAAATTCACATCGGAAGATGGTGAATCCATTGACTCATATTACTCGAGATTCTACAAAATGATGAATGAGTGATAGGTGTGTAAACACCCATCCTTTTACCACTTAATTTTGGCTAAAACAAACCAAAACACGTATTTAATATCATTTGTTTGGAATTATGCGTGGTTTTTGTGTTTATTGTGTTTTCAGAGCTAACCGGATGAATATTAAAGAAAACATGAGATTGCACGAGTTTTATCAAAGAAAGAGACTCAAGACGAAGTCTATTGTCCAAGAGATGCAAAAGATTTGAAGTCAATGGGCCTATTTGAAGATTTGTCGAAGAAAAGGGCCAAAGATGGAAGATTTACATATGTCGAAGAAACTCAAGTCTATTTAACGAAGAAATTAAAAGACGAGTTGAATTTAATCGACAACAAATCCCTAATCAGAATCGAAAACGTCAACTTTTCTGAAAAGACGAGAAGACAAGAAGAAAGGGAGAAAGCCCACTCACCAACCAACCACTAGGACTATATATAGTTTCTCCCTTCACATTTTAGGGAGTTAGCTTTCATTTTTCTTTTTCCCAGTTTTCTTAGGATCGGTTCATCACCAACACCATTAGGGTGTTTGGTGATTTTTAATATTTCCTTTCAATCTTGTAAGTGTTAATCATCACTCTTGTTACTTTTACATTAATCTATCAATTCCATCTTTTCATTCATCTTGTTCTTCATCATCTTCTATTGCAAGTTCTTAAGTTTTTTTTTATTTGATTCAAGTTTGATCTTAAAAAGTTGTTGTTTTAGTGTTTTTATTGGTGGGATTTGTTACTTATGATATTTAAATGATTATTGGTTGATTTGGTAAAACCTTTTTGAGTATTTTGCTTGATTTTGATTAAAACCTGTTTTCCCTGTTTTTACTCGTCTGCTACTGTTCTTCATTTCTTAACATTCCAAATAGTGCTTACTTTCCGAATAGACCATTTGATAATTTCCTTATTCGGAATATTTTAAATATTCCGAATTGTGTTGTTTTTTCCGCATAGTTATATTTTTCCGCATAAGCAAAATTTATTCCGAATAGGCAAATTTTCCGCATAGGAATTCATCTTTCCGAATAGCTCGATTTTCCGCGTAGGCCTTAATATTCCGAATAGAACCTTATTTTTCTGCATAGAACCATATTCCGAATTGGGACTGTTTTCCGAATAGGCTTACTTTCCGCATAAGTCCTTTCTTTCCGAATAGCATTCTTTTTCCGAATAGAGATATTTTCCGAATAACTCATTTTTCCGCTTAGATGTGCTTTTCCGAATGGCCTTAACTTTCCGAATAGCCCAGTTTTCCGCATAAGGTATTATTTTCCGAATTGAGCATTTTATTCCGAATAGAAGATTGATTTCCGCATAGTGCTTGTTTTCCGAATAGGGTTATTTCTGCTAGGGTATTTTTCATTTACTGTTTGATTTAAATTTTTAAGTCTAGCTTACTTATTAATAGAATATAAAACCAAACTCCTTTTTGTTACCAAGAACAATCATTCCACTTTTAACTGAGATCAATTCGAGAGGATTCCGAGAATCGTATTTTGAACCCACTGAAAACACAATGTATTAAATGGCGCCGCTGCCGGCTCTTCTCGTTAAGATCAAAAGTTTTTTGTGAGAACTTGGATTTTGGGATCCGTTCCCCGTGAACGTTACTTTTTTCACAAAAATTTTCAAAAAAAAAATCCTAAAAAATATAAAATTTCCAAAAATACAAAAAAATTTAAAAACATAAAAACCAAAAATATTTTTGCTTTGTTTGTTCGTTCTTTTGCAGGTGTATGCGCACTCGATCCACGTCTTATCAAGAGCCCGAGCCTCTCGATCACTTAGACATGGCCGGTGTACCACCTCCAAACAATAATAACAACAACAACCCGCCTTTCAATAACATGAACAATAACAACAACAATGAGCCCCTTCCGGATAATCGCCCGATGATTGAATTGCTGCAAGCTCATGTCGATGGCAACACGGATCCAATTGTTATACCACCAATTGCCGCCAACAATTTCGAGCTAAAATCAGGCTTTATCCAGATGGTCTCCGCTCAACCATTCTTGGGACGAACCATTGATGATCCACACGACCATATCAAGAGATTTTTGCAACTCACCAACACGGTCAAGTTCAATGGTGTTCCACAAGAGGTTATAAGGTTACAACTTTTTCCCTTTTCTTTAGAGGGACAAGCCCGACATTGGCTTGCTAAGGAACCGCCACAGAGTATTCTCTCGTGGACGGATTTGGAAACAAAGTTCATCAATTACTTTTTTCCACCCTCTCGTACTACCGCTTTGCGGAATGAGATCATAAATTTTGAACAAAAGTACGATGAGTCGTTCAGTGAATCTTGGGATCGTTTCAAAGATCTTTTAAGAAAATGCCCACAACATGGTTTTACCAAAGTACATCAAATTAATACTTTTTATAATGGTTTAAGCATGAGTGACCAAGATTCACTGAACAGTGCCTCGGGGGGTAATCTATTGGCTAAGACTTCCAATGCTGCTTGGGACATCATTGAGAATAAATCTCGTGTGCAAACCAAGAGTGTTCGGACCAACGTCGCTAGTGCTAGCACTAATGACAGCGACAAGCGACTTGACAAAATCACCACGCTTCTTGAATCGCTTGTCACCCACACCGTCAGCAACAACAACAGCAACAACGCCAAAAACGCTCAAGTGAACGCTGTCAGCCAACCTTGTGAGATATGCGGTGGTCCTCACTCTTACACAACTTGTACCGCCACCCAAGATTACCCTGCTGAAAATGTGAGTGCGGCATATGGCACCTATCCTCAACCTGCTTATCAAGCTAGACCTCAAGGTGACCGTAACTTGCTTAGCTACCGCAGCAACAACTATCTTTCACCACCTGGTTTCCCTCCTACCAACTCAAACCAACAACAAAACCTTAATCGCCCTCCTCAACAACAACAACCTCGACAACCATACATCCCTCCTCACAAGCAGAAACAACCACCTCAACGTAACAATCAAGTCTACCAACAACCTGCTTACCAACCACCTGCATACAATGCTCCTCCCAACCAAACCACCACTGCATTACACCAAGAGATTGCAACCTACATGAGAACCAATGATGTGATAGTGGGAAATCTCCAAGAGGAAGTGCGCAATTTGAAAGCAGACTTGGTCAAGCAAGGAAACGATTTGAGAGCCGACATAAGAAACACGTTGGATAGCCAAACTAATGATCTAAGGAACATGATGGCTAGTTTCTTCCAAGGTAATCAACCCTCTTCTTTGGGTACTCTTCAGAGTAACACCGTTGCGAATCCAAGAGGGGAGATGAAAGCAATCACCACTCGAAGTGGCAAAGGTACCAAGGAACCCGAGCTTCCTATACCTCCACCGGTGGTTGTGACTAAGGAGAACGAGTCACCTGCTCCTATTCCTCATCTTTCTCCTTCCCCAAATTCTCCACCTCTTCCTTCTACCCCTCCTCCACCCGTGGTTGTGAGTGATCCTATTCTCCCAAAGCCTTCCTCTTCTTCCAATATACCTTATCCATCTAGGTTGAGGAAAGAGAAGCAAAAAAGCAAGGATGATATTCAGGTTTCGAACTTCCTTAAAATGTTCAAACAATTGAATTTCAATATCTCCTTCGCTGAGGCTCTCGATCACATGCCCAAATACGCGAAAATGTTTAAAGATCTTTTGAGCGACAAGGAAAAGCTCCTCGATATTGCCAACATCCAACTTAATGAGAATTGCTCTGCAGTACTCTTAAGGAAATTGCCAACCAAGCTTGGTGATCCGGGTCGTTTCCTTATCCCTTGCAATTTCCCGGGAGTATAGAATTGCATGGCCCTAGCCGATCTAGGTGCCAGTATTAATCTCATGCCTCTAAGTGTTTGGAAGCAATTATCTCTCCCAAAGCTAGTCCCCACCAAAATGACTTTGGAATTAGCTAACCGTACGGTTGCTTATCCAGTGGGGATAGCCGAAGACGTCATTGTAGGAGTCGACAAATTCACCTTTCCTGCTGATTTTGTTGTTGTCGACTACAAGATGGACCCCCGTGTGCCACTAATTGTTGGTCGTCCATTCCTTAGGACCGGTCGCACTCTCATTGATGTTGAAGCCGGTGAGCTTATCATGAGAGTGGGTGACGATAAAATAGTCTTCAACATGGGAAAGTTGTCTAAACAGCCTTACTCATATGAGAGTGTTAATTGTATTGCCGTTCTTGATGAGGCTTGTGAAGAACACTTGCATGATGCTTGCAAAAGTATTCCTACCTCTCTTCCCAATGTTGAGACCGTGTCCTCTATTGATTCATCGTTGTCTCTATTTGGTGATAGTGATTTATTTTGGAACACTCTTGAAGACACCATGGGAGATGCGAATTTAGCTACTAATGATTCTCCCACCGAAGGGGATGAAGACATGAATTTCTTTGACAATCTTCTCAACGAAGACAATCCTTCGCCTCCATCTCCCACAGTCATTGCTATCGATACTCCGACTTTGAAAACGCCTCCCGTCGAAAATCCTCCGGATTTGGAACTTAAGGAGTTGCCACCACATCTCCAGTACGTGTTCCTTGACGACAACAAGAAGTCGCCCGTCATTATTGCAACGGATTTGAAAGATGAAGAGAAGACTCGCCTCGTTGCCGTGCTGAAAGCTCATAAGAAGGCTATTGCGTGGAAGATTTCGGGTATTTGTGGAATTGATCCTCACTTTTGCACGCACAAAATTCTCATGGAGGACGACTATAAGCCCACTATTCAAAGCCAACGAAGGGTGAATCCAAAAATCCATGAAGTCATCAAAACAGAGGTTATCAAACTTCTTGATGCGGGTATGATTTACCCTATTTTGGATTCACCTTGGGTTAGTCCAATCCATTGTGTGCCCAAGAAAGGCGGAATAACCGTTGTTCCCAATGAACACAACGAGTTGATTTCCACTCGTCTCGTTACTGGGTGGAGAGTTTGTATAGACTACCGCAAACTCAATGATGCCACGAGAAAGGATCATTTCCCTCTACCTTTTATGGACCAAATGCTTGAACGATTAGCTGGTAATGAATATTACTGCTTTCTTGATGGTTTCTCGGGTTATTTCCAAATACCCATCGATCCCCAAGATCAAGAGAAGACTACATTCACTTGTCCCTATGGCACTTTTGCTTACAAAAGAATGCCTTTTGGCTTATGTAATGCGCCCGGGACTTTCCAAAGGTGCATGTTAGCTATCTTCCATGACATGGTTGAACAAACCATGGAAGTCTTCATGGATGATTTCTCGGTCTTCGGGGATTCCTTCTCTTCTTGCCTTGCCAATTTGGAACGTATGCTTAAGCGGTGCGAAGACACTCGCCTTGTTCTAAATTGGGAAAAATGCCATTTTATGGTAAAAGAAGGCATCGTGTTGGGACATAAGATTTCTAAAGCCGGTCTTGAAGTAGACCGTGCTAAAGTCGATGTTATCGCAAAGTTGCCTCCACCTTCAACCGTGAAGGGTGTGAGAAGTTTTCTGGGTCATGCGGGCTTCTATCGTCGATTCATCAAAGATTTTTCTCAAATCGCTCGCCCGATGACCCACCTCTTGGAAAAAGATACTCCTTTTATCTTCTCCAAAGAGTGTCTTGAAGCCTTCAACTCGCTAAAGGATAAGCTAACTAAGGCACCCGTCTTAGTTACCCCTAATTGGGAGCTGCCTTTTGAGTTGATGTGCGATTCTAGCGATTTTGCTATTGGAGCGGTTTTGGGCCAAAGAGTGAATAAACACTTCCAACCAATCCATTACGCTAGCAAGACAATGACAGGGGCACAATTGCATTATACGACAACCGAAAAAGAGCTTTTAGCTGTTGTCTATGCTTTAGAAAAATTCCGCCCCTATCTTGTCCTTTCCACCACCATCGTGTATACCGATCATTCCGCGCTGAAGTACTTGTTGACAAAGCAAGATTCCAAACCAAGACTTCTTCGCTGGGTTTTGCTGCTCCAGGAATTTAAAATCAAAATTCGCGATAAAAAAGGAGCAGAAAACTTAGCCGCGGATCATCTCAGCAGACTTGAGGATCCATACCAGGGGGATCATCCGAACAAAGAAATCAATGATTCCTTCCCCTTGGAGACCTTAATGTCTATCAACTCGAAGTCGAATGAAACCCCGTGGTTTGCGGACTTTGCAAACTACCTGGCGGGTGGAATTCTCAAGGAAGGGTTGACGTCCCAACAAAAGAAAAAGTTCTTCACCGACATTAAGACTTACTTTTGGGACGACCCTTACCTATTCAAACAATGTGCCGACCTGATTATCCGCCGATGTGTTGATGGACCGGCAGCTTCGGAAATCCTTGATGCTTGCCACAAAGGACCCACCGGTGGTCACTTTGGTCCCAACTACACCGCCAAAAAAGTGTTTGATTCGGGATTTTATTGGCCCTCCATATACCGTGACGCTCACGATATGGTCAAACGATGTGATGCTTGCCAAAAAAAAGGCAACATCACACATAAAGACGAGATGCCTCAGAATTTCATTCATGAATGTGAAATCTTTGATGTTTAGGGTATCGACTTTATGGGGCCATTCCCTTCCTCTAAAGGAAACAAATAAATCCTTGTAGCCGTTGACTACGTTTCAAAGTGGGTTGAAGCCAAAGCTTTACCTACTAATGATGCAAGGGTGGTTTGTAACTTTTTGAAAGCTCTATTCGCTAGATTCGGTGTGCCTCGTGCCATTATTAGTGATCGTGGGACTCATTTCTGCAATGACCAATTTGCTAGAGTCATGGCTAAGTACGGTGTAAATCATCGTCTTTCCACAACTTACCACCCATAAACTAATGGCCAGGCTGAAATATCCAATCGAGGACTTAAGCGAATTCTGGAAAGAACCGTGGGAGAGCATCATGCCGCATGGGCTGATAAACTTGATGATGCTTTGTGGGCTTTCCGTACTGCTTACAAGACCCCGATCGGCTGTACGCCTTATCGTCTTGTGTACGGGAAGGCGTGCCACCTCCCCATTGAGTTGGAGCACAAGGCTTACTGGGCCTTGAAGTGGGCCAATTTTGATATCAACAAAGCCGGTGACCTACGCAAGATCCAACTCAATGAGCTGAATGAACTCCGTAATGAGGCTTATGAAAATTCTTTGATCTATAAGGAAAGGACTAAGCTCATTCACGATTCTAAGATTAAAAACCGAGAGTTCCATGTTGGAGACAAAGTCTTACTTTTTAACTCTCGGTTGAAAATCTTTTCGGGCAAGCTCAAATCTCGTTGGTCCGGCCCATTCACCATAGCCCAAATTTTTCCATATGGTACTCTCGATCTCGCTCAACCTGATGGACCAAATTTTAAGGTGAATGGCCAACGAGTAAAGTTATACTTTGGTGAGGACACCTCTCAGGAGGTGATTCCATCCCTCACCACGTTCCCCATGAACTAATTTTGGGTCGAGTCAGGCTCGTGACTCGGTTATCAAAAACAAGCGCTCATCGGGAGGCAGCCCGAGTATCTATCCCTTTAACCCCCTAAGTGTAGGGGAACCTCTATAGGTTCTTTGTGTTTGTGTGGTGATGTGATTACAGGGATAACTGCAATCTTGGAATTCTTTGAAGAACCGTGCTCCCGTGTTATCCGAAATCCGGTTCTATCTCTCAACTATCGTGATTCAATTTTCTTCATACTCACATTTGAAATTGATCACGTTAGTCGTCTCTTCCTTAACTTGAGTTAACCAACGTGCACAATGTCATAAGTGTAGGGGAGACTTTTCCCACATGCTTAAACATTGAGGACAATGTTTATCTTAAGTGTAGGGGGGACTTCTATCGAAGTTTTAAGTGGACTTTTCCATGAAAATGCCTTCTATTAACCGGAAAATCATATTTTTCAACATTTTTCAAATTTTTTATTAACTTTGGCCATTTAGTCGTAATTTTTAAATTTTTATCGTTTCTTTCATATGTATATATCCCGCAACAAAGTCAAAATTATTAATAAGTGGTGTAGCTAGTTTTGAAATCTTTGACATATTAGGCTCGTTGCGTTTATTTTGACTCAACCCGAATAGACTTATCCAAGTTTATTCTAGCTAGTATCCTTAACCATGTAGACCTTAATCGGTTTATTAGGCTAAGTATCCACGAGTCTCATTACTTGAGATTTTAAATTGTGGAGGACGAGAAATGATAGAGTCAATTATAAGTCGGTATTCTTGCGCAAGCTCACTTGGTGTAATTATTTGCCTATTCTCCCATCACTTGCTAATAATTTATCTGCAATAAGTAAGGTCGTACGATTTGAAAAGTTACTTAGCTTCTAGCCCACGATCGTTTAAAAGTTGCTCGGTAATGATAAGAGTTCATAGCCAAGGCATAACTTATGAAGCGGGGCGCGAAGATTGGCGAGTCCGAAAAGGCCCTAACAAGGCATGAGGATTCAATTTTATTGTTGAAGATCCAAAGTGATGTGAAAAGCATTATTCCTAAAATCAATATGAAGGATCAAGACTCACGACGAAAAGCAATCAACTCCCATAAAGATCATGGAGAAGTCTATCCGAAAAGACCCTAACAAGGTATGAGGATAAATAGATCCAAGTCCGAAAAGGAGGCGGATCGTTGTATCTCAAAATCCCAAATAGAGATTGAAGAAATAATCATGAAGTCGTGGTCAACAAAGTTGGATTACCCCTCAAAAGTCTCCAAGTGAAGAAACTCTATTATGATGAGAAGACCATTATCTCAAGAACGTCTCTCGAAGATATGAAGTATGAAGTACATGCCAAATATCGGCCCGAGAAAGGTCTCAAATCGTGAACCAAGTTATGCCAAGATATGAACTTTTTGATATCCCGAGAAGCAGTTTTAAGAGATTTTGTCCTTTAGCTAACTATTGATCAAATCGTCCCACTTTGCTTTCAGCCTAAATAAACTATCGAAATAAGTCCCAAAAATGCATCTTCATGATCATTCTAAGACAAAAATAAAATATAAGAGATACACCTAGGAATAAGGGAGTTTAAGCATTTAATTAAGCCATGTGTGTAAGTGTTTGAATTGCTAACTTATAATAACAATGATCTCGTTTTTAAGCTTAGTTTGGGGAACGTGAAACTTGAGGGTGATAAATCTTCGCAGCACAAAAGCCCTAATGTAAGTCATCGATTTCTTTGCAAGTTATTTCCATGTAGCTATTTTCAAGTGAAAATGGTTTTCTATCCCTTTGTTACCTTTAAAGTTTTATTTCTTTAATTTTTGTTTAGTAGAATTTAAATAAGGCCAAGGTTGATTAATTATGAGAAAAGTGTAAAATTGCTTTATCACTAAGCATTGCATGAGGGCATGGCAATGGTTAAGTGTAGGGGATTTGATAGGTGTGTAAACACCCATCCTTTTACCACTTAATTCAGGCTAAAACGAAACCAAAACACGTATTTAATATCATTTGTTTGGAATTATGCGTGGTTTTTGTGTTTATTGTGTTTTCAGAGCTAACCGGATGAATATTAAAGAAAACATGAGATTGCACGAGTTTTATCAAAGAAAGATACTCAAGACGAAGTCTATTGTCCAAGAGATGCAAAAGATTTGAAGTCAATGGGCCTATTTGAAGATTTGTCGAAGAAAAGGGCCAAAGATGGAAGATTTACATATGTCGAAGAAACTCAAGTCTATTTAACGAAGAAATTAAAAGACGAGTTGAATTTAATCGACGACAAATCCCGAATCAGAATCGAAAACGTCAACTTTTCTAAAAAGACGAGAAGACAAGAAGAAAGGGAGAAATCCCACTCACCAACCAACCACTAGGACTATATATAGTTTCTCCCTTCACATTTTAGGGAGTTAGCTTTCATTTTTCTTTTTCCCAGTTTTCTTAGGATCGGTTCATCACCAACACCATTAGGGTGTTTGGTGATTTTTAATATTTCCTTTCAATCTTGTAAGTGTTAATCATCACTCTTGTTACTTTTACATTAATCTATCAATTCCATCTTTTCATTCATCTTGTTCTTCATCATCTTCTATTGCAAGTTCTTAAGTTTTTTTTTATTTGATTCAAGTTTGATCTTAAAAAGTTGTTGTTTTAGTATTTTTATTGGTGGGATTTGTTACTTATGATATTTAAATGATTATTGGTTGATTTGGTAAAACCTTTTTGAGTATTTTGCTTGATTTTGATTAAAACCCGTTTTCCCTGTTTTTACTCGTCTGCTACTGTTCTTCATTTCTTAACATTCCGAATAGTGCTTACTTTCCGAATAGACCATTTGATAATTTCCTTATTCGGAATATTTTAAATATTCCGAATTGTGTTGTTTTTTCCGCATAGTTATATTTTTCCGAATAAGTCCATTTTTCCGCATAAGCAAAATTTATTCCGAATAGGCAAATTTTCCGCATAGGAATTCATCTTTTCGAATAGCTCGATTTTCCGCGTAGGCCTTAATATTCCGAATAGAACCTTATTTTTCCGCATAGAACCATATTCCGAATTGGGCCTGTTTTCCGAATAGGCTTACTTTCCGCATAAGTCCTTTCTTTCCGAATAGCATTCTTTTTCCGAATAGAGATATTTTCCGAATAACTCATTTTTCCGCTTAGATGTGTTTTTCCGAATGGCCTTAACTTTCCGAATAGCCCAGTTTTCCGCATAAGGTATTATTTTCCGAATTGAGCATTTTATTCCGAATAGAAGATTGATTTCCGCATAGTGCTTGTTTTCCGAATAGGGTTATTTCTGCTAGGGTATTTTTCATTTACTGTTTGATTTAAATTTTTAAGTCTAGCTTACTTATTAATAGAATAGAAAACCAAACTCCTTTTTGTTACCAAGAACAATCATTCCACTTTTAACTGAGATCAATTCGAGAGGATTCCGAGAATCATATTTTGAACCCATAACAAAAACATCAATGTATTAATGAGCTTGTCAGAAATCAGTGCACCATCTCCAATCATCATGCCAATGTTCAGTTTCTACTTCAACTCAAACCGGAATGGCAAAGGTTTGTGACTTTGGTCAAACAAAGGGAGGATATCAAGACTATATCTTACCATAAACTTTATGACATATTGAAACAACATCAGAATGAAGTGAATGAACTTAGGGCTGAAAAGGCAGAACGATCTGCGAACTCTATTGCTTTTGTGGCTGCTACTTCAACAAAACCCGTTCCCCGTCAACAACCACCTATTCATTACTCAAAGTCATCTAGCTCATCCACCAAACCTCCAGCTACTGCTAAACACAAAGCAAAAGCAATTGTCTCCACTCCACCTCCAAAATATGACACCGAGTCAGATGGAGACAGTGATGATGAACAAACTTCAAGGGACAAGAAGATTGAAGAACTCATGTCTTTACTCACCATAACTTATAAGAAGATCTACAAACCTACCAACAACAACCTCAGATCATCATCCAATGCAAGATATAAGGAAGTTTATCATGCACCTAGGTATGATCGTGATGCTAGGTATGATAATCAGAGGATGCCCAATCAATTTGGGGCTAGAGACACCGTAGGCACTCCGGTTGTGCAAAAGACTGGGATTCAATGCTTCAACTGCAAGGGATTTGGGCACATGGCTAGGGAATGCAAGAAGCCAAAACGGGTTAAGGACTCAGGGTATCATAAGGAAAAGATGCTGTTGTGTAAGAAAGAAGAAGCAGGAATTCCACTCGCAGCAGATGAAGTTGACTGGCGTGATGACACTGATGATGAAGCCGATGATCAAGAGTTGGAGGCACATTATGTGTACATGGCAAAGATTCAAGAAGTGATCCCAGAGACTGATGATACTTCTGGACCCATCTATGATTCTGAGCCACTTGAAAAGGTACCATCACATGATAACTATAATGTGTTTGCTAATGAACGACGGCATCCTGAGCAACCCGAAAGCATCAATGACACATTGTAATGGACACGGAGGATAGCAATATCTCTACGGATTCACAGCATATGTGTAATGATGACGGAAAAGCTGTTCAGGATACTGACTCGGATGAGGACCGTGATTTGCTTGCGTCTATTATTAATTCTTTAAAACGTGAAATTGATGAAAACAAAGAAGCTAATAAACGTTTGAAGCAAGCAAACACATCCTTAGCCGAGGAGATAGACATGCTTAAAGAGTGTGATTATGTAAAAGAAGTTGATCGACGGGTTGCAATAGCTAATGGTTTGGTATATGAACGTAAGGTGCTCAACGAACAATATTGTTCTGAAGTAACACACGAAATTCATATGTCAAAACAGAAGATATCGGAACTTGAAGAACAACTGCTGCTACATAAACTCCAAATTACTGAATTAGAGTCGGTTAACAAAGAACAAACTGAGCTTTATAAAACTCGTGAAGAAAAGGATATTGAAAAAATTCTTGCTTTGGAAAAGAGAATCGACACGTTAAACAACATTGTTTACAAAACGGGTCAGTCTATTCAAACTATGAATATGCTCAATAGAAATATGAAAACGAGTTTTGTCAAGCCTGAATATCTCAAGAAAGTTCAAAGTACCAAGCCTGCTCTTTATGATATCGGTTGCTATGTTGATAATCTTGCTCTTATGCTTTCCCCTGACTGCGACGAAATCATTCGTCAACAAGAAGAAAGTCGATCAAACTTAAGTGATTTAATAAACCTTTCTGATTCTAACAATCATATTAAGTTTGTCCCTCAAAAAGAACTTTCAAAAGAACAAAAGATGTATAATAGTGTTCCGCCACCAAGTGATGAACCACAAAAGAAAGTTTCTTTAAAAAGGAGTTTCAAAAAGCAATCAATTTTGTTAGAAAAGCGAATTTTGGATGAAAAACGTAAATGGGATGAGAAAAGCAAAAGTGTTCAGCAATTTGAGTTTATAAAACAAGGGGTTTTAAATTTGTACAAAGGTGTCGTCGACTATGAAAAAGTTTCTAGGGATACCATTTGGAATATTAAACCTAACCCACAAGTAGAAGTCGTCATTCAACAATGTATTGTTCCAACCATTGATGATCTTTCAAAAAATGTGGAAATGTTTTATACAGCTCTCACTGAGGAAATGTTAACGGATTTAAGTTATGTTAAATCTCTTGAAGATGAAGTTGATTTTCTTCAAACTAAATTAAAGACACAAGAACACCAACTTTCTAACGAAATTGATCGACTTTCTAAGGAATACTTTTATGCGGACCATATGAATGCTATACTTGGTGTGTATACCGATCTGGATCAATATTGTCATGTAGCATGTCTTGTGTCAGAATCGGACGCGAAATGTCGCAATCTTGAAGTAGAGCTTTCGAAACAAATTCAATCATATAACAAACTTTCGAAAAGTTTTTCTCAACTTTAGAAACACTCCATTTCTCTTGAACTTGCTTACAAAAAGGTGAAAAATCTCATAATCATAAAAAGTGTCAAGAAATGTCAGCTTCTTCGTTTCGTCTACTAAATGAAAAAGATTTCGAAATAAATGATTTGAAAGCTCAGCTAAAAGAAAGGGACATTGCCATAAGTGAGTTACAGAAACTCATTGAGAAAATGAAAGGAAAGTCTGTTTTGGGTAAACCATCCGCTGTTCGTCAACCGAATGCGGTTACATGCCCTAAATCATCTATTCTGAGACAATCCCCACAGACTTTGCCTAAGATAGGAAATGATAAGAGCACTAATGTGATAGCACCTGGAATGTACAAGATGAACACTAGGTCCACTCAAACTGGAACAACGCAGTTACCTCAGAATACTAGGAAAACTAATCAACGTGTGTCTTCTTCTACAGGAGTAATCCCCACTACTAGCGTTAGCGGACCACAGCTTAAGAGCAATAGAATTGAAGAAAGAGTCATGCCTAACAATAGTCAAGGGAAGAAGAAGGAAGTAGAAGATCACCGTAGGAATTTTATGTTTTCTAAGAATAAAACGTCTGTAACTGCTTGTAATGACAGTTTAAATGCTAAGACCTCGAATGTTGAAGTTGTTTGTGTTGAATGTGGAAAATGTGTTCGTACTTTCAATCATGATGCTTGTGCTCTTAATCATAATGGCGTGAATACTAGAACTAGGAAGCCTATTCCTGTGCCCACTAGTACTAGAGAACCCACAAGAACTTTGAACCAATCCACTGATCAACCACTTAAGAAACTAAGTGCGTTAGACTCCACTACTCTGCGTAAAGAAAACAGATTAAAGAAGCTATATGAGAACATGATTAGGACATGTACACGGGGGTATTCGAGATTTACACCACCCGGATACAAATGGGTACCTAAGTTAACCACTTTAGTGATTGGGTCTAGGAATATCAGCTTGCCTGTAGACTTTGCATCTAGGCCCACTACTATTTTGGAACCCGTTTCTATCAAGGGCTCCCATTTGTCAAATGCTACATTGTCTTCTAATTCTTCTGCAGCTCGTCGAACTCATCCTATTCATAATGGACTCCGGGTGCACAAAGCACATGACGGGCAATCTCAAGCTTCTCATTAACTTTGTGGAGAAGTTTCTGGGTACGGTACGGTTTGGAAATGATAAATTTGCACCGATACTCGGATATGGAGACTTGGTTCAAGGGAATATCACTATAAAACGGGTTTATTACGTCGAGGGACTGAATCACAATTTATTCTCGGTTGGTCAATTTTGTGATGCGGATTTGGAAGTGGCTTTTCGGAAATCTACTTGCTATGTTAGAGACTACGATGGGAATGACCTTCTTACAGGTTCTCGTGGTTCTGATCTCTACACAGTAACTCTTCAAGACACATCTTCAACAAATCCGATTTGCTTAATGGCTAAAGCCTCATCATCTCAAGCATGGTTATGGCATCAACGATTGTCACATCTCAACTTTGACACCATCAACTTGCTTTCGAAGAATGATATTGTGACCGGTCTTCCTAAGTTGAAATTCGTCAAAGACCATCTTTGTTCTTCTTATGAGTTGGGGAAAGCAAAACGGAAGTCTTTCAAAACAAAGACTACCCCAAGCTCAAAAGGACGATTGGAACTTCTACACATGGATTTATGTGGTCCCATGCGTGTAGAGAGTATTAACGGGAAAAAGTATATTCTCGTGATTGTTGATGATTACTCTAGATACACATGGACTTTCTTCTTTAAGGTCCAAAGATGAAACACCAGAGGTTCTCAAAAACTTTCTCAAGATGATACAACACAATCTTCAAGCTCAAGTCTTAACCGTAAGAACGGATAGGGGTACTGAATTTATGAACAAGAACTTGCAATCTTACTTTCAAGAAGAAGGCATCGAACATCAAACGTCTATTGCTCGAACTCCTGAACAAAACGGCGTTGTCGAAAGACGGAACCGTACTTTGGTTGAGGCTGCTCGAACAATGCTTTCTGCTTCAAAATTACCGCTATTCTTCTGGGCTGAAGCAATTGCAACTGCCTGTTATACTCAGAATCGTTCTCTCGTTATCCCTAGACATGAAAAGACACTTACCACATCATCAATGACAGGAAACCTACTGTCAAATTCTTTCACGTATTTGGATCTTTATGCTACATTCTTAAAGACGGTGAGAATCTCGACAAGATGAAAGAAAAAGGTGATGCATGTATTTTTGTGGGGTATGCGACATTGTCGAAAGGATATCGGGTCTATAACAAGAGAACAAAGATCATTGTCGAAACAATTCATGTGAACTTTGACGAATTGCCACAAATGGTACTTGATCACAACAGCTCAAGTCCCGCACCTCAATGTCTAGCAATGGCACCTACACACATCAGTGTACGTCCCGTGCAAGAATGTCAAGAAAATACTCCTACAGCAGAATTGACGAATTCGACACATATGAATGAGTTGGTTGATTTATATGATCCAATGTTTGATGAATATTACTATGGAAACAATCAAGTTGTGTCAAAGCCTTCCGCTATCAATACTGCTGATGCACCTGAACAAAATCAACAAGACACAATTGCTTCTACTTCAGCAACCGTTGCTCAAGAGAATATTCCATTGGATACTCAACAAACTCCAGAAACAGTCATACAACCAACATCACCAACCGTCAATGCTGAAGGAGGTAACAACAATCAAGCAGTCGATGCACAACCTGACAATGAAGAATTTATCAATCCGTTCGGTACATCGGTACACGAAGTCGGAGAGTCTTCTACTCAACATGTTGATCTGTCCAACATGCATACATTCTGCCAACCATATCCATCCACTCACCATTGGACACGTGATCATCCATTGGTGCAAGTCATTGGAAATCCTTCACAACCAGTTCGAACACGCAGACAACTCGAAACCGATGGCGACGTGTGTATGTATGCACTCACCGTGAGTTCAACTGTACCTACAAACATCAAACAAGCCATGACTGATCATGCGTGGATTGAATCAATGCAAGACGAAATTCATCAGTTTGAACGCCTAAATGTTTGGGAACTTGTTGACCGACCCTATGGAATGTCAATTTTAGATTTCAAATGGATCTGGAAAAACAAACTGGATGAAGAAAAAACTATCATCAAAAACAAATCTCGTCTTGTGGTTAAGGGGTATCGTCAACAAGAAGGGATAGATTTCGATGAATCATTCGCTCCAGTTGCTCGTTTAGAAGCTGTCAGGATATTCCTTGCTTATGCTGCACATAAGGGCTTCACGGTTTTTCTGATGGACGTCAAAACAGCTTTTCTCAACGGTCATTTGAAGGAAGAAGTGTATGTGAATCAGCCGGAAGGATTCGTCGATCCTCATCATCCTGACAAAGTCTATCGTCTCAAGAAGGCTGTATATGGACTTAAACAAGCTCCAAGGGCATGGTACGCAGAACTTTCAAACTTCTTGGTGTCCAAAGGATTCTCCAAAGGTTCTATTGATCCTACTCTGTTTACTAATAAATATGGGGATGACATAATGCTGGTGCAAGTTTATGTTGATGACATTATTTTTGGTTCTACGAACCCAAAACTTTCAAAACGTTTTGAAAAATTAATGCACAGCAGATTTGAAATGTCAATGATGGGGAGCTAAAATTCTTTTTAGGCCTCCAGATTCATCAATCCCCACGTGGTATCTTCATTAACCAAGCTAAGTATGCTCAAGAGATACTTAAAAAGCATGGTATGACCTCATGTGCTCGCGTTGGTACACCATTGTCGACCACATCCCTAGACGCTGACTTGAAGTCATATCCCGTAGATCAAACGCGATATCGCAGTATGATCGGGTCACTTATGTACCTTACAGCCAGCAGGCCTGATATTCATCATGCCACATGCTATTGTACACGATATCAAGCCAGACCTACTCAAAAGCACCTCAAAGAGGTTAAACGGATCTTTCGGTACCTTAAGAATACCATTCACATGGGACTCTGGTATCCGAGGGAAACCGGTTTTCATCTAACGGCTTTTTCAGATTCTGATCACGCAGGTTGTCTTGATAGTCGTAAAAGCACTTCTGGTAGCATACAATTTCTAGGGGAAGACAAGCTTGTCAGCTGGTCGTCAAAGAAGCAGGATTGCACTTCACTCTCATCAGCTGAAGCAGAATATGTGGCTCTATCCGCGTGTTGTGCTCAAGTCCTCTGGATGAGAACTCAACTCACGGATTATGGCTTCCACTTTGATAAAATACCTATGTATTGTGACTCAAAGTCGGCCATAGCCATATCTTGCAACCCGGTTCAGCACTCTCGCACCAAGCACATCGATGTCATATATCACTTCATCAAGGAACAAGTGGAACGCGGCATCGTGGAATTATACTTTGTCAGAACTGAGTACCGGCTGGCAGACTTGTTTACAAAAGCTCTATCGAAAGATAGGTTTGCGTATCTCGTTGGCCGTCTTGGTATGAAGTATATGACTCCCGAAGACTTGGAGGTTTTGGCAAATGAAGCTGCTTGATTTTTCTCTCATAATGACTTCTAGGCGCATCACAACTTAGAACTCGGACCTCAACTAAGGAAAGTTTATCTCGGACGATAACTTATCCTTCTCAACGAGAAATTCATATTTCTCGGTCATGAGCTTCTCATAAAAACATTCAAAGTTTTTAAGTTCATGAAAAACGATTTCTAAGTAAATGTCAGCTTAGAACTCGAACTTCAACTTAAGGAAAGTTTATCACGGATGATAACTTATCCTTCACAACGGGAAATTTATTTTTCTCGGTCATGAGCTTGTCACAAAATAATCAAAGTTTTGAGCTCATGAAAAACGGACCCGAAAGGGGAGTGTACGTTTCAGTGCGCTTTCCCTAATCAATAGAAGAGAAGTCTTCTATCCTGATTATTTTAAAACCGTCGAACACAATTTTTCAAGAATTTCTCAAAAGGTTTCTCTCCCGTCGATTTTTCGGAAAATGTCATATTTTTAATCAATTGGTATCTCTAATATTATATTTTTATATTAGAGATAGGGGGAGAAAATGTGATTAAAATGTAATATATCGCAACATGTGATCTTAAAGACTCAAGTGCAACTCTTTCCTTCACATGCCAAACTATTTTGTATATCGATGCATGTGTGTAGGGGGAGCTTTTCGGAAATGTAAAACTTTCAAGTGTTAAAAGTTTTGATTTTTATCAAGCACTTTGAATGGTTTTCAATGGTTTTATGGTTACGATCTTTACCCAAAACAACCTACTATCCACGACGGAACGACGGAGTCAAAAGGTGGTTTAGGATAGGAAACTAAGTCCTATGATCCAACCAGAACCGGAGGGATCTACCCAAGGACATTCCATAGCTAGAAATAGTTGTCCTTAGGAAAGATGGAGTGGAATGAAGCTGAATGCGGACCAAGTACTTAAGTTAGCACTGGAACAATCACAACAAGGTGCTAATGATGACGTATTGGTAAGCATTAAAGGAGTTGAATATTCTATGCAACTTAGGCAGAAACCGGGTCAATACATCTATTGAAGACAAGTCATCATGGACCCAGTGATGCAATGCACAACCCTTCCCAGCCATTCGAGTTTCTCTCAAAAGAAACTTGTCTCATTGTCACGGAGATCAACACGTATCTATTGACTTTCTCACTCCGAGTCAGTTAATATTGAAAAGGTGACAGTCTGCTCCAGCCTCCGATTACCAAAGTGCACTTATTGAGTCTAGAGCCAAACATGATCAATTTATCATCTCATTAGGACACAATCGAGTCCTACACATTATCCTTGTGATATTGCCAGAACATCTGAGTGATACGATTCACAATGAAGATGGAAATCCTGCTTGAGCCAACATCAAACAAGCTCATGGTAGGTAACTTGTGCGATTCTACACGAATCAAACTTGTGAGAACTGGAAAGAAACTAAGTTTGGATTCTTAATTGATTCAAACTTTATTCCAAGTTTCTTCGTAAAATCCATGTGATCTTGCCAGAACATTCAGAGCGACACTCACTAGTGTTCACAGTGACGAATGGAAATCCTTCCAGTGTCAACATCAAACAGCACTGCGGTAGGTAACTCGCAAGATTCTCTATGAATCAAGCTTGTGACAAACTGGAAAGCAACAATGGTGCGATTCTTTTAGAATCAAACTTGTTCCAGGAAATCTGAATTGACGACTCTAATCAGACGGATAATTTATCCTTATGATTCACTCTTTACGTTCACAGTCTGCTTTGAGACGGTCGAGTAAAGAGGACTGGCTACTACCGCCGGGAAACCCTGTCAAGGAGGTTCTTAATCGAATCAATCTGATCACAGGTACGGTATTTAATATCGTTTAACGGTCTTCACCGACCGGAGGTAAAACGCTACCGAGTTAGGGTGAAATGTTCAAAGCCATTTCATCCGTGTCTATATATGTTGCTGCATATCAAGAAGGTGGCGTAGCTGTGCAACCGATGTCTATTCAGAAGTCACAAGAGCACAAGATGGCGATAATCAAGATACCTAAGAATGTAAGAATGTAATAGGTCATCTTAGTCACAAGGACTACAGATGAAGATCTCAAGCACTCAAAGTCAAATGACAAAGGCTCAAGATAAAGATCACGAAAGCATGAAGGAACAAAGCTGTTACAAACAAGATCAAGATCAAGATACAAGACCAAAGAAGGAAGATCTCCTCTACAAGAATGTATTCACTCAACCATCTTATGCTTTTTAAGCATTTTAAGATGACCGATACATTGGGGGAGATTGTTAGCCCTATATTTTATATAGTCGAACAAGAATGTAATAGGTCATCTTAGTCGTTAAAAGGTCTGGTATTGTAATAGGTTAGTCGGGAAAACCGGGCTTGGACTTTAAGCTAATATTGTCTAAGTTAGGGGCGTAAGCCCAAGACTAAGCCAAGCCCGGCCCAAGTCACAAACCCATGGCCCATGGAAAGCCCATTGGTTCGTGGGTATATAACCCTCTTTCACATGTGAAAGAGGGTGTTGGTTCATTTCATAAAACACACAGTTTTAGTGTAAACCTTCCACTTCTCTCTCTACTTTCTCTTTCTACTTTTCTACTCTTTCTCTCTCTAAGAATCTTGTGTTATGGATTGAATGGGAACAACATTTAATGATTATAGAACCTGAAAGGCTTGAGTATGGAGAAGAGTTGGCTAGAGAAAAGTTGAGAGAATTGAAATTGCAGGTTGACTTTGACATGCCAGAGGTGGTTCAAATGTACAATTCTTGGGAAGAAAGCTGCATGGATAATCCAGACTTGACCATTTCAGATCAAATATGGGGTTTGGAGCTTCTTCTTAGAGTTCAGAAGGATTGTAAGGTAATTTTGAAGCACAAGGCAAGGAATATTCTCTCAGAATTGAAAAGGGATAGAAGGGAGCTCTACTTTATGTTGCTCAGATGTCATGGAGTTGGATGGACACATCAGAAGTTGAAGGCTTTGACATTTGATGAGTTGGAACATAGGGCTTATCCCATTTGGGTAAGAGTGCAGGAAGCAAACACTCTCAGACTTCTTTCAGATGAAAGAAAGGAGCAACTTGCAGAAGAAATGGAAATCAAGAAAGCTATGATGATTCCCAGGCCAATGAAGAAGGGATTTAAATTTGAGTTTCCAAAAGATATGGATCCACTATAACCAAGTGAAGCAGTTATAAGAAAGAGCCTCAAGCTCTCCCCATTAGAAGCTTCAGATATGGTGCAAGTGTTACCATTAGATTCCAGGAATCCAATTGTGAGCTATGAAGAAGATGAATGTGGATTCTGGAAGATTGGCAGATTTGGCAAGGAGGTACACACTTTTACCACTCTCATATCTTTATTTGCAAGTTGTGATAGAGAAGACTTGGTGGACCTTTGGAGGTTGCTGGAGACCAAGTATGAGGCTGAAGCACCAACTTCAGCTAATGGAATAAAACTTTGGACCACATTCAAAAGAATGTGTGGGACAAAAGAGGAAGATCCTGAAATATGGAAGGATCTTGAAGATGACATCAGTGGTCTTCAATGGAGGTTATATTCAGCTGCTGGTGTATACCATTTGAGTTCTACAAAGTTTGCTGAGTATCTACTTGTGGATGCTCAGTATTTCATATCCAAGGCTGTTTTGGAAAAGATGAAGGACACTCAGCTGGAGATAGATTATTCAAGTGACGTGGCAAAGGATTTGATCAGATTTATTCATTACCAATATGAGAAGATTTGTCAGACTCCTCCTAGTTCTTAATGCTTATTCAGAAACTTGATCATAAGAGTGGATATCAAGTTTAGGGGAGGATTGTTGGGAATAAATTAAGGCCAGAATCACTTGAGCACTGACAAGAACAATTCAAGCGTTGACAAGAGCAAAGCAAGCGCTGACAGCTCAAGCGTTGACAAGTTAAAGTCAAGCGTTGACACATTGAAGACAAGCACTGATGGAAGGTATAATCTACACGTTTATTATATTCTAGAATACTTCTAGTATGGATAGAAACGACAATGTATTTTCTATGTTTATCTTTACCTAGAATAGTTGATACGTAGCTTATTGTACAAGGCTTCTTGTATCTATAAAAGAAGGCCTTTAGGTTAATGTTTGATATAAGTTTTACATAAGTTTTCGTTCATAAACATCTTTCATTATAAGTAAGTTCGACATTGATAATCAAAGTGAAAGTTTGTTTATATCTTGTGTGTTCTTGTTTAAGTGTTAAATTCCGCATAACACTTAGATTTACAAAGCATATACAAAGGTTTCTCTACGTGTATTACTTGATCTAATCTCGTATACACAAAGCTAATCGATCTATGTTTGGGATCAACACTCTTGAGATCTTCATTCTCTAATCTAAGTTTCTCACAACTTAAGCAACCTAAATCAACCTCTTTGTTTTTCTCAAGTTTAGCCAATTTCTCCCTAAGTTCATTGATCTCATTTTTAAGCTTAGTTTTGGTTGATTTTAAGGTTTTATTCTTTTCTATGAATTTAAGACTAAGTTTGTGTAAGCTATCATATTTGCCTTCAAATTCAATATCATCTAAAGTGGAACTATCATTGCTATAATATTCGGTTTCGGAATGTACCTCTTTAGAAGTGTGAGCCATAAGACATTTCTCCTCTTTGGGGTTGTCATCATCATCTTCACCGCTATCGCTCCAAGCGCCACTAACGAATGCCGTGTGGTTCTTATCACGAGCGGGCTTTGGACAATCACCAATGAAGTGATTTGGATCACCACATCTAAAGCAATTCCTATCACATTTTTCGTTCTTGACAAACCGATTCTTTGACAATGGTTTCTTGTCATAGTTGGGTTGCCTAACGTGTTGGCCTCGTCTCTTGAAGAACTTCTTGAAATCTCTCACCGCCAATGCATACTCCTCGTCATCGCTTTCCGAGGAACTGTCATGGTCACTTTGTGCCTTCTTGGCTTTAAGTGCAAGAGATTTCCTTTCACTCTTGGTTTTCACTAATTCCGAGTCCTTCAAAATTATCATCTCATGAACCTTCAAGTTTCCTATGAGTTCATCGAGTGATAAAGTTGAGAGATCTTTCGACTCTTCAATCGCCGTGACTTTTGCTCTACACTTTGGATGTAAGGCCCTTAGAAACTTCCTAACATTGTTCTTGCTAGAAAAACCTTCATCAAGTGCTTTTAGACTAGTAATAATGGTGTTAAACCCTGCAAATGCACTATCAATAGTTTCATCTTCTAAGATGACAAATTATTCATATTGTTGGACAAGAAGATCGATTTTGCTTTCTCTGACTTGGCTATTACCTTGGTGGGTTACTAAAAGACTGTTCCAAATATCTTTATCGGTTTCACACATAAAAATTCTTTCATACTCTTTCTTAGGCAAAGCATTATAAATCACCATTTTAGCCTCATTATTTTTTAAAAGTTTATTTTTAGTATCGTCATTAGCTTTGTCAAAAGTGACCAATTCTTTTGTTTTATAAACTTCATTAAATTGAAAGGGTAAAAAATCACCATTGGTAATAACATGCCAAAGATCTAAATCTTTTGATTTCACATAAGTTTCAAATCTATTTTCCAATAAATAAAACTATCGGTTTCAAAAAGTGGTGGTCTTTGCATAGATTGCCCTTCTAGGTACTTGTTGGAATCCATAGATCGATTCAAGTTTTAAAATACAATATACTTTAAAAATTCTTGAGCAACCCTCTCTTATACCAATTGTAGAAACTAGAAGGGGGGGTTGAATAGTTTCTTATATTTAATTGTTAAAATGTGGTTTCCAAAAAGCCTTTTTCAAAAACTTAGGCTTGAGGAAATATGTGAAATCTTCTTATGCACAATATGAACAATGATAGTGTAACTAATACTAACAAAAATATATCCACAAAGAATAAAGAATGATAGTGTAACTAATCTAGTACTAACACATGTATATGCATAAAGAATAAAGAATGTAAAGAGTTAAGGGTAAAGAAAGATCAAACCGAACACCAAGGATTTATAGTGGTTCGGAAACGAAGCTCACTCCTCGTTCCTACTCCACTCCTCGAGTACTCCTTACTCGAGAGTTCACTACACAACAAGCTCCTTATGGTGGAGAAAACCGTACACGTCGCTTAACCAATTTCCGACTCTAAGCTAAAAGTCGAGCCTTAATCGTAGCTAGGACCAATCTACACAACTATACTTAGTACATACACAACTTCCAAATAGACACAACTACTTGGATCTTCACAACTATGACACAACTACAAGTGTATAAAATTAGATCTTCAATGGATCTTTGGTGGTGGACTCAACACTTCACTAGGATAGTGTTCTTCTCTTTGCACTTGGAGAGGAAGCGATGGAAGAACAAGATTCACTTCTTAAACAAGTAATAAACAAACAAATGATCAAAGATTTGAGTGATTAAAGAAGGGGTTTGAATCTGGAAATAAATGTGCAAAAGAGGTGAGGTGAAAAGCTGAGAATGGTCCACTATTTATAGGACAAAGGAGCCAACGGATATATCTGCCCGCGGTACCTTATCTTAGCCCGCGGTACCTTATCGATAAGGTACCGCCGGACTAGACTCTGCTCCTTTTTGTCCTTTAGTGGTGGAGGTCTTATCTGGGTATAAAAAATATCCTGAAAGGATATTCTTAACAAAATAAGAATATGCCATTTTCAAATTTCAAATAATTAATTTAATAAAACATTTTCTTAAAAATAAAGTTTAATAAAAACTTGTCACATTTAATAAAGAGTGAGTTATAAGAAAAGATTAAATCACTTGATCACTTGATTAAGGTTAGTACTTGTTTATTCATACCTTAAGTGAAAATGGGTAAAATGAAAAATACTTGAACTCAAGAATTCGTTTTTCGTTGTTTTCGTAAATGCTTGTTTTACATATTGTCGTAATCAAAACTAAGCGAGACCGAAAAATGCAAGTAACGTTTTTAGTCATTATTGCATTAACATCATAGTTTGTCCCCCTTGGCTTACTTACACACGGCAACAAAGATGGAAGAAAGAAAGAGCATGTGTTTTGCTATTTGAGGTATACAACCATGCATATCTTACACAATCCAACAAGGATACTTCCTAAGATCCTAAGTACTATTGTGGGATACACCAAATCTTGCCAAATCCTTATTATATCCAAAACTTCACTTCTCACTTTTCAAAACACACAACATAAACTATGTCTTTTCTACTATGAATGCTAATCATTCTCTCTAAGAACACACGGCTACAAACTTTCCTCCATAACCAAGATCTTCAAGCTCATTAACTATGTCTTTTCTACTATGAATGCTAATCATTCTCAACTCCTACAAGTATCTTGATCTTCAAAACAAGAAAAGAAGCCCTAGCTACATCCTTGCAGCCTACGGCTATCTTTTTTGTTACAAGAATCTCCATTATTGAAACCAAGTTCTCATCCCTACTCATCCTCCTATTCATTCCTTGATCCATCTAAACAAGTAAGTAACTTAAAACCTATCTTTCAATATACTTATTTTTCATACATATAAACATACACATGATTATTACTAGTAAAACTTAATCTTAAAACAAAAACATAAAACCCTAAACCTAAATGAGTCATGGCTTAAAATGATTTGTGTGTTAAGATGATGTAAAATCTTGATAACCATGATGAACATAACCTTATGTACTTGTTGAACTAGTAAAACTATGAAAAACATAACCATGCATATATTGGACGTGGGGTTTTAAACCCTATGGTTCAATATTGGTTAATCTTGTAATATTTAAACAAGCCTGGAAACATTAGATATATATTACTAGTTGCCTTAAAATGATAAGCTCACTATTTTTGCCTTATAGGATTTAGTTTTTAAGCCCACTATAATAAGCTTTCCTAAATAAACTTCATTGTTACCAAATAATGTTTTCATAAAACTTTTGGTGTCAAAATTGTAACTTTATAAAGTTTCGGGTTAAAAACATAGATCTATAAATATTTTGGACTAAAATAATAGATCTATGAAGTTTTGGGTTAAAATGGTAAGTCCAAAATCTTTTGGATTAAAAATAGTAAAAATAATACTTTTGGGTTAATATTGTAATTTGTTTATGATTAGGGATCTAAATGAACTTGTATAGAAACTGACTTTCCAAAAATATAAACATAAGGGTTACTTTTGTAAAATGACGAGAGTTGAGGGTAGTGTTTTGACACTATCCGAAAATCCAAATTTAACAACAAGGACTTAAATGAGATTACTAACATGTTAGGGTAACTTGTGGAACTTAGTAAGGACCTAGGGATCCCTTTTGCCCATTGCTGAAACTTAATAGTAGCCCTAGGGACATATTTTTCCAACCTAGTAAACTTTTATAAACCCTACATAAACCCTAGGGGTTGTTTTGGCTTAAGCCGAAAGTTAATGGAGCCCTAGGGGCATTTTTGTAACTTGTTGTAAACCTAAAATGAGGCGAATAATAGGAGGACTAAAATTGACATTTTGTGAAACTTTTACAAACCCTAGTTACACGTGTAACTAGGGAGGGACGGATGATGTAAATACTTGAAATGTTTAGGAACCCTAGGGGTATAAAGGTAAATAACTGCGGGTAATTATACAAGTAGAGGGACTAAAATGTAATTTATACAAAGTATAACAAACCCTAAATTTACTATATATTTATACCCGATATTTAAAACGTAAAACTTAAATAAACATAACATTCGTTATTTTTCCAAACTAATAATTTAATAGTTATAAACACTACGAGAACGGGGAATTTAATTAAAATGTTATACGTTTTGTAAACCCTATTTATATATAAGATATAAATTAAAAATGATTAACTTATAAAAATAAATATATTAATTATATTTATTTTCTATTACTTTAAATATATATAAAACTTCCTTTTATAATTATTAAATTGTTTTATAAACAGTACAAGTACAATAATATTAATTAAACAAATTAATTTATTTAATAATATTATTTATTTTATACTTAAAATAAATACTACTATAACTAGTACAACGATGAACTAAAATACAAATATCGTAATAAAAGGCTTAAAACCAGTATAAGCATGCACAGACTTGTTCTGAAACTTTTATGCATTATGTTATGCATTTACTGAGACCTTATAATTATTTAGGTCGTTGACTGTATTGTGAGCATCATATCAGATTTACTTGTGACTATTTGTTGTACTACTGAGGTGAGTTCATGACCCCACTTTATATATTGACAAACTTTTATACCTTTTAATGGGGAAGAAAACATTCAACATATTTTATTTTATGGACATAAATTGAACTGTGAAACCTTTGATTAAATTTGCCTATTGTAGATGAACCCGCATGACCCGTGCATCTGAAACTGTTAGAATTATTGAATTACCTGAATGTTATAAATAGATCTATTTGGGATTGACCATCCCCATCTGGGTGAATGATGCTCACTGTGCCTAGGCCAGGACAACAGATGTTTCACATGTCAGCACTTATTATTTTTGGGTTCCTTTTTATAAGGCGAAGGGTCCTTATTTGTTAAGGACTTAACTGTCAAGTCTCAGTTTCAGGAAATATGGGAATTTAATTACTTTTAAGTATTGATGATTTATGCATTACTACTTCAGTGAATGTTTATTGTCCAAACTTATTTTATTAAACTTGTGAATTCAACAACTTTATGTTGACTCTCTAAGCATGTTTTATCAGGAAACTGAAGCGGGTATTGGTGTACATGGAGTCAAGCATCATGGTAGGCTTCATTTATAGAGCTCATCTGGGGTTTTATAAACTAGGGAATAATTCAAACTGTTGAATAATGTTTAAGAAAATTTTAATAACATTTGCACCTTTATCCATGTAATAAATGTAATGATAATCTATTATCTACTGCTCTATACGCTATCTGCTGTTGATCCACCTACGTGACATCCAAATATTATTTCCGCTGCATTTGACTCAATTTGGGGGTGTCACAGCTGATTTGTTAACCAAGGCATTTGATGCAAAGAGATTTGAATTCTTGGTGACACACATTGGTATGCTCAACCAATAACCTGCTGCATATGTTGAGGGGAGGCAATAGTTGTACATATTTTTTTATTTTTTATTGTATAGTCTATGTTTTGTGTTTTTGATGTAATTGCAGGTTAATAGAAAAAGATAAAAGATGTTACATTGATAGTGGAAAGCATGAACTGGTCAAAATTGTGAGGTACCGTTATAACTCCAAGTACCGCTAGCACAAATTCAAGTACCACCTATGTTCCATGTACCGCTACATGTCCGTTGTACCGTTAAGGGTCTCTTTTGTAAATTTGGTGGTTTCTTCGCGCTTGGGTTTGTTATATACTTAAATACTTACTCCCATTATACAATTGATTCACCTAATCTTTTATTTTTATCTCTTGATTCTATAACCTTCTCTTTAATTTTTCGATCATCAAAAATACTAATGGCTGCTTTACAAGTGATCTCTAAGAATAATTTGGTTGCGAATCTTGCTACGAATGATGACTCTCTTGGTTTCCATGAGATTCTTGGTTTCCTATCTCAAAGTCATATTTGATTTGCACTCACTGTAAGTCCAGTTGTCTCTATTTCCATTGTTGAACAATTTTGGAATACTGCTGTGTTAGGTACTCGGTTTAATGAACCTTGGATTAAGGCTAGGGTGAATCATAGAAATATATATCTAACTGAGGTACTGCTAAGAGCAAGTTTTATATTAAATGATGAAAATGGACTTAGTATGCTTAATAATACAGAGATTCATGATGGCCTTGCAGCCATGGGCTATGGAGGTGGTAGGGAAAGTCTTACTTTCTTTAAAGCTTTATTTTCACCTCAATGGAAATTGCTTTTTCATGCTATTATTCACTGTTTAAGCTCTAAAAGTACATATTTTGATCAAATTCCTGCTGCATTGGCATCAACTGGCATTTGTCTTCCAAATAACAGAGTTTTTAATTTTTCAAGATTAATTTTTGAAGGCATGACTAGGAATTTGGAAGGGACTAAAAAGTTTTAGATGTATTCTAGATTCATTCAGACTTTAGTTAGTGACCAAATACCTAACCTACCAGAGTTAACTGATACATGGGATGTTCCTACATTCACAAAGAGAACTTTCTCTTTCTTGACCAAACAAGGCCATGCCTTTACAAGAACAGTTACACCATTGTTTGCTCATATGTTAGCCCAACCTGCCAATCAAAAAGGCGAGGAACCTTGCAATGCGAGTGCTTCTCAGCAAACTCCTTCTCACCAGAGTTCCCATTCCCTAGAAGATTCACAATCTTCTTCTCACAATGTTGGTGCTCCACCAAACAATGATGAGATGATCCACACACCTGCTGCTTCAATTGCTTGTAAAACCCGCATGCTTTTACCATGAATAGTACCCTTATGATAGTACGTACATGATTAGAACTTCCCTTTTATAACATGTTTACGTTTCACGTACAAGAATTACAAGTATTACGTACGTGTTATAACACGATAAGTATTTATTATGTATTAACTCACGATAATTATTTCAACAATAATTATAATCACAAACATACGAATATGAAATCCTGAACGTAAATTAATCACGAGCTTAATATTACGTATGTAGGTATATTTATTCCGATCACGAATAAATATATTAAGTCACGAACGATAACTAATTAAATCATGTAAAACACGAGCACGAGAACACAATTATAATTTAGACATGGAAAATGTTCGAGTTACCCTTATGTGGGCCCCATACCCGCGGACACTACAAGACAAAAGGGACCATCCCATTAAAATTTTACTAAACAAGATTTTAGGAATATTTTCATAATAAAACCAAAATTTAAGAAAAACAAGAAACCCTAAAATCTTCTTTCTCCTTGTTCTTTTGGCCACCGGGTTTAGCATCACCAAAGGGGTGTTTCAGTTGATTTTTAGTGTTCGATTTATTGCAAGGATCGTTGTGTGTTCATCATTCTTTGATTCACGTGATAAACCCTAACCTCTTTTCTTTTATGTTTTGATTTATTAATCACATAAAATCATGAATGTTTTTAATAACTAATTAAAAACAAGTATATTAATCTTGGGGTTAAATTAATTAAGTGTTAAGGGGTGTTTGTTTGTTGGCCGACGCCTAAACCGAGCCCCAAGGGGGTCTTGGCTTGGCTTACTTCGCACCACCGAGACCTTATGGTCTCGGTTTAGTGGTGGTGGTGTCACGGCATCAAGGAAAAGGGAGACCCCGACCTCGGTCGTGGCATGGTGGTGTATTTGGGACCGGTTCATGGGTTCAAACACGGGTCCGGTTCACACATGCTTAGATTTAAAACACGGTCCGGTTCATGAGTTATTTTTACAAGGTTTAATATTTTTACAAGTTATATTTTTACAAGACTTAAATTGAATTAATTAAAAACATGAACATGATTAATATAATTTACAAGACTTAGGTTATTAATTTTATTATTAATACATGAATTTTAACCTAAGTGTTTTTCCATTTAATTAGACTATATAATTAATTAATTATTAAAATCATGACCTATAATTAATTAAGTTACTTGATTTAGGTTATATTATTAATAGATAATAATACATGTTTTAACCTAAGTATTTATTTTTACCTTTATTTAATTAAATCATGTTATATTTAATTAAATACTTTAATTGATAGTTTATTTAATCCACATGAAATAATTAATAAACTATACTATATAATTACATGACTTAGTATATTAAGGAGTAAACACTTAAGGTTATATAATTAGCTTCATTATCCAACTTATATCAAATTATGGAAACTTTCTATTTTTAGAAACTTATTTTATTAAGGCAGCTAATCTATTTATGAAAAATTTCTATTTTTAGAAACTTATCTATTTTAAGCAGTAAATCTATTTTTGGAAACTTTCTATTTTTGGATACTTTCTATTTTTGGGAACTTTCTATTTTTGGTAACTTTCTATTTTTGGAAACTTTCTATTTTAGGAAACCTACTATTTTTAGAAAGTTACTTATTATTACACAACAAGTATAATAATACATGAAATACAAGTAATACTTAATCAGAATAGACAAAATACATGATAAACGCAGTATAAAGCTTAAATCAGTAAAACATGACATGAACATATAAAACAAGCTAAGACATGTTATAAAACAAGTTATGTGCTCAGTAATCAGATACTTATACACGTATGTACTTATGTAGCATTATTGATATCGAAGTAGGACTCTCTTCCGTTCGTCTTCTTCGTTTACTGGACACAAGGTACGGATTCTCCGTCCTTTCAGTATGGACATTCTTACTTATTAGGATTTCCCGTATGCAGCCAATTGTTTTCCCCAGTATATGTTTTATATGTTTTTGAATTTCTTATGTTTAATTAGAATACCTAAAGCCATATACATGCATGACCAGTTTCACCTAGTTATGGAGGTACCATAACCATAACACTGGAGGCACCAGTGTTATGACTTCACCACGGCGGAGTGATAGCTCGTGGCGTCCCTTTCAGCTTTTGGCCATATTATTATTATCAAGTGGGGCGTATGGGTGCATCCTATTTTACATGTTTTCAGCAGATTACTCTGTGTGAATGTTGTGTGTGCCTTGCATCCTTCATAAGGAGTTGATCCCTCCTACCCAAAACTAGTATATTAAATTAGAGGCAGCCCCTCTAATTTTCATGAAGAGGTCACCCCTCCAAGTATTCATGCACGTTGATATTCCATGACCTATATTGGCTAATGGTAAATATGTTAAACAGTTTTTACAAGATAAACATAAGGCTTTTCAAACTATAAAACCAGTTTTACTGAGATATAATCAGGTTATTCAGGACTTAGTCTTTTCCGATGCTTCATGTTTATATGCTTATATTATTCATGCTATACTTGTATATCCGTGCACTGAGCGTGTTGCTCAGCCGTTTTCCTTTTCATGTTCCAAAAACGGCAGGTACTCAGGGACGCTCATAGACTTTAAGCGTACGTGCATATGGATTGGAATCTTCCTAGCCTTCTTTACTTTATGCATTTCTATATACTTTGATACTCATTTCCATGGACATTGTTTAGTCCATTCATTTACAGTACTTATGTTTGTGTGTGATGTGTTCTACTTTTGGGGTACCGATGTTTGATTCCGGTATTTCCTTTATGGTCATGTAATGTTTAGACATTTATCCCTGAATGCTTTGATTACACGCCATAATCATGTGTGACATTCCATTTATCAAAATGGGGTGTTACAATTATGGTATCAGAGCCCAAGGCTTCGACTTGTAGGCTCTCAAAACATGACCTGTGATTAGTGGTAGTCACTATGGTCTTCCTAGAAATGACAGTCGGTTTTCATGCATTCATCATTTTCATGCATACATATATATGTCATTTTCGCAGGTTTATGACTAAATAATGGTTGGTACAGGACTGGCCCTATTTAGTCGCATGTGTTTTGTCGAAACTTTTAATTTTGGAACCGACCCATAGGCGTACCCTCGCCATGTCTTTTGTTTTGAGTGAACTGACCATAGGTGTTAACTCTCGTGCATACAAAAATTTTCATAAAACTGCATCATGCATTCATGTACTAGTTTTCCTGCATAAAATTTTTTTTCTCATGATTTATTGGGATACATTTTTTTCATGTATATAGTTTATGTTTGAATCAGTTTAATCATGTATTTTATGTTATACTGTCAGATGGTTCTCACACGCGAGCAGGAACAACTCGATGCAGCAATCCAAGTTGCAATGCAAGCTATGCTTCCTCAACTGAGGAACGAAATCAGCGTTGAGGTTCAGGCTGCCAACAGTCAGCAACATCACCCAGTACCTCCTCCTCCTATAGCAACATTGGCCACATGGTTGGAGAGATTCAATAAGCTCCGTCCTCGAGATTTCGAGAGAACAGATAGCCCTAGTAAAGCTGAAAGATGGTTGGCTCACATTGAGAAGATCTTCGATGCTATGGGCTGTGACCCCGTTTTCAAGTCGAGGTTGGCATGCTACCGGTTCGAAGGTGATGTTTTAGCATGGTGGATAGCACCAAAGCAGTCTGAGGGAGGTGATGATTGGGTGGCTGGTTTGACATGGGCTCAGTTCAGGGATATAGTGATGGAGTAGTTCTTTCCCAAGGCTGAACAAGACAAGCTGAAGAGAGAGTGCCATGGGATCCGACAGAGAGCTGGGGAGAATAGCAATGTGTTCATGTGGCGTTTTCTTCGCTTAGCTGGTTTCCTTGGTGCAGCAGTAGGTACTCCTGAAGAGCAAGCACACCACTTCAGGTGGGCTCTTCGTACATCGGTCGCAAACAACTTGGTGTGTGCTACGTTCAACACGGTAGCACAAGTGGCTGATGCAACACGTAAGCTGGAGATGCTGCAGGAGAGAGATGAGTTCGGGGAAGCAGAAAGACCCGATAAGAGGTAAAAATTCATATCCAAGCGGTGGTCAATCCGTATTCTTCCAGTATATGTCAATATTTCATCTCTTTAAATTGTATCTTCCAAGCAGAAGACTGGGGACCGGTCTCAGCCGGCTACTCAGCAACAGCCTAATCAGCCCAAGGGAAACGGTCAGACTCATGACCGTTCTGCTACGGATAAGCGTGTCGGTAATGATAATTACCGTAACAACGCTAGACACTCCAACAGCAGCAGGTCCTTATACTTACGCATTTTCTTATGATTACATGTAATGACTCTTAATTCTGACACATGAACAAATCTTCTACCAAGAAACATGGTAACGGTAGGGACCAGAACCAGAGAGGTTCACAGCCTAACCGTCCAGCTATCACTGGTATTAAATCTTATGATTATCCTCATTGTCCTTTGTACCCTATTTTCATGTCTCATGTATAGTGTTTTTTATAAGGTTCTCAGCCAGTCAAGACACCTGCTGGAGGATATACTCATCCTCTTTGCTCTACTTGCCACCGTAGGCACCCAAGGCCATGTCGTCGTGACAGTGATGCGTGCTTCAAGTGTGGTCTTCTTGGCCATCGCATGAAGGATTACCGCAAGCGCGAGATGGAGGGTACATCGAGACATGCTGATACCAAGCCGCCTCCTACTACTGGGCGCGTTTACAGGACATCTCGCGATCAGGCAAAAAGGTCTACAGGTACCATCACTGGAATCTTGTATATTTATGGTCAAGCTGCATGTGTTCTGTTTGATACGGGTTCTACTCACTCGGTCATTTCTACTGCTTATGGTAAGAATGTTAGGATACTCCCCATGCCACTAGAGAATATAATGAGTATTTCCACGCCTTTGAGAGACTCTGTACGCATAACCCATGTGTACAAGAGCCTTTCTTTAGAGTTTGACGAAAAGGTTCGTCCTGTTGACGCACTTACACTGGACATGAGTGATTTTGACATGATTTTGGGCATGGATTGGCTATCTAAGCATCATGCTACCATAGACTGCCATTCATATCTAGTCATATTCGGTGATGTTAATGCGCCAGAGTACATTCACAACGGGTTTGTACCCGACAGGTCTGTACAAATTATATCAACTCTTCAAGCACGTGCACTACTTTCACATGGTTGGGAGGGTTATCTAGATACTATTCATGACATGGATGCTGAATCCCCATCAATTCAAGATCAGCCGATAGTGTCAGAATTTCTAGATGTATTTCCAGAAGAACTTTCGGGTATACCACCTGCACGTGAAGTAGTATTTAATATCGAGCTCATCCCAGGAGCTGAGTCGATTTCCAAGGCTCTTTATCGCATGTCTCCTATAGAGTTCAAGGAGCTGAAGGATCAATTGCAAGAACTTCTCGAACGAGGTTTTTTTGGACCGAGTGCATCTCCATCGGGCGCACCGGTCTTATTTGTTAAGAAGAAGGACGACAGTATGCGTCTTTGCATAGACTATCGCGAGCTCAACAAGTTCTCTTTCGTTGTTACAGCCCCTCTCTAATCTCATCTCCTTCGTCACGGAAGTTTAAGGATAACTGTAGGTCAGTGGCTACCTAAGGAAACTCCGATTCGATCTGCCATCAGGAATAGGTATCCACTACCACGTATAGATGATATGTTTGAACAAATCCAAGGGGCCAAACATTTCACCAAGATTGATCTAAGGTCAGGCTATCATCAGCTACGGGTTAAGGAGCAGGACATTGCCAAGACTGCTTTCCGTACACGCTATGGCCACTACGAATTTGTAGTCATGCCATTTGGCCTTACCAATGCTCCAGCAGTGTTCATGGATTTGATGAAAAGAATCTTCCATGAATTTCTGGACAAGTTCGTCATTTTCTTCATCGATGACATCCTGATTTTCTCTAAGTCCAAGGAGGAACACGAAGACCATCTTCGTACAGTACTAAAGATTCTTTGCCAGAAGAACCTGTATACTAAATTCTACAAGTGTGAGTTCTAGTTAGACAAGGTGGCATTTTTAGGTCACATTGTATCAGCAGAAGGAATCACAATGGATCCAGCGAAGGTTGAGGCTATTACCAAATTGCCAAGGCCGACATCAGCGACTGAAGTCCGCAGTTTCCTAGGCTTAGCTGGTTATTACCGTAGGTTCGTGGAGAACTTTTCCCGCCTATCACTAACATTGACCAAACTGATGCGGAAAGGGGAGAAATTCGTCTGGACTGAAGAAAGAGAGAAGAGCTTTGAAGACCTGAAGCAAAAGTTAGTATCTGCACCTATTCTTACTCTCCCATCTGGTACAGGTGGATTTCAAATCTACAGTGATGCATCGGGGAAGGGACTTGGTTGTGTTCTCATGAAACATGGGAAAGTGATCGCGTACGCTTCACGGCTGCTTAAGCCTTATGAGGAAAATTACCCTACGCACGACTTGGAACTTGCAGCAGTGGTGTTTGCATTGAAGATATGGAGGCACTATTTGTATGGAGAATCGTGTGACATTTTCACGGACCACAAGATCTTGAAGTATATCTTCATTCAACATGAATTGAACACGAGACAAAGGAGATGGTTAGAGCTGTTGAAGGATTATGACATTAATCTGCAATATCATCCCGGCAAGGCGAATGTAGTGGCAGATGCACTTAGCAGAAAGTCCGAAATGATCAACGGCATTGAGATTGAGGAGGAAATCATAAGAGACTTGGTGCGATTAGACATAGAGATCATGGTACGTGAACAGCACGGTTATTGGGCTAATCTTAGAGTAGAACCCGAGTTACTCTCTAAGATCAAGGAAGCTCAGAAGGATGATGGAGAAATCTGGGCGATAATTAAGAATTTGGAGAAGCAGACAGAATTTCGAGTAGATGCAGATGGTATCTTATGGTAGGGCACGAGACTTTGTGTTCCTGATGACCAAGAACTCAGGGAAGCATTGTTAGCTGAGGCTCATCGCTCCCCATTTTCTATCCATCCTGGTTCAACCAAGATGAACCATGACATCAAGCAGTACTTTTGGTGGAGTGGTATGAAACAGGGTGTTGCTACTTACGTCTCCAAATGACTTACCTGCCAGCAGGTAAAGATCGAGCATCAGCGATCTTGCAGTCTTCTTCAACCGTTAGATAATCCAGAGTAGAAGTGGTACAAGATCACCATGGATTTTGTTACTGGTCTTCCGCCGACAAAGAGGAAGCACGATGCAATTTGGGTTATCGTTGATCGACTTACCAAATCAGCTCATTTCTTATCGATCCGCAAGGAAGATTCGGTCAGTAAACTCGCCGATACTTATAGAAGGGAGATCATGAGACTTCACGGTGCTCCATCCAGCAGCGTCTCGGACATAGATCCTCGATTCACTTCGTGATTCTAGAGAAGTATGAAGAAAGCTTGGGGTACACAACTTAATCTTAGCACGACTTTTCATCCTCAAACAGACGGGCAGTCAGAGCGAACGATTCAGACATTGGAAGACATGTTGAGGTCATGTGCGTTGGAATGGACGGGTGATTGGGACGATTATATTTGTTTGGTGGAGTTTGCATACAACAGTAGTTGGCACGCAAGTATCAAGTGTGCTCCTTTCGAGATGTTGTATGGCAGGAAGTGTCGCGCCCCAATCTGCTGGGATCAGGTTGGTGAACGAACACTTGAAGGACCAGAAATCATAGAGTTTACTAATGAGAAGGTCGTAGTAGCTAATCAGAAACTGCAAGAAGCACGGTCACGTCAGAAGAGTTATGCAGACAAGCATCGTAGGGACTTACATTTTAACGTAGGAGATCACGTTTTCCTTAAGGTTTCGCCGGCATGTGGTGTTAGACGTTTTGGAATCAAAGGGAAGCTCCGTCCTCGATTCATCGGACCGTTTGATATCATTGAACGAGTAGGTAAAGTATCTTACCGTTTAGCGTTACCTCCGCAGCTTTCTCATGTTCACAATGTTTTCCATGTGTCCTTACTTAGAGGGTACCAGTATCATCCCCTTAAGATGGTTCAGTATCCACTGGAACGGATTCGTGAAGATCTCACTTTCATAGAAGAACCCGAACGAATTCTTGACAGACAAGAACGAGTCATGAAAAGGAAGACGATTCCATTCGTCAAAATCCTTTGGAGGGATCATATCGAGCGAGAAGCCACTTGGGAAACAGAGGAGTCTATCCGGGCTTCTTACCCTCATTTCATATTTTGAATTCGGGTATGTTCTTCTTTTCCAGTTTACTTTATCTATAATTCGGGGACGAATTATTCTTTTTAGGGGGGAAGATTTGTAAAACCCGCATGCTTTTACCATGAATAGTACCATTATGATAGTACGTATATGATTAGAACTTTCCTTTTATAACATGTTTACGTTTCACGTACAAGAATTAAAAGTATTACGTACGTGTTATAACACGATAAGTATTTATTACGTATTAACTCACGATAATTATTTCAATAATAATTATAATCACGAACATACGAACATGAAATCATGAACGTAAATTAATCACGAGCTTAATATCACGTATGTATGTATATTTATTACGATCACGAATAAATATATTAAGTCACGAACGATAACTAATTAAATCACGTAAAACACGAACACGAGAACACACTTTAATTTAGACACGGAAAATGTTCGGGTTACCCTTATGTGGGACCCATACCCGCGGACACTACAAGACAAAAGGGCCTAGCCCATTAAATTTAACTAAACAAGATTTTAGGAAAAGGTTATTTTCATAATTACCAAAATTTAAGAAAAATAAGAAACCCTAAAATCTTATTTCTCCTTGTTCTTTTGGCCGCCGGGTTTAGCATCACCAAAGGGGTGTTTCGGTTTATTTTTAGTGTTCGATTTATTGCAAGGATCTTGTGTGTTCATCATTCTTTGATTCATGTGATCGGTATAAACACTAACACCTTTTCTTTTATGTTTTAATTTATTAATCACATAAAATCATGAATGTTTTTACTAACTAATTAAAAACAAGTATAAACATGTTATTTAATCATGTGGTTAAATTAATTATGTGTTAAGGGTTGTTTGTTTGTTGGCCGACGCCTAAACCGAGCCCCCAGGGGGTCTCGGCTTGGCTTACTTCGCACCACCGAGACCTTATGGTCTCGGTTTGGAGGTGGTGGTGTCACGACAGCAAGGAAAAGGGAGACCCCGACCTTGGTCGGGGCATGGTGGTGTATTTGGGACCGGTTCATGGGTTAAAACACGGGTCTGGTTCACACATGTTTAGATTTAAAACACGGTCCGGTTCATGAGTTATTTTTACAAGGTTTAATATTTTTACAAGTTATATTTTTACAAGACTTAAATTGAATTAATTAAAAACATGAACATGATTAATTTAATTTACATGACTTAGGTTATTAATTTTATTATTAATACATGAATTTTAACCTAAGTGTTTTTCCATTTAATTAGACTATATAATTAATTAATTATTAAATCATGACCTATAATTAATTAATTTATATAACTTAGGTTATATTATTAATAGATAATAATACATGTTTTAACCTAAGCATTTATTTTTACCTTTATTTAATTAAATCATGTTATATTTAATTAAATACTTTAACCTATAGATTATTTAATCCACATGAAATAATTAATAAACTATACTATATAATTATATGACTTAGTATATTAAGCAGTAAACACTTAAGCTTATATAATTAGCTTAATTAACCAGCTTATATCTAAATATGGAAACTTTCTATTTTTAGAAACTTATTTAATTAAGGCAGCTAATCTATTTATGGAAACTTTCTATTTTTAGAAACTTATCTATTTTAAGCAGTAAATCTATTTTTGGAAACTTTTTATTTTTGGAAACTATCTATTTTTTGGAACTTTCTATTTTTGGTTACATTCTATTTTTGGAAACTTTCTATATTAGGAAACATGCTATTTTTAGAAAGTTACTTATTATTACACAACAAGTATAATAATACATGAAATACATGTAATACTTAATCAGAATAGATAGAATACATAATAAACCCAGTATAAAGCTTAAATCAGTAAAACATGACATGAACATATAAAACAAGCTAATACATGTTATAAAACCAGTTACGTGCTCAGTAATCAGATACTTATACACGTATGTATTTATGTAGTATTAGTTATACCGAAGTAGGACTCTCTTTCGTTCGTATTCTTCGTTCACTGGACACAAGGTACTAATGTAGAGATTTTGCTAGTTGAAAAAGTTCGTTTCTCAGTATCTTCTCGATTTGATTTCCGGTTAAATGTGCGACTCAGTTGTTTTCGGTAAAGAATAATATTTTTGGTTTTGGTAAAATAAATGTGCAAGACTTTTAAAATAAATGACGGGTAATTAAAACTACAACTAGTTAAAAAGTAAATGGTGCAATATTTAAAACATTAAAAGTAAATGACGAGAAATTAAATGACGTAAAATTAAAACTTGACGAAAAGCAAATTAACAATCAAATAAAAAATGCAAAACATAATTAAAATAGACTAAAATCAAAACGAGAAAAATTGTCACTTTTTCTCTAAGAATAAAAACTAGAAAAACAAAACTTATCCAATCGGAAAGTCTAATCGGAATCCTGGTCGGAATCCCCCTCGGAAAGATGCTGATCAGAATAAGCCAAAGGAGACTGATCGGAATGTTGGTATGAATCTCAATCGGAATAATCAAAATGAGGCAATCGGAATGTTTAGAAAATAAGCCAATCAGAATGTTTATAAAACCTCCAAATCGGAATATAGTAAAATGCATACAATCAAAATGAGCAAAACATGCCAAATCGGAATAATATAAAACCCTAATCCGATCAAGTGATCGGAATAAGGGGTGTCAAATCGGAAAACACAAACCCTTTTCCGATTTGGAGATCGAAAAAAGAGGGGGATGTAATCGGAAAGCTACAATCGGAAAAGGGTTTAAATCCTTTTCCGATTTATGTGGGATTCGTGAAAATAAGTTAGGCTATAAGCTATAGGAATAAGCTCAAACCAAAACTAGAACGAATCTAAAGTAAAATGGACTCAATAAGCATGAATAACAACTTATCAAACTTAAAATAAGCAAACTTTTAAATCAAACTATAAAAAGATGAACTTTTTAAGCACGAAAACATCAAGATCAACACGGATCAAATATATTTCGCACCAAAAGTAAACTAGAATCAAGAAAGGAAGATGAAAGATTAAACAAGAAAAGTAAAGATTTAAGAACAATAAAAGAAAACTTACATGAAAATTAAATGGATTAAAGGTGCATAACAAGTAATTAAAGTGCAACAAATTAAATAACAAGGTATGAAAATGGTGGAAGAGTGGGTTGTCAAGCCACCCAACAACTATGAAATGGAGACTATCTAATCTATTTATAGGGAGATTAGGGAGGAGCTTAGGAAGCTTCCTCCCTCTTTCCTCTTTTCCTTAATTGCGCACTTAAGTCCTTTTCTTCTTAATCTTTTGTTAATATTGGACTTAATGACTTTGTCTCGGGATTTCTTTGAACTTGTCTCGACATTTCTTCATAAATAAGACTTGAGTTCTTTGGCTTTTAGTAAACTTCCGTCTTTTGACTTTTTCCTAGATAAATCTTCAGAATTGGTCTTGGGCTTCCGTTCTTTTTGCACTCTTGACTTCTTGACTTCGTCTTTCGTCTTTTTCTTCGATAAAAGCCTGTGAAATTCCGTGTTTTCTCCACTTTTCACCTTTTCGTCCTAAATCACAACAAAAACACAAACCACGCATAATTCTGACATAAATGACATAAAATACACGTTTTGGCTCGGTTATTATTGTAATTAAGTGGTAAAAAGGATGGGCGTTTTCACACCTATCAAATCCCCTACACTTAACCATTGCAATGTCCTCATGCAATGCACTAGTTACAAAGCAAGTTTACATTTTTCATCATAATTAATCCACGTTGGCCTTTATTAACGAGATAGAAAATTATAAACATACAAAGTAAAGAAATAGAAAACATACCTTTGGGTTTTAGAAATGTCCTGAATGATCATCATCCTCAAGTTTTCACTTTCTCCAAACCAAGCTTAAAAACGAGATCATTGTTATTATAAGTTAGCAAACTAACACGAACTCATGTGGGCCAATTATTCACTTAGACTCCCTTATTCCTAGGTGTATCTCTTATATTCTATTGTTGTCTTGAATGATCACGATGATGCATTTTTTTGACTTATTCCGATAGTTATTTAGGCCGAAAATAAAGTGAACGATTTAATTAATAGTTAGCTAAAGGACAAAATCTTTTAAAACTGCTTCTCGGGAGCTCATAAAGTTCATATCTTGGCATAACTCGCTTCGCGATTTGAGACCTTTCTCGGACCGATATTTGGCAGCAACTTCATACTTCAAAGCTTGAGAGACGTTCATGAAATAATGGCCTTCTCTTCATAATAGGAATTTCTTCACTTGAAGTTTTGAGAGATTCTTCATAAATGGACCACGACTTCTTCATTTTTCTCCAATCTTTATTTTTGACTTTGATATACAACGATCCACCTCCTTTTTGGACTTGGATCTATTTATCCTCATACCTTGTTAGGGCCTTTTCGGATAGACTTCTCCATGACTTTTGGGGAGTTTTTGCTTTTCGTCGTGTGTCTCGATCCTTCATATTGATTTTCGATAAATGATTCTTCACATCACTTTTGGATCTTTAGCAACAAAATATAGCCCTCATGTCTTGTTAGGACCTTTTTGGACTCGCCTATCTTCGCATCCCGCTTCAAAAAGTTATGCCTTGGCTATGAACTCTAATCCATACCGAGCAACTTTTAAACGATCTTGGGCTAGAAGCTAAGTAACTTTTCAAATCGTACAACCTTATTTATTGCAGATAAATTTAATAACAAGCGATGGGAGAATAGGCTCATAATTAACTCACAAAATTCACGAAAGAATACCAAACTTATAATTGACTCTATCATCTCTCGTTCTCCACAGTTTAAAATCTCAAGGAATGAGACTCGTGGATGCTTAGCCTATTAAATCAAAGTTTTGGGTTTTCGAGTCGCCTATAGGATCTTGCAAATTCTTAGACTCTTTCAAGTTTAGAAATCGCATTTTAAAGTTCCCTTGATAAACGACTCTCTAGGATCAATTATAGGAACTTGCGAAAAGTTCTTGTTCTTAACCCGTGAGAGTTAAGACTTTCGCGTTTTATAGCTCCCTATATAAAAGCCTAGCAAAACTCGACTTAAACATGTTAAGGATACTAGCTAGAGCAAACTTAGACAAGTAAACTCGGGTTGAGTCAAAAGATTCACAACGTTTGAAAACTAAAACCACTTTATTAAAATTTATTCTAGCAAAGAAAGAAAATAACTATAAAAGGGAAAAACTAATAGGCCAAAATAGATCAAATTTTGAAAAATGTCGAAAAATTGATTTTCCGGTTAAAATGAGGACAAATACAAGGAAAACAGCCACTTAACTTCGATAGAAGTCCCCCCTACACTTAATATAAACGTTTTCCTCAATGTTTAAGCATGTGGGAGTAAACTCCCCTACAATTAGGACATTGTGCACTTCGTTTAAATCTCGCTAAGTAAGAGACAACTAAAGAGATTCCTATTTTAATATTGAGAAATATAAAATAGTGAATCAAAGAGAGTTTAGGATAGAACCGGGAAAACGGGAACACGGAATCACGGTCGTCAAAAGTCATCAAGAGTGTGTCTTTGAAGCTCTAATCCCTGCACATGATAAGAAAGAAAACAAGAAACACCAACGGGGCTGCCCCCTACACTTATGGTAAAGATAGATAATTGGGTTGCCTCCCAAAAAGCGCTTGTTTTTGTTAACCGAGTCACGAGCCTGACTTGTCCCCGAATTAAATAGTCCATGGCGAAGCCTCGAATGTAATACCGGGATCAAAGACCTTGTCCTCGTTCCCGGTTGAAATCAACAAAGGAGAGGCGGGGGGATAAGTCTTGTATGGGAGAAAGGTTCTTTCAACATACGTAAAGTATGTGAAATCAGGATCCACGGGAGGTGGGGTGGGTAAAGTAAGCACATTGTCGTCCCCCAAAGACAATGGGTCAAAGCACTCATCCTCCGTAATAGTGGCTAAAGGGGAGGATGAAAGGTGCTCGGGAGGGGGACTTGGGACAATATCTTCCTGCAGCAAATTATCAAAAATAATGTCCCCCTCCTTATCATTATCATCAATACCTGGAGGCATGGAGTGAATGTCGATTTCTTCCAGCAATGGGTCATTATTTTCAACGGGAGGAATAGATGAAGTCAAAGACGCGGAGAGAGGAGGAGAAGTCAACTCTTCGATTTGAGAAATAAGAAGGTACACTTTCCGTAATCTATCGCGAAGAAGTACGTCTTCCACCTCATCCACAAGATCATGTTCATCGTTGAACTTCTAGTTAGCCGGAGAGAATAAATCGTCATCGCCCGCATCTCCCGGAGGAGATTGAGAAATTTCAAAAGTGAAATTCTCATAGCTTGGAGAAAAATCGTCATCATTAGGATCGACCACTTCCGTAAGAGCAACGTCGGCCTCAAGCTCCATAGCAGTCGGTATGTCACAAACCTCATCATCAAACAATTTATCAAGACCAAACTCACTAAGCTCACTCAATGTATCACAATCCTTAGACTCCTTTGTGATAGTGAGAGAAGGGATGACAATTGCACTAGGACATTGAGCAGTAAGATCATTCCAAGAAATAGTAGGCTCATCGTCATCATCATCATAGTAGTATGGATACACCGGAGGAGGAGTATAAGTCTCGATATTTGTTATTTGCTCAGGCCGTTGATCTTCTTGATATTTTTCGATGATCTTGTTGCAAGCTTCTTGAACTTTTTGAAAGCGGTCAAAGAATGCGGCCATTTGCTCAGGAGGAAATGCACAATAGGGTTGATGATCGATGGAGTGTTGTGGGGGCTCAAAATGTTGAAAACCTGAATTATAGCATGGTTGTGGCTCATAGTAGTTAATCGGTTGAGAAGAATTAGAAACCGGGTTGGGTTCATAATAATCCATTGGTGAAGAAAACTGAGGACACGGATTTTGCTCATAATAATTCATTGGTTGAAAATAATAGGTATCGTGAGGACCCCCACAGTTGTTGCAAAATGGGTAAGGAAAAATATCGGGTGCGTCTTGTGGATAGCTATTGTCATTGTCATAATTGTACCCCGGTTCTTGCCCGTGATCATACGGGTATCGAACCGGGCACGAAACATGCCAATGAGAATTGCTTCCACAATAGATGCACGGGGAAAGAGGAGGTGGGTTCAAAAAGGACGAATTAGTCGAGTTGCACAAAGGAAAAAATCAGCATAGGAATTGTGTATTGTTGATATCGTTTCCGCACCGCTCACATGTACACCATTGACATGAGTCGTTCCCGTACAATCGTCCCCCGCACCTGACGCAATGGACATAAGAATCCATTAAGAAAAATAGATAAGCAAGAAGAATATTTTTGCTGCAAAACTTTGAAAAAGAAATGCTTTTTATGATTTTTCAAATGTTTTTGGGATTTTTGAAAATTTTTGACACGAAAAATAACGTTCACAAGTGAACGGATCCCAAAAGCCAACGGGTCTCTCACAAAAAACCGTTAATCCTCACGAAAAGAGCTGGCAGCGGCGCCATTTTAATGTAGAGATTTTGCTAGTTAAAAAAGTTCGTTTTTCGGTATCTTCTCGAATTGATTTCCGGTTAAATGTGCGACTCAGTTGTTTTCGGTAAAGAATTTGGTTTTGGTAAAATAAATGTGCAAGACTTTTAAAATAAATGACGGGTAACTAAAACTACAACTAGTTAAAAAGTAAATGGTGCAATATTTAAAACTTTAAAAGTAAATGACGAGAAATTAAATGACGTAAATTAAAACTTGACGAAAAGAAAATTAACAGTCAAATAAAAAATGCAAAACATAATTAAAATTGACTAAAATCAAAACGAGAAAAACTGTCACTTTTTCTCTAAAAATAAAAACTAGAAAAACAAAACTTATCCAATTGGAAAGTCCAATCGGAATCCTGGTCGGAATCCCCATCGGAAAGATGCTGATCGGAATAAGCCAAAGGAGACTGATCGGAATGTAGGTATGAATCTCAATCGGAATAATCAAAATGAGGCAATTGGAATGTTTAGAAAATAAGCCAATCGGAATGTTTATAAAACCTCCAAATCGGAATATAGTAAAATGCATACAATCGGAATGAGCAAAACATGCCAAATCGGAATAATATAAAACCCTAATCCGATCAAGTGATCGGAATAAGGGGTGTAAAATCTGAAAACACAAACCCTTTTCCGATTTGGAGATCGGAAAGAGGGGGATGTAATCGGAAAGCTACAATCGGAAAAGGGTTTAAATCCTTTTCCGATTTATGTGGGATTCGAGAAAATAAGCTAGGCTATAAGCTATAGGAATAAGCTCAAACCAAAACTAGAACGAATATAAAGTAAAATGGACTCAATAAGCATGAATAACAACTTATCAAACTTAAAATAAGCAAACTTTTAAATCAAACTATAAAAAGATGAACTTTTTAAGCACGAAAACATCAAGATCAACACGGATCAAATATATTTCGCACCAAAAGTAAACTAGAATCAAGAAAGGAAGATGAGAGATTAAACAAGAAAAGTAAAGATTCAAGAACAATAAAAGAAAACTTACTTGAAAATTAAATGGATTAAAGGTGCATAACAAGTAATTAAAGTGCAAGAAATTAAATAACAAGGTATGAAAATGGTGGAAGAGTGGGTTGTCAAGCCACCCAACAACTATGAAATGGAGACTATCTAATCTATTTATAGGGAGATTAGGGAGGAGCTTATGAAGCTTCCTCCCTCTTTCATCTTTTCCTTAATTGCGCACTTAAGTCCTTTTCTTCTTAATCTTTTGTTAATCTTGGACTTAATGACTTTGTCTCGGGATTTCTTTGAACTTGTCTCGACATTTCTTCATAAATAAGACTTGAGTTCTTCGGCTTTTAGTAAACTTCCGTCTTTTGACTTTTTCCTCGATAAATCTTCAGAATTGGTCTTGGACTTCCGTTCTTTTTGCACTCTTGACTTCTTGACTTCGTCTTTCGTCTTTTTCTTCGATAAAAGCCCGTGAAATTCCGTGTTTTCTCCACTTTTCACCTTTTCGTCCTAAATCACAACAAAAACACAAACCACGCATAATTCCGACATAAGTGACATAAAATACACGTTTTGGCTCGGTTATTATTGTAATTAAGTGGTAAAAAGGATGGGTGTTTTCACACCTATCAGGTACGGATTCTCCATCCTTTCAGTATGGACATTCTTCTTTATTAGGATTTCCCGTAAGCAGCCAACTGTTTTCCCCAGTATATGTTTTATATGTTTTTGAATTGCTTAGTTATGGAGGTACCATAACCATAACACTGGTGGCACAAGTGTTATGACTTCACCACGACGGAGTGATAGCTCGTGGCGTCCCTTTCAGCTTTTGGCCATATTATTATTATCAGGTGGGGCATATGGGTACATCCTAGTTTACATGTTTTTAGCAGATTACTCAATGTGAATGTGGTGTGTGCCTTGCATCCTTCACAAGGAGCTGATCCCTCCTACCCAAAACCAGTATATTAAATTAGAGGCAGCCCCTCTAATTTGCATGACGAGGTCACCCCTCCAAGTATTCATGCACGTTGATATTTCATGACCTATATTGGCTAATGGTAAATATGTTAAACAGTTTTTACAAGATAAACATAAGGCTTTTCAAACTATAAAACCAGTTTTACTAAGATATAACCAGGTTATTTAGGACATAGTCTTTTCTGCTGCTTCATGTTTATATGCTTATATTATTCATGCTATACTTGTATATACGTGCACTGAGCGTATTACTCAACAGTTTTCCTTTTCATGTTCCCAAAATGGCATGTACTCAGGGACGCTCATAGACTTTAAGCATACGTGCATATCGATTGGAAGCTTCCTAGCCTTCTTTACTTTATGCATTTCTATATACTTTGATACTCATTTCCATGGACATTGTTTAGTCCATTCATTTACAGTACTTATGTTTGTGTGTGATGAGTTCTACTTTTGGGGTACCGATGTTTGATTCCGGTATTTCATTTATGGTCATGTAATGTTTAGACATTTATCCTTGTATGCTTTGATGACACGCCATAATCACGCGTGACATTCCATTTATCAAAATAGGGTGTTACATTGCTGCTGGTGGTTCACCACAAGCACAAGCACCAGAGGTGTTGGATGTTTCAAATTTAACTACTTTGTGTACTAGTTTGTCCCAACAGGTACAGGTGTTGCAGAAAGAAAACCTTGTTCAAGATAAGAAAATTGCAAAATTGGAAGCTAGCCTAATCAAGTTGAGGAACAAAGTATCACCTTGGATGAGGCAACATAGATCTATTCAGAAGTCTGCACTCAAGAAGCAAAGATTCAGGAACCACAAGAAAAGGCAACTAAATGTGTAACACCCCATTTTGATAATGGAATGTCACGCGTAATTATGGCGTGTCATCAAAGCATACAAGGATAAATATCTAAACATTACATGACCATAAAAGGAAAATACCGGAATCAAACATCTGTAGTCCAAAAGTAAAGCTCATCACACACAAACATAAGTACTGTAAATGAAAGGACTAAACAATGTCCATAGCAAGAGGATTAAAGTAAAGATAATGCATAAAGTAAAGAAAGGCTAGAAAGCTTCCAGTCCATATGCACGTACGCTTAAAGTCTACGAGCGTCCTTGAGTACCTGCTGTTTTGGGAACATAGAAAAGGAAAACGGCTGAGCAATACGCTCAGTGCACGGATGTACAATAAAGCATAAACAATATAAGCATATAAGCATATAATAGCGGAAGAAACTAAGTCCTGAATAACCTGGTTAAGTCTTGGTAAAACTGGTTTTATAGTTTGAAAAGCCTTATGTTTATCTTATAAAAACTGTCTAACATATTCTATCATTAGCCAATATAGGTCATGAAAATCCACCGTGCATGAATACTTGCAGGGGTGACCTCATCATGCAAATTAGAGGGGCTGCCTCTAATTTAATATACTGGTTTGGGTAGGAGGGATCAGCTCCTTGTGAAGGATGCAAGGCACACACCACATTCACACTGAGTAATCTGCTTGAAAACATGTAACTAGGATGCACCCATACGCCCCACATGATAAATATAATAATAAGGCCAAAAGCTTGAAGGGACGCCACGAGCAATCACTCCGCCGTGGGGAAGTCATAACACTAGTGTCTCTAGTGTTATGGTTATGGTACCTCCATAACTAGGTGAAACTGGTCATGCATGTATATGGCTATAGGTATTCTAAATTAACCATAAGCAAATCAAACATATAAACTTATACTATGGGAAAACAGTTGGCTGCATACGGGGAAATCCTAATAAGAAAAGAATGTCCATACTGAAAGGACGGGAATCCGTACCTTATGTCCAGTGAACGAAGAAGACGAACTGAAGGGAGTCCTACTTCGGTATCACTAATGCTACATAAATACATACGTGTATAAGTATCTGATTACTAAATACGTAACTGGTTTTATGTCATGTCTTAGCTTATTTTATATGTTCATGTCATGTTTTACTGTTTTATGTTTTAAACTGTGTTTATCTTATATTCTGTGTATTCTGATTAAGTATTACTTGTATTTCATGTATTATTATACTTATTGTGTAATAATAAGTAACTTTCTAAAAATAGCAGGTTTCCTAACATAAAAAGTTTTCAAAAATAGAAAGTTACCAAAAATAGATAGTTTCCAAAAATAGAAAGTTTCGAAAAATAGAAAGTTTCCAAAAATAGAAAGTTTCCAAAAATAGAAAATTTCCAAAAATAGAAAGTTTCCAAAAATAGAATTACTGCTTAAAATAGATAAGTTTCTAAAAATAGAAAGTTTCCATAAATAGATTAGCTGCCTTAATTAAATAAGTTTTTAAAAATAGAAAGTTTCCATAATTAGATATAAGCTGGTTAAATAAGCTAATTATATAAGCTTAAGTGTTTTCTGATTATTTTTCTAAGTCATATTGATATAAGGTATAGTTTATTAATTATTACATGTAATTTAAATAAACTATAGGTTAAAAGTATTTATTAAATATATCATGTTTTTAATTAAATAAAGTTAAATACTTAGGTTAAAACATGTATTATTAACTATTAATAATATAACCTAAGTCATGTTAATTAATTAATTATAACCATGGTTTTTAATAATTAATTAATTATAAAGTCTAGAAAATATAAATACTTAGGTTAAAAATCCATGATCTAACAATTAAATTATAACCTAAGTCATGTTTATTAAATTAATTATGTCATGTTTTATTAATTTAATCTTTAACATAAAACTATTAAAATCATAAACCTTAACATAAACAATGAACCGGATCGTGACTAGAAACCATGAACCGGACACGTAATCAACACCATACCCCGAACCACTTCGGGGTTTCCCCCTGTTTGTTGCTGCCGTGGGACCCACACCACCAAACCGAGACCATGAGGTCTCAGTGGTGGTTCACAAGCCAAACCGAGACCCCTTGGGGGTTCGATTTAGGCGCCGACCACATCAAACACCCCTAAATCCCTTGTTTTGATTTACCCCATAACCATTTACATGTTTAATTAATGTTTTTAATTAGCTTTTTAAAAACATCTTGATCTTATTTAATTTATTAAATCAAAAAATAAAGAAAAGGATTAAAAACGTATACCGAATACGTGGATCAAACGAGGATGGACACACACGAATGCTTGCACAAAATTCAAGATCCAAAATCAAACGAACACCCCCTTGTGTGTTGTTATATCCGGCGGCCAAAGAGAGAGCAAGGAGAAGGAGAAAATCTTTTTAGGGTTTTTGTTATTTTACTGTAAAGTGAAAAATGACTAAAGGTTTTTACCATAACCCCTTGTTAGTAAAAGTTTGATGGGATTGGCCCATCCCCTTGGTTTAGCTGTGGGTAGGGGGCCCACATGGGGTACCCGTACCTTTTCCCGAGTCTAATTATTTTAGTGTTCGTTCGTGTTTTATCGTGTTCGTGTTTTATGTGTTCTCGTTAATTATTAACCGTGACTTAATATATTTATTCGTGTTCATAATAAATATATATACGTAATTAATATTAGCTCGTGATTAATTTACATTCATGATTTCATGATCGCATGTTCGTGATTAATTATTGTTTGAGTAATTATTGTGTGTTCATACGTAATAAATACTTATCGTGTTCTAACACGTACGTAATACTTAAAATTCTAACACGTGAACGTACACATACTATAAAAGGAAAGTTTTAATCTAGTACGTACGATCATAAGGGTACTATTCATGGTAAAAGCATGTGGGTTTACAACTCTTCCCCCCTAAAAAGAATAATTCGTCCCCGAATTATAGATAAAGTAAACTGAAGAAGAAGAACATACCCGAATTTAAAATATGAAATGAGGGTAAGAAGCCTGGATAGACTCCTCTGTTTCCCAAGTGGCTTCCCACTCGGTATGATCCTTCCAAAGGATTTTGACGAATGGAATCGTCTTCCTTCTCATGACTCGTTCTTGTTTGTCAAAACTCGTTCGGGTTCTTCTATGAAAGTGAGATCTTCACGTACCTGTTCCAGTGGATATTGAACCATGTAAAGGGGATGATACTGGTACCCTCTGAGTAAGGACACATGAAACACATTGTGTACATGCGAAAGCTGCGGAGGTAACGCTAACCGGTAAGATACTTCACCGACTCGTTCAATGATATCAAACGGTCCGATGAAACGAGGACTGAGCTTCCCTTTAATCCCGAAGCGTCTAACACCACGTGTCGGCGAAACCTTAAGGAAGACGTGATCTTCTACGTTAAAATGTATGTCCCTACGATGCTTATCGGCGTAACTCTTCTGATGTGACCGTGCTTCCTGAAGTTTCTGTTTAGCTACTGTGATCCTCTCATTGGTCATCTCTATGATTTCTGGTCCTTCAAGTGTTCGCTCGCCAACCTGATCCCAGCAGATTGGGGCGTGACACTTTCTGCCATACAACATCTAGAAAGGAGCACACTTGATACTTGCGTGCTAACTGTTGTTGTAAGCAAACTCCACCAAACAGATATAATCGTCCCAATCACCCGTCCATTCCAACGCACATGACCTCAACATGTCTTCCAATGTCTGAATCGTTCGTTCCGACTGTCCGTCTGTTTGAGGATGAAAAGCCGTGCTAAGCTTAAGTTGTGTACCCCAAGCTTTCTGCAGTCTCTTCCAGAATCGCGAAGTGAAACGAGGATCTCTGTCTGAGACGATGCTGGATGGAGCACCGTGGAGTCTCATGATCTCTCTTCTATACTTATCGGCGAGTTTACTTACCAGATCTTCCTTGCGGATCGGTAGATAATGAGCTGATTTGGTAAGTAGATCTACGATAACCCAAATTGCATCGTGCTTCCTCTTGGTAGGCGGAAGACCAGTAACAAAATCCATGGTGATTTTGTCCCACTTCCACTCTGGAATATCTAACGGTTGAAGGAGAACGCCAGATCGCTGATGCTCGATCTTAACCTACTGGCAGGTAAGACATTTGGAGACGTAAGTGGCCACATCCTATTTCATACCACTCCACCAAAAGTACTGCTTGATGTCATGGTACATCCTAGTCAAACCAGGATGTATAGAGAATGGGGAGCTATGAGCTTCAACCAACAAGGCTTCCCGGAGTTCTTGGTCATCAGGAACACAAAGTCTCGTGCCCTGCCATACGATACCATCTGCATCTACTCTGAATTCCGTCTGTTTCTCCAAATTTTGAACTATCGCCCAGATTTCTCCATCATCTTTCTGAGCTTCCTTGATCTTAGAGAGTAACTCGGGTTCTACTCTAAGATTAGCCCAGTAACCGTGCTGTCCACGTACCATGATCTCGATGTCTAGTCGCTCCAAGTCTCTTATGATTTCCTCCTCAATTTTAATGCCGCTGATCATTCCGGAATTCCAGCTATGAGCATCTGCTACTACATTTTCCTTTTCGGGATGATACTGTAGATTAATATCATAATCTTCAAAAGCTCTAACCATCTCCTTTGCCTCATGTTTAATTCACGTTGAGTGAAGATATACTTCAAGCTCTTGTGGTCCGTGAAAATGTCACATGATTATCCATATAAGTAGTGCCTCCATATCTTCAATGCAAACACGACTGCAGCAAGTTCCAAGTCATGCGTGGGGTAATTTTCTTCAAAAGGCTTAAGCTGTCGTGAAGCGTACGCGATCACTTTCCCATGTTGCATGAGAACACAGCCAAGTCCCTTCCCTGATGCATCACTGTAGATTTCAAATCCCCCCGTACCAGATGGGAGAGTAAGAATAGGTGCAGATACTAGCCTCTGCTTCAGGTCTTCAAAGCTCTTCTCTCGTTCTTCAGTCCAGACGAATTTCTCCCCTTTCCGCATCAGTTTGGTCAATGGAAGTGCTAAGCGGGAAAAGTTCTCCACGAACCTACGGTAATAGCCAGCTAAGCCTAAGAAACTGCGGACTTTCGTCGCTGATGTCGGCCTCGGACACTTAGTAATGGCCTCAACCTTCGCTAGATCCATAGTGATTCCTTCTGCTGATACAATGTGACCTAAGAATGCCACCTTGTCTAACCAGAACTCACATTTGGAGAATTTAGCATACAGCTGCTTTTGGCGAAGAATCTGTAGTACTGTACGAAGATGGTCTTCATGTTCCTCCTTGGACTTTGAGAAAATCAGGATGTCATCGATGAAGACAATGACGAACTTGTCCAGAAATTCATGGAAGATTTTGTTCATCAAGTCCGTGAACACTACTGGAGCATTGGTCAGACCGAATGGCATAACTACAAATTCGTAGTGGCCATAGCGGGTACGAAAAGCAGTCTTGGCGATGTCCTGCTCCTTAACCCGTAACTGATGATAGCCTGACCTAAGATCAATCTTGGACAAGTGTTTGGCCCCTTGGAGTTGGTCAAACAGATCGCCTATACGCGGCAGTGGATACCTATTCCGGATAGTAATCTTGTTGAGCTCGCGATAGTCTATGCAAAGACGCATACTACCGTCCTTCTTCTTAACAAATATGACCGGTGCGCCCCATGGAGATGCGCTCGGTCGAATGAAACCGCGTTCTAGAAGTTCTTGCAGTTGATCCTTCAGCTCCTTTAACTCAATGGTAGCCATGCGATAAGGAGCTTTGAAGATTGGTTCAGCTCCTGGAATAAGCTCGATATTGAATTCCACTTCTCGTGCTGGTGGTATGCCCGGAAGTTCTGCTGGAAATACATCTTGGAATTCCGACACTATTGGTTGATCCTGAATTGATGGAGATTCAGCATCCATGTCGTGAACCGTAGCTAAATAACCCTCGCAGCCATGTGACAGTAGTGCACGCGCTTGCAGGGTAGATATGATTTGTACAGACCGTCCGGGTACGAACCCGTTATGAATGTACTTTGGTGCATTAACATCACCGAAGATAACTCGATATGAATGGCAGTCTATGGTAGCATGATGCTTGGATAGCCAATCCATGCCCAAAATCATGTCAAAGTCATTTGATTGTAGTAAATTACAACTCTTGTTTAGGAAAACAAAGAGCGTAAAGTAGGGAAAGTATTAAATACGACGGTTTAGGAAAACACGTGTACTAATGACCCAAAGGTGAAATGAAAGTTCGTTTCCCAAGGAGGTATATGTGTGTGAATAATTCGTAATTAGTTTGAGATTAATATTGGATAGAAGGGGATGAGAAAAGAGAATGACGAAGACGTGAAATTACTTACTACTACGACTAAACGTAAAACCGTAAAAAGTACAAAAATAAAAATTAATTCTAAAAATTCCCAAAACATTACCAAAAATCAAAATAAATAAACTAAGAGTTTACCAATGATCAAAACTTTTTCAAACCTTTTAATTAATTAAATACTAATTTTTAAATGCTAATTAAAGCCCTAAAAATCAAATTAATTATCAAAAAGCCCAAATAAAGATTTTTCAATTGGTAGACCTCTAAAATGACCTAAAAGGATTAAAAAATATTTTTAAAAGTTTTTAAACTATGAAAAACTATTTAAAATGATTTAAAAACTATTAAAATTTAAAATAATTATAAAAATTAATCTAAATAAGATAAAAATAATCTAAGAGTTGTAAAAATCCTATTTTAATGTATTAAAGCTAAGAAAAATATAAAAAGTGTAAAATGTGAAATTTAAAATTTAATAATAAAATAATATTAAAATAATATTAAAAATCCAAAAATTCTAAAGAATTCTAAAAACTTGCAAACTAGTTTATTTTAACCTAAATAATCAGAAAATGAAAGTGAAATTAACAAAATACCCCTAATGGGCCCCCAAATGGGCTAAAACCAAAAACAGTCAACACTAATGGGCTTTTTAGCCCAAAAAGTCAAACTAGGCCCAAATGACCTGACAAACCCTATCTGACTCAAAAATTAATTCTAAGCACAAAAGTCTGAAGGCTCAAAATCTGTTTCCGAGCTTATCACAGCTTAAATAACAAACAACTTATTCTTATTGGGCCAATAAGCCCATTAAGCAATAAGCCAATGCCATAAGCTCTGCTTAAACACACAATCTTCTTTTGAGATGCCTAAGAGATCTGTGAAAAGAAATTTTGAAAAATCACACTCAATAAGCCAGAAATAAGCCAAGAAGATTTTCACAAAAAGACAAAATAGTCGACTTGGAGTTCAAGACAACCTCATGACTTGATTCAACTTGCAATAGACTCTAAATAACTTAATTAAGCCAAAACAATCAAGAAAAGTTCAATAAGCAAAGCCAAATAAGCTAGATAAGCCAATAAGCACTTATGAATAAGTCAAGTGAGTTGGTTTTCTAGTCAAACCCTAAAGTCAACCCACCAAATGCTCCAGTATGAACAAATGGATCAAATAATGAGCACCTAGTACAAAATTAAAGTTGTTGCACGTTTGAATAAGCTGGAATAGCTTATTGATAAGCTGAACACAAAATTACACTAGCAGTGGCTATCAGCAGGGGAAAGGAGTTCTCACTGCGTTGACTTTTTGACCTGTGATTTGTGAGAGATCCAGTTGCATTCAAGTGGAAACAAGGGCACCCTTGTGATCAGTGAATCACAAAGAGTCACAATCAAGCAAATAATCACACTTCCAATAAGCCAACAATGCCCAGATATTGCACAGACCTAGCAAATAAGCAGTTATGCACTAATAAGCAGTTTTAGCATGAATAAGCCAACCAGAATGATCCAAAAGCATACACAAGCTATAATAACTGTTAATAAGTACAAACAAACTAATTCCAATCACTGAATCAAAGATTACAAGCAGATTTAAGCAAATGCAGGTTACTGATGAACACTAACATCCATTGATGAACACTAACTCTTTTACTGATATAGATGACCACAAATCCAGATTCAACACTCAAATCCTACTTCCCGGGTTGTATTAACTTAGATTTAACACTTGTTAACCCTAGTCTATGATTAGATCTAGGTGTCCTCTAAATTTCAGTCAATTTAACCAAGTAATCAAGATTTTATAGCCTATTTTAGGATCTAGGTGTTAATAGCCACAAAACTTGAAGATAATGGACACTTAAGAACAAAGAAGCATGTAACAATCCAATAGAACCAAGTACCACAACAAAGGAGGCCTTAAATCCCTTTGAATCAGTTAACCCAAACACCCCTTTGGAATCTGATTTTGCAATCTTCCAAAGGATTGTCGTGTTTTAACCTATCAAACAAGATCTAATCCACCCTAACAACTCCTAAACAACCTTAGAAACACAAATCATTCCCCAAAACACCAATCTACAATAAATCATGCAAAATCACCAAAAATACAATAAAATCCAGAAAAATTGAAAAGGGAGAGAGATGCAAACCTCCAAGACTTACATCCAAGCCTTGGAATGTTTGAGCTGAGGTGCTAGCAAAACAAGCACCAGCTTCTTTGTACCTGCTAAGATCAACAAACCACAATGATGAAAAAATAATATGAAACTTCTGATTTTTGAAACACAAGCTTTATTGCTTAAAACCTTGCCTCAAAAACCATCAAACATGAATATGGAACTCAGATCTTAGCTTATCAAATAACAAACTTTTGTAAAACACAAAGGGAAATCACAAATTTTCAGAAAATCTAACTTTTATTTAATAAAAAGGAATTACAAAGATTTAAAGCTAAAATCTAGAACAAGGGACTCTCACAAGTTGAGGTCTCCTTATATAGGACTAATAGAAGATTCTAGAATGCTAACATACATGAAAACCCTAGCTATGAATTTCTAGGAATGCCCTTGAGTGCTTGATGTTTGTGAGCTGTCCAAATGCATCAAAACCGTTCATTTTAGCTTTGGGTTTAAGCTAAGAGTTTAAGCTGTTGATTTGGCCACGTCAGATTCCTTGGGGAGTAAGTTGTGATGTGATAGGTGGACGAGGTTGAGTGTGGGGCCCTTTGGTGAGTGGAGGTGAGAGTTTTGTGTGTTGGATAGGTTTCTGCATGTGTGAATCAAGCATGTGCCTGGGTAATTTCCATTTACCCTTTGTTTTAGGTGAAGTGGTAACTGGGTTCATAGAGTGAACAATAATTCTTTTGATCCGTATTTTGTGGAGTGTAAAAGTGTTTGGCGCAATTTCCATTCAAATATTTTAGTTGCACATGTTTGGCCCTTGTGTTTTCAGAAAGATGGTAAAACAAGTTTTTAAGGCTTCAAAACCGTTTTCCTTTGTTAATAAACTTTCCAAGTTTATAGTTTTGCCACAAAACTTTGGTGAAAGGGTTTCAAGGGTTGTTTTTGCCACTTTTCCATATTTGAAGGACTGATCTTTGACATTCTTGATCTTCAAAGGTCTTCATTGGTTCTTTGACTTTATGAGGGACCATAATTGACAAATTAGAATTGATGAGGGACTAATCTTGCCATTTCTTCAAAGTTGAAGGACCATTTTGTAATTTTGACAAAATTAAGGGACAAAACTTGTAATTATGAATATACAAGGGTTTTAAGTGTCATTTCTTCATATTCTGAGGATCAATCTTGTACATCTTCAAGTCTTCAAGGGTTTATCTTGGATAAATCATGAACTAGGGCCCGGTTCTTTGTACGACTTCGTTTCTCGTGTCCGTTTTTCCTTGTTTCTTATGATCTTTTGTCTTTTTCACAATATCCATACCTAAAACACACAAGTAAACAAATACAAGCATATATGTGGTATTTTATGACATTTTAATGCATTTAAAGCCTGAAAAGAACGATGAGATCATGTATAAATGCCATCTCATCACTCCCCCATACTAAGCCATTGCCGTGCCCTCATGCAATGTTAGAATAAAGTATCTAACCATCACCAAAATTCAATTTTATTAACCGTTATTGAAGAGTAAAAGACTTGCAACAATACTACGAAGATGTGTAAAGACATAATGTATGATTTTCATCACGAATGTGACTTTTAGGGTCAATGAATAGAAACAAGTAAATGTCCCATAGAGTAAATTTCTTCATCCTTGATTGTCATACATTCCATGCTAAGTGAAAAAACGAGATCATTTTTGGTACAAGTCACAATGCTAACACTACTCATACGTCCAAATTGTATAATACTTTTTCTCCCCGCACTCCTAGTTATTATAAAAGAAAATGGGTTACTAGTATTTTGTAACTATTTGTCATGGATCACAAGTGATTCATATTGACTTATTTGAGTATTTATTAGTCCGAAAGCAAAGTAGCATGATTTAATCGATAGTTAGCCGAAGGACAAAATCTTTTAAAACGGCTTCTCGTGTATCTCCTTAAGTTCATATCTTGGCATAACTCGTTTCACGATTTGAGACCTTTCTCGGACCGATATTTGGCATGTACTTCATACTTCAAATCTTGGGAAGACGTTCTTGAAACTATGTTCTTCTGTTCATATTTTGGAATTTCTTCACTTGACGTTTTTGAGAGATTCTTCATATTTGGACCACGACTTCATCATTTTTCTTCAATCTTTATTTTGGACTTTGATATACAACGATCCGCCTCCTTTTCGGAATTGGATATATTTATCCTCATACCTTGTTAGGGTCTTTTTGGATAGACTTTCTCCATGATCTTTAGGGGAGTAATTGCTTTTCGTCGTGTGTCTCGATCCTTCATATTGATTTAGGAATAATGATACTTCACATCATCTTGGATCTTTAGCAAAAATAGAGCTCATCATGCCTTGTTAGGGCCTTTTTGGATCTTCACCAATCTTCGCGTCCCGCTTCAATAAGTTATGCCTTGGCTATGAACTCTATTCAACCCCGAGCAACTTTTAAACGATCTTGTTCTAGAAGCTAAGTAACCTTTCAAATCGTACGATCTTACTTATTGCAATTATTTTTATTCCTAATGCATTGATCTTATGAGAAGAAAAAGCCACAATTAAAAACATATGAATTTTTGAAAGAACATTTTCATGTTCAACGTTTAGCATGATCACTTGTCTAACTCTATCATCTCTCGTTCTTCACTATTTAAAGACCTCTAATTAAAGAGACTCGTGAATACTTAGCCATGCAAGTCAAAATTAAGCCAAATTTGGATTAGCTTTCATTAAGACTATATCAAATCAAAGTTTTGGGTTTTCAAACCACCTATAGGATCTTGCACTTTCTTGGACTTTCTCAAGTATAGAGAATGCATTTTATAGTTCCCTTGATAAGTGACTTTCTAGGATCAATTATAGGAACTTGCGAAAAGTTCTTGTTCTTAACCCGAATGAGCTAAGACTTTCGCGTTTTAAATTTCCCTATATAAAAGTCTAGCAAAACTTGAATTGAGCGGGTTAAGGAATGTAAAGGGCTCCAAATGCCTATCAAGTCAAAAATAACTCTTATTCTACCCATCGAAAAATATACATTCGTGTCTTAAAAACATTTATTAAAACTAAGAAAATTTTTAAAATTTGGCCATTTTTAGCCTTATTAGGAACAAAACAAAACATTGAAAGTTGGAAAGCGTGAGGGCGTAGCAAAGCAAGTACCTGTTCACCCCCTATTCTAAAAGTAAACATTGTCCTCAATGTTTCGAGTCTAAAGGTGGAGCCCCCCATACTAGAGACGAAGAATCGAATGCTTAGGATCTAGCATGGAAAGGGTGATCAACAATATATCTAAAGCCGTTTATGAATTATGCTAAAAGATAATTGTTAGAACAATAAAGGATATGTCATGGATTCGTGAAAAACTTCTTCAAACAAACGATGGAGGCTCACGTAAACGAACACGAGAGTCTTCAATCGTAGATGATGATGATGATCTAAATAACACAATCACAAAAAACCACGAGACAACGAGTTGGAAGGGCACAAATCACCTCTCATTATTGATTAGAAAGCATAAAAAGATAAGCATGGGATCTCCCCCACGACGCACCTCGTTTTTGATTACCGAGTCATGAGCTCGACTCCATCCCCTCAATGCTAATTATCATTGGGGAAGGTGACTTGGTCGAGGTCAACCATTGAAGGAATTTCCCCACCAAAGTAGTGCTTAAGCCTATGTCTATTCACCTTGAAGTTAGGACCATCATCTTGAGCTAACTCGATGGTCCCATAAGGAAACACTTTTGTAATGGTGAAAGGACCCGACCAACGAGATTTCAATTTCCCGGAAAATATTTTTAGTCTAGAGTTACAAAGTAACACTTGATCACCAACGTTAAAAACTCGGTTTTTAATCTTTGCATCATGAAACTTTTTAGTCTTTTCTTTGAAAATTAATGAATTTTCATAAGCATTGTCTCTTAGTTCTTCCAATTCATTCAATTGTATTTTCCGGTGATCTCCTACGGTCTTTAAGTCAAAGTTTGAATGCTTAAGGGCCCAATATGCCTTGTGCTCCAATTCAATGGGCAAATGACAATTCTTCCCATAGACAAACTTATAAGGAGTACAACCGATAGGTGTCTTATAAGCGGTCCTAAAGGCCCATAAAGCGTCATCGATTTTGTCAGACCATGAAGCACGGTTTTCTCCAATCGACCTCTCTAAAATCCTCTTCAATGCTCGGTTCGAAACCTCGACTTGCCCACTCGTTTGCGGGTGATAAGCCGTAGAAAGACGATGAGTAACTCCATATTTCTTTAAGACCTTATCAAATTGGTCATTACAAAAATGGGTTCCACGATCGCTTATAATAGCACGAGGGGTTCCGAACCGAGAGAATAGTTGCTTCAAAAACATCACTACCACACGAGCATCATTAGTAGGTAAAGCCTTAGCTTACACCCACTTAGAAAGGTAGTCGACCGTGACGAGGATATACTTGTTACCATGAGACGATAGGAATGGCCCCATAAAGTTTATGCCCCAAATGTCGAAAATATGACACACTTGAATTATGTTTTGCGGCATTTCATCACGTTGAGACGATTTTCCATGACGTTGGCACGAATCACACGACTTCACAAGTGCGTGTGCATCACGATAGATAGAAGGCCAAAAGAAGCCGGCATCGAACACTATCTTAGCCGTGAGATTAGCACCGTGGTGACCACCTGTGGGTCCCTCGTGACAAGCTCTAAGGATATTAGAAGCTTCGGAACCAAAAATACAACGTCGAACGAGTTGATCCGCACAAACCCGAAAGAGATAAGGGTCGTCCCAAAAATACAACTTTATGTCACGAAAGAATTTTCGCTTTTGTTCTATCGTCATACCCTTGATTATGAAATTGCCCGCATGGTAATTTGAAATGTCGGCAAACCATGGGGTGATGTCTTTAGAATTCACTACACCGAGAGTCTCGAGAGGAAATTTTTCGGTGATTTCCTTGTTCTCGAAAATATCTTTGTGAGGATCTTCTAGACGAGAGAGATGATCGACCGCTAGATTCTCGGCTCCTTTTTTGTCGAGCACGGTGACATCAAATTCTTGGAGAAGGAGCATCCAACGAAGCAATCTCGGCTTAGCATCTTGCTTAGCTAAGAGATACTTGATAGCCGAATGGTTGGTATACACGATGCTTTTAGTCAAGACGAGATAAGGTCGGAATTTCTCAAAAGCATAGACCACGGCAAGGAACTCCTTTCCGTTGTGGTGTACTTTAATTGAGCCTCGGTCATCGTCTTACTAGCATAATGGATAGGACGGAAATGCTTCTCATAGCGTTGCCCTAAGATGGCCCCTATAGCATAATCACTTGCATCGCACATGATTTCAAAGGGTAATTCCCAATTAGGAGCAACAAGAATGGGAGATTTGGTAATTTTCCTTTTGAGAGTTTCGAAAGCTCTAACATAATCCTCTAACACGCCAGATTGTTTGCGACCGATGTGCGAAGAGCCCACCTAAAGTGGTGTGCCTGCTCTTTAGGAGTACCTGCTGCTGCACCAAGGAAACCAGCTAAGCGAAGAAAGCGCTGCATAAACTTATTGCTATTCTCCCCAGCTCTCTGTCGGATCCCATGGTACTCCCTCTTGAGCTTGTCTTGCTCAGCCTTGGGAAAGAACTGCTCCATCACCCTATCTTTGAACTGAGCCCATGTCAAACCAGCCACCCAATCGTCACATCCCTCAAACTGCATCAATGCTAACCACCAATTTAACACATCGCCTTAGAACCGGTAGCATGCCAACCTCGCCTTGAACACGGGGTCACAACCCATAGCATTGAAAATCTTCTCAATGAGAGCCAACCAGCTTTCAGTGTCACTCGGGCTATCTGTTTTCTCGAAAGCTCGAGGACGGAGCTTGTTGAATCTCTCCAGCCATACTGCCAATGTCACTGGAGGAGGAGGAGGAGGAGGTGTTTGGTTATGCTGCTGATTGTTGGCAGCTTGAACCTCAGCCCTGATGTCATTCCTTAGTTGAGGAAGCAAAGCTTGCATTGCAGCTTGGATTGCTGCATTGAGTTATTCTTGTTCGCGTGTGAGAATCATCTGACAGTATAACATAAAACATATGATTAAACAGATCAAAACATAATATATATATATATATATATATATACATGAAAAAAAGTTTTATACCAAATAATCCAGAGAAAAATTTTATGCAAGAAAATTTGTGTATGAATGCATGATGCAGTTTTATGAAAACTTTTGTATGCTCGAGAGTGAACGCCTATGGTCAGTTCAACCCAAATTAAAAGACAGGCGAGGGGACGCCTATGGGTCGGTCCCAAATTTAAAAGTTTCGATAAAACACATGCGACTAAATAGGGCCAGTCCTGTACCAACCATTACTTAGTCATAAACCTGCGATAATGACATATATATGTATGCATAAAATGATGAATGCATGAAAACGACTGTCAGTTCTAGGAAGACCATAGTGACTACCCACTAATCACATGTCATAATTTGAGAGCCTACAGGTCGAAGCCTTGGCTCTGATACCATAATTGTAACACCCCATTTTGATAATGGAATGTCACGCGTAATTATGGCGTGTCATAAAAGAATACAAGGATAAATGTCTAAACATTACATGATCATAAAAGGAAAATACCGGAATCAAACATCGGTAGTCCAAAAGTAAAGCTCGTCACACACAAACATAAGTACTGTAAATGAAAGGACTAAACAATGTCCATGGCAAGAGGATTAACGTAAAGATAATGCATAAAGTAAAGAAAGGCTAGAAAGCTTCCAGTCCATATGCACGTACGCTTAAAGTCTACGAGCTTCCCTGAGAACCTGCTGTTTTGGGAACATAGAAAAGGAAAACGGTTGAGCAATACGCTCAGTGTACGGATGTACAATAAAGCATGAACAATATAAGCATATAAGCATATAACAGCGGAAGAAACTAAGTCCCGAATAACCTGGTTAAGTCTTGGTAAAACTTGTTTTATATTTTGAAAAGCCTTATGTTTATCTTATAAAAACTGTTTAACATATTCTACCATTAGCCAATATAGGTCATGAAAATCCACCGTGCATGAATACTTGGAGGGGTGAACTCATCATGCAAATTAGAGGGGCTGCCTCTAATTTAATATATTGGTTTGGGTAGGAGGGATCAGCTCCTTGTGAAGGATGCAAGGCACATACCACATTCACACTGAGTAATCTGCTTGAAAACATGTAACTAGGATGCACCCATACGCCCCACATGATAAATATAATAATATGGCCAAAAGCTTGAAGGGACGCCACGAGCAATCACTCCGCCGTGGGGAAGTCATAACACCAGTGCCTCTAGTATTATGGTTATGGTACCTCCATACCTAGGTGAAACTGGTCATGCATGTATATGGCTATATGCATTCTAAATTAAACATAAGCAAATCAAACATATAAACTTATACTACGGGAAAACAGTTGGCTGCATACGGGGAAATCCTAATAAGGAAAGAAAGTCCATACTAAAAGGACGGGAATCCGTACCTTATGTCCAATGAACGAAGAAGACGAACTGGAGGGAGTCCTACATCGGTATCACTAATGCTACATAAATACATACGTGTATAAGTATCTGATTACTAAATACGTAACTGGTTTTATGTCATATCTTAGCTTATTTTATACGTTCATGTCATGTTTTACTGTTTTAAGCTTTAAACTATGTTTATCTTATATTCTGTCTATTCTGATTAAGTATTACTTGTATTTCATGTATTATTATACTTACTGTGTAATAATAAGTAACTTTCTAAAAATAGTAGGTTTCCTAACATAGAAAGTTTCCAAAAATAGAGAGTTACCAAAAATAGAAAGTTTCCAAAAATAGAAAGTTTCCAAAAATGGAAAGTTTCCTAAAAATAGAAAGTTTCCAAAAATAGAAAGTTTCCTAAAAATAGAAAGTTTCCAAAAATAGAATTACTGCTTAAAATAGATAAGTTTCTAAAAATAGAAAGTTTCCATAAATAGATTAGTTGCCTTAATTAATTAAGTTTCTAAAAATAGAAAGTTTCCATAATTAGATATAAGCTTGTTAAATAAGCTAATTATATAAGCTTAAGTGTTTTCTGGTTATTTTTCTAAGTCATATTGTTATAAGGTATAGTTTATTAATTATTACATGTAATTTAAATAAACTATAGGTTAAAAGTATTTAATTAAATATATCATGTTTTTAATTAAATAAAGTTAAATACTTAGGTTAAAACATGTATTATTAACTATTAATAATATAACCTAAGTCATGTTAATTAATTAATTATAACCATGGTTTTTAATAATTAATTAATTATAAAGTCTAGAAAATATAAATACTTAGGTTAAAAATCCATGATCTAATAATTAAATTATAACCTAAGTCATGTTTATTAAAATAATTATGTCATGTTTTATTAATTTAATCTTTAACATAAAACTATTAAAATCATAAACCTTAACATAAACAATGAACCGGATCGTGACTAGAAACCATGAACCGGACCCGTAATCAACACCATACCCCGAACCACTTCAGGGGTTTCCCCCGGTTTGCTGCTGCCGTGGGACCCACACCACCAAACCGAGACCATGAGGTCTCGGTGGTGGTTCACAAGCAAAATCGAGACCCCTTGGGGGTTCGGTTTAGGCGCCGGCCACATCAAACACCCCTAAATCCCTTGTTTTTATTTACCCCATAACCATTTACATGTTTAATTAATGTTTTTAATTAGCTTTTTAAAAACATCATGATCTTATTTAATTTATTAAATCAAAACATAAAGAAATTGATTAAAAAGGTATACCGAATGCGTGGATCAAACGAGGATGAACACACACGAATGCTTACACAAAATTCAAGATCAAAAATCAAACGAACACCCCCTTGTGTGTTGTTATATCCGATGGCCAAAGAGAGAGCAAGGAGAATGAGAAAATCTTTTTAGGGTTTTTGTTATTTTACTGTAAAATGAAAAATGACTAAAGGTTTTTACCATAACCCCTTGTTAGTAAAAGTTTGATGGGCTTGGCCCATCCCCTTGGTGTAGCCGCGGGTAGGGGGCCCCACATGGGGTACCCGTACCTTTTCCCGAGTCTAATTATTTTAGTGTTCGTTCATGTTTTATCGTGTTCGTGTTTTATGTGTTCTCGTTAATTATTAACCGTGACTTAATATACTTATTCGTGTTCATAATAAATATATATACGTAATTAATATTAGCTCGTGATTAATTTACGTTCATGATTTCATGATCGCATGTTCGTGATTAATTATTGTTTGAATAATTATTGTGTGTTCATACGTAATAAATACTTATCGTGTTCTAACACGTACGTAATACTTTAAATTCTAACATGTGAACGTAAACATACTATAAAAGGAAAGTTTTAATCTAGTACGTACGATTATAAGGGTACTATTCATGGTAAAAGCATGCGGGTTTTACAAAATGCAACCAAATAGGGGAGGAATTATGAAGAACAACCACCTTCTTCTGATAATCAGACAAGGATCTCTGGAAATGACATCAATTTTGAGTTGGATGAAGATGTCATGGGGACTTATGAAGATGGAATTGGTTTAGAGACTGGTGTGGATGGAACTTTAAATATGGATATTCAACAGGAAGAACCACAACCTACTCATGAGGAGCCACAAGTTGAAGAAATGATGGTAACTCAGCCAACACCAATACCTCAATCACCACTTCAAGTAAATTGGAGTACTTTCTATAAGAAGTTGGAGGAAATTAACATTCAGTTTCCTGTATCTTCAACTCCACCACCACAAAGACAAGTATGGTTTCATAGGAAACAGACTTTGCAAGTACTGTCTAGATCAAGAATGAGCAATGGATCAGACAAGACTGAAGAGGTGCAAGTTGAAATGATGGCTTCTATGAAAGAAAGAGTATCTGGGGATACACAAGTGATTTAAGAAATAAGTGTGTCTAATACTGGTGAAATCAACTGATAGTTGTAAAAATACGTCTTTTAGGATAAAGAGCGTAATAAGGGTAAGTATGACGACTTAGAAAAATCGTGCACAAATGTCCCAAAGTGGGGATCGTTCTCAAGGAGGCTAGTGTGTTGTGTAGAGAGATGATTAACTTTGTGATTATATTGATTATGAGAAAAGCAAATAGAAATGAGATAAGAAGAGAATGACGGTTACAATGACGGATTAAACTAAGACGATTAGTCGTACACGTAAAACCGTAAAAAGCACCAAAATAAAATTGTACTCTAAAAATTCCTAGAAAATTGCAATAAATCCTAAATAATGTAATTAGAGTTTAGAAAAAATCAAAAAAATCACTCAAACCTTTTATTTAATTAAATAATAATTTTTTGATGCTAATTAAAGCCCAAAAAATCAATTTAAATAACAAAAAGCCCAAAATTAGATTTTTTTTAATTGTAAACCTCTAAAATGACCTAACTTAATTTAAAACTATTTTTGAAAATTTTAAAATTAATTAAAACTATATAAAAACAATTAAAAACTATTAAAATTTAAAATAATTATAAAAATTAATCTAATGACAATCAAAATATCCTAAAAGTTGTAAAATTCCTAACTTTATGTATTTAACCTAAGAATAATGTAAAAACTTGAAAAATCTAAATGTTAATTTTTAATAATAAAATAATAATAATAAAATAATATTAAAAATCCAAAATTTATAAAAAATTCTAAAAACTTGCAAACTAGTTTAATTTAACCTAATAAACACAGAAATGAAGTTGAAATTACAAAAATACCCCTAATGGGCCTTCAAATGGGCCAAAGTCCAATACAGACCCTTATTGGGCAAAAATAAGCCCAATAAGAAAAATGTTTATAAAAACTACCGAAAAACTCCTATCTGACTCAAAATTTGATTTTAAACACAATTTTTCAAAGGCCCAAAAGCTGAAAATGTGAAATTAGCTGGCTTATATCAAACAGCTTATTCTTAATGGGCTTTTTGGCCCATTAAGCTATAAGCTGATGCCATAAGCTCAAATTAGACACACAAGCTTCTTTTGAGTTACATAAGACTTTTGTAAAAAGAAATTTGAAAAAAGTCCAAGGAATAAGCCTGAAAATGCAATAAGCAATCTACACAAAACGACAAAATAGTCGTTTTCGAGTTCTAGGCTATCCCAAGAGCTGATTCAAGTTTCAAAAGCTTTTAAATGACTTAACTAAGCTTAATCAACAAAAAGTTTTCAAATAAGTTCACTCAATAAGCTGAAATATGCAAATAAGCACTTCTTTAAAAGTCAACTTTATGAATTTTCTAGCAAAAAGTCAAAGTCAAAGTCTAATAAGCTCCAGTTCAAACAAATGGGTCAAATGAGGAAGATTGATCACAAAAAATAAGTTGTTGTAGGTCTATATAAGTAAATATGGCTTATTAATAAGCTGAATGCAAAATTACACTAGCAGGGGCTAGTTTTGATGTCTGAGCAGTGGGAAAAGTTTCCACTGCTTGACTTGTTTGACTTTTTATCTTTAGTGACTTTTTTGGAGATTCAAGTTACACAAAGGCACCCAAATGATCAGTGGATCAAGAGGAGTCAAAAACAACAAAGAAATCACAATCACTAACAGCCAATTAGTACAGTTTAATCAAAACATCACCAGATATGCACCAGACATGAACAAATAAGCAGTTAAGCACTTATAAGCTGTTTTAGCAAATTCCAGCCAACCAAATTGCACCAAAGGCATACACAAGCTATAATAAACTTAAATGAACATGTTTCAACAGGTTACATGCAATGATACAAGGCCTAAATCAAGATTCAAGCATAAATAGGTTACTGATGAACACTAACACAAGCAGATTTTACTTTTGCTGATGCACTTTACCAACAAGCCAAATTCAAACACTCAGATCTCTAAGATAGGTTATGATAACTTTGATTTAACAACTTATATCCCTAAACATGCATATACTCTAAGTATTACCAAGATTTTAGGTCAAAACAGTCAACACAAGCAATCTATAGCACAATCTTTGATTTGGTGTTTCAATGTTAAAAACTTGCAGCAAATAGCACTGAAACAAGTATATAGTAGATACAAAGCAATAACACAAACTTCCAACCATAAAATAACACACAATGATTCAAAACAGGTAATCCCGAACACCCTTTTAACTTTTCAAATCACAATTTTCAAATCAAAAGTGTTATCCAAGACCACCCAAGCCCAAATAAGCACAATAACAGATGTAATATGCAGATAAGAACAAGATTAGACCATAAAATCAGCAAAAACACAAGCAACTCACAAATTCACCAAAAATCAAGATTTTAATAGATTTTGGGTAGAATGGTGTGTACCTCATGGATGTACATCCACACCCACGAATTTTGAGCTTATGTGCTAGCAAGAACAAGCACAAGCTTCCACAATAAAGCCTGCTAAGATTCAACAAAGTTAAGAGCAAAATATAAAAATCAAGAAAAATGAAAAATTCTTGATTAATGCAACCTTATCTCCCCACACTTGATTATCCCCAAGTTATAGGCTTCACCACACCTTGATAACTCAATATCAGGATGCTATGATCAACTTTATAGCCCAAGAATTCCAAGGTTTGAACTATACTTAGCAAAATATCAAGAAAAGTGGAAAATGTGCAAACTTTTGCACACTCCTTTTGAAAACAGGTTTTAGGATTCAAGAACAATAAACAAGCAACAATAATAAGCAGATTATAAGGTTGGCACTTGAGTTTTCTTCACCAAATTCAAACACATTTCATTAATGAATATATGATTTACAGATTTGTGAACAATGGAAAATTCAAGAGCAAAGCAAAAATGAAGAACCCTAAGGCCTTATATAGGCATACAAGTTAACTATGAAAGCTGAAAAACGTGTAACCCTAGCTAATGAAGTTCAAAATTTGCCCTTTGAGTAGTTTGAACTTTGAAGATCATGTGACTGATTCTTGGATTGTTGTGGAGCTGGCATGTGTTGGAATGTATCCAATAGCTTACAATGAGCTTAGAAAGTAAGCTAGAATCACACACGTTGGATTGCTGTCACAATTTTGGTAGTATGCACAAGAGTGTAGAAGGGGAATCTCATGTGGGGTTGATGGGTGGTGTGGAAAGTCTTTTTAAGGTTGAGATGTGATTAAGGGATGCTTAATCACTAATCTGGACAATCTTAGATTTTAATTATAAGTAAATAACAAAACCCCAAATTGTGTTCTTGGTGAATAGATGGGTGTTTTAATCCGTTTTTGGTTTGGATTAAGTTTAAAAACATGTTTAAGGCGCCAAGATTAAACAAGTATAAACCGGGTTTAGTGGATGGGTGAGGTGGAGTAATGGTGTGTTGTTATTGGTGGAGAGTGTGAGTGGGACAGGTGTCACCCACTCACTGGTCTAGGTTACAATCCTTGTCTGCCCAGATTTACCCCTCATCTTTCTTCTTCTTGTCACTTTGTAAATAAACAGCCCAAAACTCGTTTCCTTTGTTATTGAAGTTCCAAACTTCACACTTTTACCCCAAAAAGTTTTGTAAAATGATTTCAGGGGTATTTCTTGCCAATACTTGATTCTTGAAGGACTGTTTTGGCATTTTCTTCATAGATGATGGTCTTGACTTGTTTATTTGACTTCTTGGAGGACTAAAATTGCCAAGTCATGATTAATGAGGGACCATGTTTGCCATTTCTTCAAAGTCAAGGGTCATTTTGGTAATTTTGACATTTTCAAAGGACCAAACTTGTAATTTCTTGTAACTTGGAGTCCTTCATGGTATGTTTGACTTTGAGGAGGATTAATATTGACATTTTAGTTTTGTTGAGGGACTAAAATTGCCAATTCTTCAAAGTAGAGGGCCCTTCTTGCAATATTAACAAACTTTAGGGACCAATCTTGTAATTATGAAGATACAAGGGTATAAAGTGTCAATTCTTCCATATTGGAGGACCCTTCTTCATAAATATTCAAATTTTCAAGGGTTTTCTTGGGAAATTCTTCATTAGGGCTTGGTTCAATGTGCGGCTTCGTTTCCCGTGTTCGTTTTTGCATGATTCTTGTGATCTTTTGTCATTTTCTCAATATCCGTACCTAAAATACACAAGCAACAAACACAAGCATATATTGGGGTATTTTCATGATATTTTATGCAGTTAAAGTCCTTTTTGGACGATGAGACTATGTATAAAAGCAGTCTCATCACTCCCCCATACTAAACCATTGTCGTGCCCTCACGCAATGCTAGAATAAAGTATCGTAGCACCTCCAAAATTCATTTTTATTCACTTTTATTGAACGATAAACTAGCTATACTACTACTATTTGCGTTTTAGACATAATGTATGATTTTCATTGCAAAATGGGACGTTTAGGTTCATAGAATAAGAACACGTGAATGCTTCGTTAGAAATAATTTCATCGTCCTCGATTTTCACCCCAATTCCATGCCAAGCATGCAACGAGATCATTGTCATTATAAGTTAGTAATGCTAACACTACTCATATGCCCTAATCACGTACTTATCCTACCATTTTCCTAAGTTGTATCTCTTATATTATATTTTGTCTTAAATGTTTCACGAGGATACATTGTTTGACTTATGCGATAATAGAGATTTAGGTCGAAAAATAGAGTCCTAACGGTGTAACCAAGACCATCAAATCAATAACCCCTCCTAATAGACAACGATGTCAAAAAATTAAGTCAACAAGAAGGATCGATAAACACGGTTTTATAACGGTTTTGAACATGAGACTCATTACCAAGACTTTTATACGCCCCTAACGGAAGGGCCTTATTATCATAGGTTTACCTCCATCTTTTATTCAACTTCGCCATGAAGCTTTTATCATGACTTCGGTCTTGCCTTGCCTTTTATTATCCACCTCATCGGTGGTTTTATTAGCCAAAGACGTATATCCTCACGCTAAGGCGAATTTTGGATCTTTAAAGTTTCAAAGATTAAGGCTTGATTCACTTTCAATTTTGCATTGATTTTTCAGCCTTGTGGGCTTTAAATTGTTTGCTTGATTTAGGTGAGCACTTGAAATCTTATTATTGGGTGAAGCTTTTGATTATTCGGGTGCCAATACTTCAAAACCGTGACGCTGGCGATACCTTAATATCTTCCCAATTTTATTACACGGAAGCTACTAGAAAAGACTAGAAACCCAACAATCAAGACTAAACCGCTAAGTCAATATTTATTAAGCAAAAAATATTTACAAGCGAAGGGAGAATAAGCAAATAACGAGAACACGTGAGTTTTTGAAAGAATACGAGTACTCTACATTTAGCATAGTAACTTATAATTAACCCTATCATTTCTCGTCCTCATTTAAGAGACTTAGCCTAATGTGAAGTTAAGGAATCAAAGCTAAGTGCTCAACAAGCACGGTCGAGTAAAAAATTACTCTTCTTCTCGCCATTGGAAAACCTACATTCATTTCTTCAAACACTTATAAAACATGAGAAAAATTTAAAATTTAGCCATTTTTAGCAGTATTTTGCAACAAAACGATAAACAAAAAGATAAACTTTGGAAAGCGTGAAGGTTTGGCCAGGCAAGTATCTATTCACCCCCCCCCCCCCCATACTAAAGTTAAACATTATCCTCAATGTTTCGAGTCTAGGGGTGCAAAACACCCCCATACTAGAGACATAGTCGAATGCCTAATCTAGCATGAAAATGGTGTAGCCGTTAAATTTAAAGCCGTTTATGAAGTGTGCTATAAACCTAAGGTTAGAACATCAAAGGTTATATCATGGATATTGAGAAAGTATTCAAAGAAAACGATCGAGTGCTCCCATAAAACGAACACGAGAGGCTCCAATCGTGAAGATAATGATCATCTAAAATCCACAATTCACAAACAACCACGAAACAAAGATTGGAAGGGCAAAAATCCACACATGTTACTACATTTGAAAGCGATAATATGTACATAGGATAAGCATGGGACTCCCCCACGAGGCACCTCGTTTTTGATTACCGAGTCATGAGCTCGACTCGATCCCCTCAATACTAATTATCATTGGGGAAGGTGATTTGGTCGAGGTAGTTCAAGGATGGAACTTCTCCGCCAAAGTAGTGCTTCAACCTATGTCCATTCACCTTGAAATTGGGTCCATCATTTTGAGCTAGCTCGATGGTCCCATATGAAAATACATGGTGAATGGACCGGACCAACGGGATTTCAACTTACCGAAAAATTTTTCAAACGAGAACTAAAAAGCAAAACTTGATCCCAAATGTTAAAAACCCGGTTTTTAATTTTTGAATCATGCAACTTTTTAGTCTTTTCTTTATAAATTAATGAATTTTCATAAGCAATATCCCTTAATTCATCCAATTCATTTAATAGCATTTTCCGATGTTTTCCCACGGTCTCCATGTCATCATTTGAATGCTTTAGGGCCCAATAAGCCTTGTGTTCCAATTTAATTGGCAAGTGACAATTTTTTCCATACACAAGCTTATAGGGAGTGCACCCAATGGGCGTCATATGAGCGGTCATAAAGGCCCATAAAGCATCGTCCAACTTATCCGACCAAGATTGTCGGTTTTCCCAATGGATCTCTCCAAGATCCTCTTTAATGCTCGGTTTGCAACCTCGACTTGCCCACTCGTTTGTGGGTGATAAGCCCTAGAAAGCCGATGTGTAACCCCATATTTCCTTAGGACCCTTTCGAATTGGTCATTACAAAAATGGGTTCTACGATCGCTTATGATCGCACGAGGGGTTCCAAACCGAGAAAACAAGCTTTTCAAAAACTTGACTACCATACGAGCATCATTGGTGGACAAAGCCTTAGCTTCCACCCACTTAGATAGTTAGTCAACCGCGACAAGGATGTACTTATTACCACGAGATGATGGGAACGGCCCATAAACTCAATGCCCCAAACGTCAAAGATCTCACACACTTGGATGATATTTTATGGAATTTCATCTTTTTGTGAGGCTTTTCCTTGTCGTTGGCATGAGTCACATGACTTCACAAGCTCATGTGCATCTCGGTAAATAGTAGGCCAAAAGAAACCGGCATCAAAGACCTTCTTAGCCGTGAGATTAGCACTGTGGTGACCACCTGTGGGTCCTTCGTGACAAGCTCTAAAGATGTTAGAAGCTTCGGTACCAAAAACACAACATCGGATGATTTGATCCGCACAAGATCGAAATAAGTAAGGGTCATTCCAAAAGTAGAACTTGACGCCACGAAAGAATTTTCGTTTTTCTTGAGTCGCCATACCCTTCATGATGAAGTTGCCCGCATGGTAATTTGCGATGTCTTCAAACCATGGGGTGGAAGAATCAAGCTTAGAAATCACTACACAAAGTTTCTCGAGCGGAAATGTTTCGGTGATTTCATTGGGCTCGTAAACACTTTGGTGAGGATCTTCTAAACGAGAAAGATGATCGGCCGCTAGATTCTCGGCTCCTTTTGTGTCAATGATTTTTTTTATCAAATTATTGAAGGAGGAGAATCCAACGAAGTAATCTTGGCTTAGCATCTTGTTTAGCCATAAGATACTTGATAGCCGAATGATCCGTATACACTATGCATTTCGTCAAGACGAGATAAGGTCGGAATTTCTCAAATGCATACACCACGGCAAGGAAATCCTTCTCCGTTGTAGTGTATTTTAGTTGAGCCTCGGTCATCATCTTGCTAGCATAGTGAATAGGCAAGAAGTGCTTTTCATGACGTTGCCCCAATACGGCCCCAATAGCGTAGTCACTAGCATCACACATGAGCTCAAAGGGGAGGTTCTAATTGGGAGCAACAAGAATGGGAGCTTCGGTAAGTTTCCTCTTAAGGATTTCAAAGGCTCGTACACAATCTTCGTCAAAGACAAAACGTTCCTGTTTTTCAAGGAGATGTGTAATGGGTCGAGAGATCTTTGAAAAATCCTTGATGAATCGACGATAAAAGCCCGCGTGGCCTAGGAAACTCCTAACTCCCTTAACGGTTTTGGGATGAGGTAATTTGGCGATGTCGTCTACCTTAGCTTGATCTACCTCAATCCCCGCTTTCGAAACCTTGTGCCCTAAGACGATTCCACTTTTAACCATAAAATGACATTTTTCCCAATTAAGCACAAGGTTGGTTTCCTCACAACGCTTCAACATTCTCTCAAGATTCGACAAACACGAAGTGAACGAACAACCTAACACGGAAAAGTCATCCATGAAGTCTTCCATCGTCTTCTCGATCATATCCTAAAAAATAGGCATCATGCACCTTTGAAAGGTTCCCGGTGCATTGCAAAGTCCAAATGGCATTCTACGATAGGCAAACGTTCCATATGGACACGTAAACGTAGTTTTTTCTTGATCACGAGGATCGATGGGGATTTGGATGTAACCGTAAAAACCATCTAAAAATCAATAGAAATCGTTTCCCGCAAGACGCTCCAACATTTGGTCCATGAAGGGCAAGGGAAAATGGTCTTTTCGAGTGGCGTCATTCAACTTAGGATAGTCAATGCACACTTTCCACCCGGTCATGAGTCTAGTGGGAAATAACCCGTTGGCATCGTTTGGTACAACGGTCATTCCTCCCTTTTTAGGGACACAATGAATAGGACTCACCCAAGGGCTATAGGAAATAGGGTAAATCATTCCCGCGTCAAGGAGTTTTAGGACTTTCTTTTTTATGACGTCGTGAATTTTGGGGTTCACCCTCCTTTGACATTGGATTGCGGGCTTGTAATCCTCCTCCATTAAGATTTTGTGGGTATAAAATTTGGGATCGATCCCCTTAATGTTGGATAACTTCCACGCAATTTCCCCTTTGTGATCCTTTAGAACATCGAAGATAGGTGGTTCCTCAATTGAAGATTTGAGCTCGATACTCATAACCTCCTCGGGTGGAGGAAATGGGAAATCGCTAAGAAAATCCTTGATAATCGAGAATTCCTCATCATTGTCGAGGTCTTCGTTACAAGTACGTGCAACATTGAATTCTTCCAACGTAAAACCACCACCTTCAAATGGAGTGAAGGTTGGTGTCGAGTTATCAAGAATGGGATCTAACATAGTGGGATGCCACTATTTTCATCATCACCGAAACCTAGAACTTCTTGTGAAAATTCCTCGCAAACAACGTCGATCATATCAACGAGGTTTATGGTTGCAACGGAATAAACATGAGAAATTTGAGAGTTTTGAGTTGCGTTTATAACAAGTTCCTTGTCGTTGAAACGTAAGGTGATCTTTCTAGCATGCACATCAATCAAAGCCATAGACGTATCTAAAAACGAACGACCTAAAATGAGAGGAACTTGAGGATCCGTGGGAATATCGAAAACGATAAAGTGTAACACCCCATTTTGGAAATGGAAATATCACAGTAATTATGGCGTGTCATCAAAGCATACAAGGTAAAATGTCTAAACATTACTTGACCATATAAAGGAAAATACCGGAATCAAACATCGGTAGTCCAAAAGTAAAGCTCATCACACATAAACATAGTATAGTAAAGGAAAAGGACTAAACAATGTCCAAAGCATAAGTATCATAAAGAAAGGAAATGCATAATGTAAAGAAGGCTAGACAGCTTCCAGTCCATATGCACGTACTCTTAATGTCTACGAGCGTCCCTGAGTACCTGCCGTTTTCGGAACATAGAAAAGGAAAATGGCTGAGCAATACGCTCAGTGCACGGATGTACAATAAAGCATAAATAGGATAAGCATATAACATAATAACAACGGAAGAAACTAAGTCCCGAGTAACCTGGTTAAGTCTTAATAAAACTGGTTTTATAGTTTGAAAGTCTTATGTTTATCTTATAAAAACTGTTTGTCATATTTTACCATTAGCCAATATAGGTCATGAATATCCACCGTGCATGAATAATTGGAGGGGTGACCTCATCATGCAAATTAGGTGGGCTGCCTCTAATTTAATATATTGGTTTTATGGGTAGGAGGGATCAGCTCCTTGTGAAGGATGCAAGGCACACACCACATTCACCATGTAGTCTTGAATAAAAACGTGTAACTAGGATGCACCCATACGCCCCACATGATAAGTATAAATAAATGGCCAAAGGCTGAAGGGACGCCACGAGCAATCACTCTGCCATGGTGAAGTCATAACATCAGTGCCTCTAATGTTATGGTTATGGTACCTCCATAACTAGGTGAAACTGGTCATGCATGTATACGGCTATAGGTAATCATATTTAAACATAAGCAATCAAACTCATACTTATACTATGGGAAAACAGTTGGATGCATACGGGGAATCCTAATAAGGAAAGAATGTCCATACTGAAAGGACGGGAATCCGTACCTTATGTCCAGTGAACGAGAACGATGAACTGCGAGAATCCTACTTCTGAAACACTAGTGCTACATAAATACGTACATGAAATAAGTATCTGCTTACTAAATACATAGCTGGTTTTATGTCATGTCTTAGCTTATTTTATGTGTTCTTACTATGTTTTACTGTTTAAAGCCCTAAACTGTGTTAAATCTTATATTCTGTTCATTCTGATTAAGTATTTCTGATATTTCATGTGTTATTATACTTACTGTGTAATAATAAGTAACTTTCCAAAAATAGCAGGTTTCCTAAAATAGAAAGTTTCCAAAAATAGAAAGTTTCCAAAAATATAAAGTTTCCAAAAATAGAAAGTTTCCAAAAATAGAAAGTTACCAAAAATAGAAAGTTTCCAAAAATAGAAAGTTTCCAAAAATAGAAAGTTTCCAAAAATAGATTTACTGCTTAAAATAGATAAGTTTCTAAAACTAGAAAGTTTCCATAAATAGATTAGCTGCCTTAATTAAATAAGTTTCTATAAATAGATTAGCTGCCTTAAATAACTAAGTTTCTAAAAATAGCTGGTTTCCATAAATAAATTAGCTGCCTTATTTAATTAAGTTTCTAAAAATAGAAAGTTTCCATAATTAGAAATAAGCTGGTTAAATAAGCTAAGTAAACAAGCCTAAGTGTTTTCATGATTATTTTCTAAGTCATATGATATATTGTATAGTTTAATAATTATTTCATGTAATTTAATTAAAATATAGGTTATAATATTTAATTAAAGTATGACATGTTTTTAATTAAATATATTAAGTACTTAGGTTAAAATACGTATTATTAAATATTAATAATATAACCTAAGTCATGTTAATTAATTAATTATATCCATGGTTTTTAAATAATTAATTAATTATAAGTCTTAATAATATAAATACTTAGGTTAAAATAATTTCATGATTATTAATAATTAATTAACCTAAGTCATGTTATTAAACTAATCTCATCTTTTATTAATTTAATTTTAACATAAGTTTATAACATAAACAAAACTAACATAACCATGATCCGGATCTAAGCTTAAAAACATGAACCGAACATGAATCGACACCGTACCCCGACCCAAATCGGGGTACCCCTTGCTGCCGTGGGACCCACACGCACCAACCAAGACCAAAAGGTCTTGGTGGTGGTTGGCTTAAGAAAACCGAAACCCCTTTGGGGTCGGTTACAGCCTGCGGCCCAAAACAAAACACCCCTTAATCGACCATTTGATTTAATTAATCATCAAAACATGTTAGATCTATGTTTAATTAATGTGTTTTTATAAAAAACATCACGTGTTCATAATTAATAAAAAGATTAATTAAAAAGAAAAGGTTTAAAAAGGTTTTACCGTATTCGTGGATCAAGGGAATGAAGAACAAACACGAACAAACAATAAATCAACAAGATCCAAGATCAAGGAATCACCTTGATTGGTGATTGTAGGTGGCGGCACAAAGAGGAGGAGAAAAGGGAGGGTTTAGGTTTTTTCTTGAATCTTTTGTAATGTAATCTTTGAGTAGTAAAAATTACTTAACCCCTTTTAGTAAAATTGGTAATGGGCTTGGCCCATTACCCTTGTTTTAGCCGCGGGTAGGGACCCCCCATGGGGTTCCCGTACCTCGTTTCGTGTCTCGTTATTTAGTTGGTCGTTTGTGTTCAATTATGCTCGTATTTTAAATGTTCTCGTTACGTAAATACCATACTCTAATATATTTAATTTCGCTCGTATTAAATATATATACGTAATTAATAATAGCTCGTGTTTTAAGTACCCTCGTGATTTCGTGATCGTATGTTCGTGATTAATTATTGCTAAATAATTATTACGTGATCGTGCATATAAAATACTTATCGTGTTCTAACACGTACGTAATACATAAACTCCTAACACGTAATCGTAATCATGCTATATTAGGAAAGTTTTTAACTAGTACGTACGATCCTAAGGGTACTATGCATGGTAAAAGCATGCGGGTTTTACAACTCTTCCCCCCTAAAAAGAATAATTCGTCCCCGAATTATAGATAAAGTAAACTGGAAAAGAAGAACATACCCGAATTCAAAATATGAAATGAGGGTAAGAAGCCCGGATAGACTCCTCCGTTCCCCAAGTGGCTTCCCGCTCGGTATGATCCCTCCATAGAATTTTGACGAATGGAATCGTCTTCTTTCTCATGACTCGTTCTTGCCTGTCAAGAACTTGTTCGGGTTCTTCTATAAAAGTGAGATCTTCACGTATCTGTTCTAGTGGATACTGAACCATGTGAAGGGGATGATATTGATACCCTCTGAGTAAGGACACATGAAACACATTGTGCACATGCGAAAGCTGTGGAGGTAACGCCAATCGGTAAGATACTTCACCGACTCGTTCAATGATATCAAACGGTTCGATGAAACGAGGACTGACCTTCCCTTTAATCCCGAAGCGTCTAACACCACGTGCCGGCGAAACCTTAAGGAAGACGTGATCTCCTACGTTAAAGTGTAAATACATACGATGCTTGTCGACGTAACTCTTTTGACGTGACCGTGCCTCCTGAATTTTCTGCCTAGCTACTGCGATCTTCTCGTTTGTCATCTCTATGATTTATGGTCCTTCGAGTGTTCGCTCACCAACATGATCCCAGCAGATTGGGGCGCGACACTTTCTACCATACAACATCTCAAATGGAGCACACTTGATGCTTGCGTGCCAGCTGTTGTTGTACGCAAACTCCACCAAACAGATGTATTCATCCCAATCACCCGTCCATTCCAACGCACATGACCTCAACATATCCTCCAATGTCTGAATGGTTCGCTCTGACTGTCCGTCCGTTTGAGGATGAAAATCCGTGCTAAGCTTAAGTTGTGTACCCCAAGCTTTCTGCAGACTTTTCCAAAAGCGCGAAGTGAATCGAGGATCTCTGTCTGAGACGATGCTGGATGGTGAACCGTGTAGTCTCATGATCTCTCGTCTGTACGTATCTGCGAGTTTACTTACCGGATCTTCCTTGCGGATCGGTAAGAAATGAGCTGATTTGGTAAGTCGATCAACGATAACCCAAATTGCATCGTTCTTCCTTATGGTAGGCGGAAGACCGGTAACAAAATCCATGGTGATTTTGTCCCACTTCCACTATGGAATATCTAACGGTTGAAGGAGACCGCCAGATCGCTGATGCTCGATCTTAACCTGCTGGCAGGTAAGACATTTGGAGACGTAAGTGGCCACATCCTGTTTCATACCACTCCACCAAAAGTACTGCTTGATGTCATGGTACATTTTAGTTGAACCAGGATGTATCGAGAATGGGGAGCTATGAGCTTCTGCTAGCAAAGCTTCTCGGAGTTCTTGGTCGTCAGAAACACAAAGTCTAGTGCCCTGCCATACGATACCATCTGCATCTACTCTGAATTCTGTCTGCTTCTCCAAATTTTGTACTATCGCCCATATTTCTCCGTCATCCTTCTGAGCTTCCTTGATCTTAGATAGTAACTCGGGTTCTACTCTAAGATTAGCCCAGTAACCGTGCTATCCACGTACCATGATCTCGATGTCTAGTCGCTCCAAGTCTCTGATGACTTCCTCTTTGATTTTAATGCCGTTGACCATTCCAGACTTCCTGCTAAGGGCATCTGCTACTACATTTGCCTTTCCGGGATGATACTGCAGATTAATGTCATAATCCTTCAACAGCTCTAACCATCTCCTCTGCCTCATGTTCAATTCACGCTGAGTGAAGATATACTTCAAACTCTTGTGGTCCGTGAAAATGTCACATGATTCTCCATATAAGTAGTGTCTCCATATCTTCAATGCAAACACGACTACAGCAAGTTCCAGATCGTGTGTGGGGTAATTTTCTTCATAAGGTTTAAGCCACCGTGAAGCGTACGCGATCACTTTCCCATGTTGCATGAGAACACAGCCAGGTCCCATCCCCGATGCATCACTGTAGATTTGAAATCCACCCGTACCAGATGGTAGAGTAAGAATAGGTGCAGATACTAGCTTCTGCTTCAGGTCTTCAAAGCTCTTCTCTCGATCTTCAGTCCAGACGAATTTCTCCCCTTTCCGCATCAGTTTGGTCAATGGTAGTGCTAGGCGGGAAAAGTTCTCCACGAACCTACGGTAATAGCCAGCTAAGCCTAAGAAACTGCGGACTTCCGTCGCTGATGTCGGCCTTGGCCACTTAGTAATGGCCTCAACCTTCGCTGGATCCATAGTGATTCCTTCTGCTGATACAATGTGACCTAAGAATGCCACCTTGTCTAACCAGAACTCACACTTGGAGAATTTAGCATACAGCTGCTTCTGGCGAAGAACCTGTAGTACTGTACGAAGATGGTCTTCCTGTTCCTCCTTGGACTTTGAGAAAATCAGGATGTCATCGATGAAAACAATGACGTATTTGTCCAGAAATTCATTGAAGATTCTGTTCATCAGATCCATGAACACTGCTGGAGCATTAGTCAGGTCAAATGGCATAACTACAAAATCGTAGTGGCCATAGCGGGTACGAAAGGCAGTCTTAGCAATATCCTGCTCCTTGACCCGTAGCTGGTGATAGCCTGACCTGAGATCGATCTTGGAGAAGTGTTTGGCCCCTTGGAGTTGGTCAAACAGATCGTCAATGCGTGGCAGTGGATACCTATTCCGAATAGTAATCTTGTTGAGCTCGCGATAGTCTATGCAAAGACGCATACTGCCGTCCTTCTTCTTAACAAACAAGACCGGTGCGCCCATGGGGATGCGCTCGATCGAATGAAACCTCGTTCAAGAAGTTCTTGTAGTTGATCCTTCAGCTCCTTCAGCTCTATGGGAGCCATGCGATAAGGAGTCTTGGAGATTGGTTCAGCTCTGGGAACCAGCTCGATAATGAATTCCACTTCCCGTGCAGGTGGTATGCCCGGAAGTTCTGCTGGAAACACGTCTTGAAATTCCGACACTATTGGTTGATTCTGAATCGATGGAGATTCAGCATCCATGTCGTGAACCGTAGCTAGATAACCCTCGCAGCCATGTGACAGTAGTGCACGCGCTTGCAGGGTGGATATGACTTGTACAGACCGTCCGGGTATGAACCCATTATGAATGTACTCTGGTGCGTTGACATCACCGAAGATAACTCGATATGAATGACAGTCTATAGTAGCATGATATTTGGATAGCCAATCCATGCCCAAAATCATGTCGAAGTCATTCATGTCCAGCGGAAGTGCGTCGACAAGTCGACCTTATCATCAAATTTTAGGGGAAGACTCTTGTATACATGGGTGATTAATACAGAGTCCCTCAAAGGCGTGGAAATAGTAAGCCTATCTTCTAGTGGCAAGGGAGGCATCCTAATGTTCTTAGCATAAGCAGTAGAAATAACCGAGTGAGTAACACCCATATCGAAAAGAACACATGCAGCGCGACCATACATATACAAGATTCCAGTGATGGTACCTGTAGACTTGTTGGCCTGGTCTCGAGATGTCGTGTAGACACGCCCGACAGTAGGAGGCGGCTTGGTATCAGCATGTCCCGATGTACCCTCCATCTCGCCCTTACGGCAATCCTTCATAATGTGGACAGGAAGACCACACTTGAAGCACGCATCAGTATTACGGCGACATGGTCCTGGGTGCCTACGGTGGCAAGTAGAGAAAAGAGGATGAGTGTATCCTCCAGCAGCTGCTCTGGCTGGCTGAGGACCTGATAAAACATTTTACATGAGACATAATAGTTGGGTACAAAGGACAAAGCGGATAATCGTAAGATTGAATACCAGTGATAGTTGGACGGCTAGGCTGCGAACCTCTCTGGTTCTGGTCCCTACCGTTTCCATGGTTCCTGGTAGAAGTTTGCTTAAAGTGTCAGAATATGAGTCATAACATAAAACATAAGGAATTTCGTAAGTATTAGGACCTGCTGTTGCTGGATTGCCCGACGTTGTTACGGTAATTGTCATTACCGCCACGCCTATCCGTAGCAGATCGATCATTAGTCTGACCGTTTCCCTTAGGCTGATGAGGCTGCTGCTGAGTAGCCGGCTGAGACCGGTCCCCAGTTTTCTGCCTGGAAGATACATTTAAAGAGATAAATAATTGACATATGGAAAGTATACGGATTGGTCACCGCTTGAATACAAATATTTACCTCTTGTCGGGTCTTTCAGCTTCCCCGAACTCATCCCTCTCCTGCAGCATCTCCAGTCTACGTGCTGCATCTGCTACTTGTGCTACCGTATCCAACGGAGCACCTGACAAGTTATTTGAAATCCTTACATTTAGAGCCCAGCGGAAATGTATTACTTGTTCTTCAGTGGTGCCCGCAGCTACTCTCAAGACACCAGTGTAGCGAAGGAAACGCTGCATGAAGTCATTGCTGTCTTTGTCAGGTCGCTGTCTGAGGCTATAGTATTCCCTCATGAGCCGATTCCTTCCTTCCATGTGAAAGATGTTAGGCGGAGGTGGATAACCGTCGTTATAAAGAAGAGCGTCTTGCATCTCTGCATCAGCAGCTGCAAATATTGCCCAGATATCGTTTGTGTTTGCCATCTGACAGTATGACATAAAACGTATGATTAAATAGTTCAAAACATAAAATATAAAATATACACATGAAAACAAAATTTATACTAAAAATTTCACGAGAAAAATTTTATGCAAGAAAATTTTTGTGTATGAATGCATGATGCAGTTTTATGAAAACTTTGTATGCTCGAGAGTGAATGCCTCTGGTCAGTTCACTCAAAACAAAAGACATATCGAGGAGACGCCTATGGGTCTGTCCCAAAACTAAAAGTTTCGATAAAACACATGCGACTAAAGAGGGCCAGTCCTGTACCAACCATTACTTAGTCAAAAACCCTGTAACAATGACATGTATATGTATGCTTAAAAATGATGAATGCATGAAAACAATTGTCTGTTCTAGGAAGACCGTAGTGACTACCTACTAATCACAGGTCATATTTGAGAGCCTACAGGTCGAAGCCTTGGCCCTGATACCATAATTGTAACACCCCATTTTGGAAATGGAAATATCACAGTAATTATGATGTGTCATCAAAGCATACAAGGTAAAATGTCTAAACTTTACTTGACCATATAAAGGAAAATACCGGAATCAAACATCGGTAGTCCAAAAGTAAAGCTCATCACAAACAAACATAGTATAGTAAAGGAAAAGGACTAAACAATGTCCAAAGCATAAGTATCATAAAGAAAGGAAATGCATAATGTAAAGAAGGACAGACAGCTTCCAGTCCATATGCACGTACTCTTAATGTCTACGAGCGTCCCTGAGTACCTGCCGTTTTGGGAACATAGAAAAGGAAAACGGCTGAGCAATACGCTCAGTGCACGGATGTACAATAAAGCATGAATATGATAAGCATATAACATAATAACAACGGAAGAAACTAAGTCCCGAGTAACCTGGTTAAGTCTTAATAAAATTGGTTTTATAGTTTGAAAGTCTTTGTTTATCTTATAAAAACTGTTTGTCATATTTTACCATTAGCCAATATAGGTCATGAATATCCACTGTGCATGAATAATTGGAGGGGTGACCTTATCATGCAAATTAGAGGGACTGCCTCTAATTTAATATACTGGTTTTATGGGTAGGAGGGATCAGCTCCTTATGAAGGATGCAAGGCACACACCACATTCACCATGTAATCCTGAATAAAAACGTGTAACTAGGATGCACCCATACGCCCCACATGATAAGTATAAATAAATGGCCAAAAGCTGAAGGGACGCCACGAGCAATCACTCCGCCGTGGTGAGTCATAAAATCAGTGCCTATAATGTTATGGTTATGGTACCTCCATAACTAGGTGAAACTGGTCATGCATTTATATGGCTATAGGTAATCATATTTAAACATAAGCAATCAAACTCATACTTATACTACGGGAAAACAGTTGGCTGCATATGGGGAATCCTAATAAGGAAAGAATGTCCATACTGAAACGACGGGAATCCGTACCTTATGTCCAGTGAACGAGAACGATGAACCGCGAGAATCCTACTTCTGAAACACTAGTGCTACATAAATACGTACATGAAATAAGTATCTACTTACTAAATACATAGCTGGTTTTATGTCATGTCTTAGCTTATTTTATGTGTTCTTACTATGTTTTACTGTTTAAAGCCTTAAACTGTGTTAAATCTTATATTCTGTTCATTCTGATTAAGTATTTCTGATATTTCATGTGTTATTATACTTACTGTGTAATAATAAGTAACTTTCCAAAAATAGCAGGTTTCCTAAAATAGAAAGTTTCCAAAAAATAGAAAGTTTCCAAAAATAGAAAGTTTCCAAAAATAGAAAGTTTCCAAAAATAGAAAGTTACCAAAAATAGAAAGTTTCCAAAAATAGAAAGTTTCCAAAAATAGAAAGTTTCAAAAAATAGAAAAATTCCAAAAACAGATTTACTGCTTAAAATAGATAAGTTTCTAAAAATAGAAAGTTTCCATAAATAGATTAGCTGCCTTAATTAAATAAGTTTCCATAAATAGATTAGCTGCCTTAAATAACTAAGTTTCTAAAAATAGTTGGTTTCCATAAATAAATTAGCTGCCTTATTTAATTAAGTTTCTAAAAATAGAAAGTTTCCATAATTAGAAATAAGCTGGTTAAATAAGCTAAGTAAATAAGCCTAAGTGTTTTCATGATTATTTTCTAAGTCATATGATATATTGTATAGTTTAATAATTATTTCATGTAATTTAATTAAACTATAGGTTATAATATTTAATTAAAGTATGACATGTTTTTAATTAAATATATTAAGTACTTAGGTTAAAATATGTATTATTAAATATTAATAATATAACCTAAGTCATGTTAATTAATTAATTATATCCATGGTTTTTAAATAATTAATTAATTATAAGTCTTAATAATATAAATACGTAGGTTAAAATAATTTCATGATTATTAATAATTAATTAACCTAAGTCATGTTATTAAATTAATCTCATCTTTTATTAATTTAATTTTAACATAAGTTTATAACATAAACAAAACTAACATAACCATGATCCGGATCTAAGCTTAAAAACATGAACCGGACATGAATCGACACCGTACCCTGACACACTCACCAACCAAGACCAAAAGGTCTTGGTGGTGGTCGGCTTAAGCAAACCGAAACCCCTTTGGGGTCGGTTGCAGCCTGCGGCCCAAAACAAAACACCCCCTAATCGACTATTTGATTTAATTAATCATCAAAACATGTTAGATCTATGTTTAATTAATGTGTTTTTATAAAAAACATCACGTGTTCATAATTAATAAAAAGATTAATTAAAAAGAAAAGGTTTAAAAAGGTTTTACCGTATTCGTGGATCAAGGGAATGAAGAACAAACACGAACAAACAATAAATCAACAAGATCCAAGATCAAGGAATCACCATGATTGGTGATTGTAGGTGGCGGCACAAAGAGGAGGAGAAAAGGGAGGGTTTAGGTTTTTTCTTGAATCTTCTGTAAAGTAATTTTTGAGTAGTAAAAATTACTTAACCCCCTTTTAGTAAAATTGGTAATGGGCTTGGCCCATTACCCTTGTTTTAGCCGCGGGTAGGGACCCCCCCCCATGGGGTTCCCGTACCTCGTTATTTAGTTGGTCGTTTGTGTTCAGTTATGCTCGTGTTTTAAATGTTCTCGTTAGGTAAATACCATACTCTAATATATTTAATTTCACTCGTATTAATTATATATACGTAATTAACAATAGCTCGTGTTTTCATTACGCTCGTGATTTCGTGATCGTATGTTCGTGATTAATTATTGCTAAATAATTATTACGTGATCGTGCAAATAAAATACTTATCGTGTTCTAACACGTACGTAATACATAAACTCCTAACACGTAATCGTAATCATGCTATATTAGGAAAGTTTTTAACTAGTACGTACGATCCTAAGGGTACTATGCATGATAAAAGCATGCGGGTTTTACATAAAGTCTACCGGATAATAGAACTTTCCCACTTTCACAAAAACGTCTTCCGCCAATCCACATGCGGGAATCGTGGAATGGTCGGCCAACTCGATAGACATTAGTGAAGGAGTAAGATTAGGAAGATTGAGCAACTTGAAGATTGCAAGTGGCATCAAGTGAATGCTAGCACCAAGATCGGCCAAGGCAAAGCATTCTTCCATATCTTGGATTGCACAAGGGATCAAGAATTTACCGGGATCACCGACTTTTTGAGGTATGCGATTAAGATAAACCGATGAACAACTAGACAATTGATGCAATTTCTCCTTGTTGTTCAACATACTCTTAAAGTTAGCGGCAAATCGAGGAATCATGACCAAAGCATCGGCGAAACTCACATTAAAGTGCAAATCACGAAATATTTTCATAAAAAGCTCAAATTGGTAATTGTCGCGCTCTTGACGTTTCTCCTTTCTAAGTCTCGATGGATAGGGCAAAGGTGGTGTGGGTTGAGGCATAGGCGTAGCCTTTGGAATCTCGGGTTCCAATGTTGGTAATGGGTCAACCGTAAGTGTGGCATGAGCGGTACTTCGTGGGATTAGAACATGCTCCTTTTCGACCACCACCTCGGGTTCTTCCTCAATTGCATCCTCCGTAGGAGAAATTGGTTGAGGAGTCGGTTCCTTAAGTGTCTTACCACTACGTGTGGTAATTACTTTCATCTCACCATAAGGGTTTGATATGGTGTTACTAGGAAGACTACTCGAAGACGGTTTGCACATAATTGCCTAAAATATAGATGAAATTTTGTCTTTAAACATGGATTGCCTCTTCTCGGCCTTAATCATTTCTTGCTTAATTTCATGTTTCCCTTGTTCTATTTTTTGTTGGTTTTGTTGTAACCTAGTTACATTTCCTTCCATTTTGTTTGTATGGATTTTAAGCTCATTTGCTAACTCATTTTTCAACTCTTTCTTCAAGTCGTTCTTAAACTTGGATCTTAGGCTAATGATTTCTCTTTTAATGTTGTCAAACCTAGCATCGTTCTCATTAGCGTATTCAACAAATTCATTTGGAAGATCTTTTAAAGTTTGCAAACCTTTGTTGTTGTTTTGAAAATCACTTTGATTTTTGTTTGAAACTTGATTATTAGCACCTTGATTACCATAGTTTCCTTTGTTGTAATTGTTTTTGAAACCAACTTGATTGTTTCGATAGTTGTTGTTAGCATTTTGATTTGAAGAAAAACCCGGTTGAGTCAATTGATTAGAGCGGGTAACTTGACCGTTTTGGTTGTAAGTTCCCGTGGCCGCGTAGGCACTCGAAGTTTTACCACCGTTGGTAATGCACTCGGAGAAATCATGACCTCCACCACAATACATACATGAAGCCTCAACCGCTTTAGCCGTAGCGGGAGCACTTTGTTCTCCAACTTTGAATTCAATCAAAAGTCCTTTAAGCTTATCAAAGATTTTGTTTTCCATGTTCGCCTCAATTTGGTAAGCATCGATGGTATTAAACAAAGAAGGTGAAGCCGAAGACGAAGGCTTACGAACACTCGACGTGCTACGAGGACTATACACCTTAGATCTATTCTCAATTATCACAAAGCTTCCTCAACTGTTTTACACAAAAAATTACCACCCGCGGCGGCATTTAGATAATCCCTTTCATGATCATTAAGTCCATTGTAAAACGTGTCAATTTGATGCAAGTCGGAAAAACCGTGATGAGGACACTCATGTAACATTTCCTTAAACCTATTCCAAACCGTTGAAAAACTCTCATTAAATTCTTGTGAAAATTTTGAAATTTCGTTTTTCAAATGCGTAGTCTTAGAGGGCGGAAAAAATTGGTTCACAAACTTAGACACGAGATCCTTCCACGTCAATATAGAATTAGGTGGCTCTTTCTCTAACCAAATTTTAGCGGGCCCCGCTAAGGAATACGGAAAGAGCATCATCTTAATCGAGTCATTAGCAACATCCTTAAATTTGCAAGTGGCGGTAAGACGATTGAATTGGCGGATATGGTTGTGCGGGTTGTCCTTTTCATCACCACGGAATTTGTTGTTTTGGATCATCGACAACAAACCCGTTTTCACTTCAAAATTCTCCGCAAGGATAGCGGGAATCACAATAGACTCTCCATAACCCTCGGTGGGTGCTTGAAGTAAGTCCATCATAGTTCGATTCTCCATGGTTGGTTCCTCTCTTACAATGGGTTCGTCAATTGGAGACTCCTCACTAGAAAGATTAGGAGTAGGTGTTGACTCCTTTCGGTTTCTTCGTTTACGTGCACGTCTTGCTTGGTTGCGGGTTTGCATAAACGTCACGTACAACGAGGGGATGAACAAAGAAGCTTATTTTTGGTGTTTTGTATTTTTCCAATTTTTTGTGGTTTTTGATTGTTTTTACTTTTTTTTTGGATTTTTGTGATTGTATTAAGTAGACCAAAATCTACAAATCTCCTCCTTAATCAAATCTCTTGATTAAAGAAGCCTCAAGGAATGAAAACGATCACGTGAAGTGAACGCCTTCGATGACTTTAGAACGTTGGTGGAACACCAAAACGTTCAAGAGGGTTTAATCAAATGAAACCAAGAAACTATATATGATACTTAATAATACTTTGGGCGGCAAAACCCTCGATTAGCTCTCAAAATCAAATACTCACAAGCAAGCAGGGAAACGAGGCGGCACGAAGCACTTAAGAGCCTTTTTCCTTAGGGTATATTTTATAGTACCCGCCTTATACCCACCTTAAAGTTTGTATTTTTCAAAATCGAGCTTCACGAAAGTATTTATCTATTTTTTCCTTTTCTTTCTTGTTTGAGATTCGAATACAATGATTGGGTAATGACCTCCCAAGTCAAGGTTCTGTTTTCACACTTTTGAGTACTTGTGAATTTATTGTTCTACGTATACAATATAGTAATAGTATTCACATAAAAAACGAAAAACCGATAATACGTATTAGTAAAGTGCTACTGATACAATAGATATTATGGATATATATAAAAACAACAATTGCCAAATCAAAACACAACACGCCTTCCCGGCAGCGGCGCCAAATGATAGTTGTAAAAATACGTCTTTTAGGAAAAAGGGCGTAATTAGGGTAAGTACGACGATTTAGGAAAATCGTGCACAAATGACCCAAAGTGGGGATCGTTCTCAAGGAGGCTAGTGTGTTGTGTAAAGAGATGATTAACTTTGTGATTATATTGATTATGAGAAAAGAAAATAGAAATGAGATAAGAAGAGAATGACGGTTACGATGACGGATTAAACTAAGACGATTGGTCGTACACGTAAAACCGTAAAAAGCACCAAAATTAAAAATGTACTCTAAAAATTCCTAGAAATTTGCAATAAATCCTAAATAATTTAATTAGAGTTTACAAAAAATAAAATAAATCACTCAAGCATTTTATTTAATTAAATAATAATTTTTTAATGCTAATTAAAGCCCAAAAATTCAATTTAATTAACAAAAAGCCCAAAATGAGATTTTTTTAATTGTAAACCTCTAAAATGACCTAACTTAATTTAAAACTCTTTTTTAAAATTTTAAAACTAATTAAAACTATTTAAAAACAATTAAAAACTATTAAAACTTAAAATAGTTATAAAAATTAATCTAATGACAATAAAAATATCCTAAAAGTTATAAAATTCCTAACTTAATGTATTTAACCTAAGAAAAATGTAAAAACTTGAAAAATCTAAATTTTATTTTTTAATAATAAAATAATATTAAAAATCCAAAATTTATATAAAATTCTAAAAACTTGCAAACTAGTTTAATTTAACCTAATAAACACATAAATGAAGTTGAAATTACAAAAATACCCCTAATGGGCCTTCAAATGGGCCAAAGTCCAAAACAGACCCTTATTGGGCCAAAATAAGCCCAATAAGAAAAATGTTTATAAAAATGGCCCAAAAGATCCTATCTGACTCAAATTTTGATTTTGAACACAATTTTTCAAAGGCCCAAAAGCTGGAAATGTGAAATAAGCTGGCTTGTATCAAAAGCTTATTCTTAATGGGCTTTTTGGCCCATTAAGCTATAAGCTGATGCCATAAGCTCAAATTAGACGCACAAGCTTCTTTTGAGTTACTTAAGACTTCTATAAAAAGAAATTTGAAAAAAATCCAATGAATAAGCCTGAAAATGCAATAAGCAATCTACACAAAACGACAAAATAGTCGTTTTCGAGTTCTAGGCTATCCCAAGAGCGGATTCAAGTTTCAAAAGCTTTTAAATTACTTAACTAAGCTTAATCAACAAAAAGTTTTCAAATAAGTTAACTCAATAAGCTGAAATAAGCAAATAAGCACTTCTTTAAAAGTCAACTTTATGAATTTTCTAGCAAAAAGTCAAAGTCAAAGTCTAATAAGCTCTAGTTCAAACAAATGGGTCAAATGAGGAAGATTGATCACAAAAAAGAAGTTGTTGCAGGTCTAAATAAGCCAATATGGCTTATTAATAAGCTGAATGTAAAATTACACTAGCAGGGGCTAGTTTTGGTGTCTGAGCAGTGGGAAAAGTTTCCACTGCTTGACTTGTTTGACTTTTTGTCATTAGTGACTTTTTTGGAGATTTAAGTTACACAAAGGCACCCAAATGATCAGTGGATCAAGAGGAGTCAAAAACAACAAAGAAATCACAATCACTAACAGCCAATTAGTACAGTTTAATCAAAACATCACCAGATATGCACCAGACATGAACAAATAAGCAGTTAAGCACTTATAAGTTGTTTTAGCAAATTTCAGCCAACCAAATTGCACCAAAAGCATACACAAGCTATAATAAACTTAAATGAACAAGTTTAAACAGGTTTCATGCAATGATACAAGGCCTAAATCAAGATTCAAGCACAAATAGGTTACTGATGAACACTAACACAAGCAGATTTTACTTTTGCTGATGCACTTGACCAACAAGCCAAATTCAAACACTCAGATATCTAAGATAGGTTATGATAACTTTGATTTAATAGCTTATATCCCTAAACATGCATATACTCTAAGTATTACCATGATTTTAGGTCAAAAACAGTCAACACAAGCAATCTATAACACAATCTTTGATTTGGTGTTTCAATGATAAAAACTTGCAGCAAATAGCACTCAAACAAGTATATAGCAGATACAAAGCAATAACACAAACTTCCAACCACAAAATAACACACAATGATTCAAAACAGGTAATCCCAAACACCCTATTAACTTTTCAAATCACAATTTTCAAATCAAAAGTGTTATCCAAGACCACCCAAGCCCAAATAAGCAGAATAACAGATGTAATGTGCAGATTAGAACAAGATTAGACCATAAAATCAGCAAGAACACAAGCAACTCACAAATTCCAAAAATCAAGATTTTAACAGATTTTGGGTAGAATGGTGTGTACCTCATGGATGTACATCTACACCCACGAATTTTGAGCTTATGTGCTAGCAAGAACAAGCACAAGCTTCCACAATAAAGCCTTCTAAGATTCAACAAAGTTAACAGCAAAATATAAAAATCAAAAAAATGAAAAATTCTTGATTACTGCAACCTTAGTTCCCCACACTTAATTATCCCCAAGTTATAGGCTTCACCACACCTTGATAACTCAATATCAGGATACTATGATCAGCTTTATAGCCCAAGAATTCCAAGGTTTGAACTAGACTTAGCAAAATATCAAGAAAAGTGGAAAATGTGCAATCTTTTGCACACTCCTTTTGAAAACAGGTTTTAGGATTCAAGAACAATTAATAAGCAACAATAATAAGCAGATTATAAGGTTGGCACTTGAGTTTTCTTCACCAAATTCGATGTAAAACCCGTAAAAATAAGGTCATAATTTAATTCTATTTTCAATTATTTTGAAGTATTTTATAACGTTAAATATTATTATGTTTAACGGTTTAAGTTGAAACCGATATTAAATATTATATTTTAATATTTTGACGAGCAACGAGGACTACTAGTGATCGTGATACCGACGAATGCCAAAATTTTTATATTTTATTATCGATAGTTTCGATATTTAATACTTTCGACGATATCGTTTTAATTACGTATCGAGTCGTTATATTATTATTTTTCGTGTGCGTTTAAACTTTTTAGTATTTTTACGAAACCCGAGTCTCGTAAATATTTCAGAATTTACAATTTACAATTTCCACCCTTTTAAACTATTTTATTACATTTTGGACCAAAACTATCACAAATTGGCAAAAACTACCCTAACCATACACTATATATAAAATTCCCACTAACTACATCACATTTTTTTATCAAAAAAATCACTTTCTCCTTCCTTTCTCTCTTTCTTTGCCATACAACACCAAGAACCCCATCACCAAAACCTTCAATCTTCTTAATTTCTTGTTTGAATCTTCAAAAACAAATCAAAGTCCCATCCTAGATTTTTAAAAGGCTACATTTTGATACCATTTTCATCAACATGCATGAACTTTGAAATTTTGATCAAGAATCTTGGTGAGTAAAGTTCTAAGATGATGTTGCATGTGATTATCTAGTGATAATCATGTGTAGATCATGTTATTTTTGTAAAGAAAATATATTTTTAATTTTTGTGTTTTAATTTTGATGATGATACAAGTGTTAGGATTTGTTTATGGTGATATTAGGATGTTAGAATGATGATAAAAGTTATTGGAATTGATCAAAAACTTGATTTTGTAAGAGATTTTAATAGTCATTTTTGGGCAGTAGGTTTGAGGCCATTTTCGAGGGTCGTAAGTCTGGATATAGGATGATATTATGGGATCATGTCGTAGAGAATTTCGTTAGCTTCGATTTGATATAAAGTAGGCCTTCCAACTCCAAACGAGGTGGAAGATACACTAGTTTGATTTTCGTGTACCGGGAGACGAGTGTCGACACAATCCGAAAATTGTTGTCGATATTTGGATCGAATCTCGGGGACTATAAAATGAGTTTCAAAATGATTCAAGGGCTGTTCTCAGGCTCCAAGTTTAGTATTTTGAGTCTATTTTTCGAATCAAGTGGCGGTTTTACAAATGGAGTTGTTTAGAATGGTCAAAACGGTTTCGTAAGTCAAGTTCGCTAAACTGTCCGGATTTTGTGATTCAAAGATGAGTCGGGCAGGGAACTTTAGAAGTAAAATCTTTTAATGGGCTTTTGAGAGGACTTTCTATATATAGTAAGTAAGTTCTCTGAGTAGTATCATAAAAATTTGATATGTTTAAGTATGGGAAAACGGCTTGGACATTCGGTATGTTCCGGCAGATTTTTATTAAAGGCATATAATAATAAAATGAATATATAGGAGAGTATAATAGTATCACTTGTATCGTTTTCTCTCGAGTTTGTCGTGATTTTATGAGTCGAGTTTTATATTCTTATGTATGGTTTATTTCTCGAGTCTATTATTAATGAACGCACCTTATTTGATAGGTTGCGGTTCTCGTGTTTGAAAGGCATCATCTATCGTCGGCGATCGTCTCATTACCACTATTGGCTAAGGTGAGTCTATAGCCTCGCTTTATACTAGTTATTAAATGATTTTAAACCCGCGAGGGGGAATACATGTTTTATAAACTTAGAACACAAGATTTTTATGGTATGCTTTGTCCCTCTATGAATGGACCCGTGGTTGCCTTTAAATTGCATTAAGTGATTGCCTTAGTTAAAGCCTCAATTATGGACCGTTAATTAGCCTATGATGGGTTAACCGGTAGTACAATTAATAGATCTATGGGGGAAGCCGCCCCGGTTCAGTTTTTGTGGACTTGTCATAGAAGCTTAAGCCCGACCTCCACACTGTTTGAACATATTGTATTGAGAAGTCAGGTATACGGCAATGTACCAATAATCTGGAGGTAACCGACAATTAATAAATCTCTCGTCTTATTAAACTGATATGGGAGTGTTTAAGGGCTCGGTTCCATGAGCTTATTTCAATTTATGCTATATACAATTATCATTGTTGATGCAAATTATTATTTGATGCTTATAAGCATGCCACAAACTTATAATCTTTGCTTGTGTTCAAACTGATTTCATAAACCTATAGATTCACTCGGCATTTTTGCTGATTGTTTTGCTCACATGTATTTCAGGTAATCAAGAAGTGGAAGCTTGGAGGTCACGGGGAATGAAGTTGTGCACTGCTTTTGTTGTTCAAACTCTTTGATTTATTTATCGTTCCATATTTAAAACAAACCAATATGTTGTTTTAACTTATCTTTTGGTAACGATTACTTGGGACTACGCTACTCTGACAATTGTTTTAGGAACGATAAATCTAAAATGTCTCTTTTCGAGTCGTTCTTTATAAATTATGTGTTGTTGTATCATTGTTTAGCACCCAAAGATGTATTCCGCTGCGTGTAAATTTGGGGGTGTTAAAGATTGGTACCAGAGCCATGAGTTATAGAGAACTAGGTCTTATTCTAAAAACCTAAACTATAACTGTCGGTTTTATTTTTCAAAGAGTCGGTGCACATGATTTCGCGTGACTTCAGGTTCAAGCTACTTCTGGGATTACAACTTTAGTATACATTATTATGTATGCCTTATTGCTAAGTATTTCTAAATAAATACTATAATCCTTTATCGATATATATTTATGTCGTTAAACTTTTCGATAAAAGTTTATCATTTATTAATGATTAACTTAAATAAATACATTGAATTTTCAAGATCTTTTTGTATTTATTATTGAAGTATTTAAATTGCTTTTATTGCAAATTTTATCTTATGACCTTACATACCTCCATCTGCGCGCGTTACTTTTATTGCTTAACTCTTTGAGATATCTATATAGATATTCAAATCGTCTTCCGGCTATTTGTGCTTGGACGTCTTTTAACGCAATCTCCAGACCATTGTGTAGTTTAATGTGTCCTTGGAATAGACTAACCGCTATCGTGTGAGTCATACATTTTGAAACATTTCTTAAAGATCGTGTTGATTAATATCATGGTTTTCATAATATTTTGTTGATTTTTATTATCGTTTTACACGACATGCGAAGATTTAATTCGTTGACATTTATATGTATCGACTCTGAAGTGTATTGTTCACTTATATCTCGGTAACGTCATCGTTATTTTATAAATCATCGTCTAGATTATGGCACTAGAATTGGAATACGATTTTACTTATATAAAATTGTATCATTTGTTTTTCATTAACCTTCTCGCTCCCGGAGTGTAGCATGTTAATGTTCCATTCTTTTCTTGTTATGTTTTGTGTTTTTGACAATCGTGGCACCAAGGAGATTTGCCTACATTGCATTCTGGAATCTAAATTACGAACGTCTTTCACCGTCTTGCTTCCTAAATTTCGTGTTGAATACCTTGAAGCATTTTCTGTCATTCATCATGCTATATTTTATTTGATGCTCATTACGAGATTTATTTTTCGTTTTTATAAAATCCACAAGACATGTGTGTATATATGTATATATTTTGAGCCGTTAAGAAGTGTCGAAAAATACACTTTATGCAGTAACTGTAGGGGCAGTATAAACCGGTCAAAACTTAAAAGTAAAACCTGCGTTTTTAAAATAAAATAGTCAAACCTGCACAGAACTTGCAGGGGTATTTTAGTCATTTATTATTGGGTTTCAGGTCTCGGGTAAAACTAGAAAGTCGTCTGAAACGTCGTTTTGCATCAAAATGCTTTAAACTCCGAGTCTTGGAGATGTCGTTTATCGGGTCAATTAATCGACTCATATTTAAAAGTTAAATCTGATAGAAAATTCAGAACATGAGTTTTAAATGTTTCTAAGCTGTTTTGATTTCATTTGAGATCGTAAAATTTTAACAAATATTATTTTACAACTAACGAATACTAGTTGCATGTGAAAATGTTTAAAAACAGAAACAATACAGGATTAGCAATTACCGGAATAATGGGGTAATTTGAAAACGAATAATATACTTTCTTAAAAGCATGTTGTGTCGAGTATCTTACATAGAATACACATGTGGATTGTTTTATTCTTTTCATATATATGACTCTTTTGTCATTCGATATTATTTTTATTTTTCTTTTAACCTTCCACTGACTTGGGTTGAGTTTTGAAGTTTTGTCTTCACATTCTTCGTCGATATTTTATCGCGTGTCCCATGGCGTTTTCGTCTAAACCTTATAACCTTTTGAAACCTTAACGACTTGTAACCATTTCATTGATTGTTTTATGAGCTACTATTTGCCACTTTTTGCAAAACTTTGACTAATTATACGTTGTCATAATGTCATATTATAAATAAATCTGATATTGTTTTACAATTATTTTCACCAATTATTTTTACTTTGGTCTTATAAAATACTTTTCGTAAGATTAAAAGTTGCTTATTAAGTATCTCACAAATTACTTGTATCCTATAAATTTATAAACTATTTTTAAATTCCATTTTACAAATGGCATGGTTTATATAAAGATAAGAAACGTAATACTTTTCAACGAAACGGAGCACTGCATTGCTAGCCCTAAATTATACATGGCCTGATCACCTATGTCTAATTTAGAAGGAGCCATGCTAGGCTGAATAGTAGTCAACTTAAAAATCTTGATAAAAAAAAATCTTTTTACTTGTATTTATGATAAAGATAAATAAAATGAAATAAAGTGAAAAGAAGTTTTGAAAACCTTTATAATTTATGCAAGTGGCGCAATTTCTATGCATCCGCATACGTTTCTTACCTTTTCTTAAACGAATTACGCGCTTACGAATACGTTTTTACTCGACGATCGCTTTTTCACTTGTTACTTCATTTTGTCTTGTAACTGATTTCTTTTGACCGTTCGTCTAATTATGGACTGTTAATAAATGACCTGAAAGTCTCGATGTTTTATCCTTCCTTCTCGTCCAATCTTCTTTATGCGACTGGGTAGATCTTTGGAATGTCTCCGCACTTTAATAATGAATTATCACTAGAGTGATTTCCGTATATCCGGGATGACGTCCGTCACTCTCGTTTGTCTCGAAATCTACTTTTGTGAACCGTGCTTTGACTTCTCTCTTTAAACACTAACATCGTTCATTTGATTTGTTCTAATTACAAGTGATTATTAGGAATTTTCTTTGATTAAAATTTTTGTATGGATCTTATTTCCGATCGTGTAACGACCACCGCTAAGTTAACGAGCTGATATTGGTGAACCATCGACCACACTAACAAAATTGACAACTTGTTTAATCTATTATTTCTTATTGTCTTACCATCAACGCCTTTATTTTATTGTTCTCTTTAAGAACTCATGCGACATTTGCTTCGTCCTCTTTTGTACCGCTAATTTCGTACTAATTGTTGACTATTATTTTCATTCGTATTCGTTTATTATCTTGTCACATTTTGAAACTGAATATGTCCCATATTTACTTTGACATATTAGACACCTATAAGTATATCGACAACTTATTATAATAGTCATATGAAATTTTTATACATTTTATCAATGATTTTCAATTATCGAAATAACCATCACAAGTAAAAGGTCAAATTTATACCTCATATTTTGTATAACTAAAACTAATGTTTAAAATAAAATTATGTTCTACTTTTTGAACTAATTTACATATCATACTTTACTATAAATGTAATGAAATTATCGGTTTAATTTATATTCCTAATAATGATTTAATTTGGAAATTATATTTTCTAATTGTAATCATCAAAACGAGTTTAATTAATAAATTCATGTCATTCTTTCAAAGTTTCTTAGGACAACCAAAATAAATTATGAAGCTATTTAACTTCTATTTTTGATATATCATCTTTATCATGAAGGTACCTCAACTGAGTTTTAATGTAATACCAAATCCGGGACGGATAATTGTGACAAATGTTATTTTAATGATAATGTTTAATTTATTCTTCGCTCTGATTTTTCTAGTATTGTGATTTATTATGTTTTACGGTTACGTGAGTCGAGATCCCTCGTCGATCGTCAACCTTAAATCATTTTACCACATCTTGTCCGTTTATGCGTTTATTGATTTTATTTTTATATCGTTCTGTTCCTCGTATTGAAGATCACTATTTTATTCTGAGTTTAAAATGAATCTCGGGAAGCAGTGTATAAGAAGAAACGATAAGTGTCACCAGGATTTATGCGTGTACTTGTGGAATGATTGAGGACCGAATCTATTAATGAATGGAGTTAATAAATTTGTTACGACCTCGAGGAGTATGTTGAAGCCGACACCACAAGTGGAAAGACTCTGAAGATTAAGTGGTTATTATCAAGGGTTCGTTCAAGGTTTTCTCGATGATTAACAGTGGAGATCTATACTCGACGTTTATGTTTGACCTTTTATTTTATGTACTTATATGGTGTGTGATCTAGTCAAATGATCGTAAGTTGTGAGAACTTGAGATGGCATCATTCGATGACGTCCGATCATGCAGAACACATATTATGTAATATCTTTGTGACTTTCAACGACGATGTTTATTGATACTTTAATGCGCGTTGGCGAGAGTGAGATGGTGTCTTTGTATTATCTTTTGAGTAGGGACCCGCGTGTGAGCACCCTCCGATGACGAAAATGTTTTTCTTGTTAGTTCTTTTTGATGTGTGTCCATGGCTATCCTTTAATTTGCAACATTCTTTTTAACTCGACTTACCCGTAAACCCTGTCATCTATTCTTGTCTTCGAATGAGCTTCGTGTGATTCATAAAATTTTCATGTGTCGAGCTTGACGGGTGACTGGTGGATAAGGATTTATTTATTCCTTTTTGATGAGATACAACTTGACGACAAGTTGCGTTTTGTAAAAGAACTAGTGGAGATCGTGGATCGAGATTCACGTGGGAACGTAAGGACTTCTTTATAAAGAATGCCCTCATCCTTCCGGGTAGTGAAGAACTCGTGTATGAGGCGAGTTGAGCGCCGGGACGTCGCTCCCTTAAGGTGGTGAGGATGTAAAACCCGTAAAAATAAGGTCATAATTTAATTCTATTTTCAATTATTTTGAAGTATTTTATAACGTTAAAAATTATTATGTTTAACGGTTTAAGTTGAAACCGATATTAAATATTATATTTTAATATTTTGACGAGCAACGAGGACTAATAGTGATCGTGATACCGACGGATGCCAAAAATTTTATATTTTATTATCGATAGTTTCGATATTTAATACTTTCGACGATATCGTTTTAATTACGTATCGAGTCGTTATATTATTATTTTTCGTGTGCGTTTAAACTTTTTAGTATTTTTACGAAACCCGAGTCTCGTAAATATTTCAGAATTTACAATTTACAATTTCCACCCTTTTAAACTATTTTATTACATTTTGGACCAAAACTATCACAAATTGGCAAAAACTACCCTAACCATACACTATATATAAAATTCCCACTAACTACATCACATTTTTTTTATCAAAAAAATCACTTTCTCATTCCTTTCTCTCTTTCTTTGCCATACAACACCAAGAACCCCATCACCAAAACCTTCAATCTTCTTAATTTCTTGTTTGAATCTTCAAAAACCAATCAAAGTCCCATCCTAGATTTTTAAAAGGCTACATTTTGATACCATTCTCATCAACATGCATGAACTTTGAAATTTTGATCAAGAATCTTGGTGAGTAAAGTTGTTAGATGATGTTGCATGTGATTATCTAGTGATAATCATGTGTAGATCATGTTATTTTTGTAAAGAAAATATATTTTTAATTTTTGTGTTTTGATTTTGATGATGATACAAGTGTTAGGATTTGTTTATGGTGATATTAGGATGTTAGAATGATGATAAAAGTTATTGGAATTGATCAAAAACTTGATTTTGTAAGAGATTTTAATAGTCATTTTTGGGCAGTAGGTTTGAGGCCATTTTCGAGGGTCGTAAGTCTGGATATAGGATGATATTATGGGATCATGTCGTAGAGAATTTCGTTAGCTTCGATTTGATATAAAGTAGGCCTTCCAACTCCAAACGAGGTGGAAGATACACTAGTTTGATTTTCGTGTACCGGGAGACGAGTGTCGACACAATCCGAAAATTGTTGTCGATATTTGGATCGAATCTCGGGGACTATAAAATGAGTTTCAAAATGATTCAAGGGCTGTTCTCAGACTCCAAGTTTAGTATTTTGAGTCTATTTTTCGAATCAAGTGGCGGTTTTACAAATGGAGTTGTTTAGAATGGTCAAAATGGTTTCGTAAGTCAAGTTCACTAAACTGTCCGGATTTTGTGATTCAAAGATGAGTCGGGCAAGGAACTTTAGAAGTAAAATCTCTTAATGGGATTTTGAGAGGACTTTCTATATATAGTAAGTAAGTTCTCTGAGTAGTATCATAAAAATTTGATATGTTTAAGTATGGGAAAACGGCTTGGACATTCGGTATGTTCCGGCAGATTTTTATTAAAGGCATATAATAATAAAATGAATATATAGGAGAGTATAATAGTATCACTTGTATCGTTTTCTCTCGAGTTTGTCGTGATTTTATGAGTCGAGTTTTATATTCTTATGTATGGTTTATTTCTCGAGTCTATTATTAATGAACGCACCTTATTTGATAGGTTGCGGTTCTCGTGTTTGAAAGGCATCATCTATCGTCGGCGATCGTCTCATTACCACTATTGGCTAAGGTGAGTCTATAGCCTCGCTTTATACTAGTTATTAAATGATTTTAAACCCGCGAGGGGGAATACATGTTTTATAAACTTAGAACACAAGATTTTTATGGTATGCTTTGTCCCTCTATGAATGGACCCGTGGTTGCCTTTAAATTGCATTAAGTGATTGCCTTAGTTAAAGCCTCAATTATGGACCGTTAATTAACCTATGATGGGTTAACCGGTAGTACAATTAATAGATCTATGGGGGAAGCCGCCCCGGTTCAGTTTTTGTAGACTTGTCATAGAAGCTTAGGCCCGACCTCCACACTGTTTGAACATATTGTATTGAGAAGTCAGGTATACGGCAATGTACCAATAATCTGGAGGTAACCGACAATTAATAAATCTCTCGTCTTATTAGACTGATATGGGAGTGTCTAAGGGCTCGGTTCCATGAGCTTATTGCAATTTATGCTATATACAATTATCATTGTTGATGCAAATTATTATTTGATGCTTATAAGCATGCCACAAACTTATAATCTTAGCTTGTGTTCAAACTGATTTCATAAACCTATAGATTCACTCGGCATTTTTGCTGATTGTTTTGCTCACATGTATTTCAGGTAATCAAGAAGTGGAAGCTTGGAGGTCACGGGGAATGAAGTTGTGCACTGCTTTTGTTGTTCAAACTCTTTGATTTATTTATCGTTCCATATTTAAAACAAACCAATATGTTGTTTTAACTTATCTTTTGGTAACGATTACTTGGGACTACGCTACTCTGACAATTGTTTTAGGAACGATAAATCTAAAATGTCTCTTTTCGAGTCGTTCTTTATAAATTATGTGTTGTTGTATCATTGTTTAGCACCCAAAGATGTATTCCGCTACGTGTAAATTTGGGGTGTTAAATTCAAACACATTTCATTAATGAATATTTGATTTACTGATTTGTGAACAATGGAAAATTCAAGAGCAAAGAAAAAATGAAGCACCCTAAGGCCTTTATATAGGCATACAAGTTAACTATGAAAGCTGAAAAACGTGTAACCCTAGCTAATGAAGTTCCAAATTGGCCCTTTGAGTAGTTTGAACTTTGAAGATCATGTGACTGATTCTTGGATTGTTGTGGAGCTGGCATGTGTTGGAATGTATCCAATGGCTTACAATGAGCTTAGAAAGTAAGCTAGAATCACATACGTTGGATTGCTGTCCAAATTTTGGCAGTATACACAAGTGTAGCAGGGGAATCTCATGTGGGGTTGATGGGTGATGTGGCAAGTCTTTTTAAGGTTGGCATGTGATTAAGGGATGCTTAATCACTAATCTGGACAATCTTAGGGTTTAATTATAAGCAAATAACAAAACCCCAAATTGTGTTCTTGGTGAATAGTTGGGTGTTTTAATCCGTCTTTGGTTTGGATTAAGTTTAAAAACATGTTTAAGGCGCCAAGATTAAACAAGTATAAATCGGGTTTAGTGGATAGGTGAGGTGGAGTAATGGTGTGTTGTGATTGGTGGAGAGTGTGAGTGGGACAGGTGTCACCCACTCACTGGTCTAGGTTACAATCCTTGTTTGCCCAGATTTACCCCTCATCTTTCTTCTTCTTATCACTTTGTAAATAAACAGCCCAAAACTCGTTTCCTTTGTTATTGAAGTTTCAAACTTTACACTTTTGCCCCAAAAAGGTTTGTAAAATGATTTCTGGGGTATTTCTTGCCAATTCTTGATTCTTGAACGACTGTTTTGGCATTTTCTTCATAAATGATGGTCTTGACTTGTTTGTTTGACTTCTTGGAGGACTGAAATTGCCAAGTCATGATTAATGAGGGACCATTTTTGCCATTTCTTCAAAGTCAAGGGTCCTTTTGGTAATTTTGACATTTTCAAAGGACCAAACTTGTAATTTCTTGTAACTTGGAGTCCTTCATGGTATGTTTGACTTTGAGGAGGATTAATATTGACATTTTAGTTTTGTTGAGGGACTAAAATTGCCAATTCTTCAAAGTGGAGGGCCCTTCTTGCAATATTGACAAACTTTAGGGACCAATCTTGTAATTATGAAGATACAAGGGTATAAAGTGTCAATTTTTCCATATTGGAGGAGCCTTCTTCATAAATCTTCAAATCTTCAAGGGTTTTCTTGGGAAATTCTCTATTAGGGCTTGGTTCAATGTGCGGATTCGTTTCCCGTGTTCGTTTTTGCATGATTCTTGTGATCTTTTGTCATTTTCTCAATATCCGTACCTAAAATACACAAGCAACAAACACAAGCATATATTGGGGTATTTTCATGATATTTTATGCATTTAAAGCCCTTTTTGGACGATGAGACTATGTATAAAAGCAGTCTCATCATCAACATTGTTAAACATCCAAGTACTGCTAAGCCAACTAAGTCGACTGCAAGTACTGCTAACATTGTTGAAGACCCAAGTACTACTAAGCCAACTAAGCCAATTGCAAGTACCGCTGGTGATTGATTGTAGTAAATTTAACACCTCTTTGTTTAGGAAAACAAAAGAGCGTAAATGAGCGGTAAGTATCGAGTGATGATTTTAGGAAAAATCAACACTAATGACCCTTAATGGTGTGTAAGTTCGTTTCCCAAGGAGGTATATGTGTGTGAAAAACTTGCCAAATGTTTGTGATTAATGATTGGTTTAGAAGGGGATTAGAAGAGAAAATGACGAAGTCGTAAAAATAAAAATTAACTAAAAATCACTATTAGAAAGTTAAGACGTAGAACCTAAAAAATCACCAAAAATAAATAAATTCTAAAAATTACCAAAAATTCACCAAAAATCAAAAATAATAAACTAAGAGTTTACCAATTATCAAAACTTTTTCAAACCTTTTAAATAATTAAATATTCAATTTTTAAATGCTAATTAAAGCCCTAAAAATCAAATAAATTATCAAAAAGCCCAAATAAATATTTTTCAATTGATAAACCTCTAAAATGACCTAAAATGATTAAAAACTATTTTTAGAAATTTTAAAACTAATAAAAACTATTTAAAATGAATTAAAAACTATTAAAACTTAAAATAATTATAAAAATTAATCTATGTGTGATAAAATTATTCTAAAAGTTGCTAAATTCCTATTTTAATGTATTTAACCTAAGAAAAATGTAAAAAGTTGGAAAAAGAGAAATTTTAAAAAATAATAATAAAACAATAATAAAATAATATTAAAAATTCAAAAATTATAAAAAATTCTAAAAACTTGCAAACTAGTTTATTTTAACCTAAATAATCAGAAAATGAAAGTGAAATTACCAAAATACCCCTAATGGGCCCTCAAATGGGCCAAATCCAAATTCAGTCAACACAAATGGGCTTTTGGGCCCAAAAAGTCAAACTTGGCCCAATTGACTTGGAAAAGCCCTATCTGACTTAAAATTTAATTCTAAGAACAAAACTTTAAAGGCCCAAAAGCTGAAAATGTGCTTATCACAGCTTATTGAACACAAAGCTTATTCTTATTGGGCTTTTCAGCCCATTAAGCCATAAGCTAATGCCATAAGCTCTAATTTGACACACAACCCTCTTTTTGGATGCTTAAGAGATCTGTCAAAAGAAGTTTTCAATAAGCTCACTCAATAAGCCAGAAAATAGAAAAGTAAAATTCCACAAAACGACAAAATAGTCGGGTTTGAGAAATAATGCACCTCAGAAGCTCTAGTGTGTTGCAAAAGCTCACAAATAGCTTAACTAAGAATAATCAATCAAGAAAATCACAAAAAGCCAAGTAGAATAAGCTGTAGGAGCAAATAAGCTGGCTGAAAAAGCCAAATAAGCTAGTTTTCTAGCAAAAGCTTAACCAAAAGACTTGTAAACTTCCAGACTTGATATTAAGCTGAGAAAAATGATTTCTATTACAAAAACTAAGTTGTTGCATGTACCAATAAGCAAAACAGATTCAAATAAGCTGAAAACCAAGTTTGACCAAAAGTCAAACGCTGATAAGTTGAAATCAAACGCTGACAGGAACAAAGTAGGCGTTGACAGACTTAATGAAGTGTAAGGACTTGTTTTTCACCCTGCTGGTCAAGGTTTGAGTGCAAACCTTGTGAATCAAAGCTTACTAGTTGGGTAAACTTGATGTATTTTGGCACAAATAAGCCAATAAGCCAGTGAGCTTATAAGCTATGAACAAAGCAATCCAAATACCCAAATATCCTCACAAGCAGCAAACAAATAAGGTCCAAGCAACAAAACAACAATCCTAATGCTAGAAATCACAATGCAATACCAAATCAGGTGGTCACTTTGCTGATGCAAATGACCACTTCAGCAGACTTTGATAAGCTATAAAAAACACAATAAGCCACCAAATTCAACAAGCAGATAACCAAAAGATAGCTTATCACCCAAACTATTCCCAAACCAAATTTCAGACCTTAGATCCAATTAACAAAGAAGTTATTGGATCTGATGTGTTTGACCAAATCCAAAACCACTTTTATCAGATTTTTGCAAAACTCCAAATCTCTTTTCCAAACTTTTAGAAAGCTAACCAATGATTAAAACTTGTATATTAGAACTTGTTTAGACCACCCAAACCTAAAGAACCAAGGGCACAAGGCCACAAGGCCTTGATAACCAGTAATCCCAAACAACCCTTAATCAAGCACTTATCATACAAACTTCTGATTTTGACTAATAACCTACTGATTTTAATGATCAAAAACACTTAAACAATAGCAAATAACACAACCAAACTCAAAAATCACCAGCACAAACACCAATACTCAAAATCAAAGCACCAAATCAAAAACAGTCATAAACATGAATTTTTTAGGGGAATCTTAACAAGAGATTATACCTGCCTTCCACAACATCCTAGGAAGGCCAACAATGCTCCTTGGACCTTGTTCAACAACTAGAACAAGACCAAGGTACTTCAATGAAGATGATGCAAACTGCCTTGGTTGATGGTTCAAAGTAGAACCTCAAGGACTTTATATCTTCAACACAAACAGCAAACAACTCAACCAAGGGCTCTAATCCCTTCACAAGCTTGGTGTCAACAAGCTTGTAAGAGCTTATAACTAATGGTCAAGGGTTAGTACACAAAATAACCAAAACAGAACCTAGGATTTCAAGGTTTTCAAACCTTCAAAACCTTATGAAACAAGACGTGCCTTAACCACAAGATTAAGGTAGGCCTTCACAATCAAATGGAACTCAGAATTAGGCTACTCAAACACCAAACTTTTAACTAAATCAAAAAGAGATTTCAAATTTCAGAAATTCAAATTTTATTTAACTTAAAAAGGAATTACAAAGATTAATAGCCTAAAACTGGAACAAAAGCTCTCTCACATGTTGAGGAGTCTTTTTATAGGCAAATGCCAAGGCTACACTGTTCACAAACCCTAGAAGTGAAATTCCCTAAATGCCCTAAGTCCTTGAGTACGTTTGTTGTTGTTGAGCTGTCCAAAATGATCCTACACATTCATTTTAGCTTTGTGATCAAGCAAAGGCTCTCAGCTGTTGATCTTGACACGTGGCTAAGCTTGGAGGGCAAGTACTCATGTGATGGGTGAAACGGTTTGAATGGTGGGGTCCTTTGGGTGAGTGGGAATGTGAGTTTAAGCATGGGATGGATTCGTGTGAGGGTTAATTGTGTTTTGGTAAAGGTAATTGTAAAAACCCCCTTGTTGGTGAAAAGTAAAAACTGGGTTCATGCGTGCTACAGTAATACCTTTTGATCCGTTTTCTTAGGGAAAAAGGTGTTTGGCGCGTGTTTAGGAGTTTAAACTTATAAACTTGGCAGCCTTGGTCCTTTTCCTTTCTTTCTTTTTGCATTTGTGAATAAACTTCTATCAGCGCCCAATTAAGCTTGTGACAACTTTCAGGTTTTGACAATTTTGGCACAAGACTTTTCCAAAAGGATTACAAGGGTTGTTTTTGCCATATTTAGATATTTTAAGGACTGATTTTGAACATTCTTGATCTTCAAAGGTCTTCATTGCATCTTTGACTTTATGAGGGACCATTGTTGGCAGTTTTGATTTGTTGAGGGACTATTCTTGCCATTTCTTCAAAGTTGAAGGACCTTTTGTGTAATTTTGACAAACTTAAGGGACCAAACTTGTAATTATTAATATACAAGGGTTTTAAGTGTCATTTCTTCAATAAATGAGGATCAATCTTGTTTGTCTTCAAGTCTTCAAGGTATTTTGTTGAGAATTCCATGATTAAGGCCCGGTTCTTTGTACGGCTTCGTTTCTCGTGTCCGTTTTTCCTTGTATCTTGGGATCTTTTGTCTTTTTTTCACGATATCCATACCTAAAATACACAAGTAAATAAACACAAGCATATATATGGTATTTTATGACATTTTTGTGCATTTAAAGCCCGAAAAGAACGATGAGATCATGTATAAATGCCATCTCATCACTCCCCCATACTAAGCCATTTCCGTGCCCTCACGCAATGCTAGAATAAAGTATCTAAGCATCACCAAAGTTCAATTTTTATTAACCTTTATTGAAGAGTAAAAGACTTGCAACCTACTACGATGATGTGAAAAGACATAATGTATGATTTTCATCACAAAAAGTGACTTTTAGGGTCAAAGAATAGAAACAAGTAAATGTCCCTTAGAGTAAACTTTGTCATCCTTGATTGTCATACATTCCATGCTAAGTGCAAAAACAAGATCATTGTTGGTACAAGTCACAATGCTAACACTTCTCATACGTCCAAATTGTGTAATACTTTTTCTCCCCGCAATCCTAGTTAATATAAAAGGAAATGGGTTACTAGCATTTTTTATCTATTTGTCATGGATCACAAGTGATTCATATTGACTTATTTGAGTAGTTATTAGTCCGAAAGCAAAGTAGCACGATTTGATCGATAGTTAGCCGAAGGACAAAATCTTTTAAAACGGCTTCTCGTGTATCTCCTTAAGTTCATATCTTGGCATAACTCATTTCACGATTTGAGACCTTTCTCGGACCGATATTTGGCATGTACTTCATACTTCAAATCTTGGGAAGACGTTCTTGAAATAATGGTCTTCTCTTCATATATTTGGAATTTCTTCACTTGACGTTTTTGAGAGATTCTTCATATAGGACCACGACTTCATCATTTTTCTTCAATCTTTACTTTGGATTTCGATATACAACGATCCGCCTCCTTTTCGGACTTGGATATATTTATCCTCATAACTTGTTAGGGTCTTTTTGGATAGACTTTCTCCATTCTTTAGGGGAGTAATTGCTTCTCGTCGTGTGTCTCGATCCTTCATATTGATTTAGGAATAATGATACTTCACATCATCTTTGGATCTTTAGCAAAAATAGAGCTCCTCATGCCTTGTTAGGGCCTTTTTGGATGATCGCCAATCTTCGCGTCCCGCTTCAATAAGTTATGCCTTGGCTATGAACTCTATTCAACCCCGAGCAACTTTTAAACGATCTTGCGCTAGAGGCTAAGTAACCTTTCAAATTGTCCGACATTACTTATTGTAATTATGATTTATTCCTAATGCATTGATCTTATGGGAAGAAAAAGCCACAATTAAAAACATATGAGTTTTTGAAAGAACACTTTCATGTTCTACGTTTAGCATGATCACTTGTCTAACTCTATCATTTCTCGTTCTTCACTATATAAAGACCTCTAATTAAAGAGACTCGTGAATACTTAGCCATGCAAGTCAAAATTAAGCCAAATTTGGATTAGCTTTCATTAAGACTATATCAAATCAAAATTTTGGGTTTTCAAGCCACCTATAGGATCTTGCACTTTCTTGGACTTTTTCAAGTTTAGAGAATGCGTTTTATAGTTCCCTTGATAAGTGACTTTCTAGAATCAATTATAGGAACTTGCGAAAAGTTCTTGTTCTTAACCCGAATGAATTAAGACTTTCGCGTTTTAAAGTTCCCTATATAAAAGTCTAGCAAAACTTTAATTGAGCGAGTTAAGGAATGTAAATGGCTCCAAATGCCCATCAAGTCAAAAATTAACTCTTATTCTACCCATCGGAAAATATACATTCGTGTCTTAAAAACACTTATGAAAACTAAGAAAATTTTTAAAATTTGGCCATTTTTAGCCTTATTAGTAAAACAAAACATTGAAAGTTGGAAAGTGTGAGGGCGTAGCAAAGCAAGTACCTATTCACCCCCCCATACTAAGAGTAAACATTGTTTACAATGTTTCGAGTCTAAAGGTGGAGCACCCCCATACTAGAGACGAAGAGTCGAATGCTTAGGATCTAGCATGGAAAGGGTGATCAACAATATATCTAAAGCCGTTTATTAAGTATGCTAAAAGATAATTGTTAGAACAATAAAGGATATGTCATGGATTCGTGAAAAACTTCTTCAAACGAACGATGGAGGCTCACGTAAACGAACACGAGAGTCTTCAATCGTAGATGATGATGATGATCTAGATAACACAATCACAAACAACCATGAGACAACGAGTTGAAAGGGTACAAGTCCCCTTATTAGTGAATAGTGAGCATAATAGATAAGCATGGGATTTCCCCCACGAGGCACCTCGTTTTTGATTACCGAGTCATGAGCTCGACTCGATCCCCTCAAAATGTGAACATTTTAGGGATAGCCATGGTATGGTCAATTTTTGATGGGGCTTACATGATAAACAAGGCCCAAAAAGCAACCGGTAATGTAACACCCGTGAAAGTGCCGTATGATGCTAAGTTATTGTCTCAAGAGCTCTTCAGTATGAGCATCTCTCTTAAGTTGTGGCTCACTTGTGGATGTGATATCCCGAGCCCAACATTATTCATTTAATCCTATTTTACGTAAATTTTTTAAATTTTTAAGAATTTTTATCGTGGATTTATTTGACGGTTTAAGTTGAAACCAACGTTTACGGTCGTATTTTAACGTTTGACGATTTAAGAAGAACCGACGACGATTACGATCCCGAGGGATGCCCAAATTTCTATAATTATTGACGATTTATCGATAATGTAATTTTTTGAGAATTTTACTTACGGTTCGTGTTAAGTTGAGTCGGGTGAGTTTTATAGCCTTCCGAGTACATTTAAAGTATCCCAAAAATATTTTGGAGTGTTCGGGATGATTTCCGACTCCCGTAAAATTTTCTAAATTGACTAGTGAGTCGATCCCGCAAAGTTTTAAGGACGTTTTTACTTAAGGCCAAAAGAAACCTTAAATTACCATTTTGGTCCCTCCCAATACCACAAAAAGGCACAAACATAAACACACACAAACACTTGACAAAAAAATAAATCAAAACTCTCTCCTCTCTTGCTCTAGCCGACGGCTACACCCACACCACCACCACAATCCACCATTTTTTTGAGTTTTAACAAAAACTAACCTTAGACCACCTCTTAAAATTCATTGGTGAGTGTTAATCCATGGTTTAATTAAACATGCATTAACAAAAAGTTTCCAAAAATTTTCAAGAATCATTCAAATTCGTTTTTGAGGCTAATTGTATGGATGCATGTTAAATTCATGTATAGTGTGAGTATAATCACCAATAAAACCCACCAAAATTAATTTAGTTGTGGTGATTTGGTCACCCAAACCCCACGGCACAAGGGGGTGTTTGGGGAGCCATGGTGGTTGATGATTTTGAGCATTGTTGTTATGTTTGGTATTGTGTTTATTGATGTATCAAATGGGTATTAGTGATTGCATGTTTGTTTTTAGATGTTAGGATTATGAGGTTGATTGATCAATAGGGGTAGGGACTGAAATTTGTGTTTGTATATGATTGGGAATGCTTAGGATGAAGCCTAGTAGTGGTTAATAGGTTTGGAATCGAGCTTAAGTATGATTTTGGTATGGATGAATTTAGGCAGAAACTTTGAGACCTTTTTATAAAAATGATTTTTCCTACAGGTCTAAATAACTAGATGTAGTTATAGAGGGTCTTCTTATCTTTAATTTGGTATAAGGTAGAGCCCGTGACTCAAAACGAGCTAAAAGTTATGAGGTTTTAAAGATCGAGTACCGGGAGACGAGAACTTTCATAATCCGAATTTATGTATAGTTTTAGTCAAATCCCGAGGACCACAAGTATGAATTGGTAAATGGTCAAGGGTCAAATTTTGGTCACAAACCTGTGTAATTGAGTCTATAAGTTGACTTAGGAGTCAAAGAAGTCAAAGGTACATTTCAAATAGGTCAAAAAGGTCCAAGTTGGTCGAAGTACAATTTCAGCCCGTAAAATGTAGTTTTGGAAAAGCGTTGAGTAACGAGTCGTAGAAGTAAAAACTTTTATTGGGATTAAAAATGTGATGTCTACAGGTCTTATAGGATTTTTGAGAATTTTGTCAAATTTTATAAGTATGGTTAAATATGGTAAAACAGCCCGTACTTTCGGTAAGTACCGGCGAAAATGGATAAAAATGGATAACGTAAATAATAAGAACGAATGGTGTAAAATGCGTGATGCTTGTTGTTTAGTTTTGGCGTGAGTTATAATTGTCCTAAGTGACTAGTATCTATGTATTTTATACAGTACCGTAAGGTATTTAAAATGAGATTACTCATTACGCGTTATTTGTTGATAGGTGTTGATTTACCCGGGCATCCGTATCGTCATCAGTGATCATCTCTCGAACTACCGACTACATAATATATAAGGTGTGAATTTATAGCCTCGCTTATATTTATTTCAAACTGTTTTACCCGCGAGGGAAATGCATGCTAGTTTTTAAAAGGAACGTATATCATGAATGATTGTTAGACCCGAATGTTGCCTTAGAAATTGTGTTAAGTACCAAGTTGCAAAAGTCCCTAAATTCATGAACTATTAACTATTGTCCTGCCCTCGAGTAGGGGGAAATAGCCGCTTATACAATTTGTAGTACTACGGGGCTAACGACCCAATGCTAGCCGAGAAGCTGTACGTTGAGTAAGTTCTGCGGTAGATTATCTTGTATGAGAGATAAGGTATAATTGCAACTGATGCCTTTAGAAGGGGCACTGGTTTCATCTGAATCACGCCGGTAATTATTACGCGGGTGATTGAGTTAACGGATTAGTGTCATGAGCTTAAACACAATTGTCAGTATCCTGAATATAGATTGTTTGATCGACAAGTCTATGAATGATCACGAATGGTTTTTATTTTATATACGTTCAAAATGGATTGTAAAACCTATGAATTCCACTCAACGTTTTCGTTGACCAAATTTTGGCATGTGTTTCAGGTAACCGCTGAAGCGTAGCATGGAGCGTGCATGGGATGGATGTTGTGTGTATGGCTTGGAGTCTGCTTGTTTTTCCTCCCTTTTCTACTTAAACATTTTTAAATTTTAATGTAATGTTGTTGTGAAACTGAAATTCTTGGGTTGAGATTCATGGGGACCGAAAACGCTAAACTCTGTTGTACCAAGTGGGGTTGGAAAAACCGTGGACATGTATTATCTAACAATTTTTAATTCAAGTTTTAAGTTGACGTCTTTTTAGCGTCGTTTGATATATCTTGTGTGCAATGAATACTGTGTAGCACCCAATGTTGTAGTTCCGCTGCGCATAGCATTTGTGGGGGTGTTACAGATTGGTATCAGAGCCATGAGTTATAGAGAACTAGGTCGTTTTTGAAAATCCTAAACTATAACTTTTGGTGTCGTAAGAAATGGTCCAAGCACACACAACTATCCTGCACGGCTCCGGTAAGAATTCTTTAGCATTGCTTTATATTTTAGATGTATCCCTCGAAATTGATATGAATTCCCTAGTATTTAGTAAGTAAATACTTTGATATATATTGAGATATATTGTTTTGTACGTTGAGTACTTATCATCGTAATTTACAAATTCTTGTGAGATTATCTTATATGTTGCATGTAATTGGCATAACGGGCTACATTGCATTACATGGCAACACCGCGTTGTAATCCTACGTGTATGTAGGAATGGTTGTATGTATAAGTATGTATATACTATGGTATTTAAAGGCATTGCACGTGAAGCAATGGTCCTTGAGTAATTATCGTACATTAAAATGCGGTTTTGTTGAGAATTCGGCCTTACCGCTAATTATCAGTCTTGATAATTAATTTATTGTTCGAATAACCGAATATGAACCTCGTTTGATATCCTAGATACGTAAATGATGCTTCGTAACATATTTTATATCGACTAGGTCGATCTCGATTGTCGTTATCGCACCGTGATGTGTCATTTTGGACATTTTCTTTTGAAACATAATTTACTTACGTATTACTTTATTTCCTTTATTCCCAATGGGGTTGATATGTTAGTTCACGTAACTATAACATAGACGAAGTATAATCGACGATGCGTACATTGGGGCGGCGAATCATGTGTGTATATTATGAAACGTGGTTGAGGCGTGTTGCCATTTAATCGTAGTTTACTATTCTACTTGAATTTTAAAGATGTGTTTTAAAATAGACTGGCGTTGTGATCAAGCGCGATAACTTGGAATTTGGTTGGTTTTTGTGTTAATTTTGTGGAGTACGATTTCGAGACTCATCCGAGGCCGATAACAACATTTAGTTGATATACGTATTCTCGCTTCGTTTATTTCATTTGTCTTGTTGTCCCATTATTTGAATTCGATATTTTATATGACGAGGTCCGTCAATTGTGTGAGTTAAATAAGCATAAAACTTTGTTGATTGAATGATTTAAACAATAAGTGTTTTATATATTTAATATTTGGTGAATGAAACTTTTGGATAAAAATGACGTATGATGTGTTTTGTAACAAGTAAAATTCGTGTAGAGAATAAACGGACATTGTGAAATTATTTTCCTTCAACCTTGGTTGGTAAATCGTAATAAGTAATTATTATTACTCGTAAAATCCTTGTTTTCATATATTAAAATTTGATACTAAAAGATTGTGATGGACTTGTTAAGAATTTGTTTAAATTAGTTCGAGAAAGGAGTTATAATAAAATTTGCGAGATGACTATTGAGTATATGTAGCTTCGGAGTTAGTATGAATTAATTTTCGGGTCAATGTAGCAAACTTTTGGCATAATTTGTAATATAGAGTAGAAAATTGGTCATATATTTTGGAGGTAGAAACTTTGTAAAAATTGGTTTATTTTAAACATAAGGTTATGTTTGCGTATGCATTGGTGTAAACTAGAACTCGTCACTCGTTGTAGTAAATAAACTGGGATAAAATCGGAATATACACTTTAAGTATGAAATTATAATGCTTGAAATAAAATTTTAAACATTGATGGAACGTCATTGGAAATCATTTGTTTGTTTAATTGTCGTTATAGAGAATCAATATGTGTAATTTGATGATGCTTGTTTAAAATCGTTTGAAAAATCTTTCATTTTATTCCGCTGTGAGATGTGTTAATTTTAAAATCACTTGATAATGGGCTAATGATTAAAAGTTGAATTTTATATATATTTTGGAAATAATTGAAATAAGCATTTTGATCACCTACTTCATTATTATATTATCATATTATTATCATTAATTTTTGAGATTCAAGTCTCGACTAAAATCAGTAATTTATCCGAGATAATACTACGTGAAACGTCTTTGACGCCTGATTCGAGCCGCGTGAATAAAATATAGCAAATCAATTGTAAGGAAGACATGTGTGTAATAAAAGTCAAAGGTTGAATTTTTAAGAGTTAATGGGACTAGGTTGAGTCGTGTTGGATATGTGTATATAAGTGATAATATAAGTCGTAATAATAAAAACGTAAAACTTGGAAAATTCTTACTACGTATGTTTTTGGTACTTAAGATATGAACATTAATGAGGTTTTGACACAAGTATGGAGATTTTCAAACCTAATGATTTGTCAATTATGATAACCGAGTCACCGCATCTACTAATGTTAATAATTTCCGAGAGATTGAAATTTTTCCAGAAATGAAAGCGTTGTAAAGATTGGAAAATGAAAGGTATAAATTCTTTAATGGTGTAACACAAATTAAAAATGTGTAAATGTTCGGTTTTACAATGTACAAGGTAACACTAATTATTATACGCAACTGGATTACACAACACACGCCTACTTGTATATTATTTAATAAAGATGTATATATAATGTTTCGAGTCACGATGGTTCGATCGTCCGACATCCCTTCTTTGATTTTGTGAGTCTGTATCTAAACATGAGTCGTCATGTGATTGTTCATTTTAAGATTGTCTATGGTATGAAACCGTTATTGTTATATTTATTTTAAAACTACTATTTCGCTAGTACTTGAAAATGAGGGTATGTCACCCGGTGTATTTTGTCATGTTCATGGACGCCGTAACTTTCTTCTTTCGGTTAATGGAACCAAAAATTATGTATTTACTTGAATGATGCTATAAATCTTCGTTAGAGTGGTTGTTTATTTATATTTAACAAAAGCGAGGAGGCGAAGCCGCTTTACCAAATTGTAGAGGTGAAAGAACTCGATCTTCCTGGTGAAAATTGTTTATAGTTAACCAAGTGGTTATTCTTCTCTCCCCGTATACCCTTGGTGGAATGGGTGTGCAACTCGAGACGATGGGAAGTGTGATCGTTGTTTTATTTTTGACGCTTGTGTTGATATTCAACTTTTACTCCATGTATTCGTAGATTGCTGTTGTTATCCTGAGACTTTTGTCATATATTTGAAGTATTTTCATTTCTAATGTAGTTAATTTCTGTTGGCAATTATATTGCTCGTTTACCTCGTTCGATCTCATTGATCTTAATTTTATCACTTGTTGTGCTTGCAATGATCTTTAATCATGAACCACCTTACCGTCATTTTGTGAATAGTCTATTGTGAAAATAGGTATGAGTATGTCAAATGTTTTGGTGAACCAAATGCAAAGGGTGTCGATTTATTTATTTAATTATTTATTTATTTTCTCATAAAAAGGCAAAGCAAAAGGTATGTTTCCAAAGTGGACGAAAAATGTTGGATGTGTTTCTTAAAACGATGGTAACAATATTTTCCCCTTTCAAATTTCATTTCAAATGGTTTAATTATTTTGAAGATTAGGTCGAAAACTTCTATAGTCGTGTTTGGTATGTAATAATAATGTTTGTGTCGTCACTCGATCCTCAATTATGCACAGCTTAGCTAACTATGCCTAATTCGGGAAGAGTCCTGTTTTGTTAATTGTCGTTGCTTGGTCCTTAAGTATGCATGATCTAGCTAGTTATGCATAGTTTTGGAAGGGCGATGTAGTTTCAAATAAATTGGTCATCTTTAAAAACCGGTAGTGTTTTTGATAAATGTTTGGATGAGAACGTTTTTAAAAATGGTGGATCCTTATGCAAGTAATCGTATTTTCTTTGATTCCTAAAGAAATTCTTGAATTTTCTTGTGTTCTTTGAAATCTTTTCTTCTGTTTGGCGTTGACTTAGTAAGTCACTGTGACCGAGTAATTTTGGGAAAAATGTTTTTGTGAGTTGTGTGTAATGTGTGAAGTTTATCGGAATCACGAGGGTGTTGATGAAATACCAAAGGGGCACGAATCGACACTGAGAAGAGTTTTTAACAAAAATAGAAGACTTCCGAAGTAGAGGAAAACCGAGTTTGAATAACTCTAAGTGAAATGACGAAGACTTCTCCTACGACGAATGTATCGTACTTTATTTATTTTCTTTTCTTGTTCTTTTGATATGTTTTATGACACGCGATAAACTGTTGAAGTTTACCAACTGTGCATCAGTAATTGGAAGACAATTCCATTGTCGTTTCTGTTTATTTAAGTGAGGAATCCTCTTTGCTTGACTCAACCATCCTTGATTATCGATGGTTAAACGATAGATAGCCATAGTTGATGTTTGTGTGGTAAACCCTTGTCTTTTATGTATTTATGTGGTAAATGATCTAGTCGAGTGATCGTAAGTTGTGAGAACTTGAGACGACATTGTCCAATGAAGTCTGATCATGGAGAACACGCGCCATGTTATGTATTTCTTTTATATCTAACTGTGAACGATGATATTTATTAAGATTTTGACCACGTTTGGGACGGAAGTAAGATGGTGTTCTTGTAGTATCTTTTGGGTATGGATCCGTGTGTGAGCACCCCACGATGACACATGTAAGTACTTTATTTCTTTTTGGATATGCATCCATAGCTAGCAAGCTCTTGAACCTTCTTTAACTTGCAATTTTCTTTTGACTGGACTCATCCGAGAATTATGTAAATATTCTTGTTTTATCTTGGCTTGGCTGATTAGCAAGCGTGGGTTAACTGATTGAACTGATTGGTTTAGCATGGTTTGGCTATGTTGCAAACATGTCGTAATATGGTTGTATGTGTTTCATAATGGCTTTTGTGTTTGTTTGGATTGTGATGTCTTCGAGAGAGTTATGTATACGCTGAATGATTTCGTATCGATGAATTCGTTTTTGACGAAGTAGGGTTGTATGTACGTAATATCGTAATAAGGTGATTTGGCACGACTAGTATTGATTACTTCGTCTTTCATATTTTGAACGTCTTTCTATGAGGTGATGTGCGACCCGTGTGATTTTCTTTGTGATAGTTGTTTTTATGAGATGATGAACCGAGTGAAAGGACGATTCGAAAGTTGGAAGACGTGCTCCGAGCGTATGTGTTTGATTTTGGTGGAAGTTGAGATCGTGGAAGGGCGTGATTCGTTTTGGAGAATAAGAAAGGTGGGTCCAAAGGTATGTTGGACCAGTTGCCTACTAGTTGGAACTGCTGGATGAACTCCGTGGAAATGACAATACTCTTCATGTGTCGAATTTGAAGGATTATGGGATGAAAGGGTAGATCACCAGTTGGATAGAATGAAGCAGGAAAAAGTCAGTTGAATGGACTTGAAATGATTCGAGGGGCTACGGAAGAAATGGTGTAGATTAAGAACTATATGCTAACCGCGAGAAGCTGTGGAAAGAGATGTGTTGATACCCGTGGGAAGAATTTTGGGAAATTGAAGTGGAGACCATGGATCGAGATGTTAAGAGATTGAAGCAAGGTATAATACTCATCGTGAAGGTGTGATGGAATCCGAGACGTGAACCGAAGTCCCCAACGGAACGAGAAGACCTCTTTAGGAAGAAGTACCTTTATTTTCCTAGTAGTACAAATGCGAGTATAAGAACCGGAGAGCGCCGGGACGTCGCTCCTTTAAGGAGGGGAGGATGTAACACCCGTGAAAGTGCCGTATGATGCTAAGTTATTGTCTCAAGAGCTCTTCAGTATGAGCATCTCTCTTAAGTTGTGGCTCACTTGTGGATGTGATATCCCGAGCCCAACATTATTCATTTAATCCTATTTTACGTAAATTTTTGAAATTTTTAAGAATTTTTATCGTGGATTTATTTGACGGTTTAAGTTGAAACCAACGTTTACGGTCGTATTTTAACGTTTGACGATTTAAGAAGAACCGACGACGATTACGATCCCGAGGGATGCCCAAATTTCTATAATTATTGACGATTTATCGATAATGTAATTTTTCAAGAATTTTACTTACGGTTCGTGTTAAGTTGAGTCGGGTGAGTTTTATAGCCTTCCGAGTACATTTAAAGTATCCCAAAAATATTTTGGAGTGTTCGGGATGATTTCCGACTCCCGTAAAATTTTCTAAATTGACTAGTGAGTCGATCCCGCAAAGTTTTAAGGACGTTTTTACTTAAGGCCAAAAGAAACCTTAAATTACCATTTTGGTCCCTCCCAATACCACAAAAAGGCACAAACATAAACACACACAAACACTTGACAAAAAAATAAATCAAAACTCTCTCCTCTCTTGCTCTAGCCGACGGCTACACCCACACCACCACCACAATCCACCATTTTTTTGAGTTTTAACAAAAACTAACCTTAGACCACCTCTTAAAATTCATTGGTGAGTGTTAATCCATGGTTTAATTAAACATGCATTAACAAAAATTTTCCAAAAATTTTCAAGAATCATTCAAATTCGTTTTTGAGGCTAATTGTATGGATGCATGTTAAATTCATGTATAGTGTGAGTATAATCACCAATAAAACCCACCAAAATTAATTTGGTTGTGGTGATTTGGTCACCCAAACCCCACGGCACAAGGGGGTGTTTGGGGAGCCATGGTGGTTGATGATTTTGAGCATTGTTGTTATGTTTGGTATTGTGTTTATTGATGTATCAAATGAGTATTAGTGATTGCATGTTTGTTTTTAGATGTTATGATTATGAGGTTGATTGATCAATAGGGGTAGGGACTGAAATTTGTGTTTGGATATGATTAGGAATGCTTAGGATGAAGCCTAGTAGTGGTTAATAGGTTTGGAATCGAGCTTAAGTATGATTTTGGTATGGATGAATTTAGGCAGAAACTTTGAGACCTTTTTATAAAAATGATTTTTCCTACAGGTCTAGATAACTAGATGTAGTTATAGAGGGTCTTCTTATCTTTAATTTGGTATAAGGTAGAGCCCGTGACTCAAAACGAGCTAAAAGTTATGAGGTTTTAAAGATCGAGTACCGGGAGACGAGAACTTTCATAATCCGAATTTATGTATAGTTTTAGTCAAATCCCGAGGACCACAAGTATGAATTGGTAAATGGTCAAGGGTCAAATTTTGGTCACAAACCTGTGTAATTGAGTCTATAAGTTGACTTAGGAGTCAAAGAAGTCAAAGGTACATTTCAAATAGGTCAAAAAGGTCCAAGTTGGTCGAAGTACAATTTCAGCCCGTAAAATGTAGTTTTGGAAAAGCGTTGAGTAACGAGTCGTAGAAGTAAAAACTTTTATTGGGATTAAAAATGTGATGTCTACAGGTCTTATAGGATTTTTGAGAATTTTGTCAAATTTTATAAGTATGGTTAAATATGGTAAAACAGCCCGTACTTTCGGTAAGTACCGGCGAAAATGGAAAAAAATGGATAACGTAAATAATAAGAACGAATGGTGTAAAATGAGTGATGCTTGTTGTTTTGTTTTGGCGTGAGTTATAATTGTCCTAAGTGACTAGTATCTATGTATTTTATACAGTACCGTAAGGTATTTAAAATGAGATTACTCATTACGCGTTATTTGTTGATAGGTGTTGATTTACCCGGGCATCCGTATCGTCATCAGTGATCATCTCTCGAACTACCGACTACATAATATATAAGGTGTGAATTTATAGCCTCGCTTATATTTATTTCAAACTGTTTTACCCGCGAGGGAAATGCATGCTAGTTTTTAAAAGGAACGTATATCATGAATGATTGTTAGACCCGAATGTTGCCTTAGAAATTGTGTTAAGTACCAAGTTGCAAAAGTCCCTAAATTCATGAACTATTAACTATTGTCCTGCCCTCGAGTAGGGGGAAATAGCCGCTTATACAATTTGTAGTACTACGGGGCTAACGACCCAATGCTAGCCGAGAAGCTGTACGTTGAGTAAGTTCTGCGGTAGATTATCTTGTATGAGAGATAAGGTATAATTGCAACTGATGCCTTTAGAAGGGGCACTGGTTTCATCTGAATCACGCCGGTAATTATTACGCGGGTGATTGAGTTAACGGATTAGTGTCATGAGCTTAAACACAATTGTCAGTATCCTGAATATAGATTGTTTGATCGACAAGTCTATGAATGATCACGAATGGTTTTTATTTTATATACGTTCAAAATGGATTGTAAAACTATGAATTCCACTCAACGTTTTCGTTGACCAAATTTTGGCATGTGTTTCAGGTAACCGCTGAAGCGTAGCATGGAGCGTGCATGGGATGGATGTTGTGTGTATGGCTTGGAGTCTGCTTGTTTTTCCTCCCTTTTCTACTTAAACATTTTTAAATTTTAATGTAATGTTGTTGTGAAACTGAAATTCTTGGGTTGAGATTCATGGGGACCGAAAACGCTAACTCTGTTGTACCAAGTGGGGTTGGAAAAACCGTGGACATGTATTATCTAACAATTTTTAATTCAAGTTTTAAGTTGACGTCTTTTTAGCGTCGTTTGATATATCTTGTGTGCAATGAATACTGTGTAGCACCCAATGTTGTAGTTCCGCTGCGCATAGCATTTGTGGGGGTGTTACAGGTAAGAAGGACTAAGTCCTTAGATGATGCAAAATACCGGGGTCGAAAATGGCGTTCTCGTTTTCATTGGAAAAACAAATAAACGCCACTTCAACACGTGCCATAAACTCAAAGAGTTTGAAGAAAATAGATGAGAAATAGAAGGGTGAGACAATGGGTTGACAAACTTTTGAGCTACTCGAGGTAGACTCGCACCAAGCAAATAGAAAGATTTTCCATTTATTGCATCGGTGGAAGACCGAGATTTCCCTTTACATGAAATTCCGGGATCGAATATCTCGTCCTCGGTGGACAAGGATGAGGGAACATAAGGGGCTTCCCCCATACTAAGACCACACAAAGCATCGTCAAAAGGAGTAGACGAGCTTGTAGCACTCAAAACACGTGGTGATGACGGAGTTAGATTTGTAGAAAAATCAATTAAATCATATTTAAGATCTTTTCCTTTTTTATATTTTGAACTCTCCTTATGAAAACCCTTTTTGATTATGTCAAAAATATTCGGTGTTTCTAAGACGATGTTAGTTACACTAAAAATTCTCACATTTTGAAACCGTTTTGGCAAGTTCTCAAAACGTTTATTGACGAAGAAAACCTCCCCATCGGGGCCAACATATTCATCATCCGAAGGATCTTCAGTAGAAACCGGCAACTTATCAACACTTTTCAAGAATGAATGTTCGAGGTGAGGCGAAGGATTTTTCGATTCAAGTATTGACGGTTTCTTCTTTGTAGGCTTTATACTCATAACCTCCACCGGCGGAGGAAATGGTAAATTGTTTTTGGCGACATTTCCTAAAACTCTTGGTGAAAGTTCTTTGCAAACGACATTGGTTGAATCACCATGGTTTAAAGTTGCAATAGAATAGACATGAGAAAGATTGGAGTTTTGTGTTGCATTGATGACAAGTTCTTCTTCATTGAAACGAAGGGTGATTTTTCGAGCATGAACGTCGATAAGTGCTCTTGATGTATCCAAAAATGAACGACCCAAAATTAGAGGAACTTTTCGATCGATATGAATGTCAACAACGATAAAGTCAACGGGATAGTAAAACTTTCCGACTTTAACGAAAACGTCATCGGCTACTCCACATGCTATAATCGTAGAATGATCGGTCATCTCGATAGACATGTTCGAAGGAGTAAGAGCCGGAAGCGAAAGCGATTTGAAAATCTCGAGAGGCATTAAATTAATACTAGCGCCAAGATCGGCCAAGGCGTAGCATTCCTCCATATCTTGAATTGCACACGGAATCAAAAATTTACCGGGATCATCGACTTTTTGTGGTATGCGGCTAAGAAAAACCGATGAACAACTAGACGATTGTTGTAACTTTTCTTTGTTGTTTAGCGTACTTTTGAAGTTTGCGGCAAATCGAGGCATCATGATAAGAGCGTCGGCAAAACTTATGTTAAAATGTAGATCACGAAACATTTTCATAAATAACTCAAATTGATAATTGTTCCGTTCTTGTGCTTTCTCTTTGTTTCGTCTCGAAGGGTAAGGTAAAGGTGGTGTGGGTTGGTCATTAGGCAACGGCCTTGGAAACTCGGGTTCCACAATTGGTATTGGTTCAACCGTAGGTGTGGTATGAGCGGTACTTCGTGGGATTGTAATGTGCTCCTTTTCGACCATCACCTCGGGTTCTTTCTCGATTTCCTTCTCCTTAGAAGTACTTGTACGAGAGATTGGTTCCTTGAAAGTTTTACCACTTCGTGTAGCAACAACCTTCAATTCTCCCCTCGGGTTGTTAATGGTATCACTAGGAAGACCACCCGAAGAAGAGGGCTTACACATGATAGCTTCAAACATTTTAGCCATTCGGTCCTCAAATTTTGATTGCCTAGCATCCGCTTTTAATAACTCTTGCTTAATCTCATGTTGCCCTAATTCCATCTTTTGTTGGTTTTGTTGAAGACGTTGGACATTTCCTTCCATTTTGTTTGCATGAGTTTTAAGTTCATTAGCAAGTTCATTTTTAAGCTTGTTTTTCAACTCGGATCCTAAGTTAATCATCTCACGTTGCATATTATCAAATTTAGCATCATTTGCTTTAGCATAATCCAAAAATTCTCCTTGCAAATTTTTAGTGTGAGCATTTTGAAAACCTTGTGTAGTGTTTTGAAAATCACGGTTTTGGTTTTGATTAGAGATTTGTCCATTCCCACTTTAATAATTCCCTTTGTTGTAGTTACGTGTGTTGCCTTGGTAATTACCTTGGTTGTTGTTTCGATAATTGTTAACATTTTGGTTTGGTGGAGCTTGATTTTGGCGGGAACCTTGGCCGTTTTGGTTGTAAGTTCCCGTTGCTACATAAGCACTCGAAGTGTTACCATCCGCGGTAATGCACTCGGAAAGATCATGAGCTCCTCCACAAGATAAACAACTCTTAGCAACCGCTTTAACCGAAGCGGAATTGGAAGCTTCTTGAGCCTTCCAATGGGACATTAGATTAGCAAATCTATCAAAAAACCGATTTTCCTCATTAGCTTCATCATGTAAGGCGTTAATGCTACGAGACGATTGTGACGAAGATGACGAACCCATATTGGCAACACTCGGTGTGTTACGAGGGTTATAAACCTTAGATCTATTTTCAATGATTTGTAAAGCCTCATTTTTCGTCTTGCACAAAAAATTACCACCCGCGGCGGCATTCAAATAATCTCGTTCATGATCATTAAGCCCATTATAAATAGTATCCACTTGATGCAATTCCGTAAAATCATGGTGTGGACATTCATGTAACATTTCTTTAAAGCGTTCCCATGCCATTGAAAAAATTTCATTGTTACGTTGCACAAATCGTGAAATCTCATTTTTTAAGTGTGTTGTTTTAGATGGTGGAAAAAACTTGTTCACAAACTTAGAAACGAGATCGGTCCATGTCAAAATCGAATTTGGCGGTTCTTTCTCGAGCCAAATTTTTGCGGGTCCATCCAACGAGTATGGAAACAACATCATCTTAATGGCGTCATGTGGAACATCCTTAAATTTGCTAGTGGCGGTGAGACGGTTGAAATTCCTAATATGGTAATGCGGGTTGTCTTTCTCGTGACCTCTAAACTTATTTGCTTGCAACATCGACATTAAACCCGTCTTAATCTCGAAATTCTCCGCAAGGATGGCGGGAATCACAATAGCCTCTCCAAAACCCTCGGTGGGTGCTTCTAGCAACTCCATCATAGTACGATTAGCCATGACGACTTCTTGTTCTACAATAGGTTCAACAATTGGAGGTTCTTCAACAATCAACGTCTCTTGATTGGCTTGCTTTTGAAGTCGTTTACGAGCTCGTTTTGCTTGATTACGAGTGATCATAAACTTCACGAAGAATGGGAGGTGAGCAAAGAAGATTCTTTTTGGGTGTTTTGTGAATTTTCAATTTTTTTTGTGTTTTTGATGATATTTAATTTTTTTGGATTTTGGTGTATCTTCGTAGACAACAATCTACAAAATCTCTCCTCGAATCAAACTCTTGATTAAAGAAGCCTCAAAGGAATGAAAACGATCACGTGGAGTGAACGTCTTCTAATGACTTTAGAACTTTGGTGAAAACCAAATTGTTCAAGAGGGTTTAATCACAAAGAAACCAAGCAAATATAGTATACGTAATAATACTTTGGGCGGCAAAACCCTCGATTAGCCTTCAATCTCAAAATACTCACAAGCAAGCGGGGAAACGAGGCGGCGCGAAGCACTTAAGAGCCTTTTTCCTTAGGGTATATTTTATAATACCCGCCTTATACCCACCTTATAGTTTGTATTTTTCAAAATCGAGCTTCACGAAAGTATTTATCTATTTTTGCCTTTTTCTTTTTGTTTGAGATTCGAATACAATAATTAGGAGATCAAATCCCAATTAAGGTTGTGTTTTCACACTTTTGGAGATATTGTAAATTTATTGTGACACTTAATACAATATAGTAATAATATTTGTACAAGAAAAACCAAGAAAACCGATAATACGTATTAGTAGAGTTCTACTAATACAAATACTATTTGGTTAATATTAAAAACAACAATGCAAATTAATCACGACACACCTCCCCGGCAGCGGCGCCAAAATTGATTGTAGTAAATTTAACACCTCTTTGTTTAGGAAAACAAAAGAGCGTAAATGAGCGGTAAGTATCGAGTGATGATTTTAGGAAAAATCAACACTAATGACCCTTAATGGTGTGTAAGTTCGTTTCCCAAGGAGGTATATGTGTGTGAAAAACTTGCCAAATGTTTGTGATTAATGATTGGTTTAGAAGGGGATTAGAAGAGAAAATGACGAAGTCGTAAAAATAAAAATTAACTAAAAATCACTATTAGAAAGTTAAGACGTAGAACCTAAAAAATCACCAAAAATAAAATAAATTCTAAAAATGACCAAAAATTCACCAAAAATCAAAAATAATAAACTAAGAGTTTACCAATTATCAAAACTTTTTCAAACCTTTAAAATAATTAAATATTCAATTTTTAAATGCTAATTAAAGCCCTAAAAATCAAATAAATTATCAAAAAGCCCAAATAAAGATTTTTCAATTGATAAACCTCTAAAATGACCTAAAATGATTAAAAACTATTTTTAGAAATTTTAAAACTAATAAAAACTATTTAAAATGAATTAAAAACTATTAAAACTTAAAATAATTATAAAAATTAATCTATGAGTGATAAAATTATTCTAAAAGTTGCTAAATTCCTATTTTAATGTATTTAACCTAAGACAAAAGTAAAAAGTTGTAAAAAGAGAAATTTTAAAAAATAATAATAAAATAATAATAAAATAATATTAGAAATCCAAAAATTATAAAAATTCTAAAAACTTGCAAACTAGTTTATTTTAACCTAAATAATCAGAAAATGAAAGTGAAATTACCAAAATACCCCTAATGGGCCCTCAAATGGGCCAAATCCAAATTCAGTCAACACAAATGGGCTTTTGGGCCCAAAAAAGTCAAACTTGGCCCAATTGACCTGGAAAAGCCCTATCTGACTTAAAATTTAATTCTAAGAACAAAACTATAAAGGCCCAAAAGCTGAAAATGTGCTTATCACAACTTATTGAACACAAAGCTTATTCTTATTGGGCTTTTCAGCCCATTAAGCCATAAGCTAATGCCATAAGCTCTAATTTGACACACAACCCTCTTTTTGGATGCTTAAGAGATCTGTCAAAAGAAGTTTTCAATAAGCTCACTCAATAAGCCAGAAAATAGAAAAGTAAAATTCCACAAAACGACAAAATAGTCGGGTTTGAGAAATAATGCACCTCAGAAGCTCTAGTTTGTTGCAAAAGCTCACAAATAGCTTAACTAAGAATAATAAATCAAGAAAATCACAAAAAGCCAAGTAGAATAAGCTGTAGGAGCAAATAAGCTGGCTGAAAAAGCCAAATAAGCTAGTTTTCTAGCAAAAGCTTAACCAAAAGACTTGTAAACTTCCAGACTTGATATTAAGCTGAGAAAAATGATTTCTATTACAAAAACTAAGTTGTTGCATGTACCAATAAGCAAAACAGATTCAAATAAGCTGAAAACCAAGTTTGACCAAAAGTCAAACGCTGATAAGTTGAAATCAAACGCTGACAGGAACAAAGTAGGCGTTGACGGACTTAATGAAGTGTAAGGACTTGTTTTTCACCCTGCTGGTCAAGGTTTGAGTGCAAACCTTGTGAATCAAAGCTTACCAGTTGGGTAAACTTGATGTATTTTGGCACAAATAAGCCAATAAGCCAGTGAGCTTATAAGCTATGAACAAAGCAATCCAAATACCAAAATATCCTCACAAGCAGCAAACAAATAAGGTCCAAGCAACAAAACAACAATCCTAATGCTAGAAATCACAATGCAATACCAAATCAGGTGGTCACTTTGCTGATGCAAATGACCACTTTAGCAGACTTTGATAAGCTATAAAAAACACAATAAGCCACCAAATTCAACAAGCAGATAACCAAAAGATAGCTTATCACCCAAACTATTCCCAAACCAAATTTCAGACCTTAGATCCAACTAACAAAGAAGTTATTGGATCTGATGTGTTTGACCAAATCCAAAACCACTTTTATCAGATTTTTGCAAAACTCCAAATCTCTTTTCCAAACTTTCAGAAAGCTAACCAATGATTAAAACTTGTATATTAGAACTTGTTTAGACCACCCAAACCCAAAGAACCAAGGGCACAAGGCCACAAGGCCTTGATAACCAGTAATCCCAAACAACCCTTAATCAAGCACTTATCATACAAACTTCTGATTTTGACTAATAACCTACTGATTTTAATGATCAAAAACACTTAAACAATAGCAAATAACACAATCAAACTCAAAAATCACCAGCACAAACACCAATACTCAAAATCAAAGCACCAAATCAAAAACAGTCATAAACATGAAATTTTTAGGGGAATCTTAACAAGAGATTATACCTGCCTTCCACAACATCCTAGGAAGGCCAGCAATGCTCCTTGGACCTTGTTCAACAACTAGAACAAGACCAAGGTACTTCAATGAAGATGATGCAAACTGCCTTGGTTGATGGTTCAAAGTAGAACCTCAAGGACTTTATATCTTCAACACAAACAACAAACAACTCAACCAAGGGCTCTAATCCCTTCACAAGCTTGGTGTCAACAAGCTTGTAAGAGCTTATAGCTAATGGTCAAGGGTTAGTACACAAAATAACCAAAACAGAACCTAGGATTTCAAGGTTTTCAAACCTTCAAAACCTTATGAAACAAGACGTGCCTTAACCACAAGATTAAGGTAGGCCTTCACAATCAAATGGAACTCAGAATTAGGCTACTTAAACACCAAACTTTTAACTAAATCAAAAAGAGATTTCAAATTTCAGAAATTCAAATTTTATTTAACTTAAAAAGGAATTACAAAGATTAATAGCCTAAAACTGGAACAAAAGCTCTCTCACATGTTGAGGAGTCGTTTTATAGGCAAATACCAAGGCTACACTGTTCACAAACCCTAGAAGTGAAATTCCCTAAATGCCCTAAGTCCTTGAGTACGTTTGTTGTTGTTGAGCTGTCCAAAATGATCCTACACGTTCATTTTAGCTTTGTGATCAAGCAAAGGCTCTCAGCTGTTGATCTTGACACGTGGCTAAGCTTGGAGGGCAAGTACTCATGTGATGGGTGAAACGGTTTGAATGGTGGGGTCATTTGGGTGAGTGGGAATGTGAGTTTAAGCATGGGATGGATTCGTGTGAGGGTTAATTGTGTTTTGGTAAAGGTAATTGTAAAAACCCCCTTGTTGGTGAAAAGTAAAAATTGGGTTCATGCGTGCTACAGTAATACCTTTTGATCCGTTTTCTTAGGGAAAAAGGTGTTTGGCGCGTGTTTAGGAGTTTAAACTTATAAACTTGGCAGCCTTGGTCCTTTTCCTTTCTTTCTTTTTGCATTTGTGAATAAACTTCTATCAGCGCCCAATTAAGCTTGTGACAACTTTCAGGTTTTGACAATTTTGGCACAAGACTTTTCCAAAAGGATTACAAGGGTTGTTTTTGCCATATTTAGATATTTTAAGGACTGATTTTGAACATTCTTGATCTTCAAAGGTCTTCATTGCATCTTTGACTTTATGAGGGACCATTGTTGGCAGTTTTGATTTGTTGAGGGACTATTCTTGCCATTTCTTCAAAGTTGAAGGACCTTTTGTGTAATTTTGACAAACTTAAGGGACCAAACTTGTAATTATTAATATACAAGGGTTTTAAGTGTCATTTCTTCAATAAATGAGGATCAATCTTGTTTGTCTTCAAGTCTTCAAGGTATTTTGTTGAGAATTCCATGATTAAGGCCCGGTTCTTTGTACGGCTTCGTTTCTCGTGTCCGTTTTTCCTTGTATCTTGGGATCTTTTGTATTTTTTTTACGATATCCATACCTAAAATACACAAGTAAATAAACACAAGCATATATATGGTATTTTATGACATTTTTGTGCATTTAAAGCCCGAAAAGAACGATGAGATCATGTATAAATGCCATCTCATCAGTGATCATCCTTCACTAGAAAGTCAACATCCTTTTGGAAAGGATGAGACTTTAGCCCAATTACTGCTTGACTTAAGAAAGAAGAATTTAGTTGAGAAGACTAATCAAGCAGAGGCAGAGAAAAAGACACAACAAGAAGTTCTTGCCAAAAAGAATAAATTCAAGGTAAGAAAGTTCAAGCTTCACACCCTACTAATGGTATAGTTATTCAACAACAAGTTGATGAGGAAAGATCTTCCAAGCTAAAGAAGAAGCTACCTAAGATTAATCCAAAGGATAAGGGGAAGAAGCAAATATTATCAAAATCTGAAGATGAAAGTGATTTAGATGATGATATAAACAAAGTCATGTACAGATTTAATCAATTAGACCATGATGAGGAATATGCTTTCAGAATGCAAGCACAAATTCGTGAAGATAAATTACAAGAAGAACTTGCAGCAAAACACTATTTGCTAGAAGCTAAGAGAATACAGCAAGAATGGAACATACAAGAGTATGATAGGATTCAAGCTGAATTACATGCAAGTGAGCTTCTTGCAGACTTATTGATAGCTGAAGAAAGATATGCTTATGACGAAGAAGAGAAATCAAAGTTGATTGATGATCTGGTAAGGGAGCAACAAAGATTCTTTGCTGAAAAGAGAAGACGAGAAAAGATTAAGCCTCCAACTACTATGCAGATTAGGAATCAAATGATGAATTTTCTTAAGAGAGTTAAGGGTTTTACTCATATTCAGCTGGTCAAGAAGAATTTTGAAGAAATCAAGACTTTGTATGAGCAAAATAAGAGAACTGAATTGAATTTTGTTGAAATTAGATCTGAGGCAGATAGAATAGCTGTTGAAAAACATAGAAGACATCTGTAACAACAAAGGCAATTTGGAAGTAATGATGAACCTACAAATACATCTCCAACTATCAAGACCACTTATGTGAGGAATAATAGAAAGGAGAAGGTAAGTTCAAGGTAGGAAGAGACTGCTCAAAGAATGAATACAGGAGTTGAAGCTCAATATATTGCTCAGACTGAAAATGTACAAGCAGTACATACACAGTCAACAGTACATACAACAGTACATACTGAAGAGACGGTACATACAAACTTGGAAGAGGGTTCAACAGAACTTGAGGGAACCTCCAAGGGTGTTAAAAGGAAAAAATCAACAAAGACAAAGAAGAAAGCCAAGAGGGCTAAATCAACAACATAAGATAGTGATGATGATGAAAGCTTGAAGAAGTACTTGAAGATTGTAAATTTGAAGTCATAAGTACATACAACAGTACATACTGAAGAGACGGTACATACAAACTTGGAAGAGGGTTCAACAGAACTTGAGGGAACCTCCAAGGGTGTTAAAAGGAAAAAATCAACAAAGACAAAGAAGAAAGCCAAGAGGGCTAAATCAACAACATAAGATAGTGATGATGATGAAAGCTTGAAGAAGTACTTGAAGATTGTAAAATTTGAAGATCAATATATCGATACAAAGATTTTTGGAAAGAGATCATCTATTGCTAGATGGATTTACTTTATGGATCAAGGACTTGAAGCTAATGGAATTCAAAGAACTGATGGCACAACAAGGATATTCGGACTTTTGGAGGATATTCTTCACATTCTTGACAGACAAGATATTCAGGATCTTTTCCGGTTAGTTCAAGAAGCCAGTGCAGGTAAAACTGAAGTATCACTATTATACAGGGAATTTCTCTTTATGTATGAGCCACACAATTGTGATCAAGAAATGTTGAAGGAATTAGAGAATCAGGTTCCTAGTCACTAGAGATATTATAGGTCATGTGGATTGCATATTTTGGATATAGATGATGTTACATACTATATGCTACAAGAGAAGACTTACCCTTTCAAAAGAAGATTGTTGGAAAGGATGCTAGAACAACAATTGGAAGTTACAGAAGAATTTGTTGATGCTTTGGAGTTGATCAAAATGGTTAAACAACAAATCAAGGATTTGAAAGATGTGGAAGAAGCTGAGAAAGAGCCTTAAGTGTTTGACTTTCAGTCACACTTCACCAATGGTTCTCAGTTCATCATGTCTAACACACATAAGAACTGGCTAGTGCATATGCAAACGGTTTGTGGTAAAGACTTATCAAATCCGTTGAAAGCTGATAGTTTGCTAAAAACTATATGGTTCTAACTCACCTTGTTTCGAGACAAAGAGTTGGCTAGTCCTAGACAAACGGTACTAGGTAAAGACTTCATCAAATCCATTGATGGTTGACAATTAACCAAAAATTGTAAGGTTGTTAGTATACCTTATTCTTTATGAATAAAGTATTGGCTATTCCAGAGTGTACGACTAATTGGTAAAGAATTTATCAAACCCGTTGATAGCTGGTGATTTGCTAAAAATCATGAAGCCAATACAGATTGGTTTTTGTTGTTAACTGTTTTATTTCAGGTATCAAGATTACAAGCAAAGAAGTATTCAAAGAAAAATACTTAGAAGGTTTTGTCTCATCAAATCAAGACTAAGGTTCATGATTCAGAGTTCAAAGATTTAACTCAAGAAGACAATGACTGATGCTGCAAAGATAAATGAATGTTTAGAAGATAAAAAGAAGATCATAGTTTGAAGACAAAGATGATACTCATGATGTTTGAAGATTATCTTATCAGAAGAAGATCTACATTTCAAGTGTTTGGCTATATTCAGTTGGATACAAATACAAATTACCAAGTTCAATCCAAGGATGAAGGAAAGACTGAAGACGTGTATTTTAATACATCCAGTACAAGAGAAACATGAAGACAACAAGTTATCATTCTTGTTTATGGGATGATTGTTGGGGATTATTTATTAAGGGTCAAGTACCGTCAGTGTATTTTAAGTACTGTTAGTGTTATGTAAGTACCGTTAGTGTTAACGCGGTACATAGTAAGTACTGCTACTTATAAATTAAGTATTGCTATACTGATTAGGACGAATATATCTTTGTATAAGATATATCATAGATATAGTTAGAGTATATCTTATGTGATATACTTAAATAGTTAGAATATTGATAATATATCGTCTGTGATATATTTATCTTTATAGAATATTCTAAGGTTTCTAGGGTTCCTTACTCTATAAAAGGAACATAGGTACAATGTCTTTCATGTACCTCATTCAAGTCGCTTAATAAAAGAATCGAATAGTTAAAAGTAATTATGTTCTTCTGTGCTTTATAAGTTAGATTCCGCATAACTTATTTAGTGTTAGTAAGAGTGCTCAAAGTGTTTTAGTTTGATTACAAACTACTATACTAATTCTTAACAGAATATAGTTCCAATCAATGGGATCAACAAAAAGGACGACCATCAATTATCTACAATTGCAAGTCATCTCGATGAAATTTACTTAGAAGCTTTTAGAAGAATAGAAAGTAATGTTAGAAATTTAATAAGGGGAAGAAAAGAAATTAAAGATCATTTTACGCTGTTGGAATATAAAATGGACGTTACACGACGCCATAATATTAATCTGAGTAGAAGAATGCATCATTTCGAAGTAACAATGGCAAGACTTGATAAGGAGAACGCTGAGCTGAGAGAAGGACTCGTGAGAACTGGGCTTAATTTAGAAACACTCATTGAAGATCTCAAAACTACTTAACAATCTGACTCCTAATAAATTTTGGACAGAATTGAGGAGATTAAAATGAGAAATTAATCTTAGAAATCTAGTCTCAGTTTGTAAAAATGTACAATTTCCTTTATGTAACAGCGATGCTTATCGTGTAAATATGAACGATAAGTTGTTAATAAATAAAGAAGTGTGCTTGTGTTCTTGAAAACTCTTGTTATTTTATCATAATTCGTTTTATAAATCCTCATATATGAATTTGTTAAGAAATCGTCATTCATATTATGAATCCTCATATATAAAATTCCCAAAAGAATGAGAACTCAACAATGATATATTAAATTTATTCCATACTCCAAGTATAAAAATTTAATATCAAGTGTTATTATGTGGTAGGATGGCTCCGACAAGAGCATCAACATCTACGACAATAAATATGACACCAGAAGAAATAAGGCAATTGGTTGCTAAGAGTGTGACTACAGCTTTGCAAGCACAAGCCACCAATGTAGCTGGAGAAAGTAATGTAAATGCTGCTAGAAGAGAAGTTCCTGTTGAAAGAAGATGTACTTACAAGGATTTCATGAACTGTCAGCCTTTTAACTATAAAGGATCTGAAGGAGCTGTTAGACTTATCCGCTGGTTTGAGAGAACTAAATAAGTATTTGTTCATAGTAATTGTTCTAAAGATTGTAAAGTGAAGTTTGCTACGGGTACGTTAGTAGAAGAAGCTTTTTCTTGGTGGATTGCTTATGTACAACCCATTGGGATAGAACAAGCTTATCGTATTCCAGGGAATGAATTCAAAAATCTACTAACTAAGAAGTACTGTCCACGCAATGAGATTAGGAAAATGGAGGAGGAATTCTATAATTTAGCAGTGAAGGAGAATAATCTTAAAGCTTATATCTAAAGATTTCAGGATTTAGCATCACTATGTCCTAATATGGTGCCTAATACTGAAAAGTTGATGGAAGCTTTTATTGGAGGATTGCCTAGAAGCATTGAAGGGAATGTTACCGCCTCTAAACCCCAAACTTTAGAGGAAGTTATCACCATTACTCAAAAGTTAATGGATCAAGTGATAAGGTATAACCATGCACCAATGGCAATCAATAACAAGAGGATGTTTGATAATAGGAGGAATTTTCCTATTAATCGTAATTTTTTAGTAGAATAGTTTTCGTAATTATAATAAAGGCAATAATCGTCAGCAGCAGAACAAAAGAAATGATGTTTCTGAAGTTTATGTTGTAACTACGAACGCTGGTTATAATGGAAGACAACCCTTTTGTTAGAAAAATTCTCTACATCACACAGAGTTTCGCACTATTAAATGTCAGAACTGTGGAAAAACAAGACATCAGACAAGATTATGCAGAGGTAAAGGACCAGCTACTGGGAATAATCAATTTTCGGTAACTAAGGTTTTCCATACTATGGAGAAAAAGGGCATCTGGTATATGAGTCCATAAAGAGAGAAATAGCAGAGGAAAAGCTTATTTGCTGAACGATACTCATCAAGATCAGAATACAGTTATGGGTATGTTTCATCTAAATTAACATCTGGTTAAAGTAATATTTGACTCAGGAGCTGATAGAAGTTTCATATCTGTTAAAATTGATTCTAAGTTAGGTATACCGACTGTTTCCATGAATACTAAGTACGATGTAGAAATGGCCGATGGAAAAATAGTTAGCACTAATACCGTTATTCAAGGATGTATCATTACTTTATTACGTCAATCCTTATTATGGATTTGCTTTTTACTAATCCGGTGGTCTAGGTGGGTGATGGAAGGTGGAAGCCATGGATGAGTTGAGAGAGAAAAGGTTGTGTGTGAAAGTTAAGAAAATGTATTAAAACTGAAAATGAAACACAAGCAACACCCCTTCTTGGAAGCCTTGGAGGGGTATATATATAGTCACACACGACACTTAAACTATACAGCGTTTGCTAGTCTAGTCTATGCGTGTGTGACTATGATAACTAATGGGAATTCTTAAATGTCGTCACATAAAGTGAATTTCTAACAATCTTCCCCCATGGGACGACGTGTAGAATTCCTTACAATATTTTTCCTAAAAAGTACATAATGATTAAGAACAAAATATTTCATGAAGCGTCCAATGCTGATGATGTCTTATGAGGCCTTTGACTTCAAGTCTTCACTTCAAAACGACTCATCTTTAAAGTAACTTGTAGTAGAAATACTGTAACGGCACGAGCTAAGTAATCCATATACTTCTGGTTAAGGAGATGCTTCTGAATTAACTTCCCCCTAATTTATGCCACATAAACTTGATGTAGAAGCTTTTAAATAGCTTCCCCCTAAACCGAAAATCCTCATAAGCAACTTCAAAGCTTTCAATAAAGCTAGAATGATTAAGCGCACAACGGAATTTAACAACCAAACCCATCATATAACATGATAATGTTGCTATGAGGGATTGAAAGTAAGGGGCACACCAAGTAGATCAACAACGTCTCTTCTCACGCTTGAATAATTCTTCTGAATTTTTCTTCCCCCTGAGAGTTCAAGTTATGCATACTAGAAAGAATCAAGACATTTCTTCCCCCACATAGTTGAATAAAATAAATCAATCCCAAGTATGAAGCTCAAATACTGAAGTAGACACTTTATCCCATTCATGAAGTTGACATCATAACACCAGAGTCAATTAAGTCCCATAAATGCACATATCTTCTTCCGGAGATGCACCAGAGTCAATTAAGTACCGGAAGTGCATATCTCTGCATATAGGATAATGATGATGAATAGTTGCAACAACAAAACAATTAAACATCGAATAAGTAGTGTACCGTTTAGAGATTGATAACGCCACGAGTTAAAACACTGATTTTCTCTGCGGTTATGACGAATGTCTTCCCGGAGTGTCTTCAAATCAAAAGAAGGTATGAAGTTCATCACGTGTACTCGTTGTGCGTTTAATGTGTCTTCTTCTTCCCCCTTGATGGTTTCGAAACTCAGAACTAGCAATCAATCGTACGCACATATACCTGAAAGCTCGTGAGAATAATAAATAAGATGAATTATATATTTTGTGAGAATCAGCAGCTGATCGAAATTCTCTACTCATAAACTCTCCATGGCCATCTTTACCAACCCCCTTGTAGGCAATTTGAAGTGACCACTGATAGAATGAACCAGATACATCAAACATGAAACTGAGTAAGAATCCTTCGATCTTGTGACTTAAGCTTGCACAATTGTTGAATGAGGAACGGTGGATAAATCTCTAAGTACCCAATACATCACTGAAGAAGTATATGAGCACAACACCTCTTGAAATTATCCATGTCGACTAAGCGCGTGACACTGAGTACAATAATATAACCCCTTTAAGTGATAGTTATCCGAGTCATCAACCAACCACCCCGTACCCGGAAACTTGATAAACAAGTCTTCATTCTATGATTAAGCACGAGCAAGTTATCTTTCAAAGAAAAAATAAATACACGCCTTCGAAAAATCCGTCTTCAACTACACATAATTAATACTCGATCAAACAAATCCGTAGCCACTAAAAATATACCCATTTTTCTTGGTCTCATCAAATAAATCTTGTCACATTATCTCGTCACTTTGTCTCATCATTTTGTCCCTTTATCTCGTCACTATGTCACGTTTAAAATCCCGACCAAAAAAATGTATATAACAAATGTTAAACCAATTGTTAAACAAAAGTATATACGTAACATTTTTGTATCACGTCTTATTTGGCCCATTAAGTGTAATTATATTGTGCCATATAATAATGTTACATAGCCACACTTGACAAATGATCTGGCCTACAAGTGATGAGATTCCCAATAACGTTACATAAACACACTTCGTAGGCCCAGGTAGTAGTATCCATCTATCATCAAGATAGCATTAGGCCCATCAAATGTGTCTATACCCAGTCCATCACTAACACAATACCTAAAAGTTAGGTATAAGATACATCACCCCTAATCACTCTCACCATTTATCACATAACCTAATCAACTTCACCTAGAAACTTCTGCCCCCCATCTCACCTTGTAACTTCCGTATCTCCTTTTCATCTATATCCCAGCCACCAAATCCTCAAATCATCTTGTGTCTTACAAACAAACACACAGCCATCCTAATCTCACCAAATCTTATATTCTCTCAGTCATCATGTAATCTCCGAATCAGAAAACACACACCATCTAAACAAAACTTGAACAGAAATCTATCGATACACATGACAGAGCCATGACACAAATTGATTTCATCTTCAAGGCCTTTATACAAGGTCTCGGGTAAGGTTAAAGTAGATTGCATGTTAGTTTTTGATTAAAAATCAAAACAAAATAAATGGATTATAACATAATTGTTATAAATCCTTATTTGATTTCGTAAATTAAAATAGATCTGTGATGATGATGTTCATTTTCGTGTTTGATCTTAAATGATCTACACATGCAAAACAAATAGTCTGAGATCATGATTAACTCTTAAGTTGTTCTTGGTTTGAGTCTAGATTGGAGATATGAGACGATGAGAAATAGGAATAGATATGGTGTTGTGGAGGTGTAATAAGGTTGGAGTAATGTTGGTCTGGTCAAGTCTTGGTCTCGGTAAATGTTTAAACATGTCAAGTCTTGGTCAAGTCTTTGAAATCGACCTTATGCTAATTAAGCTCGGTAGTGTTGACGTAGTCATAGGGATGTATTAGTTATCTAAATACCATGATAAATATGTGACGAGAAAGCCATTCATATTCCTATTAACGGTGAAGTTTTGGTTGTCCATGGTGATATGAGCAAAATCTCATATCAATAAGTCAACAAATCACCCTAAAACACATATCAACTACCTAACTTTTATACAATAAAGCAGTATTATGTGGTATGTTTTGTGTTTGTGCTTGTTTAGGTAAGAAGGATACAAATTTGAAGCATTCAAGTGAAATCAAGCTAAAGATGATGAAAAGACAAGAGAAGGATAAAAAATGACAAGCCTTGAGAAGACAAAGGACCTATCTTGACAACATTCAAAAGATGAAGGACTAAAGTGCAATTTTGGAAAAGTCAAGATCATAGTCAAATTTGGTCAACATTCAAGTCAAACAAGTCAAAGGCTTCAAATAATCAAGATGAAAGTTGAAGGATCAAATATGTCAAAGAAATGAAGTTCCAAGCTCAAATGAAGATTATGTCAAAGTCTAGGGACTGAAATTGCCAATTTTCATACTACTTTTGTGCTTGATCCGGGTTTACTAGTGTGGACCAATGAGAATCAAGGATAAAGAGCACATGGATCACCAAGTCACCCACTAGCACCGACTTTCATTTAATACCAAATCTGTAAGCAGTAACTCCTACTAAACCCATATCAACCAATGGGAGGAGGCCACTCAATAATACTTTATCCATTTTTGTATATCAATCCGTGTGAAAGGATGAAAGCTAATCAAAAAGAGCCACGTGGCAACTCTAACTTAACAACGAACCCAGATCACAATTTTTGCTAGAGACCATTTCAGATCAAATGCTGAACATGAAATTGCTCAAAATCAAGCAAGGAATTCAACCCAGGTGCTTAATTAGACTGGAAATCATTGAATTAAAAACCCCCAAAGGAGTTCGTCACTCAAGATTTTCAATTGAGCAAATGAGTACACCTGGAAGCTTGTCATTGGTATAGACACGTCATCTACTCCAAGAAACTCTCATTCCAACTCTATAAATAGGACATTGTTAGCTCATTTGTACAAGTAGATTGTAGGTGTGAAAAACACACACTTAACTTTTCCTTTTCTTTCAAGTTCTTCACTTTCAGTTAGAACTACTCTTAGGTGCTTGAAAAACACCTAAGAGTCAGTTAGTTAGTTAGCAACTTCTTGTAACCACTTTTCCCTCCATAAATAAAATTCAACCTTCAGTTTCACTAAATCTCATTCTCCTTACTTCATTACTTTGATTCCTGTGATACGGTGTTGTTTCTTTTGATCTTCTATGAGCAATGGAAGCTTGTTGACGCTTTGAAGACTTGTAGCTGTTTAGTTTCCATCTGAAGTTCATTTGCTGTCCAATTTATGTAGTGTAGCAGGGTGATGATTTAGAAGAATTTGGTGTTGATATGATGGTGATTATTGGTTGATAATTAGGGGTTTAGTGTTTCTTAGAAGGCTCAACGACTCTCTACTCCTTCCGTGGTGGCTTCAAGCTAAAAAGTTCTAAATTTCCTATTTTTGTTCCCCTAAAATGGCTCTGGATGCTTCATTCATAGTGTAGCTCTTATTTGCTGAATCGACTATGTGATTAGCTTGTTTGCAGCTTGATTGTGTTAGATTGATAGAGTAATTGGAGTCTTACAGCGTTTCATTGTGTTTTACTTGGTTAAAAATCAGTGTTTCATCAGTCATAACTCACTAGTGGTCGTTTTGAGTTTTAACCAGTTACCTAGCTTGTTTTTGGTAAAAAACTAGTTCATTACGTCACTAGAACAAAGTTTGATAATCCTTTTAATCAGTAAGTCACTTGTGCTAAATAAGTCTTGGTAAAAGTTCCTTATCAGATTTTTATGCAGTATTGGATATAGATCATATTTGGTGATTCAAGTTGTTAAAACTGTTGTTAAGTGTTCATTTACACTAAGTCTATTAGTGTAAGCATTTTGGTTCAAATTTGTGGTCAAACAAGTTTTCAGTCAGGCAATTGGTAGTGAAAAACTATGGGTCAAGGCTTTTGATAAAGTTCATTAGTAAACTTTCCTACTTTGATTCCTTTGCATTTCTTTGCTAGTTGATGATTTGACCTGAAACTTGTTCATACTTATAGCTTATAATCCTAGTTGTCATTACTTAATTGGAAATTCTACAGTATCAAGTTTTGCAAGAGTTCTTGGCTTATTAATAAGCACTAAACCAAAGTTAAGTTTCTGTGATGAAGTGCTTACTGTTTTGCTAGATCTCCAAATCTACTTCATAAATCATCCTGTTTTATTTCACAAATCAACTTCCAAAATTGTCCTTTGTGAATTCTGAGAATTTGAGCTTTTTGAGTTTTTGGTCAAACTTTAGTCGAATAAGCGAATTTTAGCTTATTAAAGATTCCAGCTTATTCAATATACCATTTTCAATTCTGAAAAACATTCCAAGCTTCTTGGAGCTTGATTAAACAGTTTTTGCAAGAAAATTGAATTGTGGATGTTTAGAATTCAAATGGGCTTATTCTTGGCTTATTGAGATAAGCTATCAAGAGATTTATAAGCTTTTAAGCAAAATCCTTTTACCAGCCTAGCTTATTTTATGTTTTGAGCAGTTTGCAAAAAACTAGAGTGTATTTGGTTGAGTAATAAGCTCAGTTGAGCTTATTCGAGTTGCTTAACCCGTTTTTGTGAAAACTTCTATTTTATTTGCAATATGGTCCTTGCTTTTTGTTAATCTTTGTAATCAGTGTTAAATTTCCATCTTTTTAGGTTTTGCATAATATAGTCCCTGAATTTTCATTAGTAAAAATTTCAGGTAGTTATTTTTGGATTTTGTTGAGTTAGTTAACTAGTTTGTTACATTTTACATATTTGGTCCCTATTGTTTCTGATTTTGCATTTGTAGTCCCTATACTTTTATTTAGTTTACATTTCAAGCATTTTTAATTTTATGCATTAAGTTCTTGTACTTTGTGAATAATAATTGGTACTTGCACTTTGTTTTAAGGATACGTAGCTTTAATATTTTTCATATTTTTACGTGTTTGTTTGAATTAGACATAGAATCCGAATAACCCTTTACAACCAAAAACAATTAAAAGCTCGATATTAGTATGCCTTTCAATTTGTCTTCGGTCGAGAATAAACGAACTTGAAAATATTCAATATCAAATGGCGCCGTTGCCGGTTCATGACATTACGAGAGACTATTGATTGACGGTTTCGATTAGATTTTGGGATCCGTTCCCCGAGTGGACGTTATTTTTACGTATCATAAATCCAAAAGATAAAAAATAAAAAATATAAAAATATAAAAAACTAAAATATAACAAAATCAACTATTTTTCTAAAGAATTGAACCAAAAAAAAACCAAAAAGCAATCTTTTTGCTAAAAGATTGCAATAAAAAATATATATTATTGGTTTTCATCGGTTTTTACGTACATATAGTATTTTCCTTAAAAACCCAATAAATACAAAAATATTTTTGATATATTATTATATGTAGATACGTATACGTATACGAACACTCAATACACATACTTCCATAAGTATTGCTTTTGCAATACACCGTGGTTCGGGAGCGTTCCGGTCCTTGACACGTGTATCGATCAAATTTAATTAAAGCAAGAATAGATAAATACTTCCAATAGGAAAGAATACGAATAATACAAACTACAAAGTGAATAGAAAGGCGATGTGCTATAAAATGCCGTCTAAGGGTTAATAGGTACTTAAGTGCTTCGCGCCACCTAACCCCCCGTTCACTAGTGCGTATTCTAATCAGGAAAACTTGATTGGGGGTCTTACACCTAAGTATTACTTACATATACTATACTTTCTTGTGGATATTACTTATTGAACCTCGAAAGGATAATCCCTTCTTTTCCAAAGTCAAACGAGAGCTTCTCTCTCACTCCTTGATTTGAGTATCATGCTCACCCGCGGGCGTGTACAAATAAATTTTGGTGTACAACCCCTTCCTCCGAAAAGGAAGAAAAAAAGAAACTGTAAAAACAACAGCGTCCATCAAGCAGATCCCGAGAATCATGCTTTGAACAACACACAAGAAGCCATGGCCGTTGAATTTAAGATTTTGCTAGGTTAAAAAGTTCGTTTTCTCGGTGTCTTAACGAATTGATCTCCGGTTAAAAGTGCGACTCAGTCGTTCTTGGTGGAATATAAATGGAAAAGGTTATCTATTTTAAACTACAAGTAAAATGAAAATGTAGATATAAATGAAAATGTAAAAACAAATGTAAATGTTGTTAAGTAAAAGTGGAAGCTAGAAATTTTAACCTAAAAATTAATACTTAAAAGTAAATGACGAAAAATTAAAAACTTCTATCGAAATGATTCTATCTGAATGTTTCTATCTGAATGTTTCTATCTGAATGTTTCTATCTGAATAATTCTATCTGAATGTTTCTATCTGAATGTTTCTATCTAAATGTTTCTATCTGAATGTTTCTATCTGAATGTTTCTATCTTAATGTTTATATATGAATGTTTCTATATGAATGTTTCTATCTGAATGTTTCTATCTGAATGTTTCTATCTGAATGTTTCTATCTGAATGTGGCTAACAATAATTGGGTAGCATTTCATCACAATAAGCCTTATACCCGATCGCAAAGTACGATGCCAGGGGCGATCGCAACCTACGATCAGAATAAGTGATCGGAAAAACTATCACAATAAGCTGTCACAATGTAGAAACCCTATTGTGATGGAAAAATCACAATATTCAGATGGATGAGCATAAGCTAAAAAAACCAATAAGCGCATCTAAAAAGAACAATTAACAAAAACTTAACCAACTCAATAAGCACAAATTTGAAACTTTTAAAATACGAAATAAGCAAACTTTATGAATCAAACTTAAAAAAAACTAAACTTTTTAAGAAAAATAAAAAGTAAATAAGCTAAACACAAAATTAAGCCAATAAGCATGTCAAGCTCAAAGCTCAATTCGTATTAAAACTTATAGATGAATAAAAAGATAAACTTTTTAATCAATCAAACATCAAGATTAAACAAAATCAAAGATTATTTCGAATCAAACATAATTAAAAAGATCAAGAAAGGTAGAAGAAGATGATTGTAAAAAAAAGCTTGAAATAAGATTAAGATTAAAGATTCAAAAGTACAAGATTAAAGATTAAGAAAACTTGAAAGAAAAACTTAAGAACATGAAATAAATCTAGATAGAGAAAGTGAAAACTACACTACTCCTAATCTAATCTAACTAACCCCCTCCTAATGACACATTAGGAGGGTATTTATAGGAGGAGTGGAAGTATGGTTGATGCTTCTTCTTTCTTCTCGTCTTTTTCGTCTTTTAAATTCTTCGACTTTCTCGAAGTTGTCTTGGGATTTGTCGATATAAATAGAACTCGTCTTATAATTTTCTTCTTCTATTAGACTTGGTTCTTCGACTTCATTAAACTTCCGTCTTTAGACTTTTTCTTCGATAAATCTTTAGAATAGGCCTTGGACTTTTGTTCTTTTTGCACTCTTGATCTTTTGACTTCGTCTTTTCTCGTTTCTTCGATAAAAGCCCGTGAAAGCCCGTGTTTTCTTCCTTTTTCATCTTTTGGTCCTAAAACACAATAAAAACACAAACCACGCATAATTCTGACATTTACGACATAAAATATACTTTTTGGCTTGGTTATTATTATAATTAAGTGGTAAAAGGATGGGTGTTTTCACACCTATCAAATCTCCTACACTTGACCATTGCAATGCCCTAATGCAATGCATTAATTACAAAGCACGTTTTACATTTTTCATCATAATTAACCTACCTTGGCCTTTATTAAACATAATTAAAGGAAGAAAAACAAATAAAGAGATTAAAGACTTACATTAAGGCTTTGGATTGTCATTAATGTTTATCATCTCAAGCTTCACGTTCCCCAAACCAAGCTTAAAAACGAGATCATTGATATTATAAGTTAGAAAACTAACACAAACTCATGTGCCCCAATTACTCACTTAGACTCCCTTATTCCTAGGTGTATCTCTTATATTTTGTTGTTGTCTTAAATGATCACGAGGATGCATTGTTGACTTATTACGATAGTTATTAGGCTGAAAATAAAGTAGGACGATTTAATCAATAGTTAGATAAAGGACAAAATCATTTAAAACTGCTTCTCGGGGCCTCATAAAGTTCATATCTTGGCATAATGTAACACCCCAAAATGTGATATGCGGAAGCGGTGAAGCTCGGGGGCTGTTACGTCATTGTATCATAGTTCAAGGTACAAGAGAAAGACTCTAAATTAGACGTTTTATAAAAATACCATGTTGAATTTAAATAAAAGCATCGAAGTACAAAAGGTCTCAGTTTCAAAAGATAGCGTAGCGGAATGTAAAAGTTTTAAACATCAACGAGATAACAGTTCAAAAGCATAAGTAAATAAATGTCCGAAGATAGCCAAGAAATGCATGCGGACTCCAAGTACTTCACACAACAGATACAACTCATCATCAATTACCTGAGATAAATGATAAATTGGGTCAACATAAAGTTGGTGAGAATATAGGTTTCAAGTAAAAATTCATAGTAAATCGATTTCAGATTTCATTTCATGTACACATGCAACTATAGGAGGTATAGTGCCAAGTGTAGGATAAATTGGGTGTTCACAATATTTGTGATAGCTAAGCTCGTGACATCGAAACTAATGATCCAGTACATAAAATAGATTGTATATATAAATTTTGCCTCAAGAGAGTACCTAGCCAAGATAACTCCGTTCACACAAATGGTATACACTCGTCCGGCGTCAGAATGCCCGAGTGGAGGTTGTCAACCCTCAATAGATCTATCCATATCATAAGAGCTTACTCCAGCAGAGTAATTAACGATTCACGATAGTGGGGACTACGGCTAAAGCAACTTAAGCTATCTCATAATTAGTGTTCACAAAGCGTTCACAGAAATGTAGTTTTACTTGCGTCCAGAAGAAAGCATCAAAAGCATTTATCACATCCCAAAACATTAAACATAGAAAGCAGTTTAATAGGGATCTATAAACTCACCTCAAGCAACTATTCAAACCGCACACGTATGATCAAATAGTAGCGTGCAACTCTAGCAACAACCTAAATATAATACTATAGTTTAGGCGCTAGCAAATAAGTCACAATAGTTCGTCACGTACGTTACTCATCAATCATGTATATTATTTTGTTGTTAAAATCGTGACTTGTAAATGTTATATCGTTATAAGCATTATAGTATATATATATACTTAGGCAAAAATATTTATTTTTGACTCGACGAAATTTCGACAGCCTTTCGGCGTAAATTTTAATTTACCCAAATTTATCTTAATAAATTTTCCAACACGATTTCTAACGAAAATTCGGCAGCCTTTCGGCGTCACATTAAAATTTGCTATTTTTAGTAAGTACCCAAATCTCGTCCTAAAATCCCTAATTTCAACACTTTCTCAATCGCCAATGTTTCAACAAGTCATTTCGCGCTAATACCCCTTTACAAAATGATCCCAACAATCATATACAACATTTAGTACCCATTTCGACACTTAAAATGAGTCGGTTTAACTCGAAAACGTCGTTTCGACCACTTTAAAAACAAGATAGCAAGCACATTATAGTCTTTTTCACAAAAATTAAGTTTTCCGACAACGAAATTTAGACGAGCATATCTTACTCATTTTAGCTCCGTTTTTAGCCCATAATATATCGAAACGAAGGTAATAACTTATATTTTCATAATATCGTAGTAAACTAGTGTCAAAACAATTTTTACGACCATCTATGGCTCTTATAAAAATCGGACAGATTATATACTTTTCATAAAAACTCGTTTTCGACCATTTTCAAGCGTACCTACTAGTAGTAACACTACTAGCTCCCTTCAATTATTCATAAACACACTCAAAATATACATTTTTATATTTTACATGTCTTTCAATTAAGACATTTTCATGTATGGATCTAATAGATCCACACATAATTTTCATAGATCTAAAACATTACATGACCAAAAATAGTTTTTATCTTTTTATTTCAAGAAAATAGTTGATGAATGCATGCATAGGTCTACATAGATTATGAATGAAAAAGAAATAATCGAAAAAGGTTCATGAAATAACCTTGAGTAACGACTCTACGTAACCACGATAACCCGATCTACGTTCTAATCAACTAAAAATCAACAATAACCCAACTTCTATAACTTCAACCAAAAACTTCTCAAATCAACAAACCAAGAAAACCCATTCTTCCTTATGCTTGTATAAACCCTAGGATGTATTTGTTTTGTGCTAAATGTTCTTGAAATGGAGCTTCAAGAAATCAACAATGGAGGATTTAGTGTGTGTGTTTGTGCCGTGTGTTTTTGAGAGAGAAAGAGAGTTGTGTGTGTTTTTTTAGTGAAATGAATGAGTGAAAGTGAGGTGTGAGTTGAGGTAAATATGGGTAATAAGTTAAAAGAGTTTATGGTGTGTAAGGTTTAAACTTATTTTGGCAAAGAGTAAAACTTTGGTTATCTTGTATGTGGTGGAGTTTTTGGCCAGTTATGAGGGGTCCCACATGGGTAAATATTTCAAAAATTTTACTATGGTAACTAGTTAGAAGGTTTAAGGTAAAAAGGTTAGTTAGTTTTAGGTAAATATCGAAAAGTATATGGTTAAGTTTAAAATTACGTAAAACTTAAAAATTTGACGAAATATATTAAATTTATGATTTTTCGACGAAAACTGACATGTTATGATTTATAAAGTATTTTATGCATGCTAACGACGGTTAAACGTAAAAACGACGTAAAATACGAAAACGCGATATGTTAATTAAATATTCACAGAAAATACGATTTATTACTATAAATAGCAAAAACACTAAAATACAGGTATATAAACATAAACAGAAATATTTAAGTACGATGTCCATGAAAATACGATCACGCTGTTAAAAACTAAACAGTTAAGCACATAATTCACAGTTAACGAATAATCTCACGGATTATCGTCAATTCATTGACCGTCACAGCATTTTGGTCAGATTCACAGAAAGTGTTCAGAATAATGACTGAGCACAGTGTCAAGTCATTACTCGTCATCAAACAGTTTTTTAGAAAACGCGGGATAACTTCCCGGTTCCAACACAGTTAAATCACATAGTTGACTAAATAAAAAGTCAAAGGGTAAAATAGTCATTTTACAAAGTAGGAAAAATTACCTGGTATTACATCATCCCCTTGATTGAGAAGCTTTGTCCTCAAAGCTTAGGAGTGTCACGGTTTCTAGAGTTGTCAAAGAGTTGCGGATATTTCTTACGAAATTGATCCTCACGCTCCCAAGTGAATTCAGGTCCACGTTTAGAATTCCACCTCACCTTGATGATCGGAATTCGACTCTGCTTCAATCGTTTGACCTCACGGTCCATGATTTCAACAGGTTCTTCGACAAGTTGCATCTTGTCGTCGATTCGGAGTTCCTCCAACTGTATAACGAGTGTCTCATCAGAAAGGCACTTCTTCAAGTTCGACACATGAAAAGTGTTGTGCACGCGGCTCAACGCTTGCGGTAATTCGAGACGATAGGCTACGGTTCCAACCGTTGCCAGAATTTTGAAAGGTCCAATATAACGGGGGTTCAGCTTTCCTCGCTTGCCAAAACGTACCACGTCTTTCCAAGGCGATACTTTTAGCATCACTTTGTCTCCCACTTGAAATTGGAGAGGCTTACGTCGAACGTCGGCATAACTCTTTTGATGATCGTGGGCTGCTTGAATTTGGCTCTTGATTTGAACAATCTTTTTAGTTGTTTCACGAATGAGTTCTGGGCCAGTAAGTTGACTATCCGCAACCTCACTCCAACACACATGCGAGCAACATTTACGACCATACAACGCTTCAAACGGTGCAGCCTTAATACTGGTATGGTAACTGTTGTTGTAAGAGAATTCCACTAGAGGCAAATGTCTGTCCCATTGCTTCCTAAAGTCAAGCACGCAACATGTCCTCCAGCGTTTGAATAGTTCTCTCACACTGTCCGTTAGTCTGCGGGTGATAAGTAGTAATCATGTCCAATTGCGTACCCAACGCTTTCTGAAGTGATTTCCAGAACTTTGAAGTTAATCTACCGTCTCTATCGGAAATTATCAAGATCGGTATCCCATGTTTTGCGACTACTTCCTTCAGGTAAAGTCTCGTAAGCTTATCCATTGAATCATCTTCCTTATCTTCCTTCATAGCCAAAAAGTGTGCAGATTTTGTAAGTCGATCAACAATTACCCAAATTGTGTCGTATCTGTTTGTCATTTTAGGTAGCTTAGTTATGAAATCCATGGTTATGTTTTCCCACTTCCACATAGGAATTATAGGTTGAACCAACAATCCAGATGGTTTTTGGTGTTCTGTTTTCACTCTAGCACAAGTCAGACACTTCCCTACATACGTAGCGATTTCAGCTTTCATGTTTGGCCACCAATATAGCTTCTTCATATCCTGATACATTTTGTCAGATCCTGGGTGAATCGAATACTTAGATTTATGCGACTCGTTCATAATTACGTCCCTTAGTCCTCCAAACCGTGGTAACCAACTCCTACCATTCAGACATAGCGTTCCATTCGTGCTAGTCTCCAATTTCTTAGTAACCATTCCTCCTAATTTCTCATCTTCAACATGTTCAGGCTTAAGGGCGTCGGTTTGTGCTTCACGAATTTGCACTGGTATGTTCGGATTGATAATCATAGCTAACGTTCTAACCCTAGGTGTCATCAATTGTTCCTTTCTACTTAGCGCATCCGCCACTAGATTGGCCTTCCCAGGGTGGTAGCGGATTTCACAGTCATAATCGCTGAGCAACTCGATCCATCGACGTTGTCTCATGTTTAATTCCTTCTGGTGAAGAATATGTTGCAAACTCTTATGATCGGTATAGACGACACACTTGGTTCCGTACAAGCAGTGTCTCCACAACTTCAAGGAAAATACTACCGCTCCTAGCTCCAAGTCGTGCGTAGTGTAGTTTTTCTCGTGTTTTTTCAATTGACGAGACGCGTAGGCGATAACTTTCTTCCTTTGCATCAACACAGCTCCCAATCCTTTTGCTGATGCGTCACAGTAGACCACAAAGTCTTCCAATCCTTCCGGTAATGATAGAATAGGCGCACTACACAACATTTGTTTCAACTTCTGGAATGATAATTCCTCTTTATCTCCCCATTCGTATTTCACCTTCTTTTGAGTCAACTTCGTCAGTGGTTTCGCGATCTTCGAGAATCCCTAGATGAACCTTCGGTAATATCCGGCGAGTCCTAAGAATTGGCGAATTTCAGTCGGTGTCGTAGGAGCAGTCCACTCCCTAATTGATTCAATCTTGGCAGGATCAACATGAATCCCCTTTCTATCAATAACGTGACCTATGAATTGTACTCTTGGCAACCAAAAATCACACTTCGAGAACTTAGCGTACAATTCCTCCTTCTTAAGCAATTCTAATATTATCTTAAGATGTTTCTCATGTTCCTTCTCAATCCTTGAGTAAATTAGTATGTCATCGATGAACACAATGACAAACTTGTCCAAATACGGTTTACACACCCGGTTCATGAGGTCCATTAACACAGCAGGTGCGTTTGTCAAACCGAATGGCATCACTTGGAACTCATAGTGTCCATACCTAGTCCTAAAAGCAGTCTTTGCAACATCTTCCTCACGGACTCTCAAATGGTGTTAGCCAGACCTAAGGTCAATCTTCGAGTAAACGCTCGATCCTTGCAACTGATCAAACAAATCATCGATCCTAGGTAACGGGTAACGGTTCTTGATGGTAAGTTTGTTCAACTCACGATAGTCGATACACATCCGAAAACTTCCATCCTTCTTCTTTACAAATAAGACTGGAGCTCCCTAAGGTGAAAAACTCGGTCTTATGAATCCTTTATCGGTCAACTCTTGTAGTTGCGTCGCTAGTTCTTGCATTTCCGACGGTGCTAAACGGTAAGGCGCTCGAGCAACAGGTGCAGCTCCCGGTATTAAATCGATCTGGAATTCAACTTGTCTGACCGGCGGTAATCCAGGCAAATCATCAGGAAAGACTTCCGGAAAATCCCGTACGATAGGTACATCTTCCAAACGTTTTTCTTTCGTCTGTTTTTCAGTAACACAGGCCAAAAATACGTAGCAACCTTCCGACAACAACTTCTGAGCCTTGACACGCGAGATAATGTTCAGTCGTGACTTCCCTTTTCCGTTACTTGTATCCCCTTGTACCTCCAAAACTTCATTACTGAATGGTAAACGAACGATCTTCTCGTCGCATACAATCGTAGCATGGTATCTCGACAACCAATCCATTCCGATAATCACGTCAAAACTTCCTAACTCAACAGGCATAAGGTCAATTACGAAAGGATGACCTAGAAGATTTAAAGTGAATCCACGAAGTATAGTGTCGGCTTCTATCAACTTCCCATTAGCTAACTCAATAGTGTACTTAGTGTCTAAGGGTGAAGGGGGTCACATCAAGTAAAACACTAAAAACAGTCGACACGAAACTCCTATCGGCTCCAATATCAAATAAAATAGAAGCATAACAACCATTGAGAAGAAACGTACCCGTCACGACTTTCGGGGTTTTGTTGCGCTTCTCCTCCTCCTATCACATAGACCCTTCCACGAGCTTCCCCAGCTTTAGCAATCTTTCCTTGGTCCTTATTCGTTTTCTTTGGGCACTCATTGCTGTAGTGTCCCTTTTGCTGACATTCAAAACAAGTGACGTTGGCTTTCGTGTTGGGTGGTGACTTACAATCTCTAGCAATGTGTCCAGTTTTCTTGCAGTTGTGACATTGTACATTGCATTGTCCATTATGGTGACGCTTGCATCGATTGCACAAAGGTAACGTCCCATTGTATACTCCTTTTTCCCCAGTACCAGCAGTGTACGCTTTCACAGTTTCTTGCCTCTTATTCGGATAGTTCCCATGGTTGTTCCTTTGGTTATTCCCCCATTTTCTCTTGTTGTCCGCGGCATTCCCAGCATTTGCTCGAACAACTTGGTCCATCAGACTGTGAGCCATCCTTATAGCATCACTAACTTTTGTCGGTCCAGACGATGTCACATTCCCTTGAACTCTACCAGGTAAACCCCAAATGTAGCGCTCAACCTTCTTTTCTTCATCTGGAACCATTCCAGGACATAGCAAACACAACTCTTGGAACCTCCTAGTGTACGTACCAATGCCATTTTTCTTCACAGTCAGGTTCCACAGTTCAATTTCCATTTTCTGAATCTCATTACGAGGACAGTATTCCTTAGTCAACAACATCTTAAGTTCCTCCCAACTCATTCCATACGCCTCCTCGGCTCCAACCGTCTACACATGGGTGTTCCACCATGTCAACGCTCCAGCAGCTAAAGTACAAGTAGAATAGGTCACTCGGTTTTCAACAGTACATCCACTGACACGGAACCCAGATTCCATCTTTTCAACCCTACGAGCTAATCCAACAGCTCCTTCAGTACCATTAAAATTCAAAGGGTCACAACTCCTATAGTCCTTGTAAGTGTACGGCTTAGGCGGTCGATTGTCAACATCGTTCGGCGGTGCTTGGTTCACGTTGTTGTTAGCTTGAATGTTTGCCAATGCAGCGGTCACTCGTTGTGTAATTAGTTCTTCCAATTTTTCGCCAGTCATTCCGTTACGTGTGTTCACCATTGTTTCTCTGCGTTAAGACAACAATGCAAATAAGGTTCAAGAACGAATATACACGTTATATATTTCTTATGCTAAAATAGAATGTAGAGTACAACAAACATAGAAAGGATAGTCACTGGTCAAAGTCATAAGGTTAAATTCCCATTCATAATCAAAATATCGAGTACATAGTCGTAAAATAAGAGTTTCGATTAAATACCAAAGATCAAAACAAAACCAAAAATAACACCGAAAATGGTTGTAAAACCCGCATGCTTTTACCATGCATAGTACCTTAAGTTCGTACGTACTAGTTAAAAACTTTCCTAATATAGCATGATTACGATTACGTATTAGGAGTTTATGTATTACGTACGTGTTAGAACACGATAAGTATTTTATATGAACGATCACGTAATAATTATTTAGCAATAATTAATCACGAACATATGATCACGGAATCACGAGCGTAATTAAAACACGAGTTATTATTAATTACGTAATTAAATATATAAGTGTATGGTATTTATGTAACGAGAACATTTAAAACACGAACATAATTAAACATAAAGGTGTACGAAATTACAAGACACGAAACGAGGTACGCGAACTCCACAAAGGAGTCCCTACCCGCGGCCAAAATAAGGACAATGGGCCAAGCCCATTGTCAGTTTTACTAAAAGGAAGGGTTAATTAATTTTACTACTCAAAATTACTTTTACAGAAGAATTTCAAGAAAACCTAAAATCCCTTTTCCTTCTCCTTTGTGTTCCGCCACCTACAATCACCATCAAGGTGATTTCTTTGATCTTGGATCTTGTTAAATTAGTGTTTGTTCGTGTTTGTTCTTCACCCTCTTGATCCACGAATACGGTAAAACCTTTTTAACTTGTTTTTCTTTTTAATTAATCTTTTATTAATTAAGAACACGTTATAAACACATTAATTAAACCTAGATCTAACATGTTTTGATCATTAATTAATCAAAAGGGTCGATCTAAGGGGTGTTTGTTTTGGGCCGCAAGGAACAACCGACCCCAAGGGGGTTCGGTTTGTTTTAGCCGACCACCACCAAGACCTTTTTGGTCTTGGTTGGTGCGTGTAGGTCCCACGGCAGCAAGAGGGGTACCCCGATTTGGTTCGGGGTACGGTGTTGTTTCATATCCGGTGCATGTTTTTAGGCTTAGATCCGGATCATGTTATGTTAGTTGTTTATGTTATAAACTTATGTTAAGAATTAAATTAAAAAGATGTAATTAATTTAATATCATGACTTAGGTTAACTAATTATTAATAAACATGAATTATTTTTAACCTAAGTATTTATATTATTAAGACTTATAATTAATTAATTATTTTAAAAACCATGGATATAATTAATTAATTAAACATGACTTAGGTTATATTATTAGTATTTAATAATGCATATTTTAACCTAAGTATTTGATTAAAAACATGTCATACTTTAATTAAATATTATAACCTATAGTTTAATTAAATTACATGAAATAATTATTAAACTATATAATATATCATATGACTTAAGATATAATCATGAAAACACTTAGGCTTATTTACTTAGCTTATTTAACCAGCTTATTTCTAATTATGGAAACTTTCTATTTTTAGAAACATAATTAAATAAGGCAGCTATTTTATTTATAGAAACCAGCTATTTTTTAGAAACTTATTTATTTAAGGCAGCTAATCTATTTATGGAAACTTATTTAATTAAGGCAGCTAATCTATTTATGGAAACTTTCTATTTTTAGAAACTTATCTAATTTAAGCAGTAAATCTATTTTTGGAAATTTTCAATTTTTGGAAACTTTCTATTTTTGGAAACTTTCTATTTTTAGAAACTTTCTATTTTTGGAAGCTTTGTATTTTTAGAAACTTTCTATTTTTGGAAACTTTCTATTTTTGGTAACTTTCTTTTTTTGGAAACTTTCTATTTTTAGAAACTTTCTATTTAAGGAAACCTGCTATTTTTGGAAAGTTACTTATTATTACACAGTAAGTATAATAACACATGAAATATCAGAAATACTTAATCAGATTGAACGGAATATAAGATTTAACACAGTGTAAGGCTTTAAACAGTGTAAATAGTAAGAACACATAAAATAAGCTAAGACATGATATAAAACCAGCTATGTATGTAGTAAGCAGATACTTATTTCATGTACGTATTTATGTAGCACTAGTGTTTCGGAAGTAGGATTCTCGCAGTTCGTCGTTCTCGTTCACTGGACATAAGGTACGGATTCCCGTCCTTTCAATAGGGACATTCTTTCCTTATTAGGATTTCCCCGTATGCAGCCAACTGTTTTCCCATAGTATAAGTATGAGTTTGATTGCTTATGTTTAAATATGATTACCTATAGCCATATACATGCATGACCAGTTTCACCTAGTTATGGAGGTACCATAACCATAACATTAGAGGCACTGATGTTATGACTTCACCACGGCAGAGTGATTGCTCGTGGCGTCCCTTCAGCTTTTGGCCATTTATTTATTTATCATGTGGGGCGTATGGGTGCATCCTAGTTACACGTTTTTATTCAGGATTACATGGTCAATGTGGTGTGTGCCTTGCATCCTTCACAAGGAGCTGATCCCTCCTACCCATAAAACCAGTATATTAAATTAGAGTCAGCCCCTCTAATTTGCATGATGAGGTCACCCCTCCAATTATTCATGCACGGTGGATATTCATGACCTATATTGGCTAAATGGTAAAATATGACAAACAGTTTTTATAAGATAAACATAAGACTTTCAAACTATAAAACCAGTTTTATTAAGACTTAACCAGGTTACTCGGGACTTAGTTTCTTCCGCTGTTATTATGTTATATGCTTATCCTATTCATGCTTTATTGTACATCCATGCACTGAGCGTATTGCTCAGCCATTTTCCTTTTCTATGTTCCCAAAACGGCAGGTACTCAGGGACGCTCGTAGACATTAAGAGTACGTGCATATGGACTGGAAGCTGTCTAGCCTTCTTTACATTATGCATTTCCATTCTTTATGATACTTATGCTTTGGACATTGTTTCGTCCTTTTTCCTTTACTATACTATGTTTGTGTGTGATGAGCTATACTTTTGGACTACCGATGTTTGATTCCGGTATTTTCCTTTATATGGTCAAGTAATGTTTAGACATATTACCTTGTATGCTTTGATGAAACGCCATAATTACTGTGATATTTCCATTTCCGAAATGGGGTGTTACAATGGTGATTGGATTAGAATCAGACTATAGATGTAATCGAAATGATACGTAATAGTATTCGATGACATATCCTACAACAACCATTCACGCGTTAGAGCAGTTGTAGGGTATGCATGAAATAATCATGTATAGAAATTAAAGTATGCAAATCAGCGAAATGCATATGTATATAATACATATTACGTATTACATAATATATATTACATATTACTTATAGTGTTATCTTACGTAATACATTGCATAGTACATATATGTATACAGAGTAACAAGTAGCCACATCGGTTATAGTGTAGGCCTAAGATGCAAACCTAGTTCTCTATAACTAAGGCTCTGATTACCAAATCTGTAACACCCCAAAATGTGATATGCGGAAGCGGTGAAGCTCGGGGGCTGTTACGTCATTGTATCATAGTTCAAGGTACAAGAGAACGACTCTAAATTAGACGTTTTATAAAAATACCTCGTTGAATTTAAATAAAAACATCGAAGTACAAAAGGTCTCAGTTTCAAAAGATAGCGTAGCGGAATGTAAAAGTTTTAAACATCAACGAGATAACAGTTCAAAAGCATAAGTAAATAAATGTATGAAGATAGCCAAGAAATGCATGCGGACTCCAAGTACTTCACACAATAGATACAACTCATCATCAATTACCTGAGATAAATACTAAATTGGGTCAACATAAAGTTGGTGAGAATATAGGTTTCAAGTAAAAATTCATAGTAAATCGATTTCAGATTTCATTTCATGTACACATGCAACTATAGGAGGTATAGTGTCAAGTGTAGGATAAATTGGGTGTTCACAATATTTATGATAGCTAAGCTCGTGACATCGAAACTAATGATCCAGTACATACAATAGATTGTATATATAAATTTTGCCCCAATAGAGTACCTAGCCAAGATAACTCCGTTCACACAAATGGTATACACTCGTCCGGCGTCAGAATGCCCGAGTGGAGGTTGTCAACCCTCAATAGATCTATCCATATCATAAGAGCTTACTCCAGCAGAGTAATTAACGATTCACGATAGTGGGGACTACGGCTAAAGCAACTTAAGCTATCTCATAAACAGTGTTCACAAAGCGTTCACAGAAATCTAGTTTTACTTGCGTCCAAAAGCAAGCATCAAAAGCATTTATCGCATCCCAAAACATTAAACATAGAAAGCAGTTTAATAGGGATCTATAAACTCACCTCAGGCAACTATTCAAACCGCACAAGTATGATCAAATAGTAGCGAGCAACTCTAGCAACAACCTAAATATAATACTATAGTTTAGGCACTAGCAAATAAGTCACAATAGTTCGTCACGTACGTTACTCATCAATAATGAATATTATTTTGTTGTTAAAATCGTGACTTGTAAATGTTATATCGTTATATGCATTATAGTATATATATACTTAGGCAAAAATATTTATTTTTGACTCGAAGAAATATCGACAGCCTTTCGGCGTAAATTTTAATTTACCCAAATTTATCTAAATAAATTTTCCAACACGATTTCTAACGAAAATTCGGCAGCCTTTTGGCGTCACATTAGAATTTGCCATTTTTAGTAAGTACCCAAATCTCGTCCTAAAATCCCTAATTTCAACACTTTCTCAATCGCCAATGTTTCGACAAGTCATTTTCCCGCAATAGTATCAATTTCCACTTTCAACTCTCAAACTTTTAACGATGCATCAACTATTCACATTTCGCGCTAATACCCCTTTACAAAATGATCCCAACATTCATATACAACATTTAGTACCCATTTCGACACTTAAAATGACTCGGTTTAATTCGAAAACGTCGTTTCGACCACTTTAAAAATCTAGATAGCAAGCACATTATAGTCTTTTTCACAAAAATTAAGTTTTCCGACAACGAAATTTAGACGACCATATCTTACTCATTTTAGCTCCGTTTTTAGCCCATAATATATCGAAACGAAGGTAATAACTTATATTTTCATAATATCGAAGTAAACTAGTGTCAAAACAATTTTTACGACCCTCTATGCCTCTTATAAAAATCGGACAGATTATATACTTTTCGTAAAAACTCGTTTTCGACCATTTTCAAGCGTACCCACTAGTAGTAACACTACTAGCTCCCTTCAATTATTCATAAACACACTCAAAATACAAGATTTATCTTCAACTCCATAAATCTAAAAATATACATTTTTATATTTTACAAGTCTTTCAATTAAGCCATTTTCATGCATGGATCTAATAGATCCACATATAATTTTCATAGATCTAAAACATTTCATGACCAAAAATAGTTTTTATCTTTTTATTTCAAGAAAATAGTTGATGAGTAACATGCATGCATAGGTCTACATAGATTATGCATGAAAAAGAAATAATCGAAAAAGGTTCATGAAATAACCTTGAGTAACGACTCTACGTAACAACGATAACCCGATCTACGTTCTAATCAACTAAAAATCAACAATAACCCAACTTCTATAACTTCAACCAAAAACTTCTCAAATCAACAAACCAAGAAAACCCATTCTTCCTTATGCTTGTATAAACCCTAGGATGTATTTGTTTTGTGCTAAATGTTCTTGAAATGGAGCTTCAAGAAATCAACAATGGAGGATTTAGTGTGTGTGTTTGTGCCGTGTGTTTTTGAGAGAGAAAGAGAGTTATGTGTGTTTTTTTAGTGAAGTGAATGAGTGAAAGTGAGGTGTGAGTTGAGGTAAATATGGGTAATAAGTTAAAAGAGTTTAGGGTGTATAAGGTTTAAGCTTATTTTGGCAAAGAGTAAAACTTTGGTTATCTTGCATGTGGTGGAGTTTTTGGCCGGTTATGGGGGGTCCCACATGGGTAAATATTTCAAAATTTTATTATGGTAACTAGTTAGAAGGTTTAAGGTAAAAAGGTTAGTTAGTTTTAGGTCAATATCGAAAAGTATATAGTTAAGTTTAAAATTACGTAAAACTTAAAAATTTGACGAAATATATTAAATTTATGATTTTTCGACGAAAACTGACATTTTATGATTCATTAAAGTATTTTATGCATGCTAACGACGGTTAAACGTAAAAACAAAGTAAAATACGAAAACGCGATATGTTAATTAAATATTCACCGAAAATACGATTTATTACTATAAATAGCAAAAACACTAAAATACAGGCATATAAACATGTACAGAAATATTTAAATACGCTGTCCATGAAAATACGATCACGTTGTTAAAAACTAAATAGTTAAGCACATAATTCACAATTAACGAATAATCTCACGGATTATCGTCAATTCATTGACCGTCACAGCATTTTGGTCAGATTCACAGAAAGTGTTCAGAATAATGACTGAGCACAGTGTCAAGTCATTACTCGTCATCAAACAGTTTTTCAGAAAACGCGGGATAACTTCCCGGTTCCAACACAGTTACACATAACTTGCTTCACGATTTGAGAGCTTTCTCGCACCGATATTTGGCAGTGACTTCATACTTCAAATCTTGAGAGACGTTCTTGAAATTATGGTCTTCTCTTCATAATAGGAATTTCTTCACTTGAACTTTTTGAGAGATTCTTCATATTTGGACCACGACTTCTTCATTTTTCTCCAATCTTTATTTGGGATTTTGATATACAACGATCCGCCTCCTTTTAGGACTTGGATCTATTTATCCTCATACCTTGTTAGGGCCTTTTTGGATAGACTTCTCCATGATCTTTAGGGGAGTATTTGCTTTTCGTCGTGTGTCTTGATCCTTCATATTGATTTTTGATAAATGATTCTTCACATCACTTGGGATCTTTAGCAACAAAATGTAGCCCTCATGTCTTGTTAGGACCTTTTTAGACTCGCCAATCTTCGCATCCCGCTTCAATAAGTTATGCCTTGGCTATGAACTCTAATTAATACCGAGCAACTTTTAAACGATCTTGTGTTAGATTCTAAGTAACTTTTCAAATCGCACAACCTTATTTATTGCAAATATATTTATTAGCAAGCGATGGGAGAAAAATCTCATAATCAACTCACATAAACTCATGAAAGAATACCAAACTTATAATTGACTCTATCATCTCTCGTTCTCCACAATTTAAAATCTCAAGGAATGAGACTCGTGGATGCTTAGCCTATTAAATCAAAGTTTTGGGTTTTCAAGTCATCTATAGGATCTTGCAACTTCTTAGACTTTTTCAAGTTTAGAATTCACATTTTAAAGTTCCATTGATTAACGACTTTCTAGGATCAATTATAGGAACTTGCAAAAAGTTCTTGTTCTTAACCCGTAAAAGTTAAGACTTTCGCGTTTTAAAGTTCCCTTTATAAAAGCCTAGCAAAACTTGACTTAAACACGTTAAGGATACTAGCTTGAGTAAACTTAGATAAGTAAACTCGGGTTGAGTCAAAATATTCACAATGTTTAAAAATTAAAACCACTTTATTAAAATTTATTCTAGCAAAGAAAGAAAATAACTATAACAAAGAAAAAACTACAGGCCAAAATAGATTAAAAATTTTGAAAAATATCGAAAACTCAAATTTTACGGTTAAAATGAGGACAAATACAAGGAAAAGCCCACTTAACTTCGATAGAAGTCCCCCTACACTTGATATAAACATTGTCCTCAATGTTTAAGCATGTGGAAGTAAACTCCCCTACACTTAGGACATTGTGAACTTTGTTTAAATCTTTCAAAGGAAGAGACAACTAAAGTGATTCCTATTTTAATATTAAAGAATATAAAATAGAGAATCAAAAGAGTTTAGGATAGAACCGGGAAGACAGGAACAGGGAATCACGGGTCGTCAAAAGTCATCAAGAATGGATCTTTTAAAGCTCGAATCCCTGCACATGATAAAAAAGAAAACAACAAACACATACTAGGGTCTCCCCCTACTCTTATTAGAAAAACATAATAAAAGGATAGATAATTGGGTTGCCTCCCAAAAAGCGCTTTTTTTTGTTCACCGAGTCATGGCCTGACTCGTCCCCGAATTAAATGGTCCATGGGGAAGCCTCGAATGTAATACCGGGATCAAAGACCTTGTTCTCGTTCCCGGAGGACATTAATAAAGGAGAGGCTGGAGGATAAGTCTTAAAGGGTAGAAAAGTCCTCTCAACATACGAAAAGCATATGAGGTTGTGATTCACGGGAGGTGGGGTGGGTAAAGTAAGCAAATTGTCATCCCCCAAAGACAATTGATGCTCAGAAAGCGGAAAAGCCGTAAGGTCATCAAACATAAAATAATCTATGGCACCCTCCGGGTCAAAGCACTCATAATGGTTCTAAAGGTTGGGATAAAAGGTGCTCGGGAGGGGGACTTGGGACAATAACTTCCTGCAGCAAATTATCAAAAATAATATCCCCCTCCGTGTCATCATCATCAATACCCGGAGGTATTGAGAGAATGTCGATTTCCACCATATCTTTATCATTATTCTCAACTGAAGTAATAGACGGAGGTAAAGACTCAGAAATAGGAGCAGAATTCAATGCTTCAATCTTAGCAATAAGAAGATGAACTTTCAGTAATTTGTCACGAAGAATAACGTCTTCCAACTCATCTAAAAGACCAAGTTCAGGGGCGAACTTCTCATAAGTCGGAGAGAATAAATCAACATCGCCTTCATCGCCCGGAGGAGAAGGAGAAATTTCAAAAGTGAAATTCTCATAGCATGGAGAAAAAGCATCATCATTAAGAGCGACCTCGTCCGTAAGCTCCACAAAATTCGGTATGTCACAAACCTCATCATCAAAGAATTTGTCGAGATCAAAATTACTAATCTCACTCGATGAATCACTATCCTTAGACGCATTAGGAATGTCGAGAGTAGGAGTAGTAACTTCAGAAGATGGGTTGAGATCGTAGACATCATCCTTTTCATCATCATCCTAATAGACTGGACCATTCCAGTTAGGAGTGATATAGTCGACTAACTCCTCCTTGATAACCTCCACATCATTAAGAAGCTCATGAAGGAACTTTTGTTGATCATCTCCTCGAGTACGTACAATTAAACTCATTCTATCCCACGCTTTAATTAAACATATTGGTATAGAAAAGAAGGGAAAACGACCACATTGGCTCAAAAAGGTGTAGGTGGATTTCAAGATTTGGTCACCATCAAGCAAAGGTTGCCTTTCCTGATGCAAGTCAGCTCGGAGTTGAGCTAAACTTTCTATAACGTCATTCAAAGTAGTGAGTTGTTGGTCAAGACTAATTCCCTGAGAGGATTGATGATTGAGGGTGTGATGTGGGGGCTCAAAGTTATACAAACCGGAATCATAGCACGGAATTGGCTCAAAGATATTCATCGGTTGACAAGAAGAAGCATCGTGAGGGCCCCCATAAATATTGCACCACGGGTATGGAGCAAAACCCGGTGCATTTTGAGGATAAGGATCGTCATATACGGGAGAGGGTGAGAAAGTATTGTAAGAGGAGAAGTAAGAATTTGTTGAATTGCAAAATGGACAAAATCCAAATTGTGTATTGTCGATATCAGAGCCGTACCGCTCACAAGTACACCATTGACATGTTTGATAACCATGCCATGGTCTCCCACACCGTACGCAAGACGAATCTATGAAGAATTAAAAATAAGATGGGTAGAGAAAAGAATTAAACACAATAGAGGATAAAGAGGAATATTTTTGGTTGCAAAACTTAGAAAAGAAATGCATTTTATGGTTTTTTAAATGTTTTTGTATTTTTCAATTTTTTTTGAAAAATGCAAGAAAAATAACGTTCACGAATGAACGGATCCCAAAATCCAACGCGTCTCTCACAAAAAACCGTTAATCTTCATGAAAAGAGCCGGTAGCGGTGCCATTTGAAATTAAGATTTTGCTAGGTTAAAAAGTTCATTTTCTCGGTGTCTTAACGAATTGATCTCCGGTTAAAAGTGCGACTCAGTCGTTCTTGGTGGAATATAAAGGGAAAAGGTTAGCTATATTAAACTACAAGTAAAATGAAAATATAGATATAAATGAAAATGTAAAAACAAATGTAAATGTCGTTATGTAAAAGTGGAAGCTAGAAATTTTAAACTAAAAATTAATACTTAAAAGTAAATGACGAAGAATTAAAAACTTCTATCGAAATAATTCTATCTGAATGTTTCTATCTGAATGTTTCTAGCTGAATGTTTCTATCTGAATGTTTCTATCTGAATGTTTCTATCTGAATAATTCTATCTGAATGTTTTAATCTTAATGTTTCTATCTGAATGTTTCTATCTGAATGTTTCTATCTGAATCTTTCTATCTGAATGTTTCTATCTGAATGTTTATATCTGAATGTTTCTATCTGAATGTTTCTATATAAATGTTTCTATCTGAATGTTTCTATCTGAATGTTTCTATCTGAATGTGGCTAACAAAAATAGGGCAGCATTTCGTCACAATAAGCCTTATACCCGATCAAAAAGTACGATGCCAGGGGCGATCGTAACCTACGATCGGAATAAGTGATCGGAAAAACTATCACAATAAGTTGTCACAATGTAGAAACCCTATTGTGATGGAAAAATCACAATATTCGGATGGATGAGAATAAGCTAAAAAAACCAATAAGCACATCTAAAAAGAACACTTAACAAAAACTTAACCAACTCAATAAGCACAAATTTGAAAATTTTAAAATACGAAATTAGAAAACTTTATGAATCAAATTTAAAAAAAACTAAACTTTTTAAGAAAACTAAAAAGTAAATAAGCTAAACACAAAATTAAGCCAATAAGCATGTCAAGCTCAAAGCTCAATTCGTATTAAAACTTATAGATGAATAAAAAGATAAGCTTTTTAATCAATCAAACATCAAGATTAAAGAAAATCAAAGATTATTTCGAATCAAACATAATTAAAAAGATCAAAAAAGGTAGAAGAAGATGATTGTAAAAAAAAGCTTGAAATAAGATTAAGATTAAAGATTCAAAAGTACAAGATTAAAGATTAAGAAAACTTGAAAGAAAAACTTAAGAACATGAAATAAATCTAGATAGAGAAAGTGAAAACTACACTACTCCTAATCTAATCTAACTAACCCCCTCCTAATGACACATTAGGAGGGTATTTATAGGAGGAGTTGAAGTATGGTTGATGCTTCTTCTTTCTTCTCGTCTTTTTCGTCTTTTAAATTCTTCGACTTTCTCGACGTTGTCTTGGGATTTGTCGATATAAATAGAACTTGTCTTATAATTTTCTTCTTCTATTAGACTTGGTTCTTCGACTTCATTAAACTTCCGTCTTTAGACTTTTTCTTCGATAAATCTTCAGAATAGGCCTTGGACTTCCGTTCTTTTTGCACTCTTGATCTTTTGACTTGTTCTTTTCTCATTTTCTTCGATAAAAGCCCGTGTTTTCCCTTTTTCATCTTTTGGTCCTAAAACACAATAAAAACACAAACCACGCATAATTCCGACATTTACGACATAAAATACACGTTTTGGCTTGGTTATTATTATAATTAAGTGGTAAAAGGATGGGTGTTTTCACACCTATCAGCCGTCATTGACAATCGAACTTTGATGGAGCACCTTCAATCCAATGTGCAAGGATATGTAGAAGCTATTGTTATACCCGAGATACCCGCAAACACCTTTGAGCTTAAGACATCTATGATTACCTTGGTTTCAAACACACCATTTTTTGGGAGACCTAGTGATAATCCACATGATCATATCAAGAAGTTTCTATCCATTTGCAATACCATTAAGTACAATGGAGTTCCCTATGATGCCATTAAGTTGATCTTGATCCAATTCTCCTTAGAGGGAAATGCCAAGTATTGGCTAGATACACAACCACCTAAGAGCATTACTACTTGGGATGAATTTACTAAGCAGTTTTTGAACAAGTTCTTTCCTCCATCTAAGACCACGACTTTGAAAAACCTAATTATTGGATTTCAACAAAAACCTAGCCAAACCTTTTGTGATGCTTGGGAAGAGTACAAGGAGTTATTGAGAAAATGCCCCAATCATGGATTCAATGAAGTTTACCAAATCAACACTTTCTACAATGGATTAAGACTACATCATCAAGATTCCCTCAACTCCTCCGCGGGTGGGAATAATCTTTCTAAATCCATTCAAGAGGCATGGGACATTATTGAGACTAAATCCATCGTTCAAACAAACACTCAAATTGATGAGAGGGTTCATGTGGTGCAAGAGGGTGTTACTCCACAATTGGATAAGATTTTCTCTCAAAAGTTTGATACTATGAATGATACACTCTTGAAAATTTGTGAAATCACCTTGAACAAAAATTACACCAATGATGTGAATGCTATTGCTACATCATGTGAGACTTGTGGCGGTCCTCATTCTTATCTACAATGTGACAAGGTTCAAAATTACCATGTTGAGTGTTATGCCTATCAAGATGAACAAAGAGAGCACTTCAAACCTAACATCAACCCTAACAATCTCTCTTACAAGTCAAATAACTACCTTGCTCCACCCGGCTTTCCACCACATCCACCCACCCAAAATCAACCCAATCCTCCTCAATTGCTACAAAGAAATCAAGGGCCTAGGCCAAATTACCAAGGACAAAAAAACTTTAGAGCACCCAATACCTTTCAGAATCAAGGAAATCACTTTCAAGGCAACAACCAAGGGTTTTACAATCAACCTCCACCTTTCCAATCCCAACGTTTTCAAGGAAATGTGCCACATGATTGAGATTCTTTGCAAAATGAATCAAGAGAATGAAAGGAGGTTTCAAGCCAATGAGAAAAGAATGAAGGAAATGTACGAGGAAACAAACAAAAAGTTTATGATGCTTCTTAATCAAAGGCCACGAGGGTCTTTACCTTCAAACACACAAACAAATCCAAGGGCTAATGTCAATGCTATCATAACAAGAAGTGGGAAGTTAACTAATGATCCTTCACCTCCTACACCTCCTATGGTTAAGCCTACTATGGTTCCACCTTGTGATAAGCCTTCAACATCAAACTCACCACCATTCACCCTCAACACCTACACTTTTTACTCCTTTAACTTCCACACCCATCAATGAAGAACCCAACAAATAAAATCCTTCATCAACCACTCAACCTCAACCAAAACCAAGTCTCCCATACCCATCAAGAATGCGAAAGGAAATGCTTAAGAATAAGGATGATATTCAAGTGTCAAATATTTTGAGGATGTTCAAGCAACTAAACATAAACAAATCCTTTGCTGAAGCCTTAGCCAATATGCCTAAATTTGCTAAGATGATCAAGGACTTTCTTTCTAATAAAGAGAAATTGGTGGATTTGCCTAATGCTTCATTAAATGAAAATTGCTCCGTGGTTTTGCTTAAGGAGTTGCCTACTAAGCTTGGAGATCCGAGGAGGTTTTTGATTCCTTGTAATTTCCCGGGGGTGGAAAATTGGATGGCACTAGCGGATTTAAGGGCAAGCATAAATCTCATGCCATTATCGGTTTGGAAAAGACTTTCACTTCCCGAACTCACTCCTACTAGGATGACTCTTGAGTTAACCGACCGTACCATAGCTTATCCGGTGGGAATTGCGAAGGATGTTTTTGTTGGGGTGGATAGATTTACCTTTCCTGCGGATTTTGTGGTGGTTGATTATGATATGGATCCGAGAGTTCCTCTAATTGTTGGTAGGCCATTTTTGAGAATGGGTCGTTAATACGTACGAAAACACTTATCCTTTTACCACTTATTTCCAATAATAACAAGACAAAAACGTGTATTTTATGTCATAAAAGTCAGAATTATGCGTGGTTTGCGTTTTTATTGTGTTTTAGGATAAAATATGAAAAAGGAAGAAAACATGGGCTATCACGGGCTTTTATCGAAGAAAAAGAGAAAATACGAAGTCAAAAGATCGAGAGTGTAAAAAGAACAGAAGTCCAAGGCCTATTCTGAAGATTTATCGAAGAAAAAGTATAAAGACGGAATTTTAATGAAGTCGAAGAACTCAAGTCTAATAGAAGAAGAAAATTATAAGACAGGTTCAATTTATATCGACAAATCCCGAGACGACGTCGAGAAAGACAAATAATTTAAATCGAGTCAAGACGAAAAGAAAGAAGGAAGCAACACATGCACTCCCCTCCTCCTATATATACCCTCCTAATGACACATTAGGAGGGTGTTAGTTAGTTAAGTTAGCTATTTATTTTTTTTCTTTCTTTATTTTTGTTATTAGAGAGAGAAAGTGTTTAACTTTCTCTCACTAGAACTTCATCTTTTCTTTCTTTCATGTTTAAGCTTTAGTTTAATCTTGTATTTTGGAATCTTTAATCTACAAGTTCAAGTTAAGCTTTTTATCTTTAATCTTCTTCTACCTTTCTTTATTTTTAAGTTGATTTTTGATTCGTTACCATCTTGATTTTGGATTTAGTTTCATCTTGATGTTTATGTGATTAAAAATTTTATCTTTTTATTCATCTTTAAGTTTTAATACGGATTAAGTTTTGAGCATTTCATGCTTATTGGCTTAGTTTGTGTTTAGCTTATTTACTTTTCATTTTTCTTAAAAGTTTCATCTTTTTATGGTTTGATTTAAAAGTTTTGCTTATTTAAAGTTTAAAAAGTTCTTATTTGTGCTTATTAGTTTTTTTCTTTATAAATTTGGTTAAGTTTTAGTTTGAGCTTATAAAAAATTGCTTATTAACATGGCTTATTGCAAAATACATACCATCGGAAAAGGGTTTCCCCTTTTCCGACCATACATTCCGATTAGGGCTTTACATTCCGATCTGCTCACTATTATTCCGATACAAGGTATCGGAAAAGGGTTTCTGGATTCCGATTGTGATTCCGATCTGGATTCCGACAGAGGTGGTAGTTTGATATTCTGATAGAAGTTAATTTCCATATTTCGATAGCTGTCTTTTTATACATTACGATTGGGTGTATTCTGACTCAATCATTCTGATTATATTCTGATCAAAAGCATTATGATAGGATTCACTTTGAGACATTCCGACGTGTGCATTCCGATCACATTCCGACGGATTATTCCGACGGGATTCCGATAGGGCTTTCCGACTGGGTTAATTGTTTATTTTTATTAAGTTTTCTATTTTTAGAGAGAAAAAGTGACAATTTTTCTAGATTTGCTTTTATCTTATTTTAATTACGTTTCGCACTTACCCTTCTAGTAGTATAGAAAATCAACTTCCCCTTTTAGTGACCATTACCGACTATTCCACCATTAACCGTGATCAATTCGATTAGATACCGAGAAAGATATCGAGTACACAAATACTAAGAAAAATTCATGTATTAAATGGCGGCGCTGCCGGCTCTTTTTGTAAAGATTAACGGTTTTTAGTGTGAAAAATTGGATTTTAGGATCCGTACTTTTAGGAACGTTATTTTCAAGCACAAAATTTTCTAAAATCCTAAAAAAATATATAAAATTTTCAAAAAATCCTAAAACAATAAAAAGATAAAAAATCAAAAATACTTTATTTCCTTTTAGTGTATGCGTACTCGATCCACGTCTTATCCTGAGCACGAGACTCTTAGAAACATAGATATGGCCGGTGTGCATAACAATAATAACAACCCACCCCACCCAAATTTGAATAACAATAACAACAACAACAATGTTTCCCCACCCGACCTACGCACGATGGAGGAGCTTTGTCAACCTACCATGAACGGACGCAGAGGACCGATGGCGCCGATGCAAATAACGGCTCCTGAATTTTCGTTGAAGCATCACATGATCCAACAAGTTCAAAACGCTTTCCCTTTTCGCGGATTACAGGATGATGATGCCAACAAACATCTCGACAAGTTCATCACTGTCACTCAAAGCATGAAACTACCCGGTGCTTCCATGGATTTTCTTCGCCTTCACCTCTTTCCACACACTTTATCCCACCATGCCGAAAAATGGTTTGATCGTCTTCCCAAAAACTCAATTCTAACATGGAATGACATGACTCAAAAAAATTTTCGCGCTACATCCCACCATCCATGGTCACTAGTCTTTGCAACCAAATCAGTGGATTCACTCAAGAACCTGATGATTCGCTTTCCGATGCTTGGGAATGCTATAATGTCTTGATCGACCGTTGTCCAAGCCATAACATGCTCCCCGTTACTTTTATTGATACTTTCTATAATGGTTTAACTTTTCGTGATCGTGATACGATTAATGCTGCTGCCGGTGGTACATTCATGAAGAGAAGACCTGAGGAGTGTAGAGAGCTGATAGAGAACATGACCACTCACCAAAAAAATTGGGATTCACCTGCATCTTCAAGGAATAACCAGAGGGCCAATGTTTCTTCTACATCATCCAACTCAGAGATAACCGAACTTACTCGCTAAGTAGCTGAGATGAACAAAAACTTCTTAACCATGGCTACAAACCAATTTCAACAAGCTAAAGATGTAGCAACTTCTTGTGAGATTTACGAGGGGTTCTCATTCATACACCGATTGCCCTTCTACTCTTGACAATCCATAAAATGTGTATGCCGCTAACGGTAAATTTTCTATGGGAGGCTATCAAGCACGTCCTCAAGGTGACAGCAATTTGCTCAGTTATCGTTAAAACAACTTCCTTTCACCACCCGGTTTTCTCCTCAAAACCAAAACCAAAACAATTTCAACTGAAACAATCAAAGCCAACCTCGAGCTACCAATCAATATCAATCCCAAAGAAACCCATATCCACCTCAAGGAAATAATCTATCTTACCAAGCCCCACCTCTCAATCAACCCACGGTATTGAACCAAGACCTCGAAGCTTACATGAGAACCAATAGAGAGATGGTGACGAATCTTCAAAGCCAATTCATTAACTTGAAGGGTGACATGGCAAAACAAGGGAACGATATTCGAGTCGAGCTAAGGAATGACATGGCGAAACAAGGGAATGATCTTCGAGCCGATATGAGAAACTCTATGAGCAGTCAAACGAATAACCTAAGGGATATGATGGATAGTTTTTTCCCAAGTAATCAAGCTTGTGGTTCGGGTTCTCTTCCGAGTAACACCGTTGCTAATCCAAGAGGGGAGATGAAAGCAATCACCACCCAAAGTGGCAAAGTTTTAAAGGAACCCAAGATTCCTACACCTACACCGGTGATTGTGACAAAGGAAAACGAGTCCCCTTCTCCAATTCCTCCACCTTCTACTTCCACCCCTCCACCACCCAAGGATGTGAGTGAGAATTCCATTCCAATGCCTTCATCTCAACCCAATATACCTTATCCCCCAAGGTTGAGGAAAGAGAAGCTGAAGAACAAGGATGATATTCAGGTTTCTAACTTTCTTAAAATGTTTAAACAACTGAATTTCAACATCTCCTTTACGGAGGCTCTCGCTCACATGACGAAGTATGCGAAAATGTTTAAAGATCTTCTCAGTGATAAGGAGAAACTCCTTGATATCGCTCATACCCAACTTAATGAGAATTGCTCTACAGTGCTCTTAAGGAAATTACCAACCAAACTTGGTGATCCGGGTCGTTTCCTCATTCCTTGCAACTTCCCCGGGGTAGAGAATTGTATGACCCTAGCCGATCTAGGTGCTAGTATCAACTTAATGCCTTTAAGCGTTTGGAAACAATTATCTCTACCTGCGCTAGTACCCACACGAATGACATTGGAATTAGCTAACCGTACGGTTGCTTATCCGGTGGGGATAGCCGAAGATGTCTTCGTCGGTGTCGACAAATTCACCTTTCCGGCGGATTTTGTTGTCGTTGACTACGAGATGGACCCCCGTGTTCCATTAATCATTGGACGTCCATTCTTGAGGACCGGTCGCACTCTCCCTGATGTAGCCGCGGGCGAATTAATCATGAGGGTTGGTGACGATAAAATCGTCTTCAACATGGGTAAACTTTTTAAGCAACCTTCTGAAAACGAGAGTGTTAATTGCATTGACGTTCTTGATGAGGCTTGTGAAGAACATTTCAAAGACGCTTGTAAAAGTGGTTCTTCTTCTCTACCCATTGTTGAGACCGTTGCCTCTGTTGCTCCCTCACTAACTCCATTTGGAGAAAGTGATTTCCTTTTGAAAGAATTTGAAGCCACTTTGGGAGATGTGGACCTACAATATGACGATTCTCCCTCCAATTGGGATGAAGACATTCGTACCATTGAGAAACTTCTCAATGAGGACCATATTTCTCACCATCTCCTAAGGAAATATCTATCGATGATTCGAATTTAACTATGCCTTCCATCGAAAATCCTCCGGATTTAGAGCTTAAGGACCTTCCGTCTCATCTCGAGTACGTTTTCCTTGAAGACAATAAGAAGTTACCCGTCATCATCGCTAAGGATTTGAAAGAAGACGAAAAATCTCGACTTATCGACGTGCTGAAGAATCATAAGAAAGCGATTGCTCGGAAAATCTCCGATATTCGTGGAATTGATCCTCACTTTTGCACACATAAAATTCTCATTGAGGACGAATTTAAACCCACTATTCAAAACCAAAGAAGGGTGAATCCCAATATCCATGACGTTATCAAAAAAGAGGTTATCAAAATTCTTGATGCGGGAATGATCTACCCTATCTCGGATTCACCATGGGTTAGTCTGGTCTATTGTGTGCCTAGAAAGGCGGAATCACCGTTGTGCCAAATGAAAACAACGAGTTGATTCCTACTCGTCTCGTTATAGGGTGGAGAGTTTGTATAGACTATCGAAACTCAATGATGCTACGAGAAAGGATCATTTCCCCTTCCTTTTATGGACCAAATGCTTGAACGTCTAGCGGGTAATGACTATTATTGCTTCTTAGACGGTTTCTCCAGGTATTTTCAAATTCCTATCGATCCTAAAGACCAAAAGAAAGCCACATTCACTTGTCCTTATGGAACATTTGCTTACAAAAGAATACCTTTCGGCTTATGCAATGCTCCTGGGACTTTCCAAAGGTGTATGATGGCTATCTTCCATGACATGGTTGAAGAAACTATGGAAGTCTTCATGGATGATTTCTCGGTCCATGGTGATTCTTTCTCTTCTTGCCTTGCCAATTTGGAACGCATGCTTAAGCGGTGTGAAGACACATGCCTTGTTCTAAATTGGGAAAATGCCATTTCATTGTAAAAGAAGGCATTGTGCTTGGACATAAAATCTCAAAATCCGGTCTTGAAGAGGACCATGCTAAAGTTGTTGTCATAGCCAAATTACCTCCACATTCAACCGTGAAGGGTGTGAGAAGTTTCCTTGGTCATGCGGGCTTCTATCATCGATTCATTCAAGATTTTTCTAAAATCGCTCGCCCGATGACCCACCTCTTGGAAAAAGATACTCCATTTATCTTTTCTAAAGGGTGTCTTGAATCTTTCAATCTTCTTAAGGATAATCTAACTAAGGCACCGGTCTTGGTTACCCCTGATAGGGAGCTACCTTTTGAATTGATGTGCGATGCTAGCGACTTTACCATTGGAGCGGTTTTGGGCCAAAGAGTGAACAAACACTTCCAACCAATCCATTATGCTAGCAAGACAATGATGGGGGCTCAATTGCATTATACCCCTACCAAAAAAGAGCTTTTAGCTGTAGTGTATGCTTTTGAAAAATTCCGCCCCTATCTTGTCCTTTCCACCACCATTTTCTATATCGACCATTCCGCGTTGAAGTACTTGTTAGCTAAACAAGATTCCAAGCCAATACTTCTTCGTTGGGTTTTGCTCCTTCAAGAATTTAAAATAGAAATTCGTGACAAGAAGGGAGCCGAAAACCTAGACGCATATCATCTAAGTAGACTTGAGGATCCATATCAAGGGGATCATCCGAATCAAGAGATCTACGAATCTTTTCCCCTTCATGCCTTAATGTCTATCAATTCCAATCTTGATGACACCCCGTGGTTTGCGGACATTGCAAACTACTTAGCGGGTGGTATTCTCATCGAAGGGTTAACATCCCAACAAAAGAAGAAGTTCTTTAAAGATGTTAAGACTTACTTTTGGGATGACCCTTATCTCTTTAAACAATGTGCTGATCTGATTATTCGTCGGTGTGTTGATGGACCCGCACCTTTAGACATTCTCGAAGCTTGCCATAAAGGACTCACCGGTGGTCATTTTGGTCCCAACTACACCGCGAAGATAGTATTTGACTCGGGATTCTATTGGCCCACCATTTATCGTGATGCTCTCGAGATGGTTAAAAATTGTGATGCTTGCCAAACACAAGGCAAGATCACACATAAAGATGAGATGCCTCAAAATTTCATACAAGAATGTGAAATCTTTGACGTATGGGGCATCGACTTTATGGGGCCATTTCCATCATCTAAAGGGAAGAAGTACATCCTCATAGCCATTGACTACATATCTAAATGGGTTGAAGTTAAGGCTCTCCCTACGAACGATGCGAGGGAGGTTGTGAACTTTTTGAAGCAGCTTTTTGCTCGATTCGATGTTCCTCGTGCTATCATCAGTGACCGCGGGACTCATTTTTACAATGATCAATTTGCTCAAGTGATGGCTAAGTATGGTGTCAATCACCGTCTTTCCACCTCTTATCATCCCCAAACAAATGGGCAAGCCAAGATTTCTAACCGTGGACTGAAATGAATTTTAGAGAGAACTGTGGGAGAGCATCGTGCCTTGTGGGTCGATAAGTTAGATGATGCTTTGTGGGCTTTCCGTACCGCATTTAAGACGCCGATTGGTTGCACTCCATATCGTCTTGTGTACGGAAAAGCATGCCACCTCCCTATTGAGCTGGAACATAAGGCGTACTGGGTCTTGAAGTGGGCGAATTTTGACATCAACAAAGCTGGTGATCTTCGGAAGATTCAACTCAACGAGCTAAATGACCTGAGGAATGAAGCTTATGAGAATTCAGTGATCTACAAGGAGAAGACCAAGATCATTCATGATGCAAGGATTAAGAACCGAGATTTCCACATCGGTGATCCAGTCTTACTCTTTAATTCTTGGTTGAAGATCTTCTCGGGCAAGCTGAAGAGTCGTTGGTCTGGTCCATTCACCGTCGCTAAAGTCTTCAGCTATGGCACCATTGAGCTTTCTCAACCAAATGGGCCGAATTTTAAATTGAATGGCCAGCGCGTGAAGCTGTACATTGGCGAGGACATCTCTCATGAGATGATTCCATCCCTCACCACGTTTCCCTTGAATTAGTTCTGGGTCGAATCAGGCTCGTGACTCGGTTAACAAAAACAAGCGCTTCTCGGGAGGCAACCCGTTGATCTATCCTTTACCGTTTTTATAATTAGTGTAGGGGAGCCCCGTATGTGTTTGTTGTCTTGTTTCTTATGATGTGCAGGGATTAAAGCTTCAAGATCCATTCTCGATGACTTTTGACGAACCGTGATCCCGTGTACCCATCTTCCCGGTTTTATCCTAAACTGTCGTGATTCAATATTTCATATATTATATGTTCACATTGAAATCACCATAGTTGTCCTTTCCGTAGCAATATTTAAAAAAGTGCACAATGTCCTAAGTATAGGGGAGTTTACTCCCACATGCTTAAACATTGAGGATAATGTTTATATCAAGTGTAGGGGGGACTTCTATCGAAGTAAGTGGGCTTTTCCATTAAATTGCCTTCATTTTAACCAGAAAATTTAAATTTTTCGATATTTTTCAAAATTTTTAATCTATTTTGGCCTATTAGTCTAGTAGTATTTTCCTTTGTTATCGTTATTTACTTTCTTTGCTAATATAAATTTTTTAATAAACTGGTCTTAATTTTTCAAAGTCAGGAATCTTTTGACTCAACACGAGTTTACTTATCTAAGTTTACTCTAGCTAGTATCCTTAACGTGTTTAAGTCATGTTTTGCTAGGCTTTTATATAGGGAACTTTAAAACGCGAAAGTATTAACTCTTACGGGTTAAGAACAAGAACTTTTCGCAAGTTCTTATAATTGATCCTAGAAAGTCGTTTATCAAGGGAACTTTAAAATGCGAATTCTAAACTTGAAAAAGTCTAAGAAGATGCAAGATCCTATAGATGACTTGAAAACCCGAAACTTTGATTTAATTGGCTAAGCATCCACGAGTCTCATTCCTTGAGATTTTAAATTGTGGAGGACGAGAGATGATAGAGTCAATTATAAGTTTTGTATTCTTTCATGAATTTATGTGAGCTGATTATGAGCTTTTTCTCCCATCGCTTGTTAATAAGTTTATATGCAATAAATAAGGTTGTACGATTTGAAAAGTTACTTAGCTTCTATCACAAGATCGTTTAAAAGTTGCTCGGTATTAATTAGAGTTCATAGCCAATGCATAACTTACTGAAGCGGGATGCGAAGATTGGCGAGTCCGAAAAGGTCCTAACAAGGCATGAGGGCTACATTTTGTTGCTAAAGATCACAAGTGATGTGAAGAATCATTTATCAAAAATCAATATGAAGATTGAGACACACGACGAAAAGCAAATACTCCCCTAAAGATCATGGAGAAGTCTATCCAAAAAGGCCCTAACAAGGTATGAGGATAAATAGATCCAAGTCCTAAAAGAAGGCGGATCATTGTATATCAAAGTCCAAAATAAAGATTGGAGAAAAATGAAGAAGTCGTGGTCTAAATATGAAGAATCTCTCAAAAACTCCAAGTGAAGAAATTCCTATTATGAAGAGAAGACCATAATTTCAAGAACGTCTCTCAAGATTCGAAGTATGAAGTCGCTGACAAATATCGGTCCGAGAAAGGTCTCAAATCGTGAAGCGAGTTATGCCAAGATATGAACTTTAAGAGGTCCCGAGAAGCAGTTTTAAAAGATTTTGTCCTTTAGCTAACTATTGATTAAATCGTCCCACTTTATTTTTGGCCTAAATAAACTATCAAAATAAGTCAAACAATGCATCCTCGTGATCATTCAAGACAATCATAAAATATAAGAGATACACCTAGGAATAAGGGAGTCTAAGTAAATAATTAGGGCACATGAGTTTGTGTTAGTTTGCTAACTTATAATAACAATGATCTCGTTTTTAAGCTTGGTATGGGGAACGTGAAACTTGAGGATGATAAAAATTTATGACATCCTAAACCCCAATGTAAGTCTTTGATTTCTTTACTTATTTTGTACATATATCCATCTTTTTAGTTTCCTCAAAGTTTAGTATTTAATAAAGGCCAAGGTGGGTTATTTATGAAGAGAAATGTAATATGTGCTTTGAAATTAATGCATTGCATGAGGGCATTGCAATGGTCAAGTGTAGGGGATTTAATAAGTGTAAAAACACTTATCCTTTTACCACTTGTTTCAAATAATAAAAAGACCAAAACGTGTATTTTATGTCATAAAAGTTGGAATTATGTGTGGTTTGTGTTTTTATTGGGTTTCAGGATAAAAATATGAAAAAAGGAAGAAAACGTGGGCTATCACGGGCTTTTATCGAAGAAAAAGAGAAAAGGCGAAGTCAAAAGATCGAGAGTGTAAAAAGAACAGAAGTCCAATGCCTATTCTAAAGATTATTATCGAAGAAAAAGTCTAAAGACGGAAGTTTAATGAAGTCGGAGAACTCAAGTCTAATAGAAGAAGAAAGTTATAAGACAAGTTCAATTTATATCGACAAATCCCGAGACGACGTCGAGAAAGACAAAGAATTTAAATCGATTCGAGACGAAAAGAAAGAAGGAAGCAACACATGCACTCCTCACCTCCTATATATACCCTCCTAATGACACATTAGGAGGGTGTTAGTTAGTTAAGTTAGCTATTTATTTTTTTTCTTTCTTTAGTTTTATTTTTAGAGAGAGAAAGTGTTTAACTTTCTCTCACTAGAACTTCATATTTTCTTTCTTTCATGTTTAAGCTTTAGTTTAATCTTGTATTTTGGAATCTTTAATCAACAAGTTCAAGTTAAGCTTTTTATCTTTAGTCTTCTTCTACCTTTCTTTATTTTTAAGTTGATTTTTGATTTGTTACCATCTTGATTTTTGATTTAGTTTCATCTTGATGTTTATGTGATTAAAAAGTTTATCTTTTTATTCATCTTTAAGTTTTAATACGGATTAAGTTTTGAGCTTTTCATGCTTATTGGCTTAGTTTGTGTTTAGCTTATTTACTTTTCATTTTTTTTAAAAGTCTCATCTTTTTATGGTTTGATATAAAAGTTTTGCTTATTTAAAGTTTAAAAAGTTCTTATTTTTGCTTATTAGTTCTTTTCGTTATAAATTTGGTTAAGTTTTAGTTTGAGCTTATAAAAAATAGCTTATCAACTTGGCTTATTGCATAATACATACCATCGGAAAAGGGTTTCCCCTTTTCCGACCATACATTCTGATTAGGGCTTTACATTCCGATCTGCTCACTATTATTCCGATACAAGGTATCGGAAAAGGGTTTCTGGATTCTGATTGTGATTCCGATCTGGATTCCGTCGGAGGTGGTAGTTTGATATTCCGATAGAAGTTAATTTCCATATTCCGATAGCTGTCTTTTTATACATTACGACTGGGTGTCGTCCGACTCAATCATTCCAATTATATTCCGATCAAAAGCATTCTGATAGGATTCACTTTGAGACATTCCGACGTGTGCATTCCGATCACATTCCGACGGATTATTCCGACGGGATTCCGATAGGGCTTTCTGACTGGGTTAATTGTTTATTGTTAATAAGTTTTCTATTTTTAGAGAGAAAAAGTGATAGTTTTTCTAGATTTGCTTTTAGCTTATTTTAATTACGTTTCGCACGTACCCTTCTAGTAGCATAGAAAATTAACTTCCCCTTTTAGTGACCATTACCAACTATTCCACCATTAACCGTGATCAATTCGATTAGATAACGAGAACGATATCGAGTACACAAATGCTAAGCAAAAGTCATGTATTAGTCGTACTCTTATAGATGTGGCGGAAGGTGAAATTACAATGAGGGTAGGAGATGAAAGAGTTGTGTTTAACATGGGAAAGTTGTCTAAGAAATCTAATGAACCCGAAACGGTGAAGCATATTGATGTTGTTAATGAGTAAGAAACTCAAGATGATATCCTTGATGAAGTTTGTGATGAATATTTTTATGAAGCTTGCACAAGTGGAGATTATGATCTACCTTATGTTGAGACCATTGCTTCCATTACCTCATCCTTGGATTTTCATGAACCTCAAGAGCTTAACTTTGGTGATTTTGTGATTCATTCCAAACCTCTGTTTGAAACAACATTTGATAACCCACTTTTCCACCATGATGAAGAAACCAATGAGGATTTTAGTGATGATGAACCTCTTCTTTGTGATACCCCAATATATGATGATTATAGTTATGATGAGTTCTCCACTTGTGAATCTCCATTCTTTGATGATCACACTTCCTTGAGTTTTGAGGAGTCACCAATCTTTGACATATCAATTTATGATGATTATGGTGATGAGGAGGATTCTATCATGGATGAGAGTGATGAGTTTTTAGAGGTTGATATACCTTTTGAGTATACTCTTGGTTATATTGATGAGGAGGGAGACATTCTCTTTCTAGATTCTCTATTTCATGAAGATCCTTTACCTTCTCTCCTCTCCACCTCAACATTTCAAAGTGATAAAGGAAAAAAAGTCATGATGGTTCCTTCAAAGAGCTTGTTGTTACCCATTACTCCACAACCTTTCTCTCAACATGTGACCTATAAGGGGGAATCTTCTAAGGCAACCACTACTTGTTGTTTTCCCATCAAGGAAAGTATTTTTGATCCTGGAATAGATCTTCCTAAGCCATCTCAGTATCCGCCTGATGCAATAAAAGGAAAACTTGTGAGAAATTTAGGAGTATCACCTTATCACCTTTGGAAGAACATATGGGCAACCATTTTGGAGAACAACACCTCACTCTTTTCACCAATGCTTGGGAAGTTAGTTGTTGGATTGTGAATAAGTGGGATGGTAATTATGTATTTTATCCGGGGGGATATTTATGGAGTTTTGTTAATTGAAAACTTGCTTTACCTCATCATGGAGATTTTTCTTACAAAGGGCACAACTTTTGCTCCCATGATAGGGTGTGGTAGGATAGAAATAAGAGTATAGAGTTGAGGATACTTGTAGGGGGAGACCTTCCTTTTTTCTTCATGTTGTTTATAGGGTTTCTCTCTCATCACGTGCATTGGAGCTTATGGAGGAGGCCCTTTTATCCGGTTCACATTGTTACTATTGTGATTTTTGATAGACACATTGTGCTTAAAAATGAATTCACTATAGTTGATCTTTCCTTAGCTTGGGTTAAGCAAAGTTGTCAATGTCTTAAGTGTAGGGGAGTTCACTCCAATACTCTTAAATATTGAGGACAATGTTAATCTTAAGTGTAGGGGGTTTTCTATCGAAGTGACCTTACCTAGACCTTTGTTATTGACCTTCATGATCACTTGGAAATTAATTTTTTCAAACATTTTTCAAAATTCTTGATCTACTTTGGCCAGCAAAAATATACATTCATAATTTTTGCATTAATCATTTTTCATTTGAATAATACATTTTCATTGTATATATTTGTTCTTTTATTTTATCAAAAACATATAAAAAGGAAAAGAAAAAATATAATAAAGGACATGGTTTAGCAAGTTTAGATTTCTTTGACATATTAGGCCCGCCATGGATATTTTTACTCAACCCGTGTTTGCTTATCTAAGCATTCTTTAGCTAGTTGTCTTAACCATGTAGACCTTTATTGGTTTATTAGGCTAAGCATCCACTATTCTCATTATTTAGGATTTTAAACTGTTGAGAACAAGAGATTATAGAGTTTGAAATAAGTGTAAAAGGCTAGATAAACCCCATATTCATTAATTGTGGCTTTTATATCCCTTTTCGTAACCTTTGCTTTCTTGTCAACTCATGTATATATGTTAATAAATAATCAAGAAAGGTTTTAATTGGTTTGTAGTCTCTTATGCATTTTTGACTAATCATTCGTAGTTGGTATAAGTACGTCTTAAGATTCTAAGTTAGCATGTTTTATGTGTACTAGACTTATGTCATGCTTAATATTTAGCGGGTGTTTTTCCTTTTATTCTTTCCAACTTTCTTTGTGAGGAATAAAGAAAAATAAGAGCGGCTTATGAAAAAAATGAGTGGCTAAAAAAAAGAGAAAAAGAAAAAGAAAAAAGATAATTATACAAGACTCCCAAGAGGGGCAGTGAAGTGTTAATTATAGTGACTATTGAATTCCACTATTAGTCTCACAAGGGTTGTGGGGATTTAATAGTTAATCTAATCCAATATTACCTTGACGGGTTTCGGGATTGAAGATTCAAAGTCCCAAAAAGGCGGCGGATATAAATTATTACGTGAGTTTTATTTTCCTTTCCTTAGCTTGTGTGTAGCTACTTATTAACGCATGAAATAAGGATCTTACACATAAGGCGAATGACTTATTATTCTTTAGTCATACTTATATTAATTGTGGGCGGTTTTTCGAGTAATGGATGAGAGGATTACTTAGGATTAAAACCCTGCTTCCTTATTTTGAGATTTTACATTTCTTATATTTCACACTTTAAATAATGACAAATTTGCTCTCGAGCAATTTGCTCAAATAATAACCGGTCTTAGAGCCATAATAAGTGGGGGTATGAGAGTAACACACTTAATCTATAGGAACAAGTTGACGCACTTTCACTTGTGGATAACAATGATCTTGTTTTTAAGCTTGGTATGGGGAAAGTGAAACTTGAGGGTGATAAGTGTTCATGGTACCAAAAGCCCTAATATAAGTCATTGATTTATTTATGTGTCATTTCCATCAAAACAATTTCAAGAAAATCAAAAAATATATAAATAGAATTGTTTTCTTTGCATTGCATTGTATAAAATCAAAATCATGCATCATTTAGTATAGTGTAGTGTAAAAGCATTTCATATTGGCCAAGTTGGGTTAATTATGACAAAAGTGTAAACTTGTGCTTTAAAATATGGCATTGCATGAGGTCATGGCAATGATCAAGTGTAGGGGATTTGATATGAGCAAAATCTCATATCAATAAGTCAACAAATCACCCTAAAACACATAGCAAATACCTAACTTTTATAGAATAAATCAGTATTATGTGGTATGTTTTGTGTTTTTGCTTGTTTAGGTAAAAAGGATACAAATTTGAAGCAAACAAGTGAAATCAAGCTAAAAGATGATGAAAATACAAGAGAAGGATAAAAAATAACAAGCCATGAGAAGACAAAGTAACTATCATGACAACATTCAAAAGATGAAGCACTAAAGTGCAATTTCAGAAAAGTCAAGATCATAGTCAAATTTGGTCAACATTAAAGTCAAACAAGACAAAGGGCTTCAAATAATCAAGATGAAAGTTGAAGGATCAAATATGTAAAAGAAATGAAGTTCCAATCTCAAATGAAGATTCTGCCAAAGTCTAGGGACTGAAATTGCCAATTTTCATACTACTTTTGTTCTTGATCCGGGTTTACTAGTGAGGACCAATGAGAATCAAGGAAAAAGAGCACATGGATCACCAAGTCACCTACTAGCGCCGACTTTCATTTAATACCAAATCTACAACAGTAACTCCCACTAAACCCATATCAACCAATGGGAGGAGGCCACTCAATAATACTTTATCCACTTTTGGATATCAATCCATGTGAAAGGATGAAAGCTAATCAAAAAGAGCCACGTGGAAACTCCAACTTAACAACGAACCCAGATCACAAATTTTGCTAGAGATCATTTCAGATCAAATGCTGAACATGAATATTGCACAAAATCAAGCAAGGAATTCAACCCACGTGCTTAATTAGACTCGAAATCATTGAATTAAAAACCCGCAAAGGAGTTCGTCACTCAAGATTTTCAATTGAGCAAATGAGTACACCTGGCAGCTTGTCATTGGTTTAGACACGTCATTTACTCCAATAAACACTCATTCCAACTCTATAAATACGACATTGGTAGCTCATTTGTACAAGTAGATTGTAGGTGTGAACAACATACACTTAACTTTTCCCTTTCATTTCCAGTTCTTCACTTTCAGTTAGAACTACTCATAGGTGCTTGACAAACACCTATGAGTCAGTTAGTTAGTTAGAAACTTCTTGTAACCACTTTTCCCTCCATAAATAAAATTCAACTTTCAGTTTTACTAAATCTCATTCTCCTTACTTCATTACTTTGATTCCTGTGATAAGGTGTTGTTTCTTTTGATCTTCCATGATTAATGGAAGCTTGTTGACGCTTTGAGGACTTGTAGCTATTCAGTATCCATTTGAAGTTCATTTGCAGTCTAGTTTATGTAGTGTAGCAGGGTGATGATTATAGCAGAATTTGGTGTGGATATGATGGTGATTATTGGTTGATAATTGGTGGTTTAGTGTTTGTTAGAAGGCTCAGCGCCTCTCTAATTCTTCAGTGGTGGCATCAAGCTAAAAAGTTCTAAATTTCCTATTTTTGTTCCCCTAAAATGTCTATGGATGCTTCATTCATAGTGTAGCTCTTATTTGTTGAATCGAATATCTGGTTAGCTTGTTTGCAGCTTGATTGTGTTAGATTGATAGAGTAATTGGAGTCTTACAGATTTTCATTGTGTTTTACTTGGTTAACAATCAGTAATTCATCAGTCATAGCTCACTAGTGGTCATTTTGAGTTTTAACCAGTTACCTAGCTTGTTTTTGGTCTAAAACCAGTTCATTACCTCACTAGAACAAAGTTTGATACTCCGTTTAATCAGTAAGTCACTTGTGCTCAATAAGTCTTTGTAAAAGTTCCTTATCAGATTTTTAAGCAATGTTTGGATATAGATCAAATTTGGTGATTCAAGTTGTTAAAATTGTTGTTAAGTGTTCATTTACACTAAGTCTATTAGTGTAAGCATTTTGGTTCAAATTTGTGGTCAAACAAGTTTTCAATCAGGCAATTGGTAGTGAAAAACTATGGGTCAAGCCTTTTGATAAAGTTCATCAGTAAACTTGTCTACTTTGATTCCTTTGCATTTCTTTGTTAGTTGATGATTTACCTGAAACTTGTTCATACTTGTAGCTTATAATCCTAGTTGTCAGTGCTTAATTGGAAATTCAATAGTATCAAGTTTTACAAGAGTTCTTGGCTTATTAATAAGAACTAAACCAAAGTTAAGTTTCTGAGATGAAGTGCTTACTGTTTTGCTAGATCTCCAAATCTACTTACTAAATCTTCCTATTTTCTTTCACAAGTCAACTTGCAAACTTGTCCTTAGTGAATTCTGAGAATTTGAGCTTCTTGAGTTTTTGGTCAAACTTTGGTCGCATAAGCCAATTTTAGCTTATTAAAGATTCCAGCTTATTTAGTATACCATTTTCAATTCTGAAAAACATTCCAAGCTTCTTGGAGCTTGATTAAACAAGTTTTGCAAGAAAATCGAATTGTGGATGTTTAGATTTTAAATGGGCTTATTCTTGGCTTATTGACATAAGCTATCAAGAGATTTATAAGCTTTTAAGCAAAATCCTTTTACCAGCCTAGCTTATTTTGAGTTTTGAGCAGTTTACAAAAGACTAGAGTGAATTTGGTTGAGTAATAAGCTCAGTTGAGCTTATTCGAGTTGCTTAACCTGTTTTTGTGAAAACTTCTATTTTATTTTCAATATGGTCCTTGCTTTTTGTTAATCTTTTTAATCAGTATTAAATTTCCATCTTTTTAGGTTTTGCATAATATAGTCCCTGAATTTTCATTTGTTACAATTTAAGTTAGTTAGTTTTGGATTTTTTGAGTTAGTTAACTAGTTTGTTACATTGTACATATTTGGTCCCTATTGTTTCTGATTTTGCATTTGTAGTCCCTATACGTTCATTTAGTTTACATTTCTAGAATTTTTACTTTTATGCATTAAATTCTTGTACTTTGGGAATAATAATATGTACTTGCACTTTGTTTTACGGATACATAGCTTTAATATTTTTCATATTTTTACGTGTTTGTTTGAATTAGACATAGAATCTAAATAACCGTTTACAACCAAAAACAATTTAAAGCTCGATATTAGTAGGACTTTCAATTTGTCTTGAGTCGAGAATAAACGAACTTGCAAATATTCGATATCACATGGTGAGCGAAGTAAGACTCGACTAAATCTCATATCATGCTTAAAGATAAATAAGTATGTATCCCGAGGTAGTCAAGTTTTCTTAGTTCAAAACTACAAGAAGCGAAGCGACTAGAAGATATTCCGTTAGTTAGAGATTTTCCCGATGTATTTCTTGAAGAATGACCAGGTTTGCCACCTGAACGTCAAGTTGAACTCCAAATCGATTTGATACCAGGAGCAACACTAATTTCTAAAGCACCTTATCGATTAGCACCTTGGGAAATGCAAGAATTAGTAAGTCAAATCCAAGAACTAACTGATCGAGGATTTATTTGACCAAGTATATCGTCGTGGGGAGCTCAAGTCTTATTTGTTAAAAAGAAAGATGGATCTTTTAGAATGTGTATCAATTATCGCAAGTTAAACAAACTTACTATAAAGGATCGTTACCCATTACCCATAATCGATGACTTATTTGATCAACTTCAAGGATCAAACGTGTATTCAAAAATTGTTTTACAGTCAGTTTATCATCAATTAAGAGTTAAGGAAGACGATGTTCCTAAAACTGCTTTCAGGACACGATACGGACATTATGAAATTCAAGTTATTCCTTTTGGTTTAACCAATACACCATCTGTTTTCATGGACCTCATGAACAGAGTGTGTAAGCCTTACTTGGACAAATTTGTAATCGTGTTTATCGATGATATTCTTATTTACTCTCGTAACAGAGAAGAACATGCCAAGCATCTTGGTATAATTCTTGAGTTACTTAAGAAGGAGAAGTTGTATGCAAAGTTCTCGAAATGCGAATTCTAGATCAGTGTTCTTCAATTCCTAGGACATGTCATTGATAGCCAAGGTATTCGTGTGGACCTTGCGAAGATTGAAGCGGTGAAAAATTGGAGTAAGCCTAGTACGCCTAGAGAAATTAGACAATTTTTAGGACTTGCTGGGTATTATCGAAGGTTTTTCAAAAATTTCTAATGCTTTGATAGAATTAACTCAGAAAAACAAACCATTTGTCTTGGAAGATAGTCAAGAGATAGCTTTTCAATTATTGAAACAGAAGTTGTGTGAAGCACCTATCCTAGCATTACCAGAAGGTAACGATGACTTTATCGTTTACTGTGATGCATCTATTCAAGGAATAGGAGCAATTCTTATGCAAAGGAATAAAGTTCTTGCTTATGCAAAGGAATGAGAAGAATTATACTACTCATGATCTAGAATTAGGAGTAGTAATATTTGCTCTTAAGATCTGGAGACATTACCTCTATGGTACGAAGTATCGATCACAAGAGTCTTCAATATACTCTTCATCAGAAAGAATTAAATATGAGACAACGACGTTGGTTAGAATTACTTGGTGATTACGATGGTTAAATTCGTTATCACCCAAGTAAATCCAATGTAGTAGTTGATGCTTTAAGTCAAAAGGAACGTGTTAAGCCGTTACGAGTTAAATCATTAATGATAACTCTTTTACCAAAGTTACCTACCCAAATTCTCTAAGCGCAAGAAGAAGCACTTAAAGTAGTGAATGTTAGAACAGAGAAATTAAGAGGAATGGATAAAGAATTTGAAGTTCCTCAAGATGGAATTCGTTGTATTAAAAATCGTAGTTGGTTACCAGCCTATGGTAATTTACGAGATTTGATTATGCATGAGTCTCATAAATCAAAGTATTCAATACATCCTGGTTCCGACAAGATGTATCAAGATCTGAAGAAACTCTATTGGTGGCCTAACATGAAGGAAATCATCCCAGAAAACGTTGGCAAGTGTTTAATGTGTACAAGAGTTAAAGCAGAGTATCAAAAACCATCAGGTCTATTGATACAACCAGAGATTCCAATATGGAAGTGGGAAAGAATTACGATGGATTTTGTGACTAAATTACCTAAGACATCAAATGGACATGACACCATCTGGGTTATTGTCGATCGTCTTACAAAATCTGCACAATTTCTTCCTATTAAAGAGACTGATAGTATGGAAATTCTTTCGAGATTGTACATTAAGGAAATAATCTAACAACACGGAGTGCCTGTATCTATTATCTCAGATCGTGATAGTCGTTTTACATCTGTATTTTGGAGATCAATGCAAAGTGCCTTAGGTACTCAATTGGATATGAGTACGGCATATCATCCACAAACAGATGGACAAAGTGAAAGAACCATTCAAACTCTCTAGGATATGCTTAGAGCTTGTGTCATAGATTTTGGAAAAGGATGAGAGAAACATCTTACTTTAGTAGAATTATCTTATAAAAATAGTTATCATGCTAGTATTAAAGCAACGCCTTTCGAAATACTTTATCGGAGAAAGTGTCGATCGCCTGTTTGCTAGGATGAAGTTGGAGATATTCAACTGATAGGACCATAAATAATACATGAAACTACTGAAAAGATTGTTCAAATTCGACAACGATTACAAGCTGCACAAAATAGACAAAGGAGTTACGCTAATACTATACGTAAACCTTTGGAATTTGCAGTAGAAGATCGTATTATGTTGAAAGTTTCACCTCGTTAAGGAGTTATTTGATTCGGAAAGAAGAAGAAACTGAATCCAAGCTATATAGAACCATTCAAAATAACCAAAAGAATTGGCCCTGTGGCGTATAAACTAGAGCTTCCTGAAGAGCTTATTAATGTTCATAATACTTTTCATGTTTCGAATCTTACGAAGTTCTTATCTGATGAATATCTCATCATACCGATGAAAGAACTTCAACTCGATGATAAGCTAAATTTTATAGAAAATCTGGTGGAAATTATGGATAGTGAAACGCTTGAAGCAGAGTTGTATCCCAATAATTAAGGTACGCTGGAACTCAAAAAGAGGACCTGAGTATACTTGGGAATGTGAAGATCAAATCCGAGCTAAATATCCACATCTATTCTCATATGTTAATCCTAGTTCTAGTTAAATCTCGAGACGAGATTTTAAATAAGGGGGAGAGACTATAACATCCAGTAGCTTTGGTTAATGTAATATCCATGTTCATAAATAAAAAGGTGATTTTACTGAGATTTTTTTTGCATTTTCACTATACTACATGACTGACTTATGGATCTCATTATCACAATTTTCACATCAACATATGCCTATATGTTGTAAACACTATGTATATATCAAGTCTGAGTTCTAAAAGTTACCATATGAACAAACAATGAATAAGAACAACTCAAATATAACAAGGATACCCTAAATTCCCATAGAAACCCTAGAAATCCTTATAAACTAATATTTCAATCAATGTAACTACAAAATGACAATGTACTATTATTAAAAACTCTACACTAATTCTAATCCACCAAATAAAAAAGAGTTAAATAATCACAAAACACTAATATTCACTAATCACAAGTTAATTACAAGAAAATGACCTAAAACCAAGATTAGCATATAAAATCCAACCTATAATGAATTAGACTTTAATATTTTGCAACAAAACAAAAAACTCAAGTAAGTATCATAATATGATCATAGATTTATCTTGAACCATGTTAAAAATTATTAAAGCATAAATTACAAGTTCTCAAAGAATAGAACCTTAATCTTATTTAAATAACCCTAGAATATGATCAACTTACATAAACCATCAAACTAACAATGTAGAACCCATAAAAGTCATAAACATACTATATAAGACTTAGAATAAGTATGCATTAAGATATAAACCTTAATTACCCAAGTTAGAAAATCATTAAGATTAATGATCTAAAAACCCTAATATTAAGAAATCTACATGGAATCATCATATAGTTCTTTAAGGACAAGTCTAAAAATACTCATAGGACTTATTTATGGTTATAAGATGATATTAAGACAATGTACAAGTACCCTAATACACAAGGTGCAAGATTTCAATGCATGACTTGTAAATTAGGTCGAAATAGGTATTTTTACACTTTAGATATGTTTACATAAACTAAACCCTTAAACCAAGTGTGAGAACTCATTGTACACATAAGACACAAATTATAGGACCTAAATTAAGTTTACATCAGTAGCTAAGAGGAGGATAATCACATTTGCTAAGATTAAACCCTAGATCATTAGAAAACCCTAATCTACAAATGTATACATCCCATTTTCACATCAAACCTTTGTTAAACATCAAACCAAGGACCCAAATCCCTTCAATAGAATTTCTAAACCCTAATTAAGCCTTAATCATTCACTAATAACGTTCCTAAGTCCCTAATCACCAAAAACACAAAACATAAGTCAGAAGCCCTAGATTTTGAATCCGGTGTTGTAATTTCCCTCCAAAACACATCGTCAAACCATTTCCCTCCATTATAAGTTTGAAGACCTGATATTTATCAATCCTAAGATATTTTAGGAGGGTGACAAGTAGGTGTATCACCTCCTTGCTTGCTACACATCACCATTCTTATCTATATGTTTCCATGACCTATTTTGAACCACAAGGAAGGATTAGGACTAAGCTATAAGCTATAAACTTGTGTAGATATTCACTAGAATTCATTAGTCACCCCAATATCGATCTTACACGTTTAGATGCATAACTTGTAGGCCAAGGGTGAAAACAAGTATAAATAGGGGCGTATGTGTTCATTTGAACTTGCACCCTGTTTCCTTTGTATCTTATACCCATTCTCCATTTCCACCTCTATATACATCTTAGGACATCCGAAAAGACCAAAAACCAGGTCTAGAAGCTAGCCATTGAAGCTCTTGAAGCTTTGATAGCAAGTTGTGTTCATAAGAAGCCATTAGGAGCCATTTTGGAGCTACCTAGGTAAATCTATGTTAACCAAGGCTTTTATCTTGTTATAATCTTTACATAGACGTTTTATAATTCCAAAAATATGTTAAAAAGATAATCTTAAAGAAACTAAGTCATTTCATCATTTTAAATGAAAGTTATAAGTTAAAGATGTCTTAAAACCCTAGTTTTGTAATCTACATAAAATAATGAGAAAAAACCTATTTCAATAGCTATAAATATGAAGAAATGTTTTTATTATGATTATAAATTTGTTCATAAACTTTGTTTTCAAAACCTAGATCATTTGGATCATTTTTGAGCTTGTTATGTGATTTTTACAAGTTCAGGGACTAAAACTGTCAATTCTAAAACTATTTATCATTTTGTGCCAAAAGTGTCATTTTATGAAAGTAAAATCTATAATAATAAATGTTGTAAATTTTGAGATCCTAAGGTTAAATATTGAAGGTTGAAATTGCAATTTATGAAACTATATACTTAAAGGGTAAAAAGTGTAATTACACCAAACTATAACAACAAGGAGTATTTTTGCCAACATTGAAACTCAAAATGTAATAAAATATGTTGTGTCATGTTATTATGGATCTTTCTACAAAGATGTTCCATCTCGATATTACATTCTAACTGAGTGGTTGGGTTTACGATTTAAAGTGCCCTCGCTCCTCAAACGTTTATAGAATGATTTCTGAGTATGATGGCCCGAACAATGATACTATTACTCCAAATTAATTAAATCAAAGGATGTAAATTAAAGAGAATGAAGTCAGAGACTAACACTTGATATATATATATGCATATTGTGTGTCAGTCCAGATTTCGTGAGGAGGTTGTGGTTGGATAATCAAAAGGCTCTATAGGCTAAGGTGAGTTCATAACCTCACTAAAGTGTACTACTTTCAAATGATTTCAAAACTCGCGAGGGGGATATATGCTAAATTGGAATAAAAGTGTTTTTTGTATGCTTATAGATATGATTCATTGACACTATGTTTACTGCTGCCTATGAAAGTCCCTTTTTAAATGTGAACCGCTGATCATTTTTTGGAATGAGTGCTAATATCGTAAATGGTACTATTAGGGACTGACATCTCCTATCTGGGCAAGTCACACTTGCTAGCAGCTAATGGTCCATTTCTAGGCTAAACAGATGTAACACCCCCAAATTTCCACGCAACGAAATACCACTTTGGGGCGCTACTCATAGCAAATCACACACAATCATAGAAAACGACCTCAAAAAGAGACGTTAAAATAATATACAACATTGTCTAAAAGTTTTCCCTCCTAACTATATTAAATTAGAGTAGCGTCTGGTCCCAAAAACCGTTACCAATCACAATACATTCATCAAAGACTTTAAAAGTCATTTTATTCATTTCAAAGGATGGAAAAATAAAGAAAGTTTTCGACAAGTAAGCACCAACTTCCTCCTCGCATGCTCCGCTGCTATCCATCTTGATTTCCTGAATACATGCTTAAAATCATCAACACAACGGTTGAGCAAGTCTATAGGTTTTACAAATCATCATTTGAACACAAGAATTTTAATCATCTCAAGCTTGTCACACAGACAAGTCACATATATATATATATGTATTAATAAATGCCTTAAGCTCATGCAACTGAACGTTAACCAACACGTCAACCGAATCACTTACGACGCCCTACAAAATGTAATATTGTCGTTTACCAACGACCTCTTATACATAATATCCCTTTCAGGTGATCACTTATGGATACATACCCTAGGATAAGGTTTGTCAAACCAAATAGATATATCATATGTATTAGAGTTTACCTCGCAATATAATTAACAGTTCATGAATTTCAGGGACTTCATAAGACAATGGTACTTAGGCATTTATCATCATATTAATGTCCAGCATACCAAAAACAACTTGTGTTCACTTTATAAAACAGCATGTATTCCCTCTCGCGGGTTAAAAATTATTTATAACAAGTATAAAAAGCGAGGCTATAGACTCACCTTAGATAATACACGAAGTTAGTATTAGTATTGATCACTAGAGTGATGATGCCTCCCAAATACACACGTCAAAAGACGCCACCTAACAAATAAGGTGCACACTTAGCAACATACTTAAGTATTTCAAAACATACTTAATATAATAAAATCAATGACTCAAAATAGTATGTACATAGACATGACCAATCAATGCATGTGAATCCCTTCTAAACCCACAACATATACTAGCCTTACAAAACTAGTACATTCGATATTGATCCATCTCAAGATGCCAAATCAACACGGTTCAAGTACCCAACACGGGTCTCCAATCTCCGAATATACACCCACACATAAGACATATATCCTTTTAGAACTTTGAGAAGCTAATAGTTTAGCCTCTCGCCTCAAACTATGACGCGAGGTTAATTACCTCCCAAATAGTACTCAGTCGGTAATTACCAAAAGTACACGCTGTTTTCCAATACCTAAACAACTCCATTTTCAACGAAACTTGGTGAAAACCTCACTTATAATATGTAAAAGACTCAGTTTAAATTTCATTCACTGTTTCACATTTTAGATTTACCAGCTCGACACATCTTTAGACTTTGAAATCCGGTCAGTTTTGCACACTCGACTTGTGAAACCATTTTGACTTCCTTAACCAAAACCATTTACAAAAACGACACTTGACTTTGAAAATAGATTCAAAATTATAAGTTTAGGGCCTAAGAACAGCCTCTAATCATTTTTAAAACTCAACTTATAGTCCCCGAGATTCGACCCAAAATCAGCCACAATTTTGGATTGTGCCAATTTGCTTCTCCCGGTACACGAATATTCAAACTAGTGTAACTTCGTCCTCGTTATGAGTTAGAAGCTCTATCTTATATCGAAACGAGCGTATCGACGACTAATACAACAATGTCTTATCATCCCAACACTTTCTCAGACTTAAACCCACGAAAATATGACTTAAACTCACTGATGTAAAATGACTATTTAAAAACCACATCAATACCTATTTTGTCCCATTTTTAACATCATCAACACTTCAACTAAGCTATACCCATCATCCCTAACAACACCTAACACCCTATATTCACTTGCATGATCATTCTTTACAAAACCCATATAAAAAATCATACATGCAATAACAAAAATTCAAATATAATAATAATAACACCATCTTTCAACAATAAAAATGGATCAAACCTCATGTTCATCACCAAAATCTTTTGAAATAAATAAAGTTCTTGTATGTGGGATTTTCTTAGATCAAAATAATCACAAGAAGGTTTGTAAGCTGGTTCTTTTATTAGATTGTTCCATTTCAAGCTCAAAATTTAGATTCAAGGGTGTTTTTATGGTGAAGGGTGTCGGCAAAATATAGAAAGGAAGAAGAGAGATGAAATTTTTTTATAGTTAGTGGATGTGTGTGTGTAAAAATGACTATTTATATGGTGGGTGAGGGTAAAAATTGTCATTTATGCTTTCTTGTGTACTAAAGTATAAATATTAGTTAAAAAGCGGGAAATGATTACCAGTCAATTTTAAAAATATTTACGAGTGTCGGGTTTCGTCCCGTGTTCATAAAAATATAAATCTCGTTTGTTAAATCGATCGTTTTAATAATTAAACGCACACAAAAAGAAATAATAAAGTTCGACTCGACATAATACGTAATGAAATAAAAATTTCAGAAATATCAAATATCGAAATAATCGATACTAAAATATAATATTTGGTCATCCACTGGCATCGCGATCACTAATAGTACTCTTCAATCGTTACAACAATCAATTAAAGCCACACATTATCGGTTTCAACTAAAAACCGTCAAACATAACGATACTTAGAAATTCAATATTCATTATATAGTTAGGGTAAAATAATGACGTTAAGTTCGGGTTATTATATTACCACCTCCTTAAAGGAGCGACGTCCTGGCGCTTACCTCGCCTCATACTCGTATTGCGTACCACTAGAAGAAAGAGGTCACTGATGAGACTGCTTTTATACATAGTCTCATCTTCCAAATAGGGCTTAAAATGAATTAAATATCATCAAAATACCCATATATATGCTTGTGTTTGTTACTTGTGTATTTTAGGTATGGATATTGAGAAAATGATAAAAGATCACAAGAATCATTCAAAAACGAACACGGGAAACGAAGCCGCACAATGAACCAAGCCCTAATGAAGACTTACCCAAGATTTACCCTTGAATATTTGAAGAATTATGAAGAAGGGTCCTCCAATATGGAAGAATTGACACTTTATACCCTTGTATCCTCATAATTACAAGTTTGGTCCCTAAAGTTTGTCAAAATTACAAAAAGGATCCTCCACTTTGAAGATTTGGCAAGTTTAGCCCCTCAACAAAGCTAAATTGTCAACCAATATCCTCCACAAAGTCAAATATATCATGAAGTCTTCAAAGTACAAGAAATTACAAGTTTGGTCCTTTGAAAATCCCAAAATTACAAAAAGGACCCTTGACTTTCAACATTTGGCAAAAATGGTCCCTCATCAAACAAGACTTGGCAATTTCAGTCCTCCAAAATGCTCAACATACAAGTCAAGACCATTATCCATCAACAAAATGCCAAATCAGCCCTTGAAGAATTCAAAAATGGCAAGAAATACCCCTGAAAATACTTTGGAAAAGTATTTGGGGCAAAAGTGTGAAATAAGAAACTTTTATAACAAAGGGAATACGTTTTTGGTTGTTTAATTTGCAAGTGAAAGGAGTATAAAAGATTGAGGGTTAAACTTGGCAGACAATGAAAGAAACCTAGACCAACCACCATCCTACACGTGTCCCACTAACCCCCCTCATCCAATCAGAACTCCCCATTCCTCCACCTCACATCCCACTCAGTTATATTAAACTAATATTAACTGATTAGTTTAATTTGGTGCCTAACACAAACATTTAAACCCAAAACAGATCAAACTTAACCACTATTCACCTATGAACACGAATTGGGTTTTTTCTAATGGCATGAAATTAAACCACCAAATTATCCAGAATCACAATTTGGGTGGTCCTAATCATAACCCAACTCCCAATACCCATGCCACATCATCACCATGGTCACATGTTAAACCCTTGTACACGGTTTTGGGGGAAAAAGCCAAAACATGCCAGCAATCCAACATCCAATATCCTAGCTTCAAACTTAAGCTTATTTTGAGCCATTGATCAAATTCCTTCACACTTTACAGCTTCACAAACTGCCAAAAAGATCACATGATCAAGCATAAATTCAAAATCCTTAAGGGCATTTCTGGAAGTTCCATGCTTAGGGTTTTTACATTTTCAGCCTTATAGGACCATGTACACCCTCTATATAAAGGGTCTAGCATTTTACATTTGTCTCTGCTTTTGGTTTTTCCTTTGTTTAAGCACTTGTAAATCCCTTTTCAGTTTTATGAATTTGAGTTAAGTGTTTTGAAGAAAGACCAAGTGCCATCTTATTTCTGCTTGTTTATGTTCTTAGTTTACTGATTTTGAAGTTAAAAACCTGTTTTCAAAAGAGGAGTGTGCAAAAGTTTGCACATTTTCTCATTTTCTTGATATTTTGCTAAGTTCTTGTTTCTATCTTGGAATTCTTGGGTTATAGGGCTGATCATAGCATCCTAATTGAGTTGATTAAGTTGTGGTGAGGCTTATAACTTGGGGATAATCAAGTGTGGGGTAACAAGGTTGCATTAATCAAGATTTTTCAAGTTTCTAATTTTTATACGTGTGCTTCTAACCTTGTTGATTCTTAGCAGGAGTGTTAGTGGAAGCTTGTGCTTGATCTTGCTAGCACATAAGCTCAAAATTCGTGGGTGTGGATGTACATCCATGAGGTTTGCATACTCAATCCTAAAATCTGCTTAAAATCTGATTTTTGGTGATATTTGTATGTGGCTTGTGTGCTTGTGAATTTCGTGGCTTAAATCTGCTTGAATCTGTTAATCTTACTTGTTATTGTGTTAATTGATGCTTGGGTGGTCTTAAATCTCACTTTTTCTTGTTTAAAATTGGTTTTTAAAAGATAAAGGGGTGTTTGGGTCTACCTGTTTGTGATTGCAACTTGATATCGTGTTGTTGGATTGTGTTGTTTATGCTTGGTATCTGATATATGCCTTGTTGAGAGTGTTTTGCTGCAAGTTTCTGGGTTTGAAGCCTTGAATCAAACAATCTGCTATATAAACTTTGTTACTGCCTGTTTTGACCTTGGATTTTGGAAACACTTAGTGTGTATGTATGCTTAGGGCTAAAAGTGGTTTAAACAAAGTTATTGTAACCTGTTTGAGAGATTCTAGGTGTTGAATCTGGCTTAAGTGTCAAATACATCAAAAAAGTAGAAGACTACATGTGTTAGTGTTCATCAGTAACACTCATTGGCTTGAATCTTGCTTAATTCTTTGAATCATTGCATGAAACCTGTTTAGACTTGCTTATTGGAGTTTATAATAGCTTGTGTATGCATTTGGTTGAATTTGGCTGGCTGATTTGTGCTAAAACTGCTTATAAGTGCTCAACTTCTTAAGTGTTCATGTCTGTATCATATCTGGTGATTGATTGATTAAACTGTATCAATTGGGTGTTTGTGATTGTGCTATTTTGATTGTTCTTGACTCCTTTTGATCCAAAGATCATTTGGGTGCCTTTGTGTAATCTGAATCTCCAAAAAAGTCACTAAAGACAAAAAGTCAAACAAGTCAAGCAATGGAAAAAGTTTCCACTACTCAACACCCAAAACTAGCCCCTGCTAGTGTAATTTTGAACTCAGCTTATCAATAAGCTATTTTAGCTTATCCAGACTTGCAACAACTTATTTTTTGTGATAGGTCCTCATTATTTGACCCATTTAAGTAGACTGGAGCTTATTGGACTTTGACTTTGACTTTTTGCTAGAAAACCAACTTATTTGACTTTTACATAAGTGCTTATTTGCTTTTTCCAGCTTATTGAGTCAGCTTATATGAAAACTCTTTGTTGATTTTGCTTAATTAAGTCATTTAGAAGCTATAGAAACTTGAATCAGCACTTGGGGTGGCCTAGAACTCAAAAACGACTATTTTGTCGTTTTCTATAGATTGCTTATTGCATTTTCAGGCTTATTCCTTGGGCTTATTTCAAATTTCTTTTTGCAGAAGTTTTATTTAGGTCAAAAGAAGCTTGTGTGTCAAATTTTAGCTTACGGCATTGGCTTATAGCTTAATGGGCCAAAAAGCCCATTAAGAATAAGCTGCTTGGTATAAGCTAACTTATTTCACACTTTCAGCTTTTGGGCCTTTGGAAAAAGTTGTTTAAAATCAAATTTTGAGTCAACCTGTGCTTTTTGGGCTTATTTTGAACACTTTTTGTTATTAGGCCCAAATTTGGCCCAATAAGGTACTATTTTGGGTTTAGCCCATTTTCTAGGCCCATTAAGGGAATTTAGGTAATTTCACTTTCATTTCTGAGTTATTTAGGTTAAATTAAGCTAGTTTGCAAGTTTTTAGAATTTTTTATGATTTTTGGATTTTTAATATTATTTTAATATTATTTTATTGTTAAAAATTAAGAGTCTGATTTTCTAAGTTTTTATATTTTTCCTAGGTTCTAAACACTTAATTAGGATTTTTGTAACTTTCCAAATATTTTTAGAGTCTTTTAATTATTTTCTAGAATTAATTTAATTTTTAATTGATTTTAGTAGTTTTTAATTGTTTAAAAATAGTTTTTAGTGATTTTAAAATTTTGAAAAATACTTTTTAGCTTAATTAGGGTATTTTTGAGGTTTACAAACTTTAAAATCTTGTTTGGGACTTTTTAATAATTAATTTTGATTTTTAGGGCTTTAATTAGCATTAAAAAGTCATTATCTAATTAATTAAAAGGTTTTAGCAAGTTTGGATTTTTTTGTAAACTCTTAGAATATTATTGTGGATTTTTGGTAATTTTTAGGAATTTTTAGGTTAAAATTTTAATTTTGGTACTTTTTACGATTTTACGTGTACACCTTTTTTGACTTAGTTTAATCCATCTTCGTAACCGTCATTCTCTTCTAATCTCATTTCTATTTTTCTTTCTCAAAACTATAATCACAAATCTAATCCAAATCATTATACACATAACACACTAGCCTCCTTGAGAACGAACTCACTTTAGGGTCATTTACACACGGTTTTCCTAAATCGTCGTGCTCACCCTATTTTTGCCATCCTTTTCCTAAAGGGGTAATTTTACAAGTATCATTTTGGCGCCGCTGCCGGGGAGGCGTGTTGTGTTTTGATTGGAATTGTTGTTTTTATATACTAACCATAAATAGTATTTGTATTAGTAGCACTCTACTAATACGTATTATCGGTTTTTGGTTTTTGTGTGAATACTATTACTATAGTGTATACGTAGAACAATAAATTCACAAGTACTCCAAATACGTGAGAAATCAAAACCTTGACTTGGGAGGTCATTACACAATCATTGTATTCGAATATCAAACCAAAGAAAAAGGCAAAAATAGATAAATACCTTCGTGAAGCTCAATCTTGAAAAATACAAACTATAAGGTGGGTATAAGGCGGATATTATTATATCATAAGGAAAAAGGCTCTTAAGTGCTTCGCGCCGCCTCGTTTCCCCGCTTGCTTGTGAGTATTTGATTTTGAGAGCTAATCGAGGGTTTTGCCGCCCAAAGTATTACTAAGTATCATATATATTTTCTTGGTTTCCATTGATTAAACCCTCTTGAACGTTTTGGTGTTCCACCAACGTTCTAAAGTCATCGAAGGCGTTCACTTCACGTGATCGTTTTCATTCCTTGAGGCTTATTTAATCAAGAGATTTGATTAAGGAGGAGATTTGTAGATTTGTGTCTACTTAATACATTCACCAAGATCCAAAAAGGTTAATACAATCAAAAACCACAAAAAAAAAATTTGAAAAATACAAAACACCAAGAAGAATCTTCTTTGCGCGTCCCCTCGTTGTACGTGACGTTTATGCTAACTCGTAATCAAGCTAGACGTGCACGTAAACGAAAGAACAAAACTCCCACTCCAAATCTTTCTAGTGAGGAGTCTCCTATTGACGAACCCATTGTAAGAGAAGCACCAACCATGGTGAATCGAACTATGATGGAGTTACTTTAAGCACCCACCGAGGGTTATGGAGAGGCTATTGTGATTCCCACTATCCTTGCGGATAATTTTGAGGTGAAAACGGGTTTGTTGTCGATGATCCAAAACAACAAATTCCATGGTGATGAGAAGGACAATCCACACAACCATATCCGCCAATTCAATCGTCTTACCGCCACTTGCAAGTTTAAGGATGTCTCGAATGACTCGATTAAGATGATGCTTTTTCCGTATTCCTTAGTGGGGCCCGCTAAAATTTGGTTAGAGAAAGAGCCACCCAATTCTATATTGACGTGGAAGGATATCGTGTCTAAGTTTGTGAACCAATTTTTTCTGCCCTCTAAGACTACGCACTTGAAAAACGAGATTTCAAAGTTTTCACAAGAGTTTAATGAAAGTTTTTCAACGGCTTGGAATAGGTTTAAGGAAATGTTACATGAATGTCCTCATCACGGTTTTTCCGACTTGCATCAAATTGACACGTTTTACAATGGACTTAATGATCGTAAAAGGGATTATTTGAATGCCACCGCGGGTGGTAATTTTTTGTGTAAAACGGTTGAGGAAGCTTTGGTGATAATTGAAAATAGATCTAAGGTGTATAGTCCTCGTAGCACGTCTAGTGTTCGTAAGGCTTCGTCTTCGGCTTCACCTTCTTTGTCTACTACCATCGATGCTTGCCAAATTGAGGCGAACTTGGAAAACTATATTTTTGATAAGCTAAAAGGACTTTTGATTGAGTTTAAAGTTGGTGAACAAAGTGCTCACGCTACGGCTAAAGCGATTGAGGTTTCTTGCATGTATTGTGGTGGAGGTCATGATTTCTCCGAGTGCATTACCAACGGTGGTAACACTTCGAGTGCCTTCGCGGCCACGGGAAATTACAACCAAAACGGTCAAGTTTCCCGCTCTAATCAATTGACTCCACCGGGTTTTGGTTCAAATCAAAATGCTAACAACAACTATCGCAACAATCAAGTTGGTTTCAAAAACAATTACAACAAAGGAAACTATGGTAATCAAGGGGCTAATAATCAAGTTTCAAACAAGAATCAAAATGATTTTCAAAACAACAACAAAGGTTTGCAAACATTGAAAGATCTTCCAAGTGAGTTTGTTGAATACGCTAGTGGGAATGATGCTAGGTTTGACAATATTCAAAGAGAAATCATTATCCTAAGATCCGAGTTTAAGAACGACTTGAAGAAAGACTTGAAAAATGAGTTAGCTAATGAACTTAAAATCCCCACCAACAAAATGGAAGGAAATGTCACTAGGTTACAACAAAACCAACAAAAAATGGAACAAGGGCAACACGAGATTAAACAAGAAATGATTAAAGCCGAGAAGAGGCAATCCGTGTTTGAAGATAAAATCTCGTGTATGTTGGAGGAAATAATGTGTAAACCATCTTCGAGTAGTCTTCCTAGCAACACCATATCCAACCCTAAGGGTGAGATGAAAGTGATTACCACACGTAGTGGTAAGACACTTAAGGAACTGACTCCTCAACCAATTGCTCCTACGGAGGAAGCAATTGAGGAAGAACCCGTGGTGGTGGTCCAAAAGGAGCATGTCCCAATCCCACGAAGTACCGCTCATGCCACACCTACGGTTGACCCATTACCATCATTGGAACCCGAGATTCCAAAGGCTATGCCTACTATGCCTCAACCCACACCACCTTTGCCCTATCCATCGAGACTTAGAAAGGAGAAACGGCAAGAGCGCGACAATTACCAATTTGAGCTTTTTATGAAAATGTTTCGTGATTTGCACCTTAATGTGAGTTTCGCCGATGCTTTGGTCATGATGCCTCGATTTGCCGCTAACTTTAAGAGTATGTTGAACAACAAGGAGAAATTACACCAATTGTCTAGTTGTTCATCGATTTATCTTAATGGCATACCTCAAAAAGTCGGTGATCCCGGTAAATTTTTGATCCCTTGTATAATCCAAGATATGGAAGAATGCTATGCCTTGGCCGATCTTGGTGCTAGCATTAACTTGATGCCACTTGCAATCTTCAAGTCGCTCAATCTTCCTAATCTTACTCCTTCACTAATGTCTATCGAGTTGGCCGGCCATTCCACGATTCCCGCATGTGGTTTGGCGGAAGACGTTTTTGTGAAAGTGGGGAAGTTCTACTATCCCGTAGACTTTATCGTTTTTGATATCCCCACGGATCCTCAAGTTCCTCTCATTTTAGGTCGTTCGTTTTTAGATACGTCTATGGCTTTGATTGATGTGCATGCTAGAAAGATCACCTTACGTTTCAACGACGAGGAACTTGTTATAAACTGATAGGTGTGAAAACACCCATCCTTTTTACCACTTAATTACAATAATAACCGAGCCAAAACGTGTATTTTATGTCATTTATGTCGGAATTATGCGTGGTTTGTGTTTTTGTTGTGATTTAGGACGAAAAGGTGAAAAGTGGAGAAAACACGGCATTCACGGGCTTTTATCGAAGGAAAAGACGAAAGATGAAGTCGAAAGATCAAGAGTGGAAAAAGAACGGAAGTCCAAGACCAATTCTGAAGATTTATCGAAGAAAAAGTCAAAGGACGGAAGTTTACTATAAAGCCAAAGAAATCGAGTCTTATTTATAAAGAAAAATCAATACGAGTTAAAGAAATCCCAAGACAAAGTCCAAGATTAACAAAAGATAAAGAAGAAAAGGACTTAAGTGTGCAATTAAGGCAAAGAGGAAAGAGGGAGGAAGCTTCCTAAGCTCCTCCCTAATCACCCCTATAAATAGATTAGGCTTAGTTCATTTCTTGTTGTTGAAGGCCTGACAAGCCTCTCTTCCCCATTTTCATTTTCATGTTCCTTAATTTTATGCACTTTAATCTTCATGTAATGCACCTTTAATTTTCTTTTAATTCCAAGTAAGTTTACCTTTAATTGTTGTTAATCTTTACCTTATTGCTAATCTCCTTCTACCTTTCTTTTTTGATTTGTTTTTCATTTTCATTGTTCATGTTCTTGAGTTTTTATGGTTTTGATCAAGTGGGTTTTGATTAATTTGGTTATGTTTGTTAATTTTGTTGATTTGTTTTGATTGATTATTGTTAGTTGATGCTTTGTGGTTGTTTTGGTTTAATCTTTTGGTTTGTTTTGGTTAGAATTGATCAAATTCGTGCTCTTTTCTTTTCCCCCTGTTCTTCGTTCATGTCTACTGTTTCCTGCCCAGTTATTCCGAATGGTCTGTTTCCTTTGTTCTTTATGCGGAATATCGTAGGTTATTCTGGATAGAATCCCTATTCGGAAAATCTGGTTGTTCCGAATAGAGACCCTTATTCGGAATGTCTGATTATTCCGAATAGAGTCTTCTATTCGGAATATTAGATTATTCCGAATAGAGTCTTCTATTCGGAATGTTCAAGTATTCCGAATAACCCTTGTATTCCGGATAGAGTAGTTTTTCCGAGTAGAGGTTTTTTTTCCCTTATAGGAATTTTATTCCGCATAGCTGTTATTCCGAGTAGAGTATTTTTCTCTTTTTATTCCGCATTGAACCCTTATTCGGAATGTTCAATTATTCCGAATAGGCATTTATTCCGAGTAGTGGTTCATTCCGAATAAGTTTCCAGTCTTTTGCAATTTTATATTTTTCAGTTTTAAGTTTTAAACTTTATTTTTCCCGCCTTTTCTTTATTTGCACTTTTACTTGCTTCCCTTTTATTTAAGTTTTATTTCGCGTCATTTACTTTATTTACCTTTTAATTTTCTCGCAATTTACTTTTCGCCAAGTTTTTATCTTTCATTGTTTCTTTTTACCGTCTTTACTTTATTTTTAATTGTTTCAAGTCTTTATTTTTCTTTAGTTTTAAACAACGACAACTCTTTATTTGATTCACCAAGAACAAATGAGTCGCACAATTAACCAGAGATCAATTCGAAGAGATTCCGAGAAACGAACAATTTCAACTAGTAAGATCTCTACATTAAAATGGCGCCGCTGCCGGCTCTTTTCGTGAGGATTAAAGGTTTTTTGTGAGAGACGCGTTGGCTTTTGGGACCCGTTCACTCGTGAACGTTATTTTTCGTATTAAAAAATTTTCAAAAATCCAAAAACATTTGAAAAATTATAAAAAGCATTTCTTTTTCAAAGTTTTGCACCAAAAATATTCTTCTTGCTTGTCTATCTTTCTTTATGGATTTTTATGTCCATTGCGTCGGGTGTGAGAGACGATTGTACGGGAACGATTCTTGTCAATGGTGTACATGTGAGCGGTACGGAAACGATATCGACAACACACAATTCGGATTTTGTCCTTTGTGCAACTCGACTAATTCATTCTTTTTGAACCCACATCTTGTTCCCCCCGTGCATCTATTGTGGAAGCGATTCTCATTGGCATGTTTATGCCCGGTTCGATACCCGTATGGTCACGAGCAAGAACCGGGTTACAATTATGACAATGAAAATAGCTATCCACAAGACGCACCCAGTCTTTTTCCTCACCCGTTTTGCAACAACTGTGGGGGTCCTCACGAAAGTTTTCACTGTCCTACAGGGGATCACAATTACTATAATTATACCCCTTCCAGTTTTGACCAACCCCTGCAATACCCAATTGATCATCAGCCTCGTCACGGGATGAGTTACCAAGAACCAATTGACGATCTTGCTACAGCCTTTCAAGAACAAAGAAACGATCTTGCTACAGCTTTTCAAGAACAAAGCAAAGAGCTTTTACACACGCTGCCAACTTATATGGAGTCATTTTTACAGCAACGAGATCAGACGAGTACTCATATCCCTGAGCTTATTATTGGCCCTTTATGTAATGAGGAGAGCGATGACGATATTGAGGTTATTTTCGACGAGGAGGAACTTCTAAAGCAAAGCAAAACTTCTCCCCTTCCTCCTTCGTCTATTGCTATCACACCCGAGGAGCCCGTTGGCTCTCTCATAATGGAGGATCAGCATCTTGACATTATCTCGACTATGGAATCAGACAAATCCCTAATGTCTAGTGTCGAGGAACTTGTCGTCATCCCAAGTGAGCCCGCGGGTGTTCCGGAAAATTTGTGTGATGTGCCGACTTTTGTGAAGCTTACGGACAAGTTTGCTTTGCTTGTCAATGATCACATACTCACAACTCCACATCCGATATTTGATCCTCCCAACGAGAGTTCAACATGTGGTGAGTATGATGATTTCGTCTTCGAGCCAGAGATTGAGGAAATTATCGACCGAGAGCTAGCTCTTTTGCCTCCGCTTCCACCTACAAGCGAGGTCGACTTTTCCAACATCGATGCCGAACTTGATGAGTTGGAACGTCTTATTTTTCATAATAATGACGAACCAACTCACATGCCCAAACATCCAATTCTCGAGGAGTTACCTAATCAACACTCCTCTTATGAGAATTACGTTTACCACATTCGTGAGGATTTAACTTATCAACAATCCCCACAAATGAATTATGGTTTCGTACTTGATCGTGGTCTTTTCAAACGAGTTTCTACACTCCTTCTCTACGATCGTGAGGATAAATGCTTTGACCTGGGAGGTGACATGGACCATTCTATGATTGATACTTCTTCGGCTTTGCCAATTGGTCTGCCTCCATTGTCTTTGGAGGATGACAATGTGATTCCCTTACCCACCCCACCTCCCGTCAATCTGGACTTCACTTGCTTTTCTGGTATTGAGAGGACCTTTTTACCATTCAAGACTTATCCTCCTGCCTCTCCTTTATTGATGTCCTCTGGGAACGAGGACAAGGTCTTTGATCCCGGTATTACATACGAGGCTTCCCCATGGACCATTTAATTCGGGGACGATTCAGGCTCGTGACTCGGTTAATATAAACAAGCGCTTTTTGGGAGGCAACCCAATTATCTATCTATCTTTCCTGTTTTCACCATAAGTGTAGGGGGAGCCCCGTTGGTGTTTCTTGTTCTCTTTCTTATCATGTGCAGGGGTTAGAGCTTCAAAGACACACTCTTGATGACTTTTGACGAACCGTGATTCCGTGTTCCCTTCTTCCCGGTTCTATCCTAAACTCTTTTCGATACACTATTTTATATTTCTCAATATTAAAATAGGAATCTCTTTAGTTGTCTTTTCCTTAACGAGATTTAAACAAAGTGCACAATGTCCTAAGTGTAGGGGAGTTTACTCCCACATGCTTAAACATTGAGGACAATGTTTATATTAAGTGTAGGGGGGACTTCTATCGAAGTTAAGTGGTCTTTTCCTTGTATTTGCCCTCATTTTAACCGGAAAATTAATTTTTCGACATTTTTCAAAATTTTTAATCTATTTTGGCCTAGTTGTAGTCTCCTTTATTTTTGTTACTTTCTAGAATTTTAATAAAATGGTTTTAGCAAGTTTAAATATCTTAGATATATTAGGCCCGTTGTGAATATTTTGACTCAACCCGAGTTTACTTATCCAAGTTCACTCTAGCTAGTATCCTTAACCATGTAGACCTTAATTTGTTTATTAGGCTAAGCATCCACGAGTCTCATTCCTTGAGATTTTAAATTGTAGAGAACGAGAAATGATAGAGTTGGTTACAAGTTTGGTATTCTCTCATTAACTTATGTGAGTTAATTATGATCTTTTTCTCCCATCACTTGCTAATAAATTATCTGCAATAAGTAAGGTCGTACGATTTGAAAAGTTACTTAGCTTCTAGCCCAAGATCGTTTAAAAGTTGCTCGGTAATGATAAGAGTTCATAGCCAAGGCATAACTTATGAAGCGGGGCGCGAAGATTGGCGAGTCCGAAAAGGCCCTAACAAGGCATGAGGATTCCATTTTATTGCTGAAGATCTAAAGTGACGTGAAAAGCATTATTCCCAAAATCAATATGAAGGATCAAGACTCACGACGAAAAGCAATCAACTCCCATAAAGATCATGGAGAAGTCTATCCGAAAAGACCCTAATAAGGTATGAGGATAAATAGATCCAAGTCCGAAAAGGAGGCGGATCGTTGTATCTCAAAATCCCAATTAGAGATTGAAGAAATAATCATGAAGTCGTGGTCAACAAAGTTGGAGTACCCATCAAAAGTCTCCAAGTGAAGAAACTCACTCTATTAACGAAGAGAAGAAAATTATCTCAAGAACGTCTCTCGAGATATGAAGTATGAAGTACATGCCAAATATCGGCCCGAGAAAGGTCTCAAATCGTGAACCAAGTTATGCCAAGATATGAACTTTTTGATATCCCGAGAAGCAGTTTTAAGAGATTTTGTCCTTTAGCTAACTATTGATCAAATCGTCCTACTTTGCTTTCAGCCTAAACAAATTATCGAAATAAGTCAACAATGCATCCTCGTGATCATTCAAGACATCAATAAAATATAAGAGATACTCGTAGGAATAAGGGAGTTTAAGTGATTAATTAAACCACATGAGTAAATGTTTGTTATGCTAACTTGTACTAACAATGATCTTGTTTTTAAGCTTGACATGGGGAACGTGAAACTTGAGGGTGATGAACATTCATGACACACAAGCCCTAATGTAAGTCTTAGATTTCTTTACAAGTTTCTTCCTTGTTGCATCTTGTTATTTTCTATCTTTTTTATTTTCCTTAGTTGTTTAATAAAGGCCAAGGTAGGTTGATTATGATGGAAAATGTAAAACGTGCTTTGTAACTAATGCATTGCATGAGGACATTGCAATGGTTAAGTGTAGGCGATTTGATAGGTGTGAAAACACCCATCCTTTTTACCACTTAATTACAATAATAACCGAGCCAAAACGTGTATTTTATGTCATTTATGTCGGAATTATGCGTGGTTTGTGTTTTTGTTGTGATTTAGGACGAAAAAGGTGAAAAGTGGAGAAAACACGGCATTCACGGGCTTTTATCGAAGAAAAAGATGAAAGATGAAGTCGAAAGATCAAGAGTGGAAAACGAACGGATGTCCAAGACCAATTCTGAAGATTTATCGAAGAAAAAGTCAAAGGACGGAAGTTTACTAAAAAGCCGGAAAACTCGAGTCTTATTTATAAAGAAAAATCAAGACGAGTTAAAGAAATCCCAAGACAAAGTCCAAGATTAACAAAAGATAAATAAGAAAAGGACTTAAGTGTGCAATTAAGGCAAAGAGGAAAGAGGGAGGAAGCTTCCTAAGCTCCTCCCTAATCACCCCTATAAATAGATTAGGCTTAGTTCATTTTCCTGTTGTTGAAGGCCTGACAAGCCTCTCTTCCCCATTTTCATTTTCATGTTCCTTAATTTTATGCACTTTAATCTTCATGTAATGCACCTTTAATTTTCTTTTAATTCCAAGTAAGTTTACCTTTAATTGTTGTTAATCTTTACCTTATTGCTAATCTCCTTCTACTTTTCTTGTTTGATTTGTTCTTCATTTTCATTGTTCATGTTCTTGAGTTTTTATGGTTTTGATCAAGTGGGTTTTGATTAATTTGGTTATGTTTGTTAATTTTGTTGATTTGTTTTGATTGATTATTGTTAGTTGATGCTTTGTGGTTGTTTTGGTTTAATCTTTTGGTTTGTTTTGATTAGAATTGATCAAATTCGTGCTCTTTTCTTTTCCCCCTTCTTCGTTCATGTCTACTGTTTCCTGCCCAGTTATTCCGAATGGTCTGTTTCCTTTGTTCTTTATGCGGAATATCGTAGGTTATTCTGGATAGAATCCCTATTCGGAATATCTGGATATTCCGAATAGAGACTTTAACACCCCCAAATTTACACACAACGGAATACATCTTTGGGTGCTAAACAATGATACTACAACACATAATTTATAGAGAACGACTCAAAAAGAGACGTTTTAGATTTATCGTTCCTAAAACATTGATCAGAGTAGCGTAGTCCCAAGTAATCGTTACCAAAAGATAAGTTAAAACAACATATTAGTTTGTTTTAAAAATGGAACGATAAATGAATCAAAGAGTTTGAACAACAAAAACAGTGCACAAATTCATTCCCGTGACCTCCAAGCTTCCACTTCATGATTACCTAAAATACATGTGAGTAAAACAATCAACAAAAATGCCGAGTGAATCTATAGGTTTATGAAATAAATTTGAACACAAGCAAAGATTATAAGTTTGTGGCATGCTTATAAGCATCAAATAATAATTTGCATCAACAATGATAATTGTATATAGCATAAATTGCAATAAGCTCATGGAACCGAGCCCTTAGACACTCCCATATCAGTCTAATAAGACGAGAGATTTATTAATTGTCGGTTACCTCCAGATTATTGGTACATTGCCGTATACCTGACTTCTCAATACAATATGTTCAAACAGTGTGGAGGTCGGGCCTAAGCTTCTATGACAAGTCCACAAAAACTGAACCGAGGCGGCTTCCCCCATAGATCTATTAATTGTACTAGCGGTTAACCCATCATAGGTTAATTAACGGTCCATAATTGAGGTTTTAACAAAGGCAATCACTTAATGCAATTTAAAGGCAACCACGGGTCCATTCACAGAGGGACAAAGCATACCATAGAAATCTTGTGTTCTAAGTTTATAAAACATGTATTCCCTCTCGCGGGTTTAAAATCATTTAATAACTAGTATAAAGCGAGGCTATAGACTCACCTTAGCCGATAATGGTAATGAGACGATCGCCGACGATAGATGATGCCTTTCAAACACGAGAACCGCAACCTATCAAATGAGGTGCGTTCATTATTAATAGACTCGAGAAATAACCCATACATAAGAATATAAAACTCGACACATAAAATCAAGACAAAATCGAGAGAAAACAATACAAGTGATACTATTACACTCTCCTAAATTTTCATTTTATTGTTCTATGCCTTTAACAAAAATCTGCCGGAACATACCAAATGTCCAAGCCGTTTTCCCATACTTAGACATATCAACTTTTTATGATACTACTCAGAGAACTCACTTACTATATGTAGAAATTCCTCCCAAGAGCCTATTAAAAGATTTTACTTCTAAAATTCCTTGCCCGACTCATCTTTGAATCACAAAATCCGGACAGTTTAGCGACCTTGACTTACGAAACCATTTTGACCATTCTAAACATCTCCATTTGTAAAAACGACACTTGATTCTAAAAATAGACTCAAAATGCTAAACTTGGAGCCTGAGAACAGCCCTTGAATCATTTTGATACTAATTTTATAGTCCCCGAGATTCGATCCAAATATCGACAAAAATTTTCGGATTGTGTCGACACTCGTCTCCCGGTACACGAAAATCAAACTAATGTTTCTTCCACCTCGTTTGGAGTTGGAAGGCCTACTTTATATCAAATCGAAGCTAACGAAATTCTCTACAACATAATCCCATAATATCAACCTATTTTCAGACTTAAGATTTCCGAAAATTCCTCTAAACCTACTGCCTAAAATTGGCCATTTAAAAACCATACAAAATTAAGTTTTTGATCAAAACCAACAACTTTTATCATCATTCTAACATCCTAATATCCTCACAATATAATCCTAACACTTGTATCATCATCTAAATCAAAAAACCAAAATCAAAAATATATTTTTTTCATAAAAATAACATGATATACACATGATTATCACTAGTAATCACATGCAACATCATCTAACAACTTTACTCACCAAGATTCTTGATCAAAATTTCAAAGTTCATGCATGTTGATGAAAATGGTATCAAAAGAATCCCCTTCAAATTTTAGGATGTGGTCTTCAATTGTTTTTTATTAGATCATAATATATTTTGAGTAAAATTAGATCAAAGTTTGGTTTTGTATGAAAGGGGGTCATGGTTCGTAAGAGAAAAGGAAGAGAGAGGAAAAAAAATTGGTTTATTTTAACTATGTGAAAATTAGTGGAAGAAAATCCTTTTATATGGTGGTTGGAGGGCTAGTTTGTTGGGTCAAAAAGTTGATGTGGCAGAAACTCAAAATCGAAGAAAATATCAAGTAATATGTTCAGGCGTTGACAAGAACAAACTGGGCGTTGACAAGAGCAATTCAGGCGTTGACAGAAAGTCAACAAAAGTCAAACGCAGTCAAAAAGTCAAACGCTGATGGATATTGAAGATTTGATGGAGAATTCTATTTAGGGAATATATTGAGTATATTATTTATGATATACACAATATATAGTTTATCTAAATAGAATATTTAGATGTTTATTTGATTTGATCTCTTGTAGATTCTGTTCCTTCCACTATAAAAGGAACAAGAGTCTTAGGTTTTATATATCATTCATTCACAATGTAAACCTAAAGTGTGTGTCGCACTAGACGTGGGATTCAATGTATACACGTCTAGTGGTTGTTTGTTATTAATATAATGAGCAACCCATTTGTTTTAATTCGTGTTCTTTGTGCCTAAACACCTTGTTCATGATCATTGTTCTTTTCCGCTATGTTATCATATGAACGATGATCAACCTAGATATAATGGTTCTTAACCATTGAGTCTAACGATCATATGGACTCCACAATTGGTATCAGAGCCTAAGGCTCTTGATATCTAGGTCCGACGAGGTGTTCGTGTATGGTGAAGAAAAGAAAAATTCGTATGGATTTTTCTGGACGTTTTTGTGTGCGCAGCAGTATTCAGAAGGTCATAACTTTTGATTGAACCGTTGGATCGTCACGAAATTTTATATGTCTGTTCTACATACATAGATCTAAACATCCACCGGAGGGATTGTCGTGTTTTATCCCCAGGCAAAAGTTATTAAGCGTCGAAGTTGGCTGATGGTAGATTTTCAGTTTTCTGCTTTTACATAAAATCATGACCTAGGGTTTCTCAAACCCTAGATCTACCTAGAAAGCAGAATGTTATGATGTTCGTGGCTGTTAAAACGTGTGAAGATACACGATCTTAGGTTATTCACAAACCCTAATTAGGGTTTCAATGCTCAAAGTTCCAAACCCTAGATCGCTGTTACAGACGTGAAGGTGAATGCAGATTCGTGTTACTGTTTTTAATTCGACTCCTATACATGCTAGTCTACGATAACTCACATGGGGCTAAGTCATTCGATTCTGATTGGTTCTTCAAACGTGTGTTCACACGATTATTGTATTCTGATTGGAGGAAAAACTATGTGTTCACACGGTTTGTAAACTATGATTGAAAACTTATAGAAGTTTTGCATTCACACGGCCACTCAATTCTCGTTGGTTGTTAAAATTAGTGTTCACACGAATGAAGAATTCCTATTGGTGGACAATCATATGTTCATACGATTGATTTAAAGGGATGACGTGAAGGATACAAGATATTCGTAGATCTGTGGCAAACAAGGCGTTCACGTTTCAACTTTCGAGTAATCAGAAAGTATATTTTTTCTTAGCCAATCAGATTTTTAGTCACTGTTATGAGATGATGACGTCAGCCGCTGATAGAAGGATATTGACGCTGACAGATAGTAATTTGACGCTGACAGAATAAGTCAACGCTGACAGGTTGACAGTGTTGTCCGAGATATGTGTTTCAAACGCTGATACGTGTTGTCCGATATCGGGCAATACACATAGAAGGATATTGGACAAAGGAGGATCTCGGGTAACACACGAATTGCTGCTGTTGAGAAAACTGGTATGTTTTGAGCACACAAAAAGGAGTTAATTTACACACCAAGGTACATGGAATCTCCGTTTTAATTTAGAATATCATGATGATATTTATGGCTCGGATATTTTTAAAAGGGATTAATGATTTTAATGCGAGTTAGCAACAATTCGTGAGGTACTTTATTGGATTTGATTATGTAATCGGGGTAGCCTTGTAAAAGAGTTATCCGTTTTGTCACTTTTACGTATGATATGAAGATTAAGAATTATCATGAAGACATGTTAGCTTAAGGGGAAGAATTCTTATGGTAAGTTTGATGATTAAAGAAGATTTTCGCGAGTTTGTGTTCTATCATATCTTAAAGTCGTGCACTTCCAGTCATGGACTTTTAAGGTAACTTGTTTGTGCTTACATTGTTACTGGTGAAGTGATACAAGATCTAGGAATATGTGATTTTTCTTATGGTTCTCTATGCACATATTTTCTATCACTTGAAGGAGTTACATTATCGTGCTCAGTGTCTCACAAAGGATGAGGATTTTTGTATCTGCAACACACTTCTTTACATTCTACAAGACATGGAACACAAGGTTGGGTTATTCTACTTCTACATCAAGAATACTTTATTAATTGTTCTTCAAGATCATTACACAGAGCCTACATTTGGAGAATCTTCAAAGCTTGCAACATTGTTTACTTCCTTGTTGATGTGACAAAAAGGGGAAGATATACATGCTACACTTGAGGGGAAGCAACTTGAAGATCATGTACAACTTACAAGAGATATATAGAGTTTTGCCACTATCAACTAGGGGAAGATTGTTGGGTCAAAAAGTTGATGTGGCAGAAACTCAAAATCGAAGAAAATATCAAGTAATATGTTCAGGCGTTGACAAGAACAAACTGGGCGTTGACAAGAGCAATTCAGGCGTTGACAGAAAGTCAACAAAAGTCAAACGCAGTCAAAAAGTCAAACGCTGATGGATATTGAAGATTTGATGGAGAATTCTATTTAGGGAATATATTGAGTATATTATTTATGATATACACAATATATAGTTTATCTAAATAGAATATTTAGATGTTTATTTGATTTGATCTCTTGTAGATTCTGTTCCTTCCACTATAAAAGGAACAAGAGTCTTAGGTTTTATATATCATTCATTCACAATGTAAACCTAAAGTGTGTGTCGCACTAGACGTGGGATTCAATGTATACACGTCTAGTGGTTGTTTGTTATTAATATAATGAGCAACCCATTTGTTTTAATTCGAGTTCTTTGTGCCTAAACACCTTGTTCATGATCATTGTTCTTTTCCGCTATGTTATCATATGAACGATGATCAACCTAGATATAATGGTTCTTAACCATTGAGTCTAACGATCATATGGACTCCACAAGTTTTGCCAATATGTGATAGTTTTGGTCCAAAATGTAATAAGATAGTTTAAGAGGGTAGAAAATGTAAATTGTAAATTTTGAAATATTTACGAGACTCGGGTTTCGTAAAAATACTAAAAAGTTTAAACGCACACGAAAAATAATAATAAAACGACTCGAAACGTAATTAAAACGATATCGTCGAAAGTATTGAATATCGAAACGATCGATAATAAAATATAAAATTTTTGGCATCCGTCGGTATCGCGATCACTAGTAGTCCTCGTTACTCGTCAAAATATTAAAATATAAGATTTAATATTGGTTTCAACTTAAACCGTTAAAAATAATAATATTTAACGTTATAAAATACTTCAAAATAATGAAAATAGAATTAAATTATGACTTTATTTTTACGGGTTTTACATCCTCACCACCTTAAGGGAGCGACGTCCCGGTGCTCAACTCACCTCATACTCGAGTTGTTCACTACCCAGAAGGATGAGAGCATTCCTTATAAGGAAGTCCTCACGTTCTTACGTGAATCTCGATCCACGATCTCCACTGGTTCTTTTACAAAACGCGACTTGTCGTCAAGTTGTATCTCACCAAAAAGAAATAAATAAATCCTTATCCACCAGTCACCCATCAAGCTCGACACATGAAAATTTTATGAATCACACAAAGCTAATTTGACGACAAGATAAGATGACAGGATTTTCGGGTAAGTCCAGTTAAAAGGAAGGTTGTAATTTAAAGGATAGCCACTGGCCGGATAGCCATGGACACAAATAAAAAAGAATTAACAAGAAAAACATTTTCGTCATTGGAGGGTGCTCACATGCGGGTCCCTACTCAAAAGATAATACAGAGACACCATCTCACTTTCGCCAACGCGCATTAAAGTCTCAATAAACATCGTCGTTGAAAGTCAAAAAGATATTACATAATATGTGCTCCACATGATCGGACGTCATCGGATGATGCTGTCTCAAGTTCTCACAACTTACGACCATTTGACTAGATCACACACCATATATGTACATAAAAGAAAAGGTAGAACATAAACATCGAGTATAGATCTCCACCAATCATCGAGAAAACCTTGAACGAACCCTTGATAATAACCACTTGATCTCAAGAGTCTTTCCACTTGCGGTGTCGGCTTCTACATACTCCTTGAGGTCGTAACAAATTTATTAACTCCATTCATTAAGAGATTTGGTCTTCAATCAATCCATAAGTACACACATAAATCCTGGTGACACTTATCGTTTCTTCTTATACACTGCTTCCCAAGATTCATTTTAAACTCAGAATAAAATAGTAATCTTCAATACGAGGAACAGAACGAGATAAAAATGAATTCAGTAAACGCATAAACGGACAAGATGTGGTAAAATGATTTAAGGTCGACGATCGACGAGGGATCTCGACTCACGTAACCGTAAAACATAATAATTCACAATACTAGAAAAATGAGGGCGAAGAATGAATTAAATATTAACATTAAAATAATGTTTGTCACAGTTATCCGTCTCGGATTTGTATTATCTTAAAACTTAGTTGAGGTACCTTCTTGATAAAGATGATATATTAAAAATAGAAGTTAAATAGCTTCATAATTTATTTTCGTTGTCTTAAGAAACTTTGAAAGAATGACACAAATTTATTAATTAAACTCGTATTGACGGTTACAATTTAGAAAATATAATTTCCAAATTAAATCATTATTAGGAATATAAATTAAACCGGTAATTTCATTAAATTAAAAGTAAAGTATGGTAAGTCAATTACTTCAAAAGATAAAAACATAATTTCAATTTAAACATTAGTTTTAGTTATACAAAATATGATGTATAAATTTGACTTTTTAAATGTGATGGTTATTTCGATAACTGAGAATCATTGGAAAAATGTATACAAGTTTCATGAAAATTTTATAATACGTCGTACAAATACATAAAGGTGTTTATTATTTCAATATAAACATGGGATATATTCGGGTTTCAAAATGTGACAAGATAACAAACAATACGAATGGAAATAATGGTCAACAATTAGTACGAAATCAATGGTACGAAAGAGAACGAAGCAAATGTCGTATGAATTCTTAAAGAGAATGATAAAATAAAGGCGTTGATGGTAAGACGATAAGAAATAATAGATTAAACAAGTTGTCAATTTTGTTAGTGCGGTCGGTGGTTCACCAATATCAGCTCGTTAACTTAGTTGTGGTCGATACATGATAGGAAAGAAGATCCATACAAAAATTTTAATAAATAAAATTCCTAATAATCACTTGTAAATAAAACAAATCAAATGAACGATGTTAGTATTTAAAGAGAGAAGTCAAAGCACGGTTCACAAGAGTGGATTTCGAGACAAACGAGAGTGACAGACGTCATCCCGGATATACGGAAATCACTCTAATGATAATTCATTATTCACGTGCGGAGACATTCCAAAGATCTACCCAGTCGCATAAAGAAGATTGGACGAGACGGAAGGATAAAACATCGAGACTTTCAAGTCTTTTATCAACAGTCAATAATTAGACGAGCAGTCAAAAGAAATCAGTTATAAGACAAAATTAAGTAACAAGTGGAAAAACAATCATCGAGTAAAAACGTACTTAAAATCACGTAATTGTTTAACGAAAGGTAAGAAAAGATATGCGGATGCATAGAAATTGTGCTACTTGCATAAAATATAAAGGTTTTCAAAAATTCTTTTCAATTTATTTCATTATATTTATCTTTATCATAATTACAAGTAAAAAGTTGATTATCATCAAGATTTTTAAGGTGACTACTATTCAGCCTAGCATGGCTCCTTCTAAATTAGACATAGGTGATCAGGCCATGTATAATTTAGGAATAGCAATGCAGTGCTCAGTTTTGTCGAAAAGTATTACGTTTCTTATGTTTATATAAACCATGCCATTTGTAAAAATGGAATTTAAAATTAGCTTATAAATTTATAGGATACAAGTAATTTGTGAGATACTTAATAAGCAACTTTTAATCTTACGAAAAGTATTTTATAAGACCAAAGTAAAAATAATTGGTGAAAATAATCGTAAAACAATATCAGATTTATTTATAATATGACATTATGACAACGTATAAAGTAGTCAAAGTTTTGCAAAAAGTGGCACATAGTAGCTCATAAAACAACCAATGAAATGGTTACAAGTTGTTAAGGTTTCAAAAGGTTATAAGGTTTAGACGGAAACGCCATGAGACACGCGATAAGAATGTCAACGAAGAATGTGAAGGCAAAACTTCAAAACTCAACTCAAATCAGTGGAAGGTTAGAAGAAAAATAAAAATAATATCAAATGACAAATGAGTCATATATATATATAAAAAGAATAAATCAATCCATATGTGTATTCTATGTAAGGTACTCGACACAACATGCTATTAAGAAAATATATTATTCATTTTCAAATTACACCATTAATCCGATAATTGCTAATCCTGTAATGTTTCTATTTTTAAACATTTTCACATGCAACTAGTATTCGTTAGTTGTAAAATAATATTCGTTGAAATTTTACGATCTCAAATGAACTCAAAACTACTTTGAAACGTTTAAAACCCATGTTCTGAATTTTCTATCAGATTTAACTTTTAAATATGAGCCGATTAATTGACCCGATAAACGACATCTCCAAGGCTCGGAATCTAAAGCATTTTGATGCAAAACGAAGTTTCAGACGACTTTCTAGTTTTACTCGAGACCTGAAACCTAATGTAAAATGACCAAAATACCCCTACAAGTTCTGTGCAGGTTTGACTATTTTATTTTAAAAACGCATGTTTTGCTTTTAAGTTTTGACCTGTTTATACTGCCCCCTTCAGTTTCTACATAAAATATATTTTTCGACACTTCCCAACGGCTCAAAATATATATATATATACACACATGTCTTGTGGATTTTACAACAACGAAAAATAAATCTCGTAATGAGCATCAAATAAAAATATAGCATAATGAATGACATAAGATGCTTCAGGATATTCAACACGAAATTTAGGAAGCAAAACGGTGAATGACGTTCGTAATTTAAGTTTCAAGGTGCAAAGTAGGCAAATCTCCTTGGTGCCACGATTGTCAAAAACACAAAACATAACAAGAAAAGAATGGAACATTAAAGGGTTGCGTTCCGGGAGCAAGAAGGTTAATGAAAGAGGATAATACAAGTTTATAGATGTAAAGTCGTATTCCAATCTAGCGCCATAATCTAGACGATGATTTATAAAATTGCGATGACGTTACCGAGATATAAGCGAACAATACACTTCGGAGTCGATACATTTAAATGTCAACGAATTAAATCTTCGCATGTCGTGTAAAACGATAATAAAATCAACAAAATATTATGAAAACCATGATAGTATTCAACACGATTATAGGAGAGTTTCAAAATGTGTGACTCACACGATAGCGGTTAGTCTATTCCAAGGACACATTGAGCTACACAATGGTCTAGAGATTACGTTAAAAGACGTCCAAGCACAAATAGCCGGAAGACGATTTGAATATCTATATAGATATCACAAAGGGTTAAACAATGAAAGTAACGCGCGTAGATGAATTTATGTAAGGTCATAATATAAAAATTTTGCAATAAAAGCAATTTAGATAGTTCAAAAATAAATACAGAAAGATCTTGAAAATTCATTGTATTTATTTAAGTTAATCATTAATAAATGATAAACTTTTATCGAAAAGCTTAACGACATAAATATATATCGATAAAGGGATCCTAGATATAAATATATATCCATAAATGGATCATAGTATTTATTTATAAATACTTGCCAATAAGGTATACGTAATAACGCATACTAAAGTGGTAATCCCAGAAGTAGCTTGAACCTGAAGTCACGCGAAGTCCGGTGCACATGACTCTTTGAAAAATAAAACCGACAGTTATAGTTTAGGTTTTTAGAAAAAGACCTAGTTCTCTATAACTCATGGCTCTGGTACCAATCTTTAACACCCCCAAATTTACACGCAGCGGAATACATCTTTGGGTGCTAAACAATGATACTACAACACATAATTTATAAAGAACGACTCAAAAAGAGACGTTTTAGATTTATCGTTCCTAAAACATTGATCAGAGTAGCGTAGTCCCAAGTAATCGTTACCAAAAGATAAGTTAAAACAACATATTAGTTTGTTTTAAAAATGGAACGATAAATGAATCAAAGAGTTTGAACAACAAAAGCAGTGCACAACTTCATTCCCGTGACCTCCAAGCTTCCACTTCATGATTACCTGAAATACATGTGAGTAAAACAATCAGCAAAAATGCCGAGTGAATCTATAGGTTTATGAAATCAATTTGAACACAAGCAAAAATTATAAGTTTGTGGCATGCTTATAAGCATCAAATAATAATTTGCATCGACAATGATAATTGTATATAGCATAAATTGCAATAAGCTCATGGAACCGAGCCCTTAGACACTCCCATATCAGTCTAATAAGACGAGAGATTTATTAATTGTCGGTTACCTCCAGATTATTGGTACATTGCCGTATACCTGACTTCTCAATACAATATGTTCAAACAGTGTGGTGGTCGGGCCTAAGCTTCTATGACAAGTCCACAAAAACTGAACCGGGGCGGCTTCCCCCATAGATCTATTAATTGTACTAGCGGTTAACCCATCATAGGTTAATTAACGGTCCATAATTGAGGTTTTAATAAAGGCAGTCACTTAAAGCAATTTAAAGGCAACCACGGGTCCATTCATAGAGGGACAAAGCATACCATAGAAATCTTGTGTTCTAAGTTTATAAAACATGTATTCCCCCTCGCGGGTTTAAAATCATTTAATAACTAGTATAAAGCGAGGCTATAGACTCACCTTAGCCGATAGTGGTAATGAGACGATCGCCGAAGATAGATGATGCCTTTCAAACACGAGAACCGCAACCTATCAAATGAGGTGCGTTCATTAATAATAGACTCGAGAAATAACCCATACATAAGAATATAAAACGCGACTCATAAAATCAAGACAAAATCGAGAGAAAACGATACAAGTGATACTATTACACTCTCCTATATTTTCATTTTATTGTTCTATGCCTTTAACAAAAATCGGTCGGAACATACCAAATGTCCAAGACGTTTTCCCATACTTAGACATATCAACTTTTTATGATACTACTCAGAGAACTCACTTACTATATGTAGAAATTCCTCCCAAGATCCCATTAAAAGATTTTACTTCTAAAATTCCCTGCCCGACTCATCTTTGAATCACAAAATCCGGACAGTTTAGCGACCTTGACTTACAAAACCATTTTGACCATTCTAAACATCTCCATTTGTAAAAACGACACTTGATTCTAAAAATAGACTCAAAATGCTAAACTTGGATCCTGAGAACAGCCCTTGAATCATTTTGATACTAATTTTATAGTCCCCGAGATTTGATCCAAATATCGACAAAAATTTTCGGATTGTGTCGACACTCGTCTCCCGGTACACGAAATCAAACTAATGTATCTTCCACCTCGTTTGGAGTTGGAAGGCCTACTTTATATCAAATCAAAGCTAACGAAATTCTCTACAACATAATCCCATAATATCAACCTATTTTCAGACTTAAGATTTCCGAAAATGCCTCTAAACCTACTGCCTAAAATTGGCCATTTAAAAACCATACAAAATTAAGTTTTTGATCAAAACCAACAACTTTTATCATCATTCTAACATCCTAATATCATCACAATCTAATCCTAACACTTGTATCATCATCTAAATCAAAACCCAAAATCAAAAATATATTTTCTTTACAAAAATAACATGATATACACATGATTATCACTAGATAATCACATGCAACATCATCTAACAACTTTACTCACCAAGATTCTTGATCAAAATTTCAAAGTTCATGCATGTTGATGAAAATGGTATCAACAGAATCCCCTTCAAATTTTAGGATGTGGTCTTCAATTGTTTTTGATTAGATCATAATATATTTTGAGTAAAATTGGATCAAAGTTTGGTTTTGTATGAAAGGGGGTCATGGTTTGTAAGAGAAAAAGAAGAGAGAGGAAAAAAAATTTGGTTTATTTTAACTATGTGAAAATTAGTGGAAGAAAATCCTTTTATATGGTGGTTGGAGGGCTAGTTTTGCCAATATGTGATAGTTTTGGTCCAAAATGTAATAAGATAGTTTAAGAGGGTAGAAAATGTAAATTGTAAATTTTTAAATATTTACGAGACTCGGGTTTCGTAAAAATACTAAAAAGTTTAAACGCACACGAAAAATAATAATAAAACGACTCGATACGTAATTAAAACGATATCGTCGAAAGTATTAAATATCGAAACGATCGATAATAAAATATAAAATTTTTGGCATCCGTCGGTATCGCGATCACTAGTAGTCCTCGTTACTCGTCACAATATTAAAATATAAGATTTAATATCGGTTTCAACTTAAACCGTAAAAAATAATAATATTTAACGTTATAAAATACTTCAAAATAATGAAAATAGAATTAAATTATGACTTTATTTTTACGGGTTTTACATCCCTTATTCGGAATGTCTGATTATTCCGAATAGAGTCTTCTATTCGGAATATTAGATTATTCCGAATAGAGTCTTCTATTCGGAATGTTCAAGTATTCCGAATAGCCCTTGTATTCCGGATAGAGTAGTTTTTCCGAGTAGAGGTTTTTCCCTTATAGGAATTTTATTCCGCATAGCTGTTATTCCGAGTAGAGTATTTTTCTCTTTTTATTCCGCATTGAACCCTTATTCGGAATGTTCAATTATTCCGAATAGGCATTTATTCCGAGTAGTGGTTCATTCCGAATAAGTTTCCAGTCTTTTGCAATTTTATATTTTTCCGTTTTAAGTTTTAAACTTTATTTTTCCCGCCTTTTCTTTATTTGCACTTTTACTTGCTTCCCTTTTATTTAAGTTTTATTTCGCGTCATTTACTTTATTTACCTTTTAATTTTCTCGCAATTTACTTTTCGCCAAGTTTTTATCTTTCATTGTTTCTTTTTACCGTCTTTACTTTATTTTTAATTGTTTCAAGTCTTTATTTATCTTTAGTTTTAAACAATGACAACTCTTTATTTGATTCACCAAGAACAACTGAGTCGCACAATTAACCAGAGATCAATTCGAAGAGATTCCGAGAAACGAACAATTTCAACTAGTAAAATCTCTACATTAAAATGAATATAAACTCAACTCAAAACTCTCAAATTTCTCATGTTTATTCCGTTGCAACCATAAATCTCGTTGATATGATTGACGTGGTTTGCAAGGAATTTTCACAAGAAGTTCTAGGTTTTGGTGATGAAGAAACTAGTGGCAATCCCACTATGTTAGATCCAATTCTTGATAACTCGACACCAACCTTCACTCCCTTTGAAGGTGGTGGTTTTACGTTGGAAGAATTCGATGTTCCACGTACTTGTAACGAAGACCTCGACAACGATGAGGACTTCTCGATTATCAAGGATTTTCTTAACGATTTCCCATTTCCTCCACCCGAGGAGGTTATGAGTATCGAGCCCAAATCTTCACTTGAGGAACCACCTATCCTTGAGTTGAAAGATTTACCTCCTCATCTCGAATACGTCTATTTGTAGGAGGACGATAAGTTGCCGGTTATTATTGCGAAGGAACTTTCGAATGATGAAAAAAACGCACTTGTCGATGTTCTAAAGGACCACAAGAGGGCAATTGCGTGGAAGTTATCCGACATTAAGGGAATCGATCCCAAGTTTTGTACTCACAAAATCTTAATGGAGGAGGATTACAAGCCCGCAATCCAAAGTCAAAGGAGGGTGAACCCCAAAATTCACGACGTCATCAATAAGGAGGTCCTTAAACTCCTTGACGCGGGAATGATTTACCCTATTTCCGATAGCCCATGGGTGAGTCCTATTCATTGTGTCCCTAAAAAGGGAGGGATGACCGTTGTGCCAAACGATGCCAACGAGTTGATTCCTACTAGACTCATGACCGGATGGAGAGTGTGCATTGACTATCGAAAGTTGAATGAAGCCACTCGAAAAGACCATTTTCCCTTGCCCTTCATGGACCAAATGTTGGAGCGTCTTGCGGGAAACGATTTCTATTGCTTTTTAGATGGTTTTTCCGGTTACTTCCAAATTCCCATCGATCCTCGTGATCAAGAAAAAACTACGTTTATGTGTCCAATATGGAACGTTTGCCTATCGTAGAATACCATTCGGACTTTGTAATGCACTGGGAACCTTTCAAAGGTGCATGATGGCTATTTTTCATGATATGATCGAGAAGACGATGGAAGTCTTCATGGATGACTTTTCCGTGTTTGGTAATTCGTTCACTTCGTGTTTGTCGAACCTTGAGAGAATGTTGAAACGTTGTGAGGAAACCAACCTTGTGCTCAATTGGGAAAAGTGTCATTTTATGGTTAAGAGTGGAATCGTCTTAGGGTACAAGGTCTCGAAAGCGGGGATTGAGGTAGATCAAGCTAAGGTAGACGTCATCGCCAAATTACCTCATCCCAAAACCGTTAAGGGAGTTAAAAGTTTCCTAGGCCACGCGGGCTTTTATCGTCAATTCATCAAGGATTTTTCGAAGATTTCTCGACCCATTACACATCTTCTTGAAAAAGAGGCACGTTTTGTCTTTGACGAAGATTGTGTACGAGCCTTTGAAATCCTTAAGAGGAAACTTACCGAAGCTCCCATTCTTGTTGCTCCCATTTGGAACCTCCCCTTTGAGCTCATGTGTGATGCTAGTGATTACGCTATTGGGGCCGTTTTGGGGCAACGTCATGATAAGCACTTCTTGCCTATTCACTATGCTAGCGAGACGATGACCGAGGCTCAACTAAAATATACTACAACGGAAAAGGAGTTCCTTGCCGTGGTGTATGCATTTGAGAAATTCCGACCTTATCTCGTCTTGGCTAAATGCATAGTGTATACGGACCATTCGGCTATCAAGTATCTCATGGCAAAGCAAGATGCTAAGCCTAGATTACTTCGTTGGATTCTACTCCTTCAAGAATTTGATCACACCATCGTTGACAAAAAAGGAGCCGAGAATCTAGCGGCCGATCATGTTTCTCGTTTGGAAAATCCTCACCAAAGTGTTTACGAGCCCAAGGAAATCACCGAAACATTTCCGCTCGAGACACTTGGTGTAATGAATTCTAAGCTTGATTCTTCCACCCCATGGTTTGCGGATTTTGCAAATTACCATGCGGGTAACTTCATCATCAAGGGTATGATGACTCAAGAAAAACGAAAATTCTTTCGTGACGTCAAGTTCTACTTTTGGAACGACCCTTACTTGTTTCGAACTTGTGCGGATCAAATCATCCGACGTTGTGTATTTGGCACCGAAGCTTCCAACATCCTTAGAGCTTGCCATGAGGGACCCACGGGTGGTCACCACGATGCTAATCTCACGGCTAAGAAGGTGTTTGATGTCGGCTTCTTTTGGCCTACTATTTACCGAGATGCACAAGATCTTGTGAAGTCTTGTGATTCATGCCAACGACAAGGAAAAGCCTCACAAAAGATGAAATTCCACATAATATCATCCAAGTGTGTGAGATCTTTGACGTTTGGGGTATAGACTTTATGGGGCCGTTCCCATCATTTCGTGGTAATAAGTACATTCTCGTTGCAATTGACCACCTATCTAAGTGGGTGGAGGCCAAAGCCTTTCCCACCAATGATGCTCGTGTGGTAGTCAAGTTTTTGAAAAGCTTGTTTTCTTGGTTTGGAACCCCTCGTGGAATCATAAGCGATCATGAAACCCATTTTTGTAACGACCAATTTGAAAGGGTCCTAAGGAAATATGGGGTTACACATCGGCTTTCTACGGCTTATCACCCACAAATGAGTGGGCAAGTCGAGGTTTCAAACCGAGCGTTGAAGAGGATCTTGGAGAGATCCGTTGGGGAAAACCGACAATTTTGGTCGGATAAGTTGGACGATGCTTTATGGGCCTTTAGGACCGCTTATAAGACGCCCATTGGGTGCACTCCCTATAAGCTTGTGTATGGAAAGAATTGTCATTTGCCTATCGAGTTAGAACACAAGGCTTATTGGGCCCTAAAGCATTGTAATGATGATATGGAGACCGCGGGAAAACACCGGAAAATGCAATTGAATGAATTAGATGAATTGAGGGACATTGCTTATGAAAATTCATTGATTTACAAAGAAAAAACTAAAAAATTGCATGATTCTAAAATTAAAAACCGGGTTTTTAACATTGGGGATCAAGTTTTGCTTTTTAATTCTCGCTTGAAATTTTTTTCCGGTAAGTTGAAATCCCGTTGGTCCGGTCCATTCACCGTGACTCAAGTGTTTCCGTATGGGACCATCGAGCTAGATCAAGATGATGGTCCTAACTTCAAGGTGAATGGACATAGGTTGAAGCACTACTTTGGCGGGGAAGTCCCATCCTTGAACTACCTAGACCAAGTCACCTTCCCCAATGATAATTAGTATTGAGGGGATCGAGTCGAGCTCATGACTCGGTAATCAAAAACGAGGAGCCTCGTGGGGGAGTCCCATGCTTATCCTATGTATATATTATCGCTTTCTAATGTAGTTAACGTGTGGGATTTGTGCCCTTCCAACCTTTGTTCCGTGGTTGTTTGTGAATTGTGAACTTTAGATGATCATGATCTTCACGACTGGAGCCTCTCGTGTTCGTTTATGGGAGCACTCGATCGTTTGCTTTGAAGACTTTCTCAATATCCATGATATATCCTTTTGATGTTCTAACCTTAGGTTATTAGCACACTTCATAAACGGCTATTAATTTATTGGTTACACCCTTTCCATGCTAGATTAGGCATTCGACTACGTCTCTAGTATGGGGGTGTTTGCACCTATAGACTCGAAACATTGAGGACAATGTTTAACTTTAGTATGGGGGGGGGGGGGTGAATAGATACTTGCCTTGCCAAACCTTCATGCTTTCCAAAGTTTATCTTTTTGTTTAAACGTTTTGTTTCAAAATAAGGCTAAAAATGGCCAAATTTATAAAATTTTCTCATGTTTTATAAGTGTTTGAAGACACGAATGTAGGTTTTCCGATGGCGAGAATAAGAGTAATTTTTGACTCGACCGTGCGTGTTGAGCACTTAGCTTTGGTTCCTTAACTACACATTAGGCTAAGTCTCTTAAATGAGGACGAGAAACGATAGGGTTAATTATAAGTTACTATGCTAAACGTAGAGTACTCGTATTCTTTCAAAAACTCATATGTTCTCGTTGTTTGCTTATTCTCCCTTCGCATGTAAATATTTTTTGCTTAATAAATACTTAGCGGTTTAGTTGGGATTGTTGGGTTTCTAGTCTTTTCTAGTAGCTTCCGTGTAATTAAATTAGGAAGACATTAAGGTATCGCGAGCGTCACGGTTTTGAAGTATTGGCACCCGAATAATCAAAAGCTTCACCCAATAATAAGATTTCAAGTGCTCACCTAAATCAAGCAAACAATTTGAAGCCCCACAAGGCCGAAAAATCTATGTAAAATTGAAAGTGAATCAAGCCTTAATCTTCGAAGCTTTAAAGATCCAAAATTCGCCTTAGCGTGAGGATATACGTCTTTGGCTAATAAAACTACCGATGAGGTGGATAATAAAAGGCAAGGCAAGACCGAAGTCATAATAAAAGCTTCATGGCGAAGTTGAATAAAAGATGGAGGTAAACCAAAGATAATAAGGCCCTTCCGTTAGGGGCGTATAAAAGTCTTGGTAATAAGTATCATGTTCAAAACCGTTATAAAACCGTGTTTATCGATTCTTCTTGTCAACCTAATTTTTTGACATCGTTGTCTATTGGGAGGGGTTATTGATTTGATGGTCTTGGTTACACCGTTAGGACTCTATTTTTAGACCTAAATCTCTATTATCACATAAGTCAAACAATGTATCCTCGTGAAACATTCGAGACAATATAAAATATAAGAGATACAACTTAGGAATAATGGGAGGATAAGTACGTGATTAGGGCATATGAGTAGTGTTAGCATTACTAACTTATAATGACAATGATCTCGTTGCACGCTTGGCATGAAATTTGGGTGAAAATCGAGGACGATGAAATTATTTCTAACGAAGCATTCACGTGTTCTTAATCTATGAACCTAAACGTCCTATTTTGCGATGAAAATCATACATTATGTCTAAAACGCAAGTAGAAGTAGCATTAGTAGTAGTGTAGCTAGTTTATCGTTCAATAAAGTGAATAAAATGAATTTTGGAGATGCTACGATACTTTATTCTAGCATTGCGTGAGGGCACGGCAATGGTTTAGTATGGGGGAGTGATGAGACTGCTTTTATACATAGTCTCATCTTCCAAATAGGGCTTAAAATGCATTAAATATCATCAAAATACCCATATATATGCTTGTGTTTGTTACATGTGTATTTTAGGTACGGATATTGAGAAAATGACAAAAGATCACAAGAATCATTCAAAAACGAACACGGGAAACGAAGCCGCACAATGAACCCAGCCTTAATGAAGACTTACCCAAGATTTACCCTTGAAGATTTGAAGAATTATGAAGAAGGGTCCTCCAATATGGAAGAATTGACACTTTATACCTTTGTATCCTCATAATTACAAGTTTGGTCCCTAAAGTTTGTCAAAATTACAAAAAGGATCCTCCACTTTGAAGATTTTGCAAGTTTAGCCCCTCAACAAAGCTAAATTGTCAACCAATATCCTCCACAAAGTCAAATATATCATGAAGTCCTTCAAAGTACAAGAAATTACAAGTTTGGTCCTTTGAAAATCCCAAAATTACAAAAAGGACCCTTGACTTTCAACATTTGGCAAAAATGGTCCCTCATCAAACAAGACTTGGAAATTTCAGTCCTCCAAAATGCTCAACATACAGGTCAAGACCATTATCCATCAAAAAATGCCAAATCAGCCCTTGAAGAATTCAAAAATGGCAAGAAATACCCCTGAAAATACTTTGGAAAAGTATTTGGGGCAAAAGTGTGAAATAAGAAACTTTTATAACAAAGGGAATACATTTTTGGCTGTTTAATTTGCAAGTGAAAGGAGTATAAAAGATTGAGGGTTAAACTTGGCAGACAATGAAAGAAACCTAGACCAACCACCATCCTACACGTGTCCCACTAACCCCCCTCATCCAATCAGAACTCCCCATTCCTCCACCTCACATCCCATTCAGTTATATTAAACTAATCTTAACTGATTAGTTTAATTTGGCGCCGAACACAAACATTTAAACCCAAAACAGATCAAACTTAACCACTATTCACCTATGAACACGAATTGGGTTTTTTCTAATGGCATGAAATTAAACCACCAAATTATCCAGAATCACAATTAGGGTGGTCCTAATCATAACCCAACTCCCAATACCCATGCCACATAATCACCATGGTCAAACACTTGTACACGGTTTGGGGGGAAAAAGTCAAAACATGCCAGCAATCCAACGTCCAATATCCTAGCTTCAAACTTAAGCTTCTTTTGAGCCATTGATCAAATTCCTTCACACTTTACAGCTTCACAAACTGCCAAAAAGATCACAAGATCAAGCATAAATTCAAAATCCTCAAGGGCATTTCTGGAAGTTCCATGCTTAGGGTTTTTACATTTTCAGCTTTATAGGACCATGTACACCCTCTATATAAAGCGTCTAGCATTTTACATTTGTCTCTACTTTTGGTTTTTCCTTTGTTCAAGCACTTGTAAATCCCTTTTCAGTTTTATGAATTTGAGTTAAGTGTTTTGAAGAAAGACCAAGTGCCATCTTATTTTTGCTTGTTTATGTTCTTAGTTTACTGATTTTGAAGTTAAAAACCTGTTTTCAAAAGAGGAGTGTGCAAAAGTTTGCACATTTTCTCATTTTCTTGATATTTTGCTAAGTTCTTGTTTCTATCTTGGAATTCTTGGGTTATAGGGCTGATCATAGCATCCTAATTGAGTTGATTAAGGTTTGGTGAGGCTTATAACTTGGGGATAATCAAGTGTGGGGTAACAAGGTTGCATTAATCAAGATTTTTCAAGTTTCTGATTTTTATACTTGTGCTTCTAACCTTGTTGATTCTTAGTAGGAGTGTTAGTGGAAGCTTGTGCTTGTTCTTGCTAGCACATAAGCTCAAAATTCGTGGGTGTGGATGTACATCCATGAGGTTTGCATACTTAATCCTAAAATCTGCTTAAAATCTGATTTTTGGTGATATTTGTATGTGGCTTGTGTTCTTGTGAATTTTGTGGCTTAAATCTGCTTGAATCTGTTAATCTTACTTGTTATTGTGTTAATTGATGCTTGGGTGGTCTTAAATCTCACTTTTTCTTGTTTAAAATTTGTTTTGAAAAGATAAAGGGGTGTTTGGGTCTACCTGTTTGTGATTGCAACTTGATATTGTGTTGTTGGATTGTGTTGTTTATGCTTGGTATTCTATATATGCCTTGTTGAGAGTGTTTTGCTGCAAGTTTTTGGGTTTGAAGCCTTGAATCAAACAATCTGCTATATAAAATTTGTTACTGCCTGTTTTGACCTAGGATTTTGGAAACACTTAGTGTGTATGCATGCTTAGGGCTAAAAGTGGTTTAAACAAAGTTATTGTAACCTCTTTGAGAGATTTGAGGTGTTGAATCTGGCTTAAGTGTCAAATACATCAGCAAAGTAGAAAACTGCATGTGTTAGTGTTCATCAGTAACATTCATTGGCTTGAATCTTGCTTAATTCTTTGAATCATTGCATGAAACCTGTTTAGACTTGCTTATTGGAGTTTATAATAGCTTGTGTATGCATTTGGTTGAATTTGGCTGGCTGATTTGTGCTAAAACTGCTTATAAGTGCTCAACTGCTTAAGTGTTCATGTCTGTATCATATCTGGTGATTGATTGATTAAATTGTATCAATTGGGTGTTTGTGATTGTGTTATTTTGATTGTTTTTGACTCCTTTTGATCCAAAGATCATTTGGGTGCATTTGTGTAATCTGAATCTCCAAAAAAGTCACTAAAGACAAAAAGTCAAACAAGTCAAGCAGTGAAAAAAGTTTCCACTGCTCAACACCCAAAACTAGCCCCTGCTAGTGTAATTTTGAACTCAGCTTATCAATAAGCTATTTTAGCTTATCCAGACTTGCAACAACTTATTTTTTGTGATAGGTCCTCATTATTTGACCCATTTAAGTAGACTGGAGCTTATTGGACTTTGACTTTGACTTTTTGCTAGAAAACCAACTTATTTGACTTTTACATAAGTGCTTATTTGCTTTTTCCAGCTTATTGAGTCAGCTTATTTGAAAACTCTTTGTTGATTTTGCTTAATTAAGTCATTTAGAAGCTATAGAAACTTGAATCAGCACTTGGGGTGGCCTAGAACTCAAAAACGACTATTTTGTCGTTTTCTGTAGATTGCTTATTGCATTTTCAGGCTTATTCCTTGGGCTTATTTCCAATTTCTTTTTGTAGAAGTCTTATTTAGGTCAAAAGAAGATTGTGTGTCAAATTTTAGCTTATGGCATTGGCTTATAGCTTAATGGGCCAAAAAGCCCATTAAGAATAAGCTGCTTGGTATAAGCTAGTTTTTTCACACTTTCAGCTTTTGGGCCTTTGGAAAAAGTTGTTTAAAATCAAATTTTGAGTCAACCTGTGCTTTTTGGGCTTATTTTGAACACTTTTTGTTATTGGGCCCAAATTTGGCCCAATAAGGTACTGTTTTGGGTTTAGCCCATTTTCTAGGCCCATTAAGGTAATTTAGGTAATTTCACTTTCATTTATTTAGGTTAAATTAAGCTAGTTTGCAAGTTTTTAGAATTTTTTATGATTTTTGGATTTTTAATATTATTTTAATATTATTTTATTGTTAAAAATTAAAAGTCTGATTTCCTAAGTTTTTATATTTTTCCTAGGCTCTAAACACTTAATTAGGATTTCTGCAACTTTCCAAATATTTTTAGAGTCTTTTATTTATTTTCTAGAATTAATTTAAGTTTTAATTGATTTTAGTAGTTTTTAATTGTTTAAAAATAGTTTTTAGTGATTTTAAAATTTTGAAAAATACTTTTTAGCTTAATTAGGGTATTTTTGAGGTTTACAAACTTTAAAATCTTGTTTGGGACTTTTTAATAATTAATTTTGATTTTTAGGGCTTTAATTAGCATTAAAAAGTCATTATCTAACTAATTAAAAGGTTTTAGCAAGTTTGGATTTTTTTGTAAACTCTTAGAATATTATTGTGGATTTTTGGTAATTTTTAGGAATTTTTAGGTTAAAATTTTAATTTTGGTACTTTTTACGATTTTACGTGTACACCTTTTTTGACTTAGTTTAATCCATCTTCGTAACCGTCATTATCTTCTAATCTCATTTCTATTTTTCTTTCTCAACAATATAATCACAAATCTAATCCAAATCATTACACACATAACACACTAGCCTCCTTGAGAACGAACTCACTTTAGGGTCATTTACACACGGTTTTCCTAAATCGTCGTGCTCACCCTATTTTTGCCATCCTTTTCCTAAAGGGGTAATTTTACAAGTATCAGTCACTTCTTTCTAAAGAAGTCCTCATGATCCTACATGAATCTCGATCCACGATCTCTACTGGTTCTTCGTATAAAACACAACTTGTTGTCAAGTTGTATCTCACCAAAAGGAAAGGAATAAATCCTTATCCTCCAATCACTCTTTCAAGCTCGACATACAAAAGTTTTATAAATCAAACGAAGCTCATTTGATGACAAGAACAGATGACAGGCTCGGGTATGTCCAGTTAAAAGAAAGATTGAAATTTAAAGGATATCCATTGGCCGGATAGCCATGGACGCCTATCAGAAAGAAATAACAAGAAAATATTTTTGTCATCACACTAGTACAAAAATGGTGTACGTCACACTCAAAAAGAGTGACCGAAGGCCTACAGTCACACGCGGTTTTTTAGCCTTTGTGACCAAAGGTGTCGCGACCGTAGGTACCATACGGTCACAAAATGATCTAAGTGACGATAACCAGCGAAAAAATGTGACCAATACTCGAAAATGTGTGACGAACTAGGTACAATATTTGGTGTTTTAGTGAATATGTGTGACGATAAACACTCTACAGTTACACGAGTTTTGTTTAAGAGTGACTATTTTTTATAAGTTTGTCACATGAATATACAATATGTGTGACATTTACTATGTGATTAGTGTATTTTGTGTGACTATATGCATCAAATAGTCACATGAAGGGTATGTTTGTGTGACCTTTTATGACATGTAGTCACACAAATTATGCTAATGGCTCTGACTTTGTCACATACAATTAACCAAAGAGTTACCAATAGTAGAAATAAGTGTGACTGTATGCCTTGTCAAGTTAAGCCAAATGTATTTTGTGTGATTATATGCATCCAATAGTCACATGAATTGTATGTTTGTGTAGAATTTTTATGACATGTAGTCACACCAATCATGATAATGGTACTGAGTTTGTCACATACAATTAACCAAAGAGTTACCAATAGTAGTAATATGTGTGACTGTATGCTTTGTAAAGTTAATCCAATTGTAATTTGTGTGACTATATGCATCCAATACTCACATGAATTGTATGTTTGTGTGACCTTTTATGACATGTAGTCACATAAATCATGCTAATTGTACTGAGTTTGTCACATACAAATAACCAAAGAGTTACCATTAGTAGAAATAAGTGTGACTGTATGCTTTGTCAAGTCAAGCAAATTGTATTTTGTGTGACTATATGCATCCAATAGTCACATGAATTGTATGCTTGTGTGACCTTTTATGACATGTAGTCACACAAATCATGCTAATTGCACTGAGTTTGTCACATATAATTAACCAAAGAGTTACCAATAGTAGTAATATGTGTGACTGTATGCTTTGTCAAGTCAAGCCAATTATATTTTGAGTGACTATATGCATCCAATAGTCACATGAATTGTATGTTTGTGTGACCTTTTATGACATGTAGTCACACAAATCATGCTAATGGTACTGAGTTTGTCACATACAATTAACCAAAGAGTTACCAATAATAGTAATATGTGTGACTGTATGCTTTATCAAGTCAAGCCAATTGTATTTTGCGTGACTATATGTATCCAATAGTCACATGAATTGTATGTTTGTGTGACCTTTTATGACATGTAGTCACACAAATCATGCTAATTGTACTGAGTTTGTCACATACAATTAACCAAAGAGTTACCAATAGTAGTAATATGTGTGACTGTATGCTTTGTCAAGTCAAGCCAATTATATTTCGTGTGACTATATGCATCCAATAGTCACATGAATTGTATGTTTTTGTGACCTTTTATGATATGTAGTCACATAAATCATGCTAATTGTACTGAGTTTTTCACATACAATTAACCAAAGAGTTACCAATGGTAGTAATATGTGTGACTGTATGGTTTGTCAAGTCAAGCCAATTGTATTTTTTGTGACTATATGCATTCAATAGTTACATGAATTGTATGTTTGTGTGACTTGTTATGATATGTAGTCACATATTGGAATGTGACTAACAATGATAATAAGTGTGACTATGTTTCATCTTTTATAAACCGTAAAAGAATTCAATAAAAACAAAAAACAAAATTCTGGAAATCAAATTTCAATTGAATTAATATATAAAATTGAATGTACATAAGCAAATCAACAACTGTAATGTCGTATTATTTACAAGTAACATACTTTTCACAAAGAATCACACGTGTAAAGACTTTGAATCACCATACTATAATGTCTTTTGAGCCTTGTTATTCCTAGCTTGTTTCTGCATATGAGGAATAGTCGTAAATGTACTGCCTGTTGGAACGTTCATCGAGCGCTTAGTTCCTATCTTTGGTGCACTTTCAACAATAGCTTTTAGGGTATTTGGTGGTGTTGTTTCCTGTATGGAAACAAAAGCCGTGTATCAAACATTAAACTAAATATGAAAAGCTATGTATATGTAGGATGATAAATCAAGTGTATGTACCTCTTCCAAAAAATAACCTTTTCCTTTGGCCATGCCACGAAACTACCTTGTACATCCTTAACAGTTTTAAACCATTATTTCTGTCATCAGGTATGAATGCTGCATCCACTAGGGATTCATCTACTAAAACTTTGTAGCAATTTTTTGGTAGTGGTTGGTTATGAATCAATACATTGTCTCCATCCTTAGACTTGTATAAAATACCATTACCAATGATAATTGTCCTAGAGATGTTCCACAGTTTGCACTTAAATGTCTGAAGAAAAATGTTTACATGCGTTAATGAGGAATAAATCAAACAAGTAATTATATGAATAATTATGAAATACTTACATCTGGTAGTGATGGTGTAGACTGATTTACATTCGATTTAGAAAGTGTACGCTTCTTTCGTAATGATGCAATAGGTACGTCTTGTGGTGTCGAGGGGGACAGATTTTGTTGTGATCCGGAAGCTAGATAAATATCTTCTTGAGATTGGGAATTTTGAAGTGGAGACTTCTTTTCCAACGATCTAGTCTTATTTCTTCCTCCCCTAGTTCTAGCAGGTACCTGTATATATACATAACACAGTAAATAAGTCATGTATAGTAAAATCTAGAAACCAAACATGGTTTTTTTATAACTTACCTTCGGAGTTGTAGTTGTCTTAGACATTGGAAATAACACACCCTTCTGAAGTCCACCACCACTGATCGACGTCCTTTACTCTTCACTAGTTATTGTGTTTAATGTATTATGTTCTATTTGTAATACCTGCAATATATAAGTATGTTAATTGTTATTGGTATTATAGACTGACAATCATCAAATTAAAATAAGAAAACTAGTCTTACATTTGACTGACTTGGCGTTAACGCTTCTATATTTAGCCCATGTGCAGACATAATTGTCAACATTTTATTAAGGACTTCCTATGTTTGTGACATCTGGGTTGGTAATTGAGTGACTGTATTCTCTTTATCTTTACGCGCCTGTATCTCCTTATCAAGTTCAGTTTCAAGCATCGCAATCCTTACATCAGTTTCTTGTTTCCTTCTAGGTAGATCAAAGAACTTCATGAACGTAACTCTGCCTCCCACACGTCTTGCATACCCTCCCTTGTCCTTTCTTAATACATGTGATAATGAATCTGTGCCACTACCAACCGTCAAGGTTCCATCTCTGATCTGGTCCTCTGCTTCTAGCTGCACACAAAAAATAGTAAATAATTTATTATATGAATATAAACATAATATACAAAAATTTACAATAACACTTACAATCTTAGTGCCAACTTTGATTGTTTCATCATCTGTATATTTTCCTTCTTTTCTGACCCTTCCATTAAACCACAATGCACCACGCGGGGGGGGGGGGGGGTCTTGATCTGGTTTAATTTGTTGTTTTATGATCTTCCAAACATCAAATACATACAGATGAAAAGTTAAACCAACATGGACAACAGTGTTAGGATATTACACCAATATAACCTTACAATTTGCTCTTATATATATACATAACCACCACGTCCTATTGTATGCTGATAAAGAGACTTGGAACGCGCCAATATATTTGCAGCTGATTTCACCTAACAAAAGAGATTACTGGATGAGAAGTTGCAAGTACGTAACAAAGTGTGTTTGTCATACAGAGTTTCTAAACAATACATACATACGGTGTTTATAAATGTAAAACGAAATAGAAATTAACAACCTTAAATTCTTTTGTGGCCGTGTGGTTTACAAAATCAACCCACTGTTTTGCATAGACGATTACTCTGTAATTCTTTGGAACTTCATTTAGTTTTTCAGGTTTATCTAGGTTGGGAACTATGTGTTTTGCTGCCAATTTACTTCTGAAATTTCTTAGAAGTTTACCTAGCTTATTCATTACCAACTTTTTGTAAGACACATAAAATTCAAAGTATTGCTGCACATATTAACATAATGTTAAAGTAAATGTACAAATAAGACTAACAGTTGAGTAAAATTTTTTGAATGTGTACCGTGGTTTCAGTCCAAAGTTTTTCTCTTGCTTCCTCCTTCACATCTTTCCATGATAGAAGCTTCAATCCTATCTGCTCCTGAACCGTGTCTCCCCTAAAAAACTAATAAACAATGATCTGTTTGGCCCTGATATTCTATTCAGTGCATATAAGTTTACATTTATCTTCATGACACCTGGTTTTCCATATTTTATCCGAAACTCGGATAACCTAGTTATACCCCTCCTATTAACAACCTTCTGTTTAATGATGTTTTCATCCTCATCTGATTGATCACCATAATCCTCTGATTCATAATCTCTTTGATTATGGTGACCTAAGTCATGATTATTAACCAAAGAATCATCATCATTAACAATATAATCTTGATCATCGTTTACAGTGTTCATGATTATTGACCACAAATCGATGTGTACAAGAAAAATAAGTGGAAATGGTATGGAACTAATGAAAAAGTAATCGAGTTTTGTATATTTTGGAGAAAAATCAGGGTTTGATAAGGAGATGGAGTTAGAAAATTATGGGAACTGCATATGCATTTACTTAGCATGGACATTCAAAATTTTTGTGAAAATTTTGGCTCCAAATACAAAAATTATACAACTAAATATTTTGAACTCCAATTTGCCTCCAAATTAAACATTCAAACTAGGTAGTGTTTCCCTTTGAGTTTCCTGGTAAAAATAAATTTTGAACAAAATTTTAAACTATTTTACATATTTTAACATTCAACCAAAAACCTATGATAGATAACTGATAATTGCTTGAGTACAGATATTTAATTGTACATGGACTTAAAATACTTATATTAACTAGTTAACAAACCTATAATGTAAATCGAACTTGATGGAATATCTATCAAGTAAGAATCTGATTATTCCTAGTAGAGCTTAGATCGGCGAAAATTTGCATTCATCAAAAACCCGTGAACATCATGGATAGAAAAAGTAAGTCAACACTAAGCCTGATCTTATTCCCGTAGTTATGCTTGATAAAACTCGCGTATTGTAATGAATTGCACTTGTGAGAAAAGACCGAATGTGGAGGAAATACCCACATGGCTTTAACTCTATAAGAAGCGAGTAGTAAGGTAAGATGATCTTTGAGGACAAAGATCCTGTTTAGGGGTAAATGCTGTGACAATCCGTCAATTTACGATTGATATTTTATTCTCAAATATTATTTGAAAATATTATTTTAGTGTTACAATATGAAGTCACTTATTTTTGGGAAGAAATTTGGATTTACGTCTTGAAGTAGCATCGACTACGTCTAAACCGTAGGATTCAACGTTACGTGCTTACGTTTACATACACCGTCTTTCGTGACAGTCCGACATTTCAGAAAATAAATTTATCCGTGAATATTATTCTGGAGTTTTAAATTTGTGTTGGTTCATAAACTCACAAATTTACGGGAAGAGACTAGGACTTACGATTTTATTTTAACGTCCTTTACGACTAAACCGGAAACCCTAGGATTACGTATTTACGTTTTCGAACTCCGTTTTTGATGAGACAATTTTTATTGGATTCGTTTTGTGACGTTGATTCATAATTTATAAAAACGTTTTTTGTAAAATGACCCGAGGGCACGCAAATCGAGGAAACTAGAATCGAGGAGTACCCGTAATTAAATGGGGATGAGACAAGATAAACTTGCCCCACCCCCACACCATGGACGGCTAAGCCTTAGCCACACACCCTTGTGAGGTGTCAAAGCTTACTAAGTAAGCTAGGATATATGTCCTAGTTACTTACACCAAATGCAAGCACCACAAAACCACCAAAAGCTAAACCATTAGCTTCATTATTCAACTCATGAAAACACACAATTCTCTCAACCCACTCTACCTTTTCCGTCCATATACATCACCACCACCACCATCATTGATCAAAATCTAACCACAAAATCCTATGTTATACACACATATGTTGATGCCCTTTTGAAACCCTATTGATTGATGGTACTTATAACATCCAAGGAGGAGTATTCATGGTGTCTTGGGGCTGATTTTCCACAAGGTGATCATAAAGATTGATGGTCTTGAAGATGGTGTTGGCTAAGCACAAGTTTCTCCATCAAAATCCATGTTTTGATCACAACCTACATCATCATGGTGGTATAAAGATTGTCCTCCTCATCTTCTTGTTAATTTGATTATGTAAACATGTATTTTATTTCCTATTGTATGTGTATATGATGATAATATGATGATAAAAATGTTATGTGGGGATTTGGTGTTGATAAACATGATTAAAAAGGTGAAAAACCATAAGAAACAAGGTTAAAATCTTGGTTAAATTTGTTGGCTGTATAAAACAGTAAAGAAACAGGTCATGGACTGATAAAATGATGAAGTAGAATCCATTTACAGTAAGCTATATGTCTTGTACACATGTGAGAGTTGGCCATGCAATGGAATCAAAATAATGATTGAGATATGATCAAAACAAGTTTAAGGTATAAATCTGAGGTTACTGTTTTGTACGATTTTTAGAAAATACTTAAAGGATGATTCAACAGTAGCTATAGAAGAGATAAATGTAGCACATATTATGTAGTTCATGTGATAAAAATTTGAGCTTCTATCTCCATATAGAACTCAAGATATGGCAGTTTTGGTGAAAGTGAAGATAAAAATCAGATTTTTGGAAATTAAAGTATAATACTATTATATAAGCACTCAAAATTATATTGTATAAAATGTAAAGTTAAAACCCAATAACTCTTGGATTCTATTTATATAAATATGTAAAAGGTGGAATAAGTATATAAATTATAAAAATGGTAGTGGAATAACACTTATAAGTTATAAAACTATAAACTTGATTTTTACGACTTTTTTGGCTATCGCCGTAAAATTAACGTTTTTGTTAAAAAAACTTAGATGGTTGGACCCGTCTAATGTAAACTTTATAAAACTTATATACTGATATATAAACATGTATAACAAGTAAAAACCGATAAAATCCGAACTATAGGACATACGGACGTTAACGGACTAAATTAACGTTATTGGACTAACAATACAACAAAAATGGACTAAAACACTTATAAACTTATTATAGGGCTTAACCCATTTGGGCCCAACTTGTAAAGTTTAAGTACTGATAATATAAGTACAAAATAGATTAAAATAAGTTAAATAACTTATAATAGGCTTATTGGACCTAAAACACATAAATAGGTATAACGAGAAAACTAGTATAAAAGTTATCGACATATAACACTAAAATGAGTAAACGAGAATATATAAACCCACTTGATCATCATATATAAATAATAATCATATGTATACATAATTGTTATTTTTATAAAGTCATTGGAAAAGAGTCTAAGACGAGTATTATTTGTCTAGGTTTCTGTGATTGAAGCACGTACCGTACGTCCGAATTGCCGATAACCCGCCTTCCCACATCAACGTGAGTTCATAGCCTCGCACTCTTTTAAATGTTTTTATAAATGCTTTATAAACCCGCGAGGTAGATAACATGTTAGTTTTTATAAAATAGGACACCATTTGTCCCGATTGTTTGTTTATTGATTTTGGACCCGAATGATTGAATGACCCGATTGTATGACCCGATAAATGATTAATGGACCCGATAGATGAAATAAAATGGATTATTAAAGTTAGGTTATGTCACTAAAAGTCCCATTAGCATGAATTGTGAACTACCGGGAGTTGGTAGACGCTTATGAATTTAATAGTACTATTTGGGGACGATCACCCCAGTTCGCGCCTTGACGGTTGATCCCCGTCGTGCCACATTGATTGGTAAGCGAATTTATGTATGAGAAGATTTCCATAGCGTGACCTTTGTGACGACACGCTACTTTAGATGGGCAAAATTGGTATCGGGTTAGCTACCCGTTGTTGGTTTAGTAAGGTAACAATGTCATGCGGCTTATAATAATCCAAAAACTTAACGAAATACTACTAGACGCTCCGAATTACGAGGTATTGCCTGACTAGCAATACAGGGTCATACTATTGATATTATGTTTGTATTTTGGTTTTTATAACCATACTCATATAACGGTTTTTATTTTCATACAACGTCATAAGACATATTGTATGATGTTTTTACGACATTTGCTCGTATAATGATTTTTAAGGCAAATGCCTATATTATGATTTTCGATAAGGAATTGTATAAAATGATTTTGGCTATTTTACGGCCTATTACAAAGATTTGTATAAAATGATTTTGGCTATTTTACGGCCTATTGCAAAGATTTGTATAAAATGACTTTCAGTAATAATTTTATACTAATATTATATTGATGGAATTTATTAAACTCTATGAATTCACTCGGCGTTATCGCTGACCTTTTCTTTTAACATGTTTTATCTCAGGTACTTAAAGGTAATTCTCGGGAAGACGACAAGAATTCATGGCCCGCACTTAAACAATATTTTCCATTCAATTTTGTAAAACTTTGTATGAAATGTAATGACTTGGGACCGATGTAACTTTGATATTTATGAATGGAAATGCTTTATAAATAAACGACGCGATTTTTATGCGTTGTCTATGATGTGAGTAATGTGCTATCCCGTAACACCAACTAGTCTTCCGCTGTACTGAGTTGTATAAATTTGGGGGTGTTACAGTTTGGTACCAGAGCTCTCGTTATAGAGAACGAAAGATTTTTAAAAACCAAGGTTTTGAATAAAACATTTCAAAATCTTTTAACTATAAACATTTTTCTAAAAATGTCTAAAAATCTTTTGACTATAACGGTGCCGAAGAATTCCCGAGTTACCGACAAGGCCAAGACTGAGAAATGTTATTTTAATATATATATAATTTGGATTATATATATATGATGTAATTTTATTACATGATTGTTTGATAATTAATTTGATTTTCATACGAGGTATTTATACGACGTAGATTGTCACAAGTAACCCTAAATCCCCTAGTAAATTAATCGAAGCTATTCTCGTAGGAATTCTAGCTATCCTAGATCTAAACCAAGTTGTGGATATTTATGATCCCAACAAATGGTTGATATTCGTAGAAATATAGATAGTAGTTGATTGTGATATTGAAAAAGAATTGGCGAGATTAAAACTGATATCGATGTCATGACGATCTTTCCTTATAGAGTGGAGTTTGACAAAACGTTACCACCTAGAAAGGTGTCATCTGACTCGTTGTCATCCAATTCTTAAATTGAAATCGAAAGGGTGAATGTTGCACTTGAGGCTGTTATTGGAACCATTACCCAGAAGCCTCATGCCACTAATACCTTTCCGAGAAGTTTAACTGAATGATCGAGTCATTTCATATTAATGACTCATTTGATAATTGTTGTTGTAAGAGATATAGGATTGGAAATTAATTGTTGATTCATACTGAGATTGTATTGCCTTTACAAGGCCGAAGAATAATGTTGTAAGTATCGGAGAATGAGGTAGAATATCGCATTGAGTATAAGTTGATTGAAACTTGAATAAAGTAAAATTTAACCTGTATGGAATATGAGATTGTTAATATAAGTCGTTAAGTTCTGTGATTGAATTATAAGGTTTTAAATGATTGTAGATTCGTGTTAAAGGTTGTTCCTAGGCCATTGTCCACTAATGAGGATGCCCAGTGTCCAAGAAATTAATTGAAGAAATCTTCTTCTGAATTGAGACCGATGGATCTTCCGGGACATGTGGAACACCTGATGACTCTTGTAGATTAGTATTCATTGTGGTATCTTTTAAGAATCCCTAACTTAACTGAGACATCAGTTGGTAGGATGAGTTCTGAGAATTGTATGACATAGTGACACGTAATGTGTTACGGTACAATTTTGACTTGTTTGTGATTAATGAAAAAGACTACCTTTGATTGCTAAATCTTACATGTATCGATAATATCTATCCTTTATTGCTTCATCCTAATGTTCGCATTAGTGATGCAACCATTGAACAAGTACTCATCTTGATTTGAGTTACGTTATGAATTATTCTTTTAGAGTGCCATCGAGATCATGAACCTCATGATTATTTGGCTAAGCTCATTTCCTAGCATATTGTAGTTAGTTCTTGGTGAATAACTTTTCATCACTCTTTTGCAGATCACTCATTGTTTTTATAAGATAAAACAGTATTATTTGAGGAAATTGAATTTTCATCACTATAAGGATTATTCAAAGTGAGATTTATAAGTGATTGTTATCAAAATGAAGTTGTTTATAAAACATTTTTGGAAAACCTAATTGTTTTCATAACAAAGAAAATCTTTGTAAATATATTTTGATTCTTATTTAAGAATTAAGCATGAAAATGTTTTTATTATAAACATGATCATAAAAGTTTTGACGAACTGAGTATTGCATCGTTAATCTTGAAATTGTATATAGTTGCGCGCCTACATACAATTTGGAATGGACCATGCAAGGCTGATTAGTAGTCACCATAAAACTAATGAATAAACACTACATTTTCTTCGAAGAAGTGAAAAATAGGGACATAGTGTTAGAGACATCTACATATGTTCCCGCGCCATCTATTCTTCTGAGTTGAATTTACTCACCTGTGGAAATTGTCTTATTTGACAATTGACAATTCTTTCTTGTCATATTCTCCCGTAGTGAGATTCTTAGGAAAAGTATCTGATTACCTAATGTTGATACCCGACTGGATGTATTGACGTTCTTATCATTTCTTATGATTTGATTTCATTTGAATGACCTGGGTAACGATCCGAGGAGCTTTCGAATGCGTACTCAAATTATGAAAACATGGGATATATTCGTATTCGTTAAATGTTTTCGTCTGTATCTGATTTGAAATTCTCTCGCATAGATTATGCGTTGACCTTACTCTTTAGATGAAAGTTGTGTCTCCATGTATCCTTGAATTTGTGAAGGATTATGAATTATTATTAGCCTTTTGAGAAGTTCACATCTTATCGACGACAATGAAACTGAAAAGTTGATAGTGCCAGTAGAATGGATTGATTGATTATGACACAACGACATTGTCTTAATTGATGGGAACTCGAGTAGAATTCCCCTAAATGATAAGATGTTGATTATCAAAAGTGATCTAAATAATTCTTGGTGGATGACGATATCCTGTATTTAGACTTAAAAGTATACCATTAATGGTTGTGAGCTAGTTATAGATATTGTAATCTAGAATAACTTAATATGAATTTATTAAAAGATGTTTATGTTATCTGAAACTTTAGTAAGTATTTGTTGTGAATTACCTATACTTTCGCCATTAAGGCAAGTTGAAATTGGTATTGATTATATTCCCGGTGCTGCACTTGTGGCTTGTGCATTGTACGTCAGCACCATCTGAATTTAAGGAATTACCGTACAACTGAGAGAGTTGTCGGAGAATGATTTTATTATACCAAGCATGTCATCATGAAGAGCTATGGTGATATCATTCCTTATATTTTTAGATTACTGTGAACTGAGTAAATTGACAATAGAAAACGATATCCATAACTCGAAATGGAAGATTTGTTCGATCATTTACAAGGTTTTTAAGATTTGATCCACGACATGGTTATTATCAACTTTGAATCCGCGAAGAAGATTATTTATTCCAATCACTACATCCGGTACTTGTAATGAATATTATGAGTTTCACGTGATGTCGTTTGGATTAACCAGTGCACATGTAGCATTCATAAATTTGGTGAATCACGTGTGTAGGCTGTAATTCGATAAATTCATGCTTGTGATCATTAAGGATCATTTGTTTGTTTATAAGAATAAGAATGAGTTAATAATTATTTATAGATTGCCCTGAATTGGCCGAACAATGAAAACATGTTCCTTAAATATTTAACATAAGACTTGAAACTTAATCCTTTACATAAAATAACTGTTGGATTAATAATGGTAAGATGTATGCATATAGACTATTCAAAAATTAAGAGCCCTTTTAAGACTTTGGGTTTTACTAAAAAGAAAATGGAAATATGTTTTGACAAATGTTTTAACAAAGGATTTTAAGGGATTATTCCCTTATACACAAACCATTTAACTAAACTTCTGTTTAGGGGTAAATGTTTGTGTATACCTCAAGATAACTTAAGAAGGATTGAGTAAAACCATTTATACCATAACCTGAAAACTTAAAACGACATTTTTTGCTTTTCATCTAAGAAAACTTTGACCAAAGTATAAACAAAGGTTTTTCGAACATTTACAAATCTTATTAATTATTTTCGATAAATCAACGAAAATCTTGTTAATTAAGCTCAAATTTATTTTAAACATTTTATATAATTGGTCGAACTAAGAAATTTAAACTTTTAACGTTTACGTTTCATGAAAATTTAATAATTATTATATAATTAATTATAATAATTATCGACGCTTTAAACGCCAGATTGAGAAAAACTGATAAAAATAATAGGTGAGATGAAACTAAAACATAGAAGATATGAAGAAATAATTTTGAATAAATAACGGTCATGACATTTATTTCATCAGGAAGGTGAACATAATTACTGACGCATAATATAGAAAGAATATCTGAGTGAATTACGGACATGATAATTATATCATCATGAGAAGTGAATATAGATACCGACGCATTATGTAGAAAATATAAAGAACCAATTAGGATGTGTTCCTTGATAATGAAGATGCAAAATAAATTTCCGAACAATTTAAAACATAGCCGATGATTGTAAAAAGGATAATATAGATAATAAAAAGTGGTTCGCGGCTAATGTGAACCATTAGAGTTGAGAAGCCGATAACGTTAAATATTTTAACAAAAACCACTTATGGTTGCCTAAATATGGAGATTTTGAGATAGAGTTATGTTGGAATTTGTAAGTATAAGTATTCTATGTATGTCAATTATGACTAAAAGTATCTTTGTCTGAAGAAGTTGTACTAATGGCAATTATGAAGGCAGACATCGCCTCATACATTAGTAAACGTCTAGCTATTGCAAAGGTCATCATCTGAATTTGATTCGATTTGGGTCATCGTCGACAGACTGACCAAATCTGCTAATATCATTCCCGTTACTGATAAATGCAAAAGAGTTATGTAAACATAGTGTGCCTGTATCGAACATCTTTATCAAGATCCTCGCTTCGCATCGAATTTCTAGAGATTTGCTCAGAAGTCATTGAGAACGAACCTTGATGAGAGTACTATGTACCACCCCAATCGAAGGGACGAGGTAAAGTAACGATACAAAATACTATAAGAATTGTTCTATGTTTGAATGATTGACCTTTGGTTATAGACCGTATAATCGTTTTCCTTTGGAGAGATTATCATTAATAATTATCATATTAGGATCGAGATCGAATCTTGTTAGGATCTAAATATTAGAGCATCTGTAAGCAAGAGTTGAGATGAAGACATCCGACATACACCCATTGTGAGTTGGACATGTCTTTTAGGTTTAAGGTTTCCTATGATGGCGAACCTATCCTTGCAAAATACCTGACCCGCGAGATCTGAAATGATTGTTGAAATTAGGATTTGATTATTGACTGCCGATAGTGGGCAAGAGGTTATGTGAATGTGAAATGTAGATCTTGAAGTGCCAAAAGGGTAGCGAAGTTATGCCACAATTTTTAAACTTGGAAAAATGAATTCATGATCTGACAAATCATGGGATATAAGTCCCCGTTGTGTGGGACCATTAAGATGATGTAAAAGATTGGTTTGAAAGACATATAAGCTAGATCTACCCTAGGACTTCAAGAACTGCGTGAATTATGTTTCGTAAATCGAACTTGATGGAATATCTATTAAGTAAGAATCTGATTATTCCTAGTAGAGCTTAGATCGGCGAAAAGTTGCATTCATCAAAAACCCGTGAACATCATGGATAGAAAAAGTAAGTCAACACTAAGCCTGATCTTATTCCCGTAGTTATGTTTGATAAAACTCGCGTATTGTAATGAATTGCACTTGTGAGAAAAGACCGAATGTGGAGGAAATACCCACATGGCTTTAACTCTATAAGAAGCGAGTAGTAAGGTAAGATGATCTTTGAGGACAAAGATCCTGTTTAGGGGTAAATGCTGTGACAATCCGTCAATTTACGATTGATATTTTGTTCTCAAATATTATTTGAAAATATTATTTTAGTGTTACAATATGAAGTCACTTATTTTTGGGAAGAAATTTGGATTTACGTCTTGAAGTAGCATCGACTACGTCTAAACCGGACGATTCAACGTTACGTGCTTACGTTTACATACACCGTCTTGCGTGACAGTCCGACATTTCAGAAAATAAATTTATCCGTGAATATTATTCTGGAGTTTTAAATTTGTGTTGGTTCATAAACTCACAAATTTACGAGAAGAGATTAGGACTTACGATTTTATTTTAACGTCCTTTACGACTAAACCGGAAACCCTAGGATTACGTATTTACGTTTTCGAACTCCGTTTTTGATGAGATAATTTTTATTGGATTCGTTTTGTGACGTTGATTCATAATTTATAAAAACGTTTTTCGTAAAACGACCCGAGGGCACGCAAATCGAGGAAACTAGAATCGAGGAGTACTCGTAATTAAATGGGGATGAGACAAGATAAACTTGCCTCACCCCCACACCATGGACGGCTAAGCCTTAGCCACACATCCTTGTGAGGTGTCAAAGCTTACTAAGTAAGCTAGGACACATGTCCTAGTTACTTACACCAAATGCATGCACCACAAAACCACCAAAAGCTAAACCATTAGCTTCATTATTCAACGCATGAAAACACACAATTCTCTCAACCCACTCTACCTTTGCCGTCCATATACATCACCACCACCACCATCATTGATCAAAATCTAACCACAAAATCCTATGTTATACACACATATGTTGATGCCCTTTTGAAACCCTATTGATTGGTGGTACTTATAACATCCAAGGAGGAGTATTCATGGTGTCTTGGGGCTGATTTTCCACAAGGTGATCATAAAGATTGATGGTCTTGAAGATGGTGTTGGCTAAGCACAAGTTTCTCCATCAAAATCCATGTTTTGATCACAACCTACATCATCATGGTGGTATAAAGATTGTCCTCCTCATCTTCTTGTTAACTTGATTATGTAAACATGTATTTTATTTCCTATTGTATATGTATATGATGATTATATGATGATAAAAATGTTATGTGGGGATTTGGTATTGATAAACATGATTAAAAAGGTGAAAAACCATAAGAAACAAGGTTAAAATCTTGGTTAAATTTGTTGGCTGTATAAAACAGTAAAGAAACAGGTCATGGACTGATAAAATGATGAAGTAGAATCCATTTACAGTAAGCAATATGTCTTGTACACATGTGAGAGTTGGCCATGCAATGGAATCAAAATAATGAGTGAGATATGATCAAAACAAGTTTAAGGTATAAATCTGAGGTTACTGTTTTGGACGATTTTTAGAAAATACTTAAAGGATGATTCAACAGTAGCTATAGAAGAGTTAAATGGAGCACATATTATTTAGTTCATGTGATAAACATTTGAGCTTCTATCTCCATATAGAACTCAAGATATGGCAGTTTTGGTGAAAGTGAAGATAAAAATCAGATTTTTGGAAATTAAAGTATAATACTATTATATAAGCACTCAAAATTATATTGTATAAAATGTAAAGTTAAAACCCACTAACTCTTGGATTCTATTTATATAAATATGTAAAAGGTGGAAGAAGTATATAAATTATAAAAATGGTAGTGGAATAACACTTATAAGTTATAAAACTATAAACTTGATTTTTACGACTTTTTCGGCTATCGCCGTAAAATTAACGTTTTTGTTAAATAAAACTTAGATGGTTGGACCCGTCTAATGTAAACTTTATAAAACTTATATACTGATATATAAACATGTATAACAAGTAAAAACCGATAAAACCCGAACTATAGGACATACGGACGTTAACGGACTAAATTAACGTTATTGGACTAACAATACAACAAAAATGGACTAAAACACTTATAAACTTATTATTGGGCTTAACCCATTTGGGCCCAACTTGTAAAGTTTATGTACTGATAATATAAGTACAAAATAGATTAAAATAAGTTAAATAACTAATAATAGGCTTATTGGACCTAAAACACGTAAATAGGTAAAACGAGAAAACTAGTATAAAAGTTATCGACATATAACACTAAAATGAGTAAACGAGAATATATAAACCCACTTGATCATCATATATAAATAATAATCATATGTATACATAATTGTTATTTTTATAAAGTCATTGGAAAAGAGTCTAAGACGAGTATTATTTGTCTAGGTTTCCGTGATTGAAGCACGTACCGTACGTCCGAATTGCCGATAACCCGCCTTCCCACATCAACATGAGTTCATAGCCTCGCACTCTTTTAAATGTTTTTATAAATGTTTTATAAACCGGCGAGGGAGATAACATGTTAGTTTTTTTAAAATAGGACACCATTTGTCCCGAATGTTTGTTTATTGATTTTTGACCCGAATGATTGAATGACCCGATTGTATGACCCGATAAATGATTAATGGACCCGATAGATGAAATAAAATGGATTATTAAAGTTAGGTTATGTCACTAAAAGTCCCATTAGCATGAATTGTGAACTACCGAGAGTTGGTAGACGCTTATGCATTTAATAGTACTATTTGGGGACGATCACCCCAGTTCGCGCCTTGACGGTTGATCCCCGTCGTGCCACATTGATTGGTAAGCGAATTTATGTATGAGAAGATTTCCATAGCGTGACCTTTGTGATGACACGCTACTTTAGATGGGCAAAATTGGTATCGGGTTAGCTACCCGTTGTTGGTTTAGTAAGGTAACAATGTCATGCGGCTTATAATAATCCAAAAACTTAACGAAATACTACTAGACGCTCCGAATTACGAGGTATTGCCTGACTAGCAATACAGGGTCATACTATTGATATTATGTTTGTATTTTGGTTTTCATAACCATACTCATATAACGGTTTTTATTTTCATACAACGTCATAAGACATATTGTATGATGTTTTTACGACATTTGCTCGTATAATGATTTTTAAGGCAAATGCCTATATTATGATTTTCGATAAGGAATTGTATAAAATGATTTTAGCTATTTTACGGCCTATTACAAAGATTTGTATAAAATGATTTTGGCTATTTTACGGCCTATTGCAAAGATTTGTATAAAATGATTTTCAGTAATAATTTTATACTGATATTATATTGATGGAATTTATTAAACTCTATGAATTCACTCGGCGTTATCGCTGACCTTTTCTTTTAACATGTTTTATCTCAGGTACTTGAAGGTAATTCTCGGGAAGACGACAAGAATTCATGGCCCGCACTTAAACAATATTTTCCATTCAATTTTGTAAAACTTTGTATGAAATATAATGACTTGGGACCGATGTAACTTTGATATTTATGAATGGAAATGCTTTATAAATAAACGACGCGATTTTTATGCGTTGTCTATGATGTGAGTAATGTGTTATCCCGTAACACCAACTAGTCTTCCGCTGTACTGAGTTGTATAAATTTGGGGGTGTTACATAATGATAGTAATGCTTACAAATCTATTAAATTGTTGCAACCTGTAGGTTGATAATACAACAGGTGCCTAGCAATTGCAGACCAACAAAACACAAAAAAATTGTTCATATTAAACAGGGAGAACTAACATCATCCAACCTTCATTTTGCCTTTGCTGTTGCTCCCCTCTACAACATTCCTTGACCAAACCTTCTTCTCAGCAATTTATTTCCATGTTTTTTTATTGCCTAGGTCAACAACGACATTTTGTCTTGGAGCGTTCGCTTGAGAAGATTGAGCTTTGTGAGTGTGCTTTGATCTGGGAGTGTGCTTTCGTCTTGGAGCATCAGCTTGAGAAACTAATTCTTCATCCCTTGAGTCAAAGAAAGGGCTCTTTCTAATCCAATCTATGTTTTCCCATTCCTCCTGATATTCGACCACATAATGTGTTTAAAACAATTAAGCGATAATATAAACGTATACAGCTTTATGCATATACACATAAAAATTTAACTATACCTTGTTTGAAATTTTCTTATATCCTTTCGAGTAAGCAGCTGGCTTTGACTTTGAACCTCACATAGCATTAGGTTGAATAAATAAAACCTTCACACTGCTGTACATTCAACCATAAACTTTAAGTTTAAAAAGCTTTACCTTTAGAATTGCTATTCTTCTTAAGTTCTAACTCATAATCCTCATCACTCGTGTCTTTCTCCTCATCACTTGTATCTTCCTCCTCATCACTAGAATCTACCTCGACTTCATTAGTGTCTTCCTCCTAATCAGATGAATCTATGTCATCCTCTGTAGTAGGTTTGGATAGAATAGGAGTGTTTAAACAGGGAGGACGAATAGAAGGAGTACGAAATTTTTTGGAAGATGTTGTGGCATTAGGTACACCTAAATTTGAGTTTGAAGCAAGGGAGGACGAACAGAGGGAGGACGAACTCGAGTGGACGAACTTGTGGGTAGGAGAAAACGGGGAGTACTTAAAGAACTTCTTGGCAAACTATGAATAGGACATGTATTTCTAGGGGTGGGCGAAATTTAGCACATTCAGAAGTAGATGATGAAGTGTCGGATTCTATATGAATTACTTCTACAAACATGTACATATTAATGTTAGTTATATGTCGATGAATGGACTGTTTGGAAAAATGTGTAGAATGGTTGTTGATGCCCTAATAACATTTGGATTTGGTTATACATATGTTTGTATAGGGGACCATATCCTTAAACTATAACATACCATGGGACCATATCCAGACACATTAACAAAACCCATATCCTAGATTGAAACATAGACCATATAAACACATTAAGAAGATTTAATCATATAAATTGAATCACGTTAATTAAATATGACATAGGTCCACATATATGCATTAAATGTAAGTGTAAACTCTAATATCATAACAAACTTACACTATTCGTATGAACCCTAATATTAAATTAAACAATACTGATTTTTGCATTACCTCTTTCCTGATGTTTCATGTTGTTAATGATTGAATAGATTGGCGACTATTGTTTATGAGGTTTGATTTTTTTGATCGGTTATTTTGTGGTTAATTTAGGGTTCGTTCTTCCTGTGTGTTTGTTAAAATGGTGGTGAAAATGGTGGTGGTTACAAGATGGTTACCGGATATTATGTGTGTTTAATGAAAATATTAAATTTACTTAGTAATAAAATTATAATTAAAATTTAATTTTTAAAAGGTAATAATAAATAAATAAATAAATAAATAAATAACTTAAATAACTTAAATAACTTAAATATATTAATAATTAAATAACTTAAATATTTTTAAAAGTTAATAATAAATTAAATATTTAAAAGTTAATAAGTAAATAAAAAAGCATGTACGTTTTATTTTTATGAAAAACAAAAAATTAAACTATTACTTTAAATTTAAACATAAAATTATAGTTAAATAACTTAAATATACTAGGTTATAATAATGCTTGACAACCGTGAGATAAATATCTTTTGGTTTTTAGCAGTATGTGGGATTTAGTTGAGCTTTAATTCAATCACCTTGGATAATCATCTCAAGCAATTTAATATGAATAAGGTCGATTTTGAATGGACGATTTAATAAGTTTAGGGTGAGGACATTCTACTTTGGTATTGGGTTACAGTTTATGGTTTATGGTTGAGTTTAAGGTTTATATATGGTTTAAGGTATAAGGTTTAGGGTTTAGGGTTTGGTATTTATGGTTTAGGGTTAATGGTTTAATTATCTAGGGTTTATGGTTTAAGGTTTACGATTAATGGTTTAATTAGCTAGGGTTTGTGGTTTAGTTTAAGGTTAAATGGTTTAAGATTTATGATTTAATGTTTATGGTTCATTAGTTTAGGGTTTAGGGTTTAGGGTTTAGGGTTTAAGGTTTATGGTTTGTGGTTTAAGGGCTAATTAATGGTTTAATGTTTATAGTTTAAGGTTAAATGGTTTAAGGTTTGTGATTTAGTGTTTAGGGTTTTTTGGGGTTAAGGTTTGGGGCTTAGGGTTTGTGGTTTAGGATTTAGGGTTTAAGGTTTAGGATTAATGGTTTACTTAGCTAGGTTTAGTGGTTTAATGGTTAATTAATGGTTTAATGTTTATAGTATAAGGTTAAATGGTTTAAGATTTATGATCTAGTGTTTAGGGTTCATTGGTTTAAGGTTCAGGGTTTAGGGTTTAGGGTTTAAGGTTTATGGTTTGTAGTTTAAGGGTTAATTAATGGTTTAATGTTTATAGTTTAAGGTTAAATGGTTTAAGGTTTATGATTTAGTATTTAGGGTTTTCTGGGGTTAAGGTTTAGGGCTTAGGGTTTATGGTTTAGGGTTTAGGGTTTAAGGTTTAGGATTAATGGTTTACTTAGCTAGGGTTTATGGTTTAATGGTTAATTAAGGGTTTAATGTTTATAGTATAAGGTTAAATGGTTTAATATTTATGATCTTGTGATTATATATGGTTCATTGGTATAAGGTTCATGGCTTAGGGTTTAGGGTTTAAGGTTTATGGTTTGTAGTTTAAGGGTTAATTAATGGTTTAATGTTTATAATTTAAGGTTAAATGGTTTAAGGTTTATGATTTAGTGTTTAGGATTTTTTAGGGTTAAGGTTTAGGGCTTAGGGTTTGTGGTTTAGGGTTAGGGTTTAAGGTTTAGGATTAATGGTTTAGTTAGCTAGGGTGTTTGGTTAATTATTAATTGATGGTTTAATGTTTATAGTATAATGTTTAATGTTTTAAGATTTATGATTTAGTGATTATGGTTCATTGGTTTAAGGTTCAGGGTTTATGGTTTATGGTTTAGAGTTTATGGTTTATGGTTTATGGTATTCATGATTATGATTTATAGTTTAATTAAGGTTTATGGTTTAATGGTTTATGGTTTACGGTTAAATGGTTTAAGGTTTAGGATTTAGGTTTTTTTATTGGTTTATGGTTTAATTTGGGTTTATGGTTTAACTGGTTAAGGTTTATGATTTAGGGTTAGCATCATTCGAGATAGATGGGTTTGACATTTCATATTTTTTAAAAACTTTAAGGTTTTAAAATAAAGCAGATAACAAATTAATCATCGTTTATGTTACATTCAGACGTGAGCTTGTTGAAATAAGTCATAAAACCGTTTAAGCACCCGACGTATATTATATAATTAATAAACAAGATTTATGTTATAATTATTAATATAACTATCATGATAATTAAACATGGTTATTTTATTTAAATAAACTTTAGGTTAAAATAATTATTAATATAATTATTCATGTTACATTTAATTAATTATGAAACATAGCTTAATTATGTTATATTAATTTTTGACCAAGGTTTAATTAAATTAAGAACATGCTTTAATTTAGTTATCTAATAATCATGTAAGGTAAAGTTCAATTAATAAAATTATGAAATATTAATAAGATTATACTACTAAACTTGACATATATTAACGTGTCTAAAAGTGAATCATTTAATTTGCATGCAACTTGATATATTGCACCGGTACCCCGTCCACTAATAACTCACTCACACACACACACATTCAATATCTAGAGGTCAAATAATGAATCAACCACCCACCCACCCAGACACAAACAGTAACAAATCTTCAAACCCTGATAAATCAAACCTAAGTGACCAGATGGATATTGATTTTAAGATCACTGCTGAGATGATTGATTATGTCATGGATAAGTATAGAACCAACTGGAGATATGATGATCCGATTACTGACACTATTATTGACGACTTGATGTAGTTAGAATTTAAAAAACGGACTAAAGGAAAATCAAAACAAGGTTATGGTTTTTACTTTGCAACAGTATTATAGAAGTTTTGATGATTTGTTTTTGTTTTGATGATGTTGCATGTTATGAAAATACCAATAAATGATTCTGTTTTAATATTTGTTATATAGATGACAAGGCAGATGAGGCTACGAAGTTTGATGAAGCTATGAAGGTTGATGAAGCTATGAAGATTGATGAAGCTACGAAGGCACATATTAAAGGTCAATTTTGTGCTATTTTATGTTTATATGTTTGTCAGAAAGGCGTTTGATGGATCAATAGTTAGTGTTTACTATGTAAAGTTTTAGGAGTAGTGAAAATGATAAATGGTTTAAGTATTCTGTTGGTTATATGATGATGTAGATACAGGAGATAAGGGGGTGTTTGGTTTAGCTTATATAATGGGCTTATAAGCTTATTAGCTTATATAAGCTTATAAGCTCAAACCAAGTGTTTGGCAAAGCTTATATTAGTGGGCTTATAAACTTATATATGGATGTTATGATAAGCCATAAAAATGTGGCTTTTTTAGGAAGGTTTGGGCTTATATAACATGTTTACCATTTTATCCTCATGTTAACTTAAGTTTATATAAGCCATGGGCTTATAAGTTTATTAAACATAGGCATACATAAGAAAAAAATGGCTTATATAAGCCCATTATATAAGCTAAAAAAACACACCATAAATTTTTAGAAAAGGGGTTAGTCTTACTTGAAACCTTAAACATTTTAATTGAGATTAGGTTTGATTATCTTGATGTGAAAACGTATAGACTTCCTGGCCAACGTTTTTGAATCTAAGATGGCATCGATAGAACAACCTACATCTTTTCGTTTACCCTTTTTTATGTAAGTACCTCTTACTATGGCCGTGTCATTTCCCTTTTTCATGGTCCTTGTTAACATCAACTACGGTCTTTAATAAACGACCCTTTTCTTTTCTGTTGATTGGTCGAATGTTTTCATTCCCAGTTCCCACTTTTGGGGCTTCATGGGGTAACAAGTTATCTGAGTCACCACTATGAATGCTCTCACTTTTCAGTTTCAGTTTCAGTATCCAAATACTCTTTCCAGTTGAGTATCTAGATACAGACTTGTGTGGTTTTTATCATGCATTTAGTATTTAGATTGATCCATGTGTGGATTATATTTCGATACTGAAACTCAAAGTAAGAGTGAGCGTGTTCAGAGTGACGACTCGGATAATTTGATGCCGAAATAAGCGCCAAAATTTACAAATGGGAAGGAAATCCTTCGACCAATCAACAAAAAGGAAAAGGGTCGCTCAGTAAAGACCTTAGTTGATGGTAGTTATGCCCATGAAAAAGATAATGCGACGACCATAATAAGAGGGGCTTACATAAAAAAGGGGTAAACGAAAATATGTAGGTTGTTCTGTCGATTCCATCTTAGATTCAAAAATGTTGGCCAGGAAGTCTATACATTTTCACAGCTGCATTGGTTTAGTTACTATGTTGTTTATATGTTGGTTATATGCTAATGCAGATACAAGAGCTATCTTAAAGAAAAAAGAAAAAGGCAAGGGATCAACAGAAGCTGATAAAGCATTTGATCCTTTTAATCTAGATAATAGAGTGGAAAAGCTTGAAAGGGAATTCAAACTTCTTAAACAAACACAGCTGCAGGGAGGTAAGTAAACTAAATTTTAACCTTTAGAGAAATAGAGTTATTCACTAGCTTCGGTATCACATGTATGATATAAAGTATTACAGCTCCACATAGACGACATCTCAAGCCCGTTTCCTCTTCGAGGTAAATATCACCATGATTCCTCTTTCTCGTGAAAATCATCATCTTCGTGCCCAATGTGTGAATTCATTATGCATTAACATCTTTTTGTTTAGCCTTTTTAGTAAAGGACCTCTTACTTTGGCACTCATATTCGCTTTTTCATGGGTATTGATGATATTGATATCAATCAAAGACCGAATGCGAATGTCAAATTTTGAGCTACTTACATAAAAAAGGATAAAAAAGGAAGTAGGTCCATATTAGATTCATATTGTAACACCCCCAAATATTCATACTTTAGTTCAGCGGAAGAGTCGTTGGTGTTACGGGATAGCACATTAATCAAATCATAGACAACGCTTAAAATCGCGTCGTTTAATAATAAAGCATTTTCCATTCATGAATATCAAATTTACATAGGTCCCAAGTCATAGTATTTCATATAATTTTACGAAGCATTTGAATGGAATTTTGTTATTTAAGTGCGGGCCTTAAATTCTTGTCGTCTTCCCGAGAATTACCTTCAAGTACCTGAGATAAAACATGTTAAAAGAAAAGGTCAGCGGAAACGCCGAGTGAATTCATAGAGTTTAATGAAATCCATTAAATTATCATCGGTATAAAATTATTACCGAAATCATTTTGTACAATTCCTTGTTGTAGGCCATAAAATAAGCCAAAAACATTTTATTCAAATCTTTGTTGTAAATCATACTGTAGGCTTTTGCCTTCAAAACCATTATACGAACCCATGTCGTAAAAACATCATACAATACGTTTTATAACGTTGTATAGGGTTAAATAAAAACCGTTATATGAATATGGTTATGTAGAACCAAAACACGAACATAATATCTATAATAAGACCCCGTATTGCTAGTCAGGCAATATATCGTAATCCAATGCGTGTAGCAGTATTATCGTTACTGGATTATTATAAGCCGCATGACATTGCTACCTTACTATAACAAACAACGGGTAGCTAACCCGAAACTCATTTGACCATCTAAAACAGTGTGTCGTCACAATAATCACGCTTATATAAATCTTCTCATACATAAATTCGCTTACCAATCAATGTGTCACGACGGGGATCAACCGTCAAGGCGCGAACTGAGGTGATATTCCCCAAATATTACTAATATATGCATAAGCGTCTACCAAATATCGTTAGTTCACAATTCATGCTAATGGGACTTTTAGTGACATAACCTAACTAATAATAATCTATCTCATTTCATTTATCGGGTCATATAATCATTCATCGGGTCATACAATCATTCGGGTCCAAATCAATAAGCAAACAATCGGGACAATTGGTGTCCTATTTTATTAAAACTAACATGTTATCTCCCTCGCGGGTTTATAAAACATTTCATAAACACATTTAAAAGAGTGCGAGGCTATGAACTCACATTGATTGGGAAAGCGGTTATCGGCGATTTGGATGTACGGTACGTGCTTCAATCACGGAAACCTAGACAAATAATACTCGTCTTAGACTTTTTTCCAATGAATTTATAAAAACAATGGATATGTATATATATGATGACATTATAAATATGATGATGATCAAGTGGGTTTTTATATCTTCATTCAACATTATAGTGTTATGTGTTAGTCAAATCTTTGACTAGTTACACTAGTTTCAATCCAATTTCATATTAAGGCCCAATATATGACAATCCGTCAATTTATTGTTGATATTTTATTCTCAAATATTATTTAAAAATATTATTTTAATATGAACTCACTTATTTTTGGGAAGTAATTTGGATTTACGTCTTGAAGTAGCATCGACTAGGTCTAAACCGGAGGATTCAACGTTACGTGCTTACGTTTACATACACCGTTTTGGTGACAGACCGACATTTCAGAAAATAAATTTATCCGTGAATATTATTTTGGAATTTTAAATTTGTGTTGGTTCATAAACTCACAAATTTACGAGAAGAGATTAGGAATTACGATTTTAATTTAGCGTCCTTTACGACTAAACCGGAAACCTTAGGATTACGTATTTACGTTTTCGAACTCCGTTTTTGATGAGACAATTTTTATTAGATTCGTTTTGTGCCGTTGATTCATAATTTATAAAAACATTTTTCGTAAAACGACCTGAGGGCACGCAAATCGAGGAAACTAGAATCGAGGAGTACCCGTAAATTAGTGGGATGAGACAAGATAAATCTTTCCCCACCCCACTATATGGACGGCAACAACTAACTACTCACACCATGAGGTGTCAAGATATTAGCTTCCAAACTACACTTGTAAGATAAGCTTACAAAGTAAGCAATACCAACATCAAAACCATCTAAATCAAACCACACACATTCATTTCCTCCATGCAAAACACTCTCATCCCTCTCTCTACTCCATTTGTGCCGTCCACTTCCACCACCACCACCACCATATTGATCAAAATCTACACCACAAATCCTATGTTATTCATACATAAAGTGAAGAACCTTTGAAACCTTGAAGATTGGAGGTGATTCTAACAACCAAGGAGGTGATTTAGTGATTTCTAAGGGCTGATTTCTACATAAAGTTTACAAGTATTGGTGGCCATAAAGATTGGTTTTGATCTATCACAAGTTTCTCCATCAAAAACCCAAGCCTTGATGAGTACCTACACAATCTTGGTGGTATAAAGATTGTTCTTCCCATCCTCTTATTATTTTGATTTTGTAATCATGTATTTTCTTTCTTATTGTATATGTATATGATGAATATATGATGATAAAAATGTTGTGTGGGGATCAAGTGTTGATAAATATGATTAAAAAGATGAAAAATCATAAGAAACAAGGCTAAAATCTTGCTTAAATTGTTGGCTGTATAAAAATAGTAAGTAACCAAGTTATGAACTGATAAAATTGCAAGGTGGAATCCATTTACATTAAGTGTTATATATAATACACATGTGAGAGTTGGCCATGCAATGGAATCATCAAAATGAGTGAGATATGATCAAAACAAGATAAGTGTACCAATCTGAATAGTCTGTTTTGTAGGGACTGTTAATGATAGTTAAACATGGAATGAGCAGTAGCTATAACTAACTTACTTGTAGCACATAATATTAAGTTTATTCAATCCAAATATGAGCTTCTATCTCCTTATTGAACTCAAGATATGATAAAAATGGTGAAGATGAAACAAAAAATCAGATTTTGAAGAATTAATGTTTAATAGTATTATATAAGCACTCAAACTAATATAGTATAAAATGTGAATTAAAACCCACTAACTTATAAATTTCATTTATATAAATATGTATAAGGTTAAATAAATGGACACTTTATGAAAATGGTAGTTGAATAAGATTTATAAGTTATAAAAACTATAAACATGATTTTTACGACTTTTTCGGCTATTACTGTAAAATCAACGTTTTTCGCCAATTAAAACTTAGACGATCAAACCCGTCTAATGTAAAGTTTTTAGAAGTCATATACTGATATATAAGTACCTAATACAAGTAAAAACTGATAAAACCCGAACTATATGACATACGGACATTAACGAGCTAAGTTAGCATATTTTGACTAATAATTTAACTAAATAAGTTAAACACTTATAAAAACTACTTATTTGGGATTAACCCATTTGGGCCCAAAATGTAAAGTATAAATACTGATAATACAAGTATAAAATGGATCAATACAAGTTAAAGAACTTATAATAGGCTTATTGGGCCTAACACATGTAAATAAGTAAAACTAGTAAACTAGTATAAAAGTTACCAATACATAACACTAAGATGAGTAAATAAGAATGTATAACCCACTTGATCATCATTTATATGAAATAATCATATGTATACATAATTGTTATTTTTATAAAGTCATTGGACAAGAGTCTAAGACGAGTATTATTTGTCTAGGTTTCCGTGATTGAAGCACGTACCGCACATCCAAATCGCCGATAATCGCCTTCCCACATCAACGTGAGTTCATAGCCTCGCACTCTTTAAATGTTTTTATGAAATGTTTTATAAACCCGCGAGGGAGATAACATGTTAGTTTTTATAAAATAGGACACTAGTTGTCCCGATTGCCTGTTTATTGATTTGGACCCGAGTGATTGTATGACCCGATGAATGATTAAATGACCTGATAGATGAAATGAAATGGATTATTAAAGTTAGGTTATGTCACTAAAAGTCCCATTAGCATGAATTATGAACTACCGGTATTTGGTAGACGCTTATGCATATTGATTGGTAAGCCAATTTATGTACGAGAAGATTTACACAAACGTGATTATTGTGACGACATGCTAATTTAGATGGGCAAATTGAGTTTCGGGCTAGCTACCCGTTGTTTGTTATAGTAAGGTAACAATGTCATGCGGCTCATAATAATCCAAAATACGAAATACTGCTATACGCACTGAATTACAATGAATTGCCTGACTAGCAATACGGGGTCTTATTATTGATTTTATGTTCGTGTTTTGGTTTTACATAACCATATTCATATAACGGTTTTTATTTAATCTATATAACATTATAAATCGTATTGTATGATGTTTTTACGACTTCGGTTCGTATAATTATTTTGAAGGCAAAAGCCTATATTATGATTTTGATAAGGATTTGTATAAAATGACTTTGGCTATTTTATGGCCTATTACAAGGATTTGTACAAAATGATTTTCGGTAATAGTTTTATACCGATGTTATATTGATGGATTTTATTAAACTCTATGAATTGACTCGGCGTTATCGCTGACCTTTTCTTTTAACATGTTTTGTCTCAGGTACTTGAAGGTAATTCTCGGGAATACGACAAGAATTCATGGCCCGCACTTAAATAATAATTTCCATTCAAATTCTTTGTAAAACTTGTATGAAATACAATGACTTGGGACCTATGTAAAATTGATATTTATGAATGGAAATTCTTTATTAATTAAACGACGTGATTTTTATGCGTTGTCTATGATTTGAGTAATGTGCTATCCAGTAACACCAACGAGTCTTCCGCTGTATTGAATTGTGTAAATTTGGGGGTGTTACACTTTGGTACCAGAGCTCTCGTTATAGAGAACGAAAGATTTTTAAAACAAAGGTTTTGAATAAAATATATCAAAATCTTTTAACTATAAACATTTTTCACAAAATGTCTAAAAATCTTTTGACTATAACGGTGCTGAAGAATTCCCGAGTTACCGACAAGGCCAGACTGAGAAGTGTTATTTTAATATATATAACTTGGATTATATATATATATATATATGATGTAATTTTATTACATGATTGTTTGATGATTATTTTGATATTTATACGAGGTATTTATACGACGTAGATTGTCATAAGGGACCCTAAATCCCCTAGTAAATTAATCGAAGCTATTCCTGTAGGAAAATCTAGCTATTCCAGATCTAAACCAAGTTGTGGATATTTATGATCCCAACAAAATGGTTGATATTCATAGAAATGTTGATAGTAGTTGATTATGATATTAAAGAAGAATTGGCAAGATTAAATCTGATATCGATGTCATGACGATCTTTCTTTATAGAGTGGAGTTTGACAAAACGTTACCACCTAGAAAGATGTCATCTGATTCGTTGTCATCCAATTCTTAGATTGAAATCGAAAGGGTGAATGTTGCACTTGAGGCTGTCATTGGAACCATTATCCAAAAGCCTCATGCCACTAGTACCTTTCCGAGAAGTCTAATTGAATGTGTGAGTAATTTCATACTAGTCACTCATTTGATAACTATTGTTGTAAGAGCTATAGGATTGGAAATTAAGTGTTGATCATATCGAGCTTTTATTGCCCTTTTAAGGTTTATGAATAAAGTTGAAAGTGTTGGAAATTGAGGTAGAATATCACATTGTGTATAAGATTGATTGAAACTTAAATAAAGTAAAATTTAACTTGTATGGAATATGAGATTATTAAGAGGAAGTCGTTAAGTTCTGTGATTGAATGATAAGGTTTTAAATGATTGTAGGTTCGTGTTAAGGGTTGTTCCTAGACCATTGTCCAATAATGAAGATGCCTAGTGTCCATGAAATAAATTGAAGAAATCTTCTTCTAAATAGGGACCGATGGATCTTCCGGGACAGGTGGAACCCCCATGACTCTTGTAGATTAGTATTCATTGTGGTATCTCTTAAAAATCCCTAACTTAACTGAGACATCAGTTGGTAGGATGAGTTTTTGGAATTGTATGACATAGTGACACGTAATGTGTTACGGTATAATTTTAACTTGTTTGTGATTAATGAAAAGACTACCTTTGATTGCTAAATTCTACATGTATCGATGTTATCTATCTTTTATTGCTTCATCCTAATGCTCGCATTAGTGATGCAACCATTGAACAAGTACTCATCTCGAATTGAGTTACGTTGTGGATTATTCTTTTTGAGTGCCATCGAGGTCATGAACCTCATGATAAAGTGGCTAAGCTGATTTCCTATTATATTGTAGTTAGTTCTTGGTGAACAACTTTTCATCACTCCTTTGCAGATCGCTCATTGTTTTTATAAGTTAAAACAGTATCCCTTGAGAAAAATTGGGTTTTCATCACCATATAGATTATTTAAAGTGAGACTTATAAATAATCGTTATCGAAATGAGGTTGTTTATAAAATACCTTGGAAAACTTAATTGTTTTCATAACAAAGAAAATCTTTGTAAATTTATTCTTGATTCTTATTTAAGAATTAAGCATGAAAATGTTTTTATTATGAACATGATGATAAAATTTTGACGAACTAAGTATTGCATTGTTAATCTTGAAATTGTATATAGTTGCGCGCCTACATACAATTTGGAATGGACCATGCAAGGCTGATTAGTAGTCACCATAAAACTAATGAATAAACACTACATTTTCTCTGAAGATTGTGAAAGATTAAATTTTATTAGATATGCAAGAAGTGAAAATAGGGACATAGTGTTAGGGACACCTACAAATGTGCCTGTAGCATCTATTCTTCTAAGTCGAATTTACTCATCTGTGAAAATTGTCTTATTTGACAATTGACAATTCTTTCTTGTCCAATTCTCCCGTAGTGAGATTCTTAGGAAAAGTATCTGATTACCAAGTGTTGACACCCGACTGGAAGTATCGACGTTCCTAACATTTCTTTTGATTTGATTTCATTTGAATGACCTGGGTAACGATCCAAGGAGCTTTCGAATGCGTACTCAAATTATGAAAACATGGGATATATTCATATTCGTTAAATGTTTTCGTCTGTATCTGATTTGAAATACTCTCGCGTAGATTATGCGTTGACCTTACTCTTTTAATGGTAGTTGTGTCTCCATATATCCTTGAATTTGTGAAGGATTATGAGTTATTATTAGTCTTTTGCGAAGTTCACATCTTATCATCGGTAATGAAACTAGAAAGTTGATAATGCTAGTAGAATGGATTGATTGATTATGACATGACGAAATTGTCTTAATTGATGGGAACTCGAGTAGAATTCCCCTAAATGATAAGATGTTGATTATCAAAAGTGATCTAAATAATTCTTGATGGATGACCATATCCTGCATTTAGACTTGAAATTATACCGTGAATGGTTGTGAATTAGTCATGGATATTATAATCTAGAAAGAACCTAATATGAATTTATTAAAAGATGTTTCTGTTATCTGAAACTTTAGGAGGTATTTGTTGGTGAATTACCTAGACTTTCGCCATTAAGGCAAGTTGAAATTGGTATTGATTATATTCCCGGTGCTGCACCTGTGGCTTGTGCACTGTACATCAGCACCATCTAAATTAAAAGAATTATCGTACAATTGAGAGAGTTGTTGGAGAAAGCTTTTATTCTACCAAGCTCGTCATTATGAAGAGCTATGGTGTTATCATTCCTTATATTTATTGATTACCGTGAACTAGGTAAATTGACGATTAAAAATCTATATCCACTACCCAAGATGATAGATTTGTTCGATCATTTACAAGGTTCTAGCGTATATTCAGGAATTTGATCCACGACATGGTTATTATCAACTTCGCGTCCGCGAAAATATTATCTATTCAAATCACTACATCCGGGTCTCGTAATGAACATTATGAGTTTCATGTGATGTCGTTTGGATTGACTAATACACATGTAGAATTCATAAATTTGGTGAATCACGTGTGTAGGCTGTAATTTGATAAATTCATGCTTGTGATCATTAAGAACCATTTGTTTGTTTCTAAGAATAAGAAGGAGTTAATAATTATTTATAGATCGTCCTGAATTGGCCGAACAATGAAAACCTATACCGTGAATATTTAACATGTGATTAACGGCTTAATCCTTTACATGATTTGACCATGTGATTATTACGATAATGGGATCTATATTGACATTTCAAAAATTGGAGCCATTAAGGCTTAGGGTTATACCAAAAAGGAGGTGCAAATATGTTTGGACAAATGTTTTAACAAAGGATCTTTTTTAGAAATTACTCCCTTATACCCAAATCATTTAACTAAACTCCTGTTTATGGGTAAATGTTCGTGTATACCTCAAGACAACCTAAGAGGGATTGAGGAAACCATTTAAACCATGACTTGAAATTTGAAACGACCCTTTTGGCTTTTCAACTAAGAAAATTTTGACCAGAGTATAAACAAAGATTTTCGAACAATTACGAATCTTATTAATTATTTTAATTATTTTCAATAAATCAACCAAAAATCGTGTTAACTAAAATTCAAATTTATTTTGAATATCTTTATATAATTGGTCGAACCAAGAAATTTAAAATTTTTACGTTTACGTTTCATAATAATTTAATAATTATTATTAATTTACTTGTAATAATTATCGACGCTTTAAAACGTCGGATTGAGAAAAACAGATAAAAATAATAGTTGAGATAGAACTAAGACATAGAAAATATGAAGGAATAATTTCTGAATAAATACGGTAATGATATTTATTTCATCGAGGAAGGTGAATATAATTACTGACACATTATGTAGAAAAGATAAAGAACCAATTAGGACATGTTCCGTAATAATGAAGGTGCAAAATAAATTGCCGAACAATATAAAAACAAACAATGTTTGTAAAAAGGATAATATAGATAATAAAAAAGGGGTTCGCGGCTAATGTGAACCATCAAAATTGAAGAAGCCTATGGCATTGAATGTATAACAGGCCACTTGAGGTTGCCTAAAAATGGAGATTTTGAGATATAGTCATGTTGGAATCTCGTAAGTATAAGTATTCTATTCATGTCATTTCTGATTAAATGTATCATTATCTGAATAGGTTGTACTGATGCAATTTATAAAGGCAGACATCGCCTCATACATTAGTAAAACGTCTAACTATTGCAAAGGTCATCATCTGAATTTGATTCGATTTGGGTCATCGTCGACAGACTGACCAAATCTGCTAATATCATTCCTGTTAATGATAGATTCTTGATGAAGAAATTGACTCTTTTGTATTTAAAGGAGTTGTGTAAACATGGTGTGCCGTATCGATCATCTCTATCAAGATCCTCGCTTCGCATCGAATTTCTAGAGATTTGCTCAAGAAGTCATTGAGAGTGAATCTTGATGAGAGTACTTAATATTTCATTTTTAGTACAATCGTTTCTCTCGGTCTAATCAAATTTATTGCACGTTTTTAAGCTCGACTTAATTATTTTTGGTGGTAAAAACTTGTTTGGAATTTATGTCTAACTGGCACAAAGCAAGTAAAAAAAATGAAAATAATATCTATACTATTTATACGTACTAATCTAAATCATATTGCACATACGACAATTAAATGCACAAAATTTAAAGAAGTAAAATACAAGTTTGTTCTACAAACTGAAAAATACAAAATACAAAATATTAAACTCTATCTATAAAAGTAAAAAGAAACAATATACTTTTTATAAGATGTAAAATGCAAAATTAAATCTTCAAAGTTTAAAATGTAATCTTACTAAAAAACGTTTTATGCTAAATCTGAAAATTTCTAATATAGAACCTGGCCCAAAAGTGAACCGGCCCAAAAGTAAACTGGCCCTACAACCTGCTAACCGACTAACTCGTTAAATATAGAGGTACAGTACTGGTCACGCAATACCAAGTAACAAACACAGGGACTAAAAGTGACATTTTAACCTGATTTTTTATAGCTCTAAATTTGTACAGAATGCAAATATGGATATTGTGAATCAATAGCTTTATTTGAGATTTAATATCATCCTATTCTAAAAGTTTATATTCAAGGCTTCTTTTTGAATTACAAATTCAACAAATCCTACTAAGCTAAAATCTTAAGAGGTCAAAAGATTTTCTTATACTAAGATCTTATTCCAGCTTATCTATAAACTGGTATCCAAAAGCTAAGTGTAATTACCAGCAACTCTAACTGATTGAACCTCTAGCTACATCTGATCTAATCCCAACAGCTTATCCTAATCTATGTTAAGTATTTCAGCCTATAATGTGCTCAATGAACAGATTATTCCTACTCCCACTAATAAGCTAAATGACCCTTAAATGTCTATCCATATCTTGACTAGTTAAAAGATAAAATCTTACTCACTACATCATCTACTCCTACTAAAATCCTCAGCTAAAAAAACCCTGCAAAGTAAGTCTACTAACAATCAATTATAACTCCTATTCTTAACTTGCATTGACTACTGATTTGCACAGTTATTTGGACTTATGACTTCTATGATAATTCTACTTATCACTACTCTTGCACCTACGAATTACAACCATACCGATTCAGAACAGCCACTAAATCCTATAAGATAAACTACTGCCAAACACTAGTTAACAATTTCACCAGCGAGAAAAAAGAAGTAAAAGCAATGACTCTGAATCTAAGAGCAATTAACAGATAACAAACAAATCAGTTACAACAACTAGCCTCAAAAGTAAATCTGGAATTAAACTCCTAATTGAATTACACTAATATTCAGAAAACGTAAACGTGCTTAACCATTTTCCTCCAGGCCAAGTCCGTTGATGTCGAAGCGGAGCGCTGAGCTCACTTTTCAATCTCAATCTAAAACTGAAATCAACTGAATTCCACTCTACTTGTCTGCTGATCTGTTCTTTTGAATCAGCAAAGGGAAACGCACCTAACCAATCTGCAAACCTGCATAAACTCGGAAAACAACTGAATTGAACTCTAAAAACACCTGTAACAACCGTTAGTCATAAAAGATCTCTCAAGAGAACCTATCAAAAACTACTGATGAGCTTTTGAGCTTTTTGGCTTAAATCTGCTGAAAATAAAGCATAAAATCTGACTAACTTGCAAACTGAAAACAACTCAACGATCTTTAACTGAAAGTATACTCTGAAAATCAATTTGATATCTAATCTGGAATACCTGTATTTCACTAATCTTACAAAGCATAAGAAACTTAAAAAAATATTACTGGATTACTTGATTGATATCAAAACGAAAACAAAAGCCTTGACTATTAGTAATCACAATCTTAACAAGAAACTTATGAGACTAAACAGATCATAACGAGTTCCTCCAACAATCCTGCGAGAACAGTAACTCAAAATCACAAGATCGATCCGTATATCAAAAAGCTGTGTACCTTAATTTCTAAAAGCTGTGAAAAATGAATTCATTCAGTATCAATTTACTATATCACGATTTCTTTTATAACACTAACCAAGAAAAGATAAGAGAAAGAAATGATACGTAGCTTTGAAAGAATTCACTAATGGAGGAAAAGATTACATTCAGTTATAACAGAAAATCATTTGGTTACAAGTTTTTAAACAAGAAAATGATCAAACTAACTAAATGATTAACTGAAAATCATAAAGCTTTGAAAGAAAACCTAACTATCTATTCCTAACTAACTACTATGTGTAAACTACTCCTAGCTAACCGTCTTGAATTGATGTCTTCTCTCGGTATTTATAGCCGTTGAAGTGAAGGAGTGACGTGTTGCTTCCAATCAGCAATGGACACGTGTAAAATACGAGGATTCTTGATTAACTAGAGTTCTTCATCATCTTTTCCAATTTGGGCGTTTCTTCACCTTCGAGTCTTGATCGAATTGACTAGTATCTTCGTATAGGGGAAATGAAGCTGATCATTTTTGTAGTTGGAAGCTTTGGCTGATTCTTCTTGGATTGTTCTTGATTTGATCTTGTAGGTTTGCGGTGGGAAGATATGAAGTCATCTGTTTTATTTCTTTCTCTCTCTTTTCGTTGGGGAAGAAGATGAAAACGTGTCTGTATTTGACCGAGACTTGGTCATTTAGCCAAGTATTTAATAAACTTTCCATTGTTTCTCTTTGGTCCTTTCTTTTTCATTTCTTTTCAATAAAGGTTAAAAGCTTTTAAACCAATTTCTTTTCATCCTTCATCTTGTAAAAGTTGCAAGTTCAGCCCTCCATCTTGGTAAATGATGGCAAGTAAGGTCCTTGAAAGCATCTTTCGTCTTTTTCTTCGTCTTTTTATCAAATAAATCTTCGAAAACGTGTCTTTGCTCCAAAATGTATCTTTTTTACCGGAAAACACAAAGTCACAAATACACGCGTAATTCTGATATTTTAAAGTTAAATATTATGTATTTGAATGTGTTTTGAGTGGTATTTGGATCATTATTGATGAGTGTTTTCACACTTATCAACTCCCCTCCACTTGACCATTGCCATGACCTCATGCAATACAGCATTTCAAAGCTCTAGAGTGCACTTTTCTCATAATTAATCCACTTTGGCCATTTTATGATTTAATAAACTATGCTATGCTACATGATGAATGATTTTGAATATTTACAATGCCATGCAAGGAAAACAATTCTATTTATATATTTTTGGTTTTTCTTGAAATAGTTTTGATGGAAATAACTCATAAAGAAATCAATGACTTAAATTAGGGCTTTGGTACCATGGACACTTATCACCCTCAAGTTTCACTTTCCCCATACCAAGCTTAAAAATGGGATCATTGCATTCACAACTAAAAAGTGCATCAACTTATTCATGACAATTAAATGTGGAACCGGTTATTATTTGAGCAAATTGCTTGAGAGCAAATTTGTCATTATTTCAAGTGTGAAGTATAAGAAATGTAAAATCCAAAAATAAGGAAGCACGGTTTTAATCCTAAGTAATCCTCTCATCCATTACTTGAAAAACCGCTCACAATTAATATAAGTCCGTTTCAAGAATAATAAGTCATTCGACTTATGTGTAAAATCCTCATGTCATGCTTTCATAAGTAGCTACACACTCGCTAAGGAAAGAAAAATAAAACGCACGCAATAATTTACATCCGCCATCTTTTTGAGACTTTGGATCTTCAACCCCGCAACCCGTCAAGGTAATATTGGAACTCAATAGTAACTATAATTAACACCACACTGCCCCTCTTGGGAGTCTTATATATTTTTTTTTCTTTTTCTTTTTTTTCTTTTTTTTAGCCACTCATTTTTTTTCATAAGCCGCTCTTATTTTTCTTTATTCCTCACAAAGAAATTTGAAAAGAATAAAAGGAAAAACACCCGCTAAATATTGAGCATGACATAAGTCTAGTACACATAAAACGTTCTAACTTAGAATCTTAAGACGTACTTATATCAACCGTGAATGATTAGACAAAAATGCATAAGAGATTACAAACCAATTAAAACCGTTCTTGATTATTTATTAACATATATAAATGCGAAGAAGATAGAGGTAAAGAAGAGAAGGGTTTAGCCACAAGTAATTATCATGAAGTTTATCTAGCCCTTTTATACTTGCTTCAACTCTATCATTTCCCATTCTCCAGAAATTTAAAACCTCAAATAATGAGATTGGTGGATGCTTAGCCTAATAGACCAATGAAGGACTACATGGTTAAGGATACTAGCTAGAGAGTGCTAAGATAAGCAAACTCGGGTGGAGTCAAAATATCCATGCGGGACTAATATGTCAAAGAAGTCTAAATTTGTTAAACCATGTCCTTATTATATTTTTTTCCTTTTATATATCTTTGATGAAAAATTAAAGAAGAAATATATACAATGCAAACGTGTTATGCAAATGAAAAATGATTGATGCAAAAATTATGAATGCATATTTTTGGTGGCCAAAGTAGATCAAAAATTTGAAAAATTATCGAAAAATTAGTTTTCCAAATTATCATGAAGTTAAGGCAATGGTCTAGGTAAGGTCACTTCGTAGAAGTCTCCCCTACACTTAAGATAAACATTGTCCTCAATGTTTAAGAGTATTGAAGTGAACTCCCCTACACTTATGACATGGATTACTTTGTTTAACTCGAGCTATGGAAGAGACAACTAAAGGGTATTCATTTTAAGCACAAGGTTTTGAATATCACGATAGCAAAAACTAATCGAAGTGAACCGGATACACGTGCCTCCTCCATAAGCTCCAAGCATGAAATGTGAGAGAGCAACCCTTGAAGCATACACCAAAAGACGAAGAAAGGCACCCCTCCACTTCAACTCTACTATAACATCATCTTAATTAATCCTAACCTATTTAGATCTACTCTACATTTTCTAACCTAGTTATTCAATGCTTGAGTTTTTTTAACCCTAAGTCGCTAGCTCGACTCGGCCCCGAATTAGGTTGTCCTTGGGGAAACCATCATGGAGAATAAAGGATATCACTTTGAAGCTCGTCTCACATGATACACTCAAACTTAGCACGTTGCCATTTACTATAAGATTTACAATATCCGCCTCGATAAATGGAACGGTCCAACGTGTCTCAAGTTTGTCCAACATACGAAAGCTCTCATATAGAAATCACCCCAGGATCAAAGACATAGTTTCCATCTCGACAAGTGAACGACTCCAAAGTAGGTAATATCACCAAAGTAAGCTCATACAAGAATTCCATCTCAATAGAAATCACACTCTTAAGTGGAGTAGATGAAAACCAAGGTGTCTCAAACATACGTATCCCAGGATAAAAAAAACCTTTCCCTTCATGGGAAAATAAGAAGATGAGCTCATATCAACCATATAAGATTCCCCCTTAGTGATCAAAGCATCATGAAACAATGAAGGTGTAGGTATCAAAACATTCATAACTATTATGTACATGTTAGGCTCGTCATCATCATCAAAAGGTGGGTAATCTTCCATAGAAGGCATAGTGAAATGAGGATCAAAATTAATAGTGTCTTGTGGAGAAGGTATAGGCTCTATGGTCCCAAAAAGCATGTTCTCAATAAGACGAATATCCTCTTCCCAATTAGAATCACTATCATCAACCTCAATATCAATCTTAGCAAGATAAGCCTCTACGGTGGTATCAATATCCATATGAGAATCCATATCAAAGGTTTTGGGTTCTAAAGGTGCCATAGGTGAAAAAGGATCAATCTCCAAGAGTATAGGATCTTCATCAATAACCAACTTCAAGGGTGGAAGGGTGGGAATAGAAGGCTCAAAAGAAGGTGTATTAATGAGAGAATCACTTAAAGGGATGATATCATTATAAAAATCAATAGGTGCAACCTCAAAAACCGGTGAAGAAATATCAATGAAAGGTTCTTCATCTATGGACTCATCATTATGGTTTTCATTCAAAGCTTCAAATGAGGAGATAAGATGATACACGTTTGATAAAACCTCACGAATATGAACATCTTCCACTTCTTCTATAGGAGCAACATCTTCATCCAAATTAGGAATGTCATCTTGACATAAAAAGTCATCGGATGATATATCATAAGATGCCTCACTAGAATCACAATCATCATCCTCTATTTGTGGCAAGTCTTGCACAAACTCTTCATCAATCTCATTATCCCTTTCTTTGAACAATTCATCAAGATCAAAGTCACCAAAATCACTAGTGGTAACATGAAGGTCAAGCTGTGATGAAATCTCAATATGATCATGAGGAGAAGAAGTATCAATACAAAGCTCGTCACATGGTTCATTGGAAACACCCTCGAGCTCTCTTTGGATTGGGATAAGGTTCTCAACACTAGAGGTGGTTAATTCATCCAAATCGGTGTTTGTATTAGTGCTAAGAGGCTCATCCCCCATGGTTAAAGAGTCGGTAGGTTCCACGTGAGGTAAAGGTGATGAAGGTGTGTCATCATTAAGTGTCATACAAATCGGAGGATCGTCATCATCATCATATAAGAATGGATAAGGCCTACGAGCACGAGTAGAAAATATTGTTCTTCTTCCACGATTGTAGCAATCTTAAAGAGGAAATCATTTAAATATTTCCTGAGGTGACAAGAACCTTTTTTCAACGATTCACGACACATTTCACCGATCTCCTTGTCATAAAATTGCCAAGTCTTAATTTGCACTTCCTCAAAAAACTTAATTTGTTCCTCTAACAACGGGCACACGTTTTTCATTTCCTCAATGCTTATGTCTTTCTTACTATCAGTCGCCTTAGAAATTTTATCGATCGACTCATTTATTGTCTCAAGTAAAGAAGGCGACTCATTACAAATATGAGGGGCATAAGAAGGCGGATCCCTCAGTCTACAATCATAACCATAATGGGGTGCGTTCCCACAAAACTCACATGAATAAGTCGAAGAATATGGTGGAGGTGGATATCCATAATTAGGTGGATTATAGTTTTGAAAAGAGTCATGATTATGAAAGTTCTCATGATTGTAACCTTGAAAATTTCCTTCGTTTTGAAAACCCTCATAATGTGAAAATCCTTGATTTTGAAAAGTATCTTGATTATAGCATGGAAAATTATCATCATTTTGAAAACCTCCATTAATTGAAAATCCTTGGTTTTGGTATGACTCGTCAAGGGGTTGATCATGAAATGATGGTGGAGGTCGTGATGAAAAATCAGAATATCCCATATAGTCATTAAAAGTATGGTCCATTGGAAAGTTAGGTTGAAAATTAGGGTTCTCGGTTCCATTATAAGCATATCCCTCCCCATAATAGCCATTGTTTTGATCACATAAATAAGTATCGTGTGGACCACCACAAGTCGAACAAGGCGAATAATTAGCGTTGGCGGATCGTTGTTACAAAATCTCCAACATGGAATGAGTATCCATGTTTAACAAGGTGGCCGAATGTATATACAAGTAAAATGACGTTTAAAAGCTTCCTCGGGGAAGGAAGTAATACACCAAAGGTGGTATGGTTACACGCGTACGAGTACACGTGTAAGTAAACTCGAAGAGTGAGAGATAAGCTCTCGGTCGACTTTTGAAGGAGAAGAGATTATCTCCCTCGAGGTTCGATATGAAATATCCACAAGAAAGTATAATATATGTAATTACTACTTGGGTGCAAGACCCCCAATAAAGCCTTCCTTCTTAGAATACGTACTAGTGAACTGGGGGTTAGGTGGCGCGAAGCACTTAAGTACCTATTGACCCTTAGATGGCATTTTATAGCACATCGCCTTTCTATTCACATTGTAGTTTGTATCCTTCGAATTATTGCCTATTGGAAGTATTTATCTATTCTTGCTTTATTTTGTTTGATCGATACGCGTGTCAAGGACCGGAACGCCCCCTAACACGGTGTATTGCCTCGGCAATACTTATGGAAGATATGTGTATTGGTTGTTCTTATACGTATACGTATTTACATATAATAATATATAGAAAATATTTTTGTATTTATTTGATTTTTTTAAGAAAAATACTATATGTATGTAAAAACGATGAAAATCGATATAATATATATTTTTGGGTGTAATCTTTTAGGAAAAAGATTACTTTTTGGATTTTTTATTTTTTTGGTGCAATTCTTTAGGAAAAGAATTGATTGTTGTGACTTTTTAATTTTTATATTTTTATCTTTTTGATTTTTTTTTTATGTTTTTGATTTATAATACATAAAAAAAATAACGTTCACAAAGTGAACAGATCCCAAAATCCAATATGTCTCACTCGAAAACTTTAATCTTCACGAAAAGAACCGGCAGCGGCGCCATTTAATATTTCGTTTTTAGTACAATCGTTTCTCTCGGTCTAATCGAATTGATTGCACGTTTTTAAGCTCGACTTAATTGTTTTTGGTGGTAAAAACTTGTTTGGAATTTATGTCTAATTGGCACAAAGCATGTAAAAAAAATGAAAATAATATCTATACTATTTATACGTACTAATCTAAATCATATTGCACATACGACAATTAAATGCACAAAATTTAAAGAAGTAAAATACAAGTTTGTTCTACAAATTGAAAAATACAAAATACAAAATATTAAACTGTATCTATAAAAGTAAAAAGAAACAATATACTTTTTATAAGATGTAAAATGCAAAATTAAATCTTGAAAGTTTAAAATGTAATCTTACTATAAAACGATTTATGCTAAATCTGAAAATTTCTAATATAGAACCTGGCCCAAAAGTGAACCGGCCCAAAAGTAAACTGGCCCTACAACCTGCTAACTGACTAACTTGTTAACTATAACGGTACAGGACTGGTCACGCAATACCAAGTAACAAACACAGGGACTAAAAGTGACATTTTAACCTGATTTTTTACAGCTCTAAATTTGTACAGAATGCAAATATGGATATCGTGAATCAATAGCTTTATTTGAGATTTAATATCATCCTATTCTAAAAGTTTATATTCAAGGCTTCTTTTTGAATTACAAATTCAACATATCCTACTAAGCTAAAATCTTAAGAGGTCAACAGATTTTATTATACTAAGATCTTATTCCAGCTTATCTATAAACTGGTATCCAAAAGCTAAGTGTAATTACCAGCAACTCTAACTGATTGAACCTCTAGCTACAACTGATCTAATCCCAACAGCTTATCCTAATCTATACTAAGTATTTCAGCCTATAATGTGCTCAATGAACAGATTATTCCTACTACCTCTAATAAGCTAAATGACCATTAAATGTCTATCCATATCTTGACTAGTTAAAAGATAAAATCTTACTCACCGCATCATCTACTCCTACTGAAATCCTCAGCTAAAAAAAACTGCAACGTAAGTCTACTAACAATCAATTATAACTCCTATTCTTAACCTGCATTGACTACTGATTTGCACAGTTATTTGGACTTATGACTTCTATGATAATTCTACTTATCACTACTCTTGCACCTACGAATTACAACCATACCGATTCAGAACAGCCACTAAATCCTATAAGATAAACTACTGCAAAACACTAGTTAACTATTTCACCAACAAGAAAAAAGAAGCAAAAGCAATGACTCTGAATCTAAGAGCAATTACAAGATAACAAACAAATCAGTTACAGCATCTAGCATCAAAAGTAAATCTAGAATTAAACTCCTAATTGAATTACACTAATATTCAGAAAACGTAAACGTGCTTAACCATTTTCTTCCAGGCCAAGTCTGTTGATGTCGAAGCGGAGCGCTGATCTCGCTTTTCAATCTCAATCTAAAATTATTAAATTAACTGAATTCCACTCTACTTGTCTGCTGATCTGTTCTTTTGAATCAGCAAAGGGAAACGCACCTAACCAATCTGCAAACCTGCATAAACTCGGAAAACAAGTGAATTGAACTCTAGAAACACTTGTAACAACCGTTAGTCGTAAAAGATCTCTCAAGAGAACCTATCAAAAACTACTGATGAGCTTTTGAGCTTTTTGGCTTAAATCTGCTGAAAATAAAGCATAAAATCTGACTAACTTGCAAACTGAAAACAACTCAACGATCTTTAACTGAAAGTATACTCTGAAAATCAATTTGATATCTAATCTGGACTACCTGTATTTCACTAATCTTACAAAGCATAAGAAACTTAAAAATAGATTACTGGATTACTTTATTGATATCAATACGAAAATAAAAGCCTTGACTATTAGTAATCACAATCTTAACAAGAAACTTATGAGACTAAACAGATCGTAACGAGTTCCTCCAACAATCCTGCGAGAACAGTAACTCAAAATCACAAGATCGATCCGTATATCAAAAAGGTGTGTACCTTAATTTCTAAAAGCTGTGAAAAATGAATTCATTCAGTATCAATTTACTATATCACGATTTCTTTTATAACACTAACCAAGAAAAGATAAGAGAAAGAAATGATATGAAGCTTTGAAAGAATTCATTAATGGAGGAAAAGATTACATTCAGTTATAACAGATAATCATTCGGTTACAAGTTTTTAAACAAGAAAATGATCAAACTAACTAAATGATTAATTGAAAATCATAAAGCTTTGAAAGAAAACCTAACTATCTATTCCTAACTAACTACTATGTGTAAACTACTCCTAGCTAACCGTCTTGAATTGATATCTTCTCTCGGTATTTATAGCCGTTGAAGTGAAGGAGTGACGTGTTGCTTCCAATCAGCAATGGACACATGTAAAATACTAGGATTCTTGATTAACTAGAGTTCTTCATCATCTTTTCCAATTTGGGCGTTTCTTCACCTTCGAGTCTTGATCGAATTGACTAGTATCTTCGTATAGGGGAAATGAAGCTGATCATTTTTGTAGTTGGAAGCTTTGGCTGATTCTTCTTGGATTGTTCTTGATTTGATCTTGTAGGTTTGTGGTGGGAAGATATGAAGTCATCTGTTTTATTTCTTTCTCTCTCTCTTCATTGGGGAAGAAGATGAAAACGTGTTTGTGTTTGACCGAGACTTGGTCATTTGACCAAGTATTTAATAAACTTTCCATTGTTTCTCTTTGGTCCTTTCTTTTTCATTTCTTTTCAATAAAGGTTAAAAGCTTTTAAAACAATTTCTTTTCATCCTTCATCTTGTAAAAGTTGCAAGTTTAGCCCTCCATCTTGGTAAATGATGGCAAGTAAGGTCCTTGAAAGCATCTTTCGTCTTTTCTTCGTCTTTTTATCAAATAAATCTTTGAAAACGTGTCTTTGCTCCAAAATGTCTTTTTTACCTGAAAACACAAAAACACAAATACACGCGTAATTCTGATATTTTAAAGTTAAATATTATGTATTTGACTGTGTTTTGAGTGGTATTTGGGTCATTATTGATGAGTGTTTTCACACTTATCAGTACTATTTACCACCCCAATCGAAGGGACGAGGCAAAGTAACGATACAAAACACTAGAAGTCTTGTGTTATGGTTGAATAATTGACCTTTGCTAATAAACCATACAATCGTTTTCATTTGGAGAGATTATCATTGAAAACTATCGTATTAGGATCTATATCGAATCTTGTTAAGATTTAAATATTAGAGCATCTGTAAGCAGGAGTTGGGAGGAAGACACCCGACATACACCCATTGTGAGTTGGACATGTCTTTTAGGTTTAAGGTTTCCTATGATGGCAAACCTAACCTTACAAAATACCCGACCCGCGAGACCTGAAATGATTGTTGAAATTAGGATCTGATTATTGACTGCCTGTAGTGGGCAGGAGGTTATGTGAATATGTAATGTAGATCTTGAAGTGCCAGATGGGTAGGGAAGTTATGCCAAAAATTTTAACCATGCAAAATTAAATTGATGCTCTGAAAGATCATGGGATATAAGTCCCCGTTGTATGGGACCATTGAGATGATGTAAAAGATTGGTTTGAAAGGCTTATAAGCTGGATCTACCCTAGGACTTCAAGAGCTGCGTGAATAATGTTTCGTATATCGAACATGATAAAATGTCTATCAAGTGAAAATCTGATTGTTTCTTAGTAATGTTTAGATCGGCGGAAAGTTGCATTCATCAAAAACCCGTGAACATCATGGATAGAGAAAGTAAGTCAATATTAAGCCTGATCTTATTCCCGTAGTTATGTTTGATGAAACTCGCGTATTGTAATGAATTACACTTGTGAGAAAAGACCGAATGTGGAGGAAATACCCACATGGCTTTAACTCTATAAGAAGCGAGTAGTAAGGTAAGATGATCTTTGAGGACAAAGATCCTGTTTAGGGGTAAATACTGTGACAATCCGTCAATTTATGGTTGATATTTTATTCTCAAATATTATTTAAAAATATTATTTTAATATGAACTCACTTATTTTTGGGAAGTAATTTGGATTTACGTCTTGAAGTAGCATCGACTACGTCTAAACCGGAGGATTCAACGTTACGTGCTTACGTTTACATACACCGTTTTGGTGACAGTCCGACATTTCAGAAAATAAATTTAACCGTGAATATTATTTTGGAATTTTAAATTTGTGTTGGTTCATAAACTCACAAATTTACGAGAAGAGATTAGGACTTACGATTTTAATTTAACGTCCTTTACGACTAAACCGGAAACCTTAGGATTACGTATTTATGTTTACAAACTCCGTTTTTGATGAGACAATTTTTATTAGATTTGTTTTGTGCCGTTGATTCATAATTTATAAAAACATTTTTCGTAAAACGACCCGAGGGCACGCAAATCAAGGAAACTAGAATCAAGGAGTACCCGTAAATTAGTGGGATGAGACAAGATAAATCTTGCCCCACCCCACTATATGGACGGCAACAACTAACTACTCACACCATGAGGTGTCAAGATATTAGCTTCCAAACTACACTTGTAAGATAAGCTTACAAAGTAAGCAATACCAACATTAAAACCATCTAACTCAAACCACACACATTCATTTCCTACATGCAAAACAATCTCATCTCTCTCTACTCCATTTGTGCCGTCCACTTCCACCACCACCACCACCATATTGATCAAAATCTACACCACAAATCCTATGTTATTCATACATAAGGTGAAGAACCTTTGAAACCTTGAAGATTGGAGGTGATTCTAACAACCAAGGAGGTGATTTAGTGATGTCCAATGGCTGATTTCTACATAAAGTTTACAAGTATTGGTGGCCATGAAGATTGGTGTTGATCTATCACAAGTTTCTCCATCAAAAATCCAAGCCTTGATGAATACCTACACAATCTTGGTGGTATAAAGATTGTTCTTCCCATCCTATTGTTATTTTGATTATGTAATCATGTATTTTATTTCTTATTTTATATGTATATGATGAATATATGATGATAAAAATGTTCTATGGGGATCAAGTGTTGATAAATATGATTAAAAAGATGAAAAACCATTAGAAACAAGGCTAAAATCTTGCTTAAATTGTTGGCTGTATAAAAACAGTAAGTAACCAAGTTATGAACTGATAAAATTGCATGGTGGAATCCATTTACAGTAAGTGTTAGATGTCATACACATGTGAGAGTTGGCCATGAAATAGAATCATTAAAATGAGTGAGATATGATCAAAACAAGATGAGTGTACCAATCTGAATAGTCTGTTTTGTAGGGACTGTTAATGATAGTTACACATGGAATGAGCAGTAGCTATACCTAAGTTATTTGTAACAAATAATATTAAGTCTATTCCATCCAAAGATGAGCTTCTATCTCCTTATAGAACTCAAGATATGATAAAAATGGTGAAGATGAAACTAAAAATCAGATTTTTAAGAATTAATGTTTAATAGTATTATATAAGCACTCAAACTAATATAGTATAAAATGTGAATTAAAACCCACTAACTTATAAATTTCATTTATATAAATATGTATAAGGTTAAATAAATGGACACTTTATAAAAATGGTAGTTGAATAATATTTATAAGTTATAAAAACTATAAACATGATTTTTACGACTTTTTCGGCTATTACCGTAAAATTAACGTTTTTCGCCAATTAAAACTTAGATGATCAAACCCGTCTAATGTAAAGTTTTTAAAATTCATATACTGATATATAAGTACCTAATACAAGTAAAAAGCGATAAAACCCGAACTATATGACATACAGACATTAACGAGTTAAGTTAACATATTTGGACTAATAATTTAACTAAATAAGTTAAACACTTATAAAAACTACTTATTTGGGCTTAACCCATTTGGGCCCAACATGTAAAGTATAAATACTGATAATACAAGTATAAAATGGATTAATACAAGTTAAAGAACTTATAATAGGCTTATTGGGCCTAACACATGTAAATAAGTAAAACTAGTAAACTAGTATAAAAGTTACCAATACATAACACTAAGATGAGTAAATAAGAATGTATAAACCCACTTGATCATCATATATATGAAATCATCATATGTATACATAATTGTTATTTTTATAAAGTCATTGGACAAGAGTCTAAGATGAGTATTATTTGTCTAGGTTTCCGTGATTGAAGCACGTACCGTACATTCAAATCGCCGATAAGCATTCCCACATCAACGTGAGTTCATAGCCTCGCACTCTTTTAAATGTTTTTATGAAATGTTTTATAAACCCGCGAGGGAGATAACATGTTTGTTTTTATAAGATAGGACACTAGTTGTCCCGATTGTCTGTTTATTGATTTGGACCCGAATGATTGTATGACCCGATGAATGATTAAATGACCCGATAGATGAAATGAAATGGATTATTAAAGTTAGGTTATGTCACTAAAAGTCCTATTAGCATGAATTGTGAACTACCGGGATTTGGTAGACGCTTATGCATATAATAGTACTATTTGGGGACGATCACCCCAATTCGCGCCTTGACTGTTGATCCCCGTCGTGCCACATTGATTGGTAAGCAAATTTATGTATGAGAAGATTTACACAAGCGTGATTATTGTGACGACACGCTAATTTAGATGGGCAAATTGAGTTTCGGGCTTGCTACCCGTTGTTTGTTATAGTAAGGTAACAATGTCATGCGACTTATAATAATCCAAATAACGAAATACTGCTATATGCACTGAATTACAATGAATTGCCTGACTAGCAATACGGGGTCTTATTATTGATTTTATGTTCGTGTTTTGGTTTTACATAACCATATTCATATAACGGTTTTTATTTAATATATATAACGTTATAAAACGTATTATATGATATCGTATAATGATTTTGAAGGCAAAAGCCTATATTATGATTTTGATAAGGATTTTTATAAAATGACTTTGGCTATTTTATGGCCTATTACAAGGATTTGTACAAAATGATTTTCGGTAATAATTTTATACCGATGTTATGTTGATGGATTTTATTAAACTCTATGAATTGACTCGGCATTACCGCTGACCTTTTCTTTTAACATGTTTTGTCTCAGGTACTTGAAGGTAATTCTCGGGAAGACGACAAGAATTCATGGCCCGCACTTAAATAATAATTTCCATTCAAATTCTTTGTAAAACTTGTATGAAATACAATGACTTGGGACCTATGTAAAATTGATATTTATGAATGGAAATGCTTTATTAATTAAACGACGCGATTTTTATGCGTTGTCTATGATTTGAGTAATGCGCTATCCCGTAACACCAACGAGTCTTCCGCTGTATTGAATTGTGTAAATTTGGGGGTGTTACACAATAAGCCCATTAAAGCCCAATACATTATATTAGTCCAATTATCCTTTTAACATCAGCCCTATACTCACATGTTGGGCCCAAGTGGGTTAAGCCCAATGAGTAAGTCCATTAGTATTTAGCCAAATTAGTTGGGTTAATAGTCCAATAAGGCTAATTTGGCCCGTTAATGTTCTTATGTTATAAAGCTCGGGTTTTATCGGTTTTTACTTGTAGTATGTACTTATACATCAGTATATGAGTTATAAAAAGTTAACATTAGACGGGTCTGACCGTCGAAGTTTTAATAGACAAAAACGTTAATTTATCGGTTTTAGCCGAAAAGACGTAAAACTTATGTATATAGTTTTATAACTTATAAATCTAATTAAATTACCATTTTTATAAAATGTCTCTTTTATTTATTATTGTAAATACTTATTTATATGCAATATATAAGTTAGTGGGTTTTAGGTATACATTTTATATTATATTAACTTGAGTGCTAATTTTATAATATATACATTTATTTTACAAATCTGATTATGATTTTCACTTTCACCATTTTTACCATATATTGAGTTCTACAAGGAGATAGAAGCTCATTTTTGGGAAGCACAAACTATATAATATGTTCTACAATTAACTCCATTATAGCTAATGCTCAATCAATCCCTAAATGTCTCTAACAGTTCGTCCAAAACAGACTATACAGATTCGGACTTCAATATTGTTTTGATCATATCTCAATCATTTTGTGGATTCTATTGAGTGGTCAACTCTCACATATGTAAAAGTCACTTATCTTACTTTATATTAAATTCTACAAGCTACTTTAACAAGTTATCATATAGTTCTTTACTGTTTTATACAGCTGATATGTGAGTAAACACACATCTTTTCTACCACTTTATTACAATAATAACCGGACCAAAACGTCTATTTTATGTCTTTTATGTCAGAATTATGCGTGGTTCGTTTTTGTTGTGATTTAGGACGAAAAGGTGAAAAGTGGAGAAAACACGGGAATTCACGGGCATTTACGGACTTTTATTGAAGAAAAAGATGAAAGACGAAGTCAAGAAGTCAAGAGTGCAAAAAGAACGGAAATCCAAGACCAATTCTGAAGAATTATCGAAGAAAAAGTCAAAAGACGGAAGTTTACTTAAAGCCGAGGAACTCAAGTCTTATTTATCGAAGAATTAAAAGACGAGTCCAAAGAAATCCCGAGCCAAAAGTCATCAAAGTCCAAGATTAACAAAAAGATTAAGAAGGAAGGACTTAAGGGCGCAATTAAGAAGAAAGGAAGGAGGGGAGGAAGCTTCCTCTAACCACTCCCCTAATCTCCTATATATACCCCTCTTATTCATTTCACTAGTTTTTGTTGACTAATCGTGACAATTAGTTCTTCCACCTTTACTTTTATGCACCTTTAACTACTTGCACCTTTAATTACATGTCTTGCACCTTATTTACCATTTAATTTCAAGTAAGTGTTTCTTTTAATTCTTGCACCTTTACTTTATTTTGTTGATCTCATTCTTCCTTTCTTTAAAACTTTGATTTATATGCTTTTTGTCTTGTTTAATTGTTTAAAGTTTACATTTTTATGTTTGTGATTGTTTTAAATCATTTATTTTCATAGCTTATTTTGTTTAATTTCAAGTTTATAAAGTTTTTATAAAAGTTATTTTTATATAAAAGTTTGTTTTTCGTAAAGCTTATTCATTTCTTGTTTTAAAAGTCTTTAAATTTCGGTTTAATAGCTTTTTCTTAATCGGTTTGCTTTAGAAATCTCGTCTTGTGCTTATTGTGGAGTCCATTGATCGTTAGACTCAACGGTTATGAACCATTATATCTAGGTTGATCATCGTTCATATGATAACATAGCGGAAAAGAACAATGATCATAACAAGATGTTTAGGCACAAGACACATAAAATACTCAACGATTGTTCATTATATTAATAATAAACAACCACTAGACGTGTATACATTAAATCCCACGTCTAGTGCGACACACACTTTAGGTTTACATTGTGAATGAATAATATAAATAAAACCTAAGACTCTTGTTCCTTTTATAGTGGAAGGAACATAATCTACAAGAGATAATATCAAATAAACATCTAAATCTTCTATTTAGATAAACTATATATTGTGTATATCATAAATAATATACTCAATATATTCCTTAAATAGAATTCTCCATCAAATCTTCAACATCCATCAGCGTTTGACTTTGTTGACTGCGTTTGAGTTTTGTTGACTTCTGTCAACGCCCAATTTGCTCTTGTCAACGCTGGAATTACTCTTGTCAACGCTTGAACAAATGTCGTGATATTTTCTTCGATTTTGAGTTTCTGCCACATCAACTTTTTGACCCAACACTTATTAGAATCATAGCTTATTTGTTTAGCTTATTTTTAGTTTCTTTCGTCGTATTCCGATCTTAACGATCGGAAAAGGGTTTACATTCCGACCATAGCTACATTGCTTGGTCGGAAAAGGGTTTTAACTTTCCGATTTGGGAGACTTTGGTATTCCGATCAGAAGGTTCTGGGGTATTCCGATCGTGTGTAAGTGACATATTCCGATCTGGTGCTCTTTTCCATATTCCGATCGAGGTGTTGGTGGTATTCCGATCAGTTGGTTCCGATCAACATTCCGACCAGGTCTTTCCATATTCCGACCAAGGTAAGTATCATTCCGATCGAAGGTAAGTTTGATATTCCGATTGGGGAGGTGACAGGTATTCCGATCAGACCATATCTTATTCCGATCAGGTGTTGAGTATTTTCCGACGAGGTCAAATCGGAATACATTCCGATTGGAGTTGTTTTTCTTATACTTTGTCTTGTTTAATTTTTACAATATCATTTTAATACTTGTCTAATTTTAATTTCTGTCACGCTTTAGTCGTTTAATTAATTTACTTTCAGTCACGTTTTAAATATTGCACCTTTACGTTTAATTAGACTTAGAATTATTTTCACGCTCTTTTATTTTTAACGCGTTTTACTTTTACGTCATTTATATTTACGTCTTTGTAAATTTAAATTTAAAAACAACCAAAAATATTTGTTTTACCAAATTCAACTGAGTCGTACTTTAAGCCGGGAATCAATTCGTTAAGATATCGAGAACAAGAACTTTAACTTTTTACATACAAAATCTAAATTTCAAATGGCGCCGCTGCCGGCTCTTTTCGTAAAGATTAACGGTTTTCTGTGAGAGACGCGTTGCTTTTTGGGATCCGTTCACTTGTGAGCGTTATTTTTCTTGCATAAAAAATTCAAAAAATCATAAAAATTAAAAATTGATAAAAATACATAAAAAAAAAAAATTTCAAAAAAAATCCAAAAAGATTTTATCTTCATTGTGTATATATATTGTCTTTGTGTTTGGTTTTGTTTTCTTTTGCATTTTAAGGTGTATGCGTACTAGATCTTCTAATTATCAAGAGCCCGAGACTCAAGAAGATTTAGCTATGTCAGGTGTAAACAATAATCATCCACCGCACCTCAATAATAACAACAATGTTCTTCCACAGCCCGATCTTCGGACCATGGAGGAGCTTTGTCAACCTACAATGTTTGGACGAGGAGGACCGATTGCGCCGATGCAAATCAACGCTCCTGAGTTTTCGTTGAAGCACCACATGATTCAGCAAGTGCAAACAAACCCATTCCGTGGATTGCCTGATGATGATGCCAACAAACACCTCGACAAGTTCATTACAATCACCCAAAGCATGAAGTTGGCTGGTGCCACAGTGGATGAACTTCGCCTACAACTCTTTCCACATACTTTATTACATCATGCCGAGAAATGGTTTGATCGTCTCCTGAAGAATTCTATTCACACTTGGGATGACATGACTCAACGCTTTTTGTCGCGCTACTTTCCACCATCCATGGTCACGAGCCTTCGCAATCAAATCAGCGGTTTCATGTAAGATCCTGATGAATCTCTTTTTGATGCTTGGGAGAGATATAATGTCTTGATCGATAGATGTCCAAACCACAACATGCTTCCCGTCACCTTAATTGATACTTTCTACAACGGTTTGACTTTTCGAGATCGTGATACGATTTATGCAGCCGCCGGTGGCACATTCATGAAAAGGAGACCTGAGGAGTGTAGAGAGCTTATTGAAAACATGACTACTCATCACAAAAACTGGGATTCCTCCGCTTCTTCAAGGAACAATCCGAGAGTCAATGTTTCCTCCACTTCAGCAAACCCTGATATGACCGAACTCACCCGTGTGCTGACTGAAATGAGCAGAAGTATGCAACTCTTGGCTTCAAACCAACAACAACAACAAGTTAAAGCTGTTGCACCTTCTTGTGGAACATGCGGCGGTCCTCACTCATACACCTATTGTCCTTCTACACAAGGAAATCCGGAAAATGTGTATGCAGCTTATGGTAATTATTCACCGGAAAATTACCAAGCTCGACAAGGGGATAGAAATTTACTGAGCTACCGATCCAACAATTACCTTTCACCCGGTTTTTCTCCTCAAAACCAAAACCCCGCCAACAACTACACTAGAAGCAACCAAATCCCACCAAGAGCTTCTAATCCTTATCACCCACCCACCCAACAAACCCCACCCAGTAATTCGGATGTTGAGGCAATCATGAGAACCCAAGGTGAGCAAATCAAGAATTTGCAGAGCCAAATTATCAATCTGAAAGGAGATATTACCAAGCAAGGAAATGAGATTAGATCCGAGCTTCGAGATAATATCCAATCCTCCTTCAGCAATCAAACCAATGATTTGAAAAATATGCTTGCTAGTTTCTTGCCCCCTGCTCAACCTTCTTCTTCGAGTTCTCTACCTTCAAATACCGTCACTAATCCGCGAGCCAATGTGAGTGCTATTACTACTCGTAGTGGAGTCACCATTGTCAATCCACCAATCCCACCACCATCATCTACACCTCCTCCACCACCATTTGTCCCTACTCCTCCTACACCTAGTATTAGTGCACCATTACCGTCTCCGCCTCGACGTGATGAAGTTCCCACGAATGACCCTTCAACATCTCAACCTTTACCTACACCTGCACCTTCACCACCCAAACCCAATATCCCATATCCTTCTCGTTTAGGCAAGACCAAAATGCTAACCAAGGAGGACGCCGAAGTGACACGCTATGTGAAGATGATTTCTCAAATGAACTTCAACATTAGCTTTCTTGAAGCACTTGTCCACATGCCCAAATTTGTTAAAGCATTTAGGGAATTGCTTAACAAGAAGGAGAAGCTGATTGAACTCGCCAACACACGATTAAATAAAAACTACTCTACAGTTATTCTTAAAGAACTTCTGGAAAAGCTTGGAGATCCCGGTCGTTTTGTGTTGCCTTGCGTGTTCAACAAAACTGAAGAATTTACTGCCCTTGCTGATCTCGGGGCCAGCATTAATTTGATGCCACTGAGTGTTTGGAAAACACTATCATTACCCGACCTCACTCCAACAAAGATGACTCTTGAACATGCAAATCGTACTCTCGCTTACCCTGTTGGTATTGCCGAAGACGTGTTCATTAAAGTTGGCACATTTACTTTCCCGGTCGATTTTATCGTTGTTGATTATGAAATGGACCCTCGTATTCCTTTAATACTTGGTCGGCCATTCTTGAGAACCGGACGAGCTTTAGTGGATGTGGCCGAAGGTGAGTTAATCTTAAGAATCGGGGATGATGCACAAGTTTTCAAAATGGGGAAGCTTACCAGTACAACCTTTGGAGGACGAGAATCAGTGAATATGATTAATGTGCATGATGACTTTGTTATCTATGACAATCCTCTATTCGAGTCTTGCATCGATAATCCACTTTTTCATGATGATGTGAATGATTCTCTTCCCAATTTGGACCCTTCTCCCATTTATGATTCGCCACCGGTCTTTGATGCTTATGATGATGATTCTAGCTCAGACTAGGATGATTATGATGACCTCACTTCTGAGTATCCCGATATGCCCACGTATGATGATTTCGATGAGGCCGATACTCTTTCGAGCGATTCTTCTCACGATGAAGATCCTCCGCCATCACTCGATCCTACTTTGGACGATTACTCATTTGAGGAAGATTTCTCTATGTTTCTCAACACTTACTTCCCTCATGAGAGTGATGCCCCTCCTTTGGACATTGAAGATTATCGTCGTGATCCTACTTGGGATTTGAAGAACATTCTTTCTAAGGAGAAGAAACCGGTCGACACCAATATCCGCAGCACGTATGAGTTAACACCTCTTTGTCCCCCTTCTGAGGACGAGGTTGTGCTTCTTCGCGGATCTTCTTCACACTCTGCTGAGCCTGAGTGCTATTTTCCCCTAAAGGAAAAGGTGTTCGACCCCGGTATTGATATTCTGCAGCCATCTCAGTATCCACCTGATGAAATAAAAGGAAAAATCTTTGGAACTTATGGAAATCTGCTTGCACCACTTCAACATTGCTTCCACCGTGCTCCATCGCTGCTTAAGGAAACCTTGCCTATTCTTCTTTGGCTTGCCTTGTTCGCCTTAAGCTCATGCTATTTAGTGGACGAAAACTATGTCTTTGATCCTGGTGGATATGTTTCATGCTTCTTCCGTTGATTATCAAGGTCGAGTCAGGCTAATGACTCGGTTAACAAAAAGCAAGCGCTTCTTGGGAGGCAATCCATGCATCTATCTTTTCGCTTTCTTTATCATAAGTGTAGGGGAGACCCGTTGGTGTTTGCTCTATCCTCTCTTCTACTAATCAGGGATTCGAGGTTCAATGATCCACTCTTGATGATTCTTGACGACCCGTGATTCCGTGTTCCATTTTCCCGGTTCTATCCTAAACTCTTTTCGATTAACTATTTTATATTTTCTCAATATTAAAATAGGAATCTCTTTAGTTGTCCTTTCCTTAGCGAGATTTAAACAACGTGCACAATGTCCTAAGTGTAGGGGAGTTTACTCCCACATGCTTAAACATTGAGGACAATGTTTATGTTAAGTGTAGGGGGACTTCTATCGAAGTTAAGTGGCCTTTTCCTTGTTTTTGTCCTCATTTTAACCGGAAAATCAATTTTTCGACATTTTTCAAAATTTTTGATCTATTTTGGCCTATTAGTTTTTATCTTTGTATAGTTATTTTCTTCCTTTGCTAGAATAAATCTTTGAATAAGTGGTTTTTATTTTCAAACGTTGTGAATCTTTTGACTCAACCCGAGTTTACTTATCTATGTTTTCTCTAGCTAGTATCCTTAACGTGTTTAACTCAAGTTTTGCTAGGCTTTTATATAGGGAGCTATAAAATGCGAAAGTCTTAACTCTCACGGGTTAAGAACAAGAACTTTCCGCAAGTTCCAATAATTGATCCTAGAGAGTCGTTTATCAAAGGAACTTTAAAACGTGATTTCTAAACTTGAAAGAGTAAGAATTTGCAAGATCCTATAGGCGACTCGAAAACCCAAAACTTTGATTTAATAGGCTAAGCATCCACGATTCTCATTCCTTGAGATTTTAAACTGTGGAGAACGAGAGATGATAGAGCCAATTATAAGTTTGGTATTCTTTCGTGAATTTATGTGAGTTAATTATAAGCCGATTCTCCCATCGCTTGCTAAATAATTTATCTGCTAATAAATAAGGTTGTACGATTTGAAAAGTTACTTAGCTTCTAGCCCAAGATCGTTTAAAAGTTGCTCGGTATGGATTAGAGTTCATAGCCAAGGCATAACTTATTGAAGTGGGATGCGAAGATTGGCGAGTCCGAAAAGGCCCTAACAAGGCATGAGGGCTATATTTTGTTGCTAAAGATCCAAAGTGATGTGAAGAATCATTTACCGAAAATCAATATGAAGGATCGAGACACACGACGAAAAGCAAAAACTCCCAAAAGTCATGGAGAAGTGTATCCGAAAAGACCCTAACAAGGTATGAGGATAAATAGATCCAAGTCATAAAAGGAGGCGGATCGTTGTATATCAAAGTTCAAAATAAAGATTGGCGAAAAATGAAGAATTCGTGGTCCAAGTATGAATCTCTCAAAACTTCAAGTGAAGAAATTCCTATATGAAGAGAAGACCATAATTTCATGAACGTCTCTTAAGGTTTGAAGTATGAAGTCACTGCCAAATATCGGTCCGAGAAAGGTCTCAAATCGCGAAGAGAGTTATGCCAAGATATGAACTTTATGAGGTCCCGAGAAGCAGTTTTAAACGATTTTGTCCTTTAGCTAACTATTGATTAAATCGTTCACTTTATTTTCAGACTTAATAACTATCGAAATAAGTCAACAATGCATCCTCGTGATCATTCAAGACAAATAATAAAATATAAGATATACCCATAGGAATAAGGGAGTCTAAGTGAATAATTGGCCCACATGAGTTCGTGTTAGTTTACTAACTTATAATAACAATGATCTCGTTTTTAAGCTTGGTTTGGAGAAAGTGAAAACTTGAGGATGATGATTATTCATGACATTTCCAAAACCCAAGGTATGCTTTTTGATTTCTTTACTTTGAATGTTTATAGTTTCTATCTCTTTAATAAAGGCCAACATGGATTAATTATGATGAAAAATGTAAACGTGCTTTGTAACTAATGCATTGCATGAGGACATTGCAACGGTCAAGTGTAGGGGATTTGATATGTGAGTAAACACACATCTTTTCTACCACTTTATTACAATAATAACCTGACCAAAACGTGTATTTTATGTCTTTTATGTCGGAATTATGTGTGGTTTGCGTTTTTGTTGTGATTTAGGACGAAAAGGTGAAAAGTGGAGAAAACACGGGAATTCACGGGCATTTACGGACTTTTATTGAAGAAAAAGATGAAAGACGAAGTCAAGAAGTCAAGAGTGCAAAAAGAACGGAAGTCCAAGACCAATTCTGAAGAATTATCGAAGAAAAAGTCAAAAGACGGAAGTTTACTTAAAGCCGAGGAACTCAAGTCTTATTTATCGAAGAATTACAAGACGAGTCCAAAGAAATCCCGAGCCAAAAGTCATCAAAGTCCAAGATTAAAAAAAAGATTAAGAAGGAAGGACTTAAGGGCGCAATTAAGAAGAAAGGAAGGAGGGGAGGAAGCTTCCTCTAACCACTCCCCTAATCTCCTATATATACCCCACTTATTCATTTCACTAGTTTTTGTCGACTAATCGTGACAATTAGTTCTTCCACCTTTACTTTTATGCACCTTTAATTACTTGCACCTTTAATTACATGTCTTGCACCTTATTTACCATTTAATTTCAACAGCCTACATTTTTAGCCATGATTTTAACATCATTTCATGTAGCTTTTAATCATTTTAATCAAATTTATCAACACAAGATCCCCACATAATACTTTTGATCATCATTCATCATCATATACATATACATAAATGAAGAAAATACAAGATTACATATTCAAAATAACAAGATGATAGGAAGAAATAATCTCTATACCACCAAAGTGATTTAATGATGAGTTTTTGATGAACAAGGCTTGGTTCCTTGTTACCAAACCTTCAACATGGAAAATAAACTTCTTGGGTCCTTCAAATGGATGAATATATTCATGAAAATCAGCCTAGGAACTCCATGGAAACTCCTTGCTAGTTGTTAAAATCACCTCCAATCTTCATAACTTCAACTAGGCTTCAACATATGTTAATTATAGCCTTGGGCTATGGCTAGATTTTTTGATGATGGTGGTGTTGTGGTGGAGAAGTGGAAGGCCAAAGAGGCTAGAGAGAGGGTTTGAGAGAGTTTTGCATGTTGAAAATGAAAGTAAATGGTTTGTGTTAGCTTGTTTAAAGTTAACAAGTGGTTTTGGTGGAAGGCTAAGGACAAGTGTCCTTAGCTTGTTATGTAAGCTTGACACACATCAAGTGTGTTGGCTAAGCCTTTGGACGCCACATGTAGGGGGTGGGGCAAGTTTATCTTGTCTCATCCCTATTTAATTCCGTGTACTCATTGATTCTAATTTCCTCGATTTGCGTGCCCTCGGATCGTTTTACGAAAAAAGTTTTTATAAATTATGAATCAACGGCACAAAACGAATCTAATAAAAACTGTCTCATCAAAAACGGAGTTCAAAAACATAAATACGTAATCCTAGGGTTTCCGGTTTAGTCGTAAAGGACGTTAAATTATGCACGTAAGTCCTAATTTCTTCTCGTAAATTTGTTAGTTTATGAACCCACACAAATTTAAATTCCAAAATAATATTCACGAATAAATTTATTTTACTGAAATGTCGGACTGTCACCAAAAACGGTGTATGTAAACGTAAACACGTAACATAGAGTCCTCCGGTTTAGACGTAGTAGATGCTAATTCAAGACGTAAACCCAAATTTCTTCCCAAAAATGAGTGAGTTCATAATATAACATTAAAATAATGTTTTTAAATAATACTTGAGAATAAAATATCAACCATAAATTGACAGATTGTCACAACATTTACCCCTAAACAAGATCTTTGTCCTCAAAGATCAATTTATCTTACTACTCGCTTCTTATAGAGTTAAAGCCACGTGGGTATTTCCTCCAAATTCGATCTTTTCTCACAAGTGTAATTTATTACAATACGCGAGTTTCATCAAACATAACTTCGGGAATACGATCAGGCTTAATGTTGACTTACTTTCTCTATCCATGATGTTCACGGGTTTTTGATAAATGCAACTTTTCGCCGATCTAAACTTCATCAAGAAGTAATCAGATTCTCACTTGATAGACATTTTATCAAGTTCGATATACGAAACATAATTCACGCAGCCCTTGAAGTCCTAGGGTAGATCCATCTTATATGCCTTTCAAACCAACTTTTTACATTATCTCTATGGTCCCATACAACGGGGACTTATTTCCCATGATCCTTTAGATCATCAATTCATTTTTCCAAGGTGAAAGTTTTTGGCATAATCTCTCTACCCATCCTGTACTTCAAGATCTACATTTCATATTCACATAACCTCCTGCCCACTACCGGCAGTCAATAATCAGATCCTAATTCCAACAATCATTTCAGGTCTCGCGGGTCGGGTATTTTGTAAGGTTAGGTTTGTCATCATAGGCAACCTTAAACCTAAAAGACATGTCCAACTCACAATGGGTGTATGTCAGGTTTCTTCATCCCGACTCCTGCTTACGGATGCTCTCATATATATATCCTTACAAGATTCGATCTTGATCCTAATGCGATAATTATCAATGATGATCTCTCCAAAGGAAAGCGATTTTCCTATTTATTACCAAAGGTCAATTATTTAAACATTAAACAAGACTTCTAGTGTTTTGTATCGTTACTTTTCCTCGTCCCTTCGATTGGGGTGGTAAACAGTACTCTCATCAAGGTTCGCTCCCAATGACTTCTGAGCAAATCTCTAGAAATTCGATGCGAAGCGAGGATCTTGATAGAGATGATCGATATAGGCACACTATGCTTACACAACTCCTTTGAATACAAAAGAGTCAACTTCTTCATCGAGAATCTATCATTAACGGAAATGATATTAGTAGATTTGGTCAGTCTGTCGACGATGACCCAAATCGAATCAAATTCAGATGATGACCTTGGCAATAGTTAGACGTTTACTAATGTATGAGGCGATGTCTGCCTTCATAAATTGCCATCAGTACAACTTCTTCAGACAAAGATACATTAAATCAGAAATGGCATGAATAGATTACTTAATCTTATGAGATTCCAACATAACTAAATCTCACAAACCTCCATATTTAGGCAACCACAAGTGACCTTTTAAACATTTAACGCCATCGGCTTCTCAATTCTAATGGTTCACATTAGCCGCGAACCTCTTTTATTATCTATATTATCCTTTTTACAAGCATCGGCTATTTTTAAATTGCTCGACAATTTATTTTGAACAGTCATTACTAAGGAACACATCCTATTTGATTCTTTATCTTTTGTATATAATGTGTCAGTATCTACATTCACCTTTCTTGATGAAATAAATATCATGACCGTATTCATTTGAAATTTCTTTCTTCATATTTTCTATGTTTTATTTTTGTCTCAACTATCATTTTTATCAGTTTTACTCAATCCGACGTTTATAGCGTCGATAAATACTACAAGTAATTAAATAATAAATATTTAATTTTTATGAAACGTAAACGTAGAAATTTTAAATTCCTTAGTTGAACAATTATATAAAAATGTTCAAAATAAATTTGAATTTAGTTATCACGATTTTTGTTGATTTATCGAAAATAATTAATAAGATCCGTAAATGTTCGAAAAAAATCTTTGTTTATACTTTGGTCAAAATTTTCTTAGATAAAAAGCGAAAATAGTCGTTTCAAATTCCAAGTCATGGTTTAAATGGTTTCCTTAATTCCTATTAGGTTGTCTTGAGGTATACACAAACATTTACCCCTAAAGGAGTTTAGTTAAATGATTTGGGTTTAAGGGAATGATTCCTTAAAAATCCTTTGATAAAATATCTGTCAAAACATTTTTGCACTTCCTTTTTAGTATAAACCAAAGTCTTAAATGGCTCTAATCTTTGAAAAGTCAATATAGATTCCATTATCTTATTAATCACATGGTCAAATCATGTAAAGGATTAAGTCTTTAATCACAAGTTAAATACTCAAGGTACAGGTTTTCATTGCCCAGCCAGTTCAGGGCTGTCTATAAATGATTATTAACTCCTTCGTATTCTTATAAACAAACAAATGGTCCTTAATGATCACAAGCATGAATTTATCAAATTATAGCCTACACACGTGATTCACCAAATTTATGGATGCTACATGTGTATTAGTCAATCCAAACCACATCACGTGAAACTCATAATGTTCATTACGAGTCCCGGATGTAGCGATTGGAATAGATATTCTTTTTCGTGGATGCGAAGTTGATGATAACCATGTCGTGGATCAAATTTTTAAATATATGCTAGAACCTTGTAAATGATCGAACAAATCTATCATCTTGGGTAGTGGATATAGATTTTGATCACCAGTTTACCTAGTTCACTATAATTCAACAAATATAAGGAATGATAACACCATATCTCTTCATGATGACGAGCTTGGTAGAATAAAATCTTTCTCTGACAACTCTCTCAGTTTACGGTAACTCTCTTAATTCAGATGGTGCTAAAGTATAGTGCACATGCCATAGGTGCAGCACCAGGAATATAATCAATACCAAATTCAACTTGCCTTAATGGCGAAAGTCTAGGTAATTCACCAACAAATACCTCCTAAAGTTTCTGTAGGTCTATATTTTCTAAGGATTAAGCAATGTATGAATTATCTATTGAATTGAAAGGGAAATGGAAGAACTAGAGAGAGAAAAGAGAGAGAAAGGAGAGAAAGGGAAGAATGGTTGATTAAGTGAGAAGTGTGTAAAAACATAAATGACCAACCCCTCCTAACATGCTAGGAGGGGGTATATATAGCCCACCCTACATGTGGGCTATATGGACTATATGTATTCTTAATGGATCACGAGCCCAGTACTTGAATATATCATTAGAGTGACTGATCCTTTCTAAATACGTAAAAACGTATTTCCAACAATCTCCCCCAAAGGGAGGTCACTCCAAGTTACAATGTCCTAAATAGTCTATAGCTCGTGATCTATGCTAATAATGTTGTTACCGAGACTTTTCTTAGAAAAACGTATTTCCAACAATCTCCCCTAAGAGAGGTCACACCATTTTACAAAATCTTAAACCTATCATTCTTCTCCCAAATGGAGGTCACTCCAAGTTACAATGTCCTAAATAGTCTATAGCTCGTGATCTATGCTAATAATGATGTGACCGAGACTTTCCTTGGAAAAACGTATTTCCAACAATCTCCCCCTAAGGGAGGTCACACCATTTTATAAAATCTTAAACCTAGCATAATATGCTTGAGTCTTCGATCTTGTTCTTATGAATATGCTGATGAGATCTTTGACTTTAGTCTTGAGCATGTTCTCTTGCCTTGACCTTGTGCATTCATCACTTGTGATATTTGTCTCTTCGTGACTTCATGATTCACATACTTATACTTTTATAAATTCTTGAAAGCTTTAGAGTTTGATACAACGAAAGACTTGACTTTTAGACTTTCTTGAATTTGTTGAAGTATTAAGTGCAGAAAGCATAAGCATGTATTGACGACTTCTTCTGGATTGAACACCACAATGCCACCTTCTTGTTACGCTGCATAAGACAGTTAGCAACAAAACATATACACGAATGAAATGGCCTTGAATATTTCATTCTAATTCGGTAGCATTTTACCGTCGGTCGGTGAAGACCGTTGGACGATATTAAATATCGTACTTGTGGCAGGTAGTTTCAATTAAGAACCTCCTTGACAGGATTTAGCGGGTAAACCCGTTCTCTTTATTTGACCGTCTAAAGCTGACTACGAACATAAAGAGTGAATCATTTGGATAATAATATACGCATGATTTGAAGCCTCAATTCATGTTCCTGGAACAAGTGAAATTCAATTAAGAACTGCACCATCGTTGCTCTCCAGTTGTCACGAGCTTGATTCATATAGAATCTTGCAAGTTACCTACCAAGTGTTGTTTGAGGTTAACACTAGAAGGATTGCCACTCATCATTGTGAACACTAAGGTATCACTCTAAGTGTTCTGGCAAGATCACTAAGATATTGCTTAGAGGCCTGAAACGTGTTTAAATTCATTTAAGAATTAAACCACTGTTGCTTTCCAGTTATCACAAGTTTGATTCATAAAGAATCGCACAAGTCACCTACGAATAGCTTTTTGATATTCGCTCAAGAAGGATTTCCATCTTCATTGTAAATACTTTCGTCTTACTCGGATGTTCAGGCAAGATCATGAAGATTTTGCGTAGGACTCTTAAGATCTTTCTTACTTTTCATAGTGTGTGAAGAAGCAAGGAATTATAAAAGTGTGTCCTAATGAGATATTTTATGATCTCATATGGCTCTAGACTTGATCGTGCACATTGGATTTTAGTGATCGGAGGCTGGAGAGGAGTGCCACCTTTTCAATACCAATTTATTCGGAGTGAATAAATCAATAGATAATGCGTTGTCTACGTGTGATTAAAACAAATATCTTTTAAGAGATATATGAGTTAGCTGGGATGGGTTGTGCATTGCATCACTGGGTCCATGATGTCTATCTTCAGTATCAAGAATCATTAAAAATGATCTCAATAGCATATGTATTGACCTGGTTTCTTCCTAATGTTGTAAGGAGGGCTTCTTTCTTTACACCCTTTATCATTACAATTCTTTTTCATTCTTCAACCCCTTCAATGCTTACCAATACGTCATAACTAGCACCTTGTTGTGATTGTTCCAGTGCTAACTTAAGTACTTGGTCGGCATTCAGCTACGTTCAAAATCTTTCTCCATCTTTCCTAAGGACTACTATTTCTAGCTATGGAATGTCCTTGGGAAGATTCCTCCGGTTCTAGAGGAATCATTGGACTTTAATCTATCCTACCATCCTTATGTCACCATAATCTTCACCGTCGTGAATAGAGATGTTTTGGGTAAGTGTATGTCACCATGAAATCCATTTTGAAGTGCAAATCCATTTTGCTCCCCCTTAACATATGCCACGATATCCGAAAACATTTCACACATGTCGGGATGAGCTATCACGTTAAGTCAAACCATTTAAGATTAATCATCTCCCATTTTAAATCACATTTTCTCCCCCATATTAAAAATATTAACCCAATCGATGTTTTTAATATCAATTGATTTAATAGCATTTTAAGAAAATTTGGGATGAAAAATGCAAAGCCAATTATCTTCATGAATTAAACAAGCTCCCCCTCAAATTAATGAGGGTGTACTTGAAACGTAAATTAAATACCTTTTAAACACAAGTGTAAGGTATTTATCACGTTCAAAGATCATATATAATAATGTATTCACAAGATTAGCGATTAATGAGGTTGGACCTGAATGATGGAGAACATCATATGAATGAAGCACATGGTTCTTATTCACGAATGTTGGTCGCCTCATCACGTCTGAAGTTATCTCTTGACTCCATGTGTACGATTTATATCGTTGTCTTGACACCAACATGTGCACTTGGCACTTTCGACGTCAAAGATTCTGAATGCTGGACAATTGCTCCCCCTCAATTGTTGACCCGTGTTCTATTGAAAGAGCTGTAGTCGCCGTTTGAGTAGTCGCATCGTCGAGTATGTAGATATCAATTGTAAATTGCTACGGTTGGTGGAGATGATAACTTCATAAAAACAAGATTTCTCTTGTTTTAACAAATAAATGCACTGACACGTACATATATTCGTGTTAGATTGTGTTATTCCGTAAACACAATCCCTTACATGGTTATAAAGTAAACCATGCCTGAGAAAATTAATTCCCGTTGTTGAGTCAAAGCTTTCTGGTGAAATGCTTGACTTGATTATGAAAAGCGGGTTACTATCTGAAATAATAGTAAACCATTTTGAGCATGTTTTAAAACGTTTGAACTTCTTCTCGAACTTTATTTACAACCCCGTGTCATTATTGAATGACATTTCTAGTATCATAAATATTATCGATTCCAGAAGACATGCTCTTTTTATCAAAACATTTTTGAACACACCATTTTGAAAGATTTAGAAAAACCTTTTGAAAAATTCTTGAAAAATTTTGTTCAACGTTTTGGTAATCAATTTCGTGAGCTTAAGAAGTTGAATATCTTACAAAACGAGCTCAAGTCCGAGAAGTTGTAAACTTCCCGTTGTTAAGGATAAGTTTATCATCGACGATAAACTTTCCTTTTAACTGAAGAACGAGTCCTAAGTTGACAGTTACTTAGAAGTCATGTTCATGAGCTTGAAAACTTTGAATGTTTTAACGTAAAGCTCATGACCGAGAAAGGTGAATTTCTCGTTATGAAGAAAAGTTCTCTTATTAAATAGATACACTTTCCTTTATGAGCTTAAAACTTGGAATGTTTTAATACAAGCTCATGACCGAGAAAAATGAATTTCTCGTTACGAGGATAACTTATCTTTAAAGATGAGCTATCCTAAAATTAAATCCGAGTTACAGTCTGATATTTAACTGTAAGTGTTTGGGCATGAGCTTAAAAACTTCGAATGTTTTTAATATTAGCTCAAGCCCGAGAAAAATAAATTTCTCGTTGTAAGGATAATTTTATCATCGGCGATAAACTTTCCTTTTATTTGAAGAACGAGTTCTAAGCTGACATTTACTTAGAAGTCGTTTTCATGAGCTTGAAAAACTTTGAATGTTTTAACGTATAGGTCATGACCGAGAAAGATGAATTTCTCGTTAAGAAGAAAAGTTCTCTTATTTAAAATATACACTATTCTTTATGAGCTTAAAACTTGGAATGTTTTAATACAAGCTCATGACCGAGAAAAATTAATTTCTCGTTACAAGGATAAGCTATCTTTAAAGATAAGCTTTCCTAAAACTGAAGTCCGAGTTACAGTCTGATATTTTAACTGTAAGTCATTGTACATTAGCTTTAAAACTTCGAATGTTTTTAATTTTAGCTCATGCCCGAGAAAAATTAATTTCTCGTTGTAAGGATAAGTTTATCATCGGTGATAAAGTTTCCTTTCTTTGAAGTCCAGGGAATAATCTGAAATATAATTATACGCCATTGTGCATGAGCTTAAAAACTTCGAATTTTTTTAATATAACCTCATGCCCGAAAAAAATTAATTTCTCGTTGTGAGGAAAATTTTATCATCGGCGATAAACTTTCCTTTATTTTAAGAACGGGTCATTGTCTGACATTTAAAAATGAACCATATACACGAGCTTAAAACCTTTGAATGGTTTTAGTATAAGCTCGTGTCCGAGAAAACTTAATTTCCCATTTTGAGGGTAAGTTATGGTTGCAAAGATAAACTTCCCTTTCTCTGAAGTCCGGGTCATCGTCTTTCATTTAAGGAGGAGCCATTTACACGAGCTAAAAAACTTTTGAATGATTTTAATGTAAGCTCGTGTTCGAGAAAAATTAATTTCTCGTTTTGAGGGTAAGTTATCGTTGACAAAATAAACTTCCCTTTCTTTGAAGTTCGGGTCACAGACTGTGATTTGAATGTGAGCCATTGTGCATGAGCTTAAAAACTTGGAATGTTTTTTATATAAGCTCATGCCCGAGCAAAATTAATTTCCTGTTGTAAGGATAAGTTTATCATTGGTGATAAACTTTCCTTTCATTGATGAACGAGTTACAGTCTGTGATGTGACGATAAGTCCTTTGCTAAGCTTAACCATGAGTCCCCTGAGACACTTGTTTCTCCGATATCTGCTTCTTCAGCAACCAAACTCCAAGAGTATCCTTAGTTGAACGGTATACAATGATTGGACCGCTTCGTTCTTTTGGAACATCAACTTTGGTACGTGCATTCTCATTATGAATTTGCATGCTTTGATATGGGTTAGCGATATCTATCTTAGAAGCAAGTGGGGAATCACAGTTGGCCTTACTTGTGCCAGAGGTGACCTGAGGAGATAATTCACTTGTCTTGGTTGGCAAACGTTTCCTTTTATAGAAAAGCTTAAGTTCAGGCTTAAGTGATGTATCATCCTTATCAATTTCCTCCCTAGTAGTCTTATTAGAATCAGACACTATCCTAGTTGAAGGGCACTCGTTTCCTACAAGAGTGAAAGTTCTACCAGTGGGGTGCCACATTTTACCAATGGGTTTGATTTTAGCCACCCACTGGGATTTAAGTCTAACACGGGAGTTCACGTCATTAAGTAATTTCTTGATACAAGAATCATGATTGGCTTTAAAGACACATTTCCTACATATTTTACAAGTAGCATATTTAATGTCCGAGTAAGATCTAGAATTCCTAGATGATTGATTGATGCTCCTAGGATGTGACATGCTACGGTTAGAAGTGTTGGGTAAACTAGGAGGCATCTGACTAGGTTTGAAATTCCTATCTCTTACTTGTGTCTTTTGCTTAGTTTCCCTTAGACCAAACTTGTGGTGAACGTCATTCTAACTTGTTTGAGACGTGTTCTTGACTATGTATAGGGAGACTAGAGGCAATCATGTGATTAGGTCTTGCAAAAGCTGATGTAGTCACATTAGGCCTAGTTTGTGGAGTGACTGTTCTAGAAATATGAACCATATCAATTTGGGAGGCAAACCGCGGTCTCGAGGATTGTGGTCGCTCGGATCTAAATGCAGTCGGTTGTCTAACGGACTGAATTTGAGGCGGTTTCCCCAAGATTGATGGTTTTTCAAGCTTAGTGTCCACACTAGTTCCTTTAGTTTTCCTCAACTCGTTTTTCAGAGCTGCTATTGCAAAAACCTTTTCCTGAACTTGAGCCTTTAAAGTATCAATCTTTTTGAGCAATTCATCTTGGAATTCCAACTTAGATTCAAGCAACTTAATTTGTTTCAAAATATTATCCTTTCCAGCTTTAGAATCTAGAACTGTTTGATCCAATTTTCCTTCAAGAACAACGTTTGATTTTTCAAGTTTTTCCAAATATGTTTCAAATTTCCCCGTTTTCTTCGAAAATCCAATTTTGGCATCCTCCAGCTCTTTTGATTGTTGAGCTAAAATCGTTTCAAGCTCTTCAATCCTAGAAGCAGAATTGGTTAAAGTAGCAGTCATAAAGCACATATCATGATCTTTAGCATTCTGATCATTTTCTCCCTCATTATGACTCACATCGGATGAATCAGAAGTGGTATTGATATCACTCTTTTCCATCTCAGGTTCGGCATAGATAGGGTCGGAATGCTCAACATGCTGTAAATCATTGTTAGATACAGTATTCAATTGTACCCCAACTATTGGCTCTTCGTCATGCATGCTTGAATCATGTTGTCGTGATGCAATGACGCTGCTATCATTGTTAACAAGGTGGTCTCCTTTGAGTCATCCGTAAGACCATTTGTTTTCTATGGCATATGCATCGGATTTTCTTGTATTCCACTATCATGCTCTTGTTGAAGTTGTGAACTTTCATAAATAAAAAGTGCAATAGATTTCATGAAATCGAGCAATCTATCACTGAATTCTTTAACCTCGATTTGTGTGTCTTCAAGGAATGATTGGCAGATAGTTGAAGTTTCAACCTTGGCAGGATAAAATTGAAAGAAACTCGAAAAATGTTGCTCTAGAACTTGAAGTGAATGTGAGGATTCAATTTGATTAATGTCTTCTTTGTTGATCTGCTCTAGTAGTTGGTTAAATTTTAGGAGCATTTGGTGGACGAAAATGGTACGATCTTGACCGAAGAGTGTCACAAATCCGCTTCCTTCTTTAAGTAGAGAAATGTTCGCAGATGGGACCGAAGTAGTCGAAATAAAGTCATTCTACTTTCTCTAGCTTTAACTTTCATTTGATGTGAATCTCCCTCTTCAAGTATTGAAGTTAATGAATCCATTGAAGTTTGATGAAAAATGATTATGGATGTGGTTCTTATCGGAATTTTACAAATCGTTAAGAATTACTGATTGAGAAAATAATGTTTCTTGGTCTTGTCAAAATAAATCCCGTTACTTTGCCACTTCACTTCAGATTCCAATTATATATAAGATAGCATAATGTTGTCCCTAATATATGATGTTATAATCACGAATTTTAAGAAAGAAAGGTAGAAATAAGATGAATTTTAGAGAGAGAAAGTAGTGAGAGAAAGTAGAGAGAAATGGTTGGAGAAACTTGTAAAATATTAGATTGGGAGAAAAATGAAATGACCAACACCCTTCCTAACATGCTAGGAAGGGTTTATATAGCATTTGCTTACATGTAACTTAATGGGCTATATGATCATGGGCCAGGCTTTCCTTTTGGGCTTTGTTTACTTATTAATGATCCTTAGCTTAAAGTTAAGCCCGTAATAACACGACTAATATACTACTTATTACAACGTTCTAAAATACGATACATAATAAACATATGACCGAGCATTCTTGTTTGACTCAATATTTTGAGGCTAACAATCTCCCCCAATGAGAGGTCATGAACCTTGGTCATTTAGGAAATTTGTAGAGATTACTAATCTCGCCATAAATGAGTCTTGAACGTGTAATCGTAGTCTTGTTCCTTCATGCTGTGATCTTTGAGCCTTTGTCGTTGTCTTTCGACTTTGTCTTTAAGCTTGAGGTCTTCAAACCATCCTTGACTTGTCTTTGCCATCTTGCGATCTTGTGTCTTTATCCACATGCTCACACTATTAATTGTTGAATAAGTCTTTGGGCATGAACATGTGTTTTTGAATCTTTGACTTTGCTGAGTACACCGTGACGCCACCTTCTCGAGACAAAACATAGACACGGACTGAATGGCTTTGACATTCTTCCTAAATCGGTAGCGTTTTACCTCTGGTTGGTGAAGACCGTTATACGATATTAAATACCGTACCTGTGATTAGGTAGATTCAATTAAGAATCTCCTTGACAGGGTTTCGCGGCTGTACTAGCCGTTCTCTTTACTCGACCGTCTCAAAGCAAGACTGTGAACATAAAGAGTGAATCATTTGGATAGATATCCGCTTGATTAAAGTCGTCAATTCAAATTCCTGGAACAAGTGTGATTCGTAAAGAATCTTACCATTGTTTCTTTCCAGTTGACACAAGTTTGATTCATAAGAATCTCACAAGTCACCTATCGTAGCGCTGTTATATGTTGATGCTAGAAGGATTTCCATTCGTCACTGTGGATATTAATAAATATCACTCTGAATGTTCTGGCAAGACCATAAAGATATTGCGTAGAAACCTGAAACGAGTTTGAATCAATTCAGAATCAAACCACTGTTGCTTTTCAGTTTTGCACATGTTCAATTCATAAAGAATCTTGCATATGACCTACCGCAGTGCTGTTTGATGTTAACACTGGAAGGATTTCCACTCATCATTGTGAATACTAAGTAGTATCACTCTGAGTGTTCTAGAAATATCACAAGGATATAGCGTAGGACTCTCTTGATCTTCATCCGTGTGTCCTAACGAGATTTGATTGATCTCTTGGCTCTAGACTCGATTTGTGCACTTTTAGTGGTCGGAGGCTGGAGCAGATGCCACCTATTCAATATCAACTATCTTGAAGTGAGAAATTCAATAGTAGTCATGTTTTTCTCCGTGACAATAAAACAAACTTCTTTTGAGAGAAGCCTGAGTAGCTAGGAAAGGGTTGTGCATACATCACTGGGTCCATGATGAGTTTGTCTTCATGGTGAGTTGACCCAGTTTCTGCCTAAGTTGTATGGAGGGCTTCTTTCTTTAGCACCTTGTTGTGATTGTTCTAGTGCTAGCATCAGTACTTAGTCGGCATTCTGCTACGTTCATATTCTACTCCATCTTTCCTAAGGACTTCTAATAATCTATTGGATTGTCCCTGGGAAGATCCCTCCGGTTCTGGTTGGATCGTAGGACTTAAACCTAACCACCCTTTTGACACCAATAACGTCGTGAATTAAAGATGTTGTGGGTATTTGAACGTAACCATAAAAACCACTTTAAATTCTAACAAAGTGTTTGAAAAACATTTAACACCTTGCTAGTTTTGTCGTTTTAGAAATGCTCCCCCTTTACATGTGCATCGATAATCAAAACTGTTTCACACATGTAGGTAAGAGTGAAAGTTCTTGAGTCTTATATTAGATCACATTTTAATCACATTTTCTCCCCTATCTCTAATATATAAAATCTTTTGATATTAGAGATACCAAATTTGATTAAAATATATTTTGAAAATAGTCTTGAAATATCCGGGAGAAAGATGTGTTAATCTTTTGCATGAAGTTAAAATGCTCCCCCTCAAAAATTTATCCAATTGAATTGTCATTGTGAGGATATGATCCACATTTCGCTTTTTGAGGATGGGAGTTGTTGAACACACAATTTTTGAAAGATTTTGAATATTATTGAAAAATTCTTGAAAAAATTGTGTTCAACGCTTTTTGAAAAATCGGTTCTTTTTGTAGAAAGGTTTTTCTAAAGCATAAACTTGAGTTCATAGACTTTGAATGTCTTGACGAATCCACTCAAGTGTAAGAAGATTTCTCTTGTTTTGCTGAGGGTAAGGGTACTAAATCGTACACTCCCCCGTGAATATCGATCCGGGTTGCAATCTGAAAGTGATTACAAGCCATTGTGTTGAGCTCAAAACGTTGAATGTTTTGTGACAAGCTCAACCCGTGATAGATTGCTCTACCCGTTGTTTGGAAATATTTGTCCAAAATAGACAATTTCCTTTATTAAAAGAAGAAATGACATGTTTTGAAAAATATTTACAACTTTCATTCGAGCTTTATGTACACACCCGTGTCGTTATTGAGCGACATTTCTAGGCACGTTCATATTATCGATACTGAAAGACATCTCGAGAAGAATATTTTTGGATTTTGAAAGATTTTTAATTTTATGTTTTGCTTTTATGTGTTTTATATTTTTGTATTTTGCTTTTTCAAAGATATTTACAAGTTGATGTTTGATAGATAAATCAAGCAGGCACCTTTGCCAGAATCTCCAGGTCTGCTGGAGTTAAACATCTCATACCAATTTGCATAACGAGGTACTCAAACCTATCTTTCGACAGAGCTTTCGTAAACAAGTCGGCTAATTGGTAATCCGTTCCAACAAAGTATAGTTCAACGAAACCTCATTCAACTTGTTCCTTTATGAAGTGGTATCGGACATCGATGTGCTTCGTTCGGGAATGCTGTACTGGATTGCAGGAGATGGCTATGGCCGACTTTGAGTCACAGTACATAGGTACTTTATCAAAGTGGAAGCCATAATCCGTGAGTTGAGTTATCATCCATAGAACTTGAGCACAACACGTAGATAGATACACATACTCCGCTTCTGCTGATGAGAGTGACGTGCAATCCTATTTCTTGGAAGACTATCCCACGAGCTTATCTTGACCTAGAAATTGTGCACCACCAGAAGTACTTTTTCGTGTATCAAGACACCCTGCATGATCAGAATCTGAATAGGCCGTTAGAAAGAAACCGATTTCCCTCGGATACTAGAGTCCCAAATGAATGGTATTCTTGTGGTACCGAAAGATCCGTTTAACCTCCTTGAGGTGCTTTTTAGTTGGTCGTGCTTGATAACGTGCACAATAACACGTAGCATGTGAAATATCAGGTCTGCTTGCTGTCAAGTACATGAGGGACCCGATCATGGAACGATATCTCGTTTGATCTATGGGTAATCCCTCCAAGTCAGCATCTAGCGATGTGGTTGATAATGGTGTCCCAACGGGGTCACATGAAGTCATACCATGCTTTTTGATTATCTCTTGACAATACTTAGCTTGGTTTATAAAGATACCACTTGGGGATTGGTGAACTTGAATTCCTAGAAAGAATTTTAGTTCGCCCATCACTGACATTTCAAATTTGTTGTGCATTACTTTTTCAAACCATTTTGATAGTTTTGGGTTTGTAGACCCGAAAATAATGTCATCAACATAAATTTGCACAAGCAAAATGTCATCCCCATATTTATAAGTGAACAGAGTTAGATCAATGGAACCTTTTGAGAAACCTTTGGATACCAGAAATTTTGAGAGCTCGTCGTAGCACGCCCTTGGAGCTTGCTTGAGTCCATAAAGTGCTTTGTGGAGACGATACACCTTGTCAGGATAATGAGGATTGACGAATCCTTCCGGCTGCGTGACATAGACTTCTTCCTTCAAAGGACCGTTCAGAAATACCGTCTTTACGTCCATTTGATAGACAGTGAATCCCTTATGTGCAGCATAAGCAAGAAATATCCTGACTGCTTCCATACGAGCAACTGGTGCAAATGATTCATCAAAATCAATTCCCTCTTTCTGGCCATACCCCTTAGCCACTAACCTAGCTTTGTTCTTGATGATCGTATTTTCTTCATCCATCTTGTTTTTCCAGATCCAACGAAGATTTAAAGGAGTCACATCGTATGGTCTGTCAACAAGTTCCAGACTTTAAGTCTTTCAAATTGTTGAAGTTCATCCGTCATCGATTCAATCCAAGCATGATCATCCATGGCGTCTTTGATGTTTTTCGGTTCAGCTGTACTCACGGCGAGTGCGAACATACAAACATCGCCATCGGTGGCTAGTTGTCGTCTTGTACGAACGGGCTGTGAAGGGTTTCCAATTACGTGAACCAAAGGATGATCTGGGGTCCAGTGATGTGTTTAAGGATGTCGTTGATAAAACGTATGCATATTTGACCGATCAACATGGCGAGTAGAAGACACTCCAGTTTCGTATACCGGTGTACCGAATGGGTTGTGAAAATCGTCATCGTCAGATAACGCATCGTCTGCTTCATGTGTGTTCTCTGGAGCAATGACAGTAGTTGTGGATGTTGTAGGATCGATTGTTGAAGTGATATTCTGAGGAGGTAAATCTACATCAACCCGTGTTGAAGTAGATGAAGTTGTATCCTTTTGTTGATGATGATCGGTATCATCATTCGTATCATGAGTGACAGCGGAAAACTTTGATACAACATGTTTCTCCCCCGTTAAATATTCATCATACATTGGTCCATATAACATTTCCAACTCTTCAATTGTCGTGTCCACTGTCATATCTGCTCTAGAAACATGTTCAGGAACCAGCTTTGAACTTGACGGTTCATTGTTGTGGTCTTGAGTTTCGAGTTCCGTGCGGTTGTGAACGGAAGTCGTTTGTCGTTGTAGATCGGGACTTAAACTGTGTAGTTCAAGTGCCATTTCTTACAATTCATCAAATCTGATATGAATAGTCTTGACTATCAATTTTGTTATCTTGTTGTTCACTCTGTATCCCTTAGTCTGAGTTGCATACCCCACTAAAATGCATGCATCACCTTTCTCTTTCATCTTGTCCAGATTTTTACCATCTCGAATAATGTAACACGTACATCCAAAAACGTGAAGGTGTTTGAGTGAAGGTTTGCGATCATTAATTTTGTAATATGGTGTCTTTTCGTGTCTTGGGATAATTAAGGAGCGGTTTTGTGTGTAGCATGCGGTTGACACGGCTTCGGCCCAAAAGTATAGTGGAAGTTTTGAAGCGGATAATAATGTTCGAGCAGCCTCAACTAAAGTACGGTTTCGTCTTTCAACAACGCCGTTTTGTTCGGGTGTTCGAGCAATAGATGTTTCATGTTCAATTCCTTCAGCTTCAAAATAGTTTCTCAGTTTTGAATTCAAAAATGCAGTACCTCTGTCAGTACGAACCACTTTAACTTGAGCTTGAAGACCACGTTGTATCACTTTAAGGAAGCTGATGAGAACATCGGGTGTTTCATCCTTGGACCTCAAGAAGTGAGTCCATGTGTACATTGAGTAGTCATCGAAAATTACCATAACGTATTTCTTCCCATTGATACTTTGAACACGCATGGGACCACACAAATCTATATGAAGAAGATCTAACCGTCCTTTAGAGCTTGGTGTAGTCTTTGTCTTGAAACTACTCCGTTTAGCTTTACAAAGCTCACAAGAAGAACAAAGATGATCTTTGATGAATTTCAAATTAGGAAGGTATCGAAGTTAAGATGAGATAAACGTTGATGCCATAACCAAGCTTTAGTCGTTGAAGCTTTAGCCATGAAATAGATTGGAGTTGAAGATGTGGAGTCTTGTAGTGAAATCGTGTAGAGATCAGTACCCCGTGTTCCGGTAAGTAAGTCATTCCCATCATAATCACGAACAAAACATATCTTCTTTCTAAAAGCAACCTCCAAATCCGCATCACATAATTGACCAACCGAGAAAAGATTGTGATTGAGCCCTTCGACGTAGTAAACCCTTTTGATAGTGATATTCCCCTGAATCAAGTCTCCATATCCTAGGATCGGTGCAAAATGATCATTTCCAAATCGGACCGTACCCAGGAACTTCTCCACGAAGTTAATTAGAAGCTTGAGATTCCCCGTCATGTGCTTCGTGCATCCGGAGTCCAGTATGAAGAGAATTATTTCGATAACCTGTAGAAGAATTAGAACACGATGGAGCAGTTGCTAAATTGGATTCCATGTTAGTTGTGATTTCCGATTCATTAGTTTCCCTAGTTTCATCACTTAGAGGCACATTAACGCTCGTAGTCAAATTTTCTGTCCTAACCTTAGGCATCCATTTATATCCTGAAGGACATTGATTAGCAAACCACCATTTCCAAGGCTTGCTAGCAGATTCATATAATTCCCTTAGTTCTAGTTTCTACGCCTTTGGCATTATTCGAAACACACATAGCATGATTAGCATTAGCACACTTTCCACATTTCACACAAACAAACTTAACTCTCATAGCATTCGAAGTCGAATCATTCAAATCATCATTACACGCGATTACAAACGTTTTATTCTTAGAAACATTGAAAATCCTAGGGTGGTCTTCTACTTCCTTCATCTTCCCTTGACTTTTGTTTTGCCAGACCTTTTCATTCATGCGAGTGCTCTTAAGCTGGGGTCGGCTAACACTAGCAGTGGGGACTACTCATGTAGTAAAAGACACACGTCTATTAGTGTTTCTAGAAGTCTGAGGTGATTGACTTTCTTTGTTTTGTGTGGGTTTAGTGGCAAATCTATACATCCCTGGTTTAACCACATTTGTGTTCTTAATGCTTTGTGATCGAATATGTGTTTTGGGAGTGTTTTGTGGTAACCTATCCTTCCCATCCGTCTTGGGGGCAAACGCAGGTTTTGCAAATGCAAAATTAGAGAAAACATATGGTTTTCCCAAGACAGAGGGTCTAGTCACTTTTTTAGCATTGGGTTGTCTTACAACAGGTTTCTTAACACTAGGTTCCACAATCTTCCCACCCATCTTAGCAACGAGTTTCTACAACTCTGCTATCGCTCTGTCCCTGTCTTGTAACTGAGCTTTCAACCCTTTAATTTCCAAATTCTGTTCGTTCATTTCTCGAAACGTTTGGGAAAGTTTTTCTTGCAATTTATTATCATGTTGAAAACTACCAACGTCTTTTTGCAAAGAAAGTTCAAGAGAATGACAATGTTTTTGAAGGAAATCAGTTTTGTGTTGAAGTAACTCAAAAGCATTTTTATCAACATTTTCTATATGTTTCGAAAGCTCAAGTGCAAAACGCTCACACTCTTTGATTTTATCAAGATATTTGCATGCAACATCAGAATATTCATCGATATCAGCACAAGATTGAAGAGTAACACACAAAATATCTTTGGAGAGACATTCTTCTAAGAGTAGATCATATTCGTTTGAAAATTTTAATTTGTCATTTTGAAGGTCATCAATTTCTTTTTCAAGAGACTCAACATATTTCAAATCATCAAACATTTCAGACTGAATTAAATTTCAAACTCAAGAACATGTTCTTTTATTATCTTCGTATTTGGTATTAAATTTTAGGAATGTCCTATCGAAATCCTAGATCGCAATGTTTATCTGTCAGAATCCCAGATCGGAATATTCAGACCGGAATGTGGCTGAAACAAATTTGGCAGAGTAACGACCCAAAATTCCTTAAAACCGTCGGAATCCCAGATCGCAAAGTACGATCAGAATGTCCAGATCGGAATAAGGTATCGAAATCCTTAGATCGCAAAGTAGAACCTAGCGGTTATTGCGATCTGGCCTCACATTTGTACTTTCCGATGGTTCAACAAGCTAGAATTTCGGAAAGAAGAAAAACAATAAAGTTTTCAACTTTTGATCCAAAAGACTCGTGTTCTAACCAAAACCAAGATACCCAAATCACTATGGCACGAATAAAGAAGTAATACGACGTGTAGAACACTAAAAAACACAAAAAATCTTGAATTCGTGGAAGAAATAAGGATTAAATCAAATGAAAACTCAAAAACCAATCACAAAACTACCCCATGCCGATTGATACCAATTGTTGTCCCTAATATATGATGTTATAATCACAAATTTTAAGAAAGAAAGGTAGAAATAAGATGAATTTTAGAGAGAGAAAGTAGTGAGAGAAAGTAGAGAGAAATGTTTGGAGAAACTTGTGAAATATTATATTAGGAGAAAAATGAAATGACCAACACCCTTCCTAACATGCTAGGAAGGGTTTATATAGCCTTTGCTTACATGTAGCTTAATGGGCTATATGATCATGGGTCGGGCTTTCCTTTTGGACTTTGGTTACTTATTAATGAACCTTAGCTTAAAGTGAAGCCCGTATTAACACGACTAATATACTACCTATTACAACGTTCTAAAATACAATACATAATAAACATATGACCGAGCATTCTTGTTTGACTCAATATTTTGAGGCTAACACATAATATGAAAAAAAATTTGTTTAAATTTAAAAATTTAACACAATGTTTATAATAAACTTTTGTAGATGTAAATAAATTTAAAACAAAATTTTATGAGCCAAAATTTGCAATTATTCCAAATACATTAAAAAAATTCGTGGCCCATTTTCAAATTTATTACCCAAATATAAACCCAGCAAAATTTCCCATTTTGTGGAAATAAAAGTGAAAAAGGCGTGGCAAGTGAAACCCCACGTGGCTTGAATGCCACTTCCCAAACAAAAACTCTTTGTTAACTCCGCCTAAAAAGAAAATATATAACCAATTTAGTCAAACACCCCTAATCACTCACTTCACTACTAACCCTAATCACATCTCATTCTGTCCGCCCCCATCTACTTGTTTTCTCTCAACATCTCACTAACCCTAATCTTCTAGCAAAACACAGCCACTTTGTATCCTCCGCCAGTTAAAAAAATTGCTATATCCCAATCTCATTCAAAACCACTATTATCCCAATATCATTCCAATCTCATTACCTCAATCTATAAATAAACAAACCATTCAATCAATAATCACAAATCTCGGATGCAAACCACAAGAAAAAGTACACTGATATTTGGCAACAAGGTTCTTTTAAATAAGAATATCGGGTAAGTTAATTAACAGGTTAATAATAGATTGCATGTGGTTTGTTTGTGTTTGTCAACGAAACCAAAGATTGGATTTAATATAATTGTTAAGATCCTTTCTTTTACTTTGAAAATTAAATGGGTTTGACCCATAGATTTGATTGATGACGATATGATATTTCGTGTGTTTCGATATGTATGCAAGTATAAACACGAAGCAAATCTGAGATCGTGATGGTTTTACTTCGGGTGTGTTTGAGTCTAGATTTTGAGTGTTGTTGGGTATGTGACGATTTTTTCGTGGTTTGGGGTTTTGTTGGTTCGATAGAGAATCGAAAGTCAAAATGGTTTGAATCGAGGGTGGGTGTTGAGGGATAATTGAGTGTGATGTTGAAAGAGTTGTGTTTGTTGGGTCGTCTGATGGTCGTGGGATGATTGAGTCTGTTTGTTGTGAAGTCTTGATACGAGAGAGAGAGAGAGTTGGTGTTGGTGGTGTTGGTCTCGTGAGTTTTGTTTGGTTTGGTCAAAAAAATGATTTTATTCCAAGTTTTGTCTGGGTCCTTTTGTTTGCATCGCAATATTTTAAACGTCCATCGCAGTCAGAACAAAACTCCATCGCAACGAGTCATCAAAGTCTATGATCGCACTTGTGATCGTAACTTATGATCGTAGACAGTTCGCACTCAAATCGCACTCAGATCGCAGCTTCGATCGCACTCGTGATCGCATCTTCGATCGAACTCGTGATCGCAACTTCGATCGTGGTGGAGAACGTAGAAAGTGATCGTGACTTTGGATCGCAAGTAGAAACCCCCGGGTTTATGCGATCACAAAAAATCATATCGTAGCCGAAAATTATATGATGACAGATATCAAAGATTTGAATATAAACCCTTTCCCGGAGATGATGAAATTAAGGAAGTACACTAAAGGACAAAACACGAGACTTATGGACAGAATAATAAAAACGAGACTTATGAATATAAAAAATTTGAATATAAAAGATTTGATTATCAAACAAATCAAGATTTATGGGCTGAATAATAAAAAAATCAAGATTTGAATATGAATAAAATTCAACCCCTAAGATTGTAAAACCCCCAAAAAATACAAGATTTTAATATAAAAAATTGTGATTTGAATAAAATAAGTAAATCTAAAGATTTGACTATCAAATCAAAGCATAAAAACACAACTTTTTTCAAGTTTTAAACTTGATAAGGACAAATTTGATACTAATATGAGAAGAAAAAATTGAAAAACAACACGCTACACCAAAAGGACGAGAAACAAAATTTTAGAAAGAAAGATTTTTATCACCAAATCAATAGATAAATACACGCAAATCCAAAGAATCAACCAAAGCTCTTGATACCAGTTGTAGGTCCATATTTTCTAAGGATTAAGCAATGTATGAGTTATCTATTGACTTGGAAGGGAAATGGAAGAACTAGAGAGAGAAAGAAGAGAGAGAAAGGAGAGAAAGAGAATAATGGTTGATTAAGTGAGAAGTGTGTGAAAACACAAATGACCAACCCCTACTAAAATGCTAGGAGGGGGTATATATAGCCCACCCTACATGTGGGCTATATGGAATATATGTATACTTAATGGATCACGAGCCCAGTACTTGAATATATCATTGGAGTGACCGATCCTTTCTAAATACCTGCCACCGTAGGCACCCAGGGACATGTCACCGCGACAGCGACGCATGCTACAAGTGTGGTCTTCCTGGACATCGCATGAAAAACTGCCGCAAGGGCAAGATGGAGGGCCCATCAGGACATGTTGATACGAAGCCGCCTCCTACTAGTGGACGCGTATACACGACATCTCGCGATCAGGACAACAAGTCTACAGGTACCATCACTAGAATCTTGTATATGTATGGTCAAGCTGCATGTGTTTTGTTTGATACGGGTGCTACTCACTCGGTCATTTCTACTGTTTATGCCAAGAATGTTAGGATACTCCCCATGCCACTAGAGAATATACTGAATATTTCCACGCCTTTACGAGACTCTGTACGTATAACCCATGTGTACAAGAGCCTTACCCTAGAGTTTGATGACATGATTCATCCTGTTGACGCACTTCCGCTGGACATGAATAATTTTGACATGATTTTGGGCATGGATTGGATATCCAAACATCATGCTACCATAGACTGCAATTCATATCGAGTCATCTTCAGTGATGTTAATACACAAGAGTACATTCACAACGGGTTCGTACCCGGAAGGTCTGTACAAATCATATCAACACTGTAGGCACATGCATTACTTTCACATGGTTGTGAGGGCTATCTAGCTACTGTTCATGACATGGATGCTGAATCCCCATCAATTCAGAATCAGCCGATAGTGTCAAAATTTCAAGATTATTTCAAGAAGAACTTCCGGGCATACTGAAAGTCCCTAATCAATGCTAGAAACCCTAATCTTAACTTAATCAACACAAGGTATTACTTTTCAAACGTAATCTTATTATTGTATAATAAAGAATTACAAGTGTTATGGATAACACCGTTTGATGACAATGTGTTGTGCACACTTTGAACAACTATAAACCCTAACTTATGAATACAGTCGTAGCTGTTTGATTCACTAAGTTATATGCAATAATGTTATGAATATCTCTAAGTGTTAAACATTAATGCATGGATACACATCCTATTTATAGTGTTACGAGATTGACCTAAATAGTACTTGATGGTGACTACACAAGCTTTTATAAGTTCCCACATCAGTCACATGATGTCCTTCTATTCTTGGTAGTCTTCCATTATGCTTTAAGAAAACAATTGTCAAACAGTTTCCTTTTTCTTCATAGTCTCGAACACACAAATGGCATGTTCAAAGTGTGCTGAGTGTTAACAGGGTATTGCCACTCCTGTTAACCCTCAACCCCTTAGAGTCCCTGATACATCTTGGTTGTTATCCATCACAGCCAATGAGTATGTCTTCAAGTAATCTTTGACTTCCATGACAATGTCTCTGACATGGACTCCTCTGAGGTTGCTCACAGAGACTTGGATCTTTGTGAGTCTTGCGCAACTTGCCTGCCTCCTAGGCACAAGCAAGGGACTATCTAACAGCCTAATTATGTTTAAATCAATGATCAGGGAATCTAACAAGTTTAGATTCCCAACAATCTCCCCCTATTTAAACATAAATAATGCTAGATCTAACTAAGTTAAGGTAAGTGAGTTAACAGCTTCTTCTTACTCATAACAGATCTAAACAAGCATACCTCATGATTTTATTAATACTTAAAGAAAATTACAAGTGCATTACATAAGTAAAATAAAAAGTGAAGGTAAAATTGGGCTGTGAACATCTTCAATAGTCATCATTTTTAATCCTTTCTTCAGCTTCAGCCAAGTCCAATCTGTTATCTAATTCTTCCTGCAAAGTCTTTGCAAACTTCTTGGAATACTCTGAGTTGATCTTGAGTGACTTCTTGTGACAAAGCAGCTGAATTTTTGAAGCTAAGCACAACTCATCTTCTCTTTGAAAGGCATATTGGCAAGCCCTGTTCATAAATGCCATTCCTCTTTCATGCTCTGTATATGTCTGACCATCAACAGGGCCAACTATACCATTGGGTAGGCTCAAATCCCTGTGCATGCCATCCACTTGAACATCATCAGTAACAAAAGTTTCTTTAATAAACTGAGAGATTCTTCTTCTTTTGTTGCCAGTCTTTGGGGGTTCTTGTTCAAAAAGCTGTGGAGGGGGATCAATCTTGAGTTTGGCAGTTGTTTCTTTGATCCAGGTAAATTTGTCCTTAATAGTCTTAAGCAGAAGAAAATTGGCTTGTCCAGTTCTTTTTGCAGCTAAGGCTTCAAGTTCGAACCATTCAGATAACTCAAGTGTCTTTAGCCTGAAGTTGTCAAACACATTCATATTTCCCTGTTGGTTATCCCTCCATAAGATCATCTGTGGGGTGTTTGTGGATTTATGAATGGTGTAATTGAACTTAGTTATCTTGCCAGGGGCATATCTGTTGTTAACGCAAGCATCATAGTCAGCTTTGACTTTCCTTAGTGACTCAGCGCGTTTTGCTTCCATTTCCCTCAACCTTTGTTTTTGCTTTTCTCTTTCAGGTGGAGTCATCTTCCTTAGAGTAGCTTCATTCAATTCTTTGGCTGTCTTGAGTTCATTTAATCTCTTGAATTCCTCAGTCTGTTTCTCTATTTCTTCAGGGGTTAAAGGAATGTGGAAGGTGTAAAGGTTAAGAATTGGGAAAGGTCTGTGGTGGATCTTCCTGTCTCTAGCATCGCAGCTATCTTCTTGAGTTTGGTGTCTGTGTCAACCAAAACTATCTCCTTTCATTTCTTCGAGACAGAGGACTCCACACTTATGTTTTTCAAAACATCAGCTCTTCTGATAAATGCTGTCTGAGCCTGAGTTTGAATTGCTTTGGGGAGGGAGCTAACAGTGAACTTTAGCTTCTTGGAAGCTGGTTCATTATCATCCCCAGGCTCGCTAGTGTTAACCAAAACCAGGGACTTTGATGAGTCAGCTCCATCTTGGTTCTGTTGCTCCCCTGAGTGTTATCCTCATCATCAGGTATTATAACAAGTGTGATGACTTGGAGAGGAACATGTGTGATGGTGTTGTTAGCTGATGATGAGCCTTGTTTAGCGGATGCAAGGTTGAGTGTTGTTTCTTTCTCCCCCTCACGTTCATCCTGGCTACGCAGACGTTTGGATGAACGTGTCTGAAAATGCATTGCGATCTGTTTAACAGAGGTAGCCATAGCACGTTGCCTCTTCCTTGAAGCCCTGGCAATCTTCAGCAGAAGGTTGCCATTTACATTGGTGTTGGCCTGAACTCGACTGACAATAAAGTGTGCATGACGGTATTGCCTGTTGCGAACAGCTTCAAATTGTCTGTGCATACTTAGCTCATGCTCATGAAGTAAGCCAGGGACCTCTGCGTCAATGACATCCTTCATTCTTGTTGAAAGATGACTAAGTCCCTGTGCTACACCTTTCCTTGCACCATCCTTGATTGGCTCAGTAACTGCCTCAACCACAGCCTTTTGTATGATTCCAGGGAATGTAACAGTGAAGTTGTGCATTTCATACTTGATTACATCCAGCTTCCTTGATAAACGTTCAATGTCTGATTGATGATGAACAGGCTGAAGATTATATATGTTGAGGCTTTGCTGAGCATAATCATCCCCCCTTGGAAAAAGATCAAAGTTGGTTTGGACAGGATGATCAAACATCAGAAATTCAGCTATTGGATCATAGGCTGGACGTTGGAAGTCTGTTGTTGTTGAGGTAGCAGAGTTTGGAGTAACAACAGCGTCCTTGGGAGGAGGAGTATTATCGCCAGCTGGTGTGGACACAACTATTTCTTTGGGAGGAGAGACAGATAACTGGTCTTCCTCATCTTCTTCATCCTCCTCCTCAAACATCCCTTCAGGGATTTCATCTTCAGGCATTGACTCAAGATCAGAGACATCATCCTCCAAAGATAGCATTTCTTCATCAGTATTCAACAGAGGCTCTTCATCATTGGGTTTGTCTTGAGTGATTGTATCAGCCTCCTTCTCTTTTGGTACCTGGGATTCAGTGACTGGCTATATAATCTCAGCCTGCAAATTGTTTTAATTAGTAACAGGGAATAAGATAAGGGGAATGGTCGCCATTTCACTGTCCCGAGAGGCTGAGGGTGATTACTCAGCCACTCCAAAGGATAAATCCTTGGGATTCTTTTAAGTGTGAAAAAATATGGTTAATGATCGCCATTCACTACCCCTAGGAAAGCTGAGTGTGATTATTCAGCCCCCCCAAAAGGTTAAAACCTTTGGGACTCTTTTGATTGTGAAACATATGTTGTTTATGGATCGTCATTCGCTGCCCCTAGGAAAGCTGAGGGTGATCATTCAGCCCCCCCCCCCCAAAAGGTTAAGAAACCTTTGGGACTCTTTTAAGAGTGAAACATATGTGGTTAAAGGTCGCCTGTTACGCTACCCCTAGGAAAGTTGAGGGTGATGATTCAGCTCCCCCTGAAAAGGATAAATCCTTTGGGACTCTTTTAAGGAGGGAACCAAGAGGCTGTGTGAAGTACAGCTGATCAAGGTTGAGACATAAGTGTATTCAGGTTGTTGTTAGCCTGAATACTGTCTAGAGGGTGCAGGGGCATCGGGGTGCTTTATAAACACAAATGAATCATTCCCTGGTGTAAAGACAGGGTGTACAGAAGTCTTAAAGAGTTCTAAGTGCATGGACAGACTTCTATGGGTCGAGGATTACCCTAACTTCACCACTCTCTCCTACAGACAAATGAGAGTGGCTGCTTGTGAACCTCTAAAAATGTACATTGATTACCTGTGAGATATCAGCTGGATTAGGCTCGTTTCCTGTCGTCTCAGCTGACTTTGAGACACTAGACTCCTGTTGTTGGTCAGCAGATGTATCTGAGCAGATGTATCTGATTCCACATGAGTATCTGGAACAGAGGAGGTGTCAGACTTCTTTCCCTTGGCCTTAGTAACAGCTTTGGTGTGGGAAGAAGAGGGGATTTTCTTCTTCGTAGGCTGTTGGCCAGAAGAAGCCTTGGACTTGGTAGTGTGCTGCCCAGAGGTCAAAGACTTAGACTTGCCAGACACACTAGAAGTATTCACCTTCTCAGAAGAAGGGAGCAAGGGCTTCTCAGCTGTTGGTAGTTTGTTGGCCACATTCATCATATGTGAGGTAACAGGGACATCTTCAGCTCCTATTTCTTTGTAGATGGCACCTGTGATGCGGTAGGGCTTCAGAGCAGTCAAGGCAATGTTGTGGTAGTTGTCTCCCAACAGACTTTCAAAGATCAGAGACAGGAAGCGCACATAGCAGATATTCTTTTCCCTGACTTGATTTCTTCCCTTCAGCTGTTCTACAAGGTTGGAGAAGAGAATGCTTCCAACATCAACATCAGCTCCCCAGATCAGCCCATATGCAATAGCCTGATGGTTGAAAGACATCTGATCTTGGGATCCCTGCATTCCTCCCAGGGATTTAACAATGTAGGTGAATAGGACACGCCACATGGGAGTGAAATACTTAATCTTCAGGGGAGATTTGGAGAGTACCTCTGCTGGTGTAAGGGCAGGGTTTACATCATGGTAGGGTTTGAGTGTGGCTAGGGCTTCTTTGACAGCCTTTTATCAACCATCTTCAGGCATTCATCTCCATGTTTCAATCCAGCCACACTCGAGAAATCTTTAAGGGAGAAGGCGAATGGGTGTTCATTGCATGAAAGGCTAAAAGTTATAGTGTCTTCTACCACTTCAGCAGAATACCAGAATTCCCTAAGGTATTCTTGGTAGAAGGTCGTTGGAGATTTGGTGAAGGCTTCACTTAGGTCACAATTCTGCATGAAATTAACCAGATTTGAGTAGGTGCTATTTGGGGCCTTAATTAATCCAATGGCGTTGTTGGAGGCGAGGATGCTTTCGTTGATCTCGAAGTTGACATTTGCTGCTTTAGGAACTGAAAATGCCTTGGATTTAAGGTCGAAGGTGAAAGAAAATGGAGGATGGGTTAAGAGAGAGAAGTTCTTAGAGAGAGAAATAGATTTGAGAAATGAGAATGGTGGTGGGTGAGAAGAGAGGAGAGACAATATATATATTCAAACTACGTAAACAGTTATTCAACCGCATTAAATGCAAAGTGAGAAAATGACTGCTCAAGTGGGTCCCTTGACCTTTCAAAACTTATTTGTCTCCTCGTTATTCGAAAAATAAATGATTAAATATTTGAGAATGTTTTTTTGCATTTACTTGGAAAGTAACTACCTAGTTTCATGTGAAAAACATTTAATATAGAATCAATCATTTAATGAACACATTTAATATCAAGCCACAGGCTTTGAGATATTGAGCATCCCTAGCTCAGCAACTAGCCTGTTGAACGAAGGTTCAGCCAAAGGCTTTGTAAAGATATCAGCTAGTTGCAGCTCTGTGGGAACAAAATGCAGCTCAATATCTCCCTTCATTATATGATCCCTGATAAAATGATACCTGATATCAATGTGTTTGGTACGAGAGTGAAGAACAGGGTTGTTGGATATTGCAATAGCGCTGGTGTTGTCACAAAAGATTGGCACTTTGTCATACAAAATTTCATAGTCAGCCAATTGACTTTTCATCCAGAGCACCTGAGCACAAAAGCTGGCTGCAGCGACATATTCTGCTTCAGCTGAAGACATAGCAACAGAGTTTTGCTTCTTAGCACTCCATCCAACCAATTTTCCTCCTAGGATTTGACAGCTGCCTGAAGTGCTTTTCCTGTCAATACAGCATCCAGCATAATCTGAATCTGAATAGGCCTTGAGATCAAAGCCTGATTCCTTTGGATACCATAGGCCTAGGGATGGTGTTCCTTTGAGATACCTGAAAATTCTCTTAACAGCCACTAGATGGGATTCTTTTGGGTTAGCTTGGTACCTTGCACAGAGACATGTAGAGAATTGGATATCTGGACGACTAGTTGTTAAATACATGAGTGACCCAATCATGCCTCTATATAAAGTCTCATTAACAGAGACCCCTGACTCATCAGGGCCCAAGTTGTTGGGTGGAAGCATAGGGCATTTCACTGATGCACAATCAGCTAAGTCATATTTTTTAAGTAAATCCTTAACATACTTTTCTTGACAAATTGAAATTCCCTTAGGACATTGTTTAATTTGAAAGCCCAAAAAGTAAGTTAATTCACCCATCATACTCATCTCATATTTCTTGGTCATTAATTTAGCAAAACGTTTACTAAGATTGACATGCGTTGACCCAAAGATGATATCATCCACATAAATCTACACAATGATGAAATCACTCTTATCCTTGAAGGTAAAGAGTGTTTTATCAATAGAACCCCTGACAAATTTATTTTTAGTTAAGAAATTGGAAAGAGTTTCATACCATGCTCTTGGAGCTTGTTTCAGCCCATACATGGCCTTGTGAAGTCTGCACACATGGTTGGGAAACTCGATGTTCTCAAATCCTTTAGGTTGTGCAACATACACTTCCTCAGCCAAATCACCATTGAGGAATGCGCTCTTTATATCCATCTGATACACAGTGATGTTCATATAGGCAGCATAAGCAAGGAAGATTCTGATGGCTTCAAGTCTTGCAACAGGAGCAAATGTTTCATCATAATTAATTCCTTTAGTCTGAGAAAACCCATGTGCCACCAGTCTGGCCTTGTTTCTGATGATGTTCCCAATTTCATCCATCTTGTTTCTATAGATCCATCTAGTGCCTGTGATATTCTTTCCAGGTGGAGCTGGCACCAGTGTCCATACTTTGTTCCTTTTGAACTGATTGATTTCTTCTTGCATAGAAGCTACCCATCCTTCTTCTACCAGAGCCTCAGCTACTCTTTTAGGTTCAATTTGTGAGAGAAATTCAGCAAAGAGACATTCATTGGCTGAGGCAGACTCTGAGTCTTAGATTCGTTGTCTAGTTGTGACCCCTGCATTAGGTTCTCTAATGATGTTGACAAGAAGAATGTGCTGATCTCTTGACCACTTATTTTGAGGAGTTGGGGACTCAAGGACAAGAACACTTGTGGGCACAGATGGTACAATTTGAGTTTCATCCTGCTGGCTAGGAGGGATTTATTCAAAGACTACTTCAGTGTCAGAGTCTTCTTCATCCATATCAAGAGGTACAACTTCATTATCAGCAGGAGAGTCTTCATGTATTTGAAGAATTGGTGAGTCATCAATAGCATTAGAAGGAGAAGGACAATAAGAGGTTTGTGGTTCTTCTTCATCAAGTTCCTGAGAGGTAGGAACTTCTATGTAATGAGTAGACAGAGGGTCAAAGGCAGGGACATAGGGAGTGAGAGTGTTGGAGTGATGATGACTGGTAGGTCTTGGTTCTGAGAACTCATCACTTGGAAAAGATACATTTTCATTAAAATCAATCTCATCACCCTCTGTTCCTGTTTTCTGAATGACTTCATCATCTTCATTGAATCTAACATGGAAGGTTTCTTTTACTTCTTGTCTTCTGATGTTGAATACTCTGAAGGGTTTGGCTGTTGGAGAGTATCCCAAGAAGAAACCATCATCAGCTTTTTCATCAAACTTTCCAAGTTTATCCCTGTAGTTATAAATGAACACAGGACATCCAAACACATGAAAATAGCTGACATCTGGAGATCTTTTTCTGAAAACTTCATAGGAAGTTTTACCATGTCTTTTGACAATGATTGATATGTTTTGTATGTAGCAGGCAGTGTGAACAGCTTCTCCCCAAAATTGCTTTGGTAAGGCTGCACCATTCAACATAGTTCTGGCTGCTTCAATCAAAGTCCTGTTTCTTCTTTCAGCTACACCATTTTGTTCAGGGGTGCCAGTTGAAGAGAAGTTCTGTGAAATCCCTTTTTCATCACAAAAAAATTCAAGTTGATGATTCTTGAATTCAGTACCATTATCACTTCTTAGATCTTTGACTCTAACATCATTCATATTTTCAACTTGTCTGATGAAGGACATGATGGTTTCAGCTGCATCACTTTTCCTTCTGAGGAAGAACACCCATGTGTATCTTGAAAATTCATCAACTATGACCAAGGTGTATTTGTTGTGATTAATGGTCTGAGGTTTGACAGGCCCAAACAAATCCATGTGAAGGAGATGTAAGCACTTGTCAATAGAGAATGATTGCCTAGTCTTGAATGAAGACCTGTGATGCTTTCCTCTGCAGTTCACTGAGCCATATCCTTCTGTGTCACCTGAAGAGTTATCTCCAAACACCAATTTAGGACCTGGCTCCTTTGAGTATCTGTACAGGTATTGTTGAATCCCTGTCATGTGTCTAGAACAGTCACTGTCTAGATACCATACCGATTCCTTGAGATATTTCTCCACAGATACATAGAAACAGGTTAGTTCCTATGGTGAACCCACTTTCCAGTGGGTTCCCTGAATTGCTGATTAGCAACTCTTGTGTTCCTGTAGAACTTCTGGCGTTGGGAGGGACAATTAACTGTTTCATGGTTATAACTTCCACAGATATCACACCCAGGGAAGTCACCACACTCGTCTGAGTGATGGTCTATAAACCCACAGAATTTACAGGGAGGATAAGGTTTGTAATTTCCATGTTGTCTTTTGGAACTCTGTGGTCTATCCCTAGAGGGTGTCTGAGCTCTTTTAGCTGCCATGTGTCTGTCATGATCTAAAGTCATATGGTGAGAGTTTTTACATACATTGCAATAAGCTTTGATTAACCTTTCCCCTTTGGGTTCACCTAGGACTGACTTAGGTTCATGTGAAGTAGAGCATTCAACGAAAGGCTTAATGTGTTGTTTCAAGAGTTCTACTTCTTTCATTAGAGACAACAGGCGATCTTCAGTGGTAGGGTCAACCTTATTCACAGCTTTAGTAGCAACAGGCTTAAAAGCTACATGTTTACCAGTTATTTTAGTAGGCACATGAAAAACTTTAGCTGGAGGTTTCTTAATATCTGATCTAAGTTCACCCTTAGCAGCTTGAGAGGAACTACTAGGTTCAACTCCAGAGAGTTTGGTCAGAGGTGGTAACTCAGTTACATCTTCAGAGACAGGGTCATTATTAAAAGTGGTATCTGACATATGAATTGTCTCTGTAGATTTGAAGACAATGTCTTTGGGTTTGGTGAGAATTCTCAGCTTATTTTTCTTAGCAGATATATCCCTTTTTAAGTCAGCAGGCACTTCATCATTAAGCAATTGATCTATAGTGAACCTAGCACACAACCATTTTTCAATAACCTTGTTTAATTCAGAGAATTGATCATTTAAAGCAATGTTTTCAAGGTTAATCTAGCTACTTCATTTTGCAGGGATATTTTCTCTAAATTAACCCGCCTGAGAGTTTCACATTCAGATTTAACATTTAGCAGTTCAGATTTAACAAAGTGAAACTTATCAAGTAGGTTCTTTCTATGTTCCTCAACAAAGTGTAAATCAACAATGGTGTAATCAAGGACATGCTTTCGTTCATCACTATCAGACATGGATAAAAGCCTGTGTACCTTTTTCATTGTGATGTCAACCCATTGTCCTGATCTTGCATCACCTTTTCCAACAGCTGGTTCATCCTCAGCTATCGCCATGAAAGCCCTGACTCTGGTGGTGTCTTCTTCATCTGAAGTCAGTGGCTCATCATTCCAATCATAAGCTTCAGCAACCAACCCTTTCTCTGTCTTTTTATCACCACCCTTCTTCTTGGACAGAGCTTCAAGCTTCAAGTTCATTTGTTCTAACTCAGCCTTAAGTGCTATGTACTTGTTTTTGTAATCCTTCTTCTCAGTGTCTGATGAATTGGATTGGTGAGATGAGTTGTGATGTTGTTTGAACTTGTAAGATTTGGATGAAGATGATGGATAAGAGGGTGAGGATGTCTTGGTGGAAGGACAGTCTTTTTGAAAATGTCCAAGCTTTCCACAGGAAAAGCAAGTTTCTTTTGACCTGTCAGTTGGTGTAACACCCCCAAATTTATACAACTCAGTACAGCGGAACACTAGTTGGTGTTACGGGATAGCACATTACTCACATCATAGACAACGCATAAAAATCGCGTCGTTTAATAATAAATCATTTCCATTCATAAACATCAAAGTTACATCGGTCCCATGTCATTACATTTCATACAAAAGTTTTACAAAGTGTTTGAATGGAAAAATATTGTTTAAGTGCGGGCCATGAATTCTTGTCGTCTTCCCGAGAATTACCTTCATGTACCTGAGATAAAACATGTTAAAAGAAAAGGTCAGCGATAACGCCGAGTGAATTCATAGAGTTCGATAAAATCTATCAATATAATATCAGTATAAAACTATTACTGAAAGTCATTTTGTACAAATCATTGTAATAGGCCATAAAATAGCCAAAATCATTTTATACAAATCTTTATCAAAATCATAATATAGGCATTTGCCTTAAAAATCATTATACCAGCCAATGTCGTAAAAACAATCATACAATACGTCTTATAACGTTGTATGAAAATAAAAACCGTTATATGAATATGGTTATGGAAACCAAAACACGAACATAATATCAATAGTATGACCCTGTATTGCTAGTCAGGCAATACATCGTAATTCGGAGCATCTAGTAGTATTTTGTTAGTTTTGGATTATTATAAGCCGCATGACATTGTTACCTTACTAAACCAACAACGGGTAGCTAACCCGATACAAATTTTGCCCATCTAAAGTAGCGTGTCATCACAAAGGTCACGCTGTGGAAATCTTCTCATACATAAATTCGCTTACCAATCAATGTGGCACGACGGGGATCAACCGTCAAGGCGCGAACTGGGGTGATCGTCCCCAAATAGTACTATTAAATGCATAAGCGCCTACCAAATCCCGGTAGTTCACAATTCATGCTAATGGGACTTTTAGTGACATAACCTAACTTTAATAATCCATTTAATTTCATCTATCGGGTCCTTTAATCATTTATCGGGTCATACAATCGGGTCATACAATCATTCGGGTCCAAATCAATAAACAAATAATCGGGACAAATGGTGTCCTATTTTATAAAAACTAACATGTTATCTCCCTCGCGGGTTTATAAAACATTTACAAAAACATTTAAAAGAGTGCGAGGCTATGAACTCACGTTGATGTGGGAAGGCGGGTTATCGGCAATTCGGTCGTACGGTACGTGCTTCAATCACGGAAACCTAGACAAATAATACTCGGTCTTAGACGTTTGTCCAATGACTTTATAAAAATAACAATTATGTATACATATGATGATTTTATATATATGATGATCATGTGGGTTTACATATTCTCGTTTTCTCATTTTAGAGTTATGTGTCGATAACTTTTATACTAGTTTTCTCGTTTTACCTATTTACGTGTTTTAGGTCCAATAAGCCTATTATAAGTTCTTAACTTGTATTAATCATTGTTATACTTACATTATCAGTATCTACACCTTACAAGTTGTTCCTAAATGGGTTAAGCCCAAATGATAAGTTTATAAGTGTTTTAGTCCATTTTTGTTGTATTATTAGTCCAATAACGTTAATTTAGTCCGTTAACGTCCGTATGTCCTATAGTTCGGGTCTTATCGGTTTTTACTTGTTATACATGTTTATATATCAGTATATAAGTTTTATAAAGTTTACATTAGACGGGTCCAACCATCTAAGTTTTATTTAACAAAAACGTAAATTTTACGGTATTAGCCGAAAAAGTCGTAAAAATCAAGTTTATAGTTTTTATTACTTATAAGTATTATTCCACTACCATTTTTATAATTTATACACGTATTTAACCTTTTACATATTTATATAAATAGAATCCATAAGTTAGTGGGTTTTAACTTTACATTTTATACAATATAATTTTGAGTGCTTATATAATAGTAATAAACATTAATTCTCAAAATCTGATTTTTATCTTCATATTCACCAAAACTGCCATATTTAGAGTTCTATATGGAGATAGAGCTCAAATTTTTATCACATAAACTACATGATATGTGCTACATTTAACTCTTCTATAACTACTGTTGAATTATCTTCTAAATATTTTCTAAAAATCGTCCAAAACAATAACCTCATATTTATACCCTAAACTTGTTTTGATCATATCTCACTCATTACAATGATTTCATTGCATGGCCAACTCTAACATGTGTACAAGACATATAGATTACTGTAAATACATTCTACTTCATCATTTTATCAGTCCATGACCTGTTTCTTTACTGTTTTATACAGCCAATAAATTTAACCAAGATTTTAACCTTGTTTCTTATGGTTTTTCACCTTTTTAATCATGTTTATCAACACCAAATCCCCACACAATATTTTTAATCATCATTCATCATCATATACATATACATAAGTAAAAGAAATACAAGATTACATAATCAAAAATAACAAGAGGATGAGGAGAACAATCTTTATACCACCATGATGATGTAGGTTGTGATCAAAACATGGATTTTGATGGAGAAACTTGTGAATAGCCAAGACCATCTTCAAGACCACCATTCTTCATGAACACCTTTTGGAAAATCAGCCCCAATACTCCATAGCAACTCCTCTTTGGATGTTATAACTTACACCAATCAATAGGGCTTTCAAAAGGGCATCATCATATATGTAAATAACATATGATTTCATGGTTAAATTTGATCAAATGAGGGTTGTTCTTGATGAATATGGGACGAATTTAGAGAGAGAGGAGAGTGTTTATGGTGGTTTGCATGTGAAAATGGAAGGAAATGGTAATGTCTAGTGGTTTTGTTAGTTTAGTGGGAAGAGAAGCTTCAAAATGAAGCTAAGTTACAAGTGTAACTTAGTTTAGTGTAAGGATGCCACATCTTTGATGTGGTGTCCCTAGTTAGTGGGGTAGGATAAACTAGTCTTGTCCCATCCCGCTAATTTACGGGTATTCCTCGATTATAGTTTCCTCGATTTGCGTGCTCTCGGGTCGTTTTACGAAAAACGTTATTATAAATTATGAATCAACGGCACAAAACGAATCTAATAAAAATTGTCTCATCAAAAACGTAGTTCGAAAACGTAAATTCGTAATCCTAAGGTTTCCGGTTTAGTCGTAAAGGACGTCAAATTAAAATCATAAGTCCTAATCTCTTCTCGTAAATTTGTGAGTTTATGAACCAACACAAATTTAAAACTCCAAAATAATATTCACGGATAAATTTATTTTCTGAAATGTCGGACTGTCACCAAAGACGGTGTATGTAAACGTAAGCACGTAACGTTGAATCCTCCGGTTTAGACGTAGTCGATGCTACTTCAAGACGTAAATCCAAATTTCTTCCCAAAAATAAGTGAGTTCATATTGTAAATTGTTTTTAAATAATATTCGAGAATAAAATATCAACCATAAATTGACGGATTGTCACAGCATTTACCCCTAAACAGGATCTTTGTCCTCAAAGATCATCTTACCTTACTACTCGCTTCTTATAGAGTTAAAGCCATGTGGATATTTCCTCCACATTCAGTCTTTTCTCACAAGTGTAATCCATTATAATACGCGAGTTTCATTAAACATAACTACGGGAATAAGATCAGGCTTAATGTTGACTTACTTTCTCTATCCATGATGTTCACGGGTTTCTGATGAATTCAACTTTTCGCCGATCTAAGCTTTACTAAGAATAATCAGATTTTCACTTGATGGATGTTCCATCAAGTTCGATATACGAAACATAATTCACGCAGTCTTTGAAGTCCTAGGGTAGATCCAGCTTATATGCCTTTCAATCCCAACTTTTACAACATCTCAATGGTCCCATACAACAGGGACTTATATCCCATGATTTGTCAGATCATGAATTCATTTTTCCAAGGTTAAAAATTGTGGCATAACTTCGCTACCCATTTGGCACTTCAAGATCTACATTTCACATTCACATAACCTCCTGCCCACTATCGGCAATCAATAATCAAATCCTAATTTCAACAATCATTTCAGATCTCGCGGGTCGGGTATTTTGTAAGGTTAGGTTCGCCATTATAGGAAACCTTAAACCTAAAAGACATGTCCAACTCACAATGGGTGTATGTCGGGTGTCTTCATCTCAACTCCTGCTTACAGATGCTCTAATATTTAGATCCTAACAAGATTCGATCTCAATCCTAATACGATGATCATCAATGATAATCTTTCCACAGGAAAACGATTATACGGTCCATTACCAAAGGTCAATCATTCAAACATAAAACAGCACTTATATTACTTTGTATCGTTACTTTACCTCGTCCCTTCGATTGGGGTGGTACATAGTACTCTCATCAAGGTTCGTTCTTAATGATTTCTGAGCAAATCTCTAGAAATACGATGCGAAGCGAGGATCTTGATAAAGATGTTCGATACAGGCACACTATGTTTACATAACTCTTTTGCATTTATCATTAACGGGAATGATATTAGCAGATTTGGTCAGTCTGTCGATGATGACCCAAATCGAATCAAATTCAGATGATGACCTTTGCAATAGCTAGACGTTTACTAATGTATGAGGCGATGTCTGCCTTCATAATGGCCATCAGTACAACTTCTTCAGACAAAAATACTTTTAGTCAAAAATGACATATATATAATACTTATACTTACAAATTCCAACATAACTATATCTCACAATCCTCCATATTTATATAACCACAAGTGGCCTTTAAAATATTTAATGCTATCGGCTTCTCAATTCTAATGGTTCACATTAGCCGCGAACCACTTTTTATTATCTATATTATCCTTTTTACAATCATCGGCTATTTTACATTGTTCAACAATTTATTTTGCACCTTCATTATTAAGGAACATGTCCAAATTGGTTCTTTATATTTATACATAACGTGTCAGTAATTACGTTCACTTTCCTGATGAAATAGTTATCATGTCCGTATTTATTCAAGAATTATTTCTCCACATTTTCTCTGTTTTAGTTTCGTCTCATCTATCATTTTTATCGGTTTTTCTCAATCCGACGTTTTAAGCGTCGATAAGTATTACAAGTAATTAAAGGTTAGATATTTAAATTTTTATGAAACGTAAACGTGAAATTTTAAATTTCCTAGTTCGACCAATTATATAAGATGTTCAAAAGAAATTTGAATTTAATTAACAAGATTTTTTTTTATTTATCGAAAATATTTAATAAGATTCGTAAATGTTCGAAAAACCTTTGTTTATACTTTGGTCAAAGTTTTCTTAGTTAAAAAGCAAAAATTGTCGTTTTAAGTTTTCAGGTTATGGTATAAATGGTTTTACTCAATCCTTCTTAAGTTATCTTGAGGTATACATAAACATTTACCCCTAAACAGAAGTTTAGTTAAATGGTTTGTGTATAAGGGAATAGACCCTTAAAAATCCTTTGTTAAAACATTTGTCAAAATATATTTGCACTTTCTTTTTAGTAATAATCCAAAGTCTTAAAAGGGCTCTTAATTTTTGAAGAGTCAATATATTCCATTATCTGTTAACCACACGGTTAAATCATGTAAATGATTAAGTCTTAAATCTCATGTTAAATATTCAAGATACAGGTTTTAATTGTTCGGCCAATTCATGGCAATCTATAATTAATTATTAACTCATTCTTATGCTTATAAACAAACAAATGGTCCTTAATGATCACGAGCTTAAATTTATCAAATTACAGCCTACACACGTGATTTACCAAATTCATGAATACTACATGTGCATTGTCAATCCAAACGACATCACGTGAAAATCATAACGTTCATTACAAGCACCGGATGTAGTGATTGGAATAGATAATCTCTTTCGCAGATGCGAAGTTGATGATAACCATGCTATGGATCAAATTTGCTAGAACCTTGTAAATGATCGAACAATTCTTCCATTTCGAGTTATGGATATCGTTTTCGATTGTCAATTTACTCAGTCATAGTAATCTATAAATATAAGGAAAGATAACACCATAGCTCTTCAGGATGACAGGCTTGGTATAATAAAATCTTTCTCCGACAACTTTCTCAGTTGTACGGTAATTCCTTTAATTCAGATGGTGCTGACTTACAGTGCACAAGCCACAAGTGCAGCACCGGGAATATAATCAATACCAATTTCAACTTGCCTTAATGGCAAAAGTCTAGGAAATTTACCAATAAATATCTCCTAAAGTTTTAGATAACGGAAACATCTTTTAATACATTCATATCAGGTTCTTCTAGATTACAATATCTATAACTAGTTCATAACCATTCACGGTATAATCTCAAGTCTAAATGCAGGATACGGTCATCCGTCAAGAATTATTTAGATCACTTTTGATAATCAACATCTTATCTTTTCGGGGAATTCTACTCGAGTTCCCATCAATTAAGACAATGTCGTCATGTCATAATCAATCAATCCATTCTACTGGCACTTATCAACTTTCCAGTTTCATTGCTGTTGACAAGATGTGAACTTCTCAAAAGTTTAGTAATAATTCATAATCCTTCACAGTTTCAGGGATATATGGAGACACAACTACCATTAAAGAGTAAGGTCAACGCATAATCTACGCGAGAGAATTTCAAATCAGATACAGACGAAAACATTTAACAAATATGAATAAATCCCATGTTTTCATAATTTGAGTACGCATTCGAAAGCTCCTCGGATCGTTACCCAGGTCATTCAAATGAAATCAAATCAAAAGAAATGATAAGAACTTCAATACATCCAGTCGGGTATCAACACTCGGTAATCAGATACTTTTCCTAAGAATCTCACTACGGGATAATTGGACAAGAAAGAATTGTCAATTGTCAAATAAGACAATTTCCATAGATGAGTAAATTCGACTCAAAAGAATAGATGCTACAGGCACATATGTAGGTGTCCCTAACACTATGTCCTTATTTTTCACTTCTTGCAGATCTCATAAATTTTAATCTTTCACAATCTTCAAAGAAAACGTAGTGTTTATTCATTAGTTTTATGGTGACTACTAATCAGTCTTGCATAGTCCATTCCAAATTGTATGTAGGCGCGCAACTATATACAATTTCAAGATTAACGATGCAATACTCAGTTCGTCAAAATTTTATCATCATGTTTATAATAAAAACATTTTCATGCTCAATTCTTAGATAAGAATCAAAAATAAATTTACAAAGATTTTCTTTGTTATGAAAACAATTAAGTTTTCAAAGCGTTTCATAAACAACTTCATTTTGATATCAATCACTTATAAATCTTACTTTGAATAATCCTTATTGTGATGAAAATTCAATTTTTCTCAAGGAATACTGTTTCAACTTTATAAAAACAATGAATGATCTGCAAAAGAGTGATGAAGAGTCGTTCACCAAGAACTAACTACAATATAATAGGAAATGAGCTTTAGCCAAATAATCATGAGGTTCATGACCTCGATGGCACTCACGAAGAATGATCCACAAGTAACTCAAATCAAGATGAGTACTTGCTCAATGGTTGCATCACTAATGCGAACATTAGGAAGAAGCAATAAAAGATAGATAATATCGATACATGTAGAATTTAGCAATCAAAGGTAGTCTTTCTCATTAATCAAAAACAAGTCAAAATTGTACCGTAACACATTACGTGTCACTATGTCATACAATTCTCAGAACTCATCCTACCAACTGATATCTCAGTTAAGTTAGGGATTATTTTTAAAAGATACCACAATGAATACTAATCTACAAGAGTCATTAGGTGTCCCACCTGTCCCAGAAGATCCATCGGTCCCAATTCAGAAGAAGATTTCTTCAATTTATTTGTTGGACACTGGGCATCCTCATTAGTGGACAATGGCCTAGGAACAACCCTTAACACGAATCAACAATCAATTAAAACCTTATAATTCAATCAAAGAACTTAACGACTTCCTCTTAACAATCTCATATTCCATACAGGTTAAATTTTACTTTATTCAAGTTTTAATCAATTTATACTCAATTTGATATCCTAACTCATATTCCAATACTTTCAATCTTAATTATAAACCTTAATAGGGTAATAAAAGCTCGATATGAACACCGCTTAATTCCAATCCTATAGCTCTTACAACAACAATTATCAAATGAGTCATTAATATAAAATGACTTGATCATTCAATCTAGAGTTCTCGGAAAGGTATTAGTGGCATGAGGCTTTTGGGTAATGGTTCCAATGACAGCCTCAAGTGCAACATTCACCCTTTTGATTTCAATTTAAGAATTGGATGACAACGAATCAGATGACATCTTTCTAGGTGGTAACGTTTTGTCAACTCCACTCTATAAGAAAAGATCGTCATGACATCGATATCAGATTTAATCTCGCCAATTCTTTTTCAATATCACAATCAACTAATATCTACATTTCTACGAATATTAACCATTTGTTGGGATCATAAATATCCAGAACTTGGTTTAGATCTAGGATAACTAGAATTCCTACGAGAATAGCTTCAATTAATTTACTAGGGGATTTAGGGTTACTTGTGACAATCTACGTCGTATAAATACCTCGTATAAAAATCAAAATAATCATCAAACAATCATGTAATAAAATTACATCATATGTATATATATAATCCAAGTTATATATATATATATATATATATATATATATATATATATATATATATATATATATATATATATATATATATATATATATATATATATATATATATATATATATATATATATATATATATATATATATATATATATATATATATATATATATATATATATATATATATATATATATATATATATATATATATATATATATATATATATATATATATATATTAAAATAACACTTCTCAGTCTGGCCTTGTCGGTAACTCGGGAATTCTTCGGCATCGTTATAGTCAAAAGATTTTTAGACATTTTTAGAAAAATGTTTATAGTTAAAAGATTTTGAAATGTTTTATTCAAAACCTTGGTTTTAAAAATCTTTCGTTCTCTATAACGAGAGCTCTGATACCAAACTGTAACACCCCCAAATTTATACAACTCAGTACAGCGGAAGACTAGTTGGTGTTACGGGATAGCACATTACTCACATCATAGACAACACATAAAAATCGCGTCTTTTAATAATAAATCATTTCCATTCATAAACATCAAAGTTACATCGGTCCCATGTCATTACATTTCATACAAAAGTTTTACAAAGTGTTTGAATGGAAAAATATTGTTTAAGTGCGGGCCATGAATTCTTGTCGTCTTCCCGAGAATTACCTTCAAGTACCTGAGATAAAACATGTTAAAAGAAAAGGTCAGCGAATTCATAGAGTTCAATAAAATCTATCAATATAATATCCGTATAAAACTATTACTGAAAGTCATTTTGTACAAATCATTGTAATAGGCCATAAAATAGCCAAAATCATTTTATACAAATCTTTATCAAAATCATAATATAGGCATTTGCCTTAAAAATCATTATACGAGCCAATGTCGTAAAAACAATCATACAATACGTCTTATAACGTTGTATGAAAATAAAAACCGTTATATGAATATGGTTATGGAAACCAAAACACGAACATAATATCAATAGTATGACCCTGTATTGCTAGTCAGGCAATACATCGTAATTCGGAGCATCTAGTAGTATTTTGTTAGTTTTGGATTATTATAAGCCGCATGACATTGTTACCTTACTAAACCAACAACGGGTAGCTAACCCGATACAAATTTTGCCCATCTAAAGTAGCGTGTCGTCACAAAGGTCACGCAGTGGAAATCTTCTCATACATAAATTCGCTTACCAATCAATGTGGCACGACGGGGATCAACCGTCAAGGCGCGAACTGGGGTGATCGTCCCCAAATAGTACTATTAAATGCATAAGCGCCTACCAAATCCCGGTAGTTCACAATTCATGCTAATGGGACTGTTAGTGACATAACCTAACTTTAATAATCCATTTAATTTCATCTATCGGGTCCTTTAATCATTTATCGGGTCATACAATCGGGTCATACAATCATTCGGGTCCAAATCAATAAACAAATAATCGGGACAAATGGTGTCCTATTTTATAAAAACTAACATGTTATCTCCCTCGCGGGTTTATAAAACATTTACAAAAACATTTAAAAGAGTGCGAGGCTATGAACTCACGTTGATGTGGGAAGGCGGGTTATCGGCAATTCGGTCGTACGGTACGTGCTTCAATCACGGAAACCTAGACAAATAATACTCGGTCTTAGACGTTTGTCCAATGACTTTATAAAAATAACAATTATGTATACATATGATGATTTTATATATATGATGATCATGTGGGTTTACATATTCTCGTTTACTCATTTTAGAGTTATGTGTCGATAACTTTTATACTAGTTTTCTCGTTTTACCTATTTACGTGTTTTAGGTCCAATAAGCCTATTATAAGTTCTTAACTTGTATTAATCATTGTTATACTTACATTATCAGTATCTACACCTTACAAGTTGGGCCTAAATGGGTTAAGCCCAAATGATAAGTTTATAAGTGTTTTAGTCCATTTTTGTTGTATTATTAGTCCAATAACGTTAATTTAGTCCGTTAACATCCGTATGTCCTATAGTTCGGGTCTTATCGGTTTTTACTTGTTATACATGTTTATATATCAGTATATAAGTTTTATAAAGTTTACATTAGACGGGTCCAACCATCTAAGTTTTATTTAACAAAAACGTAAATTTTACGGTATTAGCCGAAAAAGTCGTAAAAATCAAGTTTATAGTTTTTATTACTTATAAGTATTATTCCACTACCATTTTTATAATTTATACACTTATTTAACCTTTTACATATTTAAATAAATAGAATCCATAAGTTAGTGGGTTTTAACTTTACATTTTATACAATATAATTTTGAGTGCTTATATAATAGTAATAAACATTAATTCTCAAAATCTGATTTTTATCTTCATATTCACCAAAACTGCCATATTTAGAGTTCTATATGGAGATAGAAGCTCAAATTTTTATCACATAAACTACATGATATGTGCTACATTTAACTCTTCTATAACTACTGTTGAATTATCTTCTAAATATTTTCTAAAAATCGTCCAAAACAGTAACCTCAGATTTATACCCTAAACTTGTTTTGATCATATCTCACTCATTACAATGATTCCATTGCATGGCCAACTCTCACTTGTGTACAAGACATATAGATTACTGTAAATACATTTTACTTCATCATTTTATCAGTCCATGACCTGTTTCTTTACTGTTTTATACAGCCAACAAATTTAACCAAGATTTTAACCTTGTTTCTTATGGTTTTTCACCTTTTTAATCATGTTTATCAACACCAAATCCCCACACAATACTTTTAATCATCATTCATCATCATATACATATACATAAGTAAAAGAAATACAAGATTACATAATCAAAAATAACAAGAGGATGAGGAGAACAATCTTTATACCACCATGATGATGTAGGTTGTGATCAAAACATGGATTTTGATGGAGAAACTTGTGAATAGCCAAGACCATCTTCAAGACCACCATTCTTCATGAACACCTTTTGGAAAATCAGCCCCAATACTCCATAGCAACTCCTCTTTGGATGTTATAACTTACACCAATCAATAGGGCTTTCAAAAGGGCATCATCATATATGTAAATAACATATGATTTCATGGTTAAATTTGATCAAATGAGGGTTGTTCTTGATGAATATGGGACGAATTTAGAGAGAGAGGAGAGTGTTTATGGTGGTTTGCATGTGAAAATGGAAGGAAATGGTAATGTCTAGTGGTTTTGTTAGTTTAGTGGGAAGAGAAGCTTCAAAATGAAGCTAAGTTACAAGTGTAACTTAGTTTAGTGTAAGGATGCCACATCTTTGATGTGGTGTCCCTAGTTAGTGGGGTGGGATAAACTAGTTTTGTCCCATCCCGCTAATTTACGGGTATTCCTCGATTATAGTTTCCTCGATTTGCGTGCTCTCGGGTCGTTTTACGAAAAACGTTATTATAAATTATGAATCAACGGCACAAAACGAATCTAATAAAAATTGTCTCATCAAAAACGGAGTTCGAAAACGTAAATTCGTAATCCTAAGGTTTCCGGTTTAGTCGTAAAGGACGTCAAATTAAAATCGTAAGTCCTAATCTCTTCTCGTAAATTTGTGAGTTTATGAACCAACACAAATTTAAAACTCCAAAATAATATTCACGGATAAATTTATTTTCTGAAATGTCGGACTGTCACCAAAGACGGTGTATGTAAACGTAAGCACGTAACGTTGAATCCTCCGGTTTAGACGTAGTCGATGCTACTTCAAGACGTAAATCCAAATTTCTTCCCAAAAATAAGTGAGTTCATATTGTAAATTGTTTTTAAATAATATTCGAGAATAAAATATCAACCATAAATTGACGGATTGTCACAGCTGGTTTACTAGCTGATCCTATTCTTCCTGATCTTTTGAAGAATCTTCTTTGGTTGGCAAGCAAGGCTCTTTCATGAAACTCTGCATTAAGGTCTGTCAAGAACTCTTGGCTGCTGCGGGTGTCTTCTTCAACATCTGAATCGCTGTCATGAGGATGTGTTACAGAGATCAGGGCTTTAGAAGATGCTCCTTGGACAACAAATCTTTCAGTCTCTGACTTGAAAATGGTATCAATCAGCCCTTCTTCATAATTATACTTTCCATAAAGCTGAGCAAGGGTATCATTTTTGATTGAGTTGTTAGCTCTCTGAGTCTGATTCATACTCAGCCACTTTCTTGGAAGGCTGTTGACAAATGTGGCATTGATCTCAGCTTGACCAATAGTGACATCATTCATAGCTAGGTCATTGAGAAGAATTTTCAGCCTTGTATAGGTTTGCTGAACCTTTTCACCTTCAAGTGACTTGAAGGCATTGAACTAAAGTCTGAGTGCCTGAATCTTTGTCTCTCTTGTTTCAGAGGGTCCTTCATGGCCAAGGATGAGGTCTGTCCACATTGGTTTAGCTATGGGACACTGAATGACAGACTTCATGATATGTTTGGGAAGACAAGATATTATGATGCTTTTGAGACGTTTATCTTGGTTTGCCAATTTTCTATCAGCTGGAGTCCATTGTTTGAGAGGTTTGGGAAGAGGGTTTTCTTCAGTGGATGTAAGCGCCATGGGAATATAAGGACCATTTTCTAAAATTTCTAGAAGAAAAGGTTCAAGTCCATCGAGATACACAAGAAATTGACTCTTCCAACTGGCAAAATCTTCTTCATCAAAGACTGGTACACTTGTGACGTGTGATCCACCTCTTGAGTCAAGAAGTTGGGGTAGATCATCGTCATTGACAGGAGGGTTGAGTCTTGGTGAAGATGGGTATGTGGAAGGTGATTGTGGTGGGTTAGAAGTTTCTGGCATGGTGGATCTTGATTATAAAACTGAGAACGATGTTTCTTGAAGGTTTTAATATCAAACACCGCTCTGATACCAATTGAAAGTCCCTAATCAATGCTAGAAACCCTAAACTTAACTTAATCAACACAAGGTATTACTTTTGAAAAGTAATCTTATTATTGTATAATAAAGAATTACAAGTGTTATGGATAACACCGTTTGATGACAGTGTGTTGTGCACACTTTGAACAACTATAAACCCTAACTTATGAATACAGTCGTAGCTGTTTGATTCACTAAGTTATATGCAATAATGTTATGAATATCTCAGAGTGTTAAACATTAATGCATGGATACACATCCTATTTATAGTGTTACGAGATTGACCTAAATAGTACTTGATGGTGACTACACAAGCTTTTACAAGTTCCCACATCAGTCACATGATGTCCTTCTATTCTTGGTAGTCTTCCATTATGCTTTAAGGAAACAGTTGTCAAAACAGGTTCCTTTTTCTTCATAGCCTCGAACACACAAATGGCATGTCCAAAGTGTGCTGAGTGTTAACAGGGTATTGCCACCCCTGTTAACCCTCAACCCCTCAGAGTCCCTGATACATCTTGGCTGTTATCCATCACAGCCAATGAGTATGTCTTCAAGTAATCTTTGACTTCCTTGACAATGTCTCTGACATGGACTCCTCTGAGGTTGCTCACAGAGACTTGGATCTCTGTGAGTCTTGTGAAACTTGCCTGCCTCCTAGGCACAGGCAAGGGACTATCTAACAGCCTAATTATGTTTAAATCAATGATCATGGAATCTAACATGTTTAGATTCCTAACACATACCACCTGCACGTGAAGTAGAATTTAACATCGAGCTCATCCGAGGAGCTAAGCCGATTTCCAAGGATCCTTATCGCATGACTCCCATAGAGTTGAAGGAGGTGAAGGATCAATTGCAAGAACTTTTGGAACGAGGCTTTATTCGACCGAGCGCATCTCCATGGGGCGCACCGGTCTTATTCGTTAAGAAGAAGGATGGTAGTATGCGTCTTTGTATCGAATATCACGAGCTCAACAAGATTACCATCAGGAATAGGTATCCACTACCACGCATAGACGATCTGTTTGACCAACTCCAAGGGGCCAAACATTTCTCCAAGATTGATCTAAGGGCAGGCTATCATCAGCTACGGGTTAAGGAGCAGGACATCGCCAAGACTGCTTTCCGTAAATGCTATGGACACTACGAATTTTTCATTGTCTTCATTGACGACATCCTGATATTCTCTAAGTCCAAGGCGGAACACGAAGACCATCTTCGTACAGTACTACGGATTCTTTGCTAGAAGCAGTTGTATGCTAAATTCTCCAAGTGTGAGTTCTGGTTAGACAAGGTGGCATTCTTAGGTCACATTGTATCAGAAGAAGGAATCATGATGGATCCAGCAAAGGTTGAGGCTATTACCAAGTGGCCAAGACCGACATCAACAACTGAAGTCTGCAGTTTCCTAGGCTTAGCTGGTTATTACCGTAGGTTCGTGGAGAATTTTTCCCGTTTAGCACTACCAAACTGATGCGAAAAGGGGAGAAATACGTCCGGACTGAAGAAAGAGAGAAGAGCTTTGAAGACCTAAAGTAGAAGTTAGTATCTGCACCGATTCTTACTCTCCCATCTGGTACAGGTGGATTTCAGATCTACAGTGATGCATCGGGAAAGGGACTTGGCTGTGTTTTCATGCAACATGGGAAAGTGATCGCGTACGCTTCACGACCGCTTAAGCCTTATGAGGAAAATTACCCTACGCAGAACATGGAACTTGCAGCAATCGTGTTTGCATTGAAGATATGGAGGCACTACTTGTATTGAGAATCATGTGACATTTTCACGGACCATAAGATCTTGAAGTAGATCTTCACTCAACGTGAATTGAACATGAGACAGAGGAGATGGTTAGAGCTGTTGAAGGATTATGACATTAATCTATAGTATCATCCCGGCAAGGCGAATGTAGTGGCAGATGCACTTAGCAGAAAGCCCGGAATGATAAACGACATAAAAATTGAGGTGGAAATTATAAGAGACTTGGAGCGACTAGACATAGAGATCATGGTACGTGAACAACACGGTTATTGGGCTAATCTTAGAGTGGAACCCGAGTTACTCTCTAAGATCAAGGAAGCTCAGAAAGATGATGGAGAAATATGGGCGATAATTCAGAATTTATGGAGAAGCAGACAGAATTTCGAGTAGACGCAGATGGTATCTTATGGCAGGGCACGAGACTTTGTGTTCCTGATGATAAAGAACTCCGGGAAGCATTGTTAGCTGAGGCTCATAGCTCCCCATTCTCCATTCATCCTAGTTCGACCAAGATGTACCATGACATCAAGCAGTACTTTTGGTGGAGTGGTATGAAACAGGATGTTGCGACTTACGTCTCCAAATGTCTTACCTGCCAGCAGGTTAAGATCGAGCATCAGCGATCTGGCAGTCTTCTTCAACCGTTAGATATTCCATAGTGAAAGTGGGACACGATCACCATGGATTTTGTTACTGGTCTTCCGCAGACAAAGAGGAAGCACGATGCAATTTGGGTTATCGTTGATCGACTTACCAAATTAGCTCATTTCTTACCAATCCGCAAGGAAGATTCAGTCAGTAAACTCGCCGATACTTACAAGAAGGAGATCATGAGATTACATGGTGCTCCATCCAGCATCGTCTCAGACAGAGATCCTTGGTTCACTTCGCGATTCTAGAGAAGTCTACAGAAAGCTTGGGGTACAAATCTTAAGCTTAGTACGTTTTTTCATTCTCAAACAGACGGGCTGTCGGAGCGAACGATTCAAACATTGGAAGACATGTTGAGGTCATGTGGGTTGGAATGGACGGGTGATTGGGACGATTATATCTGTTTGGTGGAGTTTGTATACAACAATAGTTGGCACACAAGTATCAAGTGTGCTCCCTTCGAGATGTTGTATGGCAGAAAGTATCGCGCCCCAATCTGCTGGGATCAGGTTGGTGAGGGAACACTTGAAGGACAAGAAATGATAGAATTGACTATCGAGAAGGACGCAGTAGCTAAGCAGAAACTGCAAGAAGCACGGTCACGTTAGAAGAGTTATGAAGACAAGCATCGTAGGGACTCGCATTTTAACGTAGGAGATCACGTTTTCCTTAAGGTTTCGTCGGCACGTGGTGTTAGACGTTTTGGAATCAAAGGGAAGCTCAGTCCTCGGTTCATCGGGCCGTTTGATGTCACTGAACGAGTCGGTGAAGTATCTTACCATTTAGCGTTACCTCTGCAGCTTTCTCATGTTCACGATGTTTTCCATGTGTCCTTGCTCAAAGGGTACAAGTATCATCCCCTTCACATGGTTCAGTATCCACTGGAACAGATTCGTGAAGATCTTACTTTAATAGAAGAACCCGAACGAGTTCTTGACAGACAAGAACGAGTCATGAGAAGGAAGACGATTCCATTCATCAAAATCCTTTAGAGGGATCATACCGAGCGGGAAGCCACTTGGGACACAGAGGAGTCTATCCGGGCTTCTTACCCTCATTTCACATTTTGAATTCGGGTATGTTCTTCTTTTCTAGTTTACATTATCTATAATTCGGGGACGAATTATTCTTTTTAGAAGGGAAGAGTTTTAAAACCCGCATGCTTTTACCGTGAATAGTATCCTTATGATCGTACGTACATGATTAGAACTTTCCTTTTATAGCACCTTTACGTTTCACGATCAAGATTTGCATGTATTACGTACGTGTTATAACATGACAAGTATTAAATACGTATTAAGACACGATAATTATTTCAATAATAATTATAATCACGAACACACGAACATGAAATCATCAACGTAAATAGACACGAACCTATAATATGTATTTACATAATTATTATTACGACTACGTACAAGTATATAATATGACACGAACAATTAAGAATAAAATCATGTAAACACGAACACGAGAACACACATAATATTAGACACGAGAAAACATTTGGGTTACCCTTGTGGGCCCCATCTACACGTGGACAAGACAAAGGGAAAGGGCCAAACCCATGCAATTTTTACAAAAAGAAGAAAAGGGAAAAGGTATTTTCATAATTATAGGAAATTAGAAAATAAACAAGACCCTAATATCTCTTTTGTCTCTTCTTGGCCGCCGGGTACAAACACACAAAAAGGGTGTGTTGGTTGATTTTGGTGATTGATTTCTTGCAAGATTGTTAGTGTTTTCGTTTTCCATTGTTTCACGTAATCGGTAAATCCTTAAACCCTTTTTTCTTTTTATGTTCTTAATTAATTGAACACATGAAATCATAAGTGATAGAAAAACAAGAAATCATCATGTAAATTAATCATAGGGGGTAAATTAATTATGGTTTAAGGGTGTTTTGTTCGGCCGACGCAAGGGAACCGACACCCATGATCTCGGCTTGCTTGGTTTCGCACCAACCGAGACCTCGAGGTCTCGGTGTGGTGTTGTGTGTCTCGGCAGCAAGAGCAAAGGGAACCCCGACCTCGGTCGGGGTGTGTTTGGTGTTCGGTTGGGTCTCGGCAGAAAGAAGGACCACCACCGACATAAGCTGGTGGCTATATATAGAAAGCAGGGGGAACCCAAGCCACGGAAGCAGGGGGAACCACCGGCTAACCGGTGGGAACTTTTGCTAGCCGGCGGCTAGCCATGACCAAGGGAACCACCGGCGTCAGCCAGTGGCTGTTTTACACAAACAGTGGCAGCCGGCTAAGCCGCTTAGCCACTGGTAAGGGTGTGTTCTTTGACCGGTTCACAGGTCTGGTTCACGGGGTTCACGAATACGGTTCACGACACGTTTAATAAATAAGACACGGGTTTCGGTCACGACATTATTTTACAAGGTTAATTATTTTACAAGTTAAATAATTACTAGGTTAACTAAATTAATTTAACATGTTACTTAATTAATTTAATTACATCATGACTTAGGTTATTTATTATTATTAATAATACATAGATTTTAACCTAAGTAATTATCATTTTATTTAGACTATATAATTAAATAATTTTTAAACATGCCTTATGATTAATTAATTTACATGACTTAGGTTATATTAATAATAATATTAATACACGTTTTAACGTAAGTATTTTTACCTTTATTTAATTAAATCATGTTATATTTAATTAAATACTTTAACCTATAGTTTATTTAATTTACATGAAATTATTAATAAACTATACTATTTAATCACATGACTTAGAATATTAATCAGTAAACACTTAAGCTTATATTATTAGCTTAATAATCCATCTTATTACTATTTATGGAAACTTTCTATTTTTAGAAACTTATTTAATTAAGGCAGCTAATCTATTTATGGAAACTTTCTATTTTTAGAAACTTATCTATTTTAAGTAGTAGATCTATTTTTTGAAACTTTCTATTTTTGGAAACTTTCTATTTTTGGAAACTTACTATTTTTGGAAACTTTCTATTTTTGGAAACTTTCTATTTTAGGAAACCTACTATTTTTAGAAAGTTACTTATTATTACACAACAAGTATAATAATACAAGAAATACAAGTAAAACTTAATAAGAATGGACAGAATATATGATAAACGCAATATAAAGCTAAAATCAGTAAAACATGACATGACCATATAAAACAAGCTAAGACATGATATAAAATCAATTACGTACTCAGTAATCAGAATACTTATACACGTATATTATTTATGTAGCATTAGTGATATCGAAGTAGGAATCTCTTCCGTTCGTCTTCTTCGTTCACAGGACACAAGGTACGGATTCTCCGTCCTTTCAGTATGGACATTCTTCCTTATTAGGATTCCCCGTATGCAGCCAACTGTTTTCCCCAATATATGTTTTATATGTTTTGATTGCGTATGTTTAATTAGATACCTAAAGCCATATACATGCATGACCAGTTTCACCTAGTTATGGAGGTACCATAACCATAACACTGGAGGCACCAGTGTTATGACTCCACCACGACAGAGTGATAGCTCATGCCGTCCCTTCAGCTTTTGGCCAAATTATTATTATTATCAGGTGGGGCGTATGGGTGCATCCTAGTTTACATGTTATCAGCAGATTATTCAGGTGAATGTAGTGTGTGCCTTGCATCCTTCACAAGGAGCTGATCCCTCCTACCCAAACAGTATAATAAATTAGAGGCAACCCCTCTAACTTGCATGACGAGGTCACCCCTCCAAGAATTCATGCACGTTGATATTTCATGACCTATATTGGCTAATGGTAAACATGTTAAACAGTTTTTATAAGATAAACATAAGGCTTTTCAAACTATAAAACAAGTTTTACTAAGATATACCAGGTTATTCAGGACTTAGTCTTTTCCGCTTCTTCGTGCTCATATGCTTATATTATTCATGCTTTATTTGTTTATCCGTGCACTGAGCGTTATGCTCAGCCGTTTTCCTTTCATGTTCCCAAAACGGCAAGTACTCAAGGACGCTCGTAGACTTTAAGCGTGCGTGCATATGGATTGGAAGCTTCCTAGCCTTCATTACTTTATGCATTTCTTCATACTTTTGATACTAATTTCTATGGACATTGTTTAGTCCTTTTCATTTACAGTACTTATGTTTGTGTGTGATGAGTTCTACTTTTGGGATACTGATGTGGTTTCCGGTATTTCCTTGATGGTCATGTGATATTTTATACATTTATCCTTGTATGCTTTGATGACACGCCATAATCACGCGTGATATTCCATTTACCAAAATGTGGTGTTACATGATCCACATTAAACTTTTAAGGATAGGAGTTGTTGAACACACAATTTTTGATAGATTTTGAATATCATTGAAAAATTCTTGAAAAAATTGTTTTCAACGCTTTTTGAAAAATCTCAAATATTCAAATTTTTTAAAAGAATGGATTTTTTAAAAGCATAAACTTGAGTTCATAGACGTTCAATGTCTTGACGAATTCACTCAAGTGTAAGAAGATTTCTCTTCTTTTGTTGAGGGTAAGTGCACTAAATCGTACACTCCCCCATGAATATAGATCCGGGTTGCAATCTAACAGTGATTACAAGCCATTTGTTTAGCTCAAAACGTTGAATGTTTTATGACAAGATCAACCCAAGATAGATTGCTCTACCCGTTGTTTGAAAAATTGTCCAAAATAGACAAATTCATTTATTAGAAATAGAAACTACATGTTTTGAAAAAATATTTACAACTTTCATTCGAGCTTTATGTACACACTGTGTCGTTATTGAGCGACATTTCTAGGTACGTCCATATTATCGATACTGAAAGACATGTCGAGAAGAATACTTTTGGATTATCAAAGATTTTTTATTTTGTATTTTGCTTTTTCATTAATATTTACAAGTAGATGTTTGATTTGATTCTTTGCTAGAATCTCCAGTTCTGCTGGAGTCAAACATCTCATACCAATTTGCCTAACTAGATACGTAAAGCTCTTTTTCGAAAGAGATTTTGTAAACAAGTCAGCTAATTGGTAATCAGTTCCAACAAAGTATAGTTCAACGATACCACTTTCAACTTGTTTCTTAATGAAGTGATATCTGACATCAATGTGCTTCGTACGGGAATGATTTACCGGATTACAGGAGATGGCTATGGCGGACTTTGTGTCACAGTACATAGGTACTTTATCAAAGTGGAAGACATAATCCGTGAGTTGTGTTCTCATCCAAAGAACTTAAGCACAACACGCAGATAGAGACACATACTCCGCTTTAGCTCATGACAATGATGTGCAATCCTTCTTCTTGGAAGACCATCCCACGAGCTTATCTTGGCCAAGAAATTGTGCACAACCAGAAGTACTTTTTCGTGTATCAAGACACCCTACAGTGTCCCATGTGAATGGTATTCTTAAGGTACCGAAAGATCCTTTTAACCTCCTTGAGGTGCTTTTCAGTGGGTCGTGCTTGATATCGTGCACAATAATACGTAGCATGTGATATATCTGGTCGGCTTGCTATTAAGTACATGATGGAGTCGATCATGGAACGATATCTCGTTTGATCTAGGCATCTCCCTCCAAATCAGCATCTAGGGATGTGGTTGATAATAGTGTCCCAACGGGGTCTCATGAGGTCATACCATGATTTTTGATTATCTCTTGACAATACTTAGCTTGGTTGATAAAGATACCACTTGGGGATTGGTGAACTTGAATTCCTAAAAGGAATTTTAATTCGCGCATCATTGACATTTCAAACTTGATGTGCATTACTTTTTCAAACCATTTTGAAAGTTTTGGGTTTGTAGACCCGAAAATAATGTCATCAACATAAATCTACACAAGCAAAATGTCATCCCCATATTTATAAGTGAACAAAGTTAGATCAATGGAACCTTTTGAGAAACCTTTGGATACCAGAAGTTTCGAGAGCTCGTCATACCACGCCCTTGGAGCTTGCTTGAGTCCATACAGTGCTTCGTGGAGACGATACACCTTGTTAGGATAATGAGGATTGACGAATCCTTCCGAATGTGTGACATAGACTTCTTCCTTCAAAGGACCGTTAAGAAATTTCGTCTTTACGTCCATTTGATAAACGATGAATCCCTTATGTGAAGCATAAGCAAGGAAAATCCTGATCGCTTCCATACGAGCTACTGGTGCAAATGATTCTTCAAAATCAACACCCTCTTTCTGTCCATACCCTTTAGCCACTAGCCTAGATTTATTCTTGATGATCTTGGTTTCTTCATCCATCTTGTTTTTCCAGATCCATCGAAGATTTAATGGTGTTACATTGAATGGTCTGTCAACAAGTACCCAGACTTTAAGTCTTTCAAATTGTTGAAGTTCATTCGTCATCGATTCAATCCAAGCGTGATCTTCCAAGGCTTCTTTGATATTTGTTGGTTCAGCTGTACTTACGGCGAGTGTGAACATACAAACATCACCATCGGTTTCAAGCTATCGTCTTGTACGAACGGGTTGTTAAGGGTTTCCAATTACTTGAACCAAAGGATGCTCTTGGGTCCAATGATGTGTTGAAGGATGTCGTTGATAAAGTGTATGCATATTTGATGGATCAACATGGCGAGTAAAAGACTCTCCAGTTTCGTATACCGGTGTACCGAATGGGTTGATAAATTCGTCTTCGTCAATTAATGCATGGTCTACTTGATTTGTGTTCTCTGGAGCAATGAAATTAGTTGTGGATGTTGTAGGAGCGGTTGTTGATGTGATATTCTGAGGACGTAAATCTGCAGCAACCCGTGTTCAAGTAGATGTAGTTGTATCCTTTTGTTGACGATGATCGGTATCATCATTCTTGTCATGAGTGACAGAGGCAGACGTCGATACAACATGTTTCTCCCCCGTGAAATATTCATCATACATTGGTCCATATAACATTTCCAACTCTTCAATTGTCGTTTCGACTATCATATCTACTCTTGGAACACTTTGTGGAACCATCTTTGAACTTGACGGTTCATTGTTGTGGTCATGAGTTCCGAGTTCCGTGCGGTTGTGAACAGAAGTCGTTTGTCGTTGTGGGTCGGGACTTAAACTGTTTTATTCAAGTGCCATTTCTTGTAATTCATCAAATCTGATATGAATAGTCTCGACTATCAATTTTGTTCTCTTGTTGTAAACTCTATATCCTTTTAACTGAGTCGCATATCCCACTAGAATACATGCATCACCTTTCTATTTCATCTTATCCAAATTTTCACCATCTCATATAATGTAACAAGTACATCCAAAAACGTGAAGGTGTTTTAGTGAAGGTTTTCGATAATGAATTATGTGATATGGTGTCTTTTCGTGTCTTGGGATAATTAAGGATCGTTTTTGTGTGTAGCATGCGGTTGACACGGCTTCTGCCCAAAAGAATAGTGGAAGTTTTGAAGCGAATAATAATGTTCGAGCAGCTTCAACTAAAGTACGGTTTCATATTTTAACAACGCCGTTTTGTTCGGCTGTTCGAGCAATAGATGTTTCATGTTCAATTCCTTCAGCTTCAATATAATTCCTCAGAGTTGAATTAAAAAATTTTGTTCCTCTGTCAGTACGTACCACTTTTACTTGAGCATGAAGACCACGTTGTATCAGTTTAAGGAAGTTGATGAGAACTTCAGGTGTTTCATCTAGACCTTAAGAAGTGAGTCCATGTGTACCTTGAGTAATCATCGACAATTACCATAATGTATTTCTTCCCATTGATACTTTGAATACGGATGGGACCACACAGATCAATATGTAGAAGATCTAACTGTCCTTTAGAGCTTGGTGTAGTCTTTGTTTTGAAACTACTTAGTTTAGCTTTACAAATCTCACAAGAAGAACAAAGATGATCTTTGATGAATTTCAAGCTTGGAAGGCCTCTCACAATATCTTTCTTGGAAAGCAAGTTGATGGTATCAAAATTGAGATGAGATAAACGTTGATGCCATAACCATGCCTGAGTCGTTCAAGCTTTAGCCATGAAGCAAATTGGAGTTGAGGAAGTTTTGTCTTGAAGTGAAATTGTGTAAAGATCAGTACCCCGTGAACCGATGACTAAATCATTCCTATCATAATCACGAACAAAACATGTCTTCTTCCTGAAAGCAACCTCCAAATCTGCATCACAGAATTGACCAACCTAGAAAAGATTGTGATTGAGCCCTTCGACGTAGTATAACCTTTTGATCATGATATTCCCCTGAACCATACCCATGAACTTCTCCACGAAGTTAATTAGAAGCTTGAGATTCCCCGTCATGTGCTTCGTGCATCTTGAGTCCAGTATGAAGAGAATTATTTGTATCACCTGCAGAAGAATTAGAACACGATAGAGATTTTTCTAAATTGGAGACCACATTAGTTGTGATTTCAGAATCATTAGTGTCCTGAGCAACATTTAAAGGCATACTAACACTCGTTGTCACATTTTCTGTCCTAACTTTAGGCATCCATTTATATCCTGGAGGACATTGATTAGCAAACCACCATTTCCAAGACTTGCTAGCAGACTCATATAATTCCCTAATTCTGCTTCTAGGGTTCTTAGTGGTGGATTCTGATGCAATACTTTTCTTAGGGGGGTTTGCACCAGAATGGTTCACTTTGTGTTTGGGTTTACTATCACCAATAGGCATCGCAACTTGCTTCTTAGTTCTAGTATCTACGCCTTTGACATTATTCATAGCACACATAGAATAATTAGCATTAACAACACATTTTCCACTTTTAACACAAAAAAATTTAACATTCAAAAAATTCTAATCATTCAAATCGTCATTACATGAGATTATAGACATTTTATTCTTAGAAACATTCCAATTCCTAGGGTTTTCTTCTACTTCCTTCATCTTCCTTTGCCTCTTGTGTTTCCAAACCTTATCATTCACTTGAGTGCTCTTAAGCTGAGGCCGGCTAACACTAGCAGTGGATACTACTCCTGTAGTAGAAGACACACGAGTATTAGTATTTCTAGAAGTATGAGGTGATTGACTAACTTTATTTATGGGTTTAGTGGTCATTCTATACATCCCTGGTTTAATCACATTATTGTTCTTAACGCTTGGTGCTAGAGTATTCCTTATGGGTTGATTATGTGGTAACCTTTCCTTTCCATCCATCTTGGGGGCAAACACAGGTTTTGCAAATGAGGAATTTGAGAAAGCGGATGGTTTTCCCAAGATAGAGGGTATATTCACTTTAGAGGCATTAGGTTGTCTAACAACATGTTTCTTAACGCTAGGTTCCATAAGTTTCCCACCCATATTAGCAATGAGTTTCTTCAACTCTATATTGCTATATCTTTTTCTTGTAACTGAGCTTTCAAATCCAAAATATCAAGACTTTTTCATTTAGTAATCGACATGACTCAGATAATTTTACTTCCAAAGGTGTATCATTTAAAAAGCTACCAACTTTGTTTTGCAAAGCAAGTTCAAGTGAATGACAATGTTTTTGAATATAATCATATCTATGTTGAAGTAAGGAAAACTCTTTTTGGTCAATTTTGTTCGAAAGCTCAGTTTCAAGACGTTCACACTCTTTGACGTGATCAAGATATTTGCATGCAACATCAGAATATTCATCAATATCAGCACAAGATGTAACATAAACACACAAAATATCTTTTGAGAGGCAGTCTTGCAAGAGTATATCATATGCTATATAAAGTTCGTCTCTTTTAGGTTGATGGTCGTTCACTTCTTGTTTAAGAGATTCCACATATTTCAAATCATCAAACATTACTTACTTAATTAATGTTTCAAATTCCAAAATATGTTTTTGCATTGTTTCCGCAAGCGAAATTAAAATACTTTTCACAAGCACAGTTATATCGTAAGGAATTTCTTTGTTGCCTTTCAAACGTTCACGTTCTTTCTAGTCGTCGTCAACAACCTTTTTGAAATTTTCGATGTTTTGTTTAAGAAAATTAAGTGCTTGCTTACTCTTGCTTACAGAAGCTTTATATGGAAAGTACTCAAAAAAATTTCAAACATTAGTTTTCTTAGTGGCAAAAACTTGTCTCCATTTAATTCTTATTTGTTCACATTCGTAATATATTTGATCATGAGACTTCTGTTTTTATGGTTTGAAAATTTCATAAAGACTATTTTCATAAGCATAATTATATGGTTTCACAAAGGCTTTATTCACTAGTGATCTACTCTTTTCTTCAAAAATTAATGACTCATCACTATCGGGCCTAGCAATTAAACAATCAACGTCGGTCCATTGGGACTCCTCATGATATAGGCTCGGGTTCTCAGATTGAGCTTGCTCGAGGTACTTATGACTAGAAAAACTAGCGTTACCCTTGAAAATCGAACGAGGTGCCAACATTCGCATGGTTTGAATAGATTGATTTGTTTAAAAACAATTTTCTTGTAAAAATCAATTTGAACTTCAAGTTCCACGACTTTTTCAATGTCTTTAGCTTGTTTAATTTTGAAATCCTTTTTCATGTTAGCTACCTCTTCCGTTTTCGTAGTGACTAGCTTTGTTTTATCCTCTTGAAGAAAATCAATCTTTTGAGCTAACTCATTCACTTTGTGGTAGCAAGATACGTTTTGTGTCTTTTCGTACTTAAAGAGGTGTTATTACGTTTCTCTTATTCTAAAAGCTTAAGAGTTTTGTTGTATTTAGTTTTAAAAATATCCTTTACAGTCGTAACAACACCCCCTTTGTACCTTACAAGCTCTTTGTCTTTTTGAATAAGCTCAGCTCTGTAGCTTGCAAGGAGCTCACTAGATTTTATGACTGCAGCTTTGATTTCTTCAAGATTTTGAGTGAGCGTAGCGTTTTCCTTCTTTAATTGCTTTTGACTTTTTCTAGTTTCTTTGACATCTTTTTGTAAAGAAGCAATTAAGTTAGCAAGCGTAATACGCTCCTCATCATCATCATACTCGTTTGCATGTTGATCATCCTCAGAATTATTATTGCACATGTCTGATGAATCAGGTGTGTTATTGCTATCAACCGTTTCCATCATACATGTGTTAGTAATAGCTTTGGTAAACACATTATATTCCTCTTCAGTGTGTACCTTATCGATTGGCTTAGTATCAAAGATAGGACCATTGTCATCTTCAGTGACGTTGAGAACTTCTTCAACCTTTTCCATGTACGAGTAACGTGCTTCAAGTTCTTGGTTGGAGGCTTCATCATCAGTATCATCAAGCATTTGTCCTTCCTCAGCCGACAATATAACCCCAGCTTCCATCTTCTTACAAAGCAACATCTTTTCCTTATGATAACCAGAATCCCTAACCCGTTTCGGCTTCCTACATTCCTTTACCATATGCCCATAACCTTGACAATCAAATCAATGAATCCCACTTTGCTGAACCACTTGAGTTCCAACAGTTTCCCTATTTCCAGCAACAGTAGCAATCCTCTGAGTATCATACTTAGCAGTTTGTCGATCATACCTTGCAGAACCCTCAACATGAATTGGATTACGTCGATCATAACTAGGAGGACTTTCATGATGTTGACGTATGTCATACCTTCGGGGACTCTCAACATATTGGTTCCTTGTGTTAGATGATGTTTGAAGATTGTTGTTGGTGGGTTTGAAGATTTTCTTGTAGGTCTTCATAATGAAAGCATTTATTGTTTCATCTCCCTATCCTTCTGAGTTAGTTCTTCATCACTGTCCTCTTCAGATGATGTCTCAAATGATGGTGATGGTTCTCTTGGTTCTTTGTATCGTGATCTTGTGGGAGCTGAAGGCTTCGATGAAGTGGAGTATCTTGGTGAGGAGGATGTAGTGGAATATCTTGGTTAGGAGGATGTAGTGGAGTATGACTTTGGAACACGAGAGCGATGATCTTGTACAAGTTGAGTGGTATGTTGGGAATAAATATAAGAGTATTAGTTCCCCCTGCTAGTTGGTCAGAGTTTCTCCTGCTAAGAGTAAGTTCCCCTTGCTAAATAACAAATGCAAGGGGATTGGTGCCCCTGTTGGAAGTCAAAGACCCTACTACTAAGATAAACATGGAAAAGATTATGACGCATTTCAGTTACTGCTCCAAGAAGTTTACTAGTTTGTTAGTAGTGATCTTGTACGTGAGTCCTTATGCTATAAAGGACTCACTAGGTTGTTATGTTAAAATCATCTTTCTCTGTTCATTTCATTTTCATACTTTAAGGTTTTGTGTCCCTAATACCACTATTGGGTATTCGTATATCTATGATATATTAAAGTTCAATATTTGATTTAAACATTTGTTCTTGTGCTAAACATTATATTCCGCATCTTGTTTGGTTACTTTGTGTTGCAAAGTTTCTCTAGTGTTAGATTGAAGTTATTCTTTCTATCACAACCCTTAAACAAGCTAAGGTTTAAGATCTGAGTTTGGGGTCAACAAGTGGTATCTGAGCTTGTTGAGAAACTTTGATTAAACTAAGAACAAAACATCTCTCATAACCAACACCAACCATGTCTTTAGATTCTCATTCATCCTCAACCAACAACAACTCTCTCAAACTACCCATTCTGGATCCTGAAAACTTTGAACTATGGGAGTTCACGATTCAACAATACCTCAAGATGGATCACTATGTTCTATGGGAGATCATAGAGTTTGGTGATCAATTTACAAAGACTATACAAGTTGAAGAAAAGGATAAGGGAGAATAAAAAGGTGAAAGCTCCAAAGGTGACAGCAAGAAGAAGTCTGCTGCTCTTGCTGACAAAAAGATACTAGAAAGAAGGCATGATGTCAAGGCCACAGTTCTTTGTTGTTGGCTCTACCTGATAGACATCATGTAACACTCTCATTTTTCGTATCGGTACAACGAAAGGGTCTTTTAGAGTGTTACAGGATAGCACAATAACTCCAATCATAGACAACACATAAAAATGGTTGTACAAGGTTTAACATACATTCATTCGATAAAAAGTTTTAAAGTGTACAACAGGTCCTAAATTATACAGGTCATTAAGTTTACATAACATAGATCGAATGAACATTTTTAATATTATGTGGGCCATCAGAGTCGATCTCCATCCGGATTACCTTCTAGCACCTGAGATAAAAACATGCAAAATCAGCGAATGTCGAGTGAATTCATAGAGTCTAATAAAAACCGTTATATAAAACAATCATTAAAATCAGAACACAAGTATAATATCGGAAGTAAGTCCTCGTATTGCTAGTCAGGCAATATATAAATCAAGCATACATCTTAAACCGTCCATGAGACCGTAGCCTCAATATTACCATAATAGGTAATATATTCATCGTTATTGGCATCATTATTGTATTATATATAGGATACATTTGGATTATTATTAGCCGCATGACAGTGTTACCTTACTATGAAAACAACAGGCCGCGAACCCGACAAACAATTTGCCCATCTAAGTTAGCGTGTCATCACAAAAATCACGCTATGGAAATCTTCTCATACATAAATTCGCTTTCCAATCAATGTGGTACGACGGGGATCAACCGTCAAGGCGCGAACTGGGGTGATCGTCCCCAAATAGTACTATCAAATGCATAAGCGTCTACCAAATCCCGGTAGTTCACAATTCATGCTAATGGGACTTTAAGTGACATAACCTAACTACTAATAATCCTTTTTGTCTCGTTTATAGGGTCATAGCATCATTCGGGTCCATATCATTAAGCATACCATTGGGACTACTTGTGTTCTATTTTTATCAAAATCTAGCATGTTATCTCCCTCGCGGGTTTACAAATCATTTTATAAAACATTTAAAAGAGTGCGAGGCTATGAACTCACGTTGATAATGAAAGGCGGATTATCGGCTACGGGCGTGCTTCGTTCACGGAAACCTATATAAATAATAATCGGTATTAGACTCTTGTCCAATGACTTTTATCAAAATAACAATATACATATGATGATTTTTGTACATATGATGATGATCAAATGGGTTTATATATCCTTGTTTACTCATTTTAGTGTTTATGTATTGGTAACTTTTTACTAGTTTACTAGTTTTATCTATTTACACGTTTTAAGTCCAATAAGCTTATTATAAGTTCTTTAACTTGTTTTAATCCGTTTTATACCTATATTATCAGTATCTATACTTTCCATGTTGGGCCCAAATGGGTTAAGCCCAATAAGTTCTTTTTATAAGTGTTTAACTTATTTAGTCCAATTATTAGTCCAATATGCTTAGTTAGCTCGTTAATGTCCGTATGTCCTATAGTTCGGGTTTTATCGGTTTTTACTTGTATTAGATACTTAAATATCAGTATATGACTTTTAAAAACTTTACATTAGACGGGTTTGATCGTCTAAGTTTTAATTGGCGAAAAACGTTAATTTTACGGTAATAGCCGAAAAAGTCGTAAAAATCAAGTTTATAGTTTTTATTACTTATAAGTATTATTCCACTACCATTTTTTATAATTTATCCGTTTATTTAACTCTTTACATATTTATATAAATAAAAATCATAAGTTAGTGGGTTTTAATTTTACATTTTATACAATATAATTTTGAGTGCTTATATAATAGTAATAAACATTAATTCTCAAAATCTGATTTTTATTTTCATCTTCACCATTTTTGTCATATCTAGAGTTCTACAATGAATTAGAAGCTCATTTTTGGATGGCATGATCTTCATATTATGTGCTACATTTAACTTAGTTATAGCTACTGCTCATTTTAGGTTTATCTATGCTTAACAGTCCCTACAAAACAGCTTATTCAGATTAGCACACTCATCTTGTTTTGATCATATCTCACTTATTATAATGATTCCATTGCATGGCCAACTCTAACATGTGTATGACATCTTGTACTTACTGTAAATGGATTCTACCATGCATGTTTATCAGTTCAAGTTTTAGTTACATATCATTTTTATACAGCCAACTAAATATGCATGATTTTAGCCTTGTTTCTCATGGTTATTAACCTTTTTAAGCATATTTATCAACACTTGATCCCCACACAACATTTTTATCATCATATATTCATCATATACATATACAATAAGAAAGAAAATACATTTGTTCTTTACAAAAATAACAAGAGAAAATGGAGAGGATGATCTTCTTTACCAACCAAGAGTATATCTTGTTTTTGGAAGACAAGAACTTGATGAACACCAAAAGTAACTCCAAGATCATCAAACACCAAGAACATAAGTTGAGAAATCAGCCCTAGGACACAAGCAAATCACCTCCTTTGTTTTTAAAATGGCCACCAAATGATCAAGGCTTCAAGGTAACTCCATGATAGAGCTAGATAACAAGTATTTTGTGGCTAGAAAAGATCAAGAAGGGTGTTTGTTCTTCAAAGTGGACGGCAAGGGTGGTGTGGTTGAGAGGATTTTGAGGTTGTTTGCATGACTAGAATGATGGTATGTGTAGTGGTTGATGGTTTTAGCTAGTTTGCAGCTTAAGTTGTAAGCTTAAGCTTACACTTGTAAATAACATGTTAACATGATGCCACATATTGATGTGGTGTCATGTGTGCCGTCCCATGTGAGCTAGTGGGGTGGGATAATGTATTTTGTCCCACCTCACTAATTTACGGGTATTCCTCTATTCTAGTTTTCTCGATTTGCGTGCCCTCGGGTCGTTTCACGAAAAACGTTTTTATAAATTATGAATCAACGACACAAAACAAATCCAATAAAAATTGTCTCATCAAAAACGGAGTTCAAAAACGTAAATACGTAATCCTAAGGTTTCTGGTTTAATCGTAAAAGACGCTAAATTATGTACGTAAGCCCAAATTTAAATCCGTAAATTGTGAGTTCATCAACCAACAAAAAAATAAATTTCAAAATATTATACGAGAAAATAATTCACTACCTGAAAATGTTAGATTGTCACAGCTTTTCCTCCTAAAAGGGATCAACGTCCTCGTGATCCATTTCATTTGGATGTCTGTTTCTTATTGAAATCGAAGAGGTGCGGATATTTCTTCCGCATTTCATCCTCTCGTTCCCAAGTATATTCCGGTCCATGCTTTGAATTCCATCGGATCTTGACAATAGTTATCCGACTTTGTTTCAGTTGCTTTACCTCACGATCCATAACCTCTACGGGCTCTTCGATAAAATGCAACTTCCCATCTATTCGAACCTTATCTAATGAAATTTTCTTATCACTCACTGCTAGACATTTCTTCAGATTAGATACATGGAATGTGTTGTGAACACCATGAAGTTCTAGGGGTAACTCTAGTTTGTAAGCCACCGGACCTACTCTAGATAAAATCTTAAAGGGTCCAATATAACGGGGATTCAATTTCCTCACTTTCCAAATCTGATAACGCCTTTCCATGGCGATACTTTCAAAATTACTCGGTCACCCACTTTAAACTCCATTGGCTTCCGTCGCACAGCCGCGTAACTTTTCTGTCTACTACGGGCAGTCAACAACCTATTCTTAATCTGAACTATCATCTCCGTAGTCTCCTGGATCAATTCCGGTACCGTGAGTTGGGTATCCCCAACTTCACTCCAACATACAGGAGATCTACACTTCCTACCATACAATGCTTCAAACGGTGCAGCCTTAATACTAGAATGGTAACTATTGTTATACGAAAACTCTGCTAACGGCAAATGTTTATCCCAATTCTTACCAAAATCTAACACACAAGCTCTCAACATATCTTCTAGTGTTTGTAGCGTCCTTTCACTCTGCCCATCAGTCTTGGGGTGATAAGCAGTGCTCATGTCGAGATTCGTTCCCAAAGATATTTGGAGAGATTTCCAAAAATTCGATGCGAATCTAGGATCTCGATCTGAAATGATTGATACATGCACTCCATGCTTGCATACAACATTCTAAAGGTATATACGAGTCAGCTTCTCCAGTGAGAACTGCTCTTTAACCGGAATTAAGTGTGTTGATTTGGTCAGTCTGTCGACAATAACCCAAATCGAGTTGTTTCCAGATGATGTTCTAGGAAGCTTGGTGATAAAATCCATCGTAATTCGCTCCCACTTCCATTTAGGAATCTTAGGCTGTTGAAGTAGTCCTGATGGCTTTTGATGTTCAGCTTTAACTCTAGCACAAGTCAATCATTGAAAAACATACATAGATAAGTCAGCTTTCAGATCCCGGATGAATGGAATACTTAGATTTATGGGATTCTAACATAATCAAATCTCTTAAGCCTCCAAACTTAGGTATCCACATACGACCTCTTAAGCATTTCACTCCATCAGCTCTAACCTCTAAAGGATCTCCTTCTCCTCGGAACCCTTCATTATCAAAATTTTCCTTTTTACAAGCTTCTATTTGCGCATTTCTAATTTGCTCAGGCAAATTATTGTGCACGATCAAGACTAGAAAACGTACCCTGATGGGCTCTCTATCTTTCCTACTTAACGCATCGGCAACAACATTGGCTTTTCCTGGGTGATATTTTATATCACAATCATAATCACTTAACAACTCTATCCATCTTCGTTGCCTCATGTTTAATTCCTTCTGATCGATAATATACTGTAGGCTTTTGTGATTGATGAATACCGTACACTTGGTGCCATACAGATAATGTCTCCACAACCTAAGAGCAAAGACTACAGATCCTAACTCAAGATCATGAGTAGTATAATTCTCCTCATTCTTCCTTAATTGCCTAGAATCATAAGCTATCACTTTCTCTCGCTGCATCAAAACAGCTCCATAGCCTCTAAGAGATGCATCACAATACACTACAAACTCTTCACTCCCGTCGGGTAATGATAAGATTGGCGCACTACATAATTTTTGCTTCAATGTCTGAAATGCTCCATCTTCATCACTTCCCCAAACGAAAGGTTTATTCTTATGGGTAAGCTTAGCCAAGGGTTTAGCTATTAAAGAAAATTCTTTAATGAATCACCTATAATAGCCAGCCAATCCTAAGAACTGTCGCACTTCCTTTGGCGTTGTCGGTGCAGACCAATTCTTAATGGCTTCAACCTTTGCAGGATCAACATGAATTCCATCTTTGTTAATCACATGACCAAGAAATTGCACAGAATCTAACCAGAAATCACATTTCAAAAACTTAGCATACAACTTTTCATCCTTCAACAAATTCAAAACAATCCTTAAATGTTCTCTATGTTCATCTTCATTCTTAGAATAGATTAGAATATCGTCGAAAAACACAATCACAAATTTATCCAAGTAGGGCTTGCACACTCGATTCATTAAATCCATGAAAACCGTAGGTGCGTTAGTTAACCCAAATGGCATTACTTGAAATTTATAGTGTCCATAACGAGTTCTAAACGCAGTTATAGGAATATCTTCTTCACGGACGCGAAGTTGGTGATATCCTGACCGCAAATCTATCTTAGAATACACACTAGATCCTTGTAGTAGATCAAACAAATCATCAATCCTAGGTAAAGGATATCGATTTTTAATTGTCAACTTATTCAGTTCCCTATAATCAATGCACATACGGAAAGATCCATCCTTCTTCTTAACGAACAAGACTGGAGCTCCCCAAGGCGACGAGCTCGGTCGAATAAAACCTTTATCAGACAACTCCTTAAGTTGCTCAGATAACGCCTTTAATTCAGAAAGGGCTAATCGGTAAGGCGCACGTGCCACCGGTGCAGCACCAGGAATTAAATCGATTTGAAACTCTACTTGCCTTATCGGTGGAAGTCCGGGTAAACCTTTAGGAAATACCTCAGGAAGTTCACAAATAATAGGTACATCTTCCAATAGTTTCTCCCTAGACTCATTCCCGGTTACATGAGCTAATAATAACTCACAACCGTTCCTGATGTAATTTGGACTTTAATACATGAAACGATTTTCAAACGGGATTCACCTCGATTACCATCAATTACTAACGTCCTATTCCTAAGAGGAATCTTAACTTTCTTCTCCCTACATAAAATAGTAGCATTATTCAACGACAACCAATCCATACCAATAATAATATCAAAACTACCTAATTCTATCAACATCAAATCAATCGGAAAGGAATAGTTCAAGAGATTTAGAGAGCATCCTTCTAATAGCTTATTAGTTTTCACTAATTTACCATTAGCCAATTCCACCTCGTAACTGGTATTTATCTCAACAGGTTCAATGTCAAAAAGGGCACTAAATTTAGTGGATACAAAGCTCCTATCGGCACCCGAATCAAATAAAGCAACAGCATAATGATTGTTGAGTAAAAACGTACCGGTAATGACATTTGGATCCTCTTTCTTCACCTCAATCGTTCCAAGTTGATAGATACCACCCTAGGGGTTTCTTCTAGGTATAATCGCTTTCAACTTGGGGCATTACGGTTTCCTATGACCTTCTTCATTACAGTTGAAGCAAATGGTTCCCTTCTTACACCTTTGAACCTTGTGTCCAAGCTTTCCGCAATTTCAGCACTTCCATCAGTCGCCAATATGCCTCTTGTTGCCACACTTAGGACATCTATCATCGTTGCGCGGTGTATTGTTGGTAAGAGCATTTTCATTCCTCTTTCTCTGGTTCTGACGGCGATTGAAATTCTTCCTATTATCACCTCTACCAACACGGGCTTCATCTTCCCTATCCTGAATTATTTGTCTAATGAGTTGGTAAGCCATTCGAACAACATCATCAATGGTCAGTGGTTTAGATGATGTCACGTCCGCCTGGATATTCTTGGTCAACCCTTTAATATATTGCTCAATTCGGATTTCTTCTGGTTCCACCAATCGAGGACATAGCAAGGCCAACTCATGGAATCTGTTTGTGTAACTATCAATGTCCACACCTTTCATTCTCAAATGAATCAACTCTTGTTCTAACCAAATGATCACACTACGAGGACGAAACTCCAAAGTCATCCACTTCTTAATTTCAGCCCAAGGAGTAGCATTAGCAGCATCAAGACCCATGAAAGCAATTCTCCCGTTCCACCAAGTCAACGCACGACCTTTAAGAGTAGCCATAGCAAAAGTCACCTTATCTTCCTCCTTACACTTACTAATCTGAAACACTGACTCAATCTTCTCTATCCACTGGCTTAATCCTATAGCACCTTCAGTTCCATTAAAAGGTAGAGGTTCACACTTCATGAACGTCACATAAGTACAACCACCAACTTCAGGTGCATTAGCTCCATGTCCTCCTACATTTCCTCCAGCATTAGCATTCACATTCACATTAGTACCGCCAATTCCACTACCTCCAGCTCCACTACCGCCAGCTCCACTACCGCCAGCTTCATTTCTAGCATTTGTCATAAATTCAGTCATAGATGCGGTAACTTGCTCTGTAATAATCCTACGTACATCATCCTCAGTCACGGCCTTCTTGGGCGACATAGTTCTATAATTTCACAATTTCAAAGTATTAAGCATTCACCCAACAAGGGATTCATATAATATGGATTGAATTCATAATCAAGATAGAAATAAGGCACAATATGGAATTCAAGACAAGATACATATTTCATTCGATTTGAAAGAAAAGCATTGTCTTAGTTACATCCCATATCAAAGTTCTAGCACAATATATACTCAAAATTCGTGCCAAGTCTACTACTAACAAGTCGGTTTAGTCAAAGCTACAAAAGCACAAAAGATACAAAGGTCACTACTAAATACAGACTGGTCTACTGAGAACCGCCAAATGGTCCATCATCCATCGTCTTCTGTATCTTTGTCGGACGATCACTAGACACATCTTCAGCTGGGTGCTTACGGATCACTCCTCTTTCAACCATGTCAGCATAAAATCTACTATTCCAACCCACGGATATATTCAACTCCTTTTCAGCTTTCTCACGCATCGCACGAGCTACATTCAACTGAATCTCCATAGAGTTCACCTTTTTCTTCATAGCAGCAAACTCACCACTTTCTAACACCAATAACCTCCTAAAAGCCTCATTCAAACCACGCTCTACATCAATCAAATCCAAACTAAGCAATTCCCGCTCTTTCTCGCCAACCTTAGTCTTCGACTCCAAATAAGCAACATGAGTCTGAACAACACCTAATCCAATCTCTGTCATACTACTCTTAACACGGGAAGCATCTAGATCACGTCTCAAGGCCCATGGTGCAAGACCATCAATATGAGTAGCCTCTCGAGCACTAGACGACTCTCCTAACACACGTCTACGAGTAGCAATACCATCAGTACCGTCAGGTGCATTATCATCATCATCCTCCTCTGATTCAGAATCAGATTCAGACGATTCAGACATTTCATCCCTAGGTAGCTCAACCTCAGAATCAGACAAATAAACTGGTAGGGGTAAAGGCTCGCCCTCTGGAACATCATAAGGGTAAATAAGCTCGGCTTCCTCATCATCATTGACCTCAACGTCTATACCTACATCCTCCTCGACATCCTCGTTGTCAATCTCATCATCTAAATTATCTAACCCAATCTCATCATCATTCTCCATATCAACATTATCAATCTCATTTTCTACCATATCAACCTGAGGGGCTATCTGATCTCCTAGTCCTAACTCGAGCTCGGGATCCTCAAATGGTTCCTCCTCATCATCCATATCATAATCTACTAAGTCTAAATAAGGATCATCATCTACATTAGGTTCGGGAATAGCATGGTTTTCTACATGAATATTAGGGTCAGCCATGACAATCTGCATTTATATATATATCTCGTATTAGGATAACATACTAGTTAAACAATTACATAATGAAATCACGATATATACATATATATAAATTAAATTATATATATCAAAATATATATCTTATCAATAGGGCTTGTTGGTAACGTCGGAGATCTCTGGCACCGTTATAGTCAAAAGATTTTTGAAATATTTTCTCAAATGTTCATTGTCAAAAGATTTTGAAAAGTTTTGTTCAAAACCTTGGTTTTTAAAATCTTTTGTTCTCTATAACGAGAGCTCTGGTACCAAACTGTAACACTCTCATTTTTCGTATCGGTACAGCGGAAGGGTCTTTTAGAGTGTTACGGGATAGCACAATAACTCCAATCATAGACAACACATAAAAATGGTTGTACAAGGTTTAACATACATTCATTCGATAAAAAGTTTTAAAGTGTACAACAGGTCCCAAATTATACAGGTCATTAAGTTTACAAAACATAGATCGAATGAACATTTTTAATATTATGTGGGCCATCAGAGTCGATCTCCATCCGAATTACCTTCAAGCCCCTGAGATAAAAACATGCAAAAATCATATCAGCGAATGCCGAGTGAATTCATAGAGTTTAATAAAAACCGTTATATAAAACAATCGTTAAAATCAGAACACAAGTATAATATCAGAAGTAAGTCCTCGTATTGCTAGTCAGGCAATATATAAATCAAGCATACATCTTAAACCGTCCATGAGACCGTAGCCTCAATATTACCATAATAGGTAATATATTCATCGTTATTGGCATCGTTATTGTATTATATATAGGATACATTTCGATTATTATTAGCCGCATGACATTTTTACCTTACTGTGAAAACAACGGGCCGTGAACCTGACAAACAATTTGCCCATCTAAGTTAGCGTGTCGTCACAAAAATCACGCTATGGAAATCTTCTCATACATAAATTCGCTTACCAATCAATGTGGTACGACGAGGATCAAACGTCAAGGCGCGAACTGGGGTGATCGTCCCCAAATAGTACTATCAAATGCATAAGCGTCTACCAAATCCCGGTAGTTCACAATTCATGCTAATGGGACTTTAAGTGACATAACCTAACTACTAATAATCCTTTTTGTCTCATTTATAGGGTCATAGCATCATTCGGGTCCATATCATTAAACATACCATCGGGACTACTTGTGTTCTATTTTTATCAAAATCTAGCATGTTATATCCCTCGCGGGTTTACAAATCATTTTATAAAACATTTAAAAGAGTGCGAGGCTATGAACTCACGTTGATAATGAAAGGCGGATTATCGGCTACGGGCGTGCTTCGATCACGGAAACCTATATAAATAATAATCGGTCTTATACTCTTGTCCAATGACTTTTATCAAAATAACAACATACATATGATGATTTTTGTACATATGATTATGATCAAGTGGGTTTATATATCCTTGTTTACTCATTTTAGTGTTTATGTATTGGTAACTTTTTACTAGTTTACTAGTTTTATCTATTTACACGTTTTAAGTCCAATAAGCTTATTATAAGTTCTTTAACTTGTTTTAATCCATTTTATACCTATATTATCAGTATCTATACTTTCCATGTTGGGCCCAAATGGGTTAAGCCCAATAAGTTATTTTTATAAGTGTTTAACTTATTTAGTCCAATTATTAGTCCAATATGCTTAGTTAGCTCGTTAATGTCCGTATGTCCTATAGTTCGGGTTTTATCGGTTTTTACTTGTATTAGATACTTATATATCAGTATATGACTTTTAAAAACTTTACATTAGACGGGTTTGATCATCAGTTTTAATTGGCGAAAAACGTTAATTTTACGGTAATAGCCGAGAAAGTCGTAAAAATCAAGTTTATAGTTTTTATTACTTATAAGTATTATTCCATTACCATTTTTATAATTTATCCATTTATTTAACCTTTTACATATTTATATAAATAAAATTCATAAGTTAGTGGGTTTTAATTTTACATTTTATACAATATAATTTTGAGTGCTTATATAATAGTAATAAATATTAATTCTCAAAATCTGATTTTAATTTTCATCTTCACCATTTTTATCATATCTAGAGTTCTACAATGAATTAGAAGCTCATTTTTTGATAGAATGATCTTCATATTATGTGCTACATTTAACTTAGATATATCTACTGATCATTTTAAGTTTATCTATGCTTAACAGTCCCTACAAAACAGCTTATTCAGATTAGCACACTCATCTTGTTTTGATCATATCTCACTCATTATAATGATTCCATTGCATGGCCAACTCTCACATGTGTATGACATCTTGTACTTACTGTAAATGGATTCTACCATGCATCTTTATCAGTTCAAGTTTTAGTTACATACTGTTTTTATACAGCCAACTAAATATGCATGATTTTAGCCTTGTTTCTCATGGTTATTAACCTTTTTAAGCATATTTATCAACACTTGATCCCCACGCAACATTTTTATCATCATATATTCATCATATAAATATACAATAAGAAAGAAAATACATTTGTTCTTTACAAAAATAACAAGAGAAAATGGAGAGGGTGATCTTCTTTACCAACCAAGAGTATATCTTGTTTTTGGAAGACAAGAACTTGATGAACACCAAAAGTAACTTCAAGATCATCAAACACCAAGAACATAAGTTGAGAAATCAGCCCTAGGACACAAGCAAATCACCTCATTTGTTGTTAAAATGGCCACCAAATGATCAAGGCTTCAAGTTAACTCCATGATAGAGCTAGATAACAAGTATTTTGTGGCTAGAAAAGATCAAGAAGGGGTGTTTGTTCTTCAAAGTGGACGGCAAGGGTGGTGTGGTTGAGAGGATTTTGAGGTTGTTTGTATGAGTAGAATGATGGTATGTGAAGTGGTTGATGGTTTTAGCTAGTTTGTAGCTTAAGTTGTAAGCTTAAGCTTACACTTGTAAATAACAATTTAACATGATGCCACATATTGATGTGGTGTCATGTGTACCGTCCCATGTGAGCTAGTGGGGTGGGATAATGTATTTTATCCCACCTCACTAATTTACGGGTATTCCTCGATTCTAGTTTTCTCGATTTGCGTGCCCTCGGGTCGTTTCACGAAAAACGTTTTTATAAATTATGAATCAACGACACAAAACGAATCCAATAAAAATTGTCCCATAAAAAACGGAGTTCAAAAACGTAAATACGTAAAAGGTTTCCGGTTTAATCGTAAAAGACGCTAAATTATGCACGTAAGCCCAAATTTAAATCCGTAAATTGTAAGTTCATCAACTAACATAAAAATAAGTTTCAAAATATTATACGAGAAAATAATTCACTACCTGAAAATGTTAGATTGTCACACATCAGCTAAGGTTCAGAAAGTATAAGACAGCTAAGGAACTCTGGGAAGCAATAGGCAAAACATTTAGAGGGAATGAGGCTACAAAGAAGAAGAAAAAGAATCAAATGCTTGATCAATTTGCTTCTTTCAAAGCAATTAGTGATGAAGCAATTGGTGCTATCTACAATAGGCTTGAAGATCTGGTTGTTCATTTGGAGTTCTTTGAAATAGAAGTGACAAGAGAACAGGTGAATACCAGATTTCTCAACAGCCTTCAGAAAGAATGGTTTGTCTACAAAGCCATTTGCCAGAATAGGGATGACATAGATGACAAGAGCATTGATGACATATACAATAACTTGAATGTTTTTGAGCCAGTGGTTAATGAGATGAAGTCATCAAGAACCATCCCCACTAATTCAAGTGGATCTGCTGATTCCCCTGCTAAAATGGCCTTCATATCTCACAGAAATGGAATCTCCAAAGGCAGTGTAATCTAGTTTTCCCCTGCTACCTATTCCCGTGCTGCTAGATCTGGATCATATTATGATGAAGAAAGGCCTGCAACATTCAGCCTTGACACTAATTGTGCTTTTATTGAATCCCAAGGATCACAAGGATCTACTGTATTACATGAAGATCTGAGTCAAATCAGTAAGCAAGGACTGGAGGAGATGGATATCAAGTGGAACATGGCTCTACTTAGCATGAGGGCCAACAGATTTTACAAGAATTATGGGAAGAAGATTTCCATAAATCCTTCTGATGTAGCTGGATTTGACAAATCAAAGGTGGAGTGCTACAACTGTGGCAAGAGAGGTTATTTTGCTACGGAGTGAAGAGGGCCAAAGAATGGAAGCAGCTATAGGAAGGAAAGCAGGGATGATGATTCCAGTGTTAAGGCTATGGTAGCCATGCAAGGGATTGATGGAGCAAGTGGATGGGACTGGAGTGCTACAACAGAGGGTGTTGAAATAAATCAAGCATTAGTTGCTGAGGAAAAAGAGGAAGATTTTGCTCTTATGGTAATGTCAAGCTCTAGTTCATACAATGAGGTATATGATGATTCATATTGTACTAAAGCTTGTAGAAAAAATACCGAGTCATTGACTGATCAAATAAGAAAGATAAAAATTGATTATATTAATTGTGATAATGACCTTGATAACTACAAACGTGTTTAGAACAGCTAGAATCCACCATAAGAGTGTATAAACAAAGAGAAATTGATTACATAGATCATATTGTCGTATTAGAGAGAGATGCTAAAGAAAATAATGATTCCATTGAGGAATTAAATGCTGAATTAGAAGTTTTTAGATCTAATAAGAAGATAGATGAACAAACTGTTGAAAATTTTGGAAAAGCTTCCAAAGATTTAAGAAAAACAGTTGAAATTGGGCAGTCTCCTAGGGACAAAATATGTTTTGGTGTCAAGAATGAGCATGCTACTATACCACCACCACCTACCAATATACATGCACCATTTCCTAGAAAAGATATGTCCTGGACTGGTCTTTCTTGTTTCAAAAAGCAGGAAGATATTGAATTTGACTTAAATGCATACATACCTAATAATCTAGAAACAGAAGAACCACTAGTGAAAACCAGTGCTGTTAGGGACTTTGAAAAGGAACAAATTGCTCTAAAACAGTGGAGAATAGATAACCCTGTTCTCTTTTCAAAAGAAGCACTTTTTGGAAGTGATTCAAGTTCTAAGAGTAGTTCTCCCAGATCTAAATCAGGATCAAAGTCTTCTAAGTCTACCATTAAATATGTTGGTATGTATAGGCCTATTAGAGGTAATCAGATAAATTGGAATGACCAAAGTCTCATCAATTAGGAGAGGACTTTGTGATAAACACTAAACCATGGTTCACATGTGGTAGTTTTGATCACACTTATCAAGACTGTCAGGCACCAATGGAATTGGTGGCTGCAAATCCTTTAAAGGATATGCAACCAAAAGCCATTCTTGTGAATGCAGGGAAAAATTCTTTTTCCCCTGCTAAGTATGTTACCCCTGCTTTGAGAAACAAAGTCTCTGATAAGTATGTAGTTCCTGCTCTAAGAAAGGTGAATGATGCAAGTCCCAAGTTTAGCTCTTACATGACCAAACCAACACCTCATACTGCACATAAACTTGTCTATAGACCCTACCAACATACCAATAGAGGCCAAAACAAAAGATGGATTCCCTCTGCTAAGCATAGGTATTCCCCTGCTAAGTCTAGGGTATCCCCTTCTAGCAAAGTTTTGCCCTCTAGAAACATAGGAAGATGGGGAAAAGTTGTGAAAGCCATAGCTCGTTGGTTTTGGGTACCCAAAAGGGATACTCAATCTAATGGTGTATCTCTAGTCTTTAACAAGTTTTCTTACATTGATACACGAGGTAGATCCAAGTCTATGATGGCTTGGGTCCCCGAGAGAAACTAAAATGTTTTTCTTTTTGTAGGTGACAAAGCAGACCAGGAATGATAAAGCATATTGGGATAGTGGATGCTCAAGGAGCATGACAGGACATAAATCCTATATGTCTAACTTTGTTCCCCTGCATGACAATAATGGTGTTTCTTTTGTAGATGAGCATGGAACAATCACATCAAAAGGAACTATTGTCACCAATGGAATGACATTTGATAATGTCTACTTGGTGAAAGAGCTTAAGTACAATCTCTTCAGTGTGTCCCAAATGACTGATAACAAGAACTTTGTCCTGTTCATAGATACTGAATGTCTTGTGTTAGGGAAGGAGTTTGTTTAACCACCAAACACTCCTATTGTGCTCAAAACTCCAAGACAAAAGAATATGTACACAACTGATCTCAAGGACATCTCTCTTTAAGGCAATGAAAACTGTTTCATTGCCAAAGCTTCAGTTGATGAATGCAAGAAATGGCATAGAAGACTTGGTCATATTAACTTCAAGAACATGAACAAACTGGTCAAGTATAATTTGGTTCATGGTCTTCGTTCCAAGTCCTTTGCCAATGATCATACTTGTGTTGCTTGCCTGAAAGGGAAGCAACATATAGCTTCTTGCAAGTAAAAAACAAGCTTGTCCACTACCAAGCCATTGGAATTACTACACATGGATCTTTTAGGTCCTACTTCTATGGCAAGCATAATGAAGAAATGGTACTGCCTAGTGATTACTGATGATTTTTCAAGGTTCACATGGACATTCTTTCTATTTGAAAAGAGTGACACAGCAGATGTACTCATAGGGTTCATCAATTAGATTAAACTCTCCAAAAGTATGAGGGTAGTGACCATGAGATCAGACAATGGTGGTGAGTTCAGAAACAAGAAACTGGACACTTTTTACACAAACAAAGGAACAAAAAGGGAATTCAGTATAGCAAGAACACCTCAACAAAATGGAGTTGCAGAAAGAAGAAACAGGACACTTATTGAAGCTGCAAGGTATATGCTATCTGATTCCAAGCATCCAGTTATCTTTTAGGCTGAAGTTGTAGCCACTGCTTGTTATGTTCAAAACATGGACTTGGTGGTTAAGGCACACAACAAGACCCCTTATCAGCTGTTCAATGGGAGACCCCTTTTGATTGACTTCATTAGACCATTTGGATGTCATGTGATCATTCTGAACATAATTGACAATTTAGGCAAGTTCAATGAAAAAGGGGATGATGGGCACTTCATTGGTTATTCATTAAACAAAAGGGATATAGGGTCTTCAACAAGAAGACAAGCAATTGAAGACAAGCCTGAAGATGTACAAACAGGTCCTGATTGGTTCTTTGAGATTGAAGTAATTTCAAAATCCATGAAATATGTGCCTGTTGCTTTGTAGAATACTAACATTTCAGGTACAAAAGAACCAACTACTATGGAGAAGCCACCAATGAGGTACATGACTGTACCCTCATTATTTCCCATTGATGATGCTGATACAACAACATATGAAGAAGATGATACATCTCAAAGGAAGGAGCAGCCAATCCCTTCCCCTGCTAAGTCAACTTCTGAAAGCAGGGGAATGGCTGAAAGTAGTGGAATCTAGGATTTCCTTGCTAGACCAAATGCTTCCCCTGCTAACAAAGAATCAGCTGTCAATGATGTTAATGATGAAGAAAGGGAATCCCCACTCATTTCCTCATCTTTACCTATCTCTAGTGGTTCACTCATATCCAACAGTGGAAACAGAATAATTAGGAATGGAGGTCCAAGTTATTCAGAGTTGCATTCAGCACATCAGCATCCATCCCTCAGTCATGCAGTATCATTTCGAAGCTCTCTTGAGGAGTTCTTTCCCTATCAAGATTGTCCCATAAATCCTGATTTGGAAGAGGATGAAACAGAAGTAATCATGAGCATGAAACCTACCTACAGAATCAATAAATATCACCCCAATCACAAATCATAGGTGATCTTGAAACCCCTAGACAAACAAGGTATTCAGCAAAGGAACATAGCTTCATTGCAAGCATTACTATGAAGTTTAACCATGACAATATGCAATGTTGTCTGTTTACTGCCTTTTTGTCCCAAGAAGAGCCAAAGAAGATTTTTCAGGCTCTAAATGATCCAAGTTGGGTTGAAGCTATGCAAGAAGAAATCCTACAGTTTGACATTCAAGAATTATGGATTGTGGTTGATTGTCCAAAAAGGGAAAGGCCTATTAGGACAAAGTGGGTGGTCAGGAACAAAAAGGATGAGAGGGGTATTTTAGTCAGAAACAAAGCAAGGCTGGTAGCACAGGGATATACTCAGGAAGAAGGTAATGATTATGAGGAGGTCTTTGCTCCAGTAGCCAGAATTGAAGCCATCAGATTGTTTCTGGCTTATGATTCCTTCATGGACTTCATAGTATTACCAAATGGATGTTAAGAGTGCCTTTTTATATGGCACCATTGATAAACAAGTCTATGTTATGCAACCTCCAGGATTTGAAGACTCATAACACCCAGACAAAGTGTATAAGGTGAAAAATGCTATGTATGGACTTCATCAAGCTCTCAGGGCCTGGTATGGAACTCTGTGTAAATACCTGTTGGATAATGGCTTCAATAGGGTGAAAATTGAGCAGACCCTGTTTATCAAGAAACAAAAGGGTGACTCTGTTTATCAAGAAACAAAAGGGTGACTTTCTTTTGGTGTAAGTGTATGTAGATGACATCATCTTTGGATCCACAAACTCTGTGCTTAGCAAAGAGTTTGCCAAGTTGATGCAGGACAAATTCCAAATGAGTGCAATGGGTGAACTCAACTTCCTTTTGGGGTTACAAGTTCAGAAGTGGAAAGATAGGATCTTTATCTCACAAGACAAGTATGTGGCTGAAATTGTGAAGAAGTTTGGAATGTGTGAAGGAAAGAAAGTTTCCACTCCAATGGATAAGGAGCATCCTTGGGGCAAAGATGGCCCTGGAAAGCCTATTGATGTCAGGAATTATAGGTCTATGATTGGATCTCTCATGTACCTTACAACTTCAAGACATGACATCATGTTTGCAGTCTGCTTGTGTGCAAGATACCAAGTGGCACCCATAGAGTGCCATCTGTTTACAGTAAAGATAATTTTTAGGTATCTAAAGTGTCATCCAACTTTAGGACTTTGGTATCCCAGCGAGTCACCATTTGAGCTGGTATCCTCTTCAGATAGTGATTATGCTGGTGACAACAATGATAGGAAGTCTACAACAGGTGGATGTCAGTTTTTGGGAAGCAGGCTTATATCTTGGTAGTGTAAAAAGAAGACTATTTTGGCCACATCCACAACTGAAGCTGAGTATGTAGCAGCTGATGCATCCTGTGGACAAGTTCTTTGGGTTCAGAACCAGCTGCTTGACTATGGGTAAAACTTTCTTAAAACCAAGATATTTATTGACAATAACAACACCATTTGCATTATTAAAAATCCTGTTTTTCATAGCAAGACCAAACATATTGAAATCAGACATCATTTTATTAGAGATTGTTTTGAAAAAGGATTGATTGTCCCAAAGGCAATTGATACAGAACTTAATGTTGCTAATCTTCTGACAAAAGCTTTTGATGTGGGGAGGTTTCAGTACTTGGTTGCAAGTATTGGAATGGTCACTCCCTAAAAATTGATGTCTAACTTGTCTTGTACATTCAGGATTGCATTATTGCTGTTGTTGTACATATTTTAGTCACTTTTTCCATTATTCTTCATTCCACTGCTTTTGAACAAAAATTCCCCTACTGGGGTTCATTCCTCTGCTAAGGCTTTTTCCCCTACTAAGAGGTTTTCTCTTAAGTTGGGTTTGTTCTTTTTAAAGTGGTTTTATGTGGTTTTTAGACTAACAATGCAGAGATCCAAATGGCGCATACCATACTATAGGTGGATCAGGTATATGCTCTATGTTTTAGGGGAGGTTAGGTGTAAAACCTGTATTTAAATCAGAAAATGTAAAGACACGGTTTAATTATTTAAACTATTTACGTAGTAATTATTGACGAAAACAAACGCGGGAAATTATATACAAGTGGAAATTATATACAAGTATTAAAAAAAGAATGAGGAAAAGAAAAGGGCCTTATGGTCGGTTTGTTTAAAAAAAAGAAAGAGAATGGGCTTGGCCCGTTTGGTTTGTATATTTATGAAACGGGCGTAACCCCCTTCTCCCATAACAGATGTAAAAAAAATAAGGTTTGCTTGGTTTGTGTTGTGTCGCCGTGAAAAAGAAAGAAAGAAAGGGAGATCGAGTGTTTTGATCTTAGATTTGAGAATCATTTGTTGTTAACCCTCAAACACGAATAGACGGTAATCATCTTCCCTTTATCTTTTAAAACTCACAAATTTATGGGCTTTAACAATCAAGAACACATGAATTTTATAATAATCATGAATTATAAACATTTGTTAATCGGATTTTTGAATTAGGAAACAAAAACCAAGAGTTGAAACTCTCGGTGGTGTTTTTGGTGATGACCAGCCAAAACCACCATGTCTCGGTAGGAATAGTAATCAAACAGGGGTTCGGTTGGGTTTTATTTTATGGAATTAGCGACAATTTAGGGATAGAGGATTCTGTCGTTGTTTACATTTTCTGTTCTGGGTCACAGATTCGCGACAGTTTAACAACATCAGTTTCAGTCGCAGTTTTTATAGATGCAGTTTTGGTTCCAATTAGCGACGGTTTAGCGACAGAAAATTCTGTCGCTAATCCGGTTGTGAATTGAATTAGTATGGTTGATTTGTTTTCGTGCGACCGAGGCTTTAGAAGTCTCGGTAGGCTTTTGTTTGACTCGGGTTTTCGGGGCACGGAATATAATAAAAACGAGGTTATATTAAATTGGTTAAATCATTTTTATAAATAAGTTTTTTTATAACTAAATTAACCAAGTTGTATTGTTTATATAATTTAACTTTTAAATTACATTTTATGATGGTTAATTTTTTTAATTGTTTAAAAATATGTGATTATTTAATGATTTAATCTTTCAAGGAAACTAATTTAAAAACTTTCTAATTGTATCAGATTACTATTTATAGTAATAATACTTATATCGGAATTACACATTATACAATAATCAGGTATATAGAAAATACATTATCAGAAATATTAGAACAATCAGATTTATCAGATTATACCCAAACAATAATGCAAGAATAAAAATAAATTAAACTAAGAACAGTTAAGACCAGTAAAACTAAACAGATATCAGTCAACTTATTCGCGTCCCTTATTCATGTAGCTCGCGTGAAATCAGAGTAGACTTTTCGTCAGTTGATCTCGGTCGGTTAATGGATACGAGGTACGGATTTTCTGTCCTTTCCGTAAGGACTCCCTTTCTATGCATGATTAGGATTCCCCGTCTGCAGCCAAATGTTTTTCCCTCGTATGTGTTTAAGCTTATCAGTAATCATGTTTTATAACTAAATAAATTTCCTGAGCATTATATACAAACACGACCAGTTTATGTACTAGTTACGGAGGTACCGTAACCACGGCACTAGAGGCACCGGTGTCGTGACTCACATGCAGGAGAGTGATATCCTGCATCGTCCCACTCATGTTCAGTTTGGCCATTTTATCAGTATGTTTAGTGGGCGTATGGATGCATCCTAGGCTTATTAGTTTACAATTATTAGGGTGAATGTGGTGGTTGCTCTACATCCTTCACATTGGAGCTGATCCCTCCATCCAGTACAGTATTTAGAGGTCACCCCTCTACAGTTATTTAGAGGTCACCCCTCTACAGCATGACGAGGTCACCCCTCCAGTTATTCATGCATGGTTGTTACAGCACGTGACCTATATAAGCTCTGGCAATTAAAATACAGTAAATGCATGATTTCAGATTTAATAGTTAATAATTCAGTTTCAGTATTTATAAACCAGGTTTCTCATATTTTATATAGGGCACTACTACATGTTTCCATCAGTTTCATAGATTCATTGTTTGTCATTATTCCATTTCTTTAAGTACATTCTTATCATGCTTTATATCCGTTCACTCAGCGTTAAGCTCAGCCGTAGTTTCCTTTCATGTTTCCAAACGGCAGGTACACAGGGACGATCTTAGGACTTCTAAGAGAGTACGTGCATTGGATGGTAGCTATCCAGACTCCTTTATTTTTATGCACACATTACATTACTTTGGTTGTTTGGACATTGTTTCGTCCTTTTCTTTCAGTATTTAAATCTTTATGTTTTGGGCTTATGTTTGGACTACCGATGTTTGATTCCGGTATTTCCGTACGGTCAGTTAATGTTTAACACATTGCCTTGCATGCTTTGATGACACGCCATAAATACACGTAACGGTCCATTTATCCAAGCGGGGTGTTACAATTATGGTATCAGAGCCTAGTTCAACCTGTAGGCTCTAAAACTTGACCTGTGACTAGTGGGTAGTCACCAAGAACTTCATGTATTTTGGCGTCGTTATCTTCCATGTTACTCATGTATTTTGTCGGTCGGATTTTCAAAATTTTTGATCAAGTAAACGGCTGGTACAGGACTGGCCATACTTAATTGCATGTGCTTTTCAGAGAACTTTTCGTTTTGGTAAACTAACCATAGGCGTTCACCCTTGCCCGTTTAAAATTTTGTATAGATGAATTGACCATAGGCGTTCATCCTTACTCATGTCAGATTTATGATTCAGTAAATTGTCATTTTGTGAACTGACCATAGGCGTTCACCAGTATTCATGTCATATTTTGTTGGCTACCCCTTCATGAACTACACTATGCATATTCAGATTTATTATTCCAGCATCTGACAGTTTTATCAACTTATCCTCTGTTATTTCAGATGCCACCCAGACGCGAAACCGAGAATGATCCTAACGCAGCTGCTATTGCTGCTGATGTTCAGGCTGCTATACAATCTATGTTACCCCAAATTCGTGATGAGATCCGAGCTGAATATCAAAATGGACCTCAGCAGAATAACAACCCTCCTGCTCCACCACCTACCACTTTAGCCACTTGGCTAGATTTGTTTAACAAACAGAAACCCCGACTTTTTGAACAGACTGTAGCTCCAACTGACGCGGAAGACTGGATCTATCATGTAGAGAAAATTTTTGGAGCTATGGGTTGTGGTGATGCTTTCAAGGTTAGGCTTGTAGTTTAAAAATTGGAGGGTCCTGCTCTACATTGGTGGAGGTCTCAGAAAATGTCCAATGGGGGAGATGCTTGGGAGCTTGCATTGACCTGGACACGTTTCAAGACGATGTTCTATGACCAGTTTTTCCCGCTTGTTGAGCAAGCTAAACTGAAGAGGGGCTTCCACGTCATTCGTTAGAATCATGGCGAGAACAGTATAGAGTTCATGCACCGATACCTTAGGATGGTTGGATTCTTAGGAGAGGCTGCGGGAACCACAGAGGAGCAAGCGAAGCAATTTAGCTGGGCTCTTCACTCTAGGACTGCAGATAGGCTGGTGAGTGCCACATTCACTAATGTGTCACAAGTAGCTAATGCAGCTCGTGATATTGAGATGCTTTTAGAGAGGGATGAGCTCGAGAATTTAGAGCGTCCTGAGAAGAGGTATATCTCATCCAACAGACTTAAACAATTTAACTCCGATTATTACTTGTCAACTTATATGTTATGTCTTATCCAATTATAATCTTGCAGACACAGAGGAGGAGACCGATCCCAATCGGCTACTCCACATCAGAACTATAGAAATCACGGTCAGTCTTATGACCGTAATCGATCAGATAAGAGGAGCGGTGGTGATAACTACCGCGGCAGCTCAAACTCATCTGGCAACTACAGGTGATTCATTAAGCTCCAAAAATACTAGACTATCGTGGCAAACAGATCTTAAATTTTTTTGTATATTCCAACAGAGATGCTGGACAGGGGCGTGACCAAAACAACAGAGGTCAGCAGTTTGCCCGACCGGCAAATTCTGGTAATTTTAAATTTCAGCCAAATAGCCTTATTTCAGTTATGTTATCAGAATCGTGACACGTGTTTATCTTCGTAAATCAGGTTCTCAGCAAACCAGAACTGCTTCTACCGGGTATTCTTATCCTACTTGCATCACATGTGGGAAGAAACACCCGGGACCTTGCCGTCGTGGTACAGGCAGTTGTTACAAGTGTGGTCAGCCGGGACATTTGAAGAGGGATTGTAAGAGCGGGGATGCTGCCGGTACCTCGGGCCAGATTCCTCAGATTTTACCTCCACCACCACCAATACCACCAACCACTGGTCGTGTCTACACTACTACTCGTGAGCAAGCAAATAAAACTACAGGTATCATTACTGGCATTTTGTTTATACACAGACAGTCTGCCTGCGTGCTTTTCGATACAGGCGCCACGCACTTAGTTATATCTACTTCATATTCTGCTAGAATAAACATGACCCCTACGCCACTAGACATTGTACTTAGTATATCTACCCCTATGCGAGACTCTGTACTCATTACCCAGGTGTATAAGGATATCCCTCTTGATTTTGATGACAAAATCCGTCCAGTCAGTGCCCTTCCTCTAGATATGTACAAATTCGATATTATTCTAGGTATGGATTGGTTGTCGGTTCATCGTGCCACCATAGATTGTCATGCTCACCGTGTCATCTTTGGTGATGTCCAGACACCAGAGTATATTCACCAGGGCTTCCTACCAGGAAAACATGTTCAGATCATTTCAGCTTTACAGGCCTGCACTTTATGTCACACCCCACCATGGCAGAATATAGGGCGCGACGTATGGATTTCATCACAACATGGCATGTCTATAGAGATAAATATATGAAATAAGAAATGTCATATAATGGTGACACAAAAGTCATGACAATATCTCAACAATGCAGGAGTCTAGGTAAGTAGGTAACAGTCTTACCTCATACCCAAGACAAACAAATAACAAAAGCAAAACAAACATATAGGTGCCAACAGTATCACTTATTAAATGGGCAAATAAAAACTAAGAAGGAAACGGGGATCTCCTTCTAAATGCATTCCTACGCTCCCCAAATCCTAGCCACTTATGTTCTCATGCTTAACCATAGTATCACCTGAAAGAGACACTAAAACACGTCAACATAAAGTTGGTGAGAGTCATAGGTTTAGACTCAAACGCCAAAATCATACCAAAAGCTGTGAGTAACAACCAAAAGTTAAAAACATATGGACAATGTGATACTAACATGCATTAACAACTAACATTCAAGATTTAATCAATCAAACCAAAACTAAGGTTCCCAGCCATACCAAACACCATACTCCCATAGGCATCCAAACACCTATGAACCAATCCCCAAGGCCCCGCCTTGCCAATATCCCCTTGGTACCAAGTCAAAACATAAACAATCAAGAATCAACTAGCAGTTAATCACATAAGTATGCACACATAAGTCCATTACCAACGCAAAACATTCATAGCATAATTTATAAATAACAAAACAGTGTGTCTTCCATCCCATCTGGAAGTCATAAACATTAGTAAACATGGGACTATGAAACTCACCTGATTGAGCTTCTCCAAAAGTCCCCGCACTAGCAAAAGCTAACAAACCAAAAACACATAATAAAAACATGAACCAACCACTAAAACGGCTCATCAACCTATGATGGACATCTAACCTCCTCCTATATAAATACCTCATTTATATGCTCTAAACACCCCATTACCCTTCCCTAACAAGTCCTTAACTTGGTTATGTTTGATAACTATCCCGTTCATATTTTACACAAAACAGTCCCAACTTTTAGGTCTACAAACTATAAGTCAAACGCCTACCTAAACATACCCATGATCTTTATAAAGGAAATATTTATCCTCTTACATATGTTAGATAACACCTCCCATTTGCTCCAACCTTAAAGCTACTGTTAAGGCCCCGATATATATATATATATATATATATATATATATATATATATATATATATATATATATATATATATATATATATATATATATATATATATATATATATATATATATATATATATATATATATATATATATATATATATATATATACTTTTTTCTATCCAGATTTAATGATTTTAAACATACAAAAAGTTTGATATGATTAGGGGGTCTTACCCTAACCCGCAATCTTATCCCCAATGAATATACTTACTATAATATATAAACCATCTCCCATGTTCGTTTGAATGTCCCAATGCAACCCTAAGTACCCCAAACAACCCAAAACATAAAAAGATAACATGCTGATTTCAAAACTGTTTTGACCTCCGACTGTTGTAACCTGTTTTTAGCCCACTTCCCACCTCCAATTTAGTTCTCGTTTCTTGCATTGGAAAGCCACTTCAATTACCTTTTCAGGGATACTTGGATCGCAAAATAAGAGTTTGTAGAACTACTAATATGATCAAAACAATTGACTCAAAATTCTGCCCAGTTTTTAAAAATGAGTTTAATTAAATTACCCTCATTAATTACCCATAACCCCACCAATTACAAGCCCTAAACCATCCAATCATTATGAAATCATTACAATACAGATTTTTATTAAAACCCTAACCTAAATCCATCATAAGATGATTATGTAAACATTAAAAACAATTAAATTAAAAAGGGTTATGAAGGTTTACCTTAAGATTTATGGAAGATGAAAAAAATACTGAAACCCTAAAAAAACTCTGTGAAACCGTCGGCTATAGAACTCCAGGAGAAAAAAAATATTACTTTTGATTTTTATAAAAACATTATATAGTGGATGGGTGAATCCTAGTCCAACCCAAAGCCCACTTTCCTTTTTTTTTTGTTTTAGTCGGCCAAACCGACGCCTTTATGTATATTTTTTTATTATTTTTTCTTTTTATTGTTTAATAATATACTACTAATATTACCTTAATTTACCTTACTTTATTACAACTTCTAAAACCTCCAAAACCTCAAAACCGTAAAACTAGTCAAATTTACGCGTTTACCGTAAAAAACGTAAAATATACACTTTTATAAAAAATCCCAAATTTTGAAATAAACTTATAACTAAGTCCTAAATGACTTAAAACCATCGAGAAAAATATTCATATGAATAATTACCTCATCTAAGACCTCTAAATGCTAAACCGTAAATCCTATAAAAATACAATTACTATAATACTTATACGTATACGTAAACACCAAAATATCACCATTTCATTTCATATTCACTAATTGTGAGCTCATGGACATGAAATAACCGTTCCTCGATTTACTTATGAGTACTCTATACTCATAAACGATATCCACACCAACCTCGTTCACACAAAATAAACACGTAAACACACAAATCAAGTAGTCACACATCACTCCCTCCTAATAGAAATCTCGTCCCGAGATTTACTCCTTAGGATCGTCACTAACAAACAGCTGAGGATACTTATTCCTCATAAACTCCTCTCGTTCCCACGTGAACTCCGGTCAATGTTTTGAATTCCACCTAACCTTAACTAACGGTATCTTACTTCTTTTCAATGTTTTAACTTCTGATAATCGTAGAAATACGTCTTTTAGGAAAAAGAACGTAAATAGGGTAAGCGAGCACGACGATTTAGGAAAACCGTGTGTGAAACTAATGACCCTTAATGAGTGAGTTCGTTCTCTCGAGGAGGCTAGTGCGTTGTGTAATGAATGATTGATTAATGTTTTTGATTATTAACAAGAAAAGAGAAGAGAAAATGACGAAGACGAAAAAATAGAAAAATAGACAAAAACACTACTAGAAAGTTAAGACGTAGAAACGTAAAAACGACAAAAATTAAAATTTTAACCTAAAAATTCCTAAAAATTACTAAAAATCCACAATAAAATTCTAAGAGTTTACAAAAAATACAAACTTGCTAAAACCTTTTAATTAATTTAATAATGACTTTTTAATGCTAATTAAAGCCCTAAAAATCACTTTTAAATATTAAAAAGCCCTAAACAAGATTTAATAGTTTGTAAACCTCAAAAATGACCTAATTAAGCTAAAAACTATTTTTAAAAATTTTAAAACCAAATTAAACTATTTTTAAACTACTAAAAACTATTAAAATATATTAAATCTTAAATTAATTCTAAAAATTAATTGAAAAGCCTAAAAATTAATTGGAAAGTGAAAAAGTTCCTATTTTAATGTCTAGAATCTAGGAAAAATGAAAAAAAGTTAAAAATAAAACTTTGAATTTTTCTTAATAAAATAATATTAAAATATTCCAAAAAATAAAAAATTCCTAAAAAAATTCTAAAAAATTCTAAAAAATTCTAAATATTCTAACTAAGATAAAAAAGTAAATTAAAGCTCCTAAAACCTCTTAATTAATTTTATATTAGTTTTTAAAGTTTAATATAAAACCTAAAATCAAATAAAATTAAAAATTAAAGTTTTTGAAAACTTTATGATATGTAAACCTCAAAAATATAAATTAAAACTTAAAAACTATTTTTTTGGATTTTTAAAATACTGTTTACTATTTTTAAATTACTTTCTAAATTTAAACCTAAAAATAATCCTAATAATTAATTAAATAATGGGAAAAATAAAACTTTTAAACAGAAAAATCTAAAATACTAGTCAAAACCTAGGAAAAATGAAATAAGCCAAAAATGCTTAATAAATAAGCCAAAAATAACCAAATAAGCTACGGCTTATTAATATAAGAAGAAAACAAAATCAAGTTAAGTAAATAATGAAATGAAGTCTTAACGTAAAAACTCATCTAGATCACTGGTTAACACGTTTACTCCCCCAACGAGGGGTCGCGTGTTCGAGTCCAGGCAGGGTGAAGTTTTTACAAAATTTTCTTTTTTTTTCTTTTTTAATACTTGAATCCAGTAACTTGTATAAACACAAAAACACAAACACAATCCTAAAGTGACCAAGATTAGATCAAATAGAAGCTCAAATATGCCCAGTTGAGCACTTGTTTCTGATGAACAAGTGACTTTTTATACTTGTGAGTGTATGATCCTAGAGGACTTGGATTTGTGCTTGTTTGTGGTGATTTTTGTGGAACAAAGGCACCCCTACACTCTTTGGAGTGTAGGGAGTCAAATGCAAGCAGAAAACAATCAAGCCACTTAGCAAAAATTTCACAAAAATGCACACAAAGGCATATGCAAGTTGCTGTGGTAAAGTAGGAGGTCTGGTGGTCTTTTTTAGCTAATGACTTGCACACTAATGAGAATCAAAGGCTTCAATCTTGCATACAAACTCAACAAATGACCAATAAACAGATAAACATCCTAGACAAACCTATAATCTAGCATATTATCAAATTTCAAGCTCAAAACTCATGAAATCATGCAGAATTATGACCAAGCAGATTTTTAGTTATCTTTTTCACTTTTTAACACACAACTTTGCTTCTAACTCTTACCAAACTGATAACAAGCCTAGGGTATATCTATTTCTACCCTGTTAACTACTCCTAACAGGTTGTAAGTCCACCAATCTGTCAAACTTGCTCAAATAAACCCGTATCCAAACAACCCTTTAAAAATCTGTTTCCAACTTTTAAAACCCAAAACTATTCTAAACTACTCCAAACTAATTTCTAACAGTCCTATCATGCATCATATCCCACATAAACTCAAATCCAACAGATTAAACAACATATAACAACTTAACATAAAAAATCACATGAACTTCACTTTTTTACTAGAAAAATGAAAAAACAAGGAATTACCTTGTTGGTCTTACATCCAAGACCAACAATGGCTAGATAGCCACTTCCAATACACTCGGGTGTATGCAGATCCTTTGACAAATCAACACTTTTAATTCTGCTAAGAAGAAAAATAAAAGCAAAATATACAATATACTGTTTTATCTCAAACCTTTTGAAACTTTTTCAAAAACCTTTCCCACACAATTCAGTCACCTTAAACACGTTTTCTAAACAGAATTTTAACTTCAGAAATCCAAATCCTTCAGTCCACTTTCACTTCATGAAAGATTGGATTCCTGAAAATTAAAATTCCCTTTGAAAACTTGTAAACTCTTTGAAACTTTTTAAAACTTCTCAAATGGAAATCAGATTAAGCAACTTATACCAACTTTTTAAAATAGAAAAAGGAATTATATTTCACACTAAAATACCAACTTTTATATTAATAAAAAAGGAATTACAAAAGTTTTGCTAAAATCTGGAACAAGGATAATGGTTCACATGTCGAACCATTATATACAAGTGCTAAGAAGCTACTAGAAAAATAAAAACCCTAGTTGCTATGATTCCCGAATATGCCCCTTGAAGATTCTTCAAGTTCTTGGTCAATTGAGCCCATGTGATATGACAGCTAGCTAGTTGATCTTGAATCGTTAATTTGGTCCTTGGGGACCAAGGAGATGCATCAAAACCGTTGGAGGACTGAGGATTCTCTTTTTGCCATAAACGGGGTGACAGGGGAACATGGGGGCCCCACTTAGAGTCACGGGTTGGAGGTTTGTTTTGGTGGGATGTGATGAGGTGGAGGTTAATCATATTTCTGGAAGCTTTGGAGTCTTAATTTTGGGGATTAAGGATGGGGGTAATTCGGGTTCATGAATGGGGATTAGGGAGGATTAGAGGGAGATGGGTGAACAGTACATGTTTCCCTCCCTAATTTAATATTAAAAACCCGGTTTGAAAAGTTTAAGTGGGGTTTGACTGGATTGTTTGACCAGTTAATTAAAACCGGTTTTGGGTTGTAGGGTATGGGCTTGGTTGGGTCGTGGGTAGGGTAAATGGGTGAGTGGGTGGGTTAGGGTGATGTGTCAAGATGTGGGTGGCTAGTGGGGTTTGGCTGTCTGGCAGAAATGCCCCCCAGAGTTTCTTTTCTTCTTCACTTTTCATTTAAATAGCAAATACTTGAATCCCTTTGATAAAAACTTTGCTGATTTGTCATTTTTGGCACAATCTTTTTATAAACTTGTTCCAAGGGTTTCTTTTGTACTTTTCTTGAAATTTCAAGGACTGGTCTTGTAATATCTTCAAACAATAAGGACCATACTTGTACAATTGAAATTTGGAGGGTCAATTGTGACAAGTTCTTCAAAGATGAGGGACTAAACTTGACAATCTTCAATTCTTCAAGGGTCATTTTGCAAAATTCCAAACTTGGGCCCGGTTCATTGTGCGGATTCGCTTCCCGTGTTCGTTTTTGAATGATTCTTGTGATCTTTTTCCATTTACTCAATATCTGTACCTAAAAATACACAAGTAACAAACACGAGCATATATTTGGTATATTTGATGATATTTAATTGATTTTAAGCCCGATTTGGACGATGAGACCATGTATAAAAGCCGTCTCATCACTCCCCCATACTAAACCATTGCCGTGCCCTCACGCAATGCTAGAATAAAGTATCAAAGCATCTCCAAAATTTAATTTTATTCACTTTATTGAAATGATAAACTAGATAAACTACATTATTGCTACTACTTGCATTTTAGACATAATGTATGATTTTCATCGCAAAATGGGACGTTTAGGTTCATAGAATAAGAACACGTGAATGCTTCGTTAGAAATAATTTCGTCGTCCTCGATTTTCACTTCAATTCCATGCCAAGCGTGTAACGAGATCATTGTCATTATAAGTTAGTAATGCTAACACTACTCATATGCCCTAATCACGTACTTATTCTCCCATTATTCCTAAGTTGTATCTCTTATATTTTATTATGCCTTAATGATCACGAGGATACATCATTGACTTATGCGATAATAGAGATTTAGGTCTAAAAATAGAGTCCTAACGGTGTAACCAAGACCATCAAATCAATAACCCCTCCTAATAGACAACGATGTTAAAAAATTAAGTTGACAAGAAGAATCGATAAACACGGTTTTATAACGATTTTGAACATGAGACTTATTACCAAGACTTTTATACGCCCCCTAACGGAAGGGCCTTATTATCTTTGGTTTACCTCCATCTTTTATTCAACTTCGCCATGAAGCTTTTATTATGACTTCGGTCTTGCCTTGCCTTTTATTATCCGCCTCATCGGTGGTTTTATTAGCCAAAGACGTATATCCTCACGCTAAAGCGAATTTTGGATCTTTAAAGCTTCGAAGATTAAGGCTTGATTCACTTTCAATTTTGCATAGATTTTAGGCCTTGTGGGGCTTCAAATTGGTTGCTTGATTTAGGTGAGCACTTGAAATCTTATTATTGGGTGAAGCTTTTGATTTTTCGGGTGCCAATACTTCAAAACCGTGACGCTGGTGATACCTTAATGTCTTCCCAATTTAATTACACGGAAGCTACTTGAAAAGACTAGAAACCCAACAATCAAAACTAAACCGCTAAGTCAATATTTATTAAGCAAAAATATTTACATGCGAAGGGAGAATAAGCAAACAACGAGAACACATGAGTTTTTGAAATAATACGAGTACTCTACGTTTAGCATAGTAACTTATAATTAACTCTATCATTTCTCGTCCTCATTTAAGAGACTTAGCCTAATGTGAAGTTAAGGAATCAAAGCTAAGTGCTCAACACGCACGGTCGAGTCAAAAATTACTCTTATTCTCGCCATCGGAAAATCTACATTCGTGTCATCAAACACTTATAAAACATGAGAAAAATTTTAAAATTTGGCCATTTTTAGCCTTATTTTGCAGCAAAACGATAACAAAACGATAAACTTTGGAAAGCGTGAAGATTTGGCAAGGCAAGTATCAATTCACCCCCCCATACTAAAGTTAAACATTGTCCTCAATGTTTCAAGTCTAGGGGTGCAAACACCCCTATACTAGAGACGTAGTCGAATGCCTAATCTAGCATGGAAAGGGTGTAACCAATAAGTAATAGCCGTTTATGAAGTGTGCTAAAAACCTAAGGTTAGAACATAAAAGGATATATCATATGGATATTGGGAAAGGCCTCCAAAGCAAATGATCGAGTGCTCCCATAAAACGAACACGAGAGGCTCCAATCGTGAAGATCATGATCTAAAAACCACAATTCACAAACAACCACGGAACAAAGGTTGGAAGGGCACAAATCCCCTCACATTAAACTAATTAGAAAGCAATAATATGTACATGGATAAGCATGGGTCTCCCCCACGAGGCACCTTGTTTTTGATAACCGAGTCAAAAGCTCGACTCGAATCCCCATAAATGTGATCATTTAGGGATAATCATGGTTTGATCAATTTTTAGTGGGGCTTACATGATAAACAAGGCCCAAAAGTACGTGGAGTACTTTAAAAATCCGATAAACGTATACCGGGGTCAAAGATAGCGTCTTCGTTTTCGGATGAAAGACGAAACAACGCTACTTCAACACAAACCCCAATGGGGTAGAAGAAAATAGGAGAGAAGAAATAGAAGGGTGGGACAATGGGTAAGTCATAACATTGAGCTACTCGAGGTAGACTCGCACCAATCAAATGAAAAGATTTTCCATTTATTGCATCGGTGGAAGACCGAGATTTCCCTATATAAGCAATTCCAGGATCAAATATCTCGTCCTCGGTGGAGAAAGGGAAGGAAACATAAGGGGATTCCCCCACACTAAGTCCACAACAAGCATCGTCAAAAGGAGTTAGAATTGTAGAAAAATCTTTTAAATTAAAGTCAAAATCTTTTCCTTTTTCATCTTTAACACTCTCCTTGTGAAAACCCGATTTGATTATGTCAAAAATATTTGGTGTATCTAAAGCAATGTTAGTCACACTAAAAATTCTCACATTTTGAAATCTTTTTTGCTTAGGTGGTGGCAAATTTTCAAATCTTTTGTCAACAAAGAAAACCTCCCCATCGGGATGAACGTATTCATCATCCGAAGATTCACTCGAGATTGGAAATGTAGGCTTAACACTCTTAACCTCCACCGGCGGAGGGGACGGAACTTCATTTTTCTCAACAACTCCTAAAACTCTATTGGAAATCTTTTTGCAAATGTTTTTGGTGGAATTGACATTGTACAAAGATGTGATAGAATACACATGAGAAAGAGTGGAGTTTTGGGTTGCATTAATGACGAGTTCTTCCTCATTGAAACGAAGAGTGATTTTTCTTGCATGCACATCGATAAGTGCTCTCGAGGTATCCAAAAAAGATCGACCTAAAATTAATGGAACTTTAGGATCGATAGGAATATCAACAACAATAAAGTCTACAGGATAGTAGAACTTTCCAACTTTCACAAAGACGTCCTCGGCAACTCCACAAGCTTGAATCGTAGAATGATCGGCCATTTCGATTGACATTCTTGAAGGAGTGAGATTAGGAAGATTGAGCGATTTAAAAATCTCAAGAGGCATCAAATTAATACTAGCACCAAGATCGGCCAAGGCGTAGCATTCTTCCATGTCTTGGATAGCACATGGGATTAAAAACTTTCCAGGATCACCGACTTTTTCAGGTATGCGGCTTAGAAAAACCGAAGAACAACTAGACGATTTTTGCAATTTCTCTTTGTTATTCAACATACTTTTGAAGTTCGCGGCAAATCGAGGCATCATGACTAAGGCGTCGGCAAAACTTATATTAAAATGCAAGTCACGAAACATTTTCATAAAGAGTTCAAATTGATAATTATTTCGTTCTTGTGCCTTTTCCTTGTTTCGTCTTGATGGGTAGGGTAAAGGTGGTGTGAGTTGGGGCAAATTAGGCATAGGCAACGGCCTTGGAATCTCGGGTTCCATTATAGGTGTTGGTTCAACCGTAGGTGTGGTTTGAGCGGTACTTCGTGGGCTTTGAATTTGCTCCTTTTCAACCACAACCTCGGGTTCTTTCTCTTTTTCCTTCTCCATAGAAGTACTTGGACGAGAAATGGGTTCTTTGAAAGTTTTACCACTACGAGTAGTAATAACCTTCAATTCTCCTTTCGGGTTCACGATGGTATCACTAGGAAGACCACCCGAAGAAGAGGGCTTACACATGATAGCTTCAAACATTTTAACCATCCGGTCTTCAAACTTAGATTGCCTAGCATCCGCTTTTAACAACTCTTGCTTAATCTCATGTTGTCCTTGCTCCATTTTTTGTTGATTTTGTTGGAGTCTTGTGACATTTCCTTCCATTTTATTAGCATGAGTTTTAAGTTCATTAGCAAGTTCGTTCTTAAGCTCGTTTTTCAACTCGGATCTTAAGCTAACCATCTCACGTTGCATATTGTCAAACTTAGCATCATTAGCCTTTGCATAATTCAAAAATTCTCCTTGAAGATTTTTGGTGTGATCGTTTTGAAAACCTTGGGCATTGTTTTGAAAATCACGGTTTTGGTTTTGATTTGAAATTTGCCCATTTCCACTTTGGTAATTACCTTTGTTATAATTCCTTTGATTTCCTTGGTAATTTCCACCTTGGTTGTTGTTGCGATAATTATTAGCATTTTGATTTGGTGGAGCTTGATTTGAACGAGAACCTTGACCGATTTGGTTGTAAGTTCCCGTGGCTACAAAAGCATTCGAAGTGTTACCATCCGCGGTAATGCACTCGGAAAGATCATGAGCTCCTCCACACGACAAACAACTCTTAGAAACCGCTTTCACCGAAGCGGTGTTGGAAGCTTCTTGAGCCTTCCAATGGGACATAAGGTTAGCAAATCTATCGAAAAATCGGTTTTCTTCATTTGCCTCATCATGTAATGCATTGATACTTTGAGACGATGATGAGCCCCTTTTGGCAACACTCGGTGTGTGACGAGGGCTATAAACCTTAGACCTATTCTCGATTATGACCAAAGCTTCTTCAACCGTTTTACACAAAAAATTACCACCCGCGGCGGCATTTAAATAATCTCTTTCATGATCGTTAAGTCCATTGTAAAACGTGTCGATTTGGTGCAAATCGGAAAAACCGTGATGAGGACATTCATGTAACATCTCTTTAAACCTATTCCAAGCCGTAGAAAAACTTTCATTTGATTCTTGTGAAAATTTAGATATCTCATTTTTCAAATGCGTAGTCTTAGAGGGCGGAAAAAATTGGTTCACAAATTTCGAAAGGAGATCCTTCCACGTCAATATAGAATTGGGTGGCTCTTTCTCTAACCAAATTTTTGCGGGCCCCGCTAAGGAATACGGAAAAAGCATCATCTTAATCGAGTCATTAGAGAGATCCTTAAACTTGCAAGTAGCGGTAAGACGATTGAATTGGCGGATATGGTTGTGTGGGTTGTCCTTCTCATCACCACGGAATTTGTTGTTTTGGATCATCGACAACAAACCCGTTTTCACCTCAAAATTCTCCGCAAGGATTGCGGGAATCACAATAGCTTCTCCATAACCCTCGGTGGGTGCTTGAAGTAACTCCATCATAGTTCGATTCGCCATGGTTGGTTCTTCTCGTACAATGGGTTCGTCAATAGGAGACTCCTCACTAGAATGAGTTGGAGTGGGAGTTTTGTTCTTGCGTTTACGTGCACGTTTTGCTTGATTACGAGTGAGCATAAACGTCACGTACAATGTGGAGACGAGCAAAGAAGATTCTTTTTGGTATTTTATGTTTTTCAATTTTTTTGTGGTTTTTGATTGTATTAACCTTTTTGGAAATTGGTGAATGTATTAAATAGACAAAAAGTCCACAAATCTCCTCCTTAATCAAATCTCTTGATTAAAAAGGCCTCAAGGAATGAAAACGATCACGTGGAGTGAACGCCTTCGATGACTTTAGAACGATGGTGGAACACCAAATCGTTCAAGAGGGTTTAATCAATAGAAACCAAGAAAATATATATGATATGTAATAATACTTTGGGCGGCAAAACCCTCGATTCACTCTCAAAATAAAATACGCACAAGCAAGCGGAGGAAACGAGGCGGCGCGAAGCACTTAAGAGCCTTTTTCCTTTAGGTTGTGAAATACAACCGCCTTATACCCACCTTATAGTTTGTATTATCAAGATTAAGCTTCACGAAAGTATTTATCTATTTTTGCCTTTTTTCTTTGGTTTGAGATTCGAATACAATGATCGAGTGATGAAATCCCGAATCAAGGTTGTGATTGCTCACGTATTTGGAGTACTTGTGAATTTATTGTTCTACGTATACAATATAGTAATAATATTCACACAAAAACCGAAAAACGATAATACGTATTAGTAGAGTGCTACTAATACAAATACTATTATGGCTAATATAAAAAACAACAATGTTCAATCAAAACACAACACGCCTCCCCGGCAGCGGCGCCAAAATGATAATCGTAGAAATACGTCTTTTAGGAAAAAGAACGTAAATAGGGTAAGCGAGCACGACGATTTAGGAAAACCATGTGTGAAACTAATGACCCTTAATGAGTGAGTTCGTTCTCTCGAGGAGGCTAGTGCGTTGTGTAATGAATGATTGATTAATGTTTTTGATTATTAACAAGAAAAGAGAAGAGAAAATGACGAAGACGAAAAAATAGAAAAATAGACAAAAACACTACTAGAAAGTTAAGACGTAGAAACGTAAAAACGACAAAAATTAAAATTTTAACCTAAAAATTCCTAAAAATTACTAAAAATCCACAATAAAATTCTAAGAGTTAACAAAAAATCCAAACTTGCTAAAACCTTTTAATTAATTTAATAATGACTTTTTAATGCTAATTAAAGCCCTAAAAATCACTTTTAAATATTAAAAAGCCCTAAACAAGATTTAATAGTTTGTAAACCTCAAAAATGACCTAATTAAGCTAAAAACTATTTTTAAAAATTTTAAAACCAAATTAAACTATTTTTAAACTCCTAAAAACTATTAAAATCTATTAAATCTTAAATTAATTCTAAAAACTAATTGAAAAGCCTAAAAATTAATTGGAAAGTGAAAAAGTTCCTATTTTAATGTCTAGAATCTAGGACAAATGAAAAAAAGTTAAAAATAAAACTTTGAATTTTTCTTAATAAAATAATATTAAAATATTCCAAAAAATAAAAAATTCCTAAAAAAATTCTAAAAAATTCTCAAAAATTCTAAATATTCTAACTAAGATAAAAAAAAGTAAATTAAAGCTCCTAAAATCTCTTAATTAATTTATATTAATTTTTAAAGTTTAATAAAAAAACCTAAAATCAAATAAAATTAAAAATTAAAGTTTTTGAAAACTTTATGATATGTAAACCTCAAAAATATAAATTAAAACTTAAAAACTATTTTTTTGGATTTTTAAAATACTGTTTACTATTTTTAAATTACTTTCTAAATTTAAACCTAAAAATAATCCTAATAATTAATTAAATAATGGGAAAAATAAAACTTTTAAACAGAAAAATCTAAAATACTAGTCAAAACCTAGGAAAAATGAAATAAGCCAAAAATGCTTAATAAATAAGCCAAAAATAACCAAATAAGCTACGGCTTATTAATATAAGAAGAAAACAAAATCAAGTTAAGTAAATAATGAAATGAAGTCTTAACGTAAAAACTCATCTAGATCACTGGTTAACACGTTTACTCCCCCAACGAGGGGTCGCGTGTTCGAGTCCAGGCAGGGTGAAGTTTTTACAAAAAATTTCTTTTTTTTTTCTTTTTTAATACTTGAATCCAGTAACTTGTATAAACACAAAAACACAAACACAATCCTAAAGTGACCAAGATTAGATCAAATAGAAGCTAAAATATGCCCAGTTGAGCACTTGTTTCTGATGAACAAGTGACTTTTTATACTTGTGAGTGTATGATCCAAGAGGACTTGGATTTGTGCTTGTTTGTGGTGATTTTTGTGGAACAAAGGCACCCCTACACTCTTTGGAGTGTAGGGAGTCAAATGCAAGCAGAAAACAATCAAGCCACTTAGCAAAAATTTCACAAAAATGCACACAAAGGCATATGCAAGTTGTTGTGGTAAAGTAGGAGGTCTGGTGGTCTTTTTTAGCTAATGACTTGCACACTAATGAGAATCAAAGGCTTCAATCTTGCATACAAACTCAACAAATGACCAATAAACAGATAAACATCCTAGACAAACCTATAATCTAGCATATTATCAAATTTCAAGCTCAAAACTCATGAAATCATGCAGAATTATGACCAAGCAGATTTTTAGTTATCTTTTTCACTTTTTAACACACAACTTTGCTTCTAACTCTTACCAAACTGATAACAAGCCTAGGGTATATCTATTTCTACCCTGTTAACTACTCCTAACAGGTTGTAAGTCCACCAATCTGTCAAACTTGCTCAAATAAACCCGTATCCAAACAACCCTTTAAAAATCTGTTTCCAACTTTTCAAACCCAAAACTATTCTAAACTACTCCAAACTAATTTCTAACAGTCCTATCATGCCTCATATCCCACATAAACTCAAATCCAACAGATTAAACAACATATAACAACTTAACATAAAAAATCACATGAACTTCACTTCTTTACTAGAAAAATGAAAAAACAAGGAATTACCTTGTTGGTCTTACATCCAAAACCAACAATGGCTAGATAGCCACTTCCAATAAACTCGGGTGTATGCAGATCCTTTGACAAATCAACACTTTTAATTCTGCTAAGAAGAAAAATAAAAGCAAAATATGCAATATACTGTTTTATCTCGAACCTTTTGAAACTTTTTCAAAAACCTTTCCCACACAATTCAGTCACCTTAAACACGTTTTCTAAACACAATTTTAACTTCAGAAATCCAAATCCTTCAGTCCACTTTCACTTCATGAAAGATTGGATTCCTAAAAATTAAAATTCCCTTTGAAAACTTGTAAACTCTTTGAAACTTTTTAAAACTTCTCAAATGGAAATCAGATTAAGTAACTTATACCAACTTTTTAAAATAGAAAAAGGAATTATATTTCACACTAAAATACCAAATTTTATATTAATAAAAAAGGAATTACAAAAGTTTTGCTAAAATCTGGAACAAGGATAATGGTTCACATGTCGAACCATTATATACAAGTGCTAAGAAGCTACTAGAAAAATAAAAACCCTAGTTGCTATGATTCCCGAATATGCCCCTTGAAGATTCTTCAAGTTCTTGATCAATTGAGCCCATGTGATATGACAGCTAGCTAGTTGATCTTGAATCGTTAATTTGGTCCTTGGGGACCAAGGAGATGCATCAAAACCGTTGGAGGACTGAGGATTCTCTTTTTGCCATAAACGGGGTGACAGGGGAACATGGGGGCCCCACTTAGAGTCACGGGTTGGAGGTTTGTTTTGGTGAGATGTGATGAGGTGGAGGTTAATCATATTTCTGGAAGCTTTGGAGTCTTAATTTTGGGGATTAAGGATGGGGGTAATTAGGGTTCATGACTGGGGATTAGGGAAGATTAGAGGGAGATGGGTGAACAGTACATGTTTCCCTCCCTAATTTAATATTAAAAACCCGGTATGAAAAGTTTAAGTGGGGTTTGACTGGATTGTTTGACCAGTTAATTAAAACCGGTTTTGGGTTGTAGGGTATGGGCTTGGTTGGGTCGTGGGTAGGGTAAATGGGTGAGTGGGTGGGTTAGGGTGATGTGTCAAGATGTGGGTGGCTAGTGGGGTTTGGCTGTCTGGCAGAAATGCCCCCCAAAGTTTCTTTTCTTCTTCACTTTTCATTTAAATAGCAAATACTTGAATCCCTTTGATAACAACTTTGCTGATTTGTCATTTTTGGCACAATCTTTTTATAAACTTGTTCCAAGGGTTTCTTTTGTACTTTTCTTGAAATTTCAAGGACTGGTCTTGTAATATCTTCAAACAATAAGGACCATACTTGTACAATTGAAATTTGGAGGGTCAATTGTGACAAGTTCTTCAAAGATGAGGGACTAAACTTGACAATCTTCAATTCTTCAAGGGTCATTTTGCAAAATTCCAAACTTGGGCCCGGTTCATTGTGCGGCTTCACTTCCCGTGTTCGTTTTTGAATGATTCTTGTGATCTTTTGCCATTTCCTCAATATCCGTACCTAAAAATACACAAGTAACAAACACGAGCATATATTTGGTATATTTGATGATATTTAATTGATTTTAAGCCCGATTTGGACGATGAGACCATGTATAAAAGCCGTCTCATCAACTTCACGGTCCATAATCTCTATCGGCTCTTCAATGAAACGAAGACTCGCATCTATACTAATATCATCCACCGATACTTGCAAGTCAGTTCTTGCAAAGCATTTCCTCAAGTTTGAGACATGAAACACATCATGTACACTACTCAACTCTTCCGGTAATCTCAACCTATACGCCACTAGCCCAATCCTTTCAAGGATTTCAAACGGACCCACAAATCTAGGCGCTAACTTCCCTTTCTTCTCGAATCGCATCACCCCTTTCCATGGTGAAACCTTTAGCATAACCTTGTCCCCAACCTCAAACTCCAACGGCTTACGCCTCTTGTCTGCATAGCTCTTTTGTCGATTCCTAGCCGTCTTTAATTTCTCCTTAAGCACAGTTATCGCATCCGTAGTCTCCTGTACCATCTCCGGTCTAATTAGTTGACTACTTCCTACTTCAGCCCATAGCAACGGTGATCTACACTTCCTACCATAAAGTGCTTCAAACGGTGCACACTCTATACTAGCATGGTAACTATTATTGTACGAAAATTCTGCCAACGCCAGATGATTCTCCCAACTTCCTCCAAAGTCTATCACACACGCCCTCAACATATCTTCTAGTGTTTGTATAGTCCTCTCACTCTGACCATCCGTCTGCAGATGATAAGCTGTACTCATATCCAGCCTTGTTCCCAAGGCTTTCTACAATAGTCCCCAAAACCTAGACATAAACCTTCTATCCCTATCTGATATGATCGACACCGGTACCCCATGTTTTGCCACCACATGTTCCAAGTATTTCTTGGCATACCTTTCCATCTTATCATCCTCCTTCATTGCCACAAACTGGGCAGACTTAGTCAGTCTGTCCACTATTACCCAAATCATGTCATTACCACTGTTAGACCTCGGCAGTTTTGTAATGAAGTCCATGGCAATATTCTCCCACTTCCACTTAGGAACCTCTGGTTGTTGCAGTAATCCCGATGGTCTTTGATGTTCAGCCTTCACCTTGGCGTAAGTCAAACACTCACTAACGTACAAACCTACATCGTTCTTCATTCCTGGCCACCAATACATATCCCTCATGTCCCGATACATCTTATCAGCTCCTTGGTGTATTGAATACCTCGACGTATGAGCTTCATCCAATATAAGCTTCCTTGTATCGCCAAACAACGGAACCCAGATTCTATCCAAGTAATACTTGCAACCATCTCCTCTTTCATCCATGTACTGATCCATAGTCTGTATATTTTCTTCAACCAACCTCTCCTCCTTAACGGCCTCTACTTGTGTTGCTCGAATTCTATCTCTAAGGTTTGTCTGAATAGTTATGCTCATTGCCCTTACTCTTTTAGGTTTTAGCCTCTCCTTCCTACTTAGAGCATCCGCCACCACATTGGCCTTTCGAGGGTGGTACTTAATCTCACAATCATAATCACTAAATAACTCCAACCACCGCCTCTGCCTCATGTTCAAATCTTTCTGATCAAAGATGTGTTGCAAGCTTTTGTGATCCGTATAGATCACACTTTATGTCCCATACAAGTAATGTCTCCATATCTTAAGATCAAAGACTACAGCCCCTAGTTCCAAGTCGTGTGTGGGGTAATTCTTCTCATGGTTTTTCGATTGTCGTGATGCGTAGGCTATCACTTTATCTCACTGCATAAGAACACATCCTAACCCCTGGTTGGACGCATCACAGTAAACCACAAAATCTTCCACCCCTTCTGGTAAGGACAAGATCGGTGCATTACACAACCTATCCTTTAGTGTCTGAAATGCCTGCTCTTGCTCTTCGTCCCATTCATACTTCTGATTCTTTTGGGTCAACAATGTCAAAGGCTTTGATATTCTAGAGAAATTCTCTATAAATCTTCAGTAATATCCTGCCAAACCTAAGAATGACCTTATTTCTGACGGTGTAGTAGGTGCCTTCCAATCCTTCACGGCTTCAATCTTCTTTAGGTCTACATGTATGCCATCATTGTCGATTACATGCCCTAGAAATTATACTTCTTGCAGCCAAAATTCACACTTGGAGAACTTCCCATAAAGTTTCTCCTTCCTGAGTAGTTCTAATACCGACCTTAAATGTTGGTTGTGCTCCTCCTCCGTCTTAGAGTAGATAAGTATGTCATCAATGAAGACTATGACAAACTTATCTAGATATGGCTTGCACACTCGGTTCATTAGGTCCATGAACACTGCTGGCGCGTTTGTCAATCCAAATGGCATAACGGTGAATTCAAAGTGTCCATACCTTGTTCTGAACGCGGTCTTTTGTATGTCCTCCTCACAGACCCTTAGTTGGTGATAACCGGACCTAAGGTCAATTTTTGAGATGTATCTTGCTCCTTGCAGCTGATCAAATAAATCATCAATCATTGGGAGAGGATAACTGTTCTTAATGGTCAGCTTGTTCAGCTCCCGATAGTCGATACACATCCGGAATGATCCATCCTTCTTCTTAACGAATAGCACCAGCGCTCCTCATGGAGAAGAACTTGGGTCGAATGAAACCCTTATCCTGCAACTCCTTGAGTTTGCTCGGCTAATTCTTGCATCTCTGACGGTGCTAGATGATATGGTGACTTCGCTACGGGTGTTGCCCCGGGTACTAATTCAATCTTAAACTCTACTTGTCTCACCGGTGGTAACCCCATCAAGTCATCCGGGAATACATCGATGAACTCTCTTACTACTCGAATCTTATTGATTTGTGGCTCATCATCCTTGGCATTCATAAGGGACCTGGTCTTCTTCTCCTTCCTTTCTCCGTACACGTATAACACCTTATTATCACATATGGGGATCTTAACAATCTTTTCATGACACATTAGCTCAGCCCTATGCTTCGATAACCAATCCATCCCAATAATCACATCGAAGCTCCCATGTCCTAGAGGGATTAAATCTATGGTGAACTTAAATTCTACCAACTCTAATTTGCAGCTTAAAAATATCTCATCTACCTCTTCTTGCTTACCACTAGCTATCTCAATCACATACCCTGGTTTGGCTACACTAGGGTTCATATTTAACAAAGGCACGAATTGAGAAGACACAAAACTAAAATCTGCCCCAGAGTAAAAAAGAATCGTAGCGAGGTGATTGTTAACAAAAAACGTATATGTCATTACATTCGGGTCCTGAACCGCTTCTACTGTATTTGCAAGGTAAACCCTGCCTCCATTCCGATTTCCTTTATTCTGATTTCCTTCGTTCTTGTTCCAGTTCCGATTCCCAGTGTTTCCGTTGTTGCGGTTGGCATTGTTCCGGTTTCCACCGCCCTGGTTTCCTCGATTTCCTTCCAAAGCTAGCTGGCCTCTGCCCTGGTTGGTTGCTCCAACCAATCTAGGACACTCCCTCTTGAAATGCCCGGGTTGTCCACACTCGAAGCAGTTTCCCCCGGTGACATTCATCCTCGCAGACTGGATTGGTGTTGCGTTCCTGTTAGGTGCTTCACAGTTCCTAGCAAAGTGTCCCAGTTTCTGGAAATTTAAGCATATCTGGCATGGTGTACCTCTTGGATGGCACCTAGAGCAGGTTCGGCAAGCTGCATTGTTGTTGTTTGAATTTCTAGAACCTTGAGGTACTCTCATGGCAAAATTTCTTCCATCTTTTGCCTTCTTAACATTTTTCCAGTTGGTGTCAGGCGATTTCGCGGCTTCTGGCTCCTTTCTTTTATCCCCTGCCTTTGCCAAGGTTACTAGATACCGCCTCCTTAATAAGTATTCTTGCTGTAAGTATAGCTTGCTGTATCGTGTTAGGTTGAGTAGCCTTGATCATTCCCCGAATCTGAGTAGGCAATCCAGCAATGTACCGCTTGATTTTGTTTTCCTCAGGGGTAACCAAATGGGGAACCAACTTTGCCAATTCATGGAAGCGATCCGTGTAATCTGCATGAGCCGCTCCAACCATAGCATGTCCCCAAAACTCATTTTCCAGCTTCTCCATCTCATTGCTTGGACAAAACTCCGTAGTCATAAGAGCCTTGAAGTCGGCCCAAGCCATAGCATTTGCAGCAACTCTCCCTCTTGCTTGAACTTGAGTATTCCACCAAGTTAAAGCCTTCCCTACCAGTGAACCAGTTACATACATGACCCTTTGATTGGGTAGTAAAAAACCACTCATCTGAATCACATTTTCCATCTTCTCAATCCATTTGGTAAGTACTACCGCGCCACCCTTCCCATCATACACTTTTGCACCACAAGAAGTGAATGCCTTATAGCTACAACCATTGTTTCCACCTCCTCCTTAACCATTGTTGTTGTTATTATTGTTGTTCAGGTTATTAGTCACCTGCTGAACAATGGTTGGTATTATGTTGGCCATTTGAGCAGCAATCAAAGCAGCCAAATCAGGATTTCCGTCACCACCACTTCCTCCAACACCATTTCGCGTATTCACCATGCTATAGTAAAAACATGACACTCGTTAACAACAACCAAAATACTCCATATAGTATACTTACCACCATACATACGCCTAACATAACCATATGTACTACCAACATATACTATACAAGCATGTATCAACTCTCTTTCATGCAATCATACTTGAAAGTCTAGTGGTGTTGTGACACATATATAATTATGTAGGCCTCCATAATTATACATGTTCCATTTCACCAATGTACTCCCTCCTATGATGACACTTACAAGAAATTAATACTACACATAACACATAAATCCATTAACTCACAAGCACATAACCACACAAAATAAGATCCAAAACTCCATTTATTAAAATAACATAGTCAAATACTCGAAACATCCCCAAATCCATGGTCTAGCTAAACTAGCATAGACATAATCCAAACGAAACATAAATAATTCTAAGGCATGCCGCCCATAAGAGTCGGAAAAGATTTAAAACAAATAACTATTGGATGCGGTGGATTCGGTATCTGTCACACCCCACCATAGCGGAATATGGGGCGCGACATATGGATATCATCACAACATGGCGTGTCTATAGAGATAACTATATGTAATAAGAAATGTCATCAAATGGTGACACAAAAGTCATGACAATATCTCATCAAATGCAGGTGTCTAGGTAAGTAGGTAACAGTCCTACCTCTTACCCAAGACAAACAAGTAACATAATCAAAACAAACATATTTGTGCCACAGTATCACTTATTTAAATGAGCAAATAAAAACTAACAAGGAAACGGGGATTCTCCTTCTATATACATTCCTAAGCTTCTCCAATCCTAGCCACTTATGTTCTCATGCTTAACCATAGTATCACCTGAAAGAGACACTAAAACACGTCAACATAAAGTTGGTGAGAGTCATAGGTTTAGAATCTAACACAAGACAAGTCATAAGCTGTGAATACCATAAACCAATAAACATATGGACAATGCGCTACAATCATGTACTAACAACTAGCATTCAAGTTAAACCAATCATTACAATTCCAAGGCATCACGCCTTACCAACAATGACAATTTCCAAGGCATCACGCCTTACCAACATTCACAATTTCAAAGGCATCACGCCTTACCAACAATCACAATTTCCAAGGCATCACGCCTTACCAACAATCACAATTTCCAAGGCATCATGCCTTATCATTAACCATAGGTCCCATAGGCGCCCATACACCTATGTAACTTTCCAATCCAGATCACACACCAACAAGAATCACATAGCAGTTATTCACATAAATGTACACACAAGTCCATCTCAAACCTTAAAAACATTCACAACATTAATTTAGAAAATAATTCAACACAGTGTCTCTTCCATACCATCTGGAATTCAAAATCAATAGTAAACATGGGACTATGAAACTCACCTGATAGCTTCTTCACAAGTCCTCGCACTAGCAACAAGCTAACAAACCAAAAACACGAAATCAATACACAAACCAATCACTAAGATGGCTCATCAACCTATGATGGACATCTAGTCTATTCCCGTATAATTACCTCATTGTTAAGCTCTAATCACCCCATTACCCTTCCTTAACAAGTCCTTAACTTGGTTAAGTTTAATAACTAACCCGTTCATATTTTACCCAAAACAGTCCCAGTTTTTAGGTCTCAAAACTTTAAGTCAAACGTCCACTTAAACATACCCATGGTTTCTTTAAAAGGAATATCCATACCCATACATATGTTGTCTAACACCTCCCACTTGTCCTAACCTTAAAGCTTCTGTTAAGGCCCCGATATACATATATCTACTTTTGTCATTCCAGATTTCCTGATTTTAAACGTACTAAAAGTTTGTTACCATTAAGGGGTCTTACCCTAAACCACAACCTTAGCCCAAGTGCAGATACTTACTAAAATATATAAACCATCTCTCACGTTCGTGAGAAGATCCCAATGCAACCCTAAGTACCCCAAACAACCCAAAACTTAAAAAGAAAACAGGCTGAATTCAAAACTGTTTTGACCTCCGACTGTTGTAACCTGTTTTTGACCCACTTCCCGACCTTCAATTTAGTTCTCGTTTCTTGCATTGGAAATTCACTTCAAATATCTTTCCATGGGTACTTGGATCGTAAAATAAGAATTTATAGAACTCCCTATATGATCAAAACAATTGACACAAAATCTGCCCAGTTTTTAAAAACGAGTTTTAAACAAATTGATCTAATTAATCACCTATAACCCTTCTAATACAAGCCCTAGATTATATGATCATCATATTATGACTAATACATCATTAATCTACTGTTTTTATATAAACCCTAACCGTTAATCAATCATAAGAATGATCAATTAAACATAAAAACAATTTAATTAAAAAGGTTTAAGAAGGTTTTTACCTTTAATTCAATGGAAGATGAAAAAAACTCAATTTTTATGAAGAACCCTAATTCTCCTCTTCTTTTAGTCAACTATAACTCCACGGAAAGAAAAAAAATGCGTTTAATTTAGTGTTGGGGGTTCCTTATATAGCCAAAACAATCCTTGTCCAGCCCAATTACCACTTACCATAAATCTTTTCCTTTTTTCCTTTTTTTCTCTTCTAAACCGACCCAAACACCCCTAATTTCGTTTTTTTCTTTATTTTTTTTTTCTTTTTATTGTTAATTAATATATTATTAATATTACCTTAATTTATCTTAATTTATTTCAGCCCCTAAAGCTTCCAAAACCCCAAAACCGTGAAACTAGTCAAAATTACGCGTTTTACCGTAAAAGACGTAAAATATACACTTTTAAAAAAAATCTCAAATTTTGAAATAAACTTTATAACTAAGTCCTAAATGACTTAAAACCATCCCGAAAAATATTCATATGGATAATTACCTCACCCGAGACCTCTAAATGTTAAACCGTAAATCCTAAAAAAAAAATACTATTACTATAATACTTATACGTATACGTAAACACCACAATATCAGCATTTTCATTTCATAGCCACCACTTGTGAGCTCATGAACATGAAATAACCATTCCTTGATTTACTTATGAGTACTCTATACTCATAAACGATAACCACACCAACCTCGTTCACACAAAATAAACACGTAAACACACAATTCAAGTAAGCACGCATGAAATACCCTAAAAGTAAGACCAATTGACAAACCAAAAACTACGGTTGTCACATCACTCCCTCCTAATAGAAATCTCGTCCCGAGATTCACTCCCAAACTTAAACTTATTCTCAGGAAACAAACGAGGATGCATATCCCTGATAAAACCTTCACGTTCAAACGTGAACTCAGTTTATACTTAAATAATAACAACCAACAACACATGAGCCTTAACCGTCCGCGAGGAGACTTATTAAAACCATAAAGTTATGTAATCAACCTAACTAAATCTCGCAACTCATCAAACAAGAACTGTCTTGAAACCAAGTTAGAAGCCATCACATAACTCGACGGGTTTAAAACTGTCACCCCGATTTCAGTCTTACTCATAAATACCATAAATCAAAACTCATCAAATATAACCACGTATTCTAAAGTCTAAAGAACTCTCACATTCCATCCCAACTCATCTCTATGTTAACCCTCCAAGTGTTCATTACCACAAAATACCCAAAACACAAGTTTAATCAATGTTGTCCGAAAATTAATCTTGAACTCGACACTTGTAAAATTAATTCGACCAAGCTACTGACTTCTAATTACCAAACTTTCTGAATATTCTAAAAGTACGTTCCGATTACATAATTTTAGGCTTTTGAATCACTCAAAAAGCTTTAAAAACGAATAAGTTATGGCCAAAACGATTTTAAACCCTAATTTATTTTAATTCCAGAAAATTAAAACTCTCACTCATCATATGATTAAATACATGACTTTAACATATTTAATTTAATAAAAAAAAATTCTAACTAAAGAACAATAACTTTAGGTGATCAAAACCAAAATATTTTAAAATAAACAAGCCATGCTTAAATGTAAAAAAAAATAATTTATATTCCACTTTATTTCAAACACGTTTTCGACACTTTACCCTCATTTTATGGACTACCAACAACTAATTTTTTTCTTTTTTACTATTTGCAAGTTCCATTTTTTTACCATGTAAGACTCAAAACAAAAGATATCGTTATTCCAAAATAAATCTTCACCCTCCCAATAGCTTCTACACCAAAAGTACCGTACAAACAACCACGTGAAATGAGAACTCGATAAATGCGCTACTACAGAAGTTGAACATCCCAAAGAGAAAAGAGCTAGAAAACCATCCTAAGAATACAACCGATAAGTAGAAGGGATATATACATATATAGGCATATGCGTACATACACTCAAATCCATCCAACGTATACTATACAAACATGTATTAACCCTCTTCCATGCAACCATACTCAGGAATCCATTGATGTTGTGGTACTTGTATAACTATGTTGGACACCATACTTATACCAGTCCCCTTTCACTAATGCACTCCCTCCTATTATGACACTGATAAGAATTAATACTACACATAACACATCAGTCTACCAACTCAAATAAGCACATAGATCCTACCACTCATATAAGCACATAACCACAACATAAAGTAAGATCCAAAATCCATGTATTAAAATAACGTAGCCAATGCATGAAACATATAAACTCGTAATCCAGTTGAACCACCGTAGACAAAATTCAAAATGTATAAAGAACATGAAAACGTAATTAAACGGATTCAAACAAATACGAACGTATACGACTATAGTTCAACCCGCACTATTCAAAACTCGTAAAGAAAATAACATGTAGTTAAGTATGAACCATACTAGTTCATAACTTAACAAATATCGCAAAAATAACATCAAACACATCAACTATTATAAAATGCACACATACCCCTATGACGCCTATATGCAGGGACCCTTAAGCTATAGACTAGGCTACGCGACTAGGTAACCTAATTCTCTATAACCATTGTCTCTGATACCATTCTGTCACACCCCACCATAGCGGAATATGGGGCGCGACATATGGATATCATCACAACATGGCGTGTCTATAGAGATAACTATATGAAATAAAAAATGTCATCAAATAGTGACACAAAAGTCATGACAATATCTCATCAAATGCAGGTGTCTAGGTAAGTAGGTAACAGTCCTACCTCTTACCCAAGACAAACAAGTAACATAATCAAAACAAACATATGTGTGCCACAGTATCACTTATTTAAACGAGCAAATAAAAACTAAAAAGGAAACGGGGATTCTCCTTCTATATGCATTCCTAAGCTTCTCCAATCCTAGCCACTTATGTTCTCATGCTTAACCATAGTATCACCTGAAAGAGACACTAAAACACGTCAACATAAAGTTGGTGAGAGTCATAGGTTTAGACTCCAACACAAGACAAGTCATAAGCTGTGAATACCATAAACCAATAAACATATGGACAATGCGCTACAATCATGTACTAACAACTAGCATTCAAGTTAAATTAATCATTACAATTCCAAGGCATTACGCCTTACCAACAATCACAATTTCCAAGGCATCACGCCTTACCAACAATCACAATTTCCAAGGCATCACGCCTTACCAACAATCACAATTTCCAAGGCATCACGCCTTATCATTAACCATAGGACCCATAGGCGCTCATACACCTATGTACCTTTCCAATCCAGATCACACACAAACAAGAATCACATAGCAGTTAATCACATAAATGTACACATAAGTCCATCTCAAACCTTAAAAACATTCACAGCATTAATTTAGAAAATAATTCAACACAGTGTCTCTTCTATCCCATCTGGAAGTCAAAATCAATAGTAAACATGGGACTATGAAACTCACCTGATAGCTTCTTCACAAGTCCTCGCACTAGCAACAAGCTAACAAATCAAAAACACGAAATCAATACACAAACCAATCACTAAGATGGCTCATCAACCTATGATGGACATCTAGTCTATTCCCGTATAATTACCTCATTGTTAAGCTCTAATAACCCCATTACCCTTCCTTAACAAGTCCTTAACTTGGTTAAGTTTAATAACTAACCCGTTCATATTTTACCCAAAACAGTCCGAGTTTTTAGGTCTCAAAACTTTAAGTCAAACGTCCACTTAAACATACCCATGGTTTCTGTAAAAGGAATATTCATACCCTTACATATGTTGGCTAACACCTCTCACTTGCCCTAACCTTAAAGCTACTGTTAAGGCCCGATATACATATATCTACTTTTGTCATTCCAGATTTCCTGATTTTAAACGTACTAAAAGTTTGTTACCATTAAGGGGTCTTACCCTAAACCACAACCTTAGCCCAAGTGCGGATACTTACTACAATATATAAACCATCTCTCACGTTCGTGAGAAGATCCCAATGCAACCCTAAGTACCCCAAACAACCCAAAACTTAAAAAGAAAACAGGCTGAATTCAAAACTGTTTTGACCTCCGACTGTTGTAACCTGTTTTTGACCCACTTCCCACCTCCAATTTAGTTCTCGTTTCTTGCATTGGAAAGCCACTTCAAATATCTTTATAGGGGTACTTGGATCGTAAAATAAGAGTTTATAGAACTCCCGATATGATCAAAACAATTGACACAAAATCTGCCCGGTTTTTAAAAACGAGTTTTAAACAAATTGATCTAATTAATCACCTATAACCCTTCTAATACAAGCCCTAGATTATATGATCATCATATTATGATTAATACATCATTAATCTACTGTTTTTATATAAACCCTAACCCTTAATCCATCATAAGATTGATCAATTAAACATAAAAACAATTTAATTATAAAGGTTTAAGAAGGTTTTTACCTTTAATTCAATGGAAGATGAAAAAAACCCAATTTTTATGAAGAACCCTAATTTTCCTCTTCTTTTAGTCGACTATAACTCCAGGGAAAGAAAAAAAATGCGTTCGATTTAGTGTTGGGGGTTCCTTATATAGCCAAAACAATCCTTGTCCAACCCAATTACCACTTACCATAAATCTTTTCCTTTTTTCCTTTTTTTTCTCTTTTAAACCGACCCATACACCCCTAATTTCGTTTTATTCTTTATTTTTTTTCTTTTTATTGTTAATTAATATCTTATTAATATTACCTTAATTTATCTTAATTTATTTCAGCCCCTAAAGCTTCCAAAACCCCAAAACCGTGAAACTAGTCAAAATTACGCGTTTTACCGTAAAAGACGTAAAATATACACTTTTAAAAAAAAATCTCAAATTTTGAAATAAACTTTATAACTAAGTCCTAAATGACTTAAAACCATCCCGAAAAATATTCATATGGATAATTACCTCACCCGAGACCTCTAAATGTTAAACCGTAAATCCTAAAAAAATACTATTACTATAATACTTATACGTATACGTAAACACCACAATATCACCATTTTCATTTCATAGTCACCACTTGTGAGCTCATGAACATGAAATAACCGTTCCTCGATTTACTTATGAGTACTCTATACTCATAAACGATAACCACACCAACCTCGTTCACACAAAATAAACACGTAAACACACAATTCAAGTAAGCACACATAAAATACCCTAAAAGTAAGACCAAGTGACAAACCCAAAACCACGGTTGTCACAGTATCGGATTATCCTCCTCCATTATTGTTACTATCTAGGTAAACTGGTCTAGTCTTGACAGTCCTCAATAGTACTTCCTTATTGCCTTCCTTAGCCGTTATCGTAAGGACAGTCTTATAGACCCACACATTGTTCACTTTCAGCTTAGACATGTGTACTATCGCCTCACATAGATCCCACTCCTCTGGAATTTTCCTCCTATAGTTTGTACATCTGTGGCATCCTAACCTCGTAATTCCAGTGGCTTGCACCACCACTACTTGGCTCTTAAGGGGCATGACTTAAACATCAGAAGAAAATATTACTCATCAGATACATAGAATAACATAACAAAAGGCAGGTGCTATCATGCACAAAATTATATACTATAGTATACATTTCTAGCAAAGTACAAAAATGACTAGAGTGGACGATGGTAGTTTAACCCGCACTAGTCAAAACCCCAAAAGGAAAATAATATGTGGCCAAGTATGAACCATATTAGTTCATAACTTAACAACATCGCAAAATAACATCCAAACACATCAGTTATTATAAAATGCACACATACTCCTATGACGCCTATATGCAGGGACCCTTAAGCTATAGACTAGGCTACGCGACTAGGAAACCTAATTCTCTATAACCATTGGCTCTGATACCATTCTGTCACACCCCACCATGGCGGAATATGGGGTGCGACGTATGGATATCATCACAACATGGCGTGTCTATAGATATAACTATATAAAATAAGAAATGTCCTAAAATGGTGACACAAAAGTCATGACAATATCTCAACAATGCATGAGTCTAGGTAAGTAGGTAATAGTCCTACCTCTTACCCAAGACAAACAAATAACAAAACAAAAACAAACATATAGGTGCCAACAGTATCACTTATTAAATGGACAAATAAAAACTAAGAAGGAAACGGGGATCTCCTTCTAAATGCATTCCTACGCTCCCCAAATCCTAGCCACTTATGTTCTCATGCTTAACCATAGTATCACCTGAAAGAGACACTAAAACACGTCAACATAAAGTTGGTAAGAGTCATAGGTTTAGACTCAAACGCCAAAATCATACCAAAAGCTGTGAGTAACAACTAAAATTTAAAAACATATGGACAATGTGATACTAACATGCATTAACAACTAACATTCAAGATTTAATCAATCAAACCAAAACTAAGGCTCCCAGCCATACCAAACACCATACTCCCATAGGCATCCAAACACCTATGAACCAATCCCCAAGGCCCCGCCTTGCCAATATCCCCTTGGTACCAAGTCAAAACATAAACAATCAATAATCAACTAGTAGTTAATCACATAAGTATGCACACATAAGTCCATTACCAACGCAAAACATTCACAACATAATTTATAAATAACAAAACAGTGTCTCTTCCATCGCATCTGGAAGTCATAAACATTAGTAAACATGGGACTATAAAACTCACCTGATTGAACTTCTCCAAAAGTCCCCGCACTAGCAAAAGCTAACAAACCAAAAACACATAATCAAAACATGAACCAACCACTAAAACGGCTCATCAACCTATGATGGACATCTAACCTCCTCCTATATAAATACCTCATTTATATGCTCTAAACACCCCATTACCATTCCCTAACAAGTCCTTAACTTGGTTAAGTTTGATAACTATCCCGTTCATATTTTACACAAAACAGTCCAAACTTTTAGGTCTCCAAACTATAAGTCAAACGCCCACCTAAACATACCCATGATCACTGTAAAGGGAATATTTATTCCCTTAAATATGTTAGATAACAACTCCCATTTTCCCCAACCTTAAAGCTACTGTTAAGGCCCCGATATATATATATATATATATATATATATATACTTTTGTCTATCCAAATTTACTAATTTTAAACATACAAAAAGTTTGCTATGATTAGGGGGTCTTACCCTCAGCCACAATCTTATCCCCAATGTAGATACTTACTATAATATATAAACCATCTTCTATGTTCTTTTGAATGTCCCAATGCAACCCTAAGTACCCCAAACAACCCAAAACTTAAAAAGATAACAGGCTGATTTCAAAACTGTTTTGACCTCCGACTGTTGTAACCTATTTTTGACCCACTTCCCAACCTCCAATTTAGTTCTCGTTTCTTGCGTTGGAAAGCCACTTCAATTATCTTTTCAGGAATACTTGGATCGTAAAATAATAGTTTGTAGAACTCCCGATATGATCAAAACAATTGACTCAAAATTCTGCCCAGTTTTTTAAAACGGGTTTAATTAAATTATCCTCATTAATTACCCATAACCCCACCAATTACAAGCCCTAAACCATCCAATCATTATGAAATCATTAAAATACATATTTTTATTAAAACCCTAACCTAAATTCATCATAATATGTTTATGTAAACATTAAAAACAATTAAATTAAAAAGGGTTATGAAGGTTTACCTTAAGATTTATGGAAGATGAACAAAATGCTGAAACCCTAAAAAAACTCTGTGAAACCGTCGGCTATAGACCTCCAGGAGAAAAAAATATGACTTTTGATTTTGATAAAAGCATTATATAGTGGATGGGTGAATCCTAGTCCAACCCAAAGCCCACTTTCCTTTTTTTTTAGTCGGCCAAACCGACCCCTTTATGTATATTTTTTTACTTTTTTTTCTTTTTATTGTTTAATAATACACTACTAATATAACCTTAATTTACCTTAATTTATTACAACTCCTAAAACCTCTAAAACCTCAAAACCGTAAAACTAGTCAAATTTACGCGTTTACCGTAAAAAAAACGTAAAATATACACTTTTATAAAAAATCTCAAATTTTGAAATAAACTTTATAACTAAGTCCTAAATGACTTAAAACCATCCCGAAAAATATTCATATGACTAATTACCTCATCCGAGACCTCTAAATGCTAAACCGTAAATCCTATAAAAATACAATTACTATAATACTTATACGTATACGTAAACACCAAAATATCACCATTTCATTTCATAGTCACTAATTGTGAGCTCATTAACACGAAATAACCGTTCCTCGATTTACTTATGAGTACTCTATACTCATAAACGATATCCACACCAACCTCGTTCACACAAAATAAACACGTAAACACACAAATCAAGTAGTCACACATAAAATAACCTAAAAATAGGACCTAGTGACGAACCTCAAAACCACGGTTGTCACACTTTACTATACCATGGTTGTGAGGGTTTCCTAGCTACAGTTCATGACACGACTTCTTAGACACCTTCAATTCATGATCAGCCAGTTGTGTCAGATTTTCCAGATGTCTTTCCAGATGAACTCCCAGGCTAACCTCCCATGCGAGAGGTAGAATTTAGTATTGATATCATTCCAGGTGTAGAACCAGTATCTAAAGCTCCTTACCGTATGGCTACTTTAGAGCTTAAGGAACTAAAAGATCAGCTTCAGGAACTTCTAGAAAGGGGTTTCACTCGTCCGAGCGTGTCACCTTGGGGCGCGCCAGTTTTGTTTGTCAAAAAGAAGGATGGTAGTATGAGATTGTGTATTGACTACCGTGAGTTGAATAAGCTCACTATACGTAATCGTTATCCACTTCCTCGTATTGACGATTTATTCGATCAGCTTTAGTGTGCCAAGCACTTCTCATAAATCGATCTACGATCAAACGACCATCAGTTGCCCATGTAAAAGAGCAGGATATATCCAAAACTGCTTTTCGTAGAAGGTACGGTCATTACGAGTTTGTTGTTATGCCATTCGGTCTCACGAATGCGCCTGCAGTATTTATGGACTTGATAAACAGAGTCTTCCACGAATTCTTAGACAAGTTTGTGATTGTATTCATCGATGATATCCTTATTTTCTACAAATCTAAAGAGGAACATGAGGATCATCTCCGTACAGTTTTGCAGATTCTCAGACGAGAGAAGCTTTACGCTAAATTTTCTAAGTGCGAGTTTTGTCTGAATACAGTGGCGTTTCTAGGTCATATTGTTTCTGTAGAAGGAATCACTATGGATCCTACAAAGGTGGAGGCTATCACCAAATGGCCGAGACCGACATTTGTCACAGAGGTACGTAGTTTTCTTGGGTTAGCGGGTTATTACCGCAGATTTGTGGAAAACTTCTCACGTTTGGCGTTACCATTGTCCCAAATTATGCGAAAAGGTGAGAAGTTTATATGGACCAAGGAAAGAGAAAATAGTTTTGAGGAACTCAAGCATCGATTGTTCTCGGCACCGATACTTACTCTTCTATCCGGTACAGGTGGTTATCAGATTTACAGTGACGCTTCAGGAAAGGGCTTAGGCTGTGTTCTTATGCAGCATGGGAAAGTCATTGCCTATGCTTCGCTTCAACTGAAGCCGTATGAGAAAAATTATCCTACTCATGATCTAGAGCTCGCAGCAGTCGCTTTCGCCCTTAAAATCTGGAGGCATTATTTATACGGTGAGTCGTGTGATATCTTCACTGATCACAAAAGTCTCAAGTACATATTTACCCAGCGAGAGCTGAACATGAGATAGAGGCGATGGCTAGAACTACTGAAAGACTATGACACTAATATTCAGTATCACCCAGGTAAAGCAAATGTAGTAGCAGATGCCCTTAGCAGAAAGTCAGGAATGATAAATGGCATCAAAGTTTAGGAAGAAATTATTCGGGACTTAGAGCGGTATGATATTGAGCTCTTAGTACGCGGACAGAGGGGATATTGGGCTAGTCTGAGGGTAGAACCAGATTTACTCTCTAGGATTAAAGCCGCACAAAAGGAGAATGGTGAAATCTGGGCGATTGTCCAGAACATTGACTAGTAGATCGAATTTCGCAGCGATGACGACGGTATCGTATAGCAGGGTACCAAACTCTGCGTTCCAGAAGACCCTGCTATCAGAGAAGCCTTAATGACTGAGGCTCACAGCTCTCCGTTCTCTATCCATCCAGGTTCCACTAAAATGTACCACGATCTTAAGTAGCATTTCTGGTGGAGCGGCATGAAACAGGATGTCGCAACTTTTGTGTCTAAGTGCTTAACCTGCCAGTAGGTTAAGATAGAGCATCAGCGTACCAGTGGTCTTCTCCGGCCATTAGATATCCCAATGTGTAAATGGGATAAGATCTCTATGGATTTTGTCACCGGACTACCACAGACTCAACGGAGACATGATGCAATTTGGGTTATTGTCGATCGTTTGACCAAGTCAACACATTTCATTCCTATTCGTAAAGATTTCGCAGTCAGTAAATTAGCGAAACTATACACCAAGGAAATTGTACGGTTACACGGTATACCTTCAGAAATTATATCAGATAGGGACCTACGTTTCACTTCTCATTTATGGGAAGGTTTGCATAAAGCTTGGGGAACTAGGCTCAAGCTCAGCACAGCTTTCCATCCACAGACGGACGGTCAGTCAGAGCGTACCATCCAGACCTTGGAGGACATGCTACGCGCCTGTGCATTAGAATAGACGGGGCACTGGGATGACTATATTTGCTTGGTTGAGTTTGCCTACAACAATAGTTGGCATGCTAGTATCAAGCGTGCTCCATTCGAGATGTTATATGGCAGGAAATGTCGTGCTCCTATATTTTGGGATCAGGTTGGAGAACGTTTGATTGAAGGACCAGAATTAATAGAACTGACCAATGAAAAGGTCGCCATTGCTATGGCAAAACTGCAAGAAGCGCGTACTCGCCAGAAGAGTTACGCCGACAAGCATCGCAGAGATCTATCATTTCAGACTGGGGATCGTGTGTTCCTCAAAGTATCACCCGCACGCGGCGTCAGACGTTTTGGCTTCAAAGACAAGCTCAGCCCTCGTTACATGATTGTGGTAAAATACGACTTTTAGGAAAAAGGCGTAAAAGCGGTATGTATTAAACAAATGACTTTAGGAAAAATCAAGTGTTAATGACCCTTATGAATTCAAAGTTCGTTTCCCAAGGAGGTATATGTGTGTGACTAAGATGTACAAGATTTGAGATTAATATTTGGTTTAGAAAGGGATGAGAAAAGAAAATGACGAAGACGTAAAAATTACTACTAGAAAGTTAAAACGTAGAACCTTAAAAACCACAAAAATAAAAATTAATTCTAATAATTACCAAAAATTCACCAAAAATCAAAATAAATAAACTAAGAGTTTACCAATGATCAAAACTTTTTCAAACCTTTTAAATAATTAAATATTCAATTTTTAAATGCTAATTAAAGCCCTAAAAATCAAATAAATTATCAAAAAGCCCAAATAAAGATTTTTCAATTGGTAAACCTCAAAAATGACCTAAAAAGATTAAAAACTATTTTTAGAAATTTTTAAACTAATAAAAACTATTTAAAATGATTTAAAAACTATTAAAACTTAAAATAATTAAAAAGATTAATCTAAAAGAGATAAAATTATTCTAAAAGTTGCTAAATTCCTATTTTAATGTATTAAAGCTAAGAAAAATGTAAAAAGTTGAAAAATGAAAACTTTGAAAAATAATAATAAAATAATATTAAAATAATATTAAAAATCCAAAAATTATAAAAAATTCTAAAAACTTGCAAACTAGTTTAATTTAACCTAAATAATCAGAAAATCAAAGTGAAATTACCAGAATACCCTTATTGGGCCCTCAAATGGGCCAAAACCAAAAACAGTCAACACAATTGGGCTTTTGGGCCCAAAAAGTCAAACTTGGCCCAATTGACTTGGAAAAGCCCTATCTGACTCAAAATTCAATTCTAAGAACAAAACTCTAAAGGCCCAAAAGCTGAATGTGAGCTTATCACAGCTTAATAAGCAGGCAGCTTATTCTTATTGGGCTTTTCAGCCCATTAAGCAATAAGCCAATGCCATAAGCTCTAATTTGACACACAACCTTCTTTTGGGAAGCTTATGAGATCTGTAAAAAGAAATTTTGAAAAAGCACACTCAATAAGCCAAAAATAAGCAAAGTATAATTTCACAAAACGACAAAATAGTCGGGTTTGAGATTTAGGACACCTCAGAAGCTCTAGTTTGTTGCAAAAGCTCACAAATAGCTTAACTAAGAATAACCAATCAAGAAAATCACAAATATCCAAGTAGAATAAGCTGTATGAGCAAATAAGCTGACTGAAAAATCCAAATAAGCTAGTTTTCTAGCAAAAGCTTAACCAGAAGAATTGTAAACTTCCAGATATGATATTAAGCTAAGAAAAATGATCTCTATTACAAAAGATAAGTTGTTGCATGTGCCAATAAGCAGTTCTCAAAATAAGCCAATAAGTGGTTATTTGACCAAAAGTCAAAGTGCTCCAAAGTTTACCAAATGATCAGGAATGGTGCAAGGGCTTGTTATAAGCAAATTTTGTGAAGGACTCAAGGAGGAGGCCTTGTGAATCAAGAGGTCAGTTGACCTTTTGATGACAAATTTTGGTAATAAGGGCTTAATAAGCCAGTTAGCTTATAAGCCAGATACAAAGCAATCCAAATAGCAAAATCCAATCACAAGCAGCACATAAACAAGTTCCAAGCAGCAAAATCACAAGGCATAAACTCGGCTAACAAATGCAAGCACAAATTGAGGTGGTCACTTTGCTGATGCAAATGACCACTTGAGCAACTTTTGATAAGCTATAAAAACCACAATAAGCCACCAAATTCAACAACCAGATAACCAATAGATAGCTTATCACCCAAACTATTCCCAAACCTGATTTCAGACCTTAGATCCAAATAACAAAGAAGTTATTAGATCTGATGTGTTTGACCATTTCCAAAACCACTTTTATCAGATTTTTGAAAAAACTTCAAATCTCTTTTCCAAACTTTCAGAAAGTAAACCAATGACTAAAACTTGTGTATTAGGACTTGTTTAGACCTCCCAAACCCTAAGAACCAAGGGCACAAGGCCACAAGGCCTTATGAACCAGTAATCCCAAACAACCCTTAATCAACCACTTTTCAAACAAACTTCTGATTTTTACACACAACCTATTGATTTTAATGATCAAATAGCTACACTAGGTGACAACTAACAGATACCAACCAATAACCACAAAGCAGAAACACAAGAACACCAAATCATACACCAAAGTACAAAATAAGCAGAAACATGAAATTTTAGAGGAATCTTAACAAGGGATTATACCTGCCTTCCACAACATCCTAGGAAGGCCAGCTATGATCCTTGGACCTTGTTCAACAACTAGAACCAGACCAAGGTACTTCAATAAGAAAGATGATGAATGCCTTGGTTGATGTTTCAAAGCAGAAACTCAAGGACTTGATGTCTTCAACACAAGCAGCAAACAACTCAACCAAGGGCTCTAATCCCTTCACAAGCTTGGTGTCAACAAGCTTGCAAGAGCTTTTAGCTTATGGTTAAGGGTTAGTACACAAAAATAAGCAAAATCAGAACCTACTTTCAAGCTTTTTCAATCTTGACAAACCTTACCAAACATAAACGTCCTTGATCCCAAAGGTTCAAGCACACTTATAACAATCAATGGAACTCAGAATCACCCTTTAAACAACACCAACTTTCAAAAACATAAAAAGGAATTACAATTTTCTAAAAATACCAACTTTTATAAATTTTAAAAATGAATTACAATGTTTAAAGAGCAAAACTGGACCAAAGGGACTCTCACATGTTGAGGTCTCCTTTTATAGGTAAATGCCAGGCTACACTATTCACAAACCCTAGCACTGAATTCTCTAAAATGCCCTTGATGTCTTCTAGGCGTTTCTTGTTGATGAGCTATCCAAAAAGCATCCAAATCGTTTAAAATAGCTTTGTGATGAAGCAATGAGTGTCAGCTGTTGATCTTGACACGTGGTTATGCTTGGAGAACAAGTTGTGTTTTCATTGGTGGACGGGTTTGAATGGTGGGGCCTTTTGGTGAGTGGGAGTGAGGGTTGTAACGTTGGGATGGGATTTAGAGTGTGTGAATCAAACGTGTGTCAAGGTAATTTAGGTTTACCCTTTGTTTTAAGTAAAGGTAAAACTGGGTGGATGAACATGAACAGTGGTAACTTTTGATCCTAAAAAGGTGGGTTGATGTGTTTGGCGCGTGTTTGTGAGATTCAAACTTCTAAACTTGGCAGTTTTGGCCCTCTTTCTTCCTTTCTTTTGTCATTTGTGTTTAAAATTGTGTCAGCGTCCAAATCCTTTGTAACAACTTTCAGACTTTGGCAAATTTGGCACAAAACTTTTCAAAAAGTGTTTCAAGGGTTGTTTTTGCCACTTTTGCATTTTTGAAGGACTGATTTTGGACTTTCTTGATCTTCAAAGGTCTTCAATGTATCTTTGGCTTGATGAGGGACCATAATTGACAATTTGGAATTGTTGAGGGACTAATCTTGCCATTTCTTCAAAGTTGAAGGACCTTTTGTGTAATTTTGACAAACTTAAGGGACCAAACTTGTAATTATCAATATACAAGGGTTTTAAGTGTCATTTCATCAATAAATGAGGATCAATCTTGTATGTCTTCAAGTCTTCAATGGTATTTGTTGAATTCTTCATGAATTAGGGCCCGGTTCTTTGTACGGCTTCGTTTCTCGTGTCCGTTTTTCCTCGTATCTTGTGATCTTTTGTCTTTTTCACGATATCCATACCTAAAATACACAAGTAAACAAACCCAAGCATATATATGGTATTTTATGACATTTTTATGCATTTAAAGCCCGAAAAGAACGATGAGATCATGTATAAATGCCATCTCATCACTCCCCCATACTAAGCCATTGTCGTGCCCTCACGCAATGCTAGAATAAAGTATCTAAGAATCACCAAAGTTCAATTTTATTAACCTTTATTTAAGAGTAAAAGACTTGCAACATACTACGAAGATGTGTAAAGACATAACATATGATTTTCATCACGAAAGTGACTTTTAGGGTCAAAGAATAAAAACAAGCAAATGTCCCTTAGAGTAAGCTTCGTCATCCTTGATTGTCATACATTCCATACTAAGTGCAAAAACGAGATCATTGTTGGTACAAGTCACAATGCTAACACTTCTCATACGTCCAAATTGTGTAATACTTTTTCTCCCCGCAATCCTAGTTATTATAAAAAGAAATGGGTTACTAGCATTTTTTATCTATTTGTCATGGATCACAAGTGATTCATATTGACTTATTTGAGTAGTTATTAGTCCGAAAGCAAAGTAGCACGATTTGATCAATAGTTAGCCGAAGGACAAAATCTTTTAAAACGGCTTCTCGTGTATCTCCTTAAGTTCATATCTTGGCATAACTCGTTTCACGATTTGAGACCTTTCTCGGACCGATATTTGGCATGTACTTCATACTTCAAATCTTGGGAAGACGTTCTCGAAATTATGGTCTTCTCTTCATATATTTGGAATTTCTTCACTTGACGTTTTTGAGAGATTCTTCATATTGGACCACGACTTCATCATTTTTCTTCAATCTTTACTTTAGATTTTGATATACAACGATCCGCCTCCTTTTCGGACTTGGATATATTTATCCTCATACCTTGTTAGGGTCTTTTTGGATAGACTTTCTCCTTGATCTTTAGGGGAGTAATTTCTTTTCGTCGTGTGTCTCAATCCTTCATATTCATTTAGGAATAATGATACTTCACATCATCTTTGGATCTTTAGCAAAAATAGAGCTCCTCATGCCTTGTTAGGGCCTTTTTGGATGATCGCCAATCTTCGCGTCCCGCTTCAATAAGTTATGCCTTTGCTATGAACTCAATTCAACCTCGAGCAACTTTTAAACGATCTTGCACTAGAGGCTAAGTAACCTTTCAAATCATACGACCTTTCTTATTGAAATTATGATTTATTCCTAATGCATTGATCTTATGGGAAGAAAAAGCCACAATTAAAAACATATGAGTTTTTGAAAGAACATTTTCATGTTCTACATTTAGCATGATCACTTGTCTAACTCTATCATCTCTCGTTCTTCACTATATAAAGACCTCTAATTAAAGAGACTCGTGAATACTTAGCCATGCAAGTCATAATTAAGCCAAATTTGGATTAGCTTTCATTAAGACTATATCAAATCAAAGTTTTGGGTTTTCAAGCCACCTATAGGATCTTGCACTTTCTTGGACTTTTTCAAGTATAGAGAATGCGTTTTATAGTTCCCTTGATAAGTGACTTTCTAGGATCAATTATAGGAACTTGCGAAAAGTTCTTGTTCTTAACCCGAATGAGCTAAGACTTTCGTGTTTTAAAGCTCCATATATAAAAGTCTAGCAAAACTTGAATTGAGCGGGTTAAGGAATGTAAATGGCTCCAAATGCCCATCAAGTCAAAAATTAACTCTTATTCTACCCAACGGAAAATATACATTCGTGTCTTAAAAACACTTATGAAAAACTAAGAAAAATTTTAAAATTTGGCCATTTTTAGCCTTATTAGCAACAAAACATTGAAAATTGGAAAGCGTGAGGGCGTAGAAAAGCAAGTACCTATTCACCCCCCATACTAAAAGTAAACATTGTCCTCAATGTTTCGAGTCTAAAGGTGGAGCACCCCCATACTAGAGACGAAGAGTCGAATGCTTAGGATCTAGCATGGAAAGGGTGATCAACAATATATCTAAAGCCGTTTATTAAGTATGTTAAAAGATAATTGTTAGAACAATAAAGGATATGTCATGGATTCGTGAAAAAATTCTTCAAGCAAGCGATGGAGGCTCACGTAAACGAACACGAGAGTCTTTAATCGTAGATGATGATGATGATGATCTAGATAACACAATCACAAACAACCACGAGACAACGAGTTGAAAGGGTACAAGTCCCCTTATTAGTGAATAGTAAGCATAAAGGATAAGCATGGGATCTCCCCCACGAGGCACCTCGTTTTTGATTACCGAGTCATGAGCTCGACTCGATCCCCTCAATGCTAATTATCATTGGGGAAGGTGACTTGGTCGAGGGAAACCATTGAAGGAATTTCCCCACCAAAGTAGTTCTTAAGCCTATGTCCATTCACCTTGAAATTAGGACCATCATCTTGAGCTAGCTCAATGGCCCCATATGGAAACACTTGTGTAATGGTGAACGGACCCGACCAACGAGATTTCAATTTCCCAAATAAATATCTTAAGACGAGAGTTAAAAAGCAACACTTGATCACCAACGTTAAAAACCCGGTTTTTAATCATTGAATCATGAAACTTTTTAGTCTTTTCTTTAAAAATTAATGAATTTTCATAAGCATTATCTCTTAATTCATCCAATTCATTCAATTGTATTTTCTGGTGATCTCCCGCGGTCTTCAAGTCAAAGTTTGCATGCTTAAGGGCCCAATATGCCTTGTGCTCCAACTCAATGGGCAAATGACAATTCTTCCCATAGACTAACTTATAAGGAGTGCAACCGATAGGTGTCTTATAAGCGGTCCTAAAGGCCCATAAAGCGTCATCAAGTTTGTCGGACCATGAAGCACGGTTTTCTCCAATTGACCTTTCTAAAATCCTCTTCAAAGCTCGGTTCGAAACCTCGACTTGACCACTCGTTTGCGGGTGATAAGCCGTAGAAAGACGATGAGTAACTCCATATTTTTTTAGAACCTTTTCGAATTGGTCATTACAAAAATGGGTTCCACGATCGCTTATAATAGCACGAGGGGTTCCGAACCGAGAGAATAGTTGCTTCAAAAACTTCACTACCACACGAGCATCATTAGTAGGCAAACCCTTAGCTTCCACCCACTTAGAAAGGTAGTCCACCGCGACGATGATATATTTGTTGCCATGAGACGATGGGAACGGCCCCATAAAGTCTATTCCCCATATGTCGAAAATCTCACACACTTGAATTATGTTTTGCGGCATTTCATCACGTTGAGACGATTTTCCTTGACGTTGACACGAATCACACGACTTTACAAGTGCGTGTGCATCACGATAGATAGAAGGCCAAAAGAAGCCGACATCGAACACTTTCTTAGCCGTGAGATTAGCACCGTGGTGACCACCCGTGGGTCCCTCGTGACAAGCTCTAAGGATATTAGAAGCTTCGGTACCAAACACACAACGTCGAATGAGTTGATCCGCACAAACCCGAAAGAGATAAGGGTCGTCCCAAAAATAGAACTTGACGTCACGAAAGAATTTTCATTTTTGTTGTGTCGTCATACCCTTGATTATGAAATTGCCCGCAAATTTGCAATGTCGGCAAACCATGGGGTGGTGTCTTTAGAATTCACTACACCGAGAGTCTCAAGAGGAAATATTTCGGTGATTTCCTTGTTCTCGAAAACATCTTTGTGAGGATCTTCTAGACGAGAGAGATGATCTGCCGCTAGATTCTCGGCTCCTTTTTTGTCAAGCACGGTGACATCAAATTCTTGGAGGAGGAGCATCCAACGAAGCAATCTCGGCTTAGCATCTTGCTTAGCTAAGAGATACTTGATAGCCGAATGGTCGGTATACACGATGCTTTTAGTCAATACGAGATAAGGTCGGAACTTCTCAAAAGCATAGACCACGACAAGGAATTCCTTTTCCGTTGTGGTGTACTTTAATTGAGCCTCGGTCATCGTCTTACTAGCGTAGTGGATAGGACGGAAATGCTTTTCATAACGTTGCCCTAAGATGGCCCCTATAGCATAATCACTTGCATCGCACATGATTTTAAAGGGTAATTCCCAATTAGGAGCAACAAGAATGGGAGCTTCGGTAAGTTTCCTTTTGAGAGTTTCAAAAGTCTTAACACAATCCTCATTGAAGTTAAAAGGAGCATCCTTCTCGAGAAGGTGTGTCATAGGTCGAGAGATTTTCGAAAAGTCCTTGATGAAACGACGATAAAAGACTGTGTGGCCTAGGAAACTCCTAACTCCCTTAACGGTTTTGGGATGAGGTAACTTGGCGATGACGTCTACCTTAGCTTTGTCTATCTCAATCCCCGCGTTCGACATCTTATGTCCTAAGACGATTCCTTGTTTACACATAAAATGACTTTTTTCCCAATTAAGCACAAGATTGGTTTCTTCACAACGTTTTAACATTTGCTCGATATTAGATAAACACGACGTGAACGAATTGCCAAACACCGAGAAGTCATCCATAAACACTTCCATCGACTTCTCGATCATATCGTGAAAAATCGCCAGCATACACCGTTGAAACGTACCTGGTGCATTACAAAGTCCGAAAGGCATCCTACGATAAGCGAACGTTCCATAAGGACACATAAACGTGGTCTTCTCTTGATCACGAGGGTCGATAAGGATTTGAATGTAACCGGAAAAACCATCTAAAAAGCAATAGAATTCATTTCCCGCAAGTCGCTCCAACATTTGATCCATGAAGGGCAAAGGAAAGTGGTCTTTACGAGTGGCGTCATTTAAGTTTCGGTAGTCAATACACACCCTCCAACCGGTCACAACACGAGTGGGAATTAACTCGTTGTTTTCATTAGGCACAACGGTCATTCCTCCCTTTTTAGGGACACAATGGATTGGGCTCACCCATGGGCTATCGGATATCGGATAAATCATTCCCGCGTCAAGGAGTTTAAGGACCTCCTTTTTAATGACATCGTGAATTTTGGGATTCACCCTTCTTTGACTTTGAATTACGGGTTTGTAGTCCTCCTCCATTAAAATCTTGTGAGTACAAAATTTTTGGTCAATACCCTTAATGTCGGATATTTTCCACGCAATTGCCCCTTTATGAGCCTTAAGAACTTTCACGAGCTCGGTTTTTTCATTATTAGCAAGACCTTTTGCAATAATAACCGGCAACTTGTCATCCCCTTCCAAGAATGCGTATTCAAGGTGAGAAGGAAGATCTTTCAATTCAAGGATAGGTGGTTCCTCGATTGAAGATTTTGGTTCAACACTCATAACTTCCATCGGCGAAAGAAATGGTGGAATAGAAGTATCATCACTAATCAACACCTCATCTTCATTGTCGATTTCATTTGAAGTGAGATCGCCTCCTTGGAATGGAGTGAGATTTGGTGTGGAATTAGCAAGAATCGGATCTAAAATAGTGGGATTTCCGCTTGACGAGCTATCGGAAAAACCTAACACTTCTTGTGAAAACTCATCGCAAACCACATCAACGATGTCAATGTGATTGATGGTAGCGATTGCATAAACATGAGAAGGTTTCGAATTTTGAGTAGCGTTTATAACAAGTTCCTCTTCGTTGAATCTCAAAGTGATAGTTCTTGCATGAACATCGATAAGCGATCTCGAAGTGTCTAAAAATGAACGACCTAAAACTAGAGGAACTTGAGGATCCGCGGGGATGTCAACTACTATAAAATCAACGGGATAGTAGAACTTCCCCACTTTCACGAAAACATCTTCGGCTACTCCACATGCCATAATCGTAGAATGATCGGCCATCTCGATAGACATGTTCGAAGGAATAAGAGCCGGAAGCGAAAGCGATTTCCAAATGGAAAATGGCATCAAATTAATGCTCGCACCAAGATCGGCCAAGGCGAGGCATTCTTTCATATCTTGTATGTCGCAAGGAATGAGAAACTTTCCGGGATCACCAACTTTTTCCGGTATGCGGTTAAGATAAACCGAAGAACAATTAGCAAGCTCTGAAAGCTTTTCCTTATCGCTCATCATACTTTTAAAAGTGGAAGCGAAACGAGGCATATACAACAACGCGTCGGCTAAACTCACATCAAAATGCACTTGTTGAAACATTTTTATAAAAAGCTCTATTTGTTGTTTGTTACGTTCTTGCAACTTCTCTTTGTTTCGTCTCGAAGGGTAGGGTAAAGGTGGTGTGGGTTGGTCATTAGGAAACGGCCTTGGAAACTCGGGTTCCACAATTGGTATTGGTTCAACCGTAGGTGTGGTTTGAGCGTTACTTCGTGGGATTTTAATGTGCTCCTTTTCGACCATCACCTCGGGTTCTTTCTCGATTTCCTTCTCCGTAGAAGTACTTGGACGAGAGATTGGTTCCTTGAAAGTTTTACCACTTCGTTTAGTAATAACCTTCATTTCTCCCTTCGGGTTTGCAATGGTTTCACTAGGAAGACCACCCGAGGAAGAGGGTTTACACATGATTGCATCAAACATCTTAGCCATTCGGTCCTCAAATTTTGATTGCCTAGCATCCGCTTTTAATAACTCTTTCTTAATCTCATGTTGTCCTAATTCCATCTTTTGTTGATTTTGTTGAAGACGTTGGACATTTCCTTCCATTTTGTTTGCATGAGTTTTAAGTTCATTAGCAAGTTCATTTTTAAGCTCGTTTTTCAACTCGGATCTTAAGCTAATCATCTCACGTTGCATGTTATCAAATTTAGCATCATTTGCTTTAGCATAATCCAAAAATTCTCCTTGCAAATTTTTAGTGTGAGCATTTTGAAAACCTTGTGTAGTGTTTTGAAAATCACGGTTTTGGTTTTGATTAGAAATTTGTCCATTCCCATTTTGATAATTCCCCTTGTTGTAATTGCGTGAATTGCCTTGGTAACTACCTTGGTTGTTGTTTCGATAATTATTAACATTTTGATTTGGTGGAGCTTGATTTCGGCGGGAACCTTGACCGTTTTGGTTGTAAGTTCCCGTTGCTACATAAGCACTCGAAGTGTTACCATCCGCGGTAATGCACTCGAAAAGATCATGAGCTTCACCACAAGACAGACAACTCTTAGCAACCGCTTTAACCGAAGCGGAATTTGAAGCTTCTTGAGCTTTCCAATGGGACATAAGATTAGCAAATCTATCAAAAAACCTATTTTCCTCATTAGCTTCATCATGTAAGGCATTAATGCTACGAGACGATTGTGACGATGATGACGAACCCAAATTGGCAACACTCGGTGTGTTACGAGGGCTATAAACCTTAGATCTATTCTCGATGATTTGTAAAGCCTCATTTGTCGTCTTCCACAGAAAATTACCACCCGCGGCGGCATTCAAATAATCTCGTTCATGATCATTAAGCCCATTATAAAAAGTATCAACTTGATGCAATTCCGTAAAATCATGGGGTCGACATTCATGTAACATTTCTTTAAAGCGTTCCCATGCCATTGAAAAACTTTCATTATTTCTTTGCACAAATCGTGAAATCTCATTTTTCAAGTGTGTTGTTTTAGATGGTGGAAAAAACTTGTTCACAAACTTAGAAACGAGATCGGCCCATGTCAAAATCGAATTTGGCGGTTCTTTCGCAAGCCAAATTTTTGCGGGTCCATCTAAAGAGTATGGAAACAACATCATCTTAATGGCGTCATGTGGAACATCCTTAAACTTGCTAGTAGCGGTGAGACGGTTAAAATTCCTAATATGGTAGTGCGGGTTGTCTTTCTCGTGACCTCTAAACTTATTTTCTTGCAACATCGACATTAAACCCGTCTTAATCTCGAAATTCTCCGCAAGGATTGCGGGAATCACAATAGCCTCTCCAAAACCCTCGGTGGGTGCTTGTAGCAACTCCATTATAGTATGATTAGCCATGACGACTTCTTGTTCTACAATAGGTTCAACAATTGGAGGTTGTTCTTCAATCAACGTCTCTTGATTGGCTTGATTTTGAAGACGTTTACGAGCTCGTTTTGCTTGATTACGAGTGATCATAAACTTCACGAAGAATGGGAGGTGAGCAAAGAAGATTCTTTTTGGGTGTTTTGGGAATTTTCAAATTTTTTTTTGTGTTTTTGATGATATTTAATTTTTTTGGATTTTGGTGTATCTACGTAGACAACAATCTACAAAATCTCTCCTCGAATCAAACTCTTGATTAAAGAAGCCTCAAAAGAATGAAAACGATCACGTGGAGTGAACGCCTTTGAATGACTTTAGAACTTTGGTGAAAACCAATTGTTCAAGAGGGTTTAATCACAAAGAAACCAAGCAAATATATTATACGTAATAATACTTTGGGCGGCAAAACCCTCGATTAGCCTTCAATCTCAAAATACTCACAAGCAAGCGGGGAAACGAGGCGGCTCGAAGCACTTAAGAGCCTTTTTCCTTAGGGTATATTTTATAATACCCGCCTTATACCCACCTTATAGTTCGTATTTTTCAAAATCGAGCTTCACGAAAGTATTTATCTATTTTTGCCTTTTTCTTTTTGTTTGAGATTCGAATACAATAATTGAGTGATGAAATCCCAATTAAGGTTGTGTTTTCACACTTTTGGAGATATTGTTTATTTGTTGTGATACTTAATACAATATAGTAATAATATTTTCACAAGAAAAACCAAGAAAACCGATAATACCTATTAGTAGAGTTCTACTAATACAAATACTATTTAAGGTTAATACTAAAAACAACAATACAAATTAATCACGACACACCTCCCCGGCAGCGGCGCCAAAATGATTGTGGTAAAATACGACCTTTTAGGAAAAAGGCGTAAAGGCGGTAAGTATTAAACAAATGACTTTAGGAAAAATCAAGTGTTAATGACCCTTATGAATTCCAAGTTCGTTTCCCAAGGAGGTATATGTGTGTGACCAAGATGTACAAGATTTGAGATTAATATTTGGTTTAGAAAGGGATGAGAAAAGAAAATGACGAAGACGTAAAAATTACTACTAGAAAGTTAAAACGTAGAACCTTAAAAACCACAAAAATAAAAATTAATTCTAAAAATTACCGAAAATTCACCAAAAATCAAAATAAATAAACTAAGAGTTTACCAATGATCAAAACTTTTTCAAAGCCTTTTAAATAATTAAATATTCAATTTTTAAATGCTAATTAAAGCCCTAAAAATCAAATAAATTATCAAAAAGCCCAAATAAAGATTTTTCAATTGGTAAACCTCAAAAATGACCTAAAAAGATTAAAAACTATTTTTAGAAAATTTTAAACTAATAAAAAGTATTTAAAATGATTTAAAAACTATTAAAACTTAAAATAATTATAAAAATTAATCTAAAGAGATAAAATTATTCTAAAAGTTGCTAAATTCCTATTTTAATGTATTAAAGCTAAGAAAAATGTAAAAAGTTGAAAAATGAAAAATTTGAAAAATAATAATAAAATAATATTGAAATAATATTAAAAATCCAAAAATTATAAAAATTCTAAAAACTTGCAAACTAGTTTAATTTAACCTAAATAATCAAAAAATCAAAGTGAAATTACCAGAATACCCCTATTGGGCCCTTAAATGTGCCAAAACCAAAAACAGTCAACACAATTGGGCTTTTGGGCCCAAAAAGTCAAACTTGGCCCAATTGACTTGGAAAAGCCCTATCTGACTCAAAATTCAGTTCTAAGAACAAAACTCTAAAGGCCCAAAAGCTGAATGTGAGCTTATCACAGCTTAATAAGCAGGCAGCTTATTCTTATTGGGCTTTTCAGCCCATTAAGCAATAAGCCAATGCCATAAACTCTAATTTGACACACAACCTTCTTTTGGGATGCTTATGAGATCTGTAAAAAGAAATTTTGAAAAAGCACACTTAATAAGCCAGAAATAAGCAAAGTATAATTTCACAAAACGACAAAATAGTCAGGTTTGAGATTTAGGACACCTTAGAAGCTCTAGTTTGTTGCAAAAGCTCACAAATAGCTTAACTAAGAATAATCAATCAAGAAAATCACAAAAAGCCAAGTAGAATAAGCTGTATGAGCAAATAAGCTGGCTGAAAAAGCCAAATAAGCTAGTTTTCTAGCAAAAGCTTAACCAGAAGACTTGTAAACTTCCAGATATGATATTAAGCTAAGAAAAATGATCTCTATTACAAAAGATAAGTTGTTGCATGTGCCAATAAGCAGTTCTCAAAAATAAGCCAATAAGTGCTTATTTGACCAAAAGTCAAAGTGCTCCAAAGTTTACCAAATGATCAAGAATGGTGCAAGGGCTTGTTATAAGCAAATTTTGTGAAGGACTCAAGGAGGGGGCCTTGTGAATCAAGAGGTCAGTTGACCTTTTGATGACAAATTTTGGTAATAAGGGCTTAATAAGCCAGTTAGCTTATAAGCCAGATACAAAGCAATCCAAATAGCAAAATCCAATCACAAGCAGCACATAAACAAGTTCCAAGCAGCAAAATCCAATCACAAGCAGCACATAAACAAGTTCCAAGCAGCAAAATCACAAGGCATACACTAGGCTAACAAACGCAAGCACAAATTGAGGTGGTCACTTTGCTGATGCAAATGACCACTTTAGCAACTTTTGATAAGCTATAAAAACCACAATAAGCCACCAAATTCAACAACCAGATAACCAATAGATAGCTTATCACCCAAACTATTCCCAAACCTGATTTCAGACCTTAGATCCAAGTAACAAAGAAGTTATTAGATCTGATGTGTTTGACCATTTCCAAAACCACTTTTATCAGATTTTTGCAAAACTTCAAATCTCTTTTCCAAAATTTCAAAAGTAAACCAATGACTAAAACTTGTGTATTAGGACTTGTTTAGACCTCCCAAACCCTACGAACCAAGGGCACAAGGCCACAAGGCCTTATGAACCAGTAATCTCAAACAACCCTTAATCAACCACTTTTCAAACAAACTTCTGATTTTTACACACAACCTATTGATTTTAATGATCAAATAGCTACACTAGGTGACAACTAACAGATACCAACCAATAAACACAAAGCACAAACACAAGAACACCAAATCATACACTAAAGTACAAAATAAGCAGAAACATGAAATTTTAGAGGAATCTTAACAAGGGGTTATACCTGCCTTCCACAACATCCTAGGAAGGCCAGCTATGCTCCTTGGACCTTGTTCAACAACTAGAACCAGACCAAGGTACTTCAATAAGAAAGATGATGAATGCCTTGGTTGATGTTTCAAAGCAGAAACTCAAGGACTTGATGTCTTCAACACAAGCAACAAACAACTCAACCAAGGGCTCTAATCCCTTCACAAGCTTGGTGTCAACAAGCTTGCAAGAGCTTATAGCTTATGGTTAAGGGTTAGTAGACAAAAATAAGCAAAATCAGAACCTCCTTTCAAGCTTTGTCAAACTTGAAAAACCTTACCAAACATAAACGTCCTTGATCCCAAAGGTTCAAGCACACTTATAACAATCAATGGAACTCAGAATCACACTTTAAACAACACCAACTTTCAAAACATAAAAAGGAATTACAATTTTCTCAAAATACCAACTTTTATAAATTTTAAGAAGGAATTACAATGTTTAAAGAGCAAAACTGGAACAAAGGGACTCTCACATGTTGAGGTCTCCTTTTATAGGCAAATGCCAGGCTACACTATTCACAAACCCTAGCACTGAATTCTCTAAAATGCCCTTGAGGTCTTCTAGGCGTTTCTTGTTGATGAGCTGTCCAAAATGCATCCAAATCGTTTAAAATAGCTTTGTGATGAAGCAATGAGTGTCAACTGTTGATCTTGACACGTGGCTATGCTTGGAGAACAAGTTGTGTTTTGATTGGTGGACGGGTTTGAATGGTGGGGCCTTTTGGTGAGTGGGAGTGAGGGTTTTAAGGTTGGGATGGGATTTAGAGTGTGTGAATCAAACGTGTGTCAAGGTAATTTAGGTTTACCCTTTGTTTTAAGTAAAGGTAAATCTGGGTGGATAAACATGAACAGTGATAACTTTTGATCCTAAAATGGTGGGTTGATGTGTTTGGCGCGTGTTTGTGAGATTCAAACTTCTAAACTTGGCAGTTTTGGCCCTTTTTCTTCCTTTCTTTTGTCATTTGTGTTTAAAAGTGTGTCAGCGTCCAAATCCTTTGTAACAACTTTCAGACTTTGGCAAATTTGGCACAAAACTTTTCAAAACGTGTTTCAAGGGTTGTTTTTGCCACTTTTGCATATTTGAAGGACTGATTTTGGACTTTCTTGATCTTCAAAGGTCTTCAATGTATCTTTGGCTTGATGAGGGACCATAATTGACAATTTGGAATTGTTGAGGGACTAATCTTGCCATTTCTTTAAAGTTGAAGGACCTTTTGTGTAATTTTGAAAAACTTAAGGGACCAAACTTGTAATTATCAATATACAAGGGTTTTAAGTGTCATTTCTTCAATAAATGAGGATCAATCTTGTATGTCTTCAAGTCTTCAAGGGTATTTGTTGAATTCTTCATGAATTAGGGCCCGGTTCTTTGTACGGCTTCGTTTCTCGTGTCCGTTTTTCCTTGTATCTTGTGATCTTTTGTCTTTTTCACGATATCCATACCTAAAATACACAAGTAAACAAACACAAGAATATATATGGTATTTTATGACATTTTTATGCATTTAAAGCCCGAAAAGAACGATGAGATCATGTATAAATGCCATCTCATCACTACATCAGACCGTTCGAAATCCTTGAACGTGTCGGTGAAGTGTCATATCGGTTGGCGTTACCACCTCAGCTTTCATACGTCCACAACGTGTTTCATGTATCATTACTCAGAGGGTACAACTATCATGAGCTTCACAAAGTGAATTATCCACTCGATCAGATTCGGGAGGATCTATCTTATATTGAGGAACCTGAAGCAGTTTTAGATCGCCAGGATCGAGTTATGAGAAGGAAGACCATTCCTTTCGTCAAAATCCTGTGGATGAACCATACCGAGCGGGAGGCCACTTGGGAAACAGAGCAGTCTATACGGACTTCTTATCCTCACTTTTAGTTTTGATTCGGGTATGTCTTTTCAGCTTTTATGTCTTTCGGCTTATTAGTATTTTCGGCTTTTACTCCAGTCAGCTTAAATACCTTATAATTTGGGGACAAATTCTTTTTAGAGGGGAAGAATTGTAAAACCCAGTACGGCTGTATCCTTAATTCGGGGACGAATTATTCTTTTAGAGGGGAAGAATTGTAAAACCCGTGTTTAAATAAGAAAATGTAAATACGCGGTTTAATTTTTTGAACTATTTACGTAGTAGTTATTGACGAAAACAAACGCGGGAAATTATATACAAGTGGAAATTATATACAAGTATTAAAAAAAAGAATAAGGAAAATAAAAGGGCCTTATGGCCGGTTTGTTTAAAAAAAAGAAAGAGAATGGGCTTGGCCCGTTTTGTTTGTATATTTATGAAAGGGGGTAACCCCCTTCTCCTATAACAGATGTAAAAAAAATAAGGTTTGCTTGGTTTGTGTTGTGCCGCCGTGAAAAAGAAAGAAAGAAAGGGAGATCGAGTGTTTTGATCTTGGATTCGGGAATCATTTGTTGTTAACCCTCAAACACGAATAGACGGAAATCATCTTCCCTTTATCTTTTAAAACTCACAAATTATGGGCTTTAACAATCAAGAACACATGAAAATAATCATGAATTATAAACATTTGTTAATCGGATTTTTGAATTAGGAAACAAAAACTGAGAGTTGAAACTCTCGGTGGTGTTTTTGGTGATGACCAGCCGAAACCACCATGTCTCGGTAGGAATAGTAATCAAACAGGGGTTCGGTTGGGTTTTATTCTATGGAATTAGCGACAATTTAGGGATAGAAGATTCTGTCGCTGTTTACACTTTCAGTTATGGGTCACAGGTTCACGACAGTTTAACAACAGTAGTTTCTGTCGCAGTTTTTATAGATGCAGTTTTGGTTCCAATTAGCGACGGTTTAGCGACAGAAAATTATGTCGCTAATACGGTTGTGAATTGAATTAGTATGGTTGATTTGTTTTTGTGCGACCGAGGCTTTAGAAGTCTCGGTAGGCTTTTGTTTTACTCGGGTTTTCGGGGCACGAAATCATTTCAAGGAAACTAATTTAAAAACTTTCTAATTATATCAGATTACTATTTATAGTAATAATACTTATATCGGAATTACACATTATACAGTAATCAGGTATACAGAAAATACATTAATCAGAAGTATTAGAACAATCAGATTTATCAAATTATACCCAAACAGTAATACAAGAATAAAAATAAATTAAAACTAAGAACAGTTAAGACCAGTAAAACTAAACAAATATCAGTCAACTTATTCGCGTCCCTTATTCATGTAGCTTGCGTGAAATCAGAGTAGACTTTTCGTTAGTTGATCTGGGTCGGTTACTGGACACGAGGTACGGATTTTCCGTCCTTTCAGTAAGGACTCCCTTTCTATGCATGATTAGGATTCCCCGTCTGCAGCCAAATGTTTTTCCCCAGTATGTGTTTAAGCTTATCAGTGATAATGTTAATAACTAAATAAATTGCCTGAGCATTATATACAAGCATAAACAGTTTTTGTACTAGTTACGGAGGTACCGCAACCACGACACTAGAGGCACCGGTGTCGTGACTCACATGCAGGAGAGTGATATCCTGCATCGTCCCACTCATGTTCAGTTTGGCAATTTTATCAGTATGTTTAGTGGGGCGTATGGATGCATCCTAGGCTTATAAGTTTATAGTTATCAGGGTGAATGTGGTGTGTGCTCTACATCCTTCACATTGGAGCTGGTCCCTCCACCCAGCACAGTATTTAGAGGTCACCCCTCTACAGTTATTTAGAGGTCACCCCTCTACAGCATGACGAGGTCACCCCTCCAGTTATTCATGCACGGTTGTTACAGCACGTGACCTATATAAGCTCTGGCAATTAAAATACAACAAATGCATGTTTTCAGATTTTATAGTTAATAATTCAGTTTCAGTATTTATAAACTAGGTTTCTCAGACTTTATACAAGGCAATGATAGGTGTGAAAACACCCATCCTTTTACCACTTATTTCTTGCTAAAACAAGACCAAAACGCGTTTTTGATGTCATTTGTTTAGAATTATGCGTGGTTTGTGTGTTTGTTGTGTTTTCAGAGCCAACCGGATAAATATTAAAGAAAACATGGGATTGCACGGGTTTTATCGAAGAAAAAGACTCAAGACGAAGTCTATTGTCCAAGAGATGCAAAAGATTTCAAGTCAATGGGCCTATTTGAAGATTTATCGAAGAAAAGGACCAAAGATGGAAGATTTACATATGTCGAAGAACTCAAGTTTATTAAACGAAGAAATTAAAAGACGAGTTGAATTTATTCGTCGACAAATCCTGAATCGAAATCGAAAATGTCAACTTTTCTGATAAGACGAGAAGACAAGAAGAAAGGGAGAAAGCCCACTCACCAACCAACTTGAAGACCTATAAATAGGACCTTCCTTCACACATTTTGGGCTAGTTTTTATTTCTAGTCTTTTCTTTTCTTTGTTTCGTAGGTAACCAACACCATTAAGGTGTTGGTGATTTTCCATTTTTTTTAATCTTGTAAGTTTAATCTTCCCTTTAGTTTACTAGACCTTTATCAATCAATACAATTGTTCATTTCATCTTTGTCATCTTCATCTTTTTGATTTAAAGTTTAAAGTTCTTATTTGGTTGATTTTGATCTTAAAAAGTAAGTGGGTTTTGTGTTTTTATTGTTTTAATTTGATGTTTATCATTAGGAAATGATTCGTGGTTAAATTGGTTTAAGTTTTGGTTAAAAACTTGGTTGATTTTGGTAAAAATCGTTTGTTATTGTGTTCCCTGTTCTTCGCATCTTCATCATTCCCCAGATTCCGAATCAATAGCAACTATTCCGAATCAAGCTTTTAGATTTTATTATTCCGGATCAATTTTGTTCCGAATCAGATTGTTCATCCGGAATAATTAATATTCCGGATGAGTTGTTAGGTTCCGAATCAGTTCTTTTCAAAAATATTCCGAATCAAGGAATTTGATTTATTATTCCGAATCAGTTTGTTTTCAAATATTCCGAATCAGTTCGTTCATCCGGAATAATCGATATTCCGGGTGAGTTGAAATATTCCGAATCAAGGATTTTAGTTTATTATTCCGATTAAGTTTTTATTTCGATCGAGCAAATTATTCCGAGTGAGCACAAAATTTCGGATCAACCTTTTATTCCGGATGAGTTCATTTAAATGTTCCAAATCAAGGTTTATTAAAATATTCCGAGTCAGTGCACTTTATTCCGAACGAAGCATTTTTGTTAGATATTCCGAATCAAAGATTCCGGATCAAGCAAATGTTCCAGATGAACAAATGTTCCGAACGAAGGCTTGTTGTAAAATGTTTCGAATGAAGGTCAATGTTCCAAATGAAGGTCAATGTTCCAAATGAAGGTTTCTGTTTAGTATATTCCGGATCAAGCCTTAACATTCCGAATCAGTGACTTTTTCTGAGTTTAGGTAGTTAACTGTTTTATTTTAATTCAAGTCTTATTCTTATTAATTGCTTTTAGTTTGTCTTTATTTACTTTACGCATTTACCTTTTTAATAGAATAGAAAACCAAACCCCTTTTTAGTAACCAAGAACAACTATTCCACTTTGAACCGTGATCGATTCGAGAAGATACCGAGAATAAATTGAACCCCATCAAAATCTTTTGTATCAAATGGCGCCGCTGCAGGCTCTTCTCGTAAGGATTAACAGTTTTTTGTGAGAAATTGGATTTTGGGATCCGTTAACCGTGAACGTTACTTTTTCATAAAAATTTTCAAAAACCCTACAAAAATATAAAATTTTCAAAAGTACAAAAAAAATAAAAAACACAAAAAACCAAAAAAAATTCTTGTTTGCTTTGTTTGTTCTTTTGTAGGTGTACGCACACTCGATCAACGTCTTATCAAGAGCCCGAGACTCTCGATAACTTAGACATGGCCGGTGTACACAACAACAATAACAATCCACCTCAAAACAACATGAATAATAACAACAATGAACCTCTACCGGACAATCGCCCTATGATCGAACTTTTGCAAGCACATGTAGAGGACAACAACGATCCAATTGTCATACCCGCGATTGCAGCCAACAACTTTGAGCTCAAATCCGGCTTTATTCAGATGGTCTCTGCTCAACCATTCTTGGGGCGTACCATTGATGATCCTCATGACCACATCAAAAGGTTCCTGCAACTCACAAATACGGTCAAATTCAATGGTGTTCCACAAGAGGTAATCCGCTTACAACTTTTTCCTTTCTCCTTAGAGGGACAAGCCCGACATTGGCTTGCAAAGGATCCGCCACAATGTATTCTTACGTGGACGGACTTGGAGACCAAATTCATAAACTACTTTTTCCCACCCTCTCATACTACCACTTTGCGGAATGAAATTATTAATTTTAAACAATAGTACGATGAGTATTTTAGTGAATCTTGGGACCGTTTTAAAGACCTTTTAAGAAAGTGCCCACAACATGGTTTTACCAAAGTGCACCAAATTAATACTTTTTACAATGGTTTAAGCATGAATGACCAAGATTCACTAAATAGTGCCTCGGGGGTTAATATTTTGGTTAAGAGTTCTAATGCCGCTTGGGATATTATTGAGAATAAGTCTAGAGTGCAAACCAAGAGTGTTCGAACCAATGCCGCTAGTGCAAGCACTAGTGACAACGACAAGAGACTTGACAAAATTACTTCGCTTCTTGAATCGCTTGCTACCCAAACTGCTAACAACACCAAAAGCATCAACGCTTAAAACACTCAAGTCAATGCTGTATGCCAACCATGTGAAATATGCGAGGGTCCTCACTCTTACACTACTTGTACCTCCACCCAAGACTATCCTTCTGAGAATGTTAACACAGCATACGGAACTTATCCTCCAGCCGGTTATCAAGCTCGTCCTCAAGGAGACCGCAACTTGCTCAGCTATCGCTCAAACAACTTTCTTTCCACGCCCGGTTTTCCTCCAACCAATCCTAACCAACAACAAAACCTTAACCGAACCAATCTAACCCAACCTCGATCACCATACCAACCACCTCAAAGACAACCATATCCACCTCAAAATCCTACTCAAGTTTACCAACCCGCTCCTTACCAACCGCCTGCTTATCAAGCACCTCCTCCTACTCAACCCACCGTTTTCAACCACGAGGTCGAAACGTACATGCGGACGAATGATGTGTTGGTGAAGAATCTGCAGACCCAGATTATTAATTTGAAGGGCGACATGGTGAAACAAGGGAATGATCTTAGAGCCGATATGAGAAATTCTTTGAGTAGTCAAACGAATGACCTAAGGGACATGATGGCTGGTTTCTTCCAAGGTAATCAAACCACTTCTTCGGGTACTTTTTCGAGTAACACCGTTGCTAATCCAAGAGGGGAGATGAAAGCAATCACCACTCGCAGTGGCAAAGGTACCAAGGAACCCGAGCTTCCTATACCTCTACCGGTGATTGTGACTAAGGAAAACGAGTCACTTACTCATATTCCTCGCCCTTCCACTTCCCCAATTCCTCCACCTCTTACTTCTACCCCTCCTACACCCAAGGATGTGAGTGATCCTACTCTCCCAAAGCCTTCCTCTTCTTCCGATATACCTTATCCCTCAAGGTTGAGGAAAGAGAATCTCAAAAGCAAGGATGATATTCAAGTTTCGAACTTTCTCAAAATGTTTAAACAATTGAATTTCAACATCTCCTTTGCTGAGGCTCTCGCTCACATGCCTAAATACGCGAAGATGTTTAAGGATCTTCTTAGTGACAACGAAAAGCTTCTTGATATTGCTAATACCCAACTTAATGAGAATTGCTCTGTAGTGCTCTTAAGGAAATTACCAACCAAACTTCGTGATCCAGGTCGTTTCTTAATCCCTTGCAACTTCCCGGGAGTAGAGAATTACATGGCCCTAGCCGATCTAGGTGCTAGTATTAACTTAATGCCATTAAGTGTTTGGAAGTAATTATCTCTCCCTGAGCTAGTCCCCACCAAAATGACTATGGAATTAGCTAACCGTATAGTTACTTATCCAGTGGGGATAGCCGAAGACGTTTTTGTAGGATTCGACAAATTCACTTTTCCTTCCGATTTTGTCGTAGTCGACTACGAGATGGACGCTCGGGTTTCATTAATCATTGGACGTCCATTCTTGAGGACCGGTCGCACTCTCATCGATGTAGAAGCGGGTGAGCTTATCATGAGAGTTGGTGACGATCAAATTGTCTTCAACATGGGTAAGATTTCTAAACAGCATTATTCATACGAGAGTGTTAATTGTATCGACGTTCTTAATGAGGCTTGTGAAGAACACTTTAAAGATGCTTGTAAAAGTAATCGTACCTCTCTTCCCAATGTTGAGACCGTTTCCTCTATTGCTCCATCACTAACTCTATTTGGAGAAAGTGATTTCCTTTGGAAAGACTTTGAAGCAACAATGGGAGATGTGAACTTAGAATATGACGATTCCCCCACCGATTGGGATGAAGACATTCGTCTCATTGAGAAACTTCTCAAAGAGGACCATATCTCTCCACCATCTCCTAAGGCTATTGCTATCGATGAACCGAATTTGAATACGCCTTCCATCGAAAATCCTCCAGATTTAGAGCTTAAGGAGTTACCATCTCACCTCGAGTACGTGTTCCTTGAAGACAAGAAGAAGTCGTCCGTCATCATCGCGAAGGACTTGAAATAAGAAGAAAAATCTCGCCTTATCGCCGTGCTTAAAGATCATAAGAAGGCAATTTCTTGGAAAATTTCTGATATCCGCGGAATTGATCCAAACATTTGTACTCACAAGATTCTCATGGAAGATGACTTTAAACCCGCAATCCAAAGCCAAAGAAGGGTTAATCCTCGAATTCATGACGTCATCAAACAAGAGGTTATAAAACTTCTAGATGCCGGAATGATTTACCCTATTTCGGATTCGCCATGGGTAAGTCCCGTCCATTGTGTGTCCAAGAAGGGCGGAATAACCGTTGTTCCCAATAAACACAACGAGTTGATTCCTACTCGTCTCGTTACTGGGTGGAGAGTTTGTATCGACTATCGCAAGCTCAATGATGCCACGAGAAAAGATCACTTTCCTCTTCCTTTCATGGATCAAATGCTCGAGCGTCTAGCGGGTAATGACTATTACTGCTTTTTAGACGGTTTCTCTGGCTATTTTCAAATTCCTATCGATCCCAAAGACCTAGAGAAAACCACATTCACTTGTCCCTACGGAACATTTGCTTACAAACGCATTCCTTTTGGTTTATACAATGCTCCTGGGACGTTCCAAAGGTGTATGATGGCTATCTTCCATGACATGGTTGAAGAAACTATGGAGGTCTTCATGGATGATTTCTCGGTTTATGACTATTCTTTCTCTGCTTGCCTTGCCAATTTAGAACGTATGCTTAAGCGGTGTGAAGACACTCGCCTTGTTCTTAATTGGGAAAAATGCCATTTCATGGTAAAAGATGGCATCGTGCTAGGACATAAAATCTCCAAAGTCGGTCTTGAAGTGGACCGTGTTAAAGTCGATGTTATTGTTAAGTTGCCTCCACCTTCAACCTTGAAGGGTGTGAGAAGTTTCCTTGGTCATGCGGGCTTCTACCGTCGATTCATCAAAGATTTTTCTAAAATGGCTCGCCCGATGACCCACCTCTTGGAAAAAGATACTCCTTTTATCTTTTCCAAAGAGTGTATTGAAGCCTTCAACCTTCTTAAGGATAAGCTTACTAAGGCACCGGTCTTGGTTACTCCTAATTGGGAGCTGCCTTTCGAGTTGATGTGCGATTCTAGCGACTTTGATATTGGAGCGGTTTTGGGACAAAGAGTGAACAAACACTTCCAACCGATCCATTACGCTATCAAGACAATGACAGGGGCTCAAATGCATTACACGACAGACGAAAAAGAGCTTTTAGCTGTTGTCTATGCCTTTGAAAAGTTCCGCCCCTATCTTGTCCTTTCTACCACCATCGTGTATACGGATCATTCCGCGTTGAAGTACTTGTTAACTAAACAAGATTCCAAACTAAGACTTCTTCGCTGGGGTTTGCTACTTCAAGAATTTAAAATCGAAATTCGTGATAAGAAGGGAGCTGAAAACCTAGCCGCGGATCATCTCAGTAGACTTGAGGATCCTCATCAAGGGGATCATCCGAACAAAGAGATCGATGACTCTTTTCCCTTTGAGACCTTAATGTCTATCAACTCGAGTAATGATGAAGCCCCGTGGTTTGCGGACATTGCAAACTACTTGGCGGGTGGAATTCTCATTGACGGGTTAACATCCCAGCAAAAGAAAATGTTCTTCAAAGACATTAAGACTTACTTTTGGGATGACCCGTATCTCTTCAAACAATGCGCTGATTTGATTATTCGTTGATGTGTTGATGGACCGGCAGCTTTAGACATTCTCGAACCTTGCCACAAAGGACCCACCGGTGGTCACTTTTGTCCCAACTTCACCGTTAAGAAAGTGTTTAACTCGGGATTTTATTGGCCCACCATTTACCGTGACGCTCACGAAATGGTTAAACATTGTGATTCTTGCCAAAAACAAGGCAAGATCACACATAAAGATGAGATGCCTCAAAATTTCATACAAGAATGTGAAATCTTTGATGTATGGGGCATCGACTTTATGGGGCTATTCCCTTCATCTAAAGGAAACAAATACATCCTTGTAGCCGTTGACTACGTTTCTAAATGGGTTGAAGCCAAAGCTTTACCCACTAACGACGCAAGGGTGGTTTGTAACTTTTTGAAGTCGCTATTCGCTAGATTCGGTGTGCCTCATGCCATTATTAGTGATCGTGGGACTCATTTTTGCAATGATCAATTCGCAAGAGTCATGGATAAGAATGGTGTCAATCATCGTCTTTCCACCGCATGCCACCCACAAACTAATGGCCAGGCTGAAATCTCTAACCGAGGGTTAAAGCAAATTCATGAACGAACAGTGGGAGAGCATCGTGCCTCATGGGCCGATAAACTTGATGATGCTATGTGGGCCTTCCGTACCGCATACAAGACTCCGATTGGTTGTACACCATATTGTCTCGTGTACGGGAAAGCATGCCACCTCCCCATTGAGTTGGAGCACAAGGCTTACTGGGCCTTGAAGTGGGCTAATTTCGACATCCACAAAGCCGGTGACCTACGCAAGATCCAACTCAATGAGCTTAATGAACTCCGGAGTGAGGCTTATGAAAATTATTTAATCTATAAGGAGAAGACTAAGCTCATTCATGACTCTAAGATTAAAAACCGTGAGTTCCAAGTTGGAGACAAAGTTTTACTCTTAAACTCTCGGTTGAAAATCTTTTCGGGCAAGATGAAATCTCGTTGGTCCGGCCCATTCACCATTGCCCAAATTTTTCCATATGGTACTCTCGAGCTCGCGCAACCTAATGGACCTAATTTTAAGGTCAATGGCCAACGAGTGAAGTTGTACTTTGGTGAGGACATCTCTCATGAGATGATTCCATCCCTCACCACATTTCCCATGAACTAGTTTTGGGTCGAGTCAGGCTCGTGACTCGGTTATAAAAAACAAGCGCTCCTCGGGAGGCAACCCGAGTATCTATCCTTTTCCGTTTTACCTCCTAAGTGTAGGGGGACCTATATAGGTTGTTTGTGTTTGTGTGGTGATGTGATTACAGGGATGAATGCACTTTTGGAACCTTTGAAGAACCGTGCTCCCGTGTTATCCGCAATCCGGTTCTATCTCTCAACTATCGTGATTCAATTTTCTTCATACTCACATTTGAAATTGATCACTTTAGTCGTCTCTTCCTTAGCTTGATTTAACCAACGTGCACAATGTCATAAGTGTAGGGGATACTTTTCCCACATGCTTAAACATTGAGGACAATGTTTATATTAAGTGTAGGGGAGACTTCTATCGAAGTTTTAAGTGGACTTTTCCATTAAAATGCCATCATTTAACCGGAAAATCATATTTTTCAGCATTTTTCAAATTTTTAATTAACTTTGGCCATATAGTCGTAATTTTTAAATTTTTTATCGTTACTTTCATATGTATATATCCCACAATAAAGTCAAAAATATGAATAAAGTGGTGTAGCTAGTTTTGAAGTCTTTGACATATTAGGCCCGTTGCGATTATTTTGACTCAACCCGAATAGACTTATCCAAGTTTATTCTAGCAAGTATCCTTAACCATGTAGACCATAATTGGTTTATTAGGCTAAGCATCCACGAGTCTCATTACTTGAGATTTTAAATTGTGGAGAACGAGAAATGATAGAGCCAATTATAAGTCGGTATTCTTGCACAAGCACACTTGGTGTGATTATTTGCCTATTCTCCCATCACTTGCTAATAATTTATCTGCAATAAGTAAGGTCGTACGATTTTATTGAATAACTTAGCTTCTAGCCCAAGATCGTTTAAAAGTTGCTCGGTAATGATAAGAGTTCACAGCCAAGGCATAACTTATGAAGCGGGGCGCGAAGATTGGCGAGTCCGAAAAGGCCCTAACAAGGTATGAGGATTTCATTTTATTGCTAAAGATCCATGGTGATGTGAAAAGCATTATTCCCAAAATCAATATGAAGGATCAAGACTCACGACGAAAACCAATCAACTCCCATAAAGATCATGGAGAAGTCTATCCGAAAAGACCCTAACAAGGTATGAGAATAAATAGATCCAAGTCCGAAAAGGAGGCGGATCGTTGTATCTCAAAATCCCAATTAACGATTGAAGAAATAATGATGAAGTAGTGGTCAACAAAGTTGGAGTATCCCTCAAAAGTCTCCAAGTGAAGAAACTCTATTAACGAAGAGAATACCATTATTTCAAGAACGTCTCTCAAGATATGAAGTATGAAGTACATGCCAAATATTGGCCCGATAAAGGTCTCAAATCGTGAAGCGAGTTATGCCAAGATATGAACTTTTTGATATCCCGAGAAGCAGTTTTAAGAGATTTTGTCCTTTAGCTAACTATTAATCAAATCTTCCTACTTTGCTTTCAGCCTAAATAAACTATCGCAATAAGTCCAAACATGCATCTTCATGATCATTCTAAGACAACAATAAAATATAAGAGTTACACCTAGGAATAAGGGAGTTTAAGCATATAATTAAGCCATGTGTGTAAGTGTTTGTTTTGCTAACTTATAATAACAATGATCTCGTTTCTAAGCTTAGTATGGGGAACGTGAAACTTGAGGGTGATAAATCTTCGCAACACCAAAGCCCTAATGTAAGTCTTAGATCTCTTTGCAAGTTATTTCTATGTAGCTATTTTTAAGTGAAAATGGTTTTCTATCCCTTTTGTTTCCTTTAAAGCTTTATTTCTTCATAGTAGTTTAAATTTTGTCTCATTAGTAAATCAATAATGCCAAGGTTGATTGATTATGAGAAAAGTGTAAATTTGCTTTATCACTAAGCATTGCATGAGGGCATGGCAATGGTTAAGTATAGGGGATTTGATAGGTGTGAAAACACCCATCCTTTTACCACTTATTTCTTGCTAAAACAAGACCAAAACGCGTATTTAATGTCATTTGTTTGGAATTATGTGTGGTTTGTGTGTTTGTTGTGTTTTCAGAGCCAACCAGATAAATATTAAAGAAAACATGGGAATGCACGGGTTTTATCGAAGAAAAAGACTCAAGACGAAGTCTATTGTCCAAGAGATGCAAAAGATTTGAAGTCAATGGGCCTATTTGAAGATTTATCGAAGAAAAGGACCAAAGATGGAAGATTTACATATGTCGAAGAACTCAAGTTTATTAAACGAAGAAATTAAAAGACGAGTTGAATTTATTCGTCGACAAATCCCGAATCAAAATCGAAAACGTCAACTTTTTAGAAAAGACGAGAAGACAAGAAGAAAGGGAGAAAGCCCACTCACCAACCAACTTGAAGACCTATAAATAGGACCTTCCTTCACACATTTTGGGCTAGTTTTTATTTCCAGTCTTTTGTTTTCTTTGTTTCGTAGGTAACCAAAACCATTAAGGTGTTGGTGATTTTCCATTTTTGTTGAATCTTGTAAGTTTAATCTTCCCTTTAGTTTACTTAACCTTTATCAATCAATACAATCGTTCATTTCATCTTTGTCATCTTCATCTTTTTGATTTAAAGTTTAAAGTTCTTATTTGGTTGATTTTGATCTTAAAAAGTAAGTGGGTTTTGTGTTTTTATTGTTTTGATTTGATGTTTATCATTCGGAAATGATTCATGGTTAAATTGGTTTAAGTTTTGGTTAAAAACTTGGTTGATTTTGGTAAAAATCATTTGTTATTGTGTTCCCTGTTCTTCGCATCTTCATCATTCCCCAGATTCCGAATCAACAACAACTATTCTGAATCAAGCATTTAGATTTTATTATTCCGGATCAATTTTGTTCCGAATCAGATTGTTCATCCGGAATAATTAATATTCCGGATGAGTTGTTAGGTTCCGAATCAGTTCTTTTCAAAAATATTCCGAATCAAGGAATTTGGTTTATTATTCCGAATCAGTTTGTTTTCAAATATTCCGAATCAGTTCGTTCATCCGGAATAATCGATATTCCAGATGAGTTGAAATATTCCGAATTAAGGATTTTAGTTTATTATTCCGAACGAGCAAATTATTCCGAGTGAGCACAACATTCTGGATCAACCTTTTATTCCGGATGAGTTCATTTAAATGTTCCGAATCAAGGTTTATAAAAATATTCCGAATCAGTTTAATGTTCGAATGAAGATCTTTAGTTGATTATTCCGAGTCAGTGCACTTTATTCCGAACGAAGCATTTTTGTTAGATATTCTGAATCAAAGATATTCCGGATCAAGCAAATTTTCTGGATGAACAAATGTTCCGAATGAAGGCTTGTTGTAGAATGTTCCGAATGAAGGTCAATGTTCCGAATGAAGGTTTCTGTTTAGTATATTCCGGATCAAGCCTTAACATTCCGAATCAGTGACTTTTTCTGACTTTAGGTAGTTAACTGTTTTATTTTAGTTCAAGTCTTATTCTTATTAATTCCTTTTAGTTTGTCTTTATTTACTTTACGCATTTACCTTTTTAATAGAATAGAAAACCAAACCCCTTTTTAGTAACCAAGAACAACTATTCCACTTTGAACCGTGATCGATTCGAGAAGATACCGAGAATAAATTGACCCATCAAAATCTTTTGTATCAGGCACTACTTCATCTTTCATATTAGTTTCATAGCTTCATTGTTTTTTATTATTTCATTTCTTTCAGTATAATCTTATCATGCTTTATATTCGTTCACTGAGCGTTATGCTCAGCCGTAGTTTCCTTTCATGTTTCCAAACGGCAGGTACACAAGGACGATCTTAGGACTTCTAAGAGAGTACGTGCATTGGATGGGAGCTATCCAAACTCCTTTATTTTTATGCACACATTACATTACTTTGGTTGTTTGGACATTGTTTCGTCCTTTTCTTTCAGTATTTAAATCTTTATGTTTTGAGCTTATGTTTGGACTACCGATGTTTGATTCCGGTATTTCCGTATGGTCAGTTAATGTTTAATACATTGCCTTGCATGCTTTGATGACACGCCATAAATACACGTAACGGTCCATTTATCCATGTGGGGTGTTACATTAGGTCACACCTTTAGGATTTAGGTTATCCTTAGGATACTCATATATGATTCTAGATCATATCCACTGGTGAGTAGGGGTTCAGGACGATGAAGACTTGCTGCAAAGCTTGTTAGAGTTCTGAAACCTTGAGGCACTGTAATGTGTACTTAAAATTCTTTATTCACCAGCTTGCTGTGTAAATTAAGATTTTTAGTACATATTCACCAGCTTGCTATGTATCTAACTTCTGTTAACAAGGGTGTGCATTAGAGCAGAGCTATTTAGCATTGCTCTATTCAGGATTAGTCTAATATCCTTAGGAAAGTTTCCCCTGCTTTCATTCTTGATACCCCTGCTTGTTCAACATCCCCCTGTTTGATCATTGACCCACAATACCATTTCCCTGCTTATAGCCGTTGGGCCTTCTTGCTAACTTTTTGGTTAGGGAATATTTTATTCTTTTCAAAAGATATTTAAGGTACTTTCTTTGGTGATTGGTAATCTTTGAAAATTTGGTACAATCATAGCTCTTCAATTCGCCTATATAAACTCAATTCCCTTAACCAGCAGGCCTTACTCACTCTTTCGATCAAATCACACTAAACTTTCACAACTATAAACCTTCAAACGTTTTCAACACTTATCATGTCTCTCAAATTTGCTGCTAATCACAATCAAATTGCTTTTTTACATGATGAAACAACAAAAATTACTGATGCAGTAGCTTTTCTAAAATCATCATATTTTAGAGTAGCTCTTCTTATAAATCCCAGGATTTACACCTCACACATCCAAGAGTTTTGGTCTAATTCCATGACCAAAACAGTGGATGGAGAGGTAACAATTCAGAGCATGGTAGATGGCCATCACAAGGTTATTACACTTGCCTCCATTAGAGATAAGCTTGTCTTGGATGATGAGGATGGGATTGGTAACCTACCCGATGCTAAAATTTTTGAGGGTCTTGAAAAGTTGGGGTACACTCTTTCTGAAAATCAAAAGTGTAAGTTTGCTAATGGTCAGTTTGCCCCACATTAGAAATATTTGATTCATACAATTTTACAATGTTTGTCACCTAAAACCACTTCTTTTAATGAATTTGGAAGTGAGGTTGCTTCTGCCCTGATATGCTTAGCAGCAGGGCGAAAGTATTGTGTTTCTCAAATGATTTTCAAAGGAATGGTAAAAAATGTTACAAGGAGTTCTAAATTTTGTATGTATCCAAGGTTTACACAACTGTTTCTGAATATGAGTGAACATGGTCCTATCAAACATAAACACCATTTTTCAGCCACCAAACATACTACCAAACTGTTTACCACACTTGCTGCACCAAGTCCACAATTTTCTGCCAGGGCTGTTCCACTCACTCCCATTATGATGAAACAAATGAGACAAGAAGCAGCTAAAACAAAAGTAGCCACACACAAACCATCTGATTCCCCTGCCAAAACTGATGATACCCCTGCCAGCTCTCTACCCCCTGCTGATCCACAACAAGAAAAGAGAACCAAAACCAGGTTTTCCAGGTCTCCCTTTCCTGGTTAATCTTTAAAAGTAGCAGAGAGGAGTGTCTCCAAAAGGTTGGAGCACACTGAGGGTTTGGCTTCCACTACTGTCTCATCCTCAAGGGATGAGCAGGATAGTGACACCATAAGTAAGTCCTCTCCCTCGCTAAATGATACCCAAAGAGGGGAGCAATCCCCTTCTAGGGTTGAGAGCAGAATGTAACCATTGTCCATCTTGGAATTGACGAATATGTGCATTAGCTTGAAAGAGAAAAATGCACAACTTGTACAAACTATCAAAAAGCAAGGTCTGGTTATAAATAATCTGGAGACCAGACTTGCTACACTGGAAGGGAGGAGAAAGCCTAAGCGTATTGTATCTACAGATGAGGATGCTTCGAAAGGGGAGGAAGTTCCTAACACAGATGAATCTACTCAGTGGTATGCATTTCCCAGTGGACAGGATCTAGGACAAGAAAGATGGCAAGTGATGAGAAAGGAAGTGATAAGGGGAGTGCTACAAAATATATTGCCCAAGCCTTGCTGAATATGGGCAATCAAGGAGAAGCCCCTGCTTCTACAAAAGTTTCCCCTGCTAAGGTTGATCCCCCTGCTATAAGTCCTTCCCCTGCTAAACCTATTACACAAACATTTGTTAGAAAGAATAGAAGGCAACCAGCTTAGAAGGGAATAAGAATTGGAGAACCTGCACCAAAAGCAAAACCAGCAGTGGATCCAAAAGACAAGGGAAAGGGGAAAATGATTGAACAGCCAAAGAAAAAGTACAAGCACAAAATGCCTGAACAACTAAGGGCTCAAGAAGAATATGATGAATAGGTAGCTCTCAGACTTTAAGAAGAAGAGCTACACATGCAAGATCAGAGAGTGCAACATATGAGGTCCAAAGAAATGCTTAAAGAGATTGAAATCATGCATAGAGAGCTAGATGAAAGGGTACCTAATGTTCAAGAATTTCTAGATCAATAGGAAAAGGAGTTGTTGAGTGCTCCTTTGGAAGACAGGTATGAACTGACTCTTTTTGTGTTTAAATATCAAAAGGAATATCTAGAAAGAAGGGTGAGTCAGATTCAGAAGGAAAAATATTTGAAGTCTAAAAAGGGGAGGCTGGCACACTACAAAGTTTTGCTCAAAAGACACAAGAGGTGGACTGATGCTCACTTCACAAACATGACTTTTGAGGATATAGAGAAGGCAGTAAGACCAGTTCTAAGAGAGACAAATGTGGATGACTTCATAGGTATTAACACTCCTAAAGAGGTTGAGTATCTCAGGAAGCAAAATGAGATGATGCAGAGAGTTAGGGAGTCCAGAAAAAGAAAGGCTGAAGGAATAGTGGTGGAAACTACACAAGCAGGTGCATCATCCCAAGCAGGTGCATCATCCCAAGCAGGTGCATCATCCCAAGCAGGTGGAGATCTGTTCTCAATACACAGAGAGCAGCTAAAAGGTTAAAAACGATGTAAAAGGTTGGTATAGTTACTAAGGAGACTCAGCATCCCCAATGAAGAAATAAATAAGCAGCTGATTGTGCAAGAGATTGATGAAATCTCACCCAGTGAGTTTGGGAAGAAGTATGCCCTAGTAGAATATGTTGTTTATGAACACAGGGGGATGACTTGGTGGAAGCTTAGAAGAGCTGACAATATAGCACAAACATTTTTTTGCTTAGATCTGATGTTTCAAACATTAGATAGTGAGGATTTAGATGATCTATGGAAGCTTTTGAAAAAGACATTTTCTGCAAACCCTCCTACTATGGATGGTGTAGAGAAGGATTGGGTGATTCGGGAATGCATGCACAGGATGTATGATCATGAGATGTTTGATCCCATCTTTGATGCAGTAAATGGGGGAAATCTGCTGTATTGGAAGTTATTTACCAATTCTAGGGTTTATGAGGTAGCCATGGAAGGTGTAAGTGTTTATTTGCTTAATCATCGTTATTATCCTTTCACTCAAGAGACCTTGAAGAAGCTGGCACAGGCTGATTTGATTGTTGATGCTAAAGCACATGTTGCTTATGATTTGGTAAGATTAATGTATAGTCAACTTTGGCCAGGAACTTTGTAAGCATCCTCATCAACTAGTATTTATTCAGAAACTTGTGTTTAGGCCAAATCACAAGTTTAGGGGAGGATTGTTGGGAATAAATATAAGAGTATTAGTTCCCCTTCTAGTTGGTCAGAGTTTCCCCTGCTAAGAGTAAGTTCCCCCTGCTAAATAACAAAGGCAGGGGGATTGGTGCCCCTGTTGGAAGTCAAAGACCCTGCTACTAAGATAAACTTGGAAGAGATTATGACGCGTTTCAGTTACTATTCCAAGATACTTTCCTAGTTTGTTAGTAGTGATCTTGTACGTGATTCCTTATGATATAAAAGGACTCACTAGGTTGTTATGTTAAAATCATCGTTCTCTGTTCATTTCATTTTCATACTTTAAGGTTTTGTAACCCTAATACCACTATTGGGTATTCGTATATCTATGATATATTAAAGTTCAATGTTTGATTTAAACATTTGTTCGTGTGCTAAACATTATATTCCGCATCTTGTTTGGTTACTTTGTGTTGCAAAGTTTATCTAGTGTTAGATTGAAGTTATTCTTTCTATCACAACCCTTAAACAAGATAAGGTTTAAGATCTGAGTTCGGGATCAACATGGTAGACACCAAAGCAAGTGGATTAGTAGTATTTGCTACCCGTTCAGCTCGAAGTTCATTTGCCTCATTGTAAAATTGTTTCAAAATGTCAAAGAGCGTGTGATAGTTGGCCTCGTCTAGCCTATTTTGTTCTTTCACCAAAGTTACAAATCATGTCCACTCTGGTTGAAGATGTTGTAGAAATTGCACATTGACTTTCTTGGTGGAGACTTCCATGTTGTTTCTTGTCATATCATTCATCATCTTATAGAATCTTAAGTAATATGAATCAATTGATTCCCCATCCAAAGAAGTAAACTTACCAAAGTTCCAAAACAAGTTTGTTTTGATATCTTGTTTGTTTAATGATTCTCCTTGTTGTAGATGTTCAATTGCAAACCACATCTCTTTAGCAGTAGAGCATGCATCAACCGTTGAGTAAATATCATCCCCAATCCCACTTAGAATCAGATAGATTGCTTCCTTCTCTACATCAATCCAAGCACGGTCCTCTTTCGAAGTATTCTCATATGTTTCCTTAATAGTCTGCTCAGCGGCACCTAGCGTCGAGTCGGTTGCTGGAGTTGCAGGAATGGTGATTGTAGTCGGAGTATAGGGTCCGTCTGTGATGTAACGGCGAAGAACATCACCATTGGGTTTTGTGTCAAGATATCAAATAAATCCTGATTGCCATTGTGCATATCGACCGGACACAAGCATTGGTGGTCTCTCTTTATTGTTGGCGACCATGATGTTTTTGTTCGTCACACGATACTCTGTACTAGAATCCATGTCGATTATCTTTGAAATGTAGAAGTGAATACAGATCTTAAGTTGTGATTGTTGTTGAGAGAAAAAAATTTTAAAATACCCCAAAAAATATTCCTGATAAACCAAAAATTCCAGGACAAACAAAAAACACACGAAAAATGTGTTCTTCCTTGTGGACTTCGCAATATGTAGCTAACTTTGGAATCTAACAAACCTTGGGAACTTCGGAATAACTCTCCTTGGTAACTTCAGAATCCAGATTATGAATAACTTCGGAATCCAGATGATGATAGAACTTCGGAATCTAGACTATGATCAACTTCGGAATAATTTAAATCAACTTCAGAATAATCTAGATTTTAACATCGGAATAAATTGAATTCGGAATCGAAAGCAAACTGACTTCAGAATCTAAACCAGATTGACTTCGGAATATCAAAAAATAAACTTATCTTCGGAATATTGTTATTGTCAACTTTGGAAATATTCTGATTTCTATCTTCGCAATCTTTTTCCTTTTTAACTTCGGAATAAAGTTTCACTTCGCAATAAAGTGTTACTTCGGAATAACTATCAGTTTCTATCTTCGGAATTCAAACCAAAATTCCACTTCGGAATCTTGAGCACTTCGCAATATAAGTGATAAAGCACTTCGGAATATTGACTGCCAAACTAACTTCAGAATGATGTTATTATGGACTTCGGAAAAATAATGAAGTGATTCACTTCGGAATGTTTTGGCACTTCGGAATATTTTTAACTTTGGAATAATCCAACTTCGCAATTCAGAAACCCTCTTAACTACTTCGGAATAATCCGATTATTTCGAAGTTAAGCAATCTGTTAGCCAACTTCCGTATTCTTCGTATCAAATAAACCCAATTCGTTATTTTATACCAAAAAATGATCCAAACACCAAAAAACTTTGCGTTTTAACCACAAAAAGTATACCAAATCCCTACCACATCTATGTAGGTGATTTATATGAAGATTAAGAACCCGAAAACACTAAAAAAATGAATTCGTGATGTTAATGAAGAATAAAATCACGAACTCATGAATTAAACAACTAACAATCACTAATCTAGCCTGTGGCGATTGATACCAATTGTTGTTTCCATATTAATTCACTTCACCATGATAGATCTATTGAAATAAAGAAGAAAAGAGATGATTTCTAAAGAGAGAAAGTAGAGAGAGAGAGATGATTAACTATGTGAATATTAGATTAAGAAAATGAAATCACCAACCTCTCCTAACATGCTAGGAGAGGTATATATAGTCAGGGTTACATGTAGCCTTAATGTACTATATTTTTTAATGAGTCGGGCTTGAATAAAATGCTTAGTACCTTAAAAGAGGCATTTTAAGCTAGCCATCAAGCCCGTAATGTCATGACTATTTTAACTAACTATTAAACATTTTAATAAATATTACATATAAACATATGACCGAACATTCTTGTTTGACTCAATATTTTGAGGCTAACACCATGATAGTATAAAAACATACTTGACATAAAAAGACATAGTAACTAATGAGGGGACATGAAAAATATTTATGACTGAAATGAAATGAACTGAAAATCGCTGGTGTGGACGACCATTGGTCTGTTCACAAAATAAAATTTGACATGATTTATTTAATTAGGGCATAATACATAATCATGAAAAAAAATTATGCATATAAACATGAAAATTTGTATGCATGAAAACAGTGTATGGATGCATGATAATGAAAATAACATGGGTTTGGGTGAACGCCTATGGGTCTGTTCACCTAAACAAAATGATCCGATTAAAAGCACACACGACTAAATATGGCCAGTCCTGTACCAACCATTACTTTGTCAAAATACCTGCAACAATAATACATGAAATAATGAGTGAAAATTAGCTGTCAAAACTTAACAAATTTTTTTTTTATGTGACCGATTATTAACTACTGGGGTTCAGTCCACATTAGCCACAGTTCACGAGGAACATTATGCATGAAACAATGACACATAACTAAGTATAGATGACGGTTGTTCATCCATATTAGTAAAACAATACCGATGAAAACATCATGGTTAATACAACACGGTGTTGAAACATCAATACGTGGAATAACAAGCGTTGACTTAGGAAGCTTCTAGTGACTACCCACTAGTCATAGGTCTATTTTTAGAGCCTACAGGTCAAAGCCTTGGCTCTGATACCATAACTGTAACACCCCACTTTGATAAGTGGACCGTTACACGTATTTATGGCGTGTCATCAAAGCATGCAAGGTAATATGTACTAAAACATACATGACCATAGGGAAAACCGGAATCAAACATCGGTTCCCAAACACAAGCCCAAAAGATAAATAAAGTAAATAAACTAGGAGGAACAAGACAAGTGTCCAAACAAGCATAATTACGAAGGCAAAAAGGAGAAGAAGTCTAAGGCAGCTTCCATCCTATGCACACCCTCCATAAGCTCAAGTTTGTCTTTGGGTACCTGTCGTTTGGGGATATGTAAAGGAAAATAACGGGCGAGCAATACGCTTAGTGAATGGATATATGACATAGTATGAATGGCTAAAACATAAGTAAGACTAATAGCAGCAGAAATGTATAAGTCCTGGAAAACCTGGAACATGTTTATAAAACTGGTTTTATAGTTTGAAAAGACTTATGTTTTTATGTAAAACCTGTATTAATTAGCCAATAGCCTAAATAGGTCATGAGGCTCCACCGTGCATAAATACTTAGAGGGGAGACCTCGTCATGCAATTAGAGGGGTTGCCTCTAATTAAATAGTCTGGGTAGGAGGGATCAACTCCTAGTGAAGGATGTAAGGCACGCATCGCATTCACTCTAGTATTTCTAGTAAACATGTAACTAGGATGCATCTATACGCCCCACATGATAATATAATATAATGGCCAAAACTAAAAAGGGACGCCACGAGCAATCACTTAGCCGTGGGAAAGTCATAACACGGGTGCCCTCTAGTGTTATGGTTATGGTACCTCTATAACTATGTGGCACTAGTCATGCATGTATAAGGCTTAGGCTCTTAACTAACATAAGTAATCAAACATATAAAACAAATACTAGGAAAACAGGTGGCTGCAAACGGGGAATCCTAAGAAGGAAAGAATGTCCATGCTAAAGGGACGGGAAATCCGTACCTTATATCCAATGAACGAAGAGACGAAAGAATGAAAGTCCTACTCCGATCTCACTAATGCTACATAAATAGGGGACATATATAAGTATCCTATTTACTGAGTACTTAACTGGTTATATCGTGTCTTAGCTTGTTTTATATGTTTTTGTCTTGTTTTCATGATTTTAAGGTTATTCTGAGTTTATTATGTATTCCATGTATTCTGATTAGGTATTACTTGTATTTCTTGTATTATTATACTTGTGGTGTAATAATAAGTAACTTCTTAAAAATAGCAGGTTTCCAAAAATAAAAAGTTTCCAAAAATAGAAAATTTTCAAAAACATATTAACTTCTTAAAATAGATTAGTTTCAAAAAATAGAAAGTTTCCAGAAATAGTAAGTATCCTGAATTAGAAAGTTTCCATAATTAGAAATACGCTGGAATAATAATATAAACATAAGTTTATTGGTTAAATAACATAAGTCATGTGATTATTAGTATAGTTTATTAATAATATCATGCAAGTTAAATAAACTATAATTAATAAAATATAAGCATGATTTAATTAAATTAAGGTGTAAAAAATACTTAGGTTATACATGTATTAATATTATATTAATTATAAACTAAGTCATGTTTATTAATTAATTAAATTCCATGTCTTAATAATTAACTAATACTATAGTCTAAATTAAATAAATAAATACTTTGGTTAAAACATGTATTATTTCATAAATAGTATTACCTAAGTTCATGATTGATTAAATTAATTATTAGTCATGTTATTAATTAATTTAATCTCTTGTTAAATAATATAACTCGTAAAAATTAATACTTATAAAATCTGGTCATGAACCGACCCGTGACCTTTAATTTAGACACATGTGAACCGATCCGAAAGCCCAATGAATCAAACCAACCAAACAGCCCTTAACAGTGGATAACCGGCTCAGCCGGTTGCCACTATTCTTGCCCCTCTCGGCTAGCCACTGACCACAGCAAGGTTCCCACCGGCTGTGTGCTGGTGGTTCCCCCTACTGCTACTGTGTTCCCCCTGCTAGACCAAAACCGCCACCGATAGTTAGCCGGTGGTGTTGTTTGTTGCTGCTGGGACCAAGAACACCCACAAGGCCACCCCGGCTCACGTTGGGGTCCCTTGATTCACATTGCTGCCGAACCACAAAGAATCCACCGAAACCTTATGGTCTCGGTTGTGGTTACACGTGAGACACCGAGAGTTTCGGCTCTTGGTTGTGTGTGTCGGTCGAACCAAACCAACCCAAAAACCATGTTTAATTTTCCCCATGATTAGATGACATGAATAATTACTAGTTTTATATAAACCTCCTGATTTCATGTTCTAAATTAATTAAAAAGAATAAGAGAAAAGGAATAATTGATTTACCGAATGCGTAAATCAATTGGGAACAAAGACACGAACACTAACACTTGATTTCCAATGATCAAGATCAAACAATACCCCCTTGGTAGTGTGTGGTAGCCGGCGGCCAAAGAGGATAAAAGGGAAGCTAGGATTTTTGATTTTTTTAGAAATCTTCTGTAAATGAAAAGGGTGTAACCCTTTTTGTTTAATTTAGTTAAAACCAATATGGGCTTGGGCCCTCCCTTGTCTTTGGTGTCCGCGGCTATAAGGAGCCCACAAGGGGAAAGCCGAATATTTTTCGTGTCTATATTTTACGTGTTCATACGTTAGCGTTTTCGTGTTATGTTATAATTAATTGTTCGTGTTATAACTAAATACGTGTATGTAAACGATATTTATCGTATTATAATAAATACATATGTAATTACGTGTTCGTGGTTTTAATGTTCATGATTTCGTGTTCGTTTTTATAATTGTTATTGTTGATAATTATCATGTAGTATCACGTATTTAATTTATCGTGTAATAACACGTACGTAATTTCTAAATTTACTATTTGTGATACGTGTTCGTGATATAAAATGAAAGTTTTAATTGGTTCGTATGTTTACTAAGTGTACTGTTCATGGTAAAAGTATGCGGGTTTTACAGTTTGACCCTAAGTCTTTGGTTGAGGCTTATAAGTTCACTATTTTTTACAAGAAGCTACTTTTCAAGCCATTAAGAAGAAAAAGTCATAGTGGAAATTTTTATAGTGGGTCAAGAGTAGGAAATTTTGTGGCTTGTTATGTTGTTAACAAGTCACCTTTGTTGTCTTGATAAATTCATGAGGAAGTGGTATTTCTTTAGGTTGTCCTGCTCCAAATAGTGCTTGGAAAAGTAAACCTACCGCCCTAGTTAATGCTCCTATAAGGAAACAACTTACACAAAAAGAGTATATGGAAAAAAGGGCTCAATATTTATGTTTCTATTATGGTCAAAAGTTCACTCCAGGGCATAAATGTAGTGGTCAGTTATTTTCCTTAGTCTTGTTGGCTAAGGAAGATTAATATTGTGAAGAGGAGTATCAGGAGTGTTTAGGTGAAGAAAAGGTAGAACCACAAGGATTAACCCAAGTGTCTCTAAATGCTTTGGAGGGTGTAAATTACTTTCAAACAATGAGGATTACTGGAAAAGTGGGAAAACATTTAGTGCACATATTGGTTGATTATAGGGCTACTCAAAATTTTTTGGACATGAATGTAGTCAAACGAGTAGGGTGGAAGAAGAAAAGTACTTGTCCACTATTTGTAACTGTAGAAGGATGGAAGAAATTGTTAAGTGATACTAAGTGCAAGGTTTTTGAATAGAAATTCCAAGGAGAAACATTTCACACAGATGTGATGATTATGCCATTAGGTAGATGTGAAATGGTGCTTGGAATACAGTGTTTAGCAACCTTTGGTGATATCGAATGCAATTTCAGTCAGTTAAGAATGTAGTTCAAGAATAAAAGGATGAATTTAAGGGGTTCTCCTAAGCTTGAGATGCAATGGTTAGATTGAAAAAAATCAGGGAAGACAGTTTGTAGAGTCATCTAAAGCTGAGTTGTTGATGTTTTGTGTTTACCCAAACACTGGTGTTTAGTTTTCTAGTGCAGAGGCCGGGAATGTGGCTTCTGCATTGGCTAAGGTGATGAGTTAGTTTGAAGATGTGTTTGTATTACCCTCTGAGTTGCCTCCTTAGAGAAGTCATGACCATAAAATACCATTGGTTTCAGGTGCTCCACCAGTCAACATTAGGCCTTATAGACATCCACCAAAGCAAAAAGATGCTATAGAGGCAATGGTGAAAGAGTTGTTGGAGTCAGGGGTGATTAAGCCTAGTAATAGTCCTTTTGCTTCTCATATAGTAATAGTAAAGAAAAAGGACAATACTTGGAGAATGTGTGTGGATTACATGCAACTCAATAAGGACACCATTAAGGACAAGTTCCCCATTCCCATCAGAGAAGAGTTAATAGAAGAATTACATGGTGCTACCATATTTTCCAAGTTGGACTTGAGGTCTGGATATCATCAAATCATGATGCATAAGGATGACATTCCTAAGACAGCTGTTGATCCCTTTAGTTGGATCTATATTCTGTTAAGAATTAGTATAGTAGTTTTTAATCAAACTATAACACTTTGAGCACTCTTACTAACACTAAATAAGTTATGCGGAATCTAACTTATAAAGCACATAAGAACAAAATTACTTTTAACTATTCGATTCTCTTTATAATCGACTTGAATGAGGTACATGAAAGACATTGTACATATGTTCCTTTTATAGAGTAAGGAACCCTAGAAACCTTAGAATATTCTATAAAGATACCTATATCACAGACGATATATTATCAATATTCTAACTATTTAGGTATATCACATAAGATATACTCTAACTATAACTATGACATATCTTATACAATGATATATTCATCATAATCATCATAGCAGTACTTACTTTATAAGTAGCAGTACTTACTTTATAAGTAGCAGTACTTACTATGTACCGCGTTAATACTAACGGTACTTACATAACACTAACGGTACTTGGAATACACTAACGGTACTTGACACTTAACAAATAATTACCAACAATCCTCCCCTAAACAAGAAATTATAACTTGTTGTCTTCTTGTTTCTCTTGTACTGAATGTATTAAAATACATGTCTTCAGTCTTTCCTTCCTCCTTGGATTGAACTTGGTAATTTGTATTTGATCCAACTAAATGTAGCCAAACACTTCAAATGTAGATCTTCTTCTGATAATATAATCTTCAAACATCATGAGTATCATCTTTGTCTTCAAACTATGATCTTCTTGTGTCTTCTAAACATTCACTTATCTTTGCAGCATCAGTTATTGTCTTCTTGAGTTTAGTCTTTGAACTCTTAATCATGAACCTTTCTCTTGATTTGATGAGACAAAACCTTCTAAGTATTTTTTCTTTGAATACTTCTTTGCTTGCAATCTTCATACCTGAAGTAAAACAGTTAACAACAAACACCAGTCTGTATTGGCTTCATGATTTTTAGCAAATCACCTGCTATCAACGGATTTGATAAATTCTTTACCAGTTAGTCGTACACTATGGAATAGCCACTACTTTATTCATAAAGAATAAGGTGTAATGAAAACCTTATAATTTTTGGTAAATTGTCAACCATCAACGGATCTGATGAAGTCTTTACCTAGTACCGTTTGTCTAGGACTAGCCAACTCTTTGTCTCGAAACAAGGTGAGTTAAAACCATATAGTTTTTAGCAAACTATCAGCTTTCAACGGATTTGACAAGTCTTTACCACAAACCGTTTGCTTATGGACTAGCCAGTTCTTATGTGTGTTAGACATGGTGAACTGAGAACCATTTGTGAAGTATGACTGAAAGTCAAACACTTAAGGCTCTTTCTCAGCTTCTTCCTCATCTTTCAAATCCTTGATTTGTTGTTTAACCATTCTGATCAACTCCAAAGCATCAGCAGATTCTTCTGTAACTTCCAATTGTTGTTCTAACATCCTTTCCAACAATTTTCTTTTGAAAGGGTAAGTTTTCTCTTGCAGCATATAGTATGTAACATCATCTACATATAAAATATGCAATCCACATGACCTATAATATCTCCAGTAACTGGGAACACGATTCTCTAATTCTTTCAACATTTCTTGATCATAATTGTGTGGCTCATACATAAAGAGAATTCCCATTATAGTAGTGATACTTCAGTTTTACCTGCACTGGCTTCTTGAACTAACCTTGAAAGATCTTGAGTATCTTGTCTGTCAAGAATGTGAAGAATATCCTCCAAAAGTCTGAATACCCTTGTTGTGCCACAAGTTCTTTGAATTATATAAGCTTCAAGTCCTTGATCCATAGAGTAAATCCATTTAGCAATGGATTCTCTCTTTCCAAAAATCACTGTATCAATACATTGATCTTCAAATTTTACAATCTTCAAGTACTTCTTCAAGCTCTCATCATCATCACTCTCCTCTACTGTGGATTTAGCTCTCTTGACTTTCTTCCTTGTCTTTGTTGACCTTTTCCTTTTAACACCCTTGGAAATTCCCTCAAGTTCTGTTGAACCCTCTTTCAAGTTTGTATGTACCGTCTCCTCAGTATGTACTATTTTATGTACTGTTGACTGTGTATGTACTGCTTGTACATTTTCACTCTGAGTAATATCTTGAGCTTCAACTCCTGTATTCATTCTTTAAGCAGTCTCTTCCTCCCTTGAACTTACCTTCCCCTTTCTATTCTTCCTCACATAAGTGGTCTTGATAGGTGGAGATGTGTTTGTAGGTTCAACAATAGTTGGCTCAATTCTAGGAGTACTACCAAATTGCCTTTGTTGATGCAGATGTCTCTTAAACTCTTCAACAGCTTTTCTATCTGCTTCAGATCCAATCTCAACAAAATTCAATTCAGTTCTCTTATTTTGCTCATACAAAGTCTTTATTTCTTCAAAATTCTTCTTGACCAGCTGAATATGAGTAAATCCCTTTACTTTCTTAAGAAAGTTCATCATCGGATTTCTAATCTACATAGTAGTTAGAGGCTTAATCTTTTCTTTCCTTCTCTTTTCAGCAAAGAATCTTTGTTGCTCCCTTACCAGATCATCCATCAATTTTGATTTCTCTTCTTCATCATATACATCTCTCTCTTCATCTATCAATGAGTCTGCAAGAAGCTCACTTGCATGTAATTCAGCTTGAATCCTGTCATACTCTTGTATGTTTCATTCTTGATGTATTATTTTAGCTTCTAGGAAATCCTGCTTTGCTACAAGTTCTTCCTGCAATTCATTTTCACGAATTTGTGCTTTCATTCTATAAGCAAATTCCTCATCATGGTCTATTTGATTAAATCTGTACATGACTTTGTTTATATCATCATCTGAATCACTTTCATCTCCAGACTATGATAATAATTGCTTCTTCCCTTATGCTTTGGATCAATCTTAGGTAGCTTCTTCTTCAGCTTGGTAGATCTTTCCTCATTAGCTTGCTGTTGAATAACTATACCTTTAGTAGGGTGTGAAGCTTGAACTTTCTTACCTTGAATTTGATTCTTTTTGGCAAGAACTTCTTGTTCTGTCTTTTTTTCTTCCTCTACTTGTTTAGTCTTCTCAACTAAATTCTTCTTTCTAAAGTCAAGCAGCAATCGGGCTAAAGTATCATCTTCTCCAAAAGTAGTTTGACTTTCTAGTGAAGGATGATCACCAGCGGTACTTGCAATCGGCTTAGTTGGCTTAGCAGTACTTGGGTCTTCAACCATGTCAGCAGTACTTGCAGTCGGCTTAGTTGGTTTAGCAGTACTTGGATCTTCAACAATGTTGATTTCACCAGTATTAGACACACTTGTTTCTTCAATCACTTGTGTATCTCCATATACTCTTTCTTCCATAGAAGCTATCATTTCAACTTGCACCTCTTCAATCTTGTATGATTCATTGCTCATTCTTGATCTAGACAATACTTGCAAAGTCTGTTTGCTTTGAAACTATACTTGTCTTTGTGGTGATGGAGTTGAATATACAGGAAACTGAATAGTAATTTCCTCCAACTTCTCATAGAAAGCATTCCAATTTGTTTGAAGTGGTGATTGAGGTGGTGGTGTTGGCTGAGTTACCAAAATTTCTTAAAATTGTGGCTCCTCATGAGTAGGTTGTGGTTCTTCATGTTGAATATCCATATTTGAAGGTCCATCCACACTAGTCTCTAAACCAGTTCCATCTTCATAATTCCCCATGACATCTTCATCCAATTCAAATTTGATGTCATTTCCATAGATCCTTGTCTGATTATCAGAAGAAGGTGGTTGTCTTTCATAATTCCTCCCCTGTTTGGTTGCATTCAGTTGCCTTTTCTCGTGGTTCCTGAATCTTTGCTTCTTGATTGCAGACTTCTGAATAGATCTATGTTTCCTCATCCAAGGTGACACTTTTTTCCTTAACTTGATTAAGCTAGCTTCCAATTCAGCAATTCTCTTGTCTTGAACACGCTTTTCTTTCTGCAACACCTGTACCTGTTGGGAAAAACTTGTACACAAAGCAGTTAAATTTGCAACATCCACCACCTCTGGTGCTTGTGCTTATGGTGAACCACTAGCAGCAATAGAAGCAGCAGGTGTGTGGATCATCTCATCAGTGTTTGGTGGAAGACCAACATTTTGAGAAGAAGATTGTGAATCTTCTAGGGAATGGGAACTCTAGTGAGAAGGAGTTTGCTGAGAAGCACTAGCATTGCTAGGTTCCTCACCTTCTTGATTGGCAGGTTGGTCTAACATATGAGCAAACAATGGTGTTACTGTTCCTGTAATGGCATTGCCTTGTTTGGTCAAGAAAGAGAAAGTTCTCTTTGTGAATGAAGAAACATCCCATTTATCAGTTAACTCTGGTAGGTTAGGTATTTGGTCACTAACTAAAGTCTTAATGAATCTAGGATACATTAAAAACTTCTTAGTCTCTTCCGAATTCATAGTCATGCCTTCAAAAATTAATTTTGAAAAATTAAAAACCCTGTTATTTGCTAGACAAACAACAGCTGATGCTAATGCAACAGGTATTTGATCAAAAGATGTACTTTTAGAACTTAAACAATGAATAATAGCATGAAAAAGCAATTTCCATTGAGGTGAAAATAAAGCTTTAAAGAAAGTAAGACTTTCCTTACCACCTCCATAGCCAATGGCTGGAAGGCCATCATGAATCTCTGTATTGTTAAGCATACTAAGTCCATTTTCATCATTTAATCTCAAACTTGATCGTAGCAGTACCTCAGTTACATATATATTTCTATGATTCACCCTAGCCTTAATGCAAGGTTGACCAAACCGAGTACCTAATACAGCAGTGTCCCAAAATTGTTCAACAATGGAAATAGAGACAACTGGACTTACATTGAGTGCAAAGCGAACATGACTTCGAGATAGGAAACCAAACATCTCATGGAAACTAAGAGAGTCATCATTCGTAGCAAGATTCGCAACCAAATTATGCTTAGAGATTACTTGTAAAGCAGTCATTAGTATTTTTGATGATCGTAAAATTAGAGACAAGGTTATAGAATCAAGAGATAAAAATAAAAGATTAGGTGAATCAATTGTGTAATTGGAGTAAGTATTTAAGTAAATAACAAACCCAAGCGCGAAGAAACAGCCAAATTTACAAAAGAGACCCTTAACAGGTACAACGGACATGTAGCGGTACATGGAAACATAAGCGGTACTTGAATTTATGCTAGTGGTACTTGGAGTGACAACAGTACCTCACAATATTGACCAGTTCATGCTTTCTACTAACAATGCAACCTCTTTTATCTTTTTCTATTAACCTGCAATAACATCAAAAACACAAAACATAGACTATACAATAAAAATTATCAAAATTTGTACAGCTATTACCTCCCCTCAACATATGTAGCATGTTATTGGTTGAGCATACCAATGTGTGTCACCAAGAATTCGAATCTCTTTGCATCAAATGCCTTGGTCACAAATCAGATACATCGTTGTATGTATGAATCTTCAAGACTTGAATAAGCTTTTTGTCATAAGCATCTCTTATAAAGTGATGTCTTATTTCAATATTCTTTATCTTGGAGTGAAATACTGGATTCTTGACAATGCATATAGTACTTTCATTATCAATGTAAATCTTGGTGTTCATGAAGTTAAACCCATAGTCCAACAATTGATTTTGAATCCAAAGTACTTGTCCACAGCAATGAGCAACAACTACATATTCAGCTTCAGTTGTAGAAGTAGCAACAATGGTTAGCTTCTTACACTGCCATGATATAAGTTTTCTGCCTAGGAATTGACAACCTCCTGTTGTGGATTTCCTATCATGATTAGCTCCAGCATAATCACTATTTGTGTAAGCTTCCAATATAAAGGTGTAATCTCTAGGATACCATAATCCTAAATTGGGTTGACTTTAAGATATTTAAAAATCTTCTTCACAACATGTAGATGTGACACCTTTGGATGAACTTGGAACCTTGAACAGGCACACACAACAAACATTATATTTGGCCTTGAAGTAGTAAGATACATCAATGAACCAATCATTGATCTGTATAGATGAATGTCAACATCTTCTCCATGTTCATCTTTTGATAAAGACTTATTGGCTTCAAAAGGTGTGCTTGTACTCCTTGTATCCATACATGAAAATTTCTTCAAGATTTCAGCAACATATTTATCTTGGCTGATAAATATTCCATCTTTCCTTTGTTTGACTTGCAGTCCTAAAAAGAAAGTTAGTTCTCCCATAGAACTCATTTGAAATCTTCCTTTTATCAAAGCTTCAAACTCTTCACACCATGTCTTCTTGGTAAAACCAAAAATGATGTCATCAACATAAACTTGAACTAGAATGATGTCCTTAGCATTCTTCTTGATGAACAGAGTTTTGTCAATGGTTCCTCTCCTATATCTATGTTCTAGCAGAAAGTTGGATAAGGTTGCATACCAGGCTCTTGGAGCTTGATGCAGACCATAAAGTGCTTTGATAACCTTGTAGACTCTATTGGGGAATTTAGGATCTACAAAACCTGGAGGTTGTGAGACATATATCTCCTCTGAAATAGTACCATATAGAAAGGCACTTTTCACATCCATTTGATAGACTATAAATCCCATATATGATGCAAAGGTCAAAAATAACCTAATGGCTTCTATCTTTGACACTGGTGCAAAAACCTCATCATAGTCTATCCCTTCTTCCTATCTATAGCCCTGAGCAGCAAGTCTTGCCTTGTTCCTCACAACAACCACTCTTTCATCCTTCTTGTTCCTAAAGACCCATCTAGTACCAATTACTCTTTTACCTGAGGGAAGATCCACAAGAATCCAAACTTTTTGTAGCTCAAATTGTGTTAATTCTTCTTGCATGGCATCTACCCAACTTTCTTCATCAAGAGCCTGAGATATGTTTTTGGGCTCTACTTGTGATAAGAAACAGGCAAACAAACAATGCTGAGTATCTTTATGATTTTTTCTCTGCTGTTGTTTGACATAACTCACAAGTGCATGAGTTTCAATATTGGTTTGTAGTTGTCTTCTGGTTTGTACAATAGATTTGGGATCTCAAATGATCTGTGTAGTAGGATGGTTGTTGTTGACTTTATGAGTGGGAATAGAACTGACTGGAATTTCTGTTTCCAAATTGTTGAAATCAATTACTGCACCCTTCTCATCATAGGAAGCTTTGGATAAGATTCTATAAGTCTTCATCGTCCAAGGCTTGTAAAATCTCTTCTAGTGAGTCAACAGATTTTGCAGATTTTGACTTAGCAGTACTTGTAGATGAAGTACCGCTAGGTGTAGTATGTACTGCTGAGTGTTGTGACTCAAAAGATTCTTCTCCTGAATGCTTATTAGCGGATGTAGCATTCTTTTCTTGATCTTGAAGCCTCTGAAGCTCCTGGGAGGCTTGATCATCATTTGATGGCATGGTTTGCTTCTTGGGAGTTGCAGACATGGGAGTAACAGTAGGCATGTTGGGCACATAGACATGAATATCATCATCTGATGAAGAAACATCTTATTGAGTACCTGCATTAGTTGCACTTGACTCCTCACCTGCATTGTTAGTTTGACAATCCTTTTGCAAAGAATAGTAATCCATGGAGTTAGTTAGATAATCTAAATCAAACATCCAAGCATAACCTATTCCTGGGACATTGGGTTTATTTTCTAAGAAATTAACATGAGCATTTTCTTCAACTTTCTTAGTTGCCAAATTATAAACCCTATATGCTTTACTTTGCAATGAATATCCTACAAGATATCTTGATCAGACTTTCCATCAAACTTTCCCAAAAAATCAAGAGTATTTAGTATAGACACATGACACCCAAAAGGTATTAAATGACTTATGCTAGGCTTTACATCAGTCAAGAGTTCATAAGGTGTTTTGTTTTGAGGTTTGGTTACTAGGACTCTATTTAACACATAACATGCAGTATTGATTGCTTCTGCCCAAAAGGTATTTTGAAAAAGTGAATCAGCCAGCATAGTTCTAGCAGCCTCAATCAGTGTCCTATTCTTCCTTTCAGCTACTCTATTTTGTTGTAGAGTTCTAGGATAACTAAATTGTCTCTTAATTCCTTTAGACCTACATAATTCATCAAATTCAACATTCTTAAATTCTGTCCCATTATCAGTCCTAATGATTAAAACCTGTTTAGTGAACTGCTTTTCAACTAAAATGATAAAATCCTTAAGTAATTCACTTGTTTCACTTTTAAGAGATAAAAAGAAAACCCAACTGAATCTACTATAATCATCAGTTATGACTAGACAAAAGGTCTTATGACTAATGCTTCTGATAGAAACTGGACCAAACAAATCCATATGCAAAAGCTGCAAAGGTTTTGTCACAGTGTTAACAGTCTTGGTCTTATAAGAGGCTCTATGTTGTTTACCTTTTTGACAAGCAGCACATGTGAAATCATTTTGAAAGGATTTGTTAGGTAGACCTCTAACCAAATTCCTATTCACCAATCTATTAAGATTCTTGAAATTCACATGACCTAACCTTCTATGCCACAAATTTGACTCATCTAAAGAAGCCTTAGCTAGCAAACATGTAATACCACCTGTTGGAGTAACAGTATGAAGATTAAAGGTGTACATATTTTCTTGCCTGGGTACTTTAAGCAGTATTTGAGATTCCTTAGGCATCTCAAAGTCTTTAGACAACACCAAGCAGTCTTTGCTTGTAAATAGCACCTTGTTCTTCTTATCGCACATTTTTGATACAGAGAAGAGATTGAACTCATTCAATTCTTTTACAAAGAACACATCTTCAAATTCCAACTTCCCTGTGTTGATTTTCCCTTTGCCAGTGATTCTACCTTTGCTACCTCCAAAGGCTACTGGACCTCCTCTAAATTCTTCAAATTCAGCAAGAAAATATTTGTTTCCTGTCATGTGTCTTGAGCATCCACTATCTACTATTCCTTTATCTTTGAATTCATCAATGAGATGCCCCTGCACACAAATAAAACTCAATAGTTTTTAATTGGGACCCAAGCCACATTTGGCTCGGATCTTGTGGGACCTACACATTTAAGTGTTTGTACTGAAGCATTCCCAGTAATGCTACTTTTACTCTTATACTTTATGGTTTCATTAATGTAGTCAAAGTCATAGGGTGACTCTATGTGCTCAAACTTCTTTGACTTAATTACTGCTTTAGCGGTACTTACTTTAACACATGATTTATCTTTTTTAGGAACCTACATTTGCACTGGTTTGTTTTTATCCTTACTTCTAGGTGTTTTAACTTTTTCAAAAACTTTCTTAGAAGTCTTGGAGAACTTTGGTTTTACAGACTTTAAACCAACAGTACTTAAGTTTGGTCTAGCAGTACTTTGCAGGTCTAGACTTTCTGGTACTTGGTTTACCAGACTTTAAAGTTACTAGACCTTGTTTCATAAGTACTGCCCTAGGAACAAAACTTTTGGTAGAGTTATTTTTAACCTGTTTAACTACCCTTATGTGATCAAACTTAGGTTTGCCATTTTTAAGTTTTTGATTCCTATAAACCTGTGCATTTTTCCCATTACTGTTTTTCATGACCCTTTGTGTAGCCTTTTGTTTCACTATTATATCTTCATGTGATGTATAATCTTTGATAAAATGATTTAGGCTACCACAAACATAACATCCTTTTCTTCTTAAAGAAGACCCAAAAGGTTGTTTTGACTTTACTTTTTCAAAACCTAGCCCACCCCTTTTGACTTTATTATGTTTTATATTGTTTTCCAATATTTTGCGAGGAGTTTTTACCTGCTTGGGAGCAGAACTAGTCTTAGATTCCTCAGAAACAAAGTTGTTAATTAAAGGTGGATAAACAATATTTTTGGTCACAACAGTCTTTTCTTGGGACAAAGTACTAGAGTTTAATATATTATTAACTTTTGGTTCGTCTAACTCTATACTTGTATCATTACTAGGGGGCATGAAAATTCCTGATAGTGGTGGAGGAACTGCCTTCATTCCTTCAGCATATATATCATTTTCAGCTGTATCATCTACCTCACTAGAACTATCAAAAATCCCTTTTGATAAGTCCTTGTCAGTTAAGGTTATCCCAGGTTGGTCCTTAATATATCCTAGGCCTGTTTTATCATAATACCCCATTTGTGAATTAATCAATTTTCCTATTCCTTTAGAGGATTTTTGCCAATGATTAATTACTTCTCTTTCATTACAAAGACTATCTTTTAAAGCTTCATTTTCTGTTGATATATTTAACAGTTGTCTTTCAAAAGCTTTTATTTCCACATCTTTTTCCCTCATTTGAAGAGTCAAAATCCTTATTTTCTCTTCATACTTTTGTTGAGCGTTTTTGTACAAAACTATTTTTTCTTCTAATTTAAGAACACCCTGTTTAAAAGCTTTTACTTCAACAGTGCATCTGTTAAACTTTTGATACTGTTCCTCTAGTTCTACATTTAGGCTATTAAATTTAAGAACACAGTCTTTAGAACGAGGATGTACCTCAGTATCTTCATGTGAGAGAGCCATTAAACCAAGCTCTTCTTCTTCTTCTTCTGCCCAATTCACCATTCCATCTACAGTAACCAATGCTTTGGTTCCATTAGGCCCCCTTCTATTTCCTTTTGGAAAGCTTTCAGTTATTCTTGGACTGGTTCTATAGCTGTGCTTGGACTTCTGATTGCTATCCTCAGCTTTATCTCTAGAGCATTCTCTTGTAAAGTGTCCATTCCTTCCACAGTTATAGCATTAAACTTTGGACTTGTCATATCCTAATGGCTCATTAGGATCAACAGTCATTTTTCTTCCAGTCTTCTTGAAGAACCTATTAGATCTTACTGACACCATAGCAGCTTGCCATTTAAGATCCATATCTTCAGCATCAGCATCATCCATTTGGAACAAGTCATTGAGTGTTAATCTTGGCATGTTGTCTTGTCCAGTGAAGAATGAGAAGGCATCATTGTCACTAAACAATGGTGAAGACCTTCCATGTGGATTTTGAGAGACTATATGGCTGCCTTCAATACTTTGTGGGTAAGTACTGCTTGTAAGTCCTCCATCGGTATTTGAGAAGTATGTACCGCTGCTAGATCCACTAGCGGTATTTTGAAAGTATGTACCGTTGTTCCCATCTGATACAAAAGCCAAGTTAGACTTTGAAGTAGTCGCTGTCTTTACTTCAATGCCTTTCACATCCATCTCATATGCTCTGAGATTGTTGTAGAGAGGATCAAAAGGAATTGTTTCCAAATCATCTCTTGTGATGAAGTGCATAGCCATTGCTTTCCACTCTGGTGGAACACTTCATAAGAATTTTAAATTAGCTTCTTCATTAGGAATTACTTGTCCATAAACTGCCAACTGAATAAGAAATTTACTGAACCTTCCATATCCACCATGTATCCCCTCAATACTGGTAATTGAGAAGTTATCAAATTCTTGCTTAAGAACAATCTTCTTAATCTTCATAGATTTGTCATTGCCCCCAAATCTAAGTTTTATAGCATCCCACATAGCTTTAGCATCCTTATAATGATGAAATCTTGGTAGAATGTCTTCAGAAAGAGCCATAGCCAAAGCAGTTCTTGCTTTTCTCTCTCTGATCTCTCCTTGTACCTCCTCAACAGTCACAACAGGTAAAACATAGCATGTATTGTCTGGAAACCAGTGTAGCTTCTTTGGTGTATTCCCATTCTTGATAACTTGCCACACAGTGTGATCTGTGTGATTCAAGTAATGTTCCATCTGCATAGCCCATGTCTCATAATTGTCACCTTTCAGAACTGGGAGTTTAACAGCAGACAAAGTATGAGAATGTGTTGGTGTAGAGGTAGCTACAACATTCACGGCTTGAACACCTTGTGCTGGTGCAGGATGCACATCTTGTGGTTTTCCCTGTGGCAGAACAGTATCAGGGTTCTGAACATCATTGAAGTGAGCATCATCACCTTCTGGTTGAGACATTGAGTTTTGGGATGTGTGAAGTGTATGGGGTTGTGTTCTTCTTTTTCAGAGTTTCTCAACAAGCTCTGATACCACTTGTTGATCCCTTTGGTTGGATCTATATTCTGTTAAGAATTAGTATAGTAGCTTGTAATCAAACTAAAACACTTTGAGCACTCTTACTAACACTAAATAAGTTATGCGGAATCTAACTTATAAAGCACAGAAGAACAGAATTACTTTTAACTATTCGATTCTCTTATTAATCGACTTGAATGAGGTACATGAAAGACATTGTACATATGTTCCTTTTATAGAGTAAGGAACCCCTAGAAACCTTAGAATATTTTATAAAGATAACTATATCAAAGACGATATATTATCAATATTCCAACTATTTAGGTATATCACATAAGAAATACTCTAACTATAACTATGACATATCTTATACAAAGATATATTCGTCCTAATCATCATAGCAGTACTTACTTTATAAGTAGCAGTACTTACTATGTACCACGTTAATACTAATGGTACTTACATAACACTAACAGTACTTGGAATACACTAACGGTACATGACATTTAACAAATAATTTCTAACAACAGCTTTCAAAACTCACCAAAATCATTATGAGTTTCTGGTTATGCCCTTTAGATTGACTAATGCACCATCTAAATTTCAATTATTGATGAATGAGGTATTCCAACCCTATTTGAGGAAGTTCACACTAGTTATCTTTGATGGTATACTAGTTTAGAGCAAAAGTTCGGAGGAACATGCTCAACATTGTTTGTTGTCTTAGTAACTATGAGGCAGAATAAATTGTTTGCAAAATAATCTAAATATGTGTTTGCCGCAAATCAAGTGGAGTATTTTGGTCATGTGATCTTTGCACATGGGGTAGTGTGACAATCTGACTTTTTCATGTAGTAAAATATTTTCTCATATATTATTTTGAAACTTATTTTCTTGTTGGTTTATGAACTCACAATTTACAGATTGAAATTAGGGCTTACGTGCATAATTTAAAGTCCTTTACGACGGGAACCCTAGGTTTACGTATTTACGTTTTTGAACTCCGTTTTTGATGAGATAATTTTTATTATAATCGTTGTGTGCCGTAAATTCATAATTTAAAAAACCTTTTTTGTAAAACGATCCGAGGGTACGTAAATCAAGGAAACTAGAATCCAGGAGTACTCGTAAATTAGTGGGGATGAAACAAGTATACATTTTGTAACACTCTCAATTTTTGTATCGGTACAGCGGAAGGGTCTTTTAGAGTGTTACGGGATAGCACAATAACTCCAATCATAGACAACACATAAAAATGGTCGTACAAGGTTCAACATACATTCATTCGATAAAAGTTTTAAAGCGTACAACAGGTCCCAAATTATACAGGTCATTAAGTTTACAAAACATAGATCGAATGAACAGTTTTAATATTATGTGGGCCATCAGAGTCGATCTCCATCCGGATTACCTTCAAGCACCTGAGATAAAAACATGCAAAAATCATATCAGCGAATGCCGAGTGAATTCATAGAGTTTAATAAAACCGTTATATAAAACAATCGTTAAAATCAGAACACAAGTATAATATCGGAAGTAAGTCCTCGTATTGCTAGTCAGGCAATATATAAATCAAGCATACATCTTAAACCGTCCATGAGAACGTAGCCTCAATATTACCATAATAGGTAATATTATCATCGTTATAATCATCGTATCATATCGGATATTTAGATTAGATAGGATACATTTGGATTATTATTAGCCGCATGACATTGTTACCTTACTGTGAAAACAACGGGCCACGAACCCGACAAACAATTTGCCCATCTAAGTTAGCGTGTCGTCACAAAAATCACGCTATGAAATCTTCTCATACATAAATTCGCTTACCAATCAATGTGGTACGACGGGGTCAACCGTCAAGGCGCGAACTAGGGTGATCGTCCCCAAATAGTACTATCATATGCATAAGCGTCTACCAAATCCCGGTAGTTCACAATTCATGCTAATGGGACTTTGAGTGACATAACCTAACTACTAATAATCCTTTTTATCTCGTTTATAGGGTCATAGCATCATTCGGGTCCATATCATTAAGCATACCATCGGGACTACTTGTGTTCTATTTTTATCAAAATCTAGCATGTTATCTCCCTCGCGGGTTTACAAATCATTTTATAAAACATTTAAAAGAGTGCGAGGCTATGAACTCACGTTGATAATGAAAGGCGGATTATCGGCTACGGGCGTGCTTCGGTCACGGAAACCTATATATATAATAATCGGTCTTAGACTTTTGTCCAATGACTTTATCAAAATAACAATATACATATGATGATATTTGTACATATGATGATGATCAAGTGGGTTTATATATCTTTGTTTACTCATTTTAGTGTTTTCGTATTGGTAACTTTTTACTAGTTTACTAGTTTTACCTATTTACATGTTTTAAGTCCAATAAGCTTATTATAAGTTCTTTAAATTGTTTTAATCCATTTCATATTTATATTATCAGTATTTACACTTTACATTTTGGGCCCAAATGGGTTAAGCCCAATATGTACTTTTTATAAGTGTTTAACTTATTTAGTCCAATTATTAGTCCAATATGCTTACTTAGCTCGTTAATGTCCGTATGTCCTATAGTTCGGGTTTTATCGGTTTTTACTTGTATTAGATACTTCTATATCAGTATATGACTTTTAAACACTTTACATTAGATGGGTTTGATCGTCTAAGTTTTAATTGGCGAAAAACGTTAATTTTACGGTAATAGCCGAAAAAGTCGTAAAAATCAAGTTTATAGTTTTTATAACTTATAAATATTATTCCACTACCATTTTTATAAATTTTCCATTTATTAAAACTTATACATATTTATATAAATGAAATTCATAAGTTAGTGGGTTTTAATTTCACATTTTATACTATATAATTTGAGTGCTTATATAATAGTAATAAACATTAATTCTTCAAAATCTGATTTTTATTTTCATCTTCACCATTTTTATCATATCTAGAGTTATACAATGAATTAGAAGATCATTTTTAGGTGGCATGAACTTCATATTATGTGCTACAATTAACTTAGTTATAGCTACTGCTCATTTTAAGTTTATCTATCCTTAACAGTCCCTACAAAACAGCTTATTCAGATTAGCACACTCATCTTGTTTTGATCATATCTCACTCATTTTAATGATTCCATTGCATGGCCAACTCTCACATGTGTATGACATCTTGTACTTACTGTAAATGGATTATACCATGCAAGTTTATCAGTTCATGTTTTGGTTACATACTTCTTTTCTACAGCCAACAAATTAAGCATGATTTTAGCCTTGTTTCTTATGGTTATTAATCTTTTTAAGCATATTTATCAACACTTGATCCCCACACAACATTTCTATCATCATATATTCATCATATAAATATACAACAAGAAAGAAAATACATTTGATCTTTACAAAAATAACAAGAGAAAATGGAGAGGATGATCTTCTTTACCAACCAAGAGTATATCTTGTTTTTGGAAGACAAGAACTTGATGAACACCAAATGTAACTCCAAGATCATCAAACACCAAGAAAGTATGTTGGGAAATAAGCCATTGGACACAAGCAAATCACCTCCTTTGTTGTTAAAATGGCCACCAAGTGATCAAGGCTTCAAGGTAACTCCATGATATAGCTAGATAACAAGTATTTTGTGGCTAGAAAATATCAAAAAGGGGTGTGTGTGCTTAAAGTGGGACGGCAATGGTGGTTAAGTGGAGAGAGTTTCTAGTTGATTTGCATGAGTGAATGGTGGTATGTGTTTAGGTTGATGGTTTTTGTTAGTTTGGTAGCTTAAGTGTTAAGCTTAAGCTTACACTTGTAAGTTACAAGTTAACATGATGCCACATCTTTGATGTGGTGTCATGTTTGGCCGTCCCATGCTATAGTGGGGCGGGATAAATTATTTTTTCCCACCACACTAATTTACGGATATTCCTCGATTCTAGTTTCCTCGATTTGCGTGCCCTCGGGTCGTTTCACGAAAAACGTTTTTACAAATTATGAATCAACGGCACAAAACGAATCCAATAAAAATTGTCTCATCAAAAACGGAGTTCAAAAACGTAAATAAGTAATCCTAAGGTTTCCGGTTTAATAGTAAAGGACGCTAAATTATGCACGTAAGCCCAAATTTAAATCCGTAAATTGTGAGTTCAACGAGAAAATAATTCACTACCTGAAAATGTTAGATTGTCACAGCTTTTCCTCCTAAAAGGGATCAACGTCCTCGTGATCCATTTCATTTGGATGTCCGTTTCTTATTGAAATCGAAGAGGTGCGGATATTTCTTCCACATTTCATCCCCTCGTTCCCAAGTATATTCCGGTCCATGCTTTGAATTCCATCGGATCTTGACAATAGGTATCCGACTTTGTTTCAGTTGCTTTACCTCACGATCCATAACCTCTACGGGCTCTTCGATAAAATGCAACTTCCCATCTATTCGAACCTTATCTAACGAAATTTTCTCATCACTCACTGCTAGACATTTCTTTAGATTAGATACATGGAATGTGTTGTGAACACCATGATGTTCTGGGGGTAACTTTAGTTTGTAAGCCACCGGACCTACTCTAGATAAAATATTAAAGGGTCCAATATAACGGGGATTCAATTTCCCTCGCTTTCCAAATCTTATAACGCCTTTCCATGGCGATACTTTCAACATTACTTGGTCACCCACTTTAAACTCCATTGGCTTCCGCCGCACATCCGCCTAACTTTTCTGTCTACTACGGGCAGTCAACAACCTATTCTTAATCTGAACTATCATCTCCGTAGTATCCCGGATCGATTCCGATCCCGTGAGCTGGGTATCCCCAACTTCACTCCAACATACAGGAGATCTACACTTCCTACCATACAAAGCTTCAAACGGTGCAGCCTTAATACTAGAATGGTAACTATTGTTATATGAAAACTCTGCTAACGACAAATATTTATCCCAATTCTTACCAAAATCTAACACACAAGCTCTCAACATATCTTCTAGGGTTTGTATTATCCTTTCACTCTGCCCATCAGTATGGGGGTGATAAGCAGTGCTCATGTCGAGATTCGTTCCTAAAGATCTTTGGAGAGATTTCCAAAAATTCGATGCGAATCTAGGATCTCGATCTAAAATGATCGATACAGGCACTCCATGCTTGCATACAACATTCTCAAGGTATATACCAGTCAGCTTCTCTAGTGAGAACTGCTCTTTAACTGGAATGAAGTGTGTTGATTTGGTCAGTCTGTCGACAATGACCCAAATCCGGTTGTTTCCAGATGATGTTCTAGAAAGCTTGGTGATAAAGTCCATCGTAATTCGCTCCCACTTCCATTCAGGAATCTTTGGTTGTTGAAGTAGTCCTGATGGCTTTTGATGTTCAGCTTTAACTCTAGCACAAGTTAAGCATTGAAGAACATACATAGCAATATCAGCTTTCATATTCGGCCACCAGTACAACTTCTTCAAATCATGGTACATTTTATCAGATCCTGGATGAATGGAATACTTAGATTTTTGGGATTCTAACATAATCAAATCTCTTAAGCCTCCAAACTTAGGTATCCACATACGACCTCTTAAGCATTTCACTCCATCAGCTCTTACCTCTAAAGGATCTCCTTCTCCTCGAAACCCTTCATTAACAAAGTTTTCCTTCTTACAAGCTTCTATTTGCGCATTTCTAATTTGCTGAAGCAAATTATTGTGCACGGTCAAGACTAGAGATCGTACCCTGATAGGCTCTCTATCTTTCCTGCTTAGGCAACATCATTGGCTTTTCCTGGGTGATATTTTATATCACAATCATAATCACTTAACAACTCTATCCATCTTCGTTGCCTCATGTTCAATTCCTTCTGGTCAAGAATATACTGTAGGCTTTTGTGATCGGTGAATACCGTACACTTGGTGCCATACAGATAATGTCTCCACAACCTAAGAGCAAATACTACAGCACCTAACTCAAGATCATGAGTAGTATAATTCTCCTCATTCTTCCTTTATTGCCTAGAAGCATAAGCTATCACTTTCTCTCGCTGCATCAAAACAGCTCCATAGCCTCTAAGAGATGCATCACAATACACTACAAAATCTTCACTCCCGTCGGGTAATGATAAGATTGGCGCACTACATAATTTTTGCTTCAATGTTTGAAATGCTCCATCTTCATCACTTCCCCAAACGAAAGGTTTATTCTTCTGGGTAAGCTTAGTCAAGGGTTTAGATATCAAAGAAAATCCTTTAATGAATTGCCTATAATAGCCAGCCAATCCTAAGAACTGTCGCACTTCCGTTGGCGTTGTCAGTGCAGACCAATTCTTAATGGATTCAACCTTTGCAGGATCAACATAAATTCCATCTTTGTTAATCACATGACCAAGAAATTGCACAGAATCTAACCAGAAATCACATTTCGAAAACTTAGCATACAACTTTCCATCCTTCAACAAATTCAAAACAATCCTTAAATGTTCTCTATGGTCATCTTCATTCTTAGAATAGATTAGAATATCGTCAATAAACACAATCACAAATTTATCCAAGTAGGGCTTGCACACTCGATTCATTAAATCCATGAAAACCGCAGGTGCGTTAGTTAACCCAAATGGCATTACTTGAAATTCATAGTGTCCATAACGAGTTCTAAATGCAGTTATAGGAATATCTTCTTCACGGACGCGAAGTTGGTGATATCCTGACCGCAAATCTATCTTAGAATACACACTAGATCCTTGTAGTTGATCAAACAAATCATCAATCCTAGGTAAAGGATATCGATTTTTAATTGTCAACTTATTCAGTTCCCTATAATCAATGCACATACGGAAAGATCCATCCTTCTTCTTAACGAACAAGACTGGAGCTCCCCAAGGCGACGAGCTCAGTCGAATAAAACCTTTATCAGACAACTCCTTAAGTTGCTCAGATAACTCCTTTAATTCAGAAGGGGCTAATCGGTAAGGCGCACGTGCCACCGGTGCAGCACCAGGAATTAAATCGATTCGAAACTCTACTTGCCTTATCGGTGGAAGTCTGGGTAAATCTTTAGGAAATACCTCAGGAAATTCACAAATAATAGGTACATCTTCCAATCGTTTCTCCCTAGACTCATTCCCGGTCACTTGAGCTAAGAATAACTCGCAACCGTTCCTGATGTACTTTTGGACTTTAATACATGAAACGATTTTCAAACGGGATTCACCTCGATTACCATCAATTACTAACATCCTATTCCTAACAGGAATCTTAACCTTCTTCTCTCCACATAAAATAGTAGAATTGTTCAACGACAACCAATCCATACCAATAATAATATCAAAACTACCCAATTCTATCAACATCAAATCAATCGGAAAGGAATAGTTCAAGAGATTTAGAGAGCATCCTTCTAATAGCTTATTAGTTTTTACTAATTTACCATCAGCCAATTCTACCTCGTAACTGGTATTTATCTCAACATGTTCAATGTCAATAAGGGCACTAAATTTAGTGGATACAAAGCTCCTATCAGCATCCGAATCAAATAAAGCAACAACATAATAATTGTTGAGTAAAAACGTACCGGTAACGACATTCGGATACTCTTTCTTCACCTCAATTGTTCCAAGTTGATAGACACCACCCTGGGGGTTTCTTCCAGGTACAATCGCTTTCAACTTGGGGCATTCCGATTTCCTATGACCTTCTTCATTACAGTTGAAGCAAATGGTTCCCTTCTTACACCTTTCAACCTTGTGTCCAAGCTTTCCGCAATTTTGGCACTTCTAGCAGTCGCCAGCATGCCTCTTGTTGCCACACTTAGGACATCTATCATCGTTGCGTGGTGTGTTGTTGGTAAGAGCATTTGCATTCCCCTTTCTCTGGTTATGACGGCGATTGAAATTCTTCCTATTATCACCTCTATCTACACGATCACCGTCACCCTTTCTTTTCTCACCAACACGGTCTTCATCTTCCTTATCCTGAACTATCTACCCAATGAGTTGGTAAGCCATTCGAACAGCATCATCAATGGTCAGTGGTTTAGATGATGTCACGTCCCCCCGGATAATCCTGGTCAACCCTTTAATATATTGCTCAATTCGGATCTCTTCGGGTTCTACCAATCGAGGACATAGCAAGGCCAACTCATGGAATCGGTTTGTGTAAATATCAATGTCCACACCTTTGATTCTCAAATGAATCAACTCTTGTTCTAACCTAATAATCACACTACGAGGACAAAACTCCAAAGTCATCCAGTTCTTAATTTCAGCCCAAGGAGTAGCATTAGCAGCATCAAGACCCATGAAAGCAATTCTCCCGTTCCACCAAGTCAACGCACGACCTTTAAGAGTAGCCATAGCAAATGTCACCTTATCTTCCTCCTTACACTTACTAATCCGAAACACCGACTTAATCTTCTCAATCCACTGGCTTAATATTACAGCACCTTCAGTTCCATTAAAAGGTAGAGGTTCACACTTCATGAACGTCACATAAGTATAGCCACCAACTTCAGGTGCATTAGTTCCAAGTCCTCCTACATTTCCTCCAGCATTAGCATTCTCATTATTAGCATTGACATTCACATTACTACCGCCAATTCCACTACCGCCAGCTCCGCTACCGCCAGCTCCACTACCGCCAGCTCCACTACCGCCAGCTCCACTACCGCCAACTCCACTACCGCCAGCTTCATTTCTTGCATTTGTCATAAATTCAGTCATAGATGCGGTAACTTGCTCCGTAATAATCCTACGTACATCATCCTCAGTCACAGCCTTCTTGGGCGGCATAGTTCTATAATTTCACAATTTCAAAGTATTAAGCATCCACCCAACAAGGGATTTATATAATATGGATTGAATTCATAATCAAGATACAAATAAGGCACAATATGGAATTCAAGATAAGATACATATTTCATTCGATTTGAAACAAAAGCATTGTCTTAGTTACATCCCATATCAAAGTTCTAGCACTATATATACTAAAAATTTGTGCCAAGTCTACTACTAACAAGTCGGTTCAGTCAAAGCTACAAAAGTACAAAAGATACAAAGGTCACTACTAAATACAGACTGGTCTACTGAGAACTGCAAGATGGTCCATCATCCATCGTCTTATGTATCTTTGTCGGACGATCACTAGACACATCTTCAGCTGGGCGCTTACGGATCACTCCTCTTTCAACCATGTCAGCATAAAATCTACTATTCCATCCCACAGATATATTCAACTCCTTCTCAGCTTTCTCACGAATCGCACGAGCTACACTCAACCGAATCTCCATAGAATTCACCTTTTTCTTCATAGCAGCAAACTCACCACTTTCTAAAACTGATAACCTCCTAAAAGCCTCATTCAAACCACGCTCTACATCAGTCAAGTCCAAACTAAGCAATTCCCGCTCTTTCTCGCCAACCTTAGTCTTCGACTCCAAATAAGCAACATGAGTCTGAACAACACCTAATCCAATCTCTGTCATACTACTCTTAACACGGGAAGCATCTAGATCACGTCTCAAGGCCCATGGTGCAAGACCATCAATATGAGTAGCCTCTCGAGTACTAGACGACTCTCCTATCACACGTCTACGAGTAGCAATACCATCAGTACCGTCAGGTGCATTATCATCCTCATCCTCCTCTGATTTAAAATCAGATTCAGACGATTCAAACATTTCATCCCTAGGTAGCTCAACCTCAGAATCAGAAAAATAAACTGGTGGGGGTAAAGGCTCGCCCTCTGGAACATCATAGGGATAAATAAGCTCAGCTTCCTCATCGTCATCAACCTCATAGTCTATACCTACATCCTCCTCGACATCCTCGTCGTCAATCTCAACATCTAAATTATCTAACCCAATCTCATCATCATTCTCTACCATATCAACCTGAGGGGCAATCTGATCTCCTAGTCCTATCTCGGGCTCGAGATCCTCAAATGGTTCCTCCTCATCATCCATATCATAATCTACTAAGTCTAAATAAGGATCATCATCTACATTAGGTTCGGGAATAGCATGGTTTTCTACAGGAATATTAGGGTCAGCCATGACAATCTGCATTTATATATATATCTCGTATTAGGATAACATACTATTTAAACAATTACATACTGAAACCACGATATATACATATATATAAATTATATTATATATATCAAAATATATATCTTCTCAATAGGGCTTGTTGGTAACGTCGGAGATCTCTGGCACCGTTATAGTCAAAAGATTTTTCAAATATTTTCTCAAATGTTCATTGTTAAAAGATTTTAAAAAGTTTTGTTCAAAACCTTGGTTTTTAAAATCTTTTGTTCTCTATAACGAGAGCTCTGGTACCAAACTGTAACACTCTCAATTTTCGTATCGGTACAGCGGAAGGGTCTTTTAGAGTGTTACGGATAGCACAATAACTCAAATCATAGACAACACATAAAAATGGTCGTACTAGGTTCAACATACATTCATTCGATAAAAGTTTTAAAGCGTACAACAGGTCCCAAATTATACAGGTCATTATGTTTAGAAACGTAGATCGAATGAACATTTTTAATATTATGTGGGCCATTAGAGTCGATCTCCATCCGGATTACCTTCAAGCAACTGAGATAAAAACATGCAAAAATCATATCAGCGAATGCCGAGTGAATTCATAGAGTTTAATAAAACCGTTATATAAAACAATTGTTAAAATCAGAACACAAGTATAATATCGGAAGTAAGTCCTCGTATTGCTAGTTAGGCAATATATAAATCAAGCATACATCTTAAACCGTCCATGAGACTATAGCCTCAATATTACAATAATAGGTAATATTATCATCGTTATTAGCATCGTATCATATCGGATATTTAGATTATATAGGATACATTTGGATTATTATTAGCCGCATGACATTGTTACCTTACTGTGAAAACAACGGCCGCGAACCCGACAAACAATTTGCCCATCTAAGTTAGCGTGTCGTCACAAAAATCACGCTATGAAATCTTCTCATACATAAATTCGCTTACCAATCAATGTGGTACGACGGGGATCAACCGTCAAGGCGCGAACTAGGGTGATCGTCCCCAAATAGTACTATCATATACATAAGCGTCTACCAAATCCCGGTAGTTCACAATTCATGCTAATGGGACTTTGAGTGACATAACCTAACTACTAATAATCCTTTTTATCTCGTTTATAGGGTGATAGCATCATTCGGGTCCATATCATTAAGCATACCATCGGGACAACTTGTGTTCTATTTTTATCAAAATCTAGCATGTTATCTCCCTCGCGGGTTTACAAATCATTTTATAAAACATTTAAAAGAGTGCGAGGCTATGAACTCACGTTGATAATGAAAGGCGGATTATCGGCTACGGGCGTGCATCGGTCACGGAAACCTATATAAATAATAATCGGTCTTAGACTTTTGTCCAATGACTTTATCAAAATAACAATATGCATATGATAATTCTTGTACATATTATGATGATCAAGTGGGTTTATATATCCTTGTTTACTCATTTTAGTGTTTTCGTATTGGTAACTTTTTACTAGTTTACTAGTTTTACCTATTTACCTGTTTTAATCCAATAAGCTTATTATAAGTTCTTTAAATTGTTTTAATCCATTTCATACTTATATTATCAGTATTTACACTTTACATGTTGGGCCCAAATGGGTTAAGCCCAATAAGTACTTTTTATAAGTGTTTAACTTATTTAGTCCAATTATTAGTCCAATATGCTTACTTAGCTCGTTAATGTCCGTATGTCCTATAGTTCGGGTTTTATCGGTTTTTACTTGTATTAGATACTTATATATCAGTATATGACTTTTAAACACTTTACATTAGACGGGTTTGATCGTCTAAGTTTTAATTGGCGAAAAACGTTAATTTTACGGTAATAGCCGAAAAAGTCGTAAAAATCAAGTTTATAGTTTTTATAACTTATAAATATTATTCCACTACCATTTTTATAAATTGTCCATTTATTAAACCTTATACATATTTATATAAATGAAATTCATAAGTTAGTGGGTTTTAATTTCATATTTTATACTATATAATTTGAGTGCTTATATAATAGTAATAAACATTAATTCTTCAATATCTGATTTTTATTTTCATCTTCACCATTTTTATCATATCTAGAGTTCTATAATGAATTGGAAGCTCATTTTTGGGTGACATGAACTTAATATTATGTGTTACATTTAGCTTAGTTATAGCTACTGCTCATTTAAGTTTATCTATCCTTAACAGTCCCTACAAAACAGCTTATTCAGATTAGCACACTCATCTTGTTTTGATCATATCTCACTCATTTTAATGATTCCATTGCATGGCCAACTCTCACATGTGTATGACATCTTGTACTTATTGTAAATAGATTCTACCATGCAAGTTTATCAGTTCAAGTTTTGGTTACATACTGTTTTTATACAGCCAACAAATTAAGCATGATTTTAGCCTTGTTTCTTATGGTTATTAATCTTTTTAAGCATATTTATCAACACTTGATCCCCACACAACATTTTTATCATCATATATTCATCATATACATATACAACAAGAAAGAAAATATATTTGATCTTTACAAAAATAACAAGAGAAAATGGAGAGGATGATCTTCTTTACCAACCAAGAGTATATCTTGTTTTTGGAAGACAAGAACTTGATGAACACCAAATGTAACTCCAAGATCATCAAACACCAAGAAAATATGTTTGGAAATCAGCCCTAGGACACCAAGAACTTGATGAACACCAAATTTTGAACAAGGTGAACCTTCTAATTTATATGAAGAGGTTCATCCTAATATTGATGAAAGAGAGTCTGAAGAAGAAGATATTGGCAACATGGATAATGAGATTGAAGACACCAGACTTTTTGAAGGAGGAGTTCTCACTTCTACTATGAAGAATCACCCTACTTCTCAAATCATTGGAGATATTATGACTCCTGTTCAGACTAGAAGATCTCATCAGAATCTTGGTGGATTCATTGCCAATATACACAAGAAGGTTGATACCCCTCTTGTTCAATCATACTTGTTTGCCTGTTTTCTGTCACAACAGGAACCCAAGAAGATATTTGATGCTCTTAAAGAACCAAGTTGGGTGGAAGCAATGTAGGATGAGTGATATTTTGATTTTGTATGGTTCAATTTATGTCTCTCAGTCCTCTCGAATTGATCTCGGCCTTAAGTGGAATGATTGTTCTTGGTGCTAAATAAAAGGTTTGGTTTTCTAATCTACTCAATGTTAAAATGTTACAAAATGAAAATTTAAATCAAAGATAAATAATTTAATGACAATTAATAAAAACTTGAATTGAAATTAAAATGAAAACTGAAATTAAAGTTAAAATTACAGTTAAAATATAATTTGTGAAATAAAAGTAAAGAAACAGTAAAACAGTAGAACAGTAACACTAAAAGAAAATTGATTCGGAACTTTTTAACCTTGATTCGGAACTTTGCTCATCCGGAACTTTTCACTCGGAACCCCTTGATTCGGAACTTCGTTCGGAAGTTTGGTTCATCCGGAACTTAGCATTCATTCGGATCTTGAGGTTCACCCGGAAGTTTTGCTTCATTCGGAACTTTGGTTCATCCGGAACTTAGCATTAATTCGGAACTTGAGGTTCACCCGGAAGTTTTGCTTCATTCGGAACTTGAGGTTCATTCGGAACTTTTACACAAGAAAAACTCATTCGGAACTTTTAAAGGAAGTTTATTCGGAACTTTTCAAAAAGAGACTCATTCGGAAGATTTTAATTCATTCGGAACTTAATGCTTATTCGGAAGTTTTTGGTTCATCCGGAACTTAAGTGTTCATCTGGAAGTCTGGTGTTCATCCGGAAGTCTGGGAACTCAAGAACAGTAACAATACCCGAAGAACAAGGAAAAACGATTTTGATCCAAAAATCACCAAATTTTCCACTAAAAACTTAAATAAACTAATCACAAAGCATCTACTAACCATAAACTACAAATCCCATCAACAAAAACATAAATCCCAACAACTTTTGAAGATCAAATCAAGAAAATAAGAACTTAAGAACTTGAAAAGAAAAATGATGATTAACAAGATGAAATGGAAAGATTAAACAAGAACTTGTATTAAATGATTAATGTTTTAACAAGATAAAACAAGGATTAAAATAACAAGATTGGAAAAACAAAGATCAAAATCACCAATCACCCTAGTGGTGATGGTGATGGTACGAACTAAAAGGGAGAAAAAGGTGGAAGAAGGAAAAACTAAAACTAAACTCGCACTATGTGTGAGGGGATGGGCTTATATAGCCTTGTCTTTTGGTTGGTGAGTGGGCTTTCTCCCGTTCTTCTTGTCTTCTCGTCTTTTCAGAAAAGTTGACGTTTTCGATTCTGATTCGGGATTTGTTGTCGATTAAATTCAACTCGTCTTTTAATTTCTTCGTTTAATAGACTTGAGTTTCTTCGACTTATGAAAATCTTCCATCTTTGGTCCTTTTCTTCGATAAATCTTCGAATAGGCCCAGTGACTTCAAATCTTTTGCATATCTTGGACAATAGACTTTATCTTGAGTCCTTTTCTTCAGTAAAACCCATGCAATCCTATGTTTTCTTTAATATTCATCTGGTTGGCTCTAAAAACACAATAAACACAAAAACCACGCATAATTCCAAACAAATGATATTAAATACGTGTTTTGGTCTCGTTTTAGCCAGAATTAAGTGGTAAAAGGATGGGTGTTTACACACCTATCAAATCCCCTACACTTAACCATTGCCATGCCCTCATGCAATGCTTAGTGATAAAGCAATTTCACACTTTTCTCATAATTAATCAACCTTGGCCTTACTAAAATACTACTAAACAAAAACAAAAATTAAAATACTAAGAGAAATTAAAACTTTAAAGTAAACAAAAGGATGGAAATAACTTACAAAGAAACCAATGACTTACATTAGGGCTTTGGTGCTGCGAAGATTTATCACCCTCAAGTTTCACGTTCCCCAAACTAAGCTTAAAAACGAGATCATTGTTATTATAAGTTAGCAATTCAAACACTTACACACATGGCTTAATTAAATGCTTAAACTCCTTTATTCCTAGGTGTATCTCTTATATTTTATTTTTGTCTTAGAATGATCATGAAGATGCATTTTTGGACTTATTTCGATAGTTTATTTAGGCAGAAAGCAAAGTAGGACGATTTGATCAATAGTTAGCTAAAGGACAAAATCTCTTAAAACTGCTTCTCGGGATATCAAAAAGTTCATATCTTGGCATAACTCGGTTCACGATTTGAGACCTTTCTCGGGCCGATATTTGGCATGTACTTCATACTTCATATCTTGAGAGACGTGCTTGAGATAATGGTCTTCTCATCGTTCATAGATTTCTTCACTTGGAGACTTTTGAGGGGTACTCCAACTTTGTTGACCACGACTTCATGATTATTTCTTCAATCTCTATTTGGGATTTTGAGATACAACGATCCGCCTCCTTTTCGAACTTGGATCTATTTATCCTCATACCTTGTTAGGGTCTTTTCGGATAGACTTCTCCATCATCTTTATGGGAGTTGATTGCTTTTCGTCGTGAGTCTTGATCCTTCATATTGACTTTGGGAATAATGCTTTTCACATCACCTTGGATCTTTAGCAATAAAATGGAATCCTCATGCCTTGTTAGAGCCTTTTTGGACTCGCCAATCTTCGCGCCCCGCTTCATAAGTTATGCCCTGGCAATGAACTCTTATCATTACCGAGCAACTTTTAAACGATCTTGGGCTAGAAGCTAAGTAACCTTTCAACTCGTACGACCTTACTTATTGCAGATAAATTATTAGCAAGTGATGGGAGAATAGGCAAATAATTACACCAAGTGAGCTTGTGCAAGAATACCAACTTATAATTGACTCTATCATCTCTCGTCCTCCACAGTTTAAAATCTCAAGTAATGAGACTCGTGGATACTTAGCCTAATAAACCAATTAAGGTCTACATGGTTAAGGATACTAGCTAGAATAAACTTAGATAAGTCTATTCGGGTTGAGTTAAAATAAACGCAACAGGCCTAATATGTCAAAGATTTCAAAACTAGCTACACCACTTTATTAATATTTTTGACCTTATTGCGGGATATATACATATGAAAGCAATGATAAAAATTTAAAAATTACGACTAAATGGCCAAAGTTAATAAAAAAATTTGAAAAATGTTGAAAAATATGATTTTCCAGTTAAATGAAGGCATTTTCATGGAAAAGTCCACTTAAAACTTCGATAGAAGTCCCCCCTACACTTAAGATAAACAGTGTCCTCAATGTTTAAGCATGTGGGAAAAGTCTCCCCTACACTTATGACATTGTGCACGTTGGTTAACTCGAGTTAAGGAAGAGACGACTAAAGTGATCAATTTCAAATGTGAGTATGAAGAAAAATGAATCACGATAGTTGAGAGATAGAACCGGATTTCGGATAACACCGGAGCACGGTTCTTCAAATATTCCAAGAGTGCACTTATCCCTGTAATCACATCACCACACAAAGACAAAGACGTATAGAAGTCCCCCTACACTTAGGAGGTTAAAACTTAAAAAGATAGATACTCGGGCTGCCTCCCGAGGAGCGCTTGTTTTTTATAACCGAGTCACGAGCCTGACTCGACCCAAAATTAGTTCATGGGGAACGTGGTGAGGGATGGAATCACCTCCTGAGAGGTGTCCTCACCAAAGTACAACTTCACTCGTTGGCCATTCACCTAAAAATTCGGTCCATCAGGTTGAGCGAGCTCGAGAGTACCATATGGAAAAATTTGGGCAATGGTGAATGGGCGGGACCAACGAGATTTGAGCTTGCCCGAAAAGATTTTCAACCGAGAGTTAAAAAGTAAGACTTTGTCTCCAACATGGAACTCTCGGTTTTTTATCTTGGAGTCGTGAATGAGCTTAGTTCTTTCCTTATAGATCAAAGAATTTTCATAAGCCTCATTACGGAGTTCATTGAGCTCATTGAGTTGGATCTTGCGTAGGTCACCAGCTTTGTTAATATCAAAATTAGCCCACTTCAAGGCCCAGTAGGCCTTGTGCTCCAACTCAATGGGGAGGTGGCACGCTTTCCCGTACATAAGACGATAAGGCGTACAGCCGATCGGGGTCTTGTAAGCAGTACGGAAAGCCCACAAAGCATCATCAAGTTTATCAGCCCATGAGGCACGATGCTCTCCCACGGTTCTTTCCAGAATTCGCTTAAGTCCTCGGTTGGATATTTCAGCCTGGCCATTAGTTTGTGGGTGGTAGGCTGTGGAAAGACGATGGTTTACACCGTACTTAGCCATGACTCTAGCAAATTGGTCATTGCAGAAATGAGTCCCACGATCACTAATAATAGCACGAGGCACACCGAATCTAGCGAAAAGAGCTTTCAAAAAGTTACAAACCACCCTTGAGTCATTAGTAGGTAAAGCTTTGGCTTCAACCCACTTTGAAACGTAGTCAACGGCTACAAGGATGTATTTGTTTCCTTTAGAAGAAGGGAATGGCCCCATAAAGTCGATACCCCAAACATCAAAGATTTCACACTCTTGAATGAAATTCTGAGGCATCTCGTCTTTATGTGTGATCGTGCCTTGTTTTTGGCAAACATCACATCGTTTAACCATATCGTGAGCGTCACGATATATGGAGGGCCAATAAAATCCCGAATCAAACACTTTTTTGGCGTGTAGTTGGGACCAAAGTGACCACCGGTGGGTCCTTTGTGGCAAGCATCAAGGATTTCTGAAGCTGCCGGTCCATCAACACATCGGCGAATAATCAGGTCGGCACATTGTTTGAATAGGTAAGGGTCGTCCCAAAAGTAAGTCTTGATGTCGGTGAAGAACTTTTTCTTTTGTTGGGACGTCAACCCTTCCTTGAGAATTCCACCCGCCAAGTAGTTTGCAAAGTCCGCAAACCACGGGGTTTCATTCGACTTCGAGTTTATAGACATTAAGGTCTCCAAGGGAAAAGAATCATTGATTTCTTTGTTCGGATGATCCCCTTGGTAAGGATCCTCAAGTCTGCTGAGATGATCCGCGGCTAGGTTTTCTGCTCCTTTTTTATCGCGAATTTCGATTTTAAATTCCTGGAGCAGCAAAACCCAGCGAAGAAGTCTTGGTTTGGAATCTTCTTTGTCAACAAGTACTTCAACGCGGAATGATCGGTGTACACAATTGTTGTAGAAAGGACAAGATAGGGGCGGAATTTTTCAAAGGCATAGACAACAGCTAAAAGCTCTTTTTCTGTTGTCGTATAATGCAATTGTGCCCCTGTCATTGTCTTGCTAGCGTAATGGATCGGTTGGAAGTGTTTGTTCACTCTTTGTCCAAGAACCGCTCCAATAGCAAAATCACTAGCATCGCACATCAACTCGAAAGGCAGCTCCCAATTAGGGGTAACCAAGACGGGTGCCTTAGTTAGCTTATCCTTAAGCGAGTTGAAGGCTTCAAGACACTCTTTGGAAAAGATAAAAGGAGTATCTTTTTCCAAGAGGTGGGTCATCGGGCGAGCGATTTGAGAAAAATCTTTGATGAATCGACGGTAGAAGCCCGCATGACCCAGAAAGCTTCTCACACCCTTCACGGTTGAAGGTGGAGGCAACTTGGCGATAACATCGACTTTAGCACGGTCTACTTCAAGACCGGCTTTGGAAATCTTGTGTCCCAGCACGATGCCTTCTTTTACCATAAAATGGCATTTTTCCCAATTCAGAACAAGGCGAGTGTCTTCGCACCGCTTGAGCATACTTTCCAAATTGGCAAGGCAAGAAGAGAAGGAATCCCCGAAGACCGAGAAATCATCCATGAAGACTTCCATGGTTTGTTCAACCATGTCATGGAAGATAGCTAACATGCACCTTTGGAAAGTCCCGGGGGCATTACATAGGCCAAAAGGCATTCTTTTGTAAGCAAATGTGCCATAGGGACAAGTGAATGTTGTCTTCTCTTGATCTTGGGGATCGATGGGTATTTGGAAATAACCCGATAAACCATCAAGAAAGCAGTAATATTCATTACCCGCTAAACGTTCAAGCATTTGGTCCATAAAAGGTAGAGGGAAATGATCCTTTCTCGTGGCATCATTGAGTTTGCGGTAGTCTATACAAACTCTCCACCCAGTAACGAGACGAGTGGAAATCAACTCGTTGTGTTCATTGGGAACAACGGTTATTCCGCCCTTCTTGGGCACACAATGGATTGGACTAAACCATGGTGAATCCGAAATAGGGTAAATCATACCCGCATCAAGAAGTTTGATAACTTCTGTTTTGATGACTTCATGTATTTTTGGATTCACCCTTCGTTGGCTTTGAATTGTGGGCTTAAAGTCGTCCTCCATGAGAATTTTGTGGGTGCAGAAGTGAGGATCAATTCCACGAATATCAGAGATTTTCCAAGCAATAGCCTTCTTATGATCTTTCAATACGGTGATAAGTCGGGCTTTTTCTTCTTCCTTTAGGTCCTTAGCAATGATGACTGGCGACTTCTTCTCTTCTTCAAGAAATACATACTCGAGATGGGGCGGCAACTCCTTAAGTTCTAAATCCGGAGGATTTTCGACGGGAGGCGTATTCGAAGTCGGAGTATCAATAGCAATGACCGTGGGAGATGGAGGAGAAGGATTGTCTTCGTTGAAAAGATTGTCAAAGAAATGCATGTCTTCATTCCCATCGGTGGGAGAATCATCAGTAGATAAGGTCACATCTCCCATGGTGTCTTCAAGATTGTTCCAAAATAAATCACTATCTCCAAATAGACACAACGATGAATCAATAGAGGACACGGTCTCAACATTGGGAAGAGAGGTATGAATACTTTTGCAAGAATCATTAAAGTGTTCTTCACAAGCCTCATCAAGAACGTCAATACAATTAAGACTCTCATAAGAATAAGGTTGTTTAGACAACTTTCCCATGTTGAAGACTACTTTATCGTCACCCACTCTCATGATAAGCTCACCGGCTTCAACATCAATGAGAGTGTGACCGGTCCTCAAGAATGGACGACCAACAAATAGTGGCACACGGGGGTCCATCTCGTAGTCGACGACAACAAAATCAGCAGGAAAGGTGAATTTGTCGACTCCTACAATGACGTCTTCGGCTATCCCCACTGGATAAGCAACCGTACGGTTGGCCAATTCCAAAGTCATTTTGGTGGGGACTAGCTCTGGGAGAGATAATTGCTTCCAAACGCTTAGAGGCATAAGATTAATACTGGCACCTAGATCGGCTAGGGCCATGCAATTCTCTACTCCCGGGAAGTTGCAAGGAATTAAGAAACGACCAGGATCACCAAGCTTGGTTGGCAATTTCCTTAAGAGCACTTCAGAGCAATTCTCATTAAGTTGGGTGTTGGCAATATCAAGGAGCTTTTCCTTGTCGCTCAGAAGATCTTTAAACATTTTCGCATACTTAGGCATGTGAGCGAGAGCCTCAGTGAAGGAGATATTGAAATTCAGTTGTTTAAACATTTTAAGAAAGTTTGAAACCTGAATATCGTCCTTGCTTTTAAGCTTCTCTTTCCTCAACCTAGAAGGATAAGGTATATTGGAAGAAGAGGAAGGCTTTGGAAGAATAGGATCACTCACATCCTTGGGTGGAGGAGGGGTAGAAGGAAGAAGTGGAGAAATTGGGGAAGGAGAAGGATGAGGAATAGGAGCAGGTGACTCGTTCTCCTTAGTCACAACCACCGGTGGAGGTATAGGAAGCTCGGGTTCCTTGGTACCTTTGCCACTTCGAGTAGTGATTGCTTTCATCTCCCCTCTTGGATTCGCAACGGTGTTACTCGGAAGAGTACCCGAAGAAGAGGGTTGATTACCTTGGAAGAAACTAGCCATCATGTTCCTCAAGTCATTTGTTTGGCTGTCCAATGTATTTCTCATGTCGGCTCTCAAATCGTTTCATTGCTTGACCAAGTCTGCTTTAAGGTTGAGCACTTCTTTCTGAAGATTTCCCACGATCACATCATTGGTCCTCATATAGGTTTCCACTTCTTGGTGAAGAGCGGTGGGTTGGTTGGGAGGAGCATTGTATGCAGGTGGTTGGTAAGCAGGTTGTTGGTAGACTTGATTGTTTCGTTGAGGTGGTTGTTGCTGCTTGTGAGGAGGTATGTATGGTTGTCGAGGTTGTTGTTGTTGTTGAGGAGGGCGATTGAGGTTTGGTTGTTGGTTTGGGTTGTTTGGGGGAAAATCGGGTGGTGAGAGGTAGTTGTTGGAGCGGTAGCTAAGTAAATTACGGTCACCTGGAGGTCTAGCTTGATAAGCAGGTTGAGGATAGGTGCCATATGCCGCATTCTCATTCTCAGCAGGGTAGTCTTGGGTGGCAGTACAAGTAGTGTAGGAGTAAGGACCACCGCATATCTCACAAGGTTGGCTGACAGCACTAACTTGAGCGTTTTTAGCGTTGTTGCTGTGGTTGTTGCTGACGGTGTGGGTGACAAGCGACTCAAGAAGCGTAGTGATTTTGTCAAGTCGCTTGTCGCTGTCACTAGTGCTAGTACTAGCGACATTGGTCCGACCACTCATGGTTTGCACACGAGATTTATTCTCAATGATGTCCCAAGCAGCATTGGAAGTCTTAGCCAACAGATTACCCCCCGAGGCACTGTTCAGTGAATCTTGGTCACTCATGCTTAAACCATTGTAAAAAGTATTAATTTGATGTACTTTGGTAAAACCATGTTGTGGGCATTTTCTTAAAAGATCTTTAAAACGATCCCAAGATTCACTAAACGACTCATCGTACTTTTGTTCAAAATTTATGATCTCATTTCGCAAAGCGGTAGTACGAGAGGGTGGGAAAAAGTAATTGATAAACTTTGTTTCCAAATCCGTCCACGAGAGAATACTCTGTGGCGGTTCCTTAGCAAGCCAATGCCGGGCTTGTCCTCTAAAGAAAAGGGAAAAAGTTGTAACCTTATAACCTCTTGTGGAACACCATTGAACTTGACCGTGTTGGTGAGTTGCAAGAATCTCTTTATGTGGTCGTGTGGGTCATCAATGGTACGTCCCAAGAATGGTTGAGCGGAGACCATCTGGATAAAGCCTGATTTTAGCTCAAAGTTGTTGGCGGCAATTGGAGGTATGACAATTGGATCCGTGTTGCCATCGACATGAGCTTGCAGCAGTTCAATCATCGGGCGATTATCCGGAAGGGGCTCATTGTTGTTGTTATTGTTCATGTTGTTGAAAGGCGGGTTGTTGTTGTTATTATTGTTGTTCGGAGGTGGTATGTTATTGTTGTTTTGTACACCAGCCATGTCTAAGTTATCGAGAGGCTCGGGCTCTTGATAAGACGTGGATCGAGTGCGCATACACCTGCAAAAGAACGAACAAAGAAAAACAAGGAAAAAATATTTTTGGTTTTTATGTTTTTTAGTTGTTTTTTTTGAAAATTTTATATTTTTTAGTTGTTTTTGAAAATTTTCGTGAAAAAGTAACGTTCACGGGGAACGGATCCCAAAATCCAAGTTCTCACAAAAAACTTTTGATCTTAACGAGAAGAGCCGGCAGCGGCGCCATTTGATATTAGCATTTTTGTATGGTTCAATTTATGTCTCTCAGTCCTCTCGAATTGATCTCGGCCTTAAGTGGAATGATTGTTCTTGGTGCTAAATAAAAGGTTTGGTTTTCTAATCTACTCAATGTTAAAATGTAATAAAGTGAAAATTTAAATCAAAGATAAATAATTTAATGACAATTAATAAAAACTTGAATTGAAATTAAAATGAAAACTGAAATTAAAGTTAAAATTACAGTTAAAATATAATTTGTGAAATAAAAGTAAAGAAACAGTAAAACAATAGAACAGTAACACTAAAAGAAAATTGATTCAAAACTTTTTAACCTTGTTTCGGAACTTTGCTCATCCGGAACTTTTCACTCGGAACCCCTTGATTCGGAACTTCATTCGGAAGTTTGGTTCATCCGGAACTTAGCATTCATTCGGATCTTGAGGTTCACCCGGAAGTTTTGCTTCATTCGGAACTTTGGTTCATCCGGAACTTAGCATTCATTCGGAACTTGAGGTTCACCCGGAAGTTTTGCTTCATTCGGAACTTGAGGTTCATTCGGAACTTTTACACAAGAAAAACTCATTCGGAACTTTTAAAGGAAGTTTATTCGGAACTTTTCAAAAAGAGACTCATTCGGAAGATTTTAATTCATTCGGAACTTAATGCTTATTCGGATGTTTTTGGTTCATCCGGAACTTAAGTGTTCATCCGGAAGTCTGGTGTTCATCCTGAAGTCTGGGAACTCAAGAACAGTAACAATACCCGAAGAACAAGGAAAAACGATTTTGATCAAAAAATCACCAAATTTTCCACTAAAAACTTAAATAAACTAATCACAAAGCATCTACTAACCATAAACTACAAATCCCATCAACAAAAACATAAATCCCAACAACTTTTGAAGATCAAATCAAGAAAATAAGAACTTAAGAACTTGAAAAGAAAAATGATGATGAAGATGAAATGGAAAGATTAAACAAGAACTTGTATTAAATGATTAATGTTTTAACAAGATAAAACAAGGATTAAAATAACAAGATTGGAAAAACAAAGATCAAAATCACCAATCACCCTAGTGGTGATGGTGATGATACGAACTAAAAGGGAGAAAAAGGTGGAAGAAGGAAAAACTAAAACTAAACTCGCACTATGTGTGAGGGGATGGGCTTATATAGCCTTGTCTTTTGGTTGGTGAGTGGGCTTTCTCCCGTTCTTCTTGTCTTCTCGTCTTTTCAGAAAAGTTGACGTTTTCGATTCTGATTCGGGATTTGTTGTCGATTAAATTCAACTCGTCTTTTAATTTCTTCGTTAAATAGACTTGAGTTTCTTCGACTTATGAAAATCTTCCATCTTTGGTCCTTTTCTTCGATAAATCTTCGAATAGGCCCAGTGACTTCAAATCTTTTGCATATCTTGGACAATAGACTTTATCTTGAGTCCTTTTCTTCAGTAAAACCCGTGCAATCCCATGTTTTCTTTAATATTCATCCGGTTGGCTCTGAAAACACAATAAACACAAAAACCATAATTCCAAACAAATGATATTAAATACGTGTTTTGGTCTCGTTTTAGCCAGAATTAAGTGGTAAAAGGATGGGTGTTTACACACCTATCAATGAGCTTCACCAATTTGTAATTCAGGATGTTTGGGAGCTGGTTGATTGTCCCAGATATGTCAGACCTATAGGGACAAGATGGGTTCTAAGAAACAAGAGAGATGGAAGACGCATTGTGGTCAGAAACAAGGCACGTTTGGTGGCTCAGGGATATACACACGAGGAAGGGATAGACTATAAGGAGGTCTTTGCACCAGTTGCAAGGATTGAAGCTATAAGAATATTTCTAGCTTATGCTTCCTGCATGGGCTTCACTGTCTATCAAATGGATGTGAATAGTGCCTTCCTCTATGGAACAATTGTTAAGGAGGTGTATGTGATGCAGCCTCCTGGCTTTGAAGATCCAGAGAATCCAGATAAGGTGTATAGAGTCAAGAAGGCTATGTATGGACTTCATCAAGCCCCAAGAGCATGGTATGGTACATTGTCCACTTATTTGGTGGAAAATAGATTCAAAAGGGGCACCATAGACCAGACATTATTTACCAAGAAGGCTGGTAAGGATGTCTTGCTTGTTCAGGTTTATGTTGATGATATCATTTTTGGATCTACTAATCCAAAGATGAGTGAGGATTTCTCCAAGCTTATGACAGACAAATTCAAGATGAGTGCAATGGGGGAGATGAACTTCTTTCGATGGTTACAAGTTCAGCAGAAAGAAGATGGTATCTTCATCTCTCAGGATAAGTATGTAGCAGAGATCTTGAAGAAGTTTGGCTTTTCTCCACATGAAAAGAGGGCTACTACTCCTATGGATAGAGAACACCCTTGGGGAAAGATTGGAGATGGAAAAGATGTGGATGTCAGGTGATAGGTGTGTAAACACCCATCTTTTCTACCACTTAATTACAATAATAACCGGACCAAAACGTGTATTTTATGTCTTTTATGTCGGAATTATGCGTGGTTTGTGTTTTTGTTGTGATTTAGGACGAAATTGTGAAAAGTGGAGAAAACACGAGAATTCACGGGCATTCACGGCTTTTATTGAAGAAAAAGATGAAAGACGGAGTCGAGAAGTCAAAAGTGGAAAAAGAACGGAAGTCCAAGACCAATTCTGAAGATTTATCGAAGAAAAAGTCAAAAGACGGAAGTTTATCAAAAGTCGAGAAACTCAAGTCTATTTTATTGAAGAAATTAAAGACGAGTTCAAAAGATATCCCGAGCCACAAGTCCTTAAAGTCCAAATTTAAAAGAAAGATTAGAAGAAAAGGACTAATGACGCAATTAATGAAGATTAAATGAAGGAGGGACTTAATCCCGCAATTAAGAAGAAATGAAGGAGGGGAGGAAGCTTCCTTAATCCTCCCCTATAAATAGTTTAGATTGTTAAGCATTTGTTTTTGTTGGATAGCTTGACAAACTATCTCTTCCACCTTTAATTACCTTGCACTTTTAATTACCTTGTCAATTTAAATACTTGCACCTTTAATTACCTTGTCTTGCACTTAATTACCATTTTAATTCAAGTAAGTTTTTCTTTAATTCTTGTCAAGCTTTATCTTTATCTTGTTAATCTCATTCTTCCTTTCTTAATCTTTGTATTGATTTGTTTATGCTCAAGTTCTTGATTTTTGTTGATTTATTTAAGTGGGTTTTGATTATTTTGATCTTTATTGTTTGATTAGTTGTTTTGGATTGATTGTTTATGCTTATGAGATGTTTTGTTATTAGTTTGGTTTAATCTTTTTGATTTGATTAAGTTTTTGTTTAAATTCGTGCTATCTTCTTTCCCTTGTTCTTCGGTATATAGTTACTGTTCTTCCCAGATTCGAGCCCAGCAAATATTCCGAATATAGAATTATCAGGTCTGTCTATTCGGAATATTGGTTATTCCGAATAGAGGGTTTATTCCGATTAGGACTGTTATTCCGCATAGGAGGTTTATTCCGCATAGGGTTACACATTCCGAATAGAGCAATATTCCGAATAGGTGACAATATTCCGAGTAGAGCAACATTCCGAATAGGAATCTTATTCCGAATAAAACAATCTTTCCGAATAGGAATTTATTCCGAATAGAGTACTTATTCCGAATAGGCTGACAATATTCCGAATAGGGAAACATTCCGAGTAGGCTTGATATTCCGAATAGGGAACACATTCCGAATAGACCAACTTTCCGAATAGGGTAATTATTCCGAATAGGTGACATATTCCGAATAGGCCTAATATTCCGAATAGGGGATTTATTCCGGATAGGGAATTTCAGTTTTTAGTATTTTGCCTTTTTATTTTAAACTTTATTTTTCCCGCCTTTTTCCTTGCTCGCACTTTAAGTTTATTTACCTTAGTTTAAGATTTAGTTTAGTTGCGTTTTAAGTTTGCCTTAGTTAGATTTAAGTTTGCGTTAATTTCTTTATTGCCCTTTAAGTTGAGTCTTGCTTTTTAATACTTGCACCATTTACTTTATTAGACTTAGATTTACTTTACTGCACTTTTACTTTAATTGTTCTGCACCTTTAATTTTCAAAACTACAACGACACATCTTTATTCCACCAAAGTTCAACTGAGTCACACATTAAACAAAAAGTTTTTAAATTCGAAGAGATTGGTACAACGAATCTTTTTAACCTGAGTAAAACCAAGTTATCAAATGGCGCCGCTGCCGGCTCTTTTCGTAAAGATCAACAGTTTTTTGTGAGAGACACGTTGCTTTTTGGGATCCGTTCACTTGTGAACGTTATTTTTCTTGCATAAAAAATTCATAAAAACCATAAAAAATTAAAAATATCAAAAATCCAAAAAGATTTTATCTTTCTTGTGAATATATATTGTCTTTGTGTTTGGTTTTGTTTTCTTTTGCATTTTCAGGTGTATGCGTACTAGATCTTCTAGTTATCAAGAGCTCGAGCCTCAAGAAGATTTAGATATGGCAGGTGTTAACAACAATAATCAACTACCGCACCTCAATAATAATAATAACAACAATGCTCTTCCACAGCCCGATCTTCGGACCATGGAGGAACTTTGTCAACCAACCATGTTTGGACGAGGAGGACCGATTGCGCCGATGCAAATCAACGCTCCTGAGTTTCATTGAAGCACCACATGATTCAGCAAGTACAAACAAACCCATTTAGAGGACTGCCTGATGATGATGCCAACAAACACCTCGACAAGTTCATTACAATCACCCAGAGCATGAAGTTGGCTGGTGCCACTATGGATGAGCTTCGCCTACAACTCTTTCCACACACTCTATTACATCATGCCGAGAAATGGTTTGATCGTCTCCCGAAGAATTCTATTCACACTTGGGATGATATGACTCAACGCTTTTTGTCGCGCTACTTTCCACCATCCATGGTCACAAGCCTTAGCAATCAGATCAGCGGTTTCATGCAAGATCTCGATGAATCTCTTTTTGATGCATGGGAGAGATATAATGTCTTGATCGACCGTTGTCCAAACCACAACATGCTTCCGGTCACCTTGATCGATACTTTCTACAACGGATTGACTTTTCGAGATCGTGATACGATCAATGCAGCCGCCGGTGGCACATTCATGGAAAGGAGACCCGAGGAGTGTAGAGAGTTAATAGAGAACATGACTACTCATCATAAGAACTGGGATTCCTCTGCTTCTTCTAGAAACACAACGAGAGTCAATGTTTCTTCTACCTCAGCAAACCCTGAGATGACCGAACTCACCCGCATGATGGCAGAAATGAGCAAAAGTATTACGCTTCTTGCTTCAAATCAACAACAACAACAAGTTAAAGCGGTTGCTAATCCTTGTGAAACATGTGGCGGTCCTCACTCATACTCCGATTGTCCTTCGACACAATGAAATCCGGAAAATGTGTATGCAGCTTACGGTAATTATTCACCAGAAAATTACCAAGCTAGACAACAAGGGGATAGAAATCTGCTGAGCTACCGTTCCAACAACTACCTTTCACCCGGTTTTTCTCCTCAAAACCAAAATCCTGCCAACAACTACAATAGAAGCAACCAAATCCCACCTCGTGCTTCTAACCCTTATCAACCACCCACCCAACAACACCCACCCATTAATCCCGATGTTGACACAATCATGAGAACTCAAGGTGAGCAAATCAAGAATCTACAGAGCCAAATAATCAATTTGAAAGGAGATATCTTGAAGCAAGGAAATGACATCAGAACCGAGGTTCGTGATAATCTTCAATCCTCTTTCATCACTCAAACAACTGAATTGAAGAATCTGTTGGCTAGTTTCTTGCCCGAAGCTCAACCTTCTTCTTCTTCGTGTTCTCTACCTTCAAACACCGTCACTAATCCGCGAGCTAATGTGAGTGCTATAACTACGCGTAGTGGAATTACCATTGTCAATCCACCTGATTCACCACCATCATCTACACCTCCTCCACCACCATATATCCCTACTCCTCTTACACTTAGTGATAGTACACCATTACCGTCTCCGCCTCGTCATGACGATGTATCTCGGAAGGACCCTTCAACATCACAACCTTCACCAACTACACCTTCACCTAACCCTTATCAACCTAGAATCCCATACCCTTCTCGCATAGGCAAGACCAATGATCTAACCAAGAATGACTGCCAAGTATCAAAATATGTGGATATGCTATCTAAAATGACCATCAACATTAGCCTTGTTGAAGCACTTTGCCACATGCCGAAATTTGTCAAAGCATTCAAGGAATTGCTTAGCAAGAAGGAGAAACTGATTGAACTCGCCAACACCCGATTAAATGAAAACTGCTCTGTAGTCCTTCTTAGAGAACTTCCGGAAAAGCTTGGAGATCCCGGTCGTTTTGTGTTGCCTTGCGTGTTCAACAAAACTGAAGAATTTACTGCCCTTGCTGATCTCGGGGCTAGTATTAATTTGATGCCACTGAGTGTTTGGAAAACACTATCATTGCCCGATCTCATTCCTACAAAGATGACTCTCGAACTTGCAAACCGCACTCTCGCTTACCCCGTTGGTATAGCCGAAGATGTGTTTCTTAAAGTTGGCACATTTACTTTTCCGGTTGACTTTGTCGTAGTTGATTATGAAATGGACCCTCGTATTCCTTTAATACTTGGTCGGCCATTCTTGAGAACCGGACGTGCTTTAATAGATGTGGCCGAAGGTGAGTTAATCATATGAGTCGGGAATGATTCTAAAGTTTTTAACATGGGGAAGCTTACAGGCAAATCCTTTGGAGGCCGAGAATCAGTGAATATGATAAATGTGCTCAATGACTTTACCGTCTACGATAATCCTTTATTCGAGTCTTCCACTGATAATCCACTCTTTGACGATGATATGGATGATTCTTGCTCCACTTTGGATGCTTCGCCCATTTATGATTCGCCACCGGTCTTTGATGCTTATGATGATGATGATTCTAGCTCAGACTCGGATGATTTTGATTGTACTTCTGAGTATCCCGAGCTGCCCACTTTCGATGATTTCGATGAGGCAGATACTCTTTCGAGCGATTCTTCACATGATGAAGATTCTCCGCCATCACTCGATCCTACTTTGGACGATTACTCATTTGAGGAAGATTTCTCTGAATTTCTCAACACATACTTCCCTCATGAGAGTGATGCTCCTCCTTTGGACTTTGAAGATTATCTTCTTGATCCTACTTTGGATTTGAAGAGCATTTTGTCAAAGGAGAAGAAACCAGTCGACACCAAAATCCGTTGCACGTATGATTTGACACATCTTTGTCCCACTTCTGAGGACGAGGTTGTGCTTCTTTGCGGATCATCTTCACACTCGGCTGAACCTGAGTGCTATTTTCCCTTGAAGGAAAAGGTGTTCGATCCTGGTATTGAAGTCTTTAAGCCATCTCAGTATCCACCTGATGAAATAAAAGGAAAAATCTTTGGAAATTTTGAAGACATGCTTACACCGCTTCCTACTTGCTTCCACCGTGCTCCATCACTGCTTAAGGGAACCCTGCCACTTCTCTTTTGGCTTGCCTTGTTCGCCTTAAGCTCGTGCTTATTGATGGATGAAAACTATGTCTTTGATCCTGGTGGATATATTTCATGCTACTTCCGTTGATGATCAAGGTCGAGTCAGGATCACGACTCGGTAAACAAAAACCAAGCGCTTCTTGGGAGGCAACCCATGCATCTATCTTTTCGCTTTCTTTACCATAAGTGTAGGGGGGACCCCGTTGGATTGCTATTTCCTTTCCTTACTTCTTAATCAGGGATTCGAGCTTCAATGATCCACTCTTGATGATTCTTGACGACCCGTGATTCTATGTTCTACTTTCTCCCGGTTCTATCCTAAAACTCTTTTCGTTTACTCCCACATGCTTAAACATTAAGGAGAATGTTTATCTTAAGTGTAGGGGGGACTTCTATCGAAGTTAAGTGGTCTTTTCCTTGTATTTGTCCTCATTTTAACCGGAAAATCAATTTTTCGACATTTTTCAAAATTTTTGATCTATTTTGTCCTATTAGTTGTTATCTTTGTATAGTTATTTTCTTCCTGTGCTAGAATAAATGTTTAATAAGTGGTTTTAATTTTCAAACGTTGTGAATCTTTTGACTCAATCCGAGTTTACTCTAGCTAGTATCCTTAACGTGTTTAAGTCAAGTTTTGCTAGGCTTTTATATAGGGAGCTATAAAACGCGAAAGTCTTAACTCTCACGGGTTAAGAACAAGAACTTTTCGCAAGTTCCTATAATTTATCCTAAAGAGTCGTTTATCAAGGGAACTTTAAGATGCGATTTCTAAACTTGAAAGAGTCTAAGAATTTGCAAGATCCTATAGACAACTCGAAAACCCAAAACTTTGATTTAATAGGCTAAGTATCCACGAGTCTCATTACTTGAGATTTTAAACTGTGGAGAACGAGAGATGATAGAGCCAATTATAAGTCGGTATTCTTTCGTGAATTTATGAGAGTTAATTATGAGCCTATTCTCCCATCGCTTGCTAATAAATTTATCTGCTAATAAATAAGGTTGTACGATTTGAAAAGTTACTTAGCTTCTAGCCCCAGATCGTTTAAAAGTTGCTCGGTAATGACGAGAGTTCATAGCCAAGGCATAACTTATGAAGCGGGGCGCGAAGATTGGCGAGTCCGAAAAGGCCCTAACAAGGCATGAGGGCTATGTTTTGTTGCTAAAGATCCAAAAGTGATGTGAAGAATCATTTATCGAAAATCAATATGAAGGATCGAGACACACGACGAAAAGCAAAAACTCCCAAAAAGTCATGGAGAAGTGTATCCAAAAAGACCCTAACAAGGTATGAGGATAAATAGATCCAAGTCAATGAAGGAGGCGGATCGTTGTATATCAAAATCCAAAATAAAGATTGGAGAAAAATGAAGAAGTCGTGGTCCATATATGAAGAATCTCTCAAAAATTCCAAGTGAAGAAATTCCAATTATGAAGAGAAGACCATTATTTCATGAACGTCTCTCAAGATTTGAAGTATGAAGTCGCAGCCAAATATCGGCCCGAGGAAGGTCTCAAATCGCGAACCAAGTTATGCCAAGATATGAACTTTATGATATCCCGAGAAGCAGTTTTAAAAGATTTGGTCCTTTGGCTAACTATTGATTAAATCGTGCACTTTATTTTCAGACTAAATAATTATCGAAATAAGTCAAACAATGCATCTTCGTGATCATTCAAGACAAATAATAAAATATAAGAGATACCCATAGGAATAAGGGAGTCTAAGTGAATAATTGGCCCACATGAGTTCGTATTAGTTTACTAACTTATAATAACAATGATCTCGTTTTTAAGCTTGGTTTGGAGAAAGTGAAAAGTTGAGGATGATGATTATTCATGACATTTTCAAAACCAAAGGTATGCTTTTAATTTCTTTGCTTTGCATTTTTATAATTTTCTATCTCTTTAATAAAGGCCAATATGGATTGATTATGATGAAAAGTGTAAACATGCTTTGTAACTAATGCATTGCATGAGGACATTGCAATGGTCAAGTGTAGTGGATTTGATAGGTGTGTAAACACCCATCTTTTCTACCACTTAATTACAATAATAACCGGACCAAAACGTGTATTTTATGTCTTTTATGTCGGAATTATGCGTGGTTTGTGTTTTTGTTGTGATTTAGGACGAAATTGTGAAAAGTGGAGAAAACACGAGAATTCACGGGCATTCACGGCTTTTATTGAAGAAAAAGATGAAAGACGGAGTCGAGAAGTCAAAAGTGGAAAAAGAACAGAAGTCCATGACCAATTCTGAAGATTTATCGAAGAAAAAGTCAAAAGACGGAAGTTTATCAAAAGTCGAGAAACTCAAGTCTATTTTATTGAAGAAATTAAAGACGAGTTCAAAAGATATCCCGAGCCACGAGTCCTTAAAGTCCAAATTTAAAAGAAAGATTAGAAGAAAAGGACTAATGACGCAATTAATGAAGATTAAATGAAGGAGGGACTTAATCCCGCAATTAAGAAGAAATGAAGGAGGGGAGGAAGCTTCCTTAATCCTCCCCTATAAATAGTTTAGATTGTTAAGCATTTGTTTTTGTTGGATAGCTTGACAAACTATCTCTTCCACCTTTAATTACCTTGCACTTTTAATTACCCTGTCAATTTAAATACTTGCACCTTTAATTACCTTGTCTTGCACTTAATTACCATTTTAATTCAAGTAAGTTTTTCTTTAATTCTTGTCAAGCTTTATCTTTATCTTGTTAATCTCATTCTTCCTTTCTTAATCTTTGTATTGATTTGTTTATGCTCAAGTTCTTGATTTTTGTTGATTTATTTAAGTGGGTTTTGATTATTTTGATCTTTATTGTTTGATTAGTTGTTTTGGATTGATTGTTTATGCTTATGAGATGTTTTGTTATTAGTTTGGTTTAATCTTTTTGATTTGATTAAGTTTTTGTTTAAATTCGTGCTATCTTCTTTCCCTTGTTCTTCGGTATATAGTTACTGTTCTTCCCAGATTCGAGCCCAGCAAATATTCCGAATATAGAATTATCAGGTCTGTCTATTCAGAATATTGGTTATTCCGAATAGAGGGTTTATTCCGATTAGGACTGTTATTCCGCATAGGAGGTTTATTCCGCATAGGGTTACACATTCCGAATAGAGCAATATTCCGAATAGGTGACAATATTCCGAGTAGAGCAACATTCCGAATAGGAATCTTATTCCGAATAAAACAATCTTTCCGAATAGGAATTTATTCCGAATAGAGTACTTATTCCGAATAGGCTGACAATATTCCGAATAGGGAAACATTCCGAGTAGGCTTGATATTCCGAATAGGGAACACATTCCGAATAGACCAACTTTCCGAATAGGGTAATTATTCCGAATAGGTGACATATTCCGAATAGGCCTAATATTCCGAATAGGGGATTTATTCCGGATAGGGAATTTCAGTTTTTAGTATTTTGCCTTTTTATTTTAAACTTTATTTTTCCCGCCTTTTTCCTTGCTCGCACTTTAAGTTTATTTATCTTAGTTTAAAATTTAGTTTAGTTGCGTTTTAAGTTTGCCTTAGTTAGATTTAAGTTTGCGTTAAATTCTTTATTGCCCTTTAAGTTGAGTCTTGCTTTTTAATACTTGCACCATTTACTTTATTAGACTTAGATTTACTTTACTGCACTTTTACTTTAATTGTTCTGCACCTTTAATTTTCAAAACTACAACGACACATCTTTATTCCACCAAAGTTCAACTGAGTCACACATTAAACAAAAAGTTTTTCAATTCGAAGAGATTGGTACAACGAATCTTTTTAACCTGAGTAAAACCAAGTTATCAAATGGCGCCGCTGCCGGCTCTTTTCGTAAAGATCAACAGTTTTTTTGTGAGAGACACATTGCTTTTTGGGATCCGTTCACTTGTGAACGTTATTTTTCTTGCATAAAAAATTCATAAAAACCATAAAAAATTAAAAATATCAAAAATCCAAAAAGATTTTATCTTTCTTGTGTATATATATTGTCTTTATGTTTGGTTTTGTTTTCTTTTGCATTTTCAGGTGTATGCGTACTAGATCTTCTAATTATCAAGAACCCGAGCCTCAAGAAGATTTAGATATGGCAGGTGTTAACAACAATAATCAACTACCGCACCTCAATAATAATAATAACAACAATGCTCTTCCACAGCCCGATCTTCGGACCATGGAGGAACTTTGTCAACCAACCATGTTTGGACGAGGAGGACCGATTGCGCCGATGCAAATCAACGCTCCTGAGTTTTCATTGAAGCACCACATGATTCAGCAAGTACAAACAAACCCATTTAGAGGACTGCCTGATGATGATGCCAACAAACACCTCGACAAGTTCATTACAATCACCCAGAGCATGAAGTTGGCTGGTGCCACTATGGATGAGCTTCGCCTACAACTCTTTCCACACACTCTATTACATCATGCCGAGAAATGGTTTGATCGTCTCCCAAAGAATTCTATTCACACTTGGGATGATATGACTCAACGCTTTTTGCCGCGCTACTTTCCACCATCCATGGTCACAAGCCTTAGCAATCAGATCAGCGGTTTCATGCAAGATCCCGATGAATCTCTTTTTGATGCATGGGAGAGATATAATGTCTTGATCGACCGTTGTCCAAACCACAACATGCTTCCGGTCACCTTGATCGATACTTTCTACAACGGATTGACTTTTCGAGATCGTGATACGATCAATGCAGCCGCCGGTGGCACATTCATGAAAAGGAGACCCGAGGAGTGTAGAGAGTTAATAGAGAACATGACTACTCATCATAAGAACTGGGATTCCTCTGCTTCTTCTAGAAACACAACGAGAGTCAATGTTTCTTCTACCTCAGCAAACCCTGAGATGACCGAACTCACCCGCATGATGGCAGAAATGAGCAAAAGTATTACGCTTCTCGCTTCAAATCAACAACAACAACAAGTTAAAGCGGTCGCTAATCCTTATGGAACATGTGGCGGTCCTCACTCATACACCGATTGTCCTTCGACACAAGGAAATCCGGAAAATGTGTATGCAGCTTACGGTAATTATTCACTAGAAAATTACCAAGCTAGACAACAAGGGGATAGAAATCTGCCGAGCTACCGTTCCAACAACTACCTTTCACCCGGTTTTTATCCTCAAAACCAAAATCCTGCCAACAACTACAATAGAAGCAACCAAATCCCACCTCGTGCTTCTAACCCTTATCAACCACCCACCCAACAACACCCACCCATTAATCCCGATGTTGACACAATCATGAGAACTCAAGGTGAGCAAATCAAGAATCTACAGAGCCAAATAATCAATTTGAAAGGAGATATCTTGAAGCAAGGAAATGACATCAGAACCGAGGTTCGTGATAATCTTCAATCCTCTTTCATCACTCAAACAACTGAATTGAAGAATCTGTTGGCTAGTTTCTTGCCCGAAGCTCAACCTTCTTCTTCTTCGGGTTCTCTACCTTCAAACACCGTCACTAATCCGCGAGCTAATGTGAGTGCTATAACTACGCGTAGTGGAATTACCATTGTCAATCCACCTGATTCACCACCATCATCTACACCTCCTCCACCACCATATATCCCTACTCCTCTTACACTTAGTGATAGTACACCATTACCGTCTCCGCCTCGTCATGACGATGTATCTCGGAAGGACCCTTCAACATCACAACCTTCACCAACTACACCTTCACCTAACCCTTATCAACCTAGAATCCCATACCCTTCTCGCATAGGCAAGACCAATGATCTAACCAAGAATGACTGCCAAGTATCAAAATATGTGGATATGCTATCTAAAATGACCATCAACATTAGCCTTGTTGAAGCACTTTGCCACATGCCGAAATTTGTCAAAGCATTCAAGGAATTGCTTAGCAAGAAGGAGAAACTGATTGAACTCGCCAACACCCGATTAAATGAAAACTGCTCTGTAGTCCTTCTTAGAGAACTTCCGGAAAAGCTTGGAGATCCCGGTCGTTTTGTGTTGCCTTGCGTGTTCAACAAAACTGAAGAATTTACTGCCCTTGCTGATCTCGGGGCTAGTATTAATTTGATGCCACTGAGTGTTTGGAAAACACTATCATTGCCCGATCTCATTCCTACAAAGATGACTCTCGAACTTGCAAACCGCACTCTCGCTTACCCCGTTGGTATAGCCGAAGATGTGTTTCTTAAAGTTGGCACATTTACTTTTCCGGTTGACTTTGTCGTAGTTGATTATGAAATGGACCCTCGTATTCCTTTAATACTTGGTCGGCCATTCTTGAGAACCGGACGTGCTTTAATAGATGTGGCCGAAGGTGAGTTAATCTTACGAGTCGGGAATGATTCTAAAGTTTTTAACATGGGGAAGCTTACAGGAAAATCCTTTGGAGGCCGAGAATCAGTGAATATGATAAATGTGCTCAATGACTTTACCGTCTACGATAATCCTTTATTCGAGTCTTCCACTGATAATCCACTCTTTGACGATGATATGGATGATTCTTGCTCCACTTTGGATGCTTCGCCCATTTATGATTCGCCACCGGTCTTCGATGCTTATGATGATGATGATTCTAGCTCAGACTCGGATGATTTTGATTGTACTTCTGAGTATCCCGAGCTGCCCACTTTCGATGATTTCGATGAGGCAGATACTCTTTCGAGCGATTCTTCACATGATGAAGATTCTCCGCCATCACTCGATCCTACTTTGGACGATTACTCATTTGAGGAAGATTTCTCTGAATTTCTCAACAGATACTTCCCTCATGAGAGTGATGCTCCTCCTTTGGACTTTGAAGATTATCGTCTTGATCCTACTTTGGATTTGAAGAGCATTTTGTCAAAGGAGAAGAAACCGGTCGACACCGAAATCCGTTGCACGTATGATTTGACACCTCTTTGTCCCACTTCTGAGGACGAGGTTGTGCTTCTTTGCGGATCATCTTCACACTCGGCTGAACCTGAGTGCTATTTTCCCTTGAAGGAAAAGGTGTTCGATCCTGGTATTGAAGTCTTTAAGCCATCTCAGTATCCACCTGATGAAATAAAAGGAAAAATCTTTGGAAATTTTGAAGACATGCTTACACCGCTTCCTACTTGCTTCCACCGTGCTCCATCACTGCTTAAGGGAACCCTGCCACTTCTCTTTTGGCTTGCCTTGTTCGCCTTAAGCTCGTGCTTATTGATGGATGAAAACTATGTCTTTGATCCTGGTGGATATATTTCATGCTACTTCCGTTGATGATCAAGGTCGAGTCAGGCTCACGACTCGGTAAACAAAAACCAAGCGCTTCTTGGGAGGCAACCCATGCATCTATCTTTTCGCTTTCTTTACCATAAGTGTAGGGGGGACCCCGTTGGATTGCTATTTCCTCTCCTTACTTCTTAATCAGGGATTCGAGCTTCAATGATCCACTCTTGATGATTCTTGACGACCCGTGATTCCGTGTTCTACTTTCTCCCGGTTCTATCCTAAAACTCTTTTCGTTTACTCCCACATGCTTAAACATTAAGGACAATGTTTATCTTAAGTGTAGGGGGGACTTCTATCGAAGTTAAGTGGTCTTTTCCTTGTATTTGTCCTCATTTTAACCGGAAAATCAATTTTTCAACATTTTTCAAAATTTTTGATCTATTTTGTCCTATTAGTTGTTATCTTTGTATAGTTATTTTCTTCCTTTGCTAGAATAAATGTTTAATAAGTGGTTTTAATTTTCAAACATTGTGAATCTTTTGACTCAATCCGAGTTTACTCTAGCTAGTATCCTTAACGTGTTTAAGTCAAGTTTTGCTAGGCTTTTATATAGGGAGCTATAAAACGCGAAAGTCTTAACTCTCACGGGTTAAGAACAAGAACTTTTCGCAAGTTCCTATAATTGATCCTAGAGAGTCGTTTATCAAGGGAACTTTAAGATGCGATTTCTAAACTTGAAAGAGTCTAAGAATTTGCAAGATCCTATAGACAACTCGAAAACCCAAAACTTTGATTTAATAGGCTAAGTATCCACGAGTCTCATTACTTGAGATTTTAAACTGTGGAGAACGAGAGATGATAGAGCCAATTATAAGTCGGTATTCTTTCGTGAATTTATGAGAGTTAATTATGAGCCTATTCTCCCATTGCTTGCTAATAAATTTATCTGCTAATAAATAAGGTTGTACGATTTGAAAAGTTACTTAGCTTCTAGCCCCAGATCGTTTAAAAGTTGCTCGGTAATGACGAGAGTTCATAGCCAAGGCATAACTGATGAAGCGGGGCGCGAAGATTGGCGAGTCCGAAAAGGCCCTAACAAGGCATGAGGGCTATGTTTTGTTGCTAAAGATCAAAAAGTGATGTGAAGAATCATTTATCGAAAATCAATATGAAGGATCGAGACACACGACGAAAAGCAAAAACTCCCAAAAAGTCATGGAGAAGTGTATCCAAAAAGACCCTAACAAGGTATGAGGATAAATAGATCCAAGTCAATGAAGGAGGCGGATCGTTGTATATCAAAATCCAAAATAAAGATTGGAGAAAAATGAAGAAGTCGTGGTCCATATATGAAGAATCTCTCAAAAATTCCAAGTGAAGAAATTCCAATTATGAAGAGAAGACCATTATTTCATGAACGTCTCTTAAGATTTGAAGTATGAAGTCGCTGCCAAATATCGGCCCGAGAAAGGTCTCAAATCGCGAACCAAGTTATGCCAAGATATGAACTTTTTGATATCCCGAGAAGCAGTTTTAAAAGATTTGGTCCTTTGGCTAACTATTGATTAAATCGTGCACTTTATTTTCAGACTAAATAATTTTCGAAATAAGTCAAACAATGCATCTTCGTGATCATTGAAGACAAATAATAAAATATAAGAGATACCCATAGGAATAAGGGAGTCTAAGTGAATAATTGGCCCACATGAGTTCGTATTAGTTTACTAACTTATAATAACAATGATCTCGTTTTTAAGCTTGGTTTGGAGAAAGTGAAAAGTTGAGGATGATGATTATTCATGACATTTTCAAAACCAAAGGTATGCTTTTAATTTCTTTTCTTTGCATTTTTATAATTTTCTATCTCTTTAATAAAGGCCAATATGGATTGATTATGATGAAAAGTGTAAACATGCTTTGTAACTAATGCATTGCATGAGGACATTGCAATGGTCAAGTGTAGGGGATTTGATAGGTGTGTAAACACCCATCTTTTCTACCACTTAATTACAATAATAACCGGACCAAAACGTGTATTTTATGTCTTTTATGTCGGAATTATGCGTGGTTTGTGTTTTTGTTGTGATTTAGGACGAAATTGTGAAAAGTGGAGAAAACACGAGAATTCACGGGCATTCACGGCTTTTATTGAAGAAAAAGATGAAAGACGGAGTCGAGAAGTCAAAAGTGGAAAAAGAACGGAAGTCCAAGACCAATTCTGAAGATTTATCGAAGAAAAAGTCAAAAGACGGAAGTTTATCAAAAGTCGAGAAACTCAAGTCTATTTTATTGAAGAAATTAAAGACGAGTTCAAAAGATATCCCGAGCCACAAGTCCTTAAAGTCCAAATTTAAAAGAAAGATTAGAAGAAAAGGACTAATGACGCAATTAATGAAGATTAAATGAAGGAGGGACTTAATCCCGCAATTAAGAAGAAATGAAGGAGGGGAGGAAGCTTCCTTAATCCTCCCCTATAAATAGTTTAGATTGTTAAGCATTTGTTTTTGTTGGATAGCTTGACAAACTATCTCTTCCACCTTTAATTACCTTGCACTTTTAATTACCTTGTCAATTTAAATACTTGCACCTTTAATTACCTTGTCTTGCACTTAATTACCATTTTAATTCAAGTAAGTTTTTCTTTAATTCTTGTCAAGCTTTATCTTTATCTTGTTAATCTCATTCTTCCTTTCTTAATCTTTGTATTGATTTGTTTATACTCAAGTTCTTGATTTTTGTTGATTTATTTAAGTGGGTTTTTATTATTTTGATCTTTATTGTTTGATTAGTTGTTTTGGATTGATTGTTTATGCTTATGAGATGTTTTGTTATTAGTTTGGTTTAATCTTTTTGATTTGATTAAGTTTTTGTTTAAATTCGTGCTATCTTCTTTCCCTTGTTCTTCGGTATATAGTTACTGTTCTTCCCAGATTCGAGCCCATCAAATATTCCGAATATAGAATTATCAGGTCTGTGTATTCGGAATATTGGTTATTCCGAATAGAGGGTTTATTCCGATTAGGACTGTTATTCCGCATAGGAGGTTTATTCCGCATAGGGTTACACATTCCGAATAGAGCAATATTCCGAATAGGTGACAATATTCCGAGTAGAGCAACATTCCGAATAGGAATCTTATTCCGAATAAAACAATCTTTCCGAATAGGAATTTATTCCGAATAGAGTACTTATTCCGAATAGGCTGACAATATTCCGAATAGGGAAACATTCCGAGTAGGCTTGATATTCCTAATAGGGAACACATTCCGAATAGACCAACTTTCCGAATAGGGTAATTATTCCGAATAGGTGACATATTCCGAATAGGCCTAATATTCCGAATAGGGTATTTATTCCGGATAGGGAATTTCAGTTTTTAGTATTTTGCCTTTTTATTTTAAACTTTATTTTTCCCGCCTTTTTCCTTGCTCGCACTTTAAGTTTATTTACCTTAGTTTAAGATTTAGTTTAGTTGCGTTTTAAGTTTGCCTTAGTTAGATTTAAGTTTGCGTTAATTTCTTTATTGCCCTTTAAGTTGAGTCTTGCTTTTTAATACTTGCACCATTTACTTTATTAGAGTTAGATTTACTTTACTGCACTTTTACTTTAATTGTTCTGCACCTTTAATTTTCAAAACTACAACGACACATCTTTATTCCACCAAAGTTCAACTGAGTCACACATTAAACAAAAAGTTTTTCAATTCGAAGAGATTGGTACAACGAATCTTTTTAACCTGAGTAAAACCAAGTTATCATCAGGCACTATAGATCAATGATTGGTTCATTGATGTATCTCACAGCCTCCAGACCTGACATCATGTTTGATGTGTGTGCATGTGCACGCCATCAAGTGACTCCCAAAGAATGTCTCCTTTATGCTGTCAAGAGAATCTTTAGGTACCTAAGATGTTATCCCAGTCTTGGCTTGTAGTACCCAAAAGATTCACCTTTGGAGCTTATTGAATATTCAGACAGTGACTATAGAGGTGCTAAATTTGATAGAAAATCCACAACTGGTGGATGTCAGTTTCTTGGGAGCAGGTTGATATCTTGGCAATGCAAGAAACAAACAGTGGTGGCTAATTCTACAACTGAAGCAGAGTACGTTGCTGCAGGTGCTTGTTGTGGACAAGTTTTATGGATTCAGAACCAGCTGTTGGATTATGGGTATAATTTCATGCATACCAAGATATTTGTTGACAATAACAACACTTTATGCATTATTAAGAATCCTGTACATCATTCTAAAACTAAACACATAGAAATTAGACACCATTTTATAAGAGATTGTTTTGAAAAGGGTTTAATACAACCAGATAGGGTTGACACAGAAGAAAATGTGTCTGATTTACTAACTAAACCTTTTGATGCTGGAAGATTTCAATACTTGGTAACAAGTATTAGAATGATCAATCTCACATAATATGTGTTTTTTTGTAAAAGTATGTACAGGATCATGCATTGTTATTGGTCTTTTTGAGGATTTAGATTTTCCACTATGTTTTTCTAACATTGACAAAGGTTACTTTAACGCTGATAAGTGTTATTGTGACGTTGTCAGCAATATATTGTCTAACACTGACAAATGTTTCCTTAACGCTGACAAGTGTTATCGGGGCGTTGTCAGCAACAATGTTAGTTTTGTGGTTTTTAATCTAAATGTGCATTATACCATTGGATACAGAGTTGCTTATGGATCCTTGGAGAATCATTTGAGCATGATTTTATTTATGGATGATGGTTGGAATTTTCTATTCCTATCTTGACATAAATTTTTATGTTCATGAATATTTTTGGCAACATATGTATCACAGTTTAAGGGGGAGGTTTTAGGAACCTTTAGGAATTTTGGGTATCCTTATGATACTCTTATCACAATTCTAGATTGTGTCCACAGGTGAGTATGAGTTAGTTTTACTAAATCATGAGGCACTGTAGCATGCAAAGTTGATATACTATGCATGTTGTCAAGACATTTTTGGCCTAGAATTGGTTGTGGTCTGTTGGGAGACTTGGGAATGATTTTATCATGGGTTTTACCTGGGAGTAACAAGGAATTTTATGAGGTAACTTAGTTGTTAAGAGTTTTGGTTAGCAAGGGACACTAGAGGACTATTTTGTCTATCTTGCATAAGCAAGTGTGCATAACTGGACAGTGCTTGCCGCCCTATAATAATTATCAACTTATAGGTTATCTTCTCTAGGATAAATTACTTTGTTAAGGTCATTTTTCATTTTTATAATTTTTTTATTTTTGGACGCTGACAAGTATTTTTCCAAGCGTTGTTGTGTCCAATTTAGACGCTGACATGGCTTTGGTAAACGTTGACAAGAATATAGCCGTTGGGCGTTGATGGGTTATTTTTGACCGTTGACACTCAATGGGACCTACCCAGTTGTTACTTTTTGACGAATTTTTGGGCCGTAATTTTGGGAGCAGATAACTTTCAATTAATGCATGAGATAAACTTATTTCTTTTCAATATTTTCATGATTGTATTTTGAAAATAGTTGCCTAATTTTTGACCAATCACATGCATTTTTTTCTCCTATATATTTGGCTCCTATTTTTAAACAGGGTACCTATCATTCTTGTCTAACAATATTTTTTCCTATACTTCATCTTTATCAATCATTCAAACAGCTTTCAACAATGGTACCAAACTTTAAACCAAGTGATTTGGAATTGGGATTCAGGAGTCAACACAACATGATAGCATATTTGGACGCTGATGATACTCTGTTTCCCCAATATACACAAATGGTGGCGTATTTGAATGCATCCCCAATTAGGTATGCTCTTTCTCATGCTCCACTCATTCCTGTCACACATATTAAGCAGTTTTGGAACAATGTTAGTTCCTCAACAGTTAATAGAGTGACTACATTATCATCTATTGTTCATGGGCGCACATGGGTGGTTACTAAAGCTTTGGTTCGCCAAGCTTTGCATCTTGATGATGCAGATGGTATAACCACCCTCCCCATTCATGAAATAGAACAAGGACTAAGGGCTTTGGGTTATCCTTTCCCTGATGAGGGAACTTTAAACAAATATCATAAACAGGAGTTTCCCCCATCCTAAAAGTACCTAATACATATCTTCTTGCAATGTTTAAGTCCCAAGTGTACTACATACAATGAGATCAATAGATCTATTGCTAGTGCTATTGTGTGCATTGCTACTGGGCAAAAGTTTAATTATTCCAAAATGATTTTTGAGGGCATGTGTAAAAACAAAGGGAATAAGATGACATTAGCTTATCCCGGATTTTTACAAATGGTTTTCGATGTCCAAAATTACTGCACAAGGGATCATGATGATTTTTATGAGATCCCTGTGCAAAAGAAAGCAATTTTTACAAAGATGAACTCACCCCCACACTGTGATTTACCCCTCACCCCAGCTATGATTGATGTCATTGAATCAGCACAACCCCAACCAGATCCTCAACCCCAACTTGACCCAATCCCTGAACCTTTACCTTCACCACAACACATGCAAATTGACCAAGAACCCTACGAAGGTGACACATTAAATGTTGGCGTTGACATGCCTATTCCAAACGTTGACACCAATCCTTCACCGACCCAAACACCCCTTAACCAACCCACATCCACCCAATCCACATCATCTTCTCCCCCAACCCAATATAGGTTGCAAAAACGCCGAAGGACTACTAGAGTGTTCCCTTCTAGTCGTCCTAGCCATGTAGTAGAGAGAACCACCACCACAATTGTGGTTGGTGCTATGGATGAGGCTGGGACTATTGGTTCTGGCTTAGAAGCTAGCCAAGACAGTCCTACCATCTTTAAGACCTCATCCATGCCCCATGAGTCTGACGGGAGGTCAAATACCCATTTTGGAGGAGGGCAGATTGGAACCAATGACATTAATGGAATTGACGGCTGTCTGCATTAGCTTGCAAAAGCAAAATGCAGACTTGTTACAGATTGTCAGTACACAAGGCCTTGAACTCAAGCAATTGAGGGAGAGGATTGTTATTTTGGAAAATGCTAGCACAAGGCGTGGGATGGAGGAATCTTCCAAAGGGAAGGATGAACAGATAAATGTGAGTGATAAGGGCTCACATAATGTTGAAACTTTGGGTGTTGCTGAGGCTATAACGAGTTTGAAGAAACAACCAGGTTTTGATACGTCTCTAGTTACTCCTACAAACTTAAACTTGTCTTTTACAGCCATGTTGGAAGAAATTACAAGAGGCGCTGAGACAGGTAACTTGGGTGTTGACAAGCAAGATTTGAACGCTGACATGAGTAACTTGGGCGCTGACAAAGAAAAATTGAGTGTTGACAGACCTGCAGATGAGGTTGATGTATTCCAGTCATCATCCATCATCAAAGAAGTTTCTTCACAGGTATTACCATCTTCCTTACCCACCATTGATCCATTAGATAAGGGTAAGGGTATTATGGTAGAAGTAGATGTTCCAAAGCATGCAGCACAAATTGACTTTGATAGAAGGTTGGCTGCACAAATTGTGGAACAAGAATGAAAGAAGGTTGGTGAATCACCTTTTATTTTCACTTCAGAAGAACAAGACGGAAGTGATGAAGCTAGTTCAGACTCAATTGTAATTATAATAGAACAACCAGAAAGACTTGAGTATGGTGATGAGTTGGCAAAAGAGAAGTTGAATGAGTTGAAATTGCAAGTATATTTTGACGTGCCAGAAGTTGTTCAGATGTACCATGCATGGCAAGATAGGTGTATGGAGAATCCAGATTTGACTATTTCAGACCAGATATGGGGTTTGGAGATTCTTCTAAGAGTACAAAAGGATTGTAAGGTAATTTTGAAACACAGGGCTAGCAATATTCTCTCAATGTTGAAAAGGGATAGAAGGGAGTTGTACTACATGCTACTCAGATGTCATGGAAAAGGATGGACTTTTAAGAAATTGATTGGATTGACATTTGAAGAGTTGGAGTTCAAAGCTTATCCCATTTGGGCAAGAGTGCAGGAAGAAAACACTCTAAGACTTCTTTCTGATGAAAGGAAAGAAGAACTTGCAGAAGAGATGGAGCTTAAGAAGGCAGTGATTGTTTCCAGACCTATGAAGAAGGGAGTCCCTCTTGAGTTTCCCAAAGATATGGATAGGTTGAATCCAAGTGAAGCTGTTATAAGAAGGAGCCTCAAGCTCTCACCATTGGAAGCTTCAGATATGGTACAAGTGTTACCTCTTGATTCCTGAAACCCTATTATAAGCTATGAAGAAGAGGAATGTGGGTTTTGGAAGATTGGCAGGTATGGGAAAGAGGTTCACACTTTTACCACTATTATATCTTTGTTTGCAAGTTTTGATAGAGAAGACTTGGTAGACCTATGGAGGTTGTTAGAGGCCAAGTATGATACTAAAGATCCTACTTCAATCAATGCAATAAAACTGTGGTCAACATTCAAGAGAATGTGTGGACCAAGAGATGAAGATCCTGCTATTTGGAAGGATCTTGAAGATGACCTCAGTGGTCTTCAATGGCGTTTGTATTCAGCTGCTGGTGTATACTACTTGAGTTCTACAAAGTTTGTTGACTATCTTCTTGTAGATGCTCAGTATTCCATGTCCAATGAAGTCTTGGAGAAGATGAAGACAACACAGCTGGAGATTGATTATTCAAGTGATGTGGCCAAAGATTTGATCAGACATATTTATTACCAATATGAGCAAGTTTGTAAGATTCCTCCTAGTTCTTAATGTTTATTCAGAAACTTGATTATTAGAGTAGATATCAAGTTTATGGGAGGATTGTTGGGAATAAAATATAGCCAGCCTACTTGAGCGCTGACAAGAGTAAAACAAGCATTGATAGGAAGAAAACAAACGCTGACAGATCAAGCGTTGACAAGAAGAAGTCAAGCGTTGATACATTGAAGACAAGCACTGATGGAAAGATTTAGTCTACGCGTATATTGTTTCTAGTTTGTTTCTAGTCAGGATAAGTTCAACATTGTATTTTCTATAATTATCTTTACCTAGAATAGTTGATACGTAGACTCTTGTCAAGGCTTCTTATGTCTATAAAAGAAGACCTTTAGGTTATTGTTCAATATAAGTTTTCATACGTTAAACACTTTCATTATAAGCAGGTTTTTTATCATTAATCAAGTGAAAGTTTGTTTACATCTTTCTGTGTTCTTGTTTAAGTGTCAATTCCGCATAACACTTAGATTACTTAATACATATACAAAGGTTTCTCTACGTGTATAACTTGATCTAATCTCGTATACATAAAGCTAAATCAATCTAAGTTTAGGATCAACACGGCTTTCACTATATCGATTATGATGACCATCCTCTCGAGAATAGCTGCTTTGCAGGCCGACCGTCCGATCAAGAAAGATCAGTAAGTAATTACTACAATAAACCTTGATCAGTTTTAGGCATGTCCTACTCTGCAAAAATAGGTAATACGTCCTCATTTCCACCTCATTCAAACGATTTTATTCTTTTGCATGTAATGTCAATAAAAAAAATCATCTATTAGTTCTTTAAGTTGAAAATATTTTTATATGGCTATTTGCACAAAGAGGTTCGAAAATTGCATGCTAAATGGTATTTATTTTATAGCCAAGTATTTGTCAGTTGTACAACTGATTTAATTGTCATCAAACATATACTTTTCCCAGATAAAGGACCTAATGTTTAAGCTACGGACATACCTTTTTTTAGGATTTATGTATCCTTTCATTGTAAGTATATTAGTCTTACTTTAAACATTGTCTTTAACAGATGTGCGGAACAACTTTATAGATCAGCACGGAGTGGCGTGAAGGACTACATAGGTATTTATTACTAAAATTTTACTACTACTAACTATGAAATCAAATTTCATTAAAGTTGCTTAAGCGTTGGTTTTTTTGGCGGTACAGACTTTGAAATGAGCTGGAAACGCAGCAAGAAGCAACAAGAAGACTTCAAACAGTCGCCCACGTTTTTGCGACATTAAGATGGTAGCGAAATAATCTCAAAATCATTAATACTATCACAATGAGTTGAATTGCATGTATATTAGATATCACACTCCAACGACGACACTAAACAGAAGGTAACTTCGCATGATTTACCCCTTTTTGCAATCTAATATTACACACCGTTTGAGAATCCAGTTGTGTAATCTGAGTTTTTGATGGGGAACAAGAATAAACTGGTTGATATCTTTTATTTAGTTTTTTTATTTTGTGGTATCTTTTATTTAATTTTCTTATTTTGTGTTTTTTTGGGAAGAATATTGTTTTCTTTTTTCCCAAGTTTAGTTTTCCTATAAAATTAGGAATTTGTTCATTGTATTGGATATTGAAGTTATGAATAAAAAAAACAGACTTTTAGTCTTTGTTAATTGACTTGAATCCAGGTTAGGGTTTATTGTTCAATTTTCTCTTAATAATCGGGTATTCGTTGAATCAACGATTGTTGGAGTTTGCCTGATTATCGGTATTCTTTTGAATCAACGATAGTTGGAAGAGTTGTTTCTGGTATTCCCTGGGAATCAACAGATTCAATTATATATCTTTGTTACTTTGTGTATTCCGCTATATCTTTGTTAATGATGGGGAACAAGAATAAACTGGTTGATATCTTTTATTTAGTTTTTTTATCTTGTGTTTCCTAAGAATAATATTGTTATCTTTTTCCTGAAGTTTAGTTTTCTTATAAAAACTACGACTTGGGTTTATTATATGATGATTGTGATATGAATAAAAAACACAGACTTGTAGTCTTTTGTTAATTGACTTGAATCCAGGTTAGGGTTTATTGTTCAATTTTCACCCTAATAATCGGGCATTCGTTTGAATCAACGATTGTTGGAAGAGTTGTTTCTGGTATTCTTTGTGAATCAACAGATTCAATTATTTATCATTTTTTTAAACTACATCATTTGGAAGAGTTGTTTTTCCGCTACATCAGTTGGTATCTAGAGCCGAAGTTCCTGATTAAGATGTGGGAATATCCGTTTTTTGAGGTTGATTGTTCATCTTCTTATGAATGGGAAGATTATGGTGCGGCTGGTGGTGATGATTATGATGGACCTCCCATATTTGATGAATATGAAAAAGAACCGATGCTAGTTTATGAAGATGTCATTGAGGAAAAAGAAGGATTTACGGGGAAAAAAGAATTTGGTGGGGAAAAAGACAACATTGAAGACAGTGTAGTTGTGGCTAATAATCTTTGTTCTACAATGATCTGAACTATAATGGTCAATACATTGGGTTTGAAGACAATCAAGATTCGAGGTCGATTCATTATAAATAAAGGTAATTTGATACAAGGGATACAAATTTGGATTCTACGAGTACAAGGGACAAGTGAGACTAACTCGAGGACGAGTTTTTTGAAGTGAGGGAGAATGATGGGGAACAAGAATAAACTGGTTGATATCTTTTATTTAGTTTTTTTATTTTGTGGTATCTTTTATTTAATTTTCTTATTTTGTGTTTTTTTGGGAAGAATATTGTTTTCTTTTTTCCCAAGTTTAGTTTTCCTATAAAATTAGGAATTTATTCATTGTATTGGATATTGAAGTTATGAATAAAAAAACAGACTTTTAGTCTTTGTTAATTGACTTGAATCCAGGTTAGGGTTTATTGTTCAATTTTCTCTTAATAATCGGGTATTCGTTGAATCAACGATTGTTGGAGTTTGCCTGATTATCGGTATTCTTTTGAATCAACGATAGTTGGAAGAGTTGTTTCTGGTATTCCCTGGGAATCAACAGATTCAATTATATATCTTTGTTACTTTGTGTATTCCGCTACATCAGTTTTTCTATGTTAGGATCGTACAACAGCAGCAACCTACGGGATGCTCCAAACCTGATGCAGGCATGTCAAGCAATTCAGTTTATTTAACGTTTCCTGATCATCTACTTTTCTATTTATAATAGGCTCACTTTTCACAGGGACGTAATATGTAGTGGAGACCTTATGGTGCTTACAGTAATGATTGCATGACGCCATGGTGATTGTGTGTGAGTCTTTTCTTGGTATCTTTTTTGTTTATCTCTTATTTGGTTTTCTTTATAAGATATATAGTATTCAATGATCATGCGAGAACATGAGTCTGCATGTTTAGTTCCCATAGATGTATCACTAGGAAATAATGATGACAATTGATATTCTCATTCAGGTTGTTCCTTCATTCAAACCATAAAACTTCTTAATGCATGCTTAATATATATCAGTTACATACATGATAATTACGGTACCGTGATTATATGTATAACTAGACACATTAATATGATTTTCTTAACTGTATATTCAGATTACATTTTAAACATCAATACACATACGATTCTTTTTTGTATTCTGGTTGAAGACTTATAGGAGTATTAGAGTTTGTGAAAGGATCTAACAAAACTCTGAAACAGAAGCCAACTCCGTATGATTTTCACGTTTATGCAATCTGATATAACGCAATGTTGGAGGATCCAATGATGACACTGAAGTATAAGGTAACTTCGTATGATTTAGAAGTTTATGCAATATGATATTACGCACCGTTTGAGAATCCAATTTATACAGAGTATTATCATTCATGTATAGGATTAGCATGATACTTGAAGTTCCTTGAAGTTTGGTTAAGATTTTTCTATTTGATTAATCATGTATACACTATACAGCTTTAGGATACCGTAATTGTCAGTCAAACGCACTACTAATCGTTCCATCTCTGCGTATGTACCTATTTTTTTAAGACTGTTTATGTGTTTTTGTTCTACAAAACCAGAAAACAGAAGCATCATTGTGTGTATTCTTGACTTCATCTTGATTTTACTGAATAATATTTTAACGTTATTATATCTTTCGTACATTTTTTGTGGCAGTAAATAGCTGATGATGATGATGATGATAATATTTTGTATTAGTGATGTTGATGAATCATCTTTAGAATACCAAAACTATCAAATGTATGTGCCATATAAGTTGTGTGTGATTATTGTCATGAGTTATCTTTTAATTTTTTTTATTTTTCTAGAAAAACGGGATGATCCGGTGACTCGATGAACCGATCGAGTCGATTCAAAAACCGGTTTTTAAAACATCGATCGTATGTAATCTTTCTTTATAGTGTGATATTTTACTAGATATCCAAATCGATTGATATGAGCAAGGCTGTCAAGATCGTGAGTAAACTCGTAAGATCGTACGATCCTACGTGTTTACTAACTAAAATCGTGTAAGATCGCTCTAGGATCGCATGTGGGTAGGATCGTAAGTAAGATCGTAGGATCGCACGTAAGATCGTAGGATCGGCTCTCGATCCGATCCTACCAATTTGATAAGTTACCTAATTATGTTATGTCAAAACCTTATGTAAAGACTTTTATTTTTTCTTCCTTGTCGTTATATTACTCTATATTAATTTATTTTGCTTCTAATGTCTTTTTTAAAATGTATATGTTTCTATCACCTAAAGCCGTGATGAGTACTCTAAACAAGAATCAATAATTTTTGTCAGTTATTAAGTTATCAAAACATTTCAAACAGATTTACTTTTTGTGTTTGGGATTTCTTACGTGTAATGTCTATTTTTTCTTACTAAATAGTTTATTTAGTTATGAAAATTTTTACAAAATAAATGTACTTTACTATTTTTATTGTCATGATGTTTAAATGTCAATTTTTAATGATAACTTATAAATTTATGTTTGATATTCAACGGATATCTATAAGTATATAACATTGTGATCTATCCACGCCTATAAGAAAGACAAGACATTTTGGTGGGATCATACGATCTCGATCCGATCTTACGATCTCGATCTTGCAATGACAAAGCCGATCTTAGGTAGGATCGCGATCTTAACCGCCTTGGATATGAGGACTTCTTTTTATGTCAATTTATTTATTTAAAGTCTGATTTGAATATGTGGTGTTTATTTGTTTGGAGAAAAACTTAAAAGACTTGCAGACTTGAATTGAATATTGAAGGTGAAAATTTTATAAGAAGAATGGACGAGATTTAACATTTTGTGATGTAAATCTAAGGATAAATGGATCCGACTAAATTTGGTAACGATAGTATAAGATTTAAATACAAATGTAAGTAAATACTTATCTTATGAATTCAACTACCTATTAGAAAATTTCCGTTCACTTTACGTGTAAGTATATACTTACCATCTGGAATGTTTTGTAACTCGGTTCGATCCGGTGGAATCAATCGTCTGACCTGATTTCGGTCGACGAAATTTGTAATATTAAACTGAGGTTTATAATTTAGAAATTCGATTAGACTGTTTGGTTTGGGGTGACATGGGTTAAGTCGGTTCTCGAGACCCGGTCAGGATTTTAATTTTTTTAAGTTTTTTTCAAATAAAACATATAAATTATGTATATTTGCGACGTCTTTTTATTTTACATATTATATTTGTTAATAAATAGGTTATATGTTCATGATTTTGTGATTTATATATATAACTTTCTTCTAATTGTTATAAATATAATTTTTTCAAAAAAACGGGTTGATCAGGTGACTCGATAAATCAACCGAGTCGATTCAAAAACCAATTTTTAAAACATCGACCGTTTATATTGTGATATTTTAGTTGATATCCGAATCGATCGATATGAGGACTATGTATCATAAGTATATTAAATCTATAAACAATGAAACAATCATTCACTAAAAAAATTAGTTTAATTATTCACGAATTTTTATAGGTCATTTAGCTATGGTTGAAAATGTGTACAAGTTATAAAGTTTGAGCGTGACAAATATACTCACACATATAAGTCTAAAAAACATTATTAAAATGTCTATTGTTAAAAGTGTGGAGAAATTCCACATGTGGTAAAAATTATAAATGATGTAAACATTGTTTAATATATGCACCTAAAAGTGCGGTCAAAGCAATGTTTAAGAAACCAGGTTGACCCATCTGTTAAACCGGTTGAATCGTGAATCGGTTCGGAGATCGGATCGGATATCACTGGGTTTTTGCTTGTTTGAGAACTATATTGAACCGCTGGTTTTTCGTTGACCCGGTTTGATAAACTCAACCGGATAACAATGTTTTATAAAAAAATATTTTCAAAAACCTTTTTTTCCATAAACATTTCTAAATTTTAATGATAAATTTAAGTACCGGTGATTATTTTTAGTTATAATAAAATTAAAACTAACTTAAAACAATATTATTTAATACAAATTATAAATATACATTAATTGTTTTTTCATACATTTACTAAAATGTTATTAATATTAAACTAAAAAATATAAATATTTCTTATCGATTTAACTTAACGCAAGACAAGTTATAGGATTATATAATATTATATATAAAAATATACATATATATAAAATCGGGTTGACCCGTGAACCGGTCAGTAGATCGAGTCAATTAAAAACACGAATTTTAAAACACTGGGTGAAAGTGTTATAATATTTACAAGTGAGACATTTTATAAAAAAAATATTACTTCATTTATAAATGTAAGTTTGTGTAATTGTACATACTAATATGACTTATTTCATTAAATAATTTTTGATGTCTATAAATAACAAATATTTGTGAACGATTATTATAAGTCATGTCCGTTCATCGGGCGGGCTTTGCCACTAGTATATATATATATATATATATATATATATATATATATATATATATATATATATATATATATATATATATATATATATATATATATATATATATATATATATATATATATATATATATATATATATATATATATATATATATATATATATATATATATATATATATATATATATATATATATATATATATATATATATATATATATATATATATATATATATATATATATATATATATATATCGTGAATTCAGTATGTAACTGTTTAATAATTATTTTATGTTAATACGAGATATATTATAAAATGCAGATTTGTCATGGCTGACCTTAATATTCCCGTAGAGAACCTTGCTATTCCTGAACCTAACGTAGATGATAACCCTTACTTAGACTTAGTGGATTATAATGTAGAGTAGGATATGGATGATGAAGAGGAGGAACCATTTGAGGATCCCGAGCCCGAGATAGGACTAGGAGATCAGATTGCCCCTTATGTTGATGTTGTAGAGAATGATAATGATAATGTTGGTATTGAGGAAGATGATGAGGTTGGTATAGATGATGTAGGTGATGAGGATGAAGACGAGGATGTCGAGGAGGAGGTAGGTATAGATGATGAGGATGATGATGCCCCTGATGGCACTGATGGGATTGCTACTCGTAGGCCGACTGATTTGGATGACTTTCAGGGCAGTGTGCATGTGATAGGAGAGTCGTCTAGGGTTCGAGAGGCTCATACTGATGGACATGCACCTTGGGCCTTAAGACGTGATTTAGATGCTTCTCGTGATCAAGGTCGTGTTACAGAAATTGATTTAAGTGTTGTTCAGACTCATGTTGCTTTATTAGAGTCGAAAACAAAGATTGGTGAGAAAGAGCGAGAGTTTCTTAATTTTGGTTTAACTGATTTGGAGCGTGGTTTGAATGAGGCGTTTAGGAGATTGTCTGTGTTGGAAAGTGGTGAGTATGCAGAGATGAAGAAAAAGGTGAATACGATGGAGATTCATTTAAGTGTGGCTCGTGCGATGCGTGAGAAAGCAGAAAAAGAGTTGAATATATATGTTGGTTGGAACAGTAGGTTTTATACTGAGATGGTTGAGAAAGGAGTGATTCGTAAGCGCCCAGCTGAAGATGTGTCTTGTGATCGTCCGAGGAAGATACCAAAGACGATGGGTGATGGACCTTCTAGTAGTTCTCAGTAGACCAGTCTATCTTTAGTAGTATCTTTTGCATCTTTTGTAAACTTTAACTAAACCGTCATATTGGTTAGTAGATCTGGCACGAATTTTTGGCCTGTATAGTGCTAGGAATTTTGATGTGGAATGTTCACTAAGACAATGTGGTTGTTTATAATCTAATGGAGTATGTATCTTTTGTCTTGAATTCCATATCGTGCCTTATTTGTATCTTGCTTCCTTGATTATCAATTCAATCCACCTTATATAAATCCCTCATTGCCTGAACGCTTAATATACTTTGAAATTGTGCAATTATAGAATCATGCCGCCCAAGAGAGCTATGACTGAGGATGATGTGCGTAGGATCATTGTGGAACAAGTTGCCGCATCTATGACTGAATTTATGGCAAATGCTAGAAATGGAGCTAGCGGTAGTGGAGCTGGCGGTAGTGGAAGTGGTGGTACTAATGTGAATGTGAATGCTAATAATGTGAATGATAATGCTGGAGGAAATATAGGAGGACTTGGACCTAATGCGCCTACAGTCGGTGGTTGTACTTATGTGACGTTCATGAAGTGTGAACCGCTCCCTTTTAATGAAACTGAAGGTGTTGTAGGATTAAGCCAGTGGATTGAAAAGATTGAGTCGGTGTTTCGAATTAGTAAGTGTAAGGATATGGATAAGGTGACTTTTGCTATGGCTACTCTTAGAGGTCGTGCGTTGACTTGGTGGAATGGGAGAATTGCTTTTATGGGCATTGATGTTGTTAATACTACTCCTTGGACTGAAATTAAAAAGTGGATGACTCTAGAGTTCTGTCCCTGCAGTGTGATTATACGGTTGGAACAAGAGTTGATTCATCTGAGAATGAAAGGTGTGGACATTGATAGCTAAACAAACTGATTCCATGAGTTGTCCTTGCTATGTCCTCGATTGGTGAAACCCGAAGAGATCAGAATTGAGAAATACATTAAAGGGTTGACCAAGAATATCCGAGGGGATGTAACATCATCAAAACCATTGACCATTGATGATGCTTTCGAATGGCTTACCAACTCATTGGACAAATAATTCAGGACAAGGAGGATGAAGCACATGCTGGTGAGAAAAGAAAGGGTTATGGCGATCGTGGAGGTCGAGGTGACAATAGGCAGAATTTTAATCGTTGTCAAAATCATAGAAGGGTGAATGCAAATGCTCTTACCAACAACACACCGCGCAATGATAAAAAGTGTCCTAAGTGTGGTAATAAGAGGAATGCTGGCGACTGTTGGAAGTGCCGAAATTGCGGAAAGCTAGGACACAAAGTGGAAAAGTGTAAGAGGGGAGTCATTTGCTTGAAATGTAGTGAAGAAGGTCATAAGAAATCGGATTGCCCCAAGTTGAAAAGGATTGGACCTGGAAGAAACAACCAGGGTGGTGCTTATCAACTTGGAACGGTTGAGGTTAAGAAAGAGGATCCGAATGTCGTTACTGGTACGTTTTTACTCAACAATCATTATGTTGTTGCTTTATTTGATTCGGGTGCTGATAGGAGCTTTGTATCTACTAAATTTAGTGCCCTTATTGACATTGAACCTGTTGAGATAAATACCAGTTACGAAGTAGAATTGGCTGATGGTAAATTGGTAAAAACTAATAAGCTGTTAAAAGGATGCTCTCTAAATCTCTTGAACCATTCCTTCCCGATTGATTTAATGTTAATAGAACTAGGTAGTTTTGATATTATTATTGGTATGGATTGGTTATCCTTATATAATGCTACAATTTTATGTGGAGAAAAGAAGGTTAAGATACCTCTTAAGAATAGGACGTTAGTAATTGATGGTAATCGAGGTGAATCCGTTTGAAAATCCTTTCATGCATTAAAGTCTAAAAGTACATCAGGAAAGACTGTGAGCTATTCTTAGCTCAAGTGACCGGGAATGAGTCTAAGGAGAAATGATTGGAAGATGTACCTATATCTGTGAATTTCCTAAGGTATTTCCCAATGATTTACCCGGACATCCACCGATAAGGCAAGTCGAGTTTCGAATCGATCTAATTCCTGGTGCTGCACCGGAGGCACGTGCGCCTTACCGATTAGCACCTTCTGAATTAAAGGAATTATCCGAACAACTCAAAGAATTTTCTGATAAAGGTTTTATTCGACCGAGCTCATCACCTTGGGGAGGTCCAGTCTCGTTCGTTAAGAATAAGGATGGATCTTTCCAAATTTGACAATTAAAAATCGATATCCTTTACCAAGGATTGATGATTTTATTTGATCAATTACAAGGCTCAAGTGTGTATTCTAAGATAGATTTGCAGTCTGTATATCATCAAATTCGCATCAGTGAAGAAGATATTCCAATAACTGCATTTAGAACTCGTTATGGACACTATGAATTTCAAGTGATGCCATTTGGGTTAACTAACGCACCTACAGTATTCATGGATCTAATGAACCGAGTGTGCAAACCCTATTTGGATAAATTTGTGATCGTGTTTATTGACGATATTCTAATCTATTCTATAAATAAATAGGAACATGGAGAACACTTAAGGATTATCTTAAATTTGTTAAAGGATGAAAAGTTGTATGCTAAGTTTTCTAAATGTGATTTTTGGTTGGACTCTGTGCAATTTCTTGGTCATGTGATTAACAAAGATGGAATTCATGTTGATCCAGCAAAGGTTGAAGCCATTAAGAATTGGTCTGCGCCGATAATGCCAACAGAGGTGCGACAATTCTTAGGATTGGCTGGTTATTATAGACGATTCATTAAAGAATTTTCTTTAATAGCTAAACCCCTGACCAAGCTAACTCAGAAAAATAAACCTTTCGTTTGGGGAATTGAAGAAGATGGAGCATTTCAGATATTGAAGCAAAAATTATGTAGTTCACCAATTCTATCATTACCCGACGGAAGTGAAGATTTCGTGGTATTTTGTGACGCATATCTTAGAGGTTATGGAGCTGTCTTGATGCAGCGAGAAAAGGTGGTAACTTATGCTTCTAGGCGATTAAAGAAGAATAAGGAGAATTATACTACTCATGATCTTGAGTTAGGAGCTGTAGTCTTTGCTCTTAAGTTGTGGAGACATTATCTGTATGGCACCAAGTGTACGGTGTTCACCGATCATAAAAGCCTACAGTATATTCTCGATCAAAAGGAATTAAACATGAGTCAACAAAGATGGATATAACTGTTAAGTGATTATGATTATGATTGTGATATAAAATATCACCCGGGAAAAGAAAATGTTGTTGCCGATGCATTAAGTAGAAAAGATAGAGAGCCTATCAGGGTACTTTCCCTAGTCTTGTGATGAGATGGCATTTATACATGATCTCATCGTTCTTTTCGGGCTTTAAATGCATAAAAATGTCATAATATACCATATATATTCTTGTGTTTGTTTACTTGTGTATTTTAGGTATGGATATCGTGAAAAAGGCAAAAGATCACAAGTTACAAGGAAAAACGGACACGAGAAACGAAGCCGTACAAAGAACCGGGCCCTAATCATGGAATATTCAACATTTATCCTTGAAGACTTAAAGATGTGCAAGTTTGATCCTCATTTATTGAAGAAATGACACTTAAAACCCTTGTATATTGATAATTACAAGTTTGGTCCCTTAAGTTTGTCAAAATGACACAAAAGGTCCCTCAACTTTGAAGAAATGGCAAGATTAGTCCCTCAACAAATCCAAATTGCCAACAATGGTCCCTCATGAAGTTTAAGATGCATTGAAGACCTTTGAAGATCAACATTGTCCAAAATCAGCCCTTGAAATATCTCAAAATGGCAAAAACAACCCTTTGAAACCTTTTTCCAAAAGTTTGTGCCAAAACTGTCAAGTGGTGAAAGTTAAATACAAGGGAAACACGTTTTGTTTGCAAAATAACTTGTTATACAACCTTTCCCAAAACTCAAGGACCTAAACTGCCAATTCCAAACTTCAAATTCCTAAAAATGCGCCAAACACTTACTGTTTGGATTTTTACCAGGCATGAACAAGCTTTTTACCCAGGATCAAAAATGAGCAAAAGAAAGGGGAAATCAAAATTGACTCAACCCACGTGTGATTCACATCACCTCAATCACATCCCACACCTTAAACCCCAAATCCCACTACCAGAATGATACCCCCATCCCCACTCACAATACGACACTTGGCACTTGATCCTTACTTGGCAAAATCAAGGGCTGCAAATCATTACTTGGTCCCTAAGCACTCAACAAACGTCCAGGATTCAACCAAAATAGCTGGCAACACACCTAGAAGATTCTGCAAGGATAGAATAGGAATTTCAGTTGCTAGGGTTTGTGAATAGTGTTTAGCCAGGCATTTGCCTATAAAAGGAGACCTCAACATGTGAGAGTCCCTTTGTTCCAGTTTTAGGCTATTATCTTTGTAATTCCTTTTAAGTTTAAATAAAATTTGAATTTCTGAAATTTTGAAATCTCTTTTTGATTTAATTAAAAGTTTGGTGTTTGAGTAGCCTAATTCTGAGTTCCATTTGATTGTTAAGACCTACCTTAATCTTGTGGTTAAGGCACGTCTTGGTTCATAAGGTTTTTAAGGTTCAAATACCTTGAAATCCTAGGTTCTGTTTTGGCTTATTTTGTGTACTAACCCTTGGCCATTTGCTATAAGCTCTTACAAGCTTGTTGACACAAAGCTTGTGAAGGGATTAGAGCCCTTGGTTGAGTTGTTTGCTGCTTGTGTTGAAGACATCAAGTCCTTGAGGTTCTACTTTGAACCATCAACCAAGGCAGTTTGCATCATCTTCATTGAAGTACCTTGGTCTTGTTCTAGTTGTTGAACAAGGTCCAAGGAGCATTGATGGCCTTCCTAGGATGTTGTGGAAGGCAGGTATAATCTCTTTGTTAAGATTCCCCTAAATATTTCATGTTTATGACTGTTTTGAATTTGGTCCTTTGATTTTGAGTATTTGTGTTTGTGCTGGTGATTTTTGTGTTTGATTGTGTTAGTTGCTATCTAGGAAGTGTTTTTGATCATTAAAATCAGTAGGTTATTAGTTAAAATCACAAGTTTCTTTGTTAAGTGGTAGATTAAGGAGTGTTTGGGTCTACTGTATACTTTGGATTTGTGGTTGCTAAGTGCTTGTGTTGTGGTTGCAAGTGTTGGTATCTGTTTGTTAGGTGCATATGTTCATCTGTTTGCAGGTTTTGTGGGTTTGAACACATAGATTCATAATTTGGCTATAAAATCTTAAATACTTGGTAAAATTGGCTAGGATTTTGAGGACACCTAGATCTAAGCTTAGGCTAGGGCTAACAAGCGCTAAATCTGAGTTAATCACACCAGGGAAGAAGGATTTGAGGCTTGAAATTGGATCAAGTGCCAAATAGATCAGCAAACTTGTTTCTGCATATGTTCATTGTTCATCAGTAACTTTTTGTGCTTTGATCTTGTAATTTACTTTGATTCAGTGTTTGATTCTTGTTGCTTTGTGTTTGTTCTTAGTTTATATAGCTTGTGTATGCATCTTGTTAAGTTTGGTTGGCTTATTCAGTCTAAATCTGCTTATTAAGTGCTTAACTGCTTATTTCTATATCTGGTGCATATCTGGTGACTGTTTGGCTTATTGTGGCTTATTGTGTGAACCATATTGTGATTTTATTGTTGCTATTGACTCCTTGTGATTCACTGATCACAAGGGTGCCTTTGTTTCCAATTGAATCAAACCAGAACTCTCAAATAAGCTTGGTCAAATAGTCAAAGCAGTGGGAACTCCTTTCCCCTGCTAGTTGCCACTGATAGTGTAAAATTGGTTTCAGCTTATCAATAAGCTATAATAGCTTATTCCAACCAGCAACAACTTTGTTTTTGTAATAGGTGCTCATATTTTGACCCATTTGTTCGTACTGGAGCATTTGGTGGGTTGACTTTAGGGTTTGACTAGAAAACCAACTCCTTTGACTTTTTCATAAGTTCATTTGTGCTTATTCTGGCTTATTGGTTGTGCTTATTGGATTTTTGTTGATTGATTTTGCTTATTGAGTTCATTTGAAATCTTTTGCAAGTTGAATCAAGTCCTGAGGTGCCCTAAATCTCTAAAACGACTATTTTGTCTTTTAGTGAATTTTACTTTGCTTATTTCTGGCTTATTGAGTGAGCTTTTTCAAAATTTCTTTTTACAGATCTCATAAGCATCCCAAAAGAAGGTTGTGTGTCAAATTAGAGCTTATGGCATTAGCTTATGGCTTAATGGGGTGAAAAGCCCAATAAGAATAAGCTTTGTGTTCAATAAGCTGTGATAAGCTCATATTCAGCTTTTAGGCCTTTAGAGTTTTGTTCTTAGAATTGAATTTTAAGTCAGATAGGGCTTTTCCAAGTCAATTGGGCCAAGTTTGACTTTTTGGGCCAAAAGCCCAATTTGGTTGACTGTTTTTGGTTTTGGCCCATTTAAGGGCCCAATAGGGGTATTCTAGTAATTTCACTTTGATTTTCTGATTATTTAGGTTTAAATAAACTAGTTTGCAAGTTTTTAGAATTTTTTATAATTTTTGGATTTTTAATATTATTTTATTATTATTTTATTATTATTTTTAAAATTTTATATTTTCCAACTTTTTATATTTTTCTTAGGTTTAATACATTAAAATAGGAATTTAGCAACTTTTAGAATAATTTTATCTCTTTTAGATTAATTTTTATAATTATTTTAAGTTTTAATAGTTTTTAAATAGTTTTTATTAGTTTAAAAATTTCTAAAAATAGTTTTTAGTCTTTTAGGTCATTTTAGAGGTTTACCAATTGAAAAATCTTTATTTAGGCTTTTTGATAATTTATTTGATTTTTAGGGATTTAATTAGCATTTAAAAATTGAATGTTTAATTATTTTAAAGGTTTGAAAAAGTTTTGATCATTGGTAAACTCTTAGTTTATTTATTTTGGTTTTTGGTGAATTTTTGGTAATTTTTAGAATTAATTTTTATTTTTGTGGTTTTTAAGGTTCTACGTTTTAACTTTCTAGTAGTGTTTATTTTTATTTTTTTTTACATCTTCGTCATCTTCTTTTCTCATCCCCTTCTAAACCAATCATTAATCACAAACATTTAACAAATTTCTCACACACATATACCTCCTTGGGAAACGAACTTTCATTTCGTTAAGGGTCATTAGTGTTGATTTTCCTAAATCATCACTCGATACTTTCCCTATTTTACGCTCTTTGTTTTCTTAAGCAAGAGTTGTAATTTACCACAATCATCTTGACTGTGCACAATAATCTGCCTGAGCAAATTAGGAATGCGCAAATAGAAGCCTTTAAGAAAGAAAATTTTGATAATGAAGAGTTTCGAGGTGAAGGAGATCCTTTAGAGGTTAGAGCTGATGGAGTGAAATGCTTAAGAGGTCGTATGTGGATACCTAAGTTTGGAGGCTTAAGAGATTTAATCATGTTGGAACCCCATAAATCTAAATATTCCATTCATCCTAGTTCTGATAAAATGTATCATGATTTGAAGAAGTTATACTGGTGGCCGAATATGAAAGCTGATATTGCTATGTATGTTCTTCTTTGTTTGACTTGTGCAAGAGTCAAAGCTGAACATCAAAAGCCGTCAGGACTACTTCAACAACCATAAATTCCTGAATGGAAGTGGGAGAGAATCACGATGGATTTATCACTAAGCTTTCCTAGAACATCTTCTGGAAATAACTCAATTTGGGTCATTGTCGACAGACTGACCAAAATCAGCTCACTTCATTCCTGCTAAAGAGCAGTTCTTATTTGAGAAGCTGACTTGTATCTATCTTAAGAATCTTGTATGTAAGCATGGAGTGCCTGTATCGATTATTTCTGATCGAGATCCTAGATTCGCATTGAATTTTTGGAAATCCGTCTAGAGATGCTTGGGAACGAATCTCGACATGAGCACTACTTATCACCCCCAAACTGATGGGCAGAGTGAAAGGACGATACAAACACTGCAAGATATGTTAAGAGCTTGTGTGATAGATTTTGGTAAGAATTGGGATAAACATTTGCCTTTAGCATAATTTTCATATAACAATAGTTATCATGCTAGCATTAAGCCTGCACCGTTTGAAGTTTTGTATGGTAGAAAGTGTAGATCTCCTGCATGTTGGAGTGAAGTTGGGGATACCATCTCACAGGACCAAAATTGATCCGGGAGACTACGGAGATGATAGTTCAGATTAAGAAACAGCTGTTGACAGCCCGAAGTAGACTGAAAAGTTACGCGGATGTGCGGCGAAAACCGATGGAGTTTGAAGTGGGTGACCGTGTGATGTTGAAAGTGTCTCCATGGAAAAGCGTCATAAGATTTGGAAAGCGAGGGAAATTGAATCACCACTATATTGGACCCTTTAAGATTTTATCTAGAGTACGTCTGGTGGCTTATAAATTAGATTTACCCCAAGAACTTTATGGTGTTCACAACACATTCCATGTATCTAATCTGAAGAAATGTTTAGCAGTGTGTGATGAGAAAATCTCGTTGGATAAGGTCAGAATTGATGAGAAGTTGCATTTTATCGAAGAACCCGTAGAGGTTATGGATCGTGAGGAAAAGAAACTTAAACAAAGTAAGATACCTATCGTTAAGGTTCGGTGGAATTCAAAGCATGGACCAGAATTTACTTGGGAACGAGAGGATGAAATGCGGAAGAAATACCAACACCTCTTTGATTTCAATAAGAAAGGGGCATCAAAATGAAATGGATCACGAGGACGTTGATCCCTTTTTAGGAGGAAATGTTGTGACAATCTGACATTTTCAGGTAGTAAATTATTTTATCGTATATTATTTTTAAACATATTTTTATGTTAGTTTATGAACTCACAATTTATGGGTTGAAATGAGGGCTTACGTGCATAATTTAACGTCCTTTACGATTAAACCAGGAACCCTAGGTTTACGTATTTACGTTTTTGAACTCCGTTTTTTATGAGACAATTTTTATTAGAATAGTTTTGTGCAATAGATTCATAATTAATAAAAACGTTTTTCGTAAAACGACCCGAGGGCACGTAAATCGAGGAAACTATAATCGAGGAGTACCCGTAAATTAGTGGGGATGAAACAAGTATACTTTTGTCTCACCCGCACTATGGGCGGCCAAGACAAGGACACCACACCACCCTTGGTGGCAAATTTTCATAAACACTAAGGACACGTGTCCTTAGTGCCTTACTAAACCACTTAACACAAAAAACTAGCTAACCAAAACCATTTCTCATACATGCAAACAAGAAACTCTCTCAAATCTCTCTCTATCTCTCTCCTTTCTGTCCCATACTCACCCACAAACACCACATTCATCAAAAATTTTAACCATAAATCTTATGTATAACTTACATAAGATGATAACCAATTTAAGACATGGTGATTTGAGGTGATCTTAACCACTAAAAAGAAGTTTTCAAAGGAGTTTAGGGATGATTTTATCAAGGTGTCTACATATTCTTGGTGATCTCAAAGTGGTCTTGATATTTCATAAGACTGGTTATCAAAAACCAAGTCTTGTTCTTAACCTTTCACTATATTGGTTGGTAACAATATCATTTCTTCTATCATCTTGTTATTTTATAAATGTACTCTTGTATTTTCTTTATGTGCAAAAACAATTAAAGAAAATTTGTAGTATTCCCGCCTGTCACGCGGGTGACCTAGGTTCGTTCCCCGGCAGCGGAGCCATTTGATACAAGCTTTTGACACCCCGTATAAAAATTAAAGTTCGTTGTGTTGGTCTAATCGAATTGATCTAGGTTCTATGTGTGACTCAGTTGTTCTTTGGTGAAACAAAAGTGTGTCGTTGTAGTATATTAAATTAAATGTGCAAAAACATGAAAAGTAAAAGGGCTTAAAAGTAAATCTAACTCTAATTTAAAGTAAATGAGGCAAGTATTTAAAAGCGCGACTAAAATTAAAGGGCACTAAAGTAAAATAACGCTAATACTAGGTATTTGCAACCAAAGTATAAAATTTTGAAGTCCCAAGTCTTTTCGAATTGAAAACTGGTCTTAAGTGCGACTCAATCGTCTTTTGGTGAATCAAGAGAATGGTTTGGTTTGTTTGTTTTAAACTATTAGCAAGTAATTAAAGTGTCGTTGAGTAAAAGGAAGTTAAAAGATTAATATTAAAATGACAAGTAAAATAAATGCATGGAAACTTAAAGGTGATAATGGAAAAGTACTAGCTCACTAAATAAAACTAACACTTGGAAAATTTTCAGAAAATAAAAAGTACTATAAGAAAGTGATACCGAAAGAAACCAAAATAAGCCAAAAGGGGACCCGATCGGAATGTATTCCGATCGGATGGTCGGAATGCAGGGAAATGCGCACAATCGGAATGTGTACAAAAGGGGGGTCAATCGGAATGACTGCTAGTGGTACCAATCGGAATACGGGGTAAATCACACAATCGGAATGCTTGCAAAACAAGCCAATCGGAATCCAGGACCAATTGCCCTGCCGTCGGAATATGAAAACCAATCGGAATACGAAGATGGAGCTGGCCAATCGGAAAAGGGTTTTAAGCCCCTTTCCTTAAATCAAGGAAATCGGTTAGATGGTGTACCTGGTCGGAAAACCCAATCGGAAAGGGGTTTTACCACCCTTTCCGAAAACTATGGAAATGGGAAAAGCTAGGTAATAAGCTAAAGTAATAAGCTAACACCCGAAACTTATCAATCTAAATACTTAACCGAATCAAATAAGCACTTATCTCAACTTATTCAACTCGAAATTAAGCAACTTTTTAGATCAAACAATAAAAACATAAATTTTTTTAATAAAACTTTTTAATAAGAAAAATAATCTAATCATAAAAATAAGCCAATAAGCACAAAAGTCTTAAAGCTTAATCAAATGAAAACTTATAAAATGATCAAAAGATTTAACTTTTAAGCACGAAATCAATTAGAACAACACGGATCTTATGATATACGCACCAACATCAATCTAAAATCAAAGAAAAGTAGAATGAGATCAAGGAATTAAAGCTTAAAATAGAACTTGATTAATAAAAATAAGCAATACAAAGTGTTTAATCTTGAAAGATTAAAAGAAAAAGATGAACTAGTGAGAGAAAGTTTAAGACTTTCTCTCTCTAAAAACTAGAGAAAACTAAAAAGTGAAAATTTAACTAAAAACTCTAACTCCCCTCCTAATGACTATTAGGGGGGTATTTATAGGGAAGGTGGAAGGAGTGCATGTGTTGCATCTTCTTTCTTGCTTTCTTCACGTTTTCTCGACTCGACTTTAATTCTTCGTCTTTGTCGTCTCGGGATTTGAACTTGTCTTTTAATTTTCTTCTTCTATTAGACTTAAGTTCTTCGACTTCGTTAAACTTCCGTCTTTTGACTTTTTCTTTGATAAATCTTCAGAATAGGTCTTGGACTTCCGTTCTTTTTGCACTCTTGATCTTTTGACTTCGTCTTTTTCCCGTTTTCTTCAATAAAAGCCCGTGAAAGCCCGTGTTTTCTTCTTTTTTCATAATTTGGTCCTAAAACACAATAAAAACACAAACCACGCATAATTCCGACTTTTACGACATAAATCACACGTTTTGCTCTAGTTATTATTGGAAATAAGTGGTAAAAGGATAAGTGTTTTCACACTTATTAAATCCCATACACTTGACCATTGCAATGCCCTCATGCAATGCATTAATTTTAAAGCACGGTTTACATTTTCCATCATAAATAACCCACTTTGGCCTTTATTAAATACTAATCATAAAAGATAGAAATAAGTAAAGAAATTAAAAACTTACATTGGGTTTTGGCGGCCATGAACGTTTATCATCCTCAAGTTTCACGTTCCCCATACCAAGCTTAAAAACGAGATGATTGTTATTATAAGTTAGCAAACTATCACGAACTCATGTGGGCCAATTATTCACTTAGACTCCCTTATTCCTAGGTGTATCTCTTATATTTTATTTTTGTCTTGAATGATCACGAGGATGCATTGTTTGACTTATTTCGATAGTTATTTAGTCCGAAAATAAGGTGAACGATTTAATCAATAGTTAGCTAAAGGACCAAATCTTTTAAAACTGCTTCTCGGGATATCAGAAAGTTCATATCTTGGCATAACTTGGTTCGCGATTTGAGACCTTTCTCGGGCCGATATTTAACAGCGACTTCATACTTCGAATCTTCGAGAGACGTTCTTGAAATTATGGTCTTCTCTTCATAATAGGAATTTCTTCACTTGAAGTTTTTGAGAGATTCTTCATCTTTGGACCACGACTTCTTCATTTTTCTCCAATCTTTATTTTGGACTTTGATATACAACGATCCGCCTCCTTTTAGGACTTGGATCTATTTATCCTCATACCTTGTTAGGGTCTTTTCGGGTAGACTTCTCCATGACTTTTGGGGAGTTCTTGCTTTTCGTCGTGTGTCTCGATCCTTCATATTGATTTTTGATAAATGATTCTTCACATCACTTTTGGATCTTTAGCAACAAAATGTAGCCCTCATGCCTTGTTAGGGCCTTTTTGGACTCGCCAATCTTCGCGCCCTACTTCATAAGTTATGCCTTGGCTATGAACTCTCGTCATTACCGAGCAACTTTTAAACGATCTGGGGCTAGAAGCTAAGTAACCTTTTAAATCGTACAACCTTATTTATTAGCAGATAAATTATTTAGCAAGTGGAGGGAGAATAGGCTCATAATTAACTCACATAAATTCACGAAAGAATACCGAACTTTAATTGACTCTATCATCTCTCGTTCTCCACAGTTTAAAATCTCAAGAAATGAGACTTGTGGATGCTTAGCCTATTAAATCAAAGTTTTGGGTTTTCGAGTCGCCTATAGGATCTTGCAAATTCTTAGACTTTTTCAAGTTTAGAAATCGCGTTATAAACGACTCTCTAGGATAAATTATAGGAACTTGCGAAAAGTTCTTGTTCTTAACCCGTGAGAGTTAAGACTTTCGCGTTTTATAGCTCCCTATATAAAATCCTAGCAAAACTTGACTTAAACACGTTAAGGATACTAGCTAGAGTAAACTTAGGCAAGTAAACTCGGGTTGAGTCAAAATATTCACAACGTAGAAAAATCTAAAACCACTTTATTAAAAATTTATTTCTAGCAAAGGAAAAATAACAAAGGCAAATACAACTATACAACTAGGCCAAAATAGATTAAAAAGTTTGAAAAATGTCGAAAAATCAAATTTTCCGGTTAAAATGAGGGCAAATTCATGGAAAAGACCACTTACTTCGATAGAAGTCCCCCCTACACTTGAGATAAACATTGTCCTCAATGTTTAAGCATGTGGGAGTAAACTCCCCTACACTTAGGACATTGTGCACTTTGTTTAAATCTTGCTAAGGAAAGGACAACTAAAGTGAGTTCAATGTGAACATATAGAATATGAAATATTGAATCACAAGAGTTTAGGATAGAACCGGGAAGATGGAAAACACGGTATCACGGTTCGTCAAAAGTCATCAAGATGCTTTCTGAAGCTTTAATCCCTGCACAGCATAAGAAACAAGACAACAAACATATGCGGGGCTCCCCCCTACACTTATTATGAAAGCAGTAAGGGATAGAACACGGGTTGCCTCCCGAGAAGCGCTTGTTTTTGTTCACCGAGTCATGAGCCTGACTCGACCCAATTTTAGTTCATGGGGAACGTGGTGAGGGATGGAATCATCTCCTGAGAGATGTCCTCACCAAAGTACAGCTTCAAACGCTGGCCATTCACCTTGAAATTGGGCCCATTCGGCTGAGAAAGCTCAATGGTCCCATACGGAAAGACTTTGGCGACGATGAATGGACCAGTCCAGCGGCTCTTCAACTTGCCAGAGAAGATCTTCAACCGAGAGTTAAAGAGTAAGACTTGATCACCAACGTGGAACTCTCGGTTCTTGATTTTAGCATCGTGGATAATCTTCGTCTTGTCCTTGTAGATCAGCGAGTTCTCATAAGCTTCATTCCTCAGTTCATTTAGCTCGTTGAGTTGAACCTTGCGATGATCACCGGCTTTGATGATGTCGAAGTTAGCCCACTTCAAGGCCCAGTGCGCCTTATGTTCCAGCTCGATGGGTAGGTGGCAGGCTTTCCCGTACACAAGACGATAAGGTGTACAACCGATCGGGGTCTTGTAAGCAGTACGGAAAGCCCACAGAGCATCATCTAACTTATCGGCCCACGCGGCACGATGCTCTCCCACAGTACGCTCCAAAATTCTCTTCAAGCCACGATTGGAAATTTCGGCTTGCCCATTAGTTTGGGGATGATAGGCGGTGGAAAGACGGTGAGTGACACCATACTTTGCCATGACTCTTGCAAATTGATCGTTGCAAAAATGAGTCCCGCGGTCACTGATGATAGCACGAGGAACGCCAAATCGAGCGAAAAGCTGTTTCAAAAAGTTCACAACCACCCTCGCATCATTCGTAGGAAGAGACTTAGCTTCAACCCATTTAGAGACGTAATCGACGGCGACGAGGATGTACTTGTTCCCTTTGGAGGATGGAAATGGCCCCATAAAGTTGATGCCCCATACATCAAAGATTTCACATTCCTGTATGAAATTTTGAGGCATCTCATCCTTATGTGTGATCTTGCCTTGACGTTGGCAAGCATCACAATGCTTAACCATTTCGTGAGCGTCACGATAAATGGTGGGCCAGTAGAATCCTGAATCAAACACTTTCTTAGCGGTGTAGTTGGGACCAAAGTGACCACCGGTGGGTCCTTTGTGGCAAGCTTGGAGGATGTCAAAAGCTGCCGGTCCGTCAACACATCGACGAATAATCAGATCAGCACACTGTTTGAATAGATAAGGGTCATCCCAAAAGTAAGTCTTAACATCATTCAAGAACTTCTTCTTTTGTTGGGATGTTAACCCTTGGATGAGAATACCACCCGCTAAGTAGTTTTCAATGTCCGCAAACCACGGGGTGCCATCAAGATTGAAATTTATAGGCATTAGCCGCGAACCCCTTTTTACTATCTATATTATCCTTCTTACAAGCATCAATTATTTTTAAGTTGTTAGGGCAATTTATTTTGCACAGACATCATTAAGGAACACATCCTAATTGGTTCTTTATCTTTTCTACGTAATGTGTCAGTATCTACATTCACCTTTCATGGTGAGATAATTATCATGACCAAAATTCACTCAGAAATTATTTCTTCATATTTTCTAAGTTTTAGTTTCGTCTCACTATTATTTTTATCAGTTTTACTCAATCCGACGTCTAAAGCATCGATAATTATTACAAGTAATTAAATAGTAAATATTTAATTTTTATGCAACGTCAACATAAAAATTTTAAATTCTTAGTTCGACCAATTATATAAAATTAATTTGAGTTTAATTAACAAGATATTTGTTGATTTATAAAAAATAATTAAAATAATTAATAAGATCCGTAAATGTTCGAAAAATCTTTGTTTATACTTTGGTAAAAATTTTCTTAGTTGAAAAGCAAAATTGTCGCTTAAATTTTCAAGTCATGGTTTAAATTGTTTCCTCAATCCCTCTTAGGTTTTATTTGAGGAATACACAAACATTTACCCCTAAACAAGAGTTTAGTTAAATGATTTGGGTATAAGGGAATAATCCCTTAAAAATTCTTTTGATAAAACATTTTTGCATTTTCTTTTTGGTATAACTCAAAGTTTTAAATGGCTCTAATTTTTGAAGAGTCAATTTATATTCTATTATCTATTAATTACATGGTTAAATAATGTAAAGGGTCAAATTTTAAATCACATTATAAATACCCAAGGTACCGGTTCTCATCGTTCGGCCAACTCAGGGCAGTATATAAATGATTATTAACTCCTTATTCTTAAAAACAAACAGATGGTCCTTAATGATCACAAGCATGAATTTATCAAATTACAGCCTACACACGTGATTCACCAATTTATGGATGCTACATGCGCATTGCTCAATCTAAACGACATTACGTGAAACTCATAATGTTCATTACAAGTTCTGGATATAATGATTGGAATAGATAATCTTCTTCGCGGACGCGAAGTTAATGATAACCATGTCGTGGATCAAATCTTTCGAATGTACGCTAGAACCTTGTAAATGATCGATCAAATCTATCATCTTGGGTAGTGGATATCGATTTCAATCGTCAATTTACTTAGTTCACGGTAATCAATAAATATAAGGAATGATAACACCATAGCTCTTCATGATGACGAGCTTGGTAGAATAAAAGCTTTCTCTGACAACTCTCTTAGTTGTACGGTAATTCTTTCAATTTAGATGGTGCTGACGTACAGTGCACACGTCACAGGTACAGCTCCGGGAATATAATCAATACCAATTTCAACCTGCCTTAATGGCAAAAGTCAAGGTAATTCACCAGCAAATACTTCCTAAAGTTTCAGATAACAGAAACATCTTTTAATAGATTTACATTAAGTTCTTTCTAGATTACAAGATCTATGACTAGTTCATAACCATTCATGGTATAATTTCAAGTCTAAATGCAGGATATGGCCATCCATCAAGAAATATTTAGATCACTTTTGATAATCAACATCTTATCTTTTTTATGGGAATTCTACTTTAGTTCCCATCAATTAAGACAATAACATTATGTCATAGTCAATCAATCCATTCTACTGGCACTATCAACTTTCCAGTTTCATTACCGTTGATAAGATGTGCACTTCTCAAAAGACTAATAATAACTCGCAATCCTTCATAATTCAAGGATATCTGAAGACATAAATAACATCAAAAAAGGAAGGTCAAGGCATAATCTACGATAGAGAATTTCAAATCAGATAAAGACGGAAACATTTAACGAATATGAATATATCCTATGTTTTCATAATTTGAGTACGCATTCGAAAGCTCCTCGGATCGTTACCCAGGTCATTCAAATGGAATCAAATCAAAAGAAATTATAGGAACATCGATACATCCAGTCGGGTATCAACACCTGGTAATCAGATACTTTTCCAAAGAATCTCACCACGGGAGAATTGGACAATGAAGGGATATCAATTGTCAATTAAGACAATTTCCATAGATGATTAAATTCGATTAAGAAAATAAATGGTACGGGCACATATGTAAGTGTCCCTAACAATATGTCCCTATTTTGCACTTCTTGCAGATCTCATAAAATTTAATCCTTCACAATTTTAAGGAAAATGTAGTGTTTATTAATCACTTTTATGGAAACTACTAATCAGCTTTGCATGGTCCCTTCCAAATTGTATGTAGGCGCGCAACTATATACAATTTTAGGATTTACGATGCAATACTCAGTTTGTCAAAACTTTGACATCATGTTTAAAATATATATATTCATGCTTAATCATGAAATAAAAATCAAGTGAATTTGCAGAGATGTTCCTTGTTATGAAAACAATTAAGTTTTCCAAGGTGATTCATAAACAACTTTATTTTGATAATGATTACTTATAAATCACACTTTAAATAGCCCTTACGGTGATGAAAATTCAATTTTTGTCAAGGGATACTATTGTATCTTATAAAAATAATGAAAGATCTACAAAAGAGTGATGAAGAGTTGTTTACCAAGAACTAACTACAATATCATAGGAAATGAGCTTAGCTAATTAATCATGAGGTTCATGACCTCGATGGCACTCAAAAATATAAAGAGAAGAATCTACAACACAACTCTATCCGAAATGAGTACTTGCTCAATGGTTGCATCACTAATGCGAACATTAGGAAGAGACAAGAAAAGATAGATAACATCGATACATGTAGGAATTAGTAATTAAAGGTAGTCTTTTCATTAATCTCAAACAAGTCAAAATTGTACCGTAACACATTATGTGTCACTATGTCATACAATTCCAAGAACTCATCTTACCAACTGATGTCTCAGTTAAGTTAAGGATTTTTAAAAGATACCACAATGAATACTAATCTACAAGAGTCATTAGGTGTTCCACATGTCCCGAAAGATCCATCGGTCCCAATGCAAAAGAAGATTTCTTCAATTTATTTCTTGGAAACTGGGCATCCTCGTCATTGGACAATGGCCTAGAAACAACCCTTAAAACAAACTGACAATCATTTAAAACCTTATAATTCAATCACAGGACTTAACGGCTTCCTATTAACAATCTAATATTCCATACGAGTTAAATTTTACTTTATTCATGTTTCAATCAATCTTATACTCAATGCGACATCCTACCTCATTTTCCAATACTTTCAACCTTATTCTTAAACCTTGAAAGGGCAATAAAAGCTCGATATGATTAACACTTAATATCCAATCCTATAGCTCTTACAACAATAGTTATCAGATGAGTCACTAGTATGAAATGACTGACACGCTCAATTAGATTTCTCGGAAAGATACTAGTGGCATGAGGCTTTTGGGTAATGGTTCTAATGACAGCCTCATGTGCAACAATCACCCTTTCGATTTCAATTTAAGAATTGGGTGACAACGAATGAAATGACACCTTTCCAGGTGGTAAGGTTTTGTCAAACTCCAGTCTATAAGGAAAGATCGTCATGACATCGATATCGGATTTAATCTCGACAATTCTTCTTTAATATCATAAATATCCACAACTTGGTTTAGATCTGAAATAGCTAAAATTCCTATAGAAATAGCTTAGATTAATTTGCTAGGGGATTTAGGGTTCCTTGTGACAATCTACGTCTTATAAATACCTCGTATAAATATAGAAATAATCATCAAACAATCATGTAATCAAACTACAATATATATATATATATATATATATATATATATATATATATATATATATATATATATATATATATATATATATATATATATATATATATATATATATATATATATATATATATATATATATATATATATATATATATATATATATATATATATATATATATATATATATATAATAACACTTCTCAGTCTGGCCTTGTCGGTAACTCGGGAATTCTTCGGCACCGTTATAGTCAAAAGATTTTTAGCATTTTGAGAAAAATGTTTATAGTTAAAAGATTTTGAAATATTGTATTCAAAACCTTGGTTTTAAAAATCTTTCGTTCTCTATAACGAGAGCTCTGGTACCAAATTGTAACACCCCCAAATATACACAATTCAATACAACGAAAGAGTCGTTGGTGTTACGAGATAGCACATTACTCACATCATAGACAACGCATAAAAATCGCGTCGTTTAATAATAAAGCATTTCCATTCATATATATCAACTTTACATAAGTCCCAAGTCATAGTATTTCATACAATTTTACGAAGCATTTGAATGGAAATTGTTATTTTAGTACGGGCCATAAATTCTTGTTTTCTTCCCGCGAATTACCTTGAAGTACCTGAGATAAAACATGTTAAAAGAAAAGCTCAGCGAAAACGCCGAGTGAATTCATAGAGTTTAATGAAAACCATTAATATATCATCGGTATATATTTATTACCGAAAATCATTTTGTACAAAACTTTGTAGTACGCCATAAAATAGGCCAAAAACATTTTATACAAATCCTTGTCAAAACCATAATATAAGCTTTTGCCTTCAAAAACATTATACGAACCAATGTCGTAAAAACATCATACAATACGTTTTATAACGTTGTATAGAGTTAAATAAAAACCTTTATATGAATATTGTTATGTAAAACCAAAACACGAATATAATATCAATAATAAGACCCCGTATTGCTAGTCAGGCAATATATCGTAATTCAATGCGCATAGTAGTATTTTCGTTATTTGGATTATTATAAGCCGCATGACATTGTTACCTTACTATAACAAACAACGCGTAGCTAACCCGAAACTTAATTTGCCCATCTAGGTTAGCGTGTCGTCACAAAAATCGCGCTATGGAAATTTTCTCATACATAAATTCGCTTACCAATCAATGTGGTACGACGGGGATCAACCGTTAAGGCGCGAACTGGGGTGATCGTCCCCAAATAGTACTATTATATGCATAAGCGTATACCAAATCCCGGTAGTTCACAATTCATGCTAATGATACTTTTAGTGACATAACCTAACTTTAATAATCCATTTCATTTCATTTATCGGGTCATATAATCATTCATCAGGTCATACAATCATTCGGGTCCAAATCAATAAGCAAACAATTGGGACAACTGGTGTCCTATTTTATTAAAACTAACATGTTATTTCCCTCGCGGATTTATAAAACATTTCATAAAAACATTTAAAAGAGTGCGAGGCTATGAACTCACGTTGATTGGGAAAGGCGGTTATCAGCGATTTGGATGTACGGTACATGCTTCAATCACGGAAACCTAGACAAATAATACTCGTCTTAGACTCTTGTCCAATGACTTTATAAAAATAATAACTATGTATACATATGATGATTTTATATATATGATGATGATCAAGTGGAATTGTACATCTTTATTTACTCATTATAGTGTCAAGTGTTGGTAAATTTTTATACTAGTTTCACTAGGTTATTTTGTTTACATGTTTAGGCCCAATAAGCCCATTATAAGCTCATTACCTTATATTAGTCCATATTATACTCTTAACATCAGTCTTATGCTTACATGTTGGGCCCAAGTGGGTTAAGCCCAATAAGCAAGTTCATTGGTGTTTAGCCAAATTAGTTGGATTAATTGTCCAATAAGGCTAATTTGGCCCATTGATGTCCATATGTTATAAAGCTCGGGTTTTATCGGTTTTTACTTGTAATGTGTACTTATTCATCAGTATATGAGTTGTAAAATGTTTACATTAGACGAGCCCGACCGTCTAAGTTTTAATTGACGAAAACGTTAATTTTGACGGTTTTAGCCGAAAAGACGTAAAAATCATGTTTATAGTTTTATAACTTATAAAACATATCAAATTTGTAATTTTTATAACATGTCACATTTAAGTATCATAGTACATAACGTATTTATAAATATTATTAGTAGTTAGTGGGTTTTTATATATATATATATATATATTTTATAATAACATTATTTGAGTGCTTATATTATATACTTTTTATTTTTACAAATCTGATTATTAATATTCAGTCCACTAAAATGACCATATCTAGAGTTCTATAAGGAAATGGAACCCCAAATTTTTATATCAGAAACTACATGATATGTGCTTCATTTAACTCTTTTATAGCTACTGATGAATCAGCCTCTAAGTATTATAATAAATTCGTCCAAAACAGTCTATGCAGATTTGCACTTCAATTTTGTTTTGATCATATCTCACTCATTATAATGATTCCATTGCATGGCCAACTCTCACATATGTACAAGTCCTAATACTTACTGTATATTGATTCAACTATACCATTTTATCAGTTTAACCAAAAGTTCTTTACTGTTTTTATACAGCCAACTATTTTAAGCATGTTTTAACCATTTTTACATAGAGTTTTCAATATTTTTAATCAAATCTATCAACACCAAATCCCCACATAATATTTTTAATCAGCATTCATCATCATATAAATATACATAAATAGAGAAAATACAAGATTACATAATCAAAATAACAAGATAGGAAGAACAATCTCTATACCACCAAGATTGTGTAGTGATAGGTGTGTAAACACCCATCTTTTCTACCACTTAACTACAATAATAACCAAGCCAAAACGTGTATTTTATGTCTTTTATGTCGGAATTATGCGTGGTTTGTGTTTTTGTTGTGATTTAGGATGAAAAGGTGAAAAGTGGAGAAAACACGGACATTCACGGGCATTTACGGACTTTTATTGAAGAAAAGGATGAAAGACGAAGTCAAGAAGTCAAGAGTGCAAAAAGAACGGAAGTCCACGACCAATTCTGAAGATTTATCGAAGAAAAAGTCAAAAGACGGAAGTTTATCAAAAGCCGAAGAATTCAAGTCTATTTTATTGAAGAAATTAAAGACGAGTTCGAAAAAATCCCGAAGCCAAAAGTCCCTTAAGTCCAAGTTTAAAGAAGATTAGAAGAAAAGGACTAATGACGCAATTAATGAAGAATTAAGAGGAAAGGGACTTAATCTTGCAATTAACAAGAAAGGAAGGAGGGGAGGAAGCTTCCTTAATCCTCCCCTATATATAGACTAGGATGTTTATCATTTTTCTTTGTTGGCTAAGTGTGACAATTAGTCTTCCACATTTAAATACCTTGTCATTTACTTTCTTGTCAATTTAATTACCTTGTTATGCACCTTAATTACCATTTAATTACAAGTAAGTTTTCATTTCAATTCTTGTCAAATCTTTATTTTATCTTGTCAATCTCTTATCTACCTTTCTTATTCTTTGGTTCATGTGTTTATGTTATGTTCATGTTCATGCTTTTATTTTGATCCAAATTGGTTTTTGATTATTTTGGTTAAAGTTGTTTGATTTCGTGTTTTAAATTGTTTGTCTGTTATTACTGTTGATTCGTGGTTGTTTTTATTTAATCGTTTGAGTTATTTTGATTAATTTGTGGTTATACTTGCTGTTACTGTATCTCCTTGTTCTTCGGGGGTGTTTGCTTTGTTTCTGATCTTTTCAGGAAAAGTTCCGAACCAAGAAGAAGGGAAAGTGTTCATTCGGAACTTCTAAATTTCCGAATCAAGGCTTCATTCGGAAGATTTTAATTCAACAAATCTTCCGAACCAAACTTGTTCATCCGGAACTTTCAATGTTCCGGACGAAGTGAAAACTTCCGAACCAAAAGTATTCATTCAGAACTCCAAAGTTCCGAACCAAGGGTTTCATCCGGAACTTCTCAAAAGTTCCGAATCAACTCAAAGTTCCGAATCAAGGACCAAGTTCCGAATCAAGGCTTTTCATTCGGAAGTCATAAACTTCCGAGTCAAGGGTGTTCATTCGGAAGTTCTAAACTTCCAAATCAAGGGGCTTCATTCGGAAACTTCCGAATCAAGGGGTGACCAAATACTTCCGAATCAAGGCAAGATTTTAGAGTTCCGAATCAGCAAAGTTCCGAACGAAGGATTGTTTTGGATAAGTGACATATTCAGATCAATTAGTTCCGGATCAAGGATTTTGGCAATATTCCAAGTGAAGAAAAATCATTTCAACCGAAGGTGACATTCCGGACGTGTGATTATTCCAAACAAAGGTTTATTCCGAATGAGTTGTATTCAGGTTCTTATTAGTTTTTGTCTTTCATTTTTATTTTCAAGTTTTATTCTTCATGCCTTTTATTTAATTGCACTTTAAGATTATTTGCCTTAGTTTTATTTTAGACTTGCCTTAGTTTTAGTCGCGTTTTAAGTTTGCCTTAATTAGATTTAAGTTTGCGTCATTTTACTTTAGTGCCCTTTAAATTCAGCATCGCTTTTAAATACTTGCACCGTTACTTTAATTAGACTTAGATTTACTTTAAGAGCACTTTTACTTTAATTGTTTTACACCTTTTTAATTTTAAACACTACAACGACACATCTTTGTTTCCACCAAAATAAAACAAAGTCACATAGAGAACTAAGATCAATTCGATTAGACATACTTAAACGAACTTTAATTATTTTTATACGGGCAAAATCTAGTTATCAAATGGCGCCGCTGCCGTCTCTTTTCGTAAAGATCAACAGTTTTCTGTGAGAGACACGTTGCTTTTTGGGATCCGTTCACTTGTGAACGTTATTTTTCTTGCATAAAAAAGTCAAAAATCATAAAAATTAAAAATTGATAAAAAACCATAAAAATTAAAAATTTCAAAAATTCAAAAAGATTTTAGCTTTATTGTGTATATATATTGTCTTTGTGTTTGGTTTTGTTTTCTTGTGCATTTTCAGGTGTATGCGTACTAGATCTTCTAATTATCAAGAGCCCGAGCCTCAAGAAGATTTAGATATGGCATGTGTTAACAACATCAACATCCCACCGAACCTCAATAATAATAATAACAACAATGCTCTTCCACAACCCGATCTTCAAACCATGGAGGAACTTTGTCAACCAACAATGTTTGGACGAGGTGGACCGATTGCGCCGATGCAAATCAACGCTCCTGAGTTTTCGTTGAAGCACCACATGATTCAGCAAGTTCAAACAAACCCATTTAGAGGATTGCCTGATGATGATGCCAACAAACACCTCGACAAGTTCATTACAATCCCCCAAAGCATGAAGTTGCCGGGGGCCACAATGGATGTACTCCGCCTACAACTCTTTCCACATACTTTATCGCATCATGCCGAGAAATGGTTTGATCGTCTCCCGAAGAATTCTATTCACACTTGGGATGATATGACTCAACGCTTTTTATCGCGCTACTTTCCACCATCCATGGTCACGAGCCTTCGCAATCAGATCAGCGGTTTCATGCAAGATCCCGATGAATCTCTTTTTGACGCTTGGGAGAGATATAATGTCTTGATCGACCGTTGTCCAAACCACAACATGCTCCCCGTCACATTGATTGATACTTTCTACAACGGATTGACTTTTCGAGATCGTGATACGATCAATGCAGCCGCCGGTGGCACATTCATGAAAAGGAGACCCGAGGAGTGTAGAGAGTTAATTGAGAACATGACTACTCACCACAAGAACTGGGATTCCTCTGCTTCTTCTAGGAGCAACCCGAGAGTCAATGTTTCTTCTACCTCAGCAAACCCTGAGATGACCGAACTCACCCGCATGATGGCCGAAATGAGCAAAAGTATTACGCTTCTCGCTTCAAACCAACAACAACAAGAAGTTAAAGCGGTTGCTAATCCTTGTGAAACATGTGGCGGTCCTCACTCATACACCGATTGTCCTTCGACACAAGGAAATCCGGAAAATGTGTATGCAGCTTATGGTAATTATTCACCGGAAAATTACCAAGCTAGACAACAAGGGGATAGAAATCTGCTGAGTTACCGTTCCAACAATTACCTTTCACCCGGTTTTTCTCCTCAAAACCAAAATCCCGCCAACAACTACAATAGAAGCAACCAAATCCCACCTCGTGCTTCTAACCCTTATCAACCACCCACCCAACAACACCCACCCATTAATCCCGATGTTGACACCATAATGAGAACTCAAGGTGAGCAAATCAAGAATCTACAGAGCCAAATAATCAATTTGAAAGGAGATATCTTGAAGCAAGGTAATGACATCAGAACCGAGGTTCGTGATAATCTTCAATCCTCCTTCATCACTCAAACAACTGAATTAAAGAATCTGTTGGCTAGTTTCTTGCCCGAAGCTCAACCTTCTTCTTCCTCGGGTTCTCTACCTTCAAACACCGTCACTAATCCGCGAGCTAATGTGAGTGCTATAACTACGCGTAGTGGAATTACCATTATCGATCCACCTATCCCACCACCATCATCTACACCTCCTCCACCACCATGTATCCCTACTCCTCCTACACCTAGTAGTAGTGCACCATTACCGTCTCCGCCTCGTCATGACGATGTATCTCGGAAGGACCCTTTAACATCACAACCTTCACCGACTACACCTCCACCTAACCCTTATCAACCCAGAATCCCATACCCTTCTCGCATAGGCAAGACCAACGAGCTAACCAAGAATGACTGTCAAGTATCGAAATATGTGGATATGCTATCTAAAATGACCATCAACATTAGCCTTGTTGAAGCACTTTGCCACATGCCGAAATTTGTCAAAGCATTCAAGGAATTGCTTAGCAAGAAGGAGAAGCTGATTGAACTCGCCAACACACGCTTAAATGAAAACTGCTCTGCAGTCCTTCTTAGAGAACTTCCGGAAAAGCTTGGAGATCCCGGTCGTTTTGTGTTGCCTTGCGTGTTCAACAAAACTGAAGAATTTACTGCCCTTGCTGATCTCGGGGCTAGTATAAATTTAATGCCACTTAGTGTTTGGAAAACACTATCATTGCCCGACCTCATTCCAACAAAGATGACTCTCGAACTTGCAAATCGCACTCTCGCTTACCCCGTTGGTATAACCGAAGACGTGTTTATCAAAGTTGGCACATTTACTTTCCCGGTCGATTTTGTCGTAGTTGATTATGAAATGGACCCTCGTATTCCTTTAATACTTGGTCGGCCATTTTTGAGAACCGGACGAGCTTTAGTGGATGTGGCCGAAGGTGAGTTAATCTTACGAGTCGGGGATGATTCTAAAGTTTTTAAAATGGGGAAGCTTACAGGCAAATCCTTTGGAGGCCGAGAATCAGTGAATATGATAAATGTGCTCGATGACTTTACCGTCTATGACAATCCTCTATTCGAGTCTTCCACTGATAATCCACTCTTTGAAGATAATGTGGATGATTCTCACTCTACTTTGGATGCTTCTCCTATTTATGATTCTCAACCGGTCTTCGATGCTTATGATGACAATGATTCTAGCTCAGATTCGGATAATTTTGATTGTACTTCTGAGTATCCCGAGCTGCCCACTTTTGATGATTTTGATGAGGCTGATACTCTGTCGAGCGATTCTTCACATGATGAAGATCCTCTGCCATCACTCGATCCTACCTTGGACGATTATTCATTTGAGAAAGATTTCTCTGAATTTCTCAACACATACTTCCCTCATGAGAGTGATGCTCCTCCTTTGGACTTTGAAGATTATCGCCTTGATCCTACTTTGGATTTGAAGAGCATTTTGTCAAAGGAGACGAAATCGGTCGACACCGAAATCCGTTGCACGTATGATTTGACACCTCTTTGTCCCACTCCTGAGGACGAGGTTGTGCTTCTTTGCGGATCTTCTTCACACTCGGCTGAGCCTGAGTGCTATTTTCCCTTAAAGGAAAGGGTGTTCGACCCCGGTATTGAAGTCTTTAAGCCATCTCAGTATCCACCTGATGAAATAAAAGGAAAAATCTTTGGACCCATTGAAGACATGCTTGCACCACTTCATCCTTGCTTCTACTGTGCTCCATCACTGCTTAAGGGAACCTTGCCACTTCTCTTTTGGCTTGCCTTGTTCGCCTTAAGTTCTTGTTATTTGATGGATGAAAACTATGTCTTTGATCTGGGTGGATATGTCTCATGCTTCTTCCGTTGATGATCAAGGTCGAGTCAGGCTAATGACTCGGTTAACAAAAATCAAGCGCTTCTTGGGAGGCAACCCATGCATATATCCTTTCGCTTTCTTTACCATAAGTGTAGGGGGGACCCTTTGGATTGCTATTTCCTCTCCTCACTTCTTAATCAGAGATTCGAGCTTCAATAATCCACTCTTGATGATTCTTGACGACCCGTGATTCCGTGTTCTACTTCTTCCCGGTTCTATCCTAAACTCTTTTCGATTCACTATTTTATATTTTCTCAATATTAAAATAGGAATCTCTTTAGTTGTCCTTTCCTTAGCGAGATTTAAACAAAGTGAACAACGTCCTAAGTGTAGGGGAGTTTACTCCCACATGCTTAAACATTGAGGACAATGTTTATCTTAAGTGTAGGGGGGACTTCTATCGAAGTTAAGTAGTCTTTTCCTTGTATTTGTCCTCATTTTAACCGGAAAATCAATTTTTCGACATTTTTCAAAATTTTCGATCTATTTTGGCCTATTAGTTTTTCCCTTTTGTATAGTTATTTTCTTTCTTTGCTAGAATAAATGTTTAAATAAGTGGTTTTAATTTTCAAACGTTGTGAATCTTTTGACTCAATCCGAGTTTACTCTAGCTAGTATCCTTAACATGTTTAAGTCAAGTTTTGCTAGGCTTTTATTTAGGGAGCTATAAAACGCGAAAGTCTTAACTCTCACGGGTTAAGAACAAGAACTTTTCGCAAGTTCCTATAATTGATCCTAGAGAGTCGTTTATCAAGGGAACTTTAAAATGCGATTTCTAAACTTGAAAAAGTCTAAGAATTTGCAAGATCCTATAGGCGACTCGAAAACCCAAAATTTTGATTTAATAGGCTAAGTATCCACGAGTCTCATTACTTGAGATTTTAAACTGTGGAGAACGAGAGATGATAGAGCCAATTATAAATTCGGTATTCTTTCGTGAATTTATGTGAGTTAATTATAAGCCTATTCTCCCATCGCTTGCTAATAAATTTATCTGCTAATAAATAAGGTTGTACGATTTGAAAAGTTACTTAGCTTCTAGCCCCAGATCGTTTAAAAGTTGCTCGGTATGTGATGAGACTGCTTTTATACATGGTCTCATCGTCCAAAACGACCTTTAAATACATTAAATATCATAAAGTATGCCAAATATATGCTCGTGTTTGTTTACTTGTGTATTTTAGGTACGGATATTGAGGAAATGGCAAAAGATCACAAGAATCAATCAAAAACGAACACGGGAAACGAAGCCGCACAATGAACCGGGCCCAAGTTTGGATTTTGCAAAATGACCCTTGAAGAATTGAAGATTGTCAAGTTTGGTCCCTCATCTTTGAAGAACTTGTCACAATTGACCCTCCAAATTTCATTTGTACAAGTATGGTCCTTATTGTTTGAAGATATTACAAGACCAGCCCTTGAAGTTTCCAAGAAAATACATTCAAACCCTTGGAAAAAGTTTCTAAAAGTTTTAGTGCCAAAATTGTAAATCTGCCAAAGTTGTTATAGGCAAATTGGGCGCTGATGGGATTTATTTACAAAATGAAGAGAAGTGAAATGATTGGGGACCTATCCTGCCAACCAGCCAAACATATACCACCAGTCACATTGTGACACCTCAGCCCTACCCACCCACCAACCCATTAACCCTACCCATATTCTAACCCAACCCAGTCCACAACCCACCCGGTTTTCATTTAAAAACATGGTCAAAAGGTCAACAAACTTTCCCACCATAACACTAATTTTAAAAAAGTGTTTTCCCAAAACAGATTAAACTTTTCTTAATCACCTATAAACCCTAAAATTTCCCCAGCCTTAATCATCATTAAAATAAAGGGTTATTCCCTCAAATCATCCAGATCCCTAATTAACTTCCCCCTCACCTTTTCCCACCTCACCAAACATCACCACATGGCCTAAGGGACCCACCCCGTACCTCCCCTGCTACATCACTTTCACACAAAAACCTAAACCCGACCAGTTTAACGTGGGAGATGTTTCTACTTGGTCCCCAAGACTCATCCAACGTCCAAGATCACACTTTCAAGGCTGGCATATCACATGGGCATTTTTTGACCGATTTTGAAGACCAAAGCCAAGGGCATTTTTGAGATTCCATCAATTAGGGTTTTAGCTTATCATTTTTTTATTCAGAACCTAGAATCTTCTTGTAGCCAGTATATAAGGCACCTTAGGTTTCATTTTTCAGTTGTTCCAGTTTTTAGCATTTTTCAACTTGTAATGCCTTTTTTAAATTAATGAAGTTTGGTGTTTGTTGAAACAAGTGTAATTCCTTTTGTTAGATTTAAAAAGTTTGTGTGTAGTGTTAAATGCTAAGGCTGAGTTCCAATTTAAAAGTGTGAAACGTTTGAGTGTTTGATTTATTCAGTTTTCAAAAAGGTTGTTTAAAAAGGTTTGTAAGTTTCTGAAAATCAAGGCTTTTTGAAGTGAAAGTGGATAAGAGTCCTTGATTTTTGAACTTGTGAATTGTTTTAAAAAACGTGTTAAGTTCAAGTGTTAAAAAGGTTTCAAAGTTTTGAGTTTTTCAGAAAATCAGAAAGAATATTTCTTTGTGTTTTCTTGTTTGATTTTTGCAGGATTGTTGAGTTGTTGTTGATTAAGTTCTGCATAGACCCGGGTCTATAAGGAGGTGACAAAGCTGTCACAAAGAGCCCTGGATGTAGGGCTCTAAGGTAAAAATCCCTTTTCCATTTTCATTTTTCTCTTATTTATGTGATTTTTGTGGAATTTGTATGCAAAGTGTTTATGTGTTGCTTATGGTGTGTATTTGAGTTTACTTGCCATGATTAGGCATGTTTAGAGTCATTTGATTCAGTTTGGAGTTGATTAGAATAGGTTTTGTTTGAAAAACTTGCATATCAGATTTTAAAGGGGTGTTTGGATCTACTATTTAAGAAAGGATTTTGTAAGAGTGTTGTGTTTAAAACCTGTTAGAAGCAATCATTAGGGTGTTAGCAGATTGTATGATAGCTTGGTTTTGAATTTGGGAAGGATTTGGCTTGAGTTGTATGTCCAAAAGTAAAAAAGGTAGCATAAAATCTGCTAAGTTACTTTTCTGCTTGTTTTTATGAGATTTTGAGTTTGATTAACCATGATCTGTTAGATTATAGGGTGTTTAAGGATTGAAATGTGATTGTATGTTGTTTGAAGAAATTGTGTGCAAGATTTGTGGTTTTGAAACTCAGTTTTGTGCATATAGATTGGTAAAAATATCATCAGACCTAGGCCAAGCATATCAACAACATTGATTGCCCTTGTGTGCTTGTTTTGAGAATTTTTGTGCAAGTGCTTGATTGTTTTTCTGCTTGTCTTGACTCCCTATACTCCAAAGAGTATAGGGGTGCCTTGTTTATCCAAGAACATCCACAAAATCACCAGCAAACCAAGTCCTCTTGGTAGTTTAGTGCACAAGTGTATGAACATACTTGTTCATCAGAAACATAAGCAGACCTGGCCACGTTTCTGCTCATAACTTGCCTTAATCTTTGTCAAATTCAATTTGTGTTTGTGTTTTAGTGTCTAAAAGTGTAACAGGTTTAAGTGTTAAAAAAGAAAAAAAAAGAAAATAAAAATTAAAAACTTCACCCTGCCTGGACTCGAACCCCCGACCTGCAGCTCAGGAGTGAGGGGTTCTACCAGTGATCTAGATGAGTTTTTACGTTAGAGTCTCATTTCAATAGTTATTTAAGCACGTTTTGAGTTTGGCTTATTAAAATAAGTCGTAGCTTATTTAGGCTTTTCCAGCTTATTTATTAAGCTTGTTTAGTAGCTAGCATTTTTCCTAGGGTTTAATCAGTATTTAAGACTTTTCTGTTTAAAAGTTTTATTTTTCCCATTATTCTTTTATTTATTAGGATTATTTTTTGTTTTATTTTTAGAAAGTCATTTAAAAATAGTAAACAGTAATATAAAAATCCAAAAAAATAGTTTTTAGGTTTTAATTTGTATTTTTGAGGTTTACATTCAAAAAAGTTTTCAAAAACTTTAATTTTTAATTTTATTTAATTTTAGGGTTTTTAGACAACTTTAAAAATTAATATAAAATTATTTAATAGGTTTTAGAAACTTTAACTTGCATTTTTATCTTAGTTATAATATTTAGGATTTTTGAGAATTTTTTAGAATTTATTTTTGAACTTTTCATTTTTTGGATTATTTTAATATTATTTTATTAAGAAAAATTCAAAGTTTTATTTTTAACTTTTTTTCATTTTTCCTAGATTCTAGACATAAAATTAGGAACTTTTTCACTTTCCAATTAATTTTTAGGCTTTTCAATTAATTTTTAGAATTAATTTAAGATTTAATAGATTTTAATAGTTTTTAGGAGTTTAAAAATAGTTTAATTTGGTTTTAAAATTTTTAAAAATAGTTTTTAGCTTAATTAGGTCATTTTTGAGGTTTACAAACTATTAAATCTTGTTTAGGGCTTTTTAATATTTAAAAGTGATTTTTAGGGCTTTAATTAGCATTAAAAAGTCATTATTAAATTAATTAAAACGTTTTGGCAAGTTTGGATTTTTTGTAAACTCTTAGAATATTATTGTGGATTTTTAGTAATTTTTAGGAATTTTTAGGTTAAAACTTTTTCGTCTTAGTTTAATACGTTTTCGTAACCGTCTCCTCTTTCCTTTCTTATTTCTTTTCTTCTTGTTAATAATCAAAAACATTAATCATTCATTACACAACACACGTGCCTCCTCGAGAGAACGATCCCCATTAAGGGTTATAACTTGTGGTTTTCCTAAATCACTCGTTAATACTTACCACTATTTTACCTCCTTTTCCTAAAGGTGTGTAAAGACTACTACATCATTTTTGGCGCCGCTGCCGGGGAGGCGTGTTGTGTTTTGATTGACCATTGTTGTTTTCTATATTAGCCATAATAGTAATTGTATTAATAGCACTCTATTAATACGTATTATCGTTTTTCGGTTTTTGTGTGAATATTATTACTATATTGTATAAGTAGAACAATAAATACACAAGTACTCCAAATACGTGAGCAATCACAACCTTGATTCGGGATTTCATCACTCGATCATTGTATTCGAATCTCAAACCAAAGAAAAAAGGCAAAAATAGATAAATACTTTCGTTAAGCTTAATTTTGATAATACAAACTATAAGGTGGGTATAAGGCGGTTGTATTTCACAACCTAAAGGAAAAAGGCTCTTAAGTGCTTCGCGCCGCCTCGTTTCCTCCGCTTGCTTGTGCGTATTTGATTTTGAGAGTGAATCGAGGGTTTTGCCGCCCAAAGTATTATTACATATCATATATATTTTCTTGGTTCATATTGATTAAACCCTCTTGAACGATTTGGTGTTCCACCATCGTTCTAAAGTCATCGAAGGCGTTCACTCCACGTGATCGTTTTCATTCCTTGAGGCCTTTTTAATCAAGAGATTTGATTGAGGAGGAGATTTGTGGACTCATTGTCTACTTAATACATTCACCAATTTCCAAAAAAAGTTAATACAATCAAAAATCACAAAAAAATTTGAAAAACACAAAATACCATAAAGAATCTTCTTTGCTCGTCTCCACGTTGTACGTGACGTTTATGCTCACTCGTAATCAAGCAAAACGTGCACGTAAACGCAAGAACAAAACTCCCACTCCAACTCATTCTAGTGAGGAGTCTCCTATTGACGAACCCATTGTACGAGAAGAACCAACCATGGCGAATCGAACTATGATGGAGTTACTTCAAGCACCCACCGAGGGTTATGGAGAAGCTATTGTGATTCCCGCAATCCTTGCGAAGAATTTTGAGGTGAAAACGGGTTTGTTGTCGATGATCCAAAACAACAAATTCCGTGGTGATGAGAAGGACAATCCTCACAACCATATCCGCCAATTTAATCGTCTTACCGCCACGTGCAAATTCAAGGATGTCTCGAATGACTCGATTAAGATGATGCTTTTACCGTATTCCTTAGCGGGGCCCGCTAAAATTTGGTTAGAGAAAGAGCCACCCAATTCTATATTGACGTGGAAGGATCTCGTTTCAAAGTTTGTGAACCAATTTTTTCAGCCCTCTAAGACTACGCATTTGAAAAATGAGATTTCTAAATTTTCACAAGAATCAAATGAGAGTTTTTCTACGGCTTGGAATAGGTTTAAGGAGATGTTACATGAATGTCCTCATCACGGTTTTTCTGATTTGCACCAAATCGACACGTTTTACAATGGACTTAACGATCATGAAAGAGATTATTTGATTGCCGCCGCGGGTGGTAATTTTTTTGTGTAAAACGGTTGAAGAAGCTTTGGTCATAATCGAGAATAGGTCTAAGGTTTATAGCCCTCGTCACACACCGAGTGTTGCCAAATTGGGCTCGTCATCATCGTCTCAAAGTATCAATGCATTACATGATGAAGCAAATGAAGAAAACCGATTTTTCGATAGATTTGCTAACCTTATGTCCCATTGGAAGGCTCAAGAAGCTTCGAATTCCGCTTCGGTTAAAGCGGTTTCTAAAAGTTGTTTGTCGTGTGGGGGAGCTCATGATCTTTCCGAGTGCATTACCGCGGATGGTAACACTTCGAATGCTTTTGTAGCCACGGGAACTTATAACCAAATCGGTCAAGGTTCTCGTTCAAATCAAGCTCCACTCAATCAAAATGCTAATATTTATCGCAACAACAACCAAGGTGGAAATTACCAAGGAAATCAAAGAAACTATGACAAAGGTAATTACCAAAGTGGAAATGGGCAAATTTCAAACCAAAACCAAAACCGTGATTTTCAAAACAATGCCCAAGGTTTTCAAAATGATCACACCAAAAATCTTCAAGGAGAATTTTTGAAATATGCAAAGGCTAATGATGCTAAGTTTGACAATATGCAACGTGAAATGGTTAGCTTAAGATCCGAGTTGAAAAACGAGCTTAAGAACGAACTTGCTAATGAACTTAAAACTCATGCTAATAAAATGGAAGGAAATGTCACACGACTCCAACAAAATCAACAAAAAATGGAGCAAGGACAACATGAGATTAAGCAAGAATTGTTAAAAGTGGATGATAGGCAATCTAAGTTTGAAGACCGTATGGCTAAAATGTTTGAAGCTATCATGTGTAAGCCCTCTTCTTCGGGTGGTCTTCCTAGTGATACCATCGTGAACCCGAAAGGAGAATTGAAGGTTATTACTACTCGTAGTGGTAAAACTTTCAAAGAACCCACTTCTCGTCCAAGTACTTCTATGGAGAAGGAAAAAGAGAAAGAACCCGAGGTTGTGGTTGAAAAGGAGCACGTTACAAGCCCACGAAGTACCGCTAAAACCACACCTACGGTTGAACCTTCACCTATCATGGAACCCGAGATTCCAAGGCCGTTGCCTATGCCTAATTTGCCCCAACCCACACCACCTTTACCCTACCCATCAAGACGAGATAAGGAAAAGGCACAAGAACGAAATAATTATCAATTTGAACTCTTTATGAAAATGTTTCGTGACTTGCATTTTAATATAAGTTTTGCTGACGCCTTAGTCATGATGCCTCGATTTGCCGCGAACTTCAAAAGTATGTTGAATAACAAAGAAAAATTGCAAAAATCGTCTAGTTGTTCATCGGTTTTTCTAAGCCGCATACCTCAAAAGGTCGGTGATCCTGGAAAGTTTTTAATCCCATGTGCTATCCAAGACATGGAAGAATGCTACGCCTTGGCCGATCTTGGTGCTAGTATTAATTTGATGCCTCTTGAGATTTTTAAATCGCTCAATCTTCCAAATCTCACTCCTTCAAGAATGTCAATCGAAATGGCCGATCATTCTACGATTCTAGCTTGTGGAGTTGCCGAGGACGTCTTCGTGAAAGTTGGAAAGTTCTACTACCCTGTGGACTTTATTGTTGTTGATATTCCCATCGATCCTAAAGTTCCATTAATTTTAGGTCGATTTTTTTGGATACCTCGAGAGCACTTATCGATGTGCATGCAAGAAAAATCACTCTTCGTTTCAATGAGGAAGAAATCGTCATTAATGCAACCCAAAACTCCACTCTTTCTCATGTTTATTCTATCACATCTTTGTACAATGTCAATTCCACCAAAAGCATTTGCAAAAAGATTTCAAATAGAGTTTTAGGAGTTGTTGAGAAAAATGAAGTTCCGTCCCCTCCGCCGGTGGAGGTTAAGAGTGTTAAGCCTATGATTCCAATCTCGAGTGATTCTTCAGATGATGAATACGTTGATCCCGATGGGGAGGTTTTCTTTGTTGACAAAAGATTTGAAAACTTGCCACCACCTAAGCCAAAAAGATTTCAAAATGTGAGAATTTTTAGTGTGACTAACATTGCATTAGATACACCAAATATTTTTGACATAATTAAATCGGGTTTTCACAAGGAGAGTGTAAAAGATGAAAAAGGAAAAGAATTTGAATTTAATTTAAAAGATTTTTCTACAATTCTAACTCCGTCATCACCGCGTTTATTGAGTACTACAAGCTCGTCTTCTCCTTTTGACGATGCTTTGTGTGGACTTAGTGTGGGGGAAGCCCCTTATGTTCCCTCCCCTTTCTCCACCGAGGACGAGATATTTGATCCTGGAATTGCTTATATAGGGAAATCTCGGTCTTCCACCGATGCAATAAATGGAAAATCTTTTCATTTGATTGGTGCGAGTCTACCTCGAGTAGCTCAATGTTATGACTTACCCATTGTCACACCCTTATATTTCTTCTCTCCTATTTTCTTCTACCCCATTGGGGTTTGTGTTGAAGAAGCGTTGTTTCGTCTTTCATCCGAAAACGAAGACGCTATCTTTGACCCCGGTATACGTTTATCGGGTTTTTAAAGTACTCCACGTGCTTTTGGGCCTTGTTTATCATGTAAGCCCCACCAAAAATTGACCATACCATGATTATCCCTAAATGATCACATTTATGGGGATTCGAGTCGAGCTTTTGACTCGGTTATCAAAAACAAGGTGCCTCGTGGGGGAGACCCATGCTTATCCATGTACATATTATTGCTTTCTAATGTAGTTTAATGTGAGGGGATTTGTGCCCTTCCAACCTTTGTTCCGTGATTGTTTGTGATATGTGGTTTTTAGATCATCATCTTCACGATTGGAGCCTCTCGTGTTCGTTTTTTGGGAGCACTCGATCGTTTGCTTTGGAGGCCTTTCCCAATATCCATATGATATATCCTTTTATGTTCTAACCTTAGGTTTTTAGCACACTTCATAAACGGCTATTACTTATTGGTTACACCCTTTCCATGCTAGATTAGGCATTTGACTACGTCTCTAGTATGGGGGTGTTTGCACCCCTAGACTCGAAACATTGAGGACAATGTTTAACTTTAGTATGGGGGGTGAATAGATACTTGCCTTGCCAAACCTTCACGCTTTCCAAAGTTTATCTTTTTGTTATCGTTTTGTTGCAAAATAAGGCTAAAAATGGCCAAATTTTAAAATTTTTCTCATGTTTTATAAGTGTTTAAAGACACGAATGTAGATTTTCCGATGGCGAGAATAAGAGTAATTTTTGACTCGACCGTGCGTGTTGAGCACTTAGCTTTGATTCCTTAACTACACATTAGGCTAAGTCTCTTAAATGAGGACGAGAAATGATAGAGTTAATTATAAGTTACTATGCTAAACGTAGAGTACTCGTATTCTTTCAAAAACTCATGTGTTCTCGTTGTTTGCTTATTCTCCCTTCGCATGTAAATATTTTTTGCTTAATAAATATTGACTTAGCGGTTTAGTTAGGATTGTTGGGTTTCTAGTCTTTTCTAGTAGCTTCCGTGTAATTAAATTGGGAAGACATTAAGGTATCGCCAGCGTCACGGTTTTGAAGTATTGGCACCCCAATAATCGAAAGCTTCACCTAATAATAAGATTTCAAGTGCTCACCAAAATCTAGCAAACAATTTGAAGCCCCACAAGGCCAAAAATCTATGCAAAATTGAAAGTGAATCAAGCCTTAATCTTCGAAGCTTTAAAGATCCAAAATTCGCTTTAGCGTGAGGATATACGTCTTTGGCTAATAAAACCACCGATGAGGCGGATAATAAAAGGCAAGGCAAGACCGAAGTCATAATAAAAGCTTCATGGCGAAGTTGAATAAAATATGGAGGTAAACCAAAGATAATAAGGCCCTTCCGTTAGGGGGCGTATAAAAGTCTTGGTAATAAGTCTCATGTTCAAAACCGTTATAAAACCGTGTTTATCGATTCTTCTTGTCAACTTAATTTTTTAACATCGTTGTCTATTAGGAGGGGTTATTGATTTGATGGTCTTAGTTACACCGTTAGGACTCTATTTTTAGACCTAAATCTCTATTATCGCATAAGTCAATGATGTATCCTCGTGATCATTAAAGACATAATAAAATATAAGAGATACAACTTAGGAATAATGGGAGGATAAGTACATGATTAGGGCATATGGGTAGTGTTAGCATTACTAACTTATAATGACAATGATCTCGTTGCACGCTTGGCATGGAATTAAGGTCAAAATCGAGGACGATGAAATTATTTCTAACGGAGCATTCACGTGTTCTTATTCTATGAACCTAAACGTCCCATTTTGCGATGAAAATCATACATTATGTCTAAAACACAAGTAGCAGTAGTAGTAATATAGCTAGTTTATCATTTCAATAAAGTGAATAAAAATAAATTTTGGAGGTGCTTTGATACTTTATTCTAGCATTGCGTGAGGGCACGGCAATGGTTTAGTATGGGGGAGTGATGAGACTGCTTTTATACATGGTCTCATCGTCCAAAACGGCCTTTAAATACATTAAATATCATAAAGTATGCCAAATATATGCTCGTGTTTGTTTACTTGTGTATTTTAGGTACGGATATTGAGGAAATGGCAAAAGATCACAAGAATCAATCAAAAACGAACACGGGAAACGAAGCCGCACAATGAACCGGGCCCAAGTTTGGATTTTGCAAAATGACCCTTGAAGAATTGAAGATTGTCAAGTTTGGTCCCTCATCTTTGAAGAACTTGTCACAATTGACCCTCCAAATGTCATTTGTACAAGTATGGTCCTTATTGTTTGAAGATATTACAAGACCAGCCCTTGAAGTTTCCAAGAAAATACGTTCAAACCCTTGGAAAAAGTTTCTAAAAGTTTTAGTGCCAAAATTGTAAATCTGCCAAAGTTGTTATAGGCAAATTGGGCGCTGATGGGATTTATTTACAAAATGAAGAGAAGTGAAATGATTGGGGACCTATCCTGCCAACCAGCAAGCCTTACCCACTCACCAACCCATTAACCCTACCCATATTCTAACCCAACCCAGTCCACAACCCACCCGGTTTTCATTTAAAAACATGGTCAAAAGGTCAACAAACTTTCCCACCATAACACTAATTTTAAAAAAGTGTTTTCCCAAAACAGATTAAACTTTTCTTAATCACCTATAAACCCTAAAATTTCCCCAGCCTTAATCATCATTAAAACAAAGGGTTATTCCCTCAAATCATCCAGATCCCTAATTAACTTCCCCCCTCACCTTTTCCCACCTCACCAAACATCACCACATGGCCTAAGGGACCCACCCCGTACCTCCCCTGCTACATCACTTTCACACAAAAACCTAAACCCGACCAGTTTAACGTGGGAGATGTTTCTACTTGGTCCCCAAGACTCATCCAACGTCCAAGATCACACTTTCAAGGCTGGCATATCACATGGGCATTTTTTGACCGATTTTGAAGACCAAAGCCAAGGGAATTTTTGAGATTCCATCAATTAGGGTTTTAGCTTATCATTTTTTTATTCAGAACCTAGAATCTTCTTGTAGCCAGTATATAAGGCACCTTAGGTTTCATTTTTCAGTTGTTCTAGTTTTTAGCATTTTTCAACTTGTAATGCCTTTTTTAAATTAATGAAGTTTGGTGTTTGTTGAAAACAAGTGTAATTCCTTTTGTTAGATTTAAAAAGTTTGTGTGTAGTGTTAAATGCTAAGGCTGAAAGTGTGAAACGTTTGAGTGTTTGATTTATTCAGTTTTCAAAAAGGTTGTTTAAAAAGGTTTGTAAGTTTCTGAAAATCAAGGCTTTTTGAAGTGAAAGTGGATAAGAGTCTTTGATTTTTGAACTTGTGAATTGTTTTAAAAAACGTGTTAAGTTCAAGTGGTAAAAAGATTTCAAAGTTTTGAGTTTTTCAGAAAATCAGAAAGAATATTTCTTTGTGTTTTCTTGTTTGATTTTTGCAGGATTGTTGAGTTGTTGTTGATTAAGTTCTGCATAGACCCGGGTCTATAAGGAGGTGACAAAGCTGTCACAAAGAGCCCTGGATGTAGGGCTCTAAGGTAAAAATCCCTTTTCCATTTTCATTTTTCTCTTATTTATGTGATTTTTGTGGAATTTGTATGCAAAGTGTTTATGTGTTGCTTATGGTGTGTATTTGAGTTTACTTGCCATGATTAGGCATGTTTAGAGTCATTTGATTCAGTTTGGAGTTGATTAAAATAGGTTTTGTTTGAAAAACTTGCATATCAGATTTTAAAGGGGTGTTTGGATCTACTATTTAAGAAAGGATTTTGTAAGAGTGTTGTGTTTAAAACCTGTTAGAAGCAATCATTAGGGTGTTAGCAGATTGTATGATAGCTTGGTTTTGAATTTGGGAAGGATCTGGCTTGAGTTGTATGTCCAAAAGTAAAAAAGGTAGCATAAAATCTGCTAAGTTACTTTTCTGCTTGTTTTTATGAGATTTTGAGTTTCATTAACCATGATCTGTTAGATTATAAGGTGTTTAAGGATTGAAGTGTGATTGTATGCTGTTTGAAGAAATTGTGTGCAAGATTTGTGGTTTTGAAACTCAGTTTTGTGCATATAGATTGGTAAAAATATCATCAGACCTAGGCCAAGCATATCAGCAACATTGATTGCCCTTGTGTGCTTGTTTTGAGAATTTTTGTGCAAGTGCTTGATTGTTTTTCTGCTTGTCTTGACTCCCTATACTCCAAAGAGTATAGGGGTGCCTTGTTTATCCAAGAACATCCACAAAATCACCAGCAAACCAAGTCCTCTTGGTAGTTTAGTGCACAAGTGTATGAACATACTTGTTCATCGGAAACATAAGCAGACCTGGCCACGTTTCTGCTCATAACTTGCCTTAATCTTTGTCAAATTCAATTTGTGTTTGTGTTTTAGTGTCTAAAAGTGTAACAGGTTTAAGTGTTAAAAAAGAAAAAAAAAAGAAAAAAAAATTAAAAACTTCACCCTGCCTGGACTCGAACCCCCGACCTGCAGCTCAGGAGTGAGGGGTTCTACCAGTGATCTAGATGAGTTTTTACGTTAGAGTCTCATTTCAATAGTTATTTAAGCACGTTTTGAGTTTGGCTTATTAAAATAAGCCGTAGCTTATTTAGGCTTTTCCAGCTTATTTATTAAGCTTGTTTAGTAGCTAGCATTTTTCCTAGGGTTTAATCAGTATTTCAGACTTTTCTGTTTAAAAGTTTTATTTTTCCCATTATTCTTTTATTTATTAGGATTATTTTTGGTTTTATTTTTCGAAAGTCATTTAAAAATAGTAAACAGTAATATAAAAATCCAAAAAAATAGTTTTTAGGTTTTAATTTGTATTTTTGAGGTTTACATTCAAAAAAGTTTTCAAAAACTTTAATTTTTAATTTTATTTAATTTTAGGGTTTTTAGACAACTTTAAAAATTAATATAAAATTAATTAATAGGTTTTAGAAACTTTAACTTGCATTTTTATCTTAGTTATAATATTTAGGATTTTTGAGAATTTTTTAGAATTTATTTTTGAACTTTTCATTTTTTGGATTATTTTAATATTATTTTATTAAGAAAAATTCAAAGTTTTATTTTTAACTTTTTTTCATTTTTCCTAGATTCTAGACATAAAATTAGGAACTTTTTCACTTTCCAATTAATTTTTAGGCTTTTCAATTAATTTTTAGAATTAATTTAAGATTTAATAGATTTTAATAGTTTTTAGGAGTTTAAAAATAGTTTAATTTGGTTTTAAAATTTTTAAAAATAGTTTTTAGCTTAATTAGGTCATTTTTTAGGTTTACAAACTATTAAATCTTGTTTAGGGCTTTTTAATATTTAAAAGTGATTTTAGGGCTTTAATTAGCATTAAAAAGTCATTATTAAATTAATTAAAAGGTTTTGGCAAGTTTGGATTTTTTGTAAACTCTTAGAATATTATTGTGGATTTTTAGAAATTTTTAGGAATTTTTAGGTTAAAATTTTTTCGTCTTAGTTTAATACGTTTTCGTAACCGTCTCCTCTTTCCTTTCTTATTTCTTTTCTTCTTGTTAATAATCAAAAACATTAATCATTCATTACACAACACACGTGCCTCCTCGAGAGAACGATCCCCATTAAGGGTTATAACTTGTGGTTTTCCTAAATCACTCGTTAATACTTACCACTATTTTACCTCCTTTTCCTAAAGGTGTGTAAAGACTACTACATCAGTATGGATTAGAGTTCATAGCCAAGGCATAAGTTATTAAAGCGGGACGCGAAGATTGGCGAGTCCGAAAAGGCCCTAACAAGGCATGAGGGCTATGTTTTGTTGCTAAAGATCCAAAGTGATGTGAAGAATCATTTATCGAAATTCAATAAGAAGGATCGAGACACACGACGTAAAGCAAAACTCCCCAAAAGTCATGGAGAAGTGTATCCGAAAAGACCCTAACAAGGTATGAGGATAAATAGATCCAAGTCATAAAAGGAGGCGGATCGTTGCATATCAAATTCCAAAATAAAGATTGGAGAAAAATGAAGAAGTCGTGGTCCAAGTATGAATCTCTCAAAACTTCAAGTGAAGAAATTCCTATATGAAGAGGAGACCATTATTTCATGAACGTCTCTCAAGATTTGAAGTATGAAGTCGCTGCCAAATATCGGTCCGAGAAAGGTCTCAAATCGCGAAGCGAGTTATGCCAAGATATGAACTTTATGAGGTCCCGAGAAGCATTTTTAAAAGATTTGGTCCTTTAGCTAACTATTGATTAAATCGTTCACTTTATTTTCAGACTAAATAACTATCGAAATAAGTCAAACAATGCATCCTCGTGATCATTCAAGACAACAATAAAATATAAGAGATACCCCTAGGAATAAGGGAGTCTAAGTGAATAATTGGCCCACATGAGTTCGTGTTAGCTTACTAACTTATAATAACAATGATCTCGTTTTTAAGCTTGGTTTGGAGAAAGTGAAAACTTGAGGATGATGATTATTCATGACATTTTCAAAACCCAAGGTATGCTTTTGATTTCTTTATTTTGTATGTCTTTAATCTTCTATCTCTTTAATAAAGGCCAACGTGGACTGATTATGATGAAAAGTGTAATCTTGCTTTGTAACTAATGCATTGCATGAGGACATTGCAATGGTCAAGTGTAGGGGATTTGATAGGTGTGTAAACACCCATCTTTTCTACCACTTAACTACAATAATAACCAAGCCAAAACGTGTATTTTATGTCTTTTATGTCGGAATTATGCGTGGTTTGTGTTTTTGTTGTGATTTAGGATGAAAAGGTGAAAAGTGGAGAAAACATGGACATTCACGGGCATTTACGGACTTTTATTGAAGAAAAGGATGAAAGACGAAGTCAAGAAGTCAAGAGTGCAAAAAGAACGGAAGTCCACTACCAATTCTGAAGATTTATCGAAGAAAAAGTCAAAAGACGGATGTTTATCAAAAGCCGAAGAATTCAAGTCTATTTTATTGAAGAAATTAAAGACGAGTTCGAAAAAATCCCGAAGCCAAAAGTCCCTTAAGTCCAAGTTTAAAGAAGATTAGAAGAAAAGGACTAATGACGCAATTAATGAAGAATTAAGAGGAAAGGGACTTAATCTTGCAATTAACAAGAAAGGAAGGAGGGGAGGAAGCTTCCTTAATCCTCCCCTATATATAGACTAGGATGTTTATCATTTCTCTTTGTTGGCTAAGTGTGACAATTAGTCTTCCACATTTAAATACCTTGTCATTTACTTTCTTGTCAATTTAATTACCTTGTTATGCACCTTAATTACCATTTAATTCCAAGTAAGTTTTCATTTCAATTCTTGTCAAATCTTTATTTTATCTTGTCAATCTCTTATCTACCTTTCTTATTCTTTGGTTCATGTGTTTATGTTATGTTCATGTTCATGCTTTTATTTTGATCCAAATTGGTTTTTGATTATTTTGGTTAAAGTTGTTTGATTTCGTGTTTTAAATTGTTTGTCTGTTATTACTGTTGATTCGTGGTTGTTTTTATTTAATCGTTTGAGTTATTTTGATTAATTTGTGGTTATACCCGCTGTTACTGTATCTCCTTGTTCTTCGGGGGTGTTTGCTTTGTTTCTGATCTTTCCAGGAAAAGTTCCGAACCAAGAAGGAGGGAAAGTGTTCATTCGGAACTTCTAAAGTTCCGAATCAAGGCTTCATTCGGAAGATTTTAATTCAACAAATCTTCCGAACCAAACTTGTTCATCCGGAACTTTCAAAGTTCCGGACGAAGTGAAAACTTCCGAACCAAAAGTATTCATTCGGAACTCCAAAGTTCCGAACCAAGGGTTTCATCCGGAACTTCTCAAAAGTTCCGAATCAACTCAAAGTTCCGAATCAAGGACCAAGTTCTGAATCAAGGCTTTTCATTCGGAAGTCATAAACTTCCGAGTCAAGGGTGTTCATTCGGAAGTTCTAAACTTCCGAATCAAGGGGCTTCATTCGGAAACTTCCGAATCAAGGGGTGACCAAATACTTCCGAATCAAGGCAAGATTTTAGAGTTCCGAATCAGCAAAGTTCCGAACGAAGGATTGTTTTGGATAAGTGACATATTCAGATCAATTAGTTCCGGATCAAGGATTTTGGTAATATTCCAAGTGAAGAAAAATCATTTCAACCGAAGGTGACATTCCGGACGTGTGATTATTCCGAACAAAGGTTTATTCCGAATGAGTTGTATTCAGGTTCTTATTAGTTTTTGTCTTTCATTTTTATTTTCAAGTTTTATTCTTCCTGCCTTTTATTTAATTGCACTTTAAGATTATTTGCCTTAGTTTTATTTTAGACTTGCCTTAGTTTTAGTCGCGTTTTAAGTTTGCCTTAATTAGATTTAAGTTTGCGTCATTTTACTTTAGTGCCCTTTAAATTCAGCCTCGCTTTTAAATACTTGCACCGTTACTTTAATTAGACTTAGATTTACTTTAAGAGCACTTTTACTTCAATTGTTTTACACCTTTTTAATTTTAAACACTACAACGACACATCTTTGTTTCCACCAAAATAAAACAAAGTCACATAGAGAACTAAGATCAATTCGATTAGACATACTTAAACGAACTCAAATTTAACTAGGTAAAAACCTAGTTATCATGTAGGTTATGATCATGGCTTAGATTTTGATGGCAAAACTTGTGATAAACCAATATCAACTTCAAGTCCACCAATCTTTATAAACTCCTTGTGGGAAATCAGCCCTATGACACCAAGAAATCTCCTCTTTGGATGTTAGAATCACCTCCAATCTTCAAGTCTTCAAAGGTTCTTCATCATATGTGTAGCTAACACAAGATTCATGGTTAAAATTTAACAAAATGGGGTGTTTGTTCTTGATTTTGGACGGCAAGGAAGAGAGGATGAGAGGATTTTTGGGGTGGTTTGCATGTGTTGAATGAGTAAATGGTTTGGGAAAAATGGTTTTGTGGTTAGTTTGTTTAGCTAACTTGTTAAGTTAAGCTAGACAAGTGTAAGCTTGTAGCTTACAAGTTTGACACCTCATGGGGTGTGGTGGAGTATATCTAGCCGTCCCATGTGTGGGGTGAGGCAAGTGTATACTTGTCTCATCCCACTAATTTACGGGTATTCCTCGATTCTAGTTTCCTCGACTTGCGTGCCCTCGGGTCGTTTTACGAAAAACGTTTTTATAAATTATGAATCAACGGCACAAAACGAGTCTAATAAAAATTGTCTCATCAAAAACGGAGTTCAAAAACGTAAATACGTAATCCTAAGGTTTTCGGTTTAGTTGTAAAGGACGTTAAATTATGCACGTAAGTCCTAATCTCTTCTCGTAAATTTGTGAGTTTATGAGCCAACACAAATATAAAATCCCAAAATAATATTCACGGATAATTTATTTCATGAAGTATCGGACTGTCACCAAAACGGTGTATGTAAACGTAAGCACGTAAAGTAGAATCCTCCGGTTTAGACGTAGTCGATGCTACTTTAAGACGTAAACCCAAATTTCTTCCCAAAAATGAGTGAGTTCATAATACAAAATTAAAATAATGTTTTTAAATAATACTTGAGAATAAAATATCGATCATAAATTGACGGATTGTCACACTTCATCAACCCTTTAGGGCCTGGTATGGGACTCTCTCTAAATACTTGTTGGATAATGGCTTCAACAGGGGAAAATTAACCAGACCCTGTTTATCAAGAAACACAAGGGTGACTTTCTTTTGGTGCAAGTATATGTGGATGACATCATTTTTGGATGCACAAACTCTCTGCTTAGCAGAGAGTTTGCCAAGTTGATGCATGAAAAATTCCAAATGAGTGCCATGGGTGAACTCAACTTTTTTCTGGGGTTACAAGTTCAGCAAAGGAAAGATGGGATCTTCATCTCACAAGACAATTATGTTGCTGAAATTGTGAAGAAGTTTGGAATGTGTGAAGGAAAGAAAGTCTCCACTTCCATCGATAAAGATAATCCTTGGGGAAAAGATGGCCCAGGAAAACCCATTGATGTCAGACACTATAGGTCAATGATTGGATCTCTCATGTACCTTACAGCTTCAAGACCTGGCATCATGTTTGCAGTCTGCTTATGTGCAAGATAGCAAGTGACACCTACAGAGTGTCATATGTTTACTATGAAGAGAATATTTAGGTATCTTAAGTGTCATCCAACTTTAGGACTTTGGTATCCTAAGGAGTCACCAGTTGAGCTAGTGGCCTATTCAGATAGTGACTATGCTGGTGACAACAATGATAGGAAGTCAACTACAGATGGATGTCAGTTTTTGGGAAGCAGACTTATATCTTGGGAGTGTAAAAAGCAAACTATTCTGGAAACTTCTACCACTGAAGCCGAATATGTGGTAGCTGTTGCATGCTGTGGATAAGTTCTTTGGATTCAGAATCAGCTGCTTGATTATGGGTACAATTTTCTTAAAACCAAGATATTTATTGACAATAACAGCACAATCTGTATAATTAAAAATCCTTTTTTTCATACTAAGACTAAACATATTGAAATCAGACATCATTTTATTAGAGATTGTTTTGAAAAAGGATTAATTTTCCCAGAGGCAAATGACACAGAACTTAATGTTGCTGATCTTTTGACAAAGGGAGGTTTTAGTACTTGGTTGCAAGTATTGGAATGATCACTCCCTAAAATTAGAGGTCTGAAATGTCTTATGTATTCAGGATTGTATTATTGCTGTTGTTGTACATGTGTTAGTCACTTTTTCCATTATTCTTCATTCCACTGCTTTTGAACAAAGTTTCCCCTGCTAAGGAGATTTCCCCTTCTAAGAGTTTTTCTCTTGTTTGGGTTTGTTCTTTCTAAGTGGTTAAATGTGGTTTTAGACTAACAATACAGAGATCATAATGGAGCATACTATATTATGGGAGAATAAGGTATATGCTCTATGTTTCAGGGGATGTTAGGTGACACCTTTAGGATTCAGGGTATCCTTAGGATACTCATATATGATTCTAGATCATATCCACTAGTGAGTAAGGGTTTGTGACAATGAAGACTTGCTACAAAGCTTGTTGGAGTTCTGAAACCTTGAGGCACTGTAATATGTACTCACAACTCTTGATTGAGCAGCTTGCTGCCTAATCTAAGTCTTTTGAGTGCATATTTCGAAGACCAATTAACCATAGAAAGGAAACGGTAGGGATGGAGTCCGGGGTATGCTTATTTTCAAGGGTTGACTAGCTAAAAGGTTGCTTATGTGTTAAATTTTTCTATTTGGGACATTGCTGAATAGAGGTTTCTTGAGATTCTATGTATCTGGCTTGTTTTATGCAAGTGTTTGCATTAGAGCAGAGCTTTTTAGCATTGATCTATTCAGGTTAAGTCTAATACCCTTAGGAAATTTTCCCCTTCTTTAATTTTTGATACCCCTGCTAGTATAACTTTCCCCTACTTTGCAAAACATTCGCCTGTATGACCATTGACCGACAATACCGTTGCCCTGCTTATAGCCGTTGGGCCTGCTTGCTAACTTTTTGGTTAGGGAATATTTTATTAATTTCAAAAGATTTTTAAGGAGATTTCTTTGCTGATTGGTAACCTTTTTGTTATTATTTCAAATAAGTTACTTTCTTAACAAGATTTATTTCTGATCTTTTTGCAAATTGATAATTTGGTTCAATCACAGTCCTTCAATTCGCCTATATAAACTAATTTCCCTTAACCAGCAGGCCTAACTCATTTAGTCGATCATATCCCACTACCTTTTTACAAATTATAAACTCTTATATTCTTCAAACATTTACAATGACTCTCAAAATTGCTCCTAACCATAACCAAATTACTATTTTGTCTAAAGAAACTGTTGAATTCACTAATGTTGTTGCTTATCTCAAATCTAGCTATTTCAGGTTAGCTCTTGTGATCAGTCCAAGGATATAAACCTCACACATCCAACAGTTTTGGTCTAATGCTACGACTGAAACAGTGGATGGAGAGGTAACACTTAATAGTCTGGTTAATGGATATCCTAAGGTGATTACACCTGCCTCCATTCGAGATAAATTAATCTTGAATGGTGAGGGTGGGGTGGTTACCTTACCAGAGTCTAAAATTTTTTGGGGTCTCACAAACTTGGGGTACAACATTTCTACTAATAAAAAATGTATGTTTACAAAAGGTCAGTTTGCACCTCATTAGAAGTATTTGATTCATACTATTTTGCAATGTTTATCATCTAAAACTACATCTTTTAATGAATTTGGGAGTCAAGTTGCTTCTACTCTGCGAAAATATAGTTTTTCTCAAATGATTTTTGAAGGTATGGTCAAAAATGTTACAAGCAATTCAAAATTTTGTATGTATCCAAGTTTTATAGAAGTTTTGTTGGATATGAGGCAACATGGTAAAATTCGTCACAAAGAACATTTTGAAGCTAAATCCCATACAATAAAACTATTCACCACTCTTGCAGCACCCACCCTACAATTTTCTGGCAGGGCAGTTCCCCTTACTCAAACTATGTTGAAGCAGATCAGAAGAGAAGCTGCTTCTAAACCAAGAGCATCCCAAACCACTCTTGCTGATGCCCCTATTACTGATGTCCCTGCCAACCAACTTCCACCTACCAACCACAATAAGAAAAGAGAACCAAAACCAGGTTTGCTAGGTCTTCCTTGCCTAGTGATCCTTCACAGGTAGCAGAGAGGAGAGTCTTCAAGAGATTGGAGCACACTAGGGGTTTGGATGCCACTATTGTCTCACCCCTAAGGGGTGAGCATGCTAGTGACACCATAAGTAAGTCCTCTCCCTCACTCAGTGATACCAAAAAGGGAGAGCAATCTCCTTCTAGGGTTGAGAGCAGCCTGAAACCACTATCCTTATTAGAATTGACGACTATGTGTATGAGCTTGAAAAAGCAGAATACACAACTGATACAAACTATCAAACAACAGGGTCTAGTCATTAATAGCTTGGAGACTAGACTTGCTACACTTTAGGGGGGGAGAAGACCAAAGCTGATCATTTCCATAGATAAGGATGCTTCCAAAGGGGGGAAGTACCTCAAACAGATGAGTCTACTCAGTGGTATGCTTTTTCAAGTGACCAAGAACTTGGTAAAGAGAAAGTAGTCAGTGATGAGAAGGGGAGTGACAAGGGGAGTGCAACGAAAGATATAGCCCAAACATTGCTAAATTTGGGTCATCAAGAAGAAGCCCCTGGTATAAAAAAAGATTCCCATGATAGCAATATTCCCCTCGCAGTAAGTAATCCCCCTGCTATTACTATTACACCATCAAAAGCAACTTTTTCTCAAACCTTACAAGGAAAAGGAGACAGCCAGCTTAGAAAGGGATAAAGATTGGAGAGACTGCTTCCAAAGCAAAACCAGCAGTGGATCCAAAAGACAAAGGAAAGGGGAAGATGATTGAACAGCCCAAGAGGAAGTACAAGCACAAAACACCTGAACAACTAAGGGCTCAATCTGAACATGATGAACTGGTAGCTCTGAGGGTACATGAAGAAGAGCTACGCATGCAAGAGGAGAGAATGCAAAAGAGGAGAAAGGAGGTACAACTGGATGTCTCCAAGCTAGATCTCTCAGAACAGAAACAAGTAAAAATGAAGCCTAGAGAAATGTTTAAACAGGTTGAAATAATGCATAGAGAGCTGGATGACAGGGTACCTCATGTTAAGGAGTTTCTGGAACAATGGGACAAGGAGTTAATGAATGCTCCTTTGGAAGAAAGGTATGAACTGACTCTTCTGATCTTCAACTTTCAAAAAGAATACTTGGAAAGAAGAGTAAGCCAGATTAAGAAGGAAAAGTACTTGATGTCTGAAAAGGGGAGGCTGGTACATTACAAGGTTATGCTTAAAAGATTCAAGAGGTGGACTGATGCTCACTTCAAGGGTCTGACTTTTGATAAGATAGAGAAGGCAGCCATGCCAGTGCTAAGGGAGACAAATATTGAGGGTCTCATTGGTATAGGTACTCCTGAAGATGTTGAGTACATGAGGAGGAAAGAGAAAATGGTACTGAAAGCCAGGGAGGTTAGAAAAAGAAAGGCAGAAGAAGAAGCAGGTGGGTCCTCATCGGTAGGTGAAAGATCTGTTCTTAACACACAAAGAGCAGCCAAAAGATTGAAGAGGATGGAAAAGATTGGTATAGTCACTAAGGAAAATCAGCATCCTTCCAATAGGGAAATAGATCAACATTTGATTTTGGAGGAGAATGATGAAATTGCACCAAGTGAGTTTGGGAAGAAGTACACTATAGTAGAGTATGCAGTTCATGAGCATAAAGGTATGTCCTGGTGGAAACTTACTAGGGCTGACAACACAGCACAAACCTTTCTAAGCCTAGATATGTTATTTCAAATATTGGATAGATAAGACTTAGATGATCAATGGAAGATTCTTAAAGGGGCATTTGATGCAAATCCTCCTACTATGGATGGCATAGAGAAAGACTAGGTGATTTAAGATTGCATGCACAGGATGTATGAGCATGAGTTAAATGCACTTCTCTTTGATGTACTGAATGGGGAAAAGATGTTGTATTGGAAGCTGTTTACAAATTCTGGTGTCTATGAGGTGGCCATGGAAGGTATAAGTGTCTATTTGCTCAAAAATTGTTATTATCCTTTCACCCAAGAGACCTTGAAAAAGATGGCACAGACTGACTTGATTATGGATGCTAAGGAGCCTGTTGCTTATGATTTGGTTAGGTTTGTTCATAGTCAACTTTGGCCAGGAAGTTTGTAAGCATCCTCATCAACCAGCATTTATTCAGAAACATGTAATTTAGATGCAAGCACAAGTTTAGGGGAGGATTGTTGGGAATAAATGTATGTGTATTAGTTCCCCCTGCTGGTTGGTCAAAGTTCCCCTTGCTAGAGTAAGTTACCCCTGCTAGATAACAAAGACAGGGGGTTTGGTCCCCTTGCTAGAAGTCAAAGACCCTGCTACTAAGATAAATTTAGAAGAGATATTAGCGCACTTCTATTACTCCTCTTGAATAGTATCCACGTTTGTTAGTAGTGATCTTGTACATGAGTCCTTGTGCAATAAAAGGACTCATTAGGTTTTCATGTTTAATCTCTTTCTGTTCATTTCATTTCATACTTTAAGGTTGTAGAACCCTAGTACCATTATTGTGTATTTGTATATCTTTGATATATTAAAGTTCAACGTTTGATTTAAATACTTGTTCTTGTTTTAAACACTATTTTCCGCATCTTATTTAGTTAATTTGTGTATTGCAAAGTCTCTTTAGTGTTAGTTTGAATTCACTCTTTCTACCACAACCCTTAAACAAGCTAAGGTTTAAGATCTGAGTTTGGGATCAACAGCTTCAGGGTCAGTAAATATTGACCCAACAATCTCCCCCTATTTGGATATACAAATAGCCTTGTAAGACTTATGCACACGACTTAACCCAATACGAATAACATCATGGAATAAACCAAAAAGAAATATTAGATTAAGAAGAATAAAAGAGAAGAACAAAAAATGGTTGTGAATTCCTAGTGAGAGAAAGACATATGATTCTCTCTCTACAATCTATAAAATGGAAGACACACCCACACAAATGAGGTGTTTAGTGCCTTTTATACTACAAGTGTAAGAGTAGAAGGCCTTCTGTCACACCCCACCATGGCGGAATATGGGGCGCACATATAGATATCATCACAACAATAGCGTGTTTATAGAGATAACTAAATGAAATAGAAATATCATAAATGGTGACACAATGTCATGAAGATATCTCAAACAATGCAGGCGTATAGGTAAGTTGGTAATAGGTCTACCTCTTACCAAAGAAATACAATTAACAAATAACAAACATATAGGTGTCTACAAAGTAACACTTATACAAACATAAATAAAGACTAAGAGGAAAGGGGGTTCCTCAAAATGCAATCCTAAGCCTTCCAGCTAGCCACTCCTATTCTCACGCTTAACCACATTATCACCTAAAAGAGAAACTAAAACACATTAACATAAAGTTGGTGAGAGTCATAGGTTTAGACTCCAACGCCAAATCAGTTACAAGCTGTGAATAACAACCATTAACAAAAGAACATATGGACAATGTGCTACAATTATATATTAACAACTAGCATTCAAAATTAACCAATCACCACAAATCCAAGGCTCCAAGCCTTACCAATAACCACAATTCCAAGTCTCCGGGCCTTACCAATAACCATGGTCCCATAGGCGCCCATACACTTATGACCCAATCCCAAGGCCCCGCCTTGTCAACATCCCCTTGGTACTAAGTCAAACCACAATAACTGAGACGGTACGTGTCCCCCGATCCAAATCATAAACACAATCAAGAATCACATAGCAGTTAATCACATAAGTGTACACACAAGTCGATCACAAACCATAAAAACATTCACAACATTTTTTACAAAACCATATAGTGTCTCTTCCATCCCATCCGGAAATCAAATCATAAAAAGACATGGGACTATGAAACTCACCTGAACAAGCTTCTCCAAGTATTCGTGCTCTAGCAAAAATCTAACACACAAACATATAAAATCAAGACATGAACCACATACCAAAATGGATCATCAATCAATGATGGATATCTAACCTTCTCCTACAACTTAACCCTATTTATATGTCATAAGTATCTCATTACACCACTCTATAAAGCCCTTAACTTAGTTTAGTTCATAATTCGTCCCGTTAACATTTAACCCAAAATAGTCCCGTTTTTCACACTCCGTATTATAAGCCAAACGTCCACCAAACCTAAACCACATTCCTTGTAATGAAAACCCATAAACTTATATGTGTTTCTAAAATATCAGCCCTTTCCCCAACATGAAATCTAATCTTAAGTCCCCGATATACAACTTATACTTTCGCCTATCACTATTTTACCGATTTTGAACATATGAAATGTTTGTTATGACCAGAAGGTCTTACCCTATCCCATTTTCTTAGCCCTTCTCCATATCTTATATTTAATATATAATCTAAATATCATCTTCATTTGAAGCTCCAATTATAACCCTAAGTACCCCAAACAATTCAAAGCATAAAATGAAAACAGGCTGATCCAAAAACTGTTTTGACACACGACTGATGTGACCTGTTTTTGACCCACTTCCCGACCTCCAATTTAGTTTTAGTTTCTTTCATTTGAAAACTAATTCAATTACCTTTCCAGGGACATAAGATTCGAAATTTAAAAGTGTGTAGAATTTTAGATATGATCAAAAACAATGGAACAAAAATTCTGCCCAGTTTTTAAAAACGAATTTAAACATGATTAAACCCTAATTACGATCACTAGTCTTCATAATAACCAAAGTAATCAATTCATATGAACCCTAATCTCACTAATCTCAGAAAACTCACAAACCTTAATCCATTATAAGATCAATTACATGATTAAATTGATTAAAATAATTAATAGAACAAGTGTTTTGAAGATTTTACCTTAAAAATCAATGGAAGATCTTTATTTTTGAAACCTTAATTGGCTAAAAATCGGATTATTTTGGTTATGGGTGGGTTTGGTTAAGTTCTAAAGGCCCCCTAATCCCATTACATGTCCATTGGGCCTGTTTTGGGCTTTTCCTTCTTTCTTTCTTTTAGCCGCCCAACCCAAAGCCCAAAACTCCTATTTGGCCGACCTTTATACTCCACCTACTGTTATTTATTCGTACCTAAACTTAGTGGTACCCTCGGATTACCTCCGGGACAAAGCCCGAAAGCTTTACGTTAATTTTTCGTCTTCTTACGCGATTACCGTAAAATACATAATTTTATGGAAACTCTTAAAATAAGTTAGTGACTTAATAAATAAGTCTAAAATAACCTAAATCTAAAACGTAAATTACTCTCGAAACTAAATCCTTAGTCCGAGACCTCTAAACGCTAAACCATCGCATCATAAATATACGATTTACTATAATACATATATGTATATATAAAAACTTAAAATAACACTGTTTCATTTCATAGTCACTACCACGTGAGCTCATGAACATGAAATAACCACACATCGTTTCACTTACAGCGTACCCGTAAACAATGTCCAAACCACACTATAATTACACCAATTAACACATAAACACATAAAGACACATAATTTCACGAATATGCACAAAATAAAACTAAGTGACGAACCTAAAAACCATGGTTGTCACATCACTCCCACCTAATAGAAATCTCGTCCCGAGATTTACTTCTTAGGATCAAACAGACAAACAACCAATCACATGAGGATACTTGTTCAAAATGAACTCTTCTCATTTCCATGTGTACCTTAGTTCATGACTCAATATACCACATATACTAACCAACAATATTTAAATTCATTCCCAAACTCTTGACCTCACAGCCAATAAATCTCACAAATGACTCTTTGATAGAACGAACTCTTATTAACACAAATCCCGAATAACCATACATGCAAATACGCATTCTCAAACAACATTTACCAATCTTAATACATGAAATATATCATGTATACCATTCAATTTCCTAGGTAATTCTATACCCATTAGATACTGGTCCAATCTTTCAAAATATCATAAATGGACCTACAAAACTCGTAATCAACTTTTACCTTTTACCAAAACATGCCACCCATTACTATAGGTGAAACTTCCTACATAACTTCGTCACTAAACTCTAGTGATTTCCTCTTTTTTAACCTATCATCTCTTGTTACTCTCATCCTTTCCACAAACACCATTTCCACATTAGTAGTCTCTCTCTTGAATTTTAGTCCACCGTAAGGACAACTCACCCTATTCTTCCATATAGTGCCTCAAATGGCATTCATCGACTTCTAGTATGATAACTATCATTATATGAAAACTCAGACATCGCTAACGAGTTTCCCACATCCCTCTAAATCAGTGACCCAAGCTCTCAACATGACTCCTATACTTGTATCAATTTCCCACTTCGTCCATCATTTACTAATTAGCTGGATATACTCATATTCAATCATTTTCATCAACTCCCTTTAGTCCATATCGCAAATTACTTAAAAATTCCAATTTTTCTTACACAAGTGACCTATGACGATATTTCACATATTGATTAGTTTTTCACAGCGAGGCTCTTCCAATCAAAATCAACTTATGATCTATACACCTTGGTTTAAAAATGCGCGCATCATTGCGCAAATTGCACGCATTAATGAATTGCATTTAAAGTTTCGCATCAGTGTGCCTAATGCATTGCCATCGCAGATTACGTTCGCATTAAACCGCAATTTACCGCATTTGTGTAATGCTAGCAACGGTTGCAATTGTCGCTATAAAACCCGCTTGCTTTTACCATGAATAGTACCCTTAAGATCGTACGTACTAGATTAAAACTTTCCTATTATAGCATGATTACGATTACGTGTTAGGATTTTACGTATTACGTACGTGTTAGAACACGATAATTATTTACTACGCAAGAGCACGCAATAATTATTTGACAATAATTAATCACGAGCATGTGATCATGAAATCATGAACGTAATTAAATCACGAACTATTATTAATTACGTATATATATTTAATACGAGCGTATATAAATATATTAGTTCATGGTAATTAGTTAACGAGAACACATTAAACGCGAACACAATTAATCACGAACGAGTAACTAAACAACGAGACACAGAAAACGGTACGGGTACCCGATGTGGGGCCCCTACCTGCGGCAACAAGGGAGAGATTGGCCAAGCCCATCTCAAAATTTACTAAGAAGGGTAAAAGGAAAAGATCACTACTCATTTATACTTTTACAGAAGATTTTTACAAAACCTAAAAAAGTTCTTCCTTCTCCTTTTTCTTTCTTTTGGCCGCCACCCATAAACACACCAAAGGGGTGTTTAATTGATCTTTGATCTTGGTTTTGGTACAAGTGTTCGTGTTTGTTCATCCTTGTTTAGATCCACGCATTCGGTAATCTTTTTAACCCTTTTCTTTTGATTTGATCTTTTAAGAACATGATGTGTTTTTTAAAACCTAATTAAAACATAGATCTAACATGAAATTTGTTTTGGAATAAATCAAAAAGGGTGTTTTAGGGGTGTTTGTTCTTGGCCGGCGCCTAAACCGAACCGAGGGGGTCTCGGTTTGGCTATTCGACCACCACCGAGAGCATATGGTCCCGGTTGGTTGGTGTGGGTCCCACGGCAGCAACAAGACAAGGGTAACTCCGAAGTGGTTCGGGGTATGGTGTCGATTTCATGTCCGGTTCATGGTTCTTAGTCAAGATCCGGTTCAGGTTGTATGTTAAGATTATTATTTTTATAATCTTATGTTAAAATTAAATTAATAAATATGACATGATTAATTTAATAACATGACATAGGTTATTTTAATTATTAAAATCTTGAAGTTATTAACCTAACTATTTTATATTTTTAGACTTATAATTAATTAATTATTTAAAAACCATGGTTATAATTAATTAATTTACATGACTTATGTTATATTATTAATAAGTAATAATACATGTTTTAACCTAAGTATTTAACTTTTTTTAATTAAAAACATGATATACTTTAATTAAATATTTTAACCTATAGTTTATTCTAATTACATGAAATAATTAATAAACTATACATTATATCATTATGACTTAGAAAATAATCATGAAAACACTTGGGCTTATATACTTAGTTTATTTAACCAGCTTATTTCTAATTATGGAAACTTTCTATTTTTAGAAACTTAATTAAATAAGACAGCTAATCTATTTATGGAAACTTTCTATTTTTAGAAACTTAATTATTTCAGGCAGCTAATCTATTTATGGAAACTTATTTAATTAAGGCAGCTAATCTATTTATGGAATCTTTCTATTTTTAGAAACTTATCTATTTTAAGCAGTAATTCTATTTTTGGAAACTTTCTATTTTTGGAAACTTTCTATTTTTGGAAACTTTCTATTTTTGGAAACTTTCTATTTTTGGAAACTTTCTATTTTTGGAAACTTTCTATTTTTGGAAACTTTCTATTTTTGGAAACTTTCTATTTTAGGAAACATGCTATTTTTGGAAAGTTACTTATTATTACACAGTAAGTATAATAATACATGAAATACCAGAAACACTTAATCCGAGTAAACAGAATATAAGGTAAACACAGTTTAAGGCTTAAAACAGTAAAACATGATAAGAACATATAAAATAAGCTAAGACATGACATAAAATCAGTTACGTATTAGTAAGCAGATACTCATTCATGTATGTATTTATGTAGCATTAGTGATACGGAAGTAGGATTCCTCTCAGTTCATCTTCTTCGTTCACTGGATATAAGGTACAGATTCCCGTCCTTTCAGTATGGACATTCTTTCCTTATTAAGATTTCCCGTATGCAGCCAAATGTTTTCCCATAGTATAAGTTATGTGTTTGAATTGCTTATGTTTAATTTAGAATACCTATAGCCATATACATGCATGACCAGTTTCACCTAGTTATGGAGGTACCATAACCATAACACTAGAGGCACTGGTGTTATGACTTCGCCACGGCGGAGTGATTGCTCGTGGCGTCCCTTCAGCTTTTGGCCATTTATATTATATTTATCATGTGGGGCGTATGGGTGCATCCTAGTTACATGTTTTCAGTCAGGATTTCATGGTGAATGTGGTGTGTGCCTTGCATCCTTCATAAGGAGCTGATCCCTCCTACCCAAAAACTAGTATATTAAATTAGAGGCAGCCCCTCTAATTTGCATGAGGAGGTCACCCCTCTAAGTATTCATGAAAGGTGGATTTTCATGACCTATATTGGCTAATGGTAAAATATGATAAACAGTTTTTACAAGATAAACATAAGGCTTTTCAAACTATAAAACCAGTTTTATCAAGACTTAACCAGATTACTGGGACTTAGTCTCTTCCGCTGTTATATGTTATATGCTTATCCTATTCATGCTTTATTGTACATCCGTGCACTGAGCGTATTGCTCAGCCGTTTTCCTTTTCTATGTTCCCAAAACGGCAGGTACTCAGGGACGCTCATAGACTTAAAGCGTACGTGCATATGGACTGGAAGCTTTCTAGCCTTTCTCTACTTTATGCATTACCTTTCTTTTGATACATTTGATGTGGACATTGTTTAGTCCTTCCCTTTACTATACTATGTTTGTGTGTGATGAGCTTTACTTTTGGACTACCGATGTTTGATTCCGATATTTTCCTTTTATGGTCATGTAATGTTTAGACATTTTTCCTTGTATGCTTTGATGACACGCCATAATTACGTGTGACATTTCCATTATCACAATGAGGTGTTACAATTACGGTATCAGAGCCAAGAGTTCGACCTGTAGGCTCTCAAATATGACCTGTGATTAGTGGATAGTCACTACGGTCTTCCTGGAACTGACAGTTGTTTTCATGCATTCATCATTTTTACGCATACATATATATATGTCATTGTCGTAGATTTATGACTAATTAATGGTTGGTACAGGACTGGCCCTATTTAGTCGCATGTGTTTTATCGAAACTTTTAAATTTTGGATCGACCCATAGGCGTCCCCTCGCCATGTCTTTTGTTTTGGGTGAACTGACCATAGGCGTTCACTCTCGAGCATACAAAAGTTTTCATAAAACTGCATCATGCATTCATACACAAAAATTTATTGCATAAAACTTTTCTCTTGAAATTTTGGTATAAATTTTTTTCATGTATAGATATTTTATTTTTTGATCTGTTTAATCATATGTTTTATGTTATACTGTCAGATGGTTCTCACACGCGAACAGGAACAGCTCAATGCTGCAATTCAAGTTGTTATGCAAGCTTTGCTTCCTCAACTGTGGAACGACATCAGGGCTGAAGTTCAAGCTTCCAACAATCAGCAGCATAATCAGGCACCTCCTCCTCCTCCTCCAGTGACGTTAGCAGTATGGCTGGAGAGATTCAACAAGCTCCGTCCTCGAGCTTTTGCGAAGACTGATAGGCCCAGTGATGCTGAAAGCTGGTTGGCTCACATCGAGAAGATTTTCAATGCTATGGGTTGTGACCCTGCATACAAGGCGATGTTGGCATGCTATCGGTTCGAAGGCGTTGTGCTAAATTGGTGGTTAGCGTTGATGCAGTCTGAGGGTGGTGACGAGTGGGTTGCTGGTTTGAATTGGGCTCAGTTCAAGGACAGAGTGATGAAGCAGTTCTTTCCCAAGGCTGAGCAGGACAAGCTCAAGAGAGAGTACCATGGGATCCGACAGAGAGCTGGGGAGAATAGCAACGAGTTTATGCAGCGCTTTCTTCGCTTAGCTGGTTTCCTTGGTGCGGCTACAGGTACTCCTGAAGAGTAGGCACACCACTTTAGGTGGGCTCTTCGCACATCGGTCGCGAACAATCTGGTGTGTGCTACGTTCAACACTGTAGCACACGTGGCCTATGCAGCACGTAAGCTGGAGATGCTGCAGGAGAGAGATGAGTTCGGGGAAGCTGAGAGACCAGAGAAGAGGTAAACAATCGTATTCAAGCGGTAATCAATCCGAATTCTTTCCATATATGTCAATTATTCATCTCTTTAAATGTATCTTCCAGGCAGAAAACTGGGGACCGGTCTCAGCCGGCTACTCCGCAGCAGCCTCATCAGCCCAAGGGAAACGGTCAGACTAACGACCGTTCTGCTACGGATAGGCGTGGCGGTAATGATAATTACCGTAACAACGCTGGACACTCCAACAACAGCAGGTCCTAATACATACTCATTTTCCTTATGATTTCATGTTATAACTCATATTCTGACACTTTAGCAAAACTTCTACCAGGAACCATGGAAACGGTAGGGACCAGAACCAGAGAGGTTCACAGCCTAGCCGTCCAGCTATCACTGGTATTCAATATTACGATATTCCGCATTGTCCTTTGTACCCTATTATCATGTCTTATGTAAAATGTTTTGTCAGGTTCCCAGCTAGCCAGAGCACCTGCTGGAGGATTTACTCATCCTCTTTGCCCTACTTGCCACCGTAGGCACCCACGGCCATGTCTCCGTAACACTGACGCATGCTTCAAGTGTGGTCTTCCTGGCCATATCATGAAGGATTGCCGTAAGGGCGAGATGGAGGGTACATCGAGACATGCTGATTCCAAGCCGCCTCCTACCACCGGGCATGTCTACACGACATCTTGAGACCAGGCCAACAAGTCTACAGGTACCATCACTGGAATCTTGTATATGTATGGTCAAGTTGCATCTGTTCTTTTCGATACGGGTGCTACGCACTTGGTTATTTCTACTGCTTATGCTAAGAACATTAGGATGCTCCCCATGCCACTAGAAAATAGGCTTACTATTTCCACGCCTTTGAGGGACTCTGTATTAATCACCCATGTATACAAGAGTCTTCCCCTAGAATTTGACGATAAGGTTCGACCTGTTGACGCACTTCCGTTGGACATGAATGACTTCGACATAATTTTGGGCAAGGATTGGCTATCCAAGCATCATGCTACCATATATTGCCATTCATATCGAGTTATCTTCGATGATGTTAATGCACGAGAGTACATTCATAACGGGTTCATACCCGGACGGTCTGTACAAGTCATATCTACCCTGCAAGCGCGTGCACTACTGTCACATGGCTGCTAGGGTTATCTAGCTACGGTTCACGACATGGATGCTGAATCCCCATCAATTCAGGATCAACATATAGTGTCGGAATTCCAAGATGTTTTTCCAGCAGAACTTCTTGGCATACCACCTGTACGAGAAGTGGAATTCAGTATCGAGCTTATTCCAGGAGCTGAACCAATCTCCAAGGCTCCTTATCGCATGGCTCCCATAGAGCTGAAGGAGCTAAAGGATCAACTGCAAGAACTTCTTGAACGATGTTTCATTCGACTGAGCGCATCTCCATGGGGCGCACCGGTCTTGTTTGTTAAGAAGAAGGACAGCAGTATGCGTCTTTGCATAGACTATCGCGAGCTCAACATGATTACTATTCGGAATAGATATCCACTGCCACGTATTGACGATCTGTTTGACCAACTCCAAGGGGCCAAACACTTCTCCAAGATTGATCTTAGGCCAGGCTATCATCAGCTACGGGTCAAGGAGCAGGACATCGCTAAGACTGCCTTTCGTGCCCGCTATGGCCACTACGAGTTTGTAGGTATGCCATTTGGCCTGACAAATGCTCCAGCAGTGTTCATGGATTTGATGAATAGAATCTTCCATGAATTTCTGGAGACAAGTTCGTCATTGTCTTCATCGATGACATCCTGATTTTCTCAAAGTCCAGGGAGGAACACGAAGACCATCTTTGTACAGTACTACAGATTCTTCGCCAGAAGCAGCTGTATGTTAAATTCTCCAAGTGTGAGTTCTGGTTAGACAAGGTGGCATTCTTAGGTCACATTGTATCAGCAGAAGGAATCACTATGGATCCAGCGAAGGTTGAGGCCATTACTAAGTGGCCAAGGCCGACATCAGCGATGGAAGTTCGAAGCTTCTTAGGCTTAGCTGGTTATTACCGTAGGTTCGTGGAGAGCTTTTCCCGCTTAGCACTACCATTGACCAAACTGATGCGGAAAGGGGAGAAATTCGTCTGGACCGAAGAACGAGAGAAGAGCTTTGAAGACCTGAAGCAAAAGCTAGTGTCTGCACCTATTCTTACTCTCCCATCTGGTACGGGTGGATTTCAAATCTACAGCGATGCATCAGGGAAGGGACTTGGTTGTGTTCTCATGCAACATGGGAAAGTGATCGCGTACGCTTCACAGCAGCTTAAGCCTTATGAAGAAAATTACCCCACGCATGACCTGGAACTTGCAGAAGTTGTGTTTGCATTGAAGATATGGAGGCACTACTTATATGGAGAATCATGTGACATATTCACGGACCACAAGAGCTTGAAGTATATCTTCACTCAACGTGAATTGACCATGAGGCAGAGGAGATGGTTAGAGCTGTTGAAGGATTATGACATTAATCTACAGTATCATCCCGAAAAGGCAAATGTAGGAGCAGATGCTCTTAGCAGGAAGTCCGGAATGATCAACGGCATTAAAATCGAAGAGGAAATCATAAGAGACTTGGAGCGACTTGACATCGAGATCATGGTACGTGGACAGCATGGTTACTGGGCTAATCTTAGAGTAGAACCCGAGTTACTCTCTAAGATCAAGGAAGCTCATAAGGATGACGGAGAAATCTGGGCGATAGTGTAGAATTTGGAGAAACAGACAGAATTTAGAGTAGATGCATAGGGTATCGTATGGCAGGGCACGAGACTTTGTGTTCCTGATAACCAAGAACTCCGGGAAGCCTTGTTAGCTGAAGCTCATAGCTCCCCATTCTCTATACATCCTGGTTCGACTAAGATGTACCATGACATCAAGCAGTACTTTTGGTGGAGTGGTATGAAACAGGATGTGGCCACTTACGTCTCCAAATGTCTTACCTGCCAGCAGGTTAAGATCGAGCATCAGCGATCTGGCGGTCTCCTTCAACTGTTAGATATTCCAAAGTGGAAGTGGGACAAAATCACCATGGATTTTGTTACTGGTCTTCCGCCTACCAAGAGGAAGCACGATGCAATTTGGGTTATCGTTGATCGACTTACCAAATCAGCTCATTTCTTACCGATCCGCAAGGAAGATCCGGTAAGTAAACTCGCCGATGCGTATAGAAGAGAGATCATGAGACTCCATGGTGCACCATCCAGCATCGTCTCAGACAGAGATCCTCGATTCACTTCGCGCTTTTGGAAGAGTCTGCAGAAAGCTTGGGGTACACAACTTAAGCTTAGCACGACTTTTCATCCTCAAACGGACGGACAGTCGGAGCGAACGATTCAGACATTGGAAGATATGTTGAGGTCATGTGCGTTGGAATGGACGGGTGATTGGGACGATTACATCTGTTTGGTGGAGTTTGCATACAACAACAGTTGGCACGCGAGTATCAAGTGTGCTCCTTTCGAGATGTTGTATGGCAGAAAGTGTCGCGCCCCAATCTGTTGGGATCAGGTTGGCGAGCGTACATTTGAAGGACCAGAAATCATAGAGATGACTAATGAAAGGATCGCAGTAGCTAAGTTGGAAAATTCAGGAAGCACGGTCACGTCAAAAAAGTTACGCTGATAAGCATCGTAGGGACATACATTTTAATGTAGGAGATCACGTCTTCCTTAAGGTTTCGTCGGCACGTGGTGTTAGACGCTACTGGATTAAAGGGAAGCTCAATCCTCGTTTCATCGGACCGTTTGATATCATTGAACGAGTCGGTGAAGTATCTTACTGATTGGCGTTACCTCCGCAGCTTTCGCATGTGCACAATGTGTTTCATGTGTCCTTACTCAGAGGGTACCAGTATCATCCCTTTCACATGGTTCAGTATCCACTTGAACAGATACGTGAAGATCTCACTTTCATCGAAGAACCCAAACGAGTTCTTGACAGAAAAGAACGAGTCATGAGTAGGAAGACGATCCCATTCGTCAAAATCCTATGGAGGGATCATACCGAGCGGGAAGCCACTTGGGAAACAGAGGAGTCTATCCGGGCTTCTTACCCTCATTTCATATTTTGAATTCGGGTATGTTCTTCTTTTCTAGTTTACTTTATCTATAATTCGGGGACGAATTATTCTTTTTAGGGGGGAAGAGTTGTAAAACCCGCATGCTTTTACCATGAATAGTACCCTTAAGATCGTACGTACTAGATTAAAACTTTCCTATTATAGCATGATTACGATTACGTGTTAGGATTTTACGTATTACGTACGTGTTAGAACACGATAAGTATTTACTACGCACGAGCACGCAATAATTATTTGACAATAATTAATCACGAGCATGCGATCATGAAATCATGAACGTAATTAAATCACGAACTATTATTAATTACGTATATATATTTATTACGAGCGTATATAAATATATTAGGTCATGGTAACTAGTTAACGAGAACACATTAAACGCGAACACAATTAATCACGAACGAGTAATTAAACAACGAGACACTGAAAACTGTACGGGTACCCCATGTGGGGCCCCTACCCGCGGCAACAAGGGAGAGATCGGCCAAGCCCATCTCAAAATTTACTAAGAAGGGTAAACGGAAAAGATCACTACTCATTTTCACTTTTACAGAAGATTTTTACAAAACCTAAAAAAAAGTTCTTCCTTCTCCTTTTTTTTTCTTTTGGCCGCCCCCCATAAACACACCAAAGGATGTTTTAGGGGTGTTTGTTCTTGGCCGACGCCTAAACCGAACCCGAGGGGGTCTTGGTTTGGCTATTCGACCACCACCGAGACCATATGGTCCCGGTTGGTTGGTATGGGTCCCATGGCAGCAACAAGACAAGGGTAACCCCGAAGTGGTTCGGGGTATGATGTCGATTTCATGTCCGGTTCATGGTTCTTAGTCAAGATCCGGTTCAGTATGTTAAGATTATTATTTTTATAATCTTATATTAAAATTAAATTAATAAACATGACATGATTAATTTAATAACATGACTTAGGTTATTTTAATTATTAAAATCATGAAATTATTAACCTAAGTATTTTATATTTTTAGACTTATAATTAGTTAATTATTTAAAAACCATGGTTATAATTAATTAATTTACATGACTTATGTTCTATTATTAATAAGTAATAATACATGTTTTAACCTAAGTATTTAACTTTATTTAATTAAATGATATACTTTAATTAAATATTTTAACCTATAGTTTATCTAATTACATGAAATAATTAATAAACTATACATTATATCATTATGACTTAGAAAATAATCATGAAAACACTTAGGCTTATATACTTAGCTTATTTAACCAGCTTATTTCTAATTACGGAAACTTTCTATTTTTAGAAACTTAATTAAATAAGGCAGCTAATCTATTTATGGAAACTTTCTATTTTTAGAAACTTAATTATTTCAGGCAGCTAATCTATTTATGGAAACTTATTTAATTAAGGCAGCTAATCTATTTATGGAAACTTTCTATTTTTAGAAACTTATCTATTTTAAGCAGTAATATTTTTGGAAACTTTCTATTTTTGGATACTTTCTAGTTTTCGAAACTTTCTATTTTTGGTAACTTTCTATTTTTGGAAACTTTCTATTTTTGGAAACTTTCTATTTTTGGAAACTTTCTATTTTTGGAAACTTTCTATTTTAGGAAACCTGGTATTTTTGGAAAGTTACTTATTATTACACAATAAGTATAATAATACATGAAATACCAGAAATACTTAATTAGAGTAAACAGAATATAAGGTAAACACAGTTTAAGGCTTAAAACAGTAAAACATGATAAGAACATATAAAATAAGCTAAGCCATAACATAAAATCAGTTACGTATTAGTAAGCAGATACTCATTCATGTATGTATTTATGTAGAATTAGTGATACGGAAGTAGGATTCCTCTCAGTTCATCTTCTTCGTTCACTGGATATAAGGTACGGATTCCCGTCCTTTCAGTATGGACATTCTTTCCTTATTAGGATTTCCCGTATGCAGCCAAATGTTTTCCCGTAGTATAAGTTATGTGTTTGAATTGCTTATGTTTAATTTAGAATACCTATAGCCATATACATGCATGACCAGTTTCACCTAGTTATGGAGGTACCATAACCATAACACTAGAGGCACTGGTGTTATGACTTCACCACGGCGGAGTGATTGATCGTGGCGTCCCTTCAGCTTTTGGCCATTTATATTATATTTATCATGTGGGGCGTATGGGTGCATCCTAGTTACATGTTTTCAGTCAGGACTTCATGGTGAATGTGGTGTGTGCCTTGCATCCTTCACAAGGAGCTGATCCCTCCTACCCAAAAACCAGTATATTAAATTAGAGGCAGCCCCTCTAATTTGCATGATGAGGTCACCCCTCCAAGTATTCATGCACGGTGGATTTTCATGACCTATATTGGCTAATGGTAAAATATGATAAACAGTTTTTACAAGATAAACATAAGGCTTTTCAAACTATAAAACCAGTTTTATCAAGACTTAACCAGATTACTCGGGACTTATTTTCTTCCGCTGTTATATGTTATATGCTTATCCTATTCATGCTTTATTGTACATCCGTGCACTGATCGTATTGCTCAGCCGTTTTCCTTTTCTATGTTCCCAAAACGGAAGGTACTCAGGGACGCTCATAGACTTAAAGCGTACATGCATATGGACTGGAAGCTTTCTAGCCTTTCTCTACTTTATGCATTACCTTTCTTTTGATACATTTGCTATGGACATTGTTTAGTCCTTCCCTTTACTATACTATGTTTGTGTGTGATGAGCTTTACTTTTGGACTACCGATGTTTGATTCCGGTATTTTCATTTTATGGTCATGTAATGTTTAGACATTTTTCCTTGTATGCTTTGATGACACGCCATAATTACATGTGACATTTCCATTGTCAAAATGGGGTGTTACAGTCGCAATCTAGTACTTGGGCCATTTTTGTCAAATTTTAACTCTATTCATGGGTCGACCACCCCACCTGTTGCATTTGTAGCAAACTAGTCTCGTAGTTCCTCAAATACTATATGTGGTTCGTTCTCTAATAATCATGGTCGCGGTACATCTCGAGGTAGTTCCTCAAATGGCAGAGGTCGTGGTCGTCGGCTTCCTCATTGTCAACTTTGTCGCAAGGAGGGTCATTATGCAAATCGTTGTCCAGACCTTTATTCCTTTGCTACCCAAGCACCAGGCATTGATGCAAATTTATCTCAGGCATTCCACGCTAATTGCCATGTTACGGATAACTCTCTGGATTGGTATGTCAATTCCGATGCCACTGCTCATATCGATTCCGATGCAACGGCTGAAAAATCTCGTGACTCTCTGCCTGATACCATGTAAGGGTTTGAGTTTTATTGTAATTCACCTTAATTGGTGAGACGTATATTCCTGTATTTATAATACAAAGTTTACAAAGGAAAAGATAAGTACAAATAAATAACTTCCTATCTTAGTTTATCTACACAATATGCTAATGTTTTATTTGATACGCTTGTTATTGCTATTAGTTACCTACAGATTTAAATGGATCGTTAAGATAAAACTTGTAAAAAACATATAAAACAAACGCAATAACGAAAATATAGTATCTTGCGTTTTACTGAGTATTTTTTTTTCAAGCTTTACTTCCGACTTATTTGCGTTAAAAAGGGATTATGGGACTAATCTCAATATGTTAGTAACTTATTTTGTAACTTTATTTCACATACTTCGTACTTGATAGACTATACTATTTCTAAATAATTTTTTTTACTTTATTTTATACTAAACGCATCACGTCCAAATTGCGCTCGCAATTGCATCACGCATTACGCAATAGCCTTTGGGACCATTAGCGCAATGGATCGCCAAACGCATTTTTAAACCAAGCTATACACATCACCAAAAGGAGGGTTATCTCAGTTAGTCTATCAACTGCCATCCAAACCCATGCTACAACTACTTCCATAAAATTTGGATAGTTCATTAGTAGTACCTATACACTTCTTTCTCACTTTTCTCCATGAATGATTTTTTTTTCCCTGATACTCAACACTTCCTTTATACCTACAGAATGTCTTACCTTCAAGGTCATAGTGCTCCTCATCTTGTCTCAGTTAGACCAATCCCTTCGTCTCTCATGACACATCACATCTATAACTCCTCAACCATTCGATTATCGATACTAAGCCTTCCAATCAAACAGTATAGGTCAGTACCATTTCCTTTCCACACTACAACAATATTAGCATGCTTAGTGCCTTAGTCTACTCATTAGGCTATACCAAAGTTTTACCTTCGGTTCCTATCTCGGCCTATTTCATTCATGGTTCGTATCTATCCACACTTCCTTCTTCTTCCTCAGCTCATGACATACATCACAATGTTATGCTTCCCGTCTTTCAAGTCATCTATACCTCAAAATTTTTCCAAGTAGCTTCACTTGTTTTTCCTTACAATCAGTTCTCCTACTCCCTCCTAATAGGGACAGACTAGAGTTTTATGTGATCCCATGCGGATCACACTCTCATCTTATACCCATATTAGTTTCCATTTGTCTAAACTAAGCCATATTCTAAATTCTTATTCAAATCTCATACTTCTATTTTGATCTTGCACCAACATGAGGTACTTTCAATCATCATCTTCTAGGAATACTTGGTTCTCTCCTGCCATGGTTCTCCCTAATTCCTACGCCATCCTATCCAATAGAAATTCCATACTTCATTCATTAATTCTATGGAAATCGCTAGTGTATTAGATAATGTATAACTGTCTCTTCCAAAGATCTTTCATAAATCCTTTACAAAACCGACTCTCTAATCACTTCTCCATAAACTTATTCAGCTCAACTTCACTACTCATCCCTCGATATTGATTGCCACAAAAATTCTATCCGCGTAGTAACTCGACTCCCCTTGTTACCTCCACGAGTTCTTAATCTCCCATGTTATGTATTCAGTTCATCACGATCTAATGGTTCAGCTCTTTGTAACTCTACTCCGGTACTCGATCTGTCCTTCTTCGTCCCGAACCATACGGAGATTCCTATCATAGTGCTTGTCACCTTTCCAGTCCTTGAAACTTCTGTGACTCCTTCAAAATCTCTTGCTTCCTTCTAGCAACCGGCACGTAGTCCTTTCAGCTCCTTGATTCACGATGTAGCTCTTCACGCACTCCTTCTCGTCTCAATAATGTTACCTAGGAACTTCACACTACCTTGTAGCCTCTAACTTCAACTCATCTACCACAATATTTCTAAAGGTACTTCAACCCCTCAATGGCTCACTCTTCCTTACTTGTTGTAATCACCATTAATCAGCCTCCTACCAATCATTCTTTCACATCCATGTTTTCCTTCACGTGTCTACTACTACCTCGCCTCCATAACTATACCAATTCCCTTGCGTGTTATTTTCTCAATCTTTCCATTAGTAGAAAACTTCTACTCAACCCTCACATCCGTTGGTACTTTCATCAATCTCGTAATGGTACTTCAACCAACTTCTCATAGCATGACATCTCGTTCCCACGACCAGTCAACTAACTTTACTTACTCCCTTATTCCCGTAACCAATCTAAGTTTCAAAATTCCACAAATCTTAATTATTCTCTCAACACAACCTTTAAACCAAAAGACATCTCTCCATTCTAATATCTAACCATAAGTAATACTACCCAACTCTATCATCTCATCCTAACATTTGCGCGACTGCAAAACTAAATCAACCTTGATGTGTACCAAAAGAATTCCAAACAATCGCGTCCCATAAAAAATATAGGGTAAACCGAAAGATCAACCATAATGAACCCTAGCCAAAACAGTTCAAAACAAAATAATATAATCCGAAAGATCAATGGAGTGTGCCAACAACGAAAAATTAGACTCGTCATGATTCGTATCACCAAATTTCGATACCTTAGAAAATTTTAAACTTTCGCCCCAATTAGTTACTTCTCGTAAGAACCAAACTTCAATAATACTAAAATCAATCATACTCATTTTTAACCATAACTCATCTTTTATCTTCATTATTTTATCAAAGATATCAATTAGTTAGTATACTACAATCTTATTCTAACCATTATCTTGTTTACTCATATTAAACTTATGTCACTTGTTATTATGAAACCAATACATGTTTATAAAATATAGTGTGTTTTTTGTTTCATTTTATTCTATATTATTATTATTATTATTATTTTATAAAATCCATTTAGGTTGGTTATAACTAAACTACTACACGTTTACAAGGTGTGGTGTCATTATTATCATTACTATACTAAAATCTCCCTTTTTACTTTTTTCGTCTAGTTAAATACTTCTAAAATTTTAATTCCACTTAAGAAATTTTTTGTAAAATTTCTTTACCCCTTTAAAATGTATTATCACATGTTACCTAGAAAAAACTAATCCAATCATTTTCAAGTTTTTTTTATAATTTACTACCACAAACTTAAAAAATATATGTAAGACACGATATCATACCATACACTTACAAATTATTTTCAAAATCGATTTCATGTAATTAGCCAGACTTATTCTCAAGAAAATTTAGTAGTTCTCATTAATTAAAATACATACCCGAATGTAGACACACATAAAAAACTCAAAACGTCGTTGGAACTCCATCAAACTCCAGCACCATAAAACACGAGCAAACACAAGGTACATTCAAGTTATAATAACTACTGAACGACCATATATCATAACTTAACACATACTAGTATATATACATCCACATATATATACCTATTAAATCACCCAAAACATACTCGTTACCATACATTGCAGATCATTCAATCGTGTCATACACTCGGTTTTTCCATACGAGTAATCACCAACTTTCAACAAGGCATCAAACCCACCACTAAAACCAGTCCATATCGTGTGACCACATAATCACACAACATGAGTATAACCCAAAACATATAACACATTAAAAAATAGCCATATTGTAGGCAACCGTTACATAACCCATATATTATACATATACCCAAAATCCACATGTCATCATATACAAGCATGTACTAACCCTCTTTCATGCAATCATACTTAAGCACCCATTGAAGTTGTGGTACTTGTATAACTATGTTGGACACCATACTTATACAGTTACCATTTCCTCAATGCACTCCCTCCTATGATGACACTTAGAAGAATCAATACAACATATAACACATAAAATCATCTACTCACATAAGCTCATAACCACATAAACAATAAGGTCAAAAACTCCATCTATTAAAATAATATAGTAAAACTCTTGGAATACATAAATCCATAGTCTAGCTAAAACAACATAGACAAACTCCAACACAATATCATAATCAGATATAAGTCATATCGCCCATAAGAATGGAAACAACTTAAAATCCTTCCTATCCACCTACTCCTAGTAACTCGAATAACCACATGGTTCCTAGGGAACATGACTTAAACATCAAAAGAAAAATACTATACGTTAGGTACACCAAATAACTTACTACGGTGAAAGTATTTTATATATCAAAAGCAAAACAGAAATTAACAAGTGACTAAGTATGGGCAACTACAGTTCAACTCATACTAGTCAAAATTCACAAATTTTTTTTTTAGGAAAATACAATCAAGACCACACGTAATCCTATGACACCTATATGCAGGGATCCTTAAGCTATAGACTAGGCTAGGCAACCTAATTCTCTATAACTATTGTCTCTGATACTATTCTGTCACACCCTACCATGGTAGAATATGGGGCGCGACGTATGGATATCATCACAACAATAGCATGTCTAGAGATAACTAAATGAAATGGAAATATCATAAATGGTGACACAATGTCATGAAGATATCTCAAACAATGCAGGCGTCTAGATAAGTAGGTAACAAGTCTAACTCTTACCAAAGAAATACAATTAACAAATAACAAACATATAGGTGTCTACAAAGTATCACTTATTCAAACATAAATAAAGACTAAGAGGAAAGGGGGTTCCTCCAAATGCAATCCTAAGCCTTCCAGCTAGCCACTCCTATTCTCTCTCTTAACCACATTCTCACCTGAAAGAGACACTAAAACACGTCAACATAAAGTTGGTCAGAGTCATAGGTTTGGACTCCAACGCCAAATCAGTTACAAGTTGTGAATAACAACCATTAACAAAAGAACATATGGACAATGTGCTACAATTATGTATTAAAAACTAGCATTCAAGATTAACAAATCACCATAAATCCAAGGCTCCAAGCCTTACCAATAACCATAATTCCAAGGCTCTAAGCCTTACCAATAACCATGGTCCCGTAGGCGCCCATACACCTATGAATCAATCCCAAGGCCCCGCCTTGTCAACATCCCCTTGGTACTAAGTCAAACCACAATAACTGAGACGGTACGTGTCCCCCGATCCAAATCATAAACACAATCAAGAATCACATAACAGTTAATCATATAAGTGTAAACACAAGTCCATCACAAACCATAAAAACATTCACAACATTTTTTACAAAATCATATAGTGTCTCTTCTATCCCATCCGGAAATCAAATCATAAAAAGACATGGGACTATGAAACTCACCTGAACAAGCTTCTCCAAGTATCCGCGCTCTAGCAAAGATTTAAACACACAAACATATAAAATCAAGACATGAACCACATACCAAAATGGGTCATCAATCTATGATGGATATATAACCTTCTCCTACAACTTAACCCCATTTATATGCCATAAATATCTCATTACACCACTCTATAAAGCCCTCAACTTAGTTTAGTTCATAATTCGTCCCGTTAACATTTAACCCAAAACAGTCCCGTTTTTCACACTCCGTATTATGAGCCAAACGTCCACCAAACCTAAACCACATTCCTTGAAATGAAAACCCCATAAACTTATATGTGTTATCTAAAATATCAGCCCTTTCCCCAACATGAAAGCTAATCTTAAGTCCCCGATATACAACTTATACGTTCGCCTATCCATATTTTACCGATTTTGAACATATGAAATGTTTGTTATGACCAGAAGGTCTTACCCTATCCCATTTCCTTAGACCTTCTCCAGATCTTCTATTTAATATATAATATAAATCTCATCTACATTTGAAGCTCCAATTATAACCCTAAGTACCCCAAACAATTCAAAACATAAAATGAAAACAGGCTGATCTAAAAACTGTTTTGACACTCGACTGATGTAACCTGTTTTTGACCCACTTCCCGACCTCCAATTTAGTTCTAGTTTCATTCATGTGAAAGATAATTCAATTACCTTTCAAGGGACATAATTTTCGAAATTTAAAAGTTTGTAGAACTCTATATATGATCAACACAATGGACCAAAAATTCTGCCCAGTTTTTAAAAATGAATTTAAACATGATTAAACCCTAATTACGATCACTAATCTTCATAATAACCAAAGTAATAAATTCATATGAACCCTAATCTCACTAATCTCAGAAAACTCACAAACCCAAATCCATCATAAGATCAGTTACATGATTAAATTGATTAAAATCATTAATAGAACAAGGGTTTTGAAGGTTTTACCTTAAAAATAAATGGAAGGTCTTCATTTTTGAAACCCTAATTGGCTAAAAATCTGATTATTTTGGTTATGGGTTGGGTTTGGTTAAGTTCTAAAGGCCCCCTAATCCCAGTACAAGTCCATTGGGCCTGTTTTGGGCTTTTCCTTCTTTCTTTCTTTTAGCCGCCCAACCCAAAGCCCAAAACCCCTATTTGGCCGACCTTTATACTCCACCTACTATTATTCATTCGTAACTAAACTTAGTGGTACCCTCGGGTTACCTCCGGGCCAAAGCCCGAAAGCTTTACGTTAATTTTTTGTCTTCTTACGCGATTACCATAAAATACATAATTTTATGGAAACTCTTAAAACAAGTTAGTGACTTAATAAATAAGTCTAAAATGACCTAAATCTAACACGTAAATTAGTCTCAAAACTAAATCCTTAGTCTGAGACCTCTAAACGCTAAACCATCGCATCGTAAATATACGATTTACTATAATACATATATGTATATATAAAGACTTAAAATAACTGTTCATTTCATAGTCACTACCACGTGAGCTCATGAACATGAAATAACCACACATCGTTTCACTTACAACGTACCCTGTACCCGTAAACGATGTCCAAACCATACTATATTCACACCAATTAACACATAAACACATAAAGACACATAATTTCACGAAATATGCACAAAATAAAACTAAACCTCAAAGTCGCGGTTGTCACACCTTCCTCATTTGTGTGTACGGGACTAATTCCCGTTACATACCAAACATTATACTAGAACTCTCAACACCATTATGTAGCATTTTCCACGAGCTTCGCAATGGTATATTATATGAACATCGCTTTAAATACGGCTAACAATCTCCCCCTAATAGGTGGTCATGTAATATGTGACTTCACTTCTTTGGTGTTGTTGACTTTGAATCTCGTTGTCTTGAGAGTTCTTTCATAGTTCCTTTCATGACTTGTGATCTTGGATCTTTCATCTTTGCCTTGACTTGATCTTAAAACTTTGCCATCTTGTGTTCTTGTGTCTTTGCCCACTTACTCAAACTTTGATTTGATATGAAAGCTTGTAACAATCTCCCTTGATCATCAGAGTAGCGGAAGTCTTTGTCTTTAGATGTTCTTGAGCTTTCTTATTTTACATGAGCATGTGGTCTTAAAATACGATTCTTGAGGTTACGCCACCGTTTTTATTCCTTCGGTTTCCCGTTATACAGTACGAATATTGTACCTGTGAATAGGTAAGTTCAAAGAACTTCCCTGACAGGGTTTCCGGCTGTGGTAGCCGTTCTTAATACTTGAATATATCAAAAGATACTTCAATGTAAGGAGTGAATCATGTAGTTCCATTCTGCTGATTAAGTCGACGATTCAATTTCCTGGAACAAGTTTGAATCAATTAAGAATCAAACCATCGTTGCTTTCCAGTTGACACAAGTTAGATTCGTATGGAATCTCACAAGTCACCTACCGCAGTGCTGTTTGATGATGACACAGGAAGGATTTCCATTCGTCATTGTAAATACTGAGGAGTATTACTCTGAATGTTCTGGCAAGATCATAAAGATATTGCGTCGAGACGTGGAACGAGTTTGAATCACAAAAGAATCAAACTACTATTGCTTTCCAATTAGCATATGTTTAATTCAAGTGAATCTTACATATGACCAACCGTAGTGCTGTTTGATTTTAACACTGGAAGGATTTCCATTCATCACTGTGAATACCAATGAGTATCACTCTGAATGTTCTGGCAATATCACAAGGATAGAGCGTAGTACTCTGTAAATTATCGCTTGTGTTCTAGTGATGAACAACAATTGATATATGGAATAAGTGTCCTAATGAGATTTTTTTGATGAATCTCGTTGGCTCTAGACTCTATAAGTGCACGTTTATTTGGTGATCGGAGGCTGGAGCAGACTGCCACCTATTCAATATCTACTATCTCGGAGTGAGAAAGTTGATAGAAATGAGTTGAACTCCGTGACAATAAAACAAACTTCTTTTGATAGAAGCTTTAGTAGGTTGGAAAGGGTTGTGCATTGCATCACTAGGTCCATGATGCTTTGTCTTCAATACCAGAAATCATCAACTTGATTCTGATAGTAGATGTATTGATCCGGTTTCTGCCTAAGTTGTATGGAGGGCTATTTTCTTTTCACCTTTTATCCTTACATATCTTTTTCATTCTTCAACCCCTTCAATGCTTACCAAGACGTCATAACTATCACCTTGTTGTGATTGTTCCAGTGCTAGCTTAAGTCATTAGTCGGCATTTTTCCCGTACACACAACTACTCCATCTTTCCTAAGGACATCTATATTCTAATGGATTGTCCCTGGGAAGATCCCTCCAGTTCTGGTTGGATCATAGGACGAATACCTAACCACCTTTTGACACCAATACCTTCGTGAATTAATGTGTTAGGGTATAGATATCGTAACCAAAAAAACCTGTTGAAAAAGCAATCAAGGTGTTGATGAAATCAGTGTTTACACCTTGAAAGTTTTATATATCACCAAAACGCTCCCCCTACATATGTGCATCATAAAATGAAAGGTTTTTGCACATATTAGAAAGAGAAAGCACTTATATCAAAGATCTTATCCAAGATGACACGTTTTGACCACATTTTAATCACTATTCTCCGCCTTAAAAATTGAATGTGTGATGAGACTGCTTTTATACATAGTCTCATCGTCCAAAAAGGGCTTTAAATACATTAAATATCATGAAAATGACCAAATATATGCTTGTGTTTGTTGCTTGTGTATTTTAGGTACGAATATTGAGAAAATGACAAAAGATCACAAGAATCATGCAAAAACGAACACGGGAAACGAAGCCACACATTGAACCAAGCCCTAATGAAGAATTTTCCAAGACATACACTTGAAGATTTGAAGATTATGCAAGAAGGGTCCTCCAATATTGAAGAATTGACACTTTATACTCTTGTATCCTCATAATTATAAGATTGGTCCCTAAAGTTTGTCAATATTACAAAAAGGGCCCTCCACTTTGAAGAATTGGCAATTTTAGTCCCTCAACAAAACTAAATTGTCAATATTAGTCCTCCTCAAATTCAAACATTCCATGAAGGACTTCAAGTTACAAGAAATTAAAAGTTTGGTCTTTTAAAAATGTCAAATTACCAAAAGGGCCCTTGACTTTGAAGAAATGGCAAAAATAGTTCCTCATTAATCATGACATGGAAAATTCAGTCCTCCAAGAAGTCAAACAAAAAATTTCAAGACCATTATCAATGAAGAAAATGCCAAAACAGCCCTTCAATAATCAAGAATTGGCAAGAAATACCCCTGAAATCACTTTACAAAACTTTTTGGGGCAAAAGTGTGAAAATCAAAACTTTAATAACAAAGGATTCGGGTTTGTAGCTGTTTTATTTACAAGTTAAAAGAGAAAGGAAGATAAGGTACCAAAATGGGCAGACATCCAATCGTACCTAGACCAACCAGAACATGCCACGTCACCCCACTCACTCTCTACTCCAGTCAGAACTCACCTTGCTTCCACCTCACCAATCCACTCACATTAATATTTAACTAATCTAACTGATTAGTTAATTATGGCGCCTAACAACAATTTAAAACCAAAAATGGATTAAACAGATATGTTCATCATGTTCTTCATGGATTTGGGTATTCCTTAATTATCATGAATTAGCCCTTAATCTTTTCCAGATTAATGATTAAGGTGCTAATGAACATAACCCAACCTTAATATTGGCCACCTCACCACTCACATGTCCACATGGGACCTCCCCTGCTACATCTTTGAACAAGACGCCAAAACAGTGACAGCCATCCAACCATCCATATTTCAACTTACATCTTAAGCTTATTTTACACCATTGGATGCAATTCCACCTTGCCAGCTACAACAAAACGCCAAGATGAAGTCACATTATTCTCAAGTTATTCAAAATTCACAAGGGCATTTTTGGGCTTCTACATCATTAGGGTTACGATTTTTATTCAGCATTTAGGTTTCTTGTAGCCTATATAAGGCATTAGCATCATTACATTTATTCTTTGCTCTTGAATTTTCCTTTGTTCAAAGTTCTGTAAATCATATATTCAAAGAAATGAAATGTGTTTGATTCTTTGAAGAAAAGTCAAGTGCCAATCATCTTTACTGCTTGTTTATGTTTATTGTTTGCTAAAACCTGAATCTCAAAACGTTTTCACAAGGAGTGTGCAAAAGTTTGCACATTTTCCTATAATCTTGATATTTTGCTAAGTTTCTTGGTACACCTTGGAATTCTTTGGCTATAAAGCTGACCATAGCACCCTGATATTGTGATATCAAGGTGTTATGAAGCTTATAACTTGGGGATAATCAAGTGTGGGGTACAAGAGTTGCATTAATCAAGGTTTTGTCACTTTACTGTTTTTATATAATTCCTTCTTACTTTGTTCCATCTTAGCAGGCTTGTTTGTGGAAGCTTGTGCTTGTTCTTGCTAGCACATAAGCTCAAAATTCATGGGTGTGGATGTACATCCATGAAGTATGCACCATTCTACCTAAAATCTGCTTAAACCTTGATTTTTGGTGATTTTGTGTGTTTCTTGTGTTCTTGCTGAATTTCTTGTCTAATCTTGCTTGAATCTGCATATATTACATCTGTTTATCTGTTTGGTTGGGCTTGGGTAGTCTTGGAATACACTTATACTTGTTTAAAATTGATTTGAAAAAGATAAGGGGTGTTTGGGATTATCTGTTTAAGATCATAAGTTGTTATTGTGTTGTTGAAAGTTGTTGTTTATGCTTGTTATCTGTTACTTACTTGGTTGAGAACTAAAACCTGCAAGTTATTGGCCTCAAACCCTTGAATCAAACATTATGCTATATCTCGTTGGATTTGACTGATTTTGACCTAAGATTTTGGTAATACTTAGAGTATATGCATGCTTAGGGCTAAAAGTTGTTAAATCATTGTTAATACAACCTATGTGATAGATTTGAGTGTTCGAATTTGGCTTGTTGGTCAAGTATATCAGCAAAAGTAAAAATCTGCATGTTAGTGTTCATCAGTAACCTTATTGAGCTTGAATCTTGATTTAGGCCTTGTATCATTGCATGAAACTTGTTTAAACTTGTTCGTTTGAGTTCATTATAGCTTGTGTATGCTTTTGGTGCCATTTGGTTGGCTGAAATTTGCTTAAACAGCTTATAAGTTCATAACTGCTTATTGTTCATGTCTAGGCTAGATCTGGTGATGTTTTGAATTAAATGTACAAATTGGCTGTTTGAGATTGTAATTTATTTGTTGTTATTGACTCCTTATGATTAACTGATCATTTGGGTGCATTTGTGAAACTTGATTCCAACAAAAAGTCATATAAGACAAAAAGTTAATTAAGTCAAGCAGTGGAAAAATTTTCCACTGCTCAGACACCAAAACTAGCCCCTGCTAGTGTAATTTTGCATTCAGCTTATTAATAAGCCATGTTGGCTTGTCCAAACTTGCAAAAAGTTACTTTTTGTGATCAATCTTCCTCATTTGACCCATTTGTTTGAACTGGAGCTTATTAGACCTTGACTTTGACTTTTTGCTAGAAAACTCATAAGTTGACTTTTAATTAAGTGCTTATTTGCTTATTTCAGCTTATTGAGTGAACTTATTGAAAAACGTTTTGTTGATTAAGCTTAGTTAAGTCATTTAAAAGATTTTGAAACTTGAATCAGCTCTTGGGGTGGCCTAGAACTCGAAAACGACTATTTTGTCGTTTTGTGAAGATAGCTTATTGCTTTTTCAGGCTTATTCCTTGTGCTTATTACAAATTTCTTTTTACAGAACTCTTAAGTAACTCAAAAGAAGCTTGTGTGTCTAATTTGAGTTTATGGCATTAGTTTATAGCTTAATGGACCAAAAAGCCCATTAAGAATAAGCTGCTTTGAAATAAGGTAGCTTAAACACATTTTCAGGTTTTGGGCCTTCAAAGTTTTGTCTTTAAAATCAAATTTTGAGTCAGATAGGAGATTTTGGGCTTATTTGGACAACAATTTTCTTATTGGGCCTTAATAAGCCCATTAAGCTATCTGTTTGGACTTTTGGCCCATTCTAGGCCCATTAGGGGTATTTAGGTAAGTTCAACTTCATTTCTGTGTTTATTAGGTTAAATTAAACTAGTTTGCAAGTTTTTAGAATTTTTTATAAATTTTGGAATTTTATTATTATTTTATTATTAAAAATTAAAATTAAGATTTTTCAAGTTTTTATATTTTTCTTAGGTTAAATACATTAAGTTAGGAATTTTACAACTTTTAGAATAAATTTATTGTCATTAGATTGATTTTTATAATTATTTTATGTTTAAATTGTTTTTAAATAGTTTTTATTAATTTTAAAATTTTAAAAAATAGTTTTAAATTTAGTTAAGTCATTTTAGAGGTTTACGATTGAAAAAATCTCATTTTGGGCTTTTTGTTAATTAAATTGATTTTTTGGGCTTTAATTAGCATTAAAAAATTATTATTTAATTAAATAAAAGGTTCGAGTGATTTTTTATTTTTTGTAAACTCTAATTACATTATTTAGGATTTATTGCAATGTTCTAGGAATTTTTAGGGTAAATTTTTAATTTTGTCACTTTTTACGGTTTTACGTGTACGACATTTCGTCTTAGTTTAATTCGTCATCGTAACCGTCATTCTCTTCTAATCTCATTTCTTCTTTCCTTTTCTCATAAATATAATCACATCATTAATCATCTCTTAACACACACACCAAGCCTCCTTGAGAATGATCCCCACTTTGGGTCATAACTTGTGGTTTTCCTAAATCACTTGTGTACTTACCCTAATTACGTTCTTTTTCCTAAAAGACGTATTTCTACAACAATCATTTTGGCGCCGCTGCAGGGGAGGCGTGTTGTGTTTTGATTTGGCAATTGTTGTTTTTATATATAGCCATAATATCGATTGGTATTAGTAGCACTCTACTAATACGTATTATCGGTTTTTCGTTTTTTGTGTGAATATTATTACTATATTGTATACGTAGAACAATAAATTCACAAGTACTCCAAAAGTGTGAAAACACAACCTTGACTTGGGAGGTCATTACCCAATCATTGTATTCGAATCTCAAACAAGAAAGAAAAGGAAAAAATAGATAAATAATTTCGTGAAGCTCGATTTTGAAAAATACAAACTATAAGGTGGGTATAAGGCGGGTATTATAAAATATACCCTAAGAAAAAAGGCTCTTAAGTGCTTCGTGCCGCCTCGTTTTCCCGCTTGCTTGTGAGTATTTTGAGATTGAAAGCTAATCGAGGGTTTTGCCGCCCAAAGTATTACTAAGTATCATATATACTTTCTTGGTTTCATTTGATTAAACCCTCTTGAACGTTTTGGTGTTCCACCAACGTTCTAAAGTCATCGAAGGCATTCACTTCACGTGAACGTTTTCATTCCTTGAGGCTTCTTTAATCAAGAGATTTGATTAAGGAGGAGATTTGTAGATTTTGGTCTACTTAATACAATCACAAAAATCCAAAAAAAGTAAAAACAATCAAAAACCACAAAAAAATTGGAAAAATACAAAACACCAAAAAGAATCTTCGTTGCTCATCCCCTCGTTGTACGTGACGTTTATGCAAACCCGCAACCAAGCAAGACGTGCACGTAAACGAAGAAACCGAGAGGAGTCAACACCTACTCCTAATCTTTCTAGTGAGGAATCTCCTATTGACGAACCTATCGTAAGAGAGGAACCAACCATGGAGAATCGAACTATGATGGAGTTACTTCAAGCACCCACCGAGGGTTATGGAGAGGCTATTGTAATTCGCTATCCTTGCGGAGAATTTTGAAGTGAAAACGGGTTTGTTGTCGATGATCCAAAACAACAAATTCTGTGGTGATGAAAAGGACAACCTGCACAACTATATCCGCCAATTCAATCGTCTTACCGCAACTTGCAAGTTTAAGGATGTTGCTAATGACTCGATTAAGATGATGCTTTTTCCGTATTCCTTAGCGGGCCCGCTAAAATTTGGTTAGAGAAAGAGCCACCCAATTCTATATTGACGTGGAAGGATCTCGTTTATAAATTTGTGAACCAATTTTTCCCGCCCTCTAAGACTACGCATTTGAAAAACGAGATTTCAAAATTTTCACAAGAATTTAATTAAAGTTTTTCAACGGCTTGGAATAGGTTTAAGGAAATGTTACATGAGTGTCCTCATCACGGTTTTTCCGACTTGCATCAAATTGACACGTTTTACAATGGACTTAATGATCATGAAAGGGATTATCTAAATGCCGCCGCTGGTGAAATTTTTTTGTGTAAAATGGTTGAGGAAGCTTTGGTGATAATTGAGAATAGATCTAAGGTGTATAGTCCTCGTAGCACGTCGAGTGTTCGTAAGGCTTCGTCTTCGGCTTCACCTTCTTTGTCTAATACCATCGATGCTTGCCAAATTGAGGCGAACTTGGAAAACAAAATCTTTGATAAGCTTAAAGGACTTTTAATTGAATTCAAAGTTGGAGAACAAAGTGCTCCCGCTACGGCTAAAGCGGTTGAGGCTTCATGTATGTATTGTGGTGGAGGTCATGATTTCTCCGAGTGCATTACCAACGGTGGTAACACTTCGAGTGCCTACACGGCCACGGGAACTTACAACCAAAACGGTCAAGTTACCCGCTCTAATCAATTGACTCCACCGGATTTTGCTTTAAATCAAAATGCTAACAACACTATCGAAACAATCAAGTTGGTTTCAAAAACAATTACAAAGGAAACTATGGGAATCAAGGGGCTAATAATCAAGTTTCAAACAAAAATCAAAGTGATTTTCAAAACAACAACAAAGGTTTGCAACTTTGAAAGATCTTCCAAATGAATTTGTTGAATACGCTAATGGAAACGATGCTAGGTTTGACAACATTCAAAGAGAAATAATTAGCCTAAGATCCGAGTTTAAGAGCGACTTGATGAAGGAGTTGAAAAATGAGTTAGCAAATGAGCTTAAAATCCATATAAACAAAATGGAAGGAAATGTAACTAGGTTACAACAAAACCAACAAAAAATGGAACAAGGGCAACATGAAATTAAGCAAGAAATGATTAAGGACGAGAAGAGGCAATCCATGTTTGAGGACAAAATTTCATCTATGTTTGAGGCAATTATGTGCAAACCGTCTTCGAGTAGTCTTCCTAGTAACACCATATCGAACCCTAAGGGAGAGATGAAAGTGATTACCACACGTAGTGGTAAGACACTTAAGGAACCGACTCCTCAACTAATTGCTCCCATGGAGGATGCAATTGAGGAAGAACCCGAGGTGGTGGTCGAAAAGGAGCATGTCCAAATCCCATGAAGTACCGCTCATGCCACACCTACGATTGACCCATTACCAACATTGGAACCCGAGATTCCAAAGGCTATGCATATGCCTCAACCCACACCACCTTTGCCCTATCCATCGAGACATAGGAAGGAGAAACGTCAAGAGCGCGATAATTATCAATTTGAGCTTTTTATGAAAATGTTTCGTGATTTGCACTTTAATGTGAGTTTCGCCGATGCTTTGGTCATTATGCCTCGATTTGCCGCTAACTTTAAGAGTATGTTGAACAACAAGGAGAAATTGCAACAATTGTCTAGTTTTTCATCGGTTTATCTTAACCGCATACCTCAAAAAGCCGGTGATCTCGGTAAATTCTTGATTCCTTGTGCAATCCAAGATATGGAAGAATGCTATGCCTTGGCCGATCTTGGTGCTAGTATTAACTTGATGCCACTTGCAATCTTCAAGTCTCTCAATCTTCCTAATCTTACTTCTTCACTAAAGTCTATCGAGTTGGCCGACCATTCCACGATTCCCGCATATGGATTAGCGGAAGACATTTTTATGAAAGTGGGAAAGTTCTATTATCCGGTAGAATTTATCGTTGTCGATATTCCCACGGATCCTCAAGTTCCTCTCATTTTAGGTCGTTCGTTTTTAGATACGTCTATGGGTTTGATTGATGTTCATGCTAGAAAGATCACCTAACGTTTCAACGACGAGGAACTTGTTATAAACGCAACTCAAAATTCTCAAATTTCTCATGTTTATTCCATTACAACCATAAACCTCGTTGATATGATTGATGTTGTTTTCGAGGAGTTTTCACAAGAAGTTTTGGGTTTTGGTGATGATGAAAATAGTGGCAATCCCACTATGTTAGATCCCATTCTTGATAACTCGACACCAACCTTCACTCCATTTGAAGGTGGTGGTTTTACGTTGGAAGAATTCGATGTTGCACGTACTTGTGACGAAGACCTCGACAATGATGAGGACTTATCGATTATCAAGGATTTTCTCAACGATTTCCCATTACCTCCACCCTAGGAGGTTATGAGTATCGAGCCCAAATCTTCAATTGAGGTACCACCTATCCTCGAGTTGAAAGATTTACCTCCTCATCTCGAATATGTCTTTTTGGAGGAGGGCAACAAGTTGACGGTTATTATTGCGAAAGAACTTTCGGATGATGAAAAAACCGCACTTGTCGTTGTTCTAAAGGATCACAAAAGGGAAATTGCGTGGAAGTTATCCGACATCAAGGGGATCGATCCCAAATTTTGTACCCACAAAATCTTAATGGAGGAGAATTACAAGCCCGCAATCTAATGTAAAAGGAGGGTGAACCCCAAAATTCACGACGTCATCAAAAAGGAGGTCCTAAAACTCCTTGACGCGGGAATGATTTACCCTATATCCGATAGACCTTGGGTGAGTCCTATCCATTGTGTCCCTAAAAAGGGAGGAATGACCGTTGTGCCAAACGATGCCAACGAGTTAATTCCCACTAGACTCGTAACCGGATGGAGAGTGTGCATTGACTATCGTAAGTTGAATGACGCCACTCGAAAAGACCATTTTCCCTTGCCCTTCATGGACCAAATGTTGGAGCGTCTTGTGGGAAACGATTTCTATTGCTTTTTAGATGGTTTTTCCGGTTACTTGCAAATCCCCATAGACCCTCGTGATCAAGAAAAACTACCTTTACGTGTCCATATGGAACGTTTGCCTATCGTAGAATGCCATTCGGAATTTGCAACGCACCAGGAACCTTTAAAAGGTGCATGATGGCTATTTTTCATGATATGATCGAGAAGACGATCGAAGTCTTCATGGATGACTTTTCCGTGTTTGGTAGTTCGTTCACTTCGTGTTTGTCGAATCTTGAGAGAATGTTGAAACGTTGTAAGGAAACCAACCTTGTGCTTAATAGGGAAAAATGTTATTTTATGGTTAAAAGTGGAATCGTCTTAGGGCACAAGGTTTCGAAAGCGGGGATTGAGGTAGATCAAGCTAAGGTAGACGTCATCGCCAAATTACCTCATCCCAAAACTGTTAAGGGAGTTAGGAGTTTCCTAGGCCACGCGGGATTTTATCGTCGATTCATCAAGGATTTTTCAAAGTTATCTCGACCTATTACACATCTCCTTGAAAAAGATGCACGTTTTGTCTTTGACGAAGATTGTGTACGAGCCTTTGACATCCTTATGAGGAAACTTACCGAAGCTCCCATCCTTGTTGCTCCCAATTGGAACCTCCCCTTTGAGCTCATGTGTGATGCTAGTGACTATGTTATTGGGGCCGTATTGGGGCAACGTCGTAAAAAGCACTTCTTGCCTATTCACTATGCTAGCAAGACGATGACCGAGGCTCAACTAAAATACACTACAACGGAGAAATAATTCCTTGTCGTGGTGTATGCATTTGAGAAATTCCGACCTTATTTCGTCTTGACGAAATTCATAGTGTATACGGATCATTCGGCTATCAAATATCTCATGGCTAAACAAGATGCTAAGCCGAGATTATTTCGTTGGATTGTCCTCCTTCAAGAATTTGATCACAAAATCGTTGACAAAAAAGGAGCTGAGAATCTAGCGGCCGATCATCTTTCTCGTTTGGAAGATCCTCACCAAAGTGTTTACGAGCCCAAGGAAATCACCGAAACATTTCCTCTCGAGACACTTGGTGTAGTGAATTCTAAGCTTGATTCTTCCACCCTATGGTTTGCGGACATCGCAAATTACCATGCGGGCAACTTCATCATCAAGGGTATGACGACTCAAGAAAAACAAAAATTCTTTCGTGACGTCAAGTTCTATTTTTGGAACGACCCTTACTTGTTTCGAACTTGTGCGGATCAAATTATTCGATGTTGTGTCTTTGGTTCCGAACCTTTTAACATCCTTAGAGCTTGTCACGAGGGACCCACGGGTGGTCACCATGGTGCTAACCTCACGGCTAAGAAGGTCTTTGATGCCGATTTCTTTTGGCCTACTATTTACCGAGATGCACATGAACTTGTGAAGTCGTGTGACTCATGCCAACGACAAGGAAAAGCCTCACAAAAAGATGAAATGCCACAAAATATCATCCAAGTGTGTGAGATCTTTGACGTTTGGGGCATTGACTTTATGGGACCATTCCCATCATCTCGTGGTAATAAGTACATTCTTGTCGCCGTGGACTACCTATCTAAGTGGGTAGAAGCTAAGGGTTTGCCCACCAATGATACTCGTGTGGTAGTCAAGTTTTTGAAAAGCTTGTTTTCTCGGTTTGGAACCCCTCGTGCGATCATAAGCGATCGTGGAACCCATTTTTGTAACGACCAATTCGAAAGGGTCCTAAGGAAATATGGGGTTACACATCGTCTTTCTACGGCTTATCACCCACAAACGAGTGGGCAAGTCGAGGTTTCAAACCGAGCCTTAAAGAGGATCTTGGAGAGATCGATTGGGGAAAACCGACAATCTTGGTCGGATAAGTTGGACGATGCTTTATGGGTCTTTAGGACCGCTCATAAGACGCCCATTTGGTGCACTCCTTATAAGCTTGTGTATGGGAAAAATTGTCATTTGCCAATTGAATTAGAACACAAGGCTTATTGGGCCCTAAAGCATTGTAATGATGACATGGAGACTACGGGAAAACACCAGAAAATGCAATTAAATGAATTGGATGAATTAAGGGATATTGCTTATTAAAATTCATTAATTTATAATGAAAATACTAAAAACTTGCATGATTCAAAAATTAAAACCCGGGTTTTTAACATTGCGGATCAAGTTTTTCTTTTTAACTCTCGTTTGAAAATCTTTTCCGGTAAGTTGAAATCCCGTTGGTCCGGTCCATTCACCGTCACTCAAGTTTTTCCATATGGGACCATCGAGCTAGCTCAAGATGATGGCCCCAATTTCAAGGTGAATGGACATAGGTTGAAGCACTACTTTGGCGGGGAAGTTCTATCCTTAAACTACCTCGACCAAATCACCTTCCCCAATGATAATTAGTATTGAGGGGATCGAGTCGACCTAATGACTCGGTAATCAAAAACGAGGTGCCTCGTGGGGGAGTCCCATGCTTATCCTATGTACATATTATCTCATTCGAATGTAGTAACGTGTGGGGATTTGTGCCCTTCCAACCTTTGTTTCGTGGTTGTTTGTGAATTGTGGAATTTAGATGATCATTATCTTCACGACTAGAGCCTCTTGTGCTCATTTTATGAGAGCACTCGATCGTTTGCTTTGAAGACATTTTCAATATCCATGATATATCCTTTGATGTTCTAACCTTAGGTTTTTAGCACACTTCATAAACGGCTTTAAATTTAACGGTTACACCCTTTCCATGCTAGATTAGGCATTTGACTACGTCTCTAGTATGGGGGTGTTTGCACCCCTAGACTCGAAACATTGAGGACAATGTTTAACTTTCGTATGGGGAGTGAATAGATACTTGCCTTGCCAAACCTTCACGCTTTCCAAAGTTTATCTTTTTGTTTATCGTTTCGTTGCAAAATAAGGCTAAAAATGGCCAAATTTTAAATTTTTTCCCATGTTTTATAAGTGTTTGAAGACACGAATGTAGGTTTTCTGATGGCGAGAATAAGAGTAATTTCTGACTCGACCGTGCGTGTTGAGCACTTAGCTTCGATTCCTTAACTTTCCATTAGGCTAAGTCTCTTAAATGAGGACGAGAAATGATAGAGTTAATTATAAGTTACTATGCTAAACGTAGAGTACTCGTATTCTTTCAAAAAATCATGTGTTCTCGTTGTTTGCTTATTCTCCCTTCGCTTGTAAATATTTTTTGCTTAATAAATATTGACTTAGTGGTTTAGTCTTGATTGTTGGTTTCTAGTCTTTTTTAGTAGCTTCCGTGTAATTAAATTGGGAAGACATTAAGGTATCGCCAGCGTCACGGTTTTGAAGTATTGGCACCCGAATAATCGAAAGCTTCACCCAATAATAAGATTTCAAGTGCTCACCTAAATCAAGCAAACAATTTGAAGCTCACAAGGCCGAAAAATATATGAAAAATTGAAAGTGAATCAAACCTTAATCTTTGAAGCTTTAAAGATCCAAAATTCGCCTTAGCGCGAGGATATACGTCTTTGGCTAATAAAACTACCGATGAGGTGGATAATAAAAGGCAAGGCAAGACCGAAGTCATAATAAAAGCTTCATGGCAAAGTTGAATAAAAGATGGAGGTAAACCTATGATAATAAGGCCCTTCCGTTAGGGGGCGTATAAAAGTCTTGGTAATAAGTCTCATGTTCAAAACCATTATAAAACCGTGTTTATCGATCCTTCTTGTTGACTTAATTTTTTTGACATCGTTGTCTATTAGGACGGGTTATTAATTTGATGGTCTTGGTTACACCGTTAGGACTCTATTTTTAGACCTAAATCTCTATTATCGCATAAGTCAAACAATGTATCCTCGTGAAACATTCAAGACAAAATAAAATATAAGAGATACAACTTAGGAAAATGGGAGGATAAGTACGTGATTAGGGCATATGAGTAGTGTTAGCATTACTAACTTATAATGACAATGATCTCGTTGCACGCTTAGCATGGAATTGGGGTGAAAATCGAGGACGACGAAATTATTTCTAACGAAGCATTCACATGTTCTTATTCTATGAACCTAAACGTCCCATTTTGCGATGAAAATCATACATTATGTCTAAAACGCAAGTAGTAGTAATAGTAGTAGTGTAGCTAGTTTATCATTCAATAGAAGTGAATAAAAATAAATTTTGGAGGTGCTACGATACTTTATTCTAGCATTGCGTGAGGGCACGTCAATGGTTTAGTATGGGGGTGTGATGAGACTGCTTTTATACATAGTCTCATCATCCAAAAAGGGCTTTAAATGCATTAAATATCATGAAAATGGCCAAATATATGCTTTTGATTGTTGCTTGTGTATTTTAGGTACGGTTATTGAGAAAATGACAAAAGATCACAAGAATCATGCAAAAACGAACACGGGAAACGAAGCCACACATTGAACCAAGCCCTAATGAAGAATTTTCCAAGACAAACCCTTGAAGTTTGAAGATTATGCAAGAAGGGTCCTCCAATATTTAAGAATTGACACTTTATACCCTTGTATCCTCATAATTACAAGATTGGTCCCTAAAGTTTGTCAATATTACAAAAAGGGCCCTCCACTCTGAAGAATTGGCAATTTTAGTTCCTCAACAAAAGTAAATTGTCAATATTAGTCCTCCTCAAAGTCAAACATACCATGAAGGACTTCAAGTTACAATAAATTACAAGTTTGGTCCTTTAAAAATGTCAAATTACCAAAAGGACCCTTGACTTTGAAGAAATGGCAAAAATGGTCCCTCATTAATCATGACTTGGCAAATTCAGTCCTCCAAGAAGTCAAACAAACAAGTCAAGACCATTATCAATGAAGAAAATGCCAAAACAGCCCGTCAAGAATCAAGAATTGGCAAGAAGTACCCCTAAAATCACTTCACAAAACTTTTTGGGACAAAAGTGTGAAAATCAAAACTTCAATAACAAAGGATTTGGGTTTGTAGCTGTTTTATTTACAAGTGAAAAGAGAAAGGAAGATAAGGGACCAAAATGGGCAGACATCCAATCTTACCTAGACCAACCAGAACACGCCACCTCACCCCACTCACTCTCTCCTCCAATCAGAACTCACATTTCTTCCACCTCACCAATCCACTCACATTAATATTTAACTAATCTAACTGATTAGTTAATTATGGCGCCTAACAACAATTTAAAACCAAAAACGTATTAAAAGGACATGTTCATCATGTTCTTCACGGGTTTGGGTATTCATGAATTATCCCTTAATCTTTTCCAGATTAATGATTAAGGTGCTAATGAACATAACCCAACCCTAATATTGGCCACCTCACCACTCACATGTCCACATGGGACCTCCCCTGCTACATCTTTGAACGAGACGCCAAAACAGTGACAGCCATCCAACCATCCACATTTCAGCTTACATCTTAAGCTTATTTTACACCATTGGATGCAATTCCACCTTGCCAGCTACAACAAAACGCCAAGATGAAGTCACATGATTCTCAAGTTATTCAAACTTCACCAGGGAATTTTTGGGCTTCTACATCATTAGGGTTACGATTTTTATTCAGCATTTAGGTTTCTTGTAGCCTATATAAGGCATTAGCATCACTACATTTATTCTTTGCTCTTGAATTTTCCTTTGTTCAAAGTTCTGTAAATCATATATTCAAAGTAATGAAATGTGTTTGAATCTTTGAAGAAAAGTCAAGTGCCAATCATCTTTACTGCTTGTTTATGTTTATTGTTTGCTAAAACCTGAATCTCAAAACGTTTTCACAAGGAGTGTGCAAAAGTTTGCACATTTTCCTATAATCTTGATATTTTGCTAAGTTTCTTGGTACACCTTGGAATTCTTGGGCTATAAAGCTGATCATAGCACCCTGATATTGTGATATCAAGGTGTTGTGAAGCTTATAACCTGGGGATAATCGAGTGTGAGGTACAAGAGTTGCATTAATCAAGGCTTTGTCACTTTACTGTTTTTATATAATTGCTTCTTACTTTGTTCCATCTTAGCAGGCTTGTTTGTGGAAGCTTGTGCTTGTTCTTGCTAGCACATAAGCTCAAAATTCATGGGTGTGGATGTACAACCATGAGGTTTGCACCATTCTACCTAAAATTTGCTTAAAACCTTGATTTTTGGTGATTTTGTGTGTTGCTTGTGTTCTTGCTGAATTTGTGGTCTAATCTTGCTTGAATATGTATATTACATCTGTTTATGTGTTTGATTGGGCTTGGGTAGTCTTGGATTACACTTATACTTGTTTAAAATTGATTTTAAAAAGATAAGGGGTGTTTGGGATTATCTGTTTAAGATCATAAGTTGCTATTGTGTGACAATCTAACATTTTCAGGTAGTGAATTATTTTCTCGTATAATATTTTGAAACTTATTTTTGTGTTGGTTCATGAACTCACAATTTACGGATTTAGATTTGGGCTTATGTGCATGATTTAGCGTCCTTTACGATAAAACCGAAAACCTTAGGATTACGTATTTACGTTTTTGAACTCCGTTTTTATGAGACAATTTTTATTGGATTCGTTTTGTGTCGTTGATTCATAATTTATAAAAACGTTTTTCGTAAAACGACTGGAGGGCACGCAAATCGAGAAAACTAGAATCGAGTAATACCCGTAAATTAGTGAGGTGGGACAAAATACATTATCCCACCCCACTAATATACATGGGACGGCACACATGACACCACATAAGGATGTGGCATCATGTTAACTAAGTAGCTACAAGTGTAAGCATTAGCTTAACACTTAAGCTTACTTCCTTCTACTCAAACCAACAAAACCACTAGCTTCTCATTACCATCATTTCATACATGCAAAACTACTTCAAACTCTCTCATCACCACCATTGCCGTCCACTTTGAAGAACAAAACACCCCTTCTTGATCTTTTCTAGTGACAAAATACTTGTTACCTAGCTCTATCATGGAGTTACCTTGAAGCCTTGATCATTTGGTGGCCATTTTAACAACAAAGGAGGTGATTTGCTTGTGTCCTAGGGATGATTTCTCAACTTATGTTCTTGGTGTTTTATGATCTTGGAGTTACTTTTGGTGTTCATCAAGTTCTTGTCTTCCAAAAACAAGATATACTCTTGGTTGGTAAAGAAGATCATCCTCTCCATTTTCTCTTGTTATTTTTGTAAAGAACAAATGTATTTTCTTTCTTGTTGTATATGTATATGATGAATATATGATGATAAAAATGTTGTGTGGGGATCAAGTGTTGATAAATATGCTTAAAAAAGTTAATAACCATGAGAAACTAGGCTAAAATAATGCTTATTTAGTTTGCTGTATAAAAACAGTATGTAACTAAAACTTGAACTGATAAACATGCATGGTAGAATCCATTTACAGTAAGTACAAGATGTCATACACATGTGAGAGTTGTCCATGCAATGGAATCATTATAATGAGTGAGATATGATCAAAACAAGATAAGTGTGCTAATGTGAATAAGCTGTTTTGTAGGGACTGTTAAGCATAGATAAACTTAAAATGAGCAATATCTATAACTAAGTTAAATGTAGCATATAATATGAAGATCATTCCATCCAAAAATGAGATTCTAATTCATTGTAGAACTCTAGATATGATAAAAATGGTGAAGATGAAAATAAAAATCAGATTTTGAGAATTAATGTTTATTACTATTATATAAGCACTCAAAATTATATTGAATAAAATGTAAAATTAAAACCCACTAACTTATGAATTTTATTTATATAAATATGTAAAAGGTTAAATAAATGGATAAATTATAAAAATGGTAGTGGAATAATACTTATAAGTATAAAAACTATAAACTTGATTTTTACGACTTTTTCGGCTATTACCGTAAAATTAACGTTTTTCGCCAATTAAAACTTAGACGATCAAACCCGTCTAATGTAAAGTTTTGAAAAGCCATATACTGATATATAAGCATCTAATACAAGTAAAAACCGATAAAACCCGAACTATAGGACATACGGACATTAACGAGCTAACTAAGCATATTGGACTAATAATTGGACTAAATAAGTTAAACACTTATAAAAAGAACTTATTGGGCTTAACCCATTTGGGCCCAACATGGAAAGTATAGATACTGATAATATAGGTATAAAATGGATTAAAACAAGTTAAAGAACTTATAATAAGCTTATTGGACTTAAAACGTGTAAATAGGTAAAACTAGTAAACTAGTAAAAAGTTACCAAAACGTAAACATTAAAATGAGTAAACAAGGATATATAAACCCACTTGATCATCATCATATGTACAAAATCATCATATGTATATTGTTATTTTGATAAAAGTCATTGGACAAGAGTCTAAGACCGATTATTATTTATATAGGTTTCCGTGACCGAAGCACGCCTGTAGCCGATAATCCGCCTTTCATTATGAACGTGAGTTCATAGCCTCGCACTCTTTTAAATGTTTTATAAAATGATTTGTAAACCCGCGAGGGAGATAAAATGCTAGATTTTGATACAAATAGAACACAAGTAGTCCCTATGGTATGCTTAATGATATGGACCCGAATGATGCTATGACCCTATAAACGAGACAAAAAGGATTATTAGTAGTTTGGTTATGTCACTTAAAGTCCCATTAGCATGAATTGTGAACTACCGGGATTTGGTAGACGCTTATGCATTTGATAGTACTATTTGGGGACGATCACCCCAGTTCGCGCCTTGACGGTTGGTCCCCGTCGTACCACATTGATTGGTAAGCGAATTTATGTATGAGAAGATTCCATAGCGTGATTTTTGTGACGTCACGCTAACTTAGATGGGCAAATTGTTTGTCGGGTTCGCGGCCCGCTATTTTCATAGTAAGGTAACAATGTCATGCGGCTAATAATAATCCTATATAATCTAAATATCCGATATGATACGACGCTAATAACGATAATAATATTACCTATAATGGTAATATTGAGGCTACGGTCTCATGGACGGTTTAAGATGTATGCTTGATTATATATTGCCTGACTAGCAATACGTGGACTTACTTCCGATATTATACTTGTGTTCTGATTTTAACGATTGTTTTATATAACGGTTTTCATTAAACTCTATGAATTCACTCGGCATTCGCTGATATGATTTTTGCATGTTTTTATCTCAGGTGCTTGAAGGTAATCCGGATGGAGATCGATTCTGATGGCCCACATAATATTAAAAATGTTCATTCGATCTATGTTTTGTAAACTTAATGACCTGTATAAGTTGGTACCTGTTGTACACTTTAGAACTTTTTATCGAATGAATATATGTTAAACCTTGTACAACCATTTTTATGTTTTGTCTATGATTGGAGTTATTGTGCTATCCCGTAACACTCTAAAAGACCCTTCCGCTGTACCGATACGAAAAATGAGAGTGTTACTGTTTGGTACCAGAGCTCTCGTTATAGAGAACAAAAGATTTTAAAAACCAAGGTTTTGAACAAAACTTTTCAAAATCTTTTGACAATGAACATTTGAGAAAATATTTGAAAAATCTTTTGACTATAACAGTGCCAGAGATCTCCGACGTTACCAACAAGCCCTATTGAGAAGATATATATTTTGATATATATAATTTAATTTATATATATGTATATATCGTGATTTCAGTATGTAATTGTTTAACTAGTATGTTATCCTAATACGAGATATATATATAAATGCAGATTGTCATGGCTGATCCTAATATTCCTGTAGAAAACCATGCTATTCCCGAACATAATGTAGATGATGATTGTTAGCCTTAAAATGTGTGCGACTAACGAAATTACATTAGTTTCATAGCCGGGACTTGCATGGACTAATATTGTCATATGTAATAGTCCAAGTCCCGTGATATATATACCCTCCATACTTCCATGGAGGGGTGAGGCTTTTCATTTCTTGTATTGTATTTCTCTCACTAGAATAAACACACATTTATTCTTACTTGTTTCTCTCTCTTCCATGGCTAAACAACATTTCTACCCTCCTCGACCTCCGAATCGAACCCGTGTTCATAGTGAATCCAAGTTAACAATGATCCTTATTTAGACTTAGTAGATTATGATATGGATGATGAGGAGGAACCATTTGAGGATCCCGAGCCCGAGTTAGGACTAGGAGATCAGATTGCCCCTCAAGTTGACTTGGTAGAGAATGAGATTGAGAATGTTGATATAGAGAATGATGAGGAGATTGGGTTAGATAATTTAGATGATAAGATTGACGACGAGGATGTTGAGGAGGATGTAGGTATAGACGTTGAGGTCGATGATGATGAGGAAGCCGAGCTTATTTAACCTTATGATGTTCCAGAGGGCGAGCCTTTACCCCCATCAGTTTATTTGTCTGATTCTGAGGTTGAGTTACCTAAGGATGAAATGTCTGAATCGTCTGAATCTGATTCTGAATCAGAGGAGGATGAGGATGATAACGCACCTGACGGTACTGATGGTATTGCTACTCGTAGACGTAAGATAGGAGAGTCATCTAGTACTCGAGAGGCTACTCATATTGATGGTCTTGCACCATGGGCCTTGAGACGTGATCTAGATGCTTCCCGTGTTAAGAGTAGTATGACAGAGATTGGATTAGGTGTTGTTCAGACTCAAGTTTCTTATTTGGAGTTGAAGACTAAGGTTGGCGAGAAAGAGCGGGAATTGCTTAGTTTGGATTTGACTAATGTAGAACGTGGTTTGAATGAGGCTTTTAGGAGGTTATTAGTGTTAGAAATTGGTGAGTTTGCAGAAATGAAGAGAAAGGTGAATTCTATGGAGATTTAGTTGAGTGTAGCTCGTGCGATGCGTGAGAAAGCTGAGAAGGAGTTGAATATATCCGTGGGTTGGAACAGTAGATTTTATGCTGACATGGTTGAAAGAGGAGTGATCCGTAAGCGCCCAGCTGAAGATGTGTCTAGTGATCGTCCGACAAAGATACAGAAGACGATGTATGATGGACCATCTAGCGGTTCTCAGTAGACCAGTCTGTATTTAGTAGTGACCTTTGTATCTTTTGTACTTTGCAGCATTGACTGAACCGACTTGTTAGTAGTAGACTTGGCACGAATTTTGAGTGTATATAGTGCTAGAACTTTGATATGGGATGTACTAAGACAATACTTTTGTTTCAAATCGAATGAAATATGTATCTTGTCTTGAATTCCCTATTGTGCCTTATTTGTATCTTGATTATGAATTCAATCCATATTATATGAATCCCTTGTTGGGTGAATGCTTAATACTTTGAAATTGTGAAATTATAGAACTACGCCGCCCAAGAAGGCTGTGACTGAGGAGGATGTACGTAGGATTATTACGGAGCAAGTTACCGCATCTATGACTGAATTTATGGCAAATGCTAGAAATGGAGCTGGCGGTAGTGGAGCTGGCGGTAGTGGAGCTGGCGGTAGTGGAGCTGGCAGTAGTGGAATTGGCGGTACTAATGTGAATGTGAATGCTAATAATGTGAATGCTAATGCTGGAGGAAATGTAGGAGGACTTGGAGCTAATACACCTGAAGTTGGTGGATGTACTTATGTTACGTTCATGAAGTGTGAACCTTTACCTTTTAATGGAACTGAATGTGCTGTAGGATTAAGCCAGTGGATTGAGAAGATTGAGTCGGTGTTTCGGATTAGTAAGTATAAGGAGGAAGATAAGGTGACTTTTGCTATGGCTACTCTTAAAGGTCGTGCGTTGACTTGGTGGAACGGGAGAATTGCTTTCATGGATCTTGATGCTGCTAATGCTACTCCTTGGGCTGAAATTAAGAAGTGGATGACTTTGGAGTTTTGTCCTCGTAGTGTGATTATTAGGTTAGAACAAGAGTTGATTCATTTGAGAATGAAAGGTGTGGACATTGATAGTTACACGAACCGATTCCATGAGTTGGCCTTGCCATGTCCTCGATTGGTTGAACCCGAAGAGATCCGAATTGAACAATATATTAAAGGGCTGACCAGGAATATCCGGGGGAACGTGACATCATCTAAATCACTGACCATTGATGATGCTGTTTGTAACACCCCCAAATTTATACAACTCAGTACAGCGGAAGACTCGTTGGTGTTACGGGATAGCACATTACTCACATCATAGACAACGCATAAAAATCGCGTCGTTTAATAATAAATGCATTTCCATTCATAAATATCAAAGTTAAATCGGTCCCAAGTCATTATATTTCATACAAAGTTTTACAAAGTATTTGAATGGAAAATATTGTTTAGGTGCGGGCCATGAATTCTTGTTGTCTTCCCGAGAATTACCTTCAAGTACCTGAGATAAAACATGTTAAGAGAAAAGGTCAGCGATAACGCCGAGTGAATTCATAGAGTTTAATAAAATCCATCAATATAATATCAGTATAAGATTAATACTGAAAATCATTTTGTACAAATCATTTTGATAGGCCATAAAATAGCCAAAGTCATTTTATACAAATCCTTATCCAAAATCATAATATAAGCATTTGCCTTAAAAATCATTATACGAGCCAATGTCGTAAAAACAATCATACAATACGTCTTATAACGCTGTATGAAAATAAAAACCGTTATATGAATATGGTTATGAAAACCAAAACACGAATATAATATCAATAGTATGACCCTGTATTTCTAGTCAGGCAATACATCGTAATTCGGAGCGTCTAGTAGTATTTCGTTAGTTTTTGGATTATTATAAGCCGCATGACATTTTTACCTTACTAAACCAACAACGGGTAGCTAACCCGATACCAATTTTTGCCCATCTAAAGTAGCGTGTCGTCACAAAGGTCACGCTATAGAAATCTTCTCATACATAAATTCGCTTACCAATCAATGTGGCACGACGGGGATCAACCGTCAAGGCGCGAACTGGGGTGATCGTCCCCAAATAGTACTATTAAATGCATAAGCGTCTACCAACTCCCGGTAGTTCACAATTCATGCTAATGGGACTTTTAGTGACATAACCTAACTTTAATAATCAATTTTATTTCATCTATCGGGTCCTTTAATCATTCATCAGGTCATACAATCGGGTCATTCAATCATTCGGGTCCAAAATCAATAAACAAACAATCGGGACAAATGGTGTCCTAATTTTATAAAAACTAACATGTTATCTCCCTCGCGGGTTTATAAAACATTTATAAAAACATTTAAAAGAGTGCGAGGCTATGAACTCACGTTGATATGGGAAGGCGGTTATCGGCGATTCGGATGTAGGGTACGTGCTTCAATCACGGAAACCTAGACAAATAATACTCGGTCTTAGACGTTTGTCCAATGACTTTATAAAAATAACAATTATGTATACATATGATGATTATATATATATATGATGATCAAGTGGGTTTACATATTCTCATTTACTCATTTTTGTGTTATGTGTCGATAACGTTCATACTAGTTTACTAGTTTTGCCTTTTTACGTGTTTTAAGTCCAATAAACTTATTATAAGTTCTTTAACTCTTATTAATCCTTTTCACACTTATATTATCAGTATTTAAACTTTCAAGTTGGGCCCAAATGGGTTAAGCCCAATAAGTTCTTTTTATGAGTGTTTGTCTTATTTAGTCCAATATGTTTATTTAGCTCGTTAATGTCCGTATGCCCTATAGTTCGGGTTTTTATCGGTTTTTACTTGTTATACATGTCTATATATCAGTATATAAGTTTTATAAAGTTTTCATTAGACGGGTCAAACCATCTAAGTTTTATTTGGCGAAAAACGTTAATTTTACGGCGATAGCCGAAAAAGTCGTAAAAATCATGTTTATAGTTTTATAACTTATAAAACATAACAAGTTACCATTTTTATGAAATGTACACTTATTTAACCTTTTACATACTTATATAAATAAAATCCATAAGTTAGTGGGTTTTAATTTATATTTTATACTATTAAATTTTTTGTGCTTATATAATAGTATTATTCTTTAATTTCCAAAAATCTGATTTTTATCTTTACTTTCACCAAAACTGCCATATCTTGAGTTCTATATGGAGATAGAAGCTCAAATGTTTATCACATAAACTACATGATATGTGCTACATTTAACTCTTCTATAGCTACTGTTGAATCATCTTCTAAATATTTTCTAAAAATCGTCCAAAACAGTAACCTCAGAATTATACCCTAAACTTGTTTTGATCATATCTCACTCATTACAATGATTCCATTGCATGGCCAACTCTCCCATGTGTACAAGACCCATAGCTTACTGTAAATCCGTTCCACTTCATCATTTTATCAGTTTACCATATGGTTCTTTACTGTTTTATACAACCATCAAATTTAACCAAGATTTTAACCTTGTTTCTTATGGTTTTTCACCTTTTTAATCATGTTTATCAACAACAAATCCCCACATAACATTTTTATCATCATATAATCATCATATACATATACAATAGGAAATAAAATACATGTTTACATAATCAAAATAACAAGAAGATGAGGAGGACAATCTTTATACCACCAAGTTGATGTTGGTTGTGATCAATACATGGAATTTGATGGAGAAACTTGTGCTTAGCCAACACCATCTTCAAGACCATCAATCTTTATGATAACCTTGTGGAAAATCAGCCCCAAGACACTATGAATACTCCTCCTTGGATGTTATAACTTGCACCAATCAATAGGGCTTCAAAAGGGCATCAACATGTATATGAATAACATGAGACTTTATGGTTGATTTTGATCAAATGAGGGTGTTGTTTGTGATATATGGGACGGCCAAAAATGGAGTCAAGAGTGAGAGAGAAAGTTTGTAGCTTGTTTGCATGTAGGAAATGAGAAGTGGTTTCTAGCTTAGATGGTTTTGTGTTGTGGTAAGCTTAAGATGTAAGCTTTCATGACAAGTGTAAGTAATATTACTTACAATTTGACACCAAGTTGTTAGTTAGGCCGGTTTTGGAGTGGGGTGGGACAAGTGTCCCACTTGTCTCATCCCCATTTATTTACGGGTACTCCTCGATTCTAGTTTCCTCGATTTGCGTGCCCTCGGGTCGTTTTACGAAAAACGTTTTTATAAATTATGAATCTACGTCACAAAACGAATCCAATAAAAATTGTCTCATCAAAAACGGAGTTCGAAAACGTAAATACGTAATCCTAAGGTTTCCGGTTTAGTCGTAAAGGACGTTAAAATAAAATCGTAAGTCCTAATCTCTTCTCGTAAATTTGTGAGTTTATGAACCAACACAAATTTTAAAACTCCAAAATAATATTCACGGATAAATTTATTTTCTGAAATGTCGGACTGTCACCAAAGACGGTGTATGTAAACGTAAGCACGTAACGTTGAATCCTCTGGTTTAGACGTAGTCGATGCTACTTCAAGACGTAAATCCATATTTCTTCCCAAAAATAAGTGAGTTCATATTGTATCATTAAAATAATATTTTCAAATAATATTTGAGAATAAAATATCAACCATAAATTGACGGATTGTCACAGCATTTACCCCTAAACACGATCTTTGTCCTCAAAGATCATCTTACCTTACTACTCGCTTCTTATAGAGTTAAAGCCATGTGGGTATTTCCTCCACATTCGGTCTTTTCTCACAAATGCAATTCATTACAATACGCGAGTTCTATCAAACATAACTACGAGAATAAGATCAGGCTTAATGTTGACTTACTTTCTCTATCCATGATGTTCACGGGTTTCTGATGAATGCAACTTTTTGCCGATCTAAGCTTTACTAAGAAGAATTCAGATTTTCACTTGATAGATATTCCATCAAGTTCAATTTATGAAACATAATTCACGCGGTTCTTGAAGTCCTAGGGTAGATCCAGCTTATATGCCTTTCAATCCCAACTTTTACGTCATCTCAATGGTCCCATACAACGAGGACTTATATCTCATGATTTGTCAGATCAAGAATTCATTTTTCCAAGTTTAAAAATTGTGGCATAACTTCGCTACCCATTTGGCACTTCAAGATCTACATTTCACATTCACATAACCTCCTGCCCACTATCGGCAGTTAATAATCAAATCCTAATTTCAACAATCATCTCAGATCTCGCGGGTCAGGTATTTTGCAAGGTTAGGTTTGCCATTATAGGAAACCTTAAACCTAGAAGACATGTCCAACTCACAGTGGGTGTATGTCGGGTGTCTTCATCTCAACTCCTGCTTACAGATGCTCTAATATTTAGATCCTAACAAGATTCGATCTCAATCCTAATACGATGATTATCAATGGTAATATCTCCAAATGAAAACGATTATACGGTCTATTACCAAAGGTCAATCATTCAAACATAAAACAACGCTTATTTTACTTTGTATCGTTACTTTACCTTGTCCCTTCGATTTGGGGTGGTACATAGTACTCTCATCAAGATTCGTTCTTAATGACTTCTGAGCAAATCTCTAGAAATTCAATGCGAAGCGAGGATCTTGATAAAGATGTTCGATACAGGCACGCTATGTTTACATAACTCTTTTGCATTTATCATTAATGGGAATGATATTAGCAGATTTGGTCAGTCTGTCAACGATGACCCAAATCGAATCAAATTCAGATGATGACCTTTGCAATAGCTAGACGTTTACCAATGTATGAGGCGATGTCTGCCTTCATAATTGTCATCAGTACAACTTCTTCAGAAAAAGATACTTTTAGTCATCACTGACATAAATAGAATACTTATACTTACAAATTCCAACATAACTATATCTCACAATTTCCATATTTAGACAATCACATGTGGTCTTTAAAATATTTAACGCTATTGGATTCTTAATTCTTAATGGTTCACATTAGCCGCGAACCCCTTTTATTATCTATATTATCCTTTTTACGAACATTATTTATTTTTATATACCGTTTGGCAATTTATTTTGCACCTTCATTATTAAGGAACATGTCCTAACTGGTTCTTTATCTTTTCTACATAATGCGTCGGTATCTATATTCACTTCTCATGATGATATAATTATCATGTTCACAATTTACTCAGATATTCTTACTATATTATGCATCAGTAATTACGTTCACCTTCCTGATGAAGTAAATATCACAACCGTATTTATTCAAAATTCTTTCTTCATATCTTCTATGTTTTAATTTCGTCTTTACTATCATTTTTATCCGTTTTACTCAATCCGTCGTCCAAAGCGTCGATATTTATTATAATTAATTAAATAATTATTAGTTAATTTTGATGAAGCGTAAACGTAAAAGTTTTAAATTTCTTAGTTCGACCAATTATATAAAATGTTCAAAATAAATTTGAGATTAATTAACAAGATTTTCGTTGATTTATCGAAAATAATTAATAAGATTCGTAAATGTTCGAAAAACCTTTGTTTATACTTTGGTCAAAGTTTTCTTAGTTGAAAAGCAAAAATTATTGTTTTAAATATTTAAGTCATGGTTTAAATGGTTTCCTCAATCCCTCTTAGGTTATCTTGAGGTATACACAAACATTTACCCCTAAACAGAAGTTTAGTTAAATGGTTTGTGTATAAGGGAATAATCCCTTAAAATCCTTTGTTAAAACATTTGTCAAAACATATTTCCATTTCTTTTTGGTAAAATCCAAAGTCTTAAAAGGGCTCTTAATTTTTGAAGAGTCAATATGCATATATCTAACCATCATTAATCCAACGGTCATTTTATGTAAAGGATTAAGCCTTAGATTACATGTTAAAAATACAAGGTACATGTTTTTATTGTTCGGCCAATTCAGGGCAATCTATAAATAATTATTAACTCATTCTTATTTTTATAAACAAATGGTCCTTAATGATCACGAGCATGAATTTATCAAATTACAGCCTACATACGTGATTTACCAAATTTATGAATGCTACATGTGCATTGGTCAATCCAAACGACATCACGTGAAACTCATAATGTTCATTACAATTTCTGGATGTAGTGATTGGAATAGATAATCTTCTTCGCGGACGCGAAATTGATGATAACCATGTCATGGATCAAATCTTTAAAACATACGATAAAACCTTGTAAATGATCGAACAAATCTTCCATTTCGAGTTATGGATATCGTTTTCGATTGTCAATTTACTCAGTTCACAGTAATCTATAAATATAAGGAATGATAACACCATAGCTCTTCAGGATGACAAGCTTGGTATAATAAAATCTTTCCCCGATAACTCTCAGTTGTACGGTAATTCCTTTAATTTAGATGGTGCTGACATATAGTGCACAAGCCATAGATGCAGCACCGGGAATACAATCAATACCAATTTCAACTTGCCTTAATGGCGAAAGTCTAGGTAATTCATCAACAAATACTTCCTAAAGTTTCAGATAACCGAAACATCTTTTAGTACATTCATATTAGGATCTTCTAGATTATAATATCTATAGCTAATTCACAACCATTCATGGTATACTTTTAAGTCTAAATGCAGGATATGGTCATTCATCAAGAATTATTTAGATCACTTTTGATAATCAACATCTTATCCTTTCGGGGAATTCTACTCGAGTTCCCATCAATTAAGACAATGTCGTCATGTCATAATCAATCAATCCATTCTACGGGCACTATCAACTTTTCAGTTTTATTGTCGTCGATAAGATGTGAACTTCTCAAAAGAATATTAATTACTCATAATCCTTCACATATTCAAGGATATCTGGATACACAACTAACCTTAAAAGAGTAAGGTCAACGCATGATCTATGCGAGAGAATTTCAAATCAGGTACAGACGAAAACATTTAACGAATATAAATATATCCATGTTTTCATAATTTGAGTACGCATTCGAAAGCTCCTCAGATCGTCACCCAGGTCATTCAAATGAACTCAAATCAAAAGAAATGATAGGAACGTCGATACATCCAGTCGGGTATCAACACTCGGTAATCAGATACTTTTCCTAAGAATCTCACTACGGGAGAATTGGACAAGAAAGAATTGTCAATTGTCAAATAAGACAGTTTACACAAATGAGTAAATTCAACTCAGGAGAATAGATGCTACAGGCACATATGTAGGTGTCCCTAACACTGTGTCCTTATTTTTCACTTCTTGCAGATCTCATATAATTTATTCTTTCACAATCTTCAAAGAAAATGTAGCGTTTATCAATTAGTTTTATGGTGACTACTAATCAGCCTTGCATGGTCCATTCCAAATTGTATGTAGGCGCGCAACTATATACAATTTCAAGATTAACGATGCAATACTCAGTTCGTCAAACTTTTATCATCATGTTTATAATAAAAACATTTTCATGCTTAATTCTTAAATAAGAATCAAGAATAAATTTACAAAGATTATCTTTGTTATGAGAAAAATTTTCATTGTTATGGAAATAATTAGGTTTTCCAAAGTGTTTTTACAAACAACTTCATTTCAATAACAATCACTTATAAATCTCACTATGAATAATCCTTATAGTGATGAAAATTCAATTTCCTCAAGGGATACTGTTTTATCTTATAAAAAGAAGGAGTGATGTGCAAAATAGTGACGAGGGGTTGTTCACCCAGAACTAACTACAATCTAATAGGAAATGAGATTAGCCAAATAATCATGAGGTTCATGATCTCGATGGCACTCACGAAGAATGATTCACAACGTAACTCAAACCAAGATGAGTACTTGTTCAACGGTTGCATCACTAATGCGAACACTAGGATGAAGCAATAAGAGATAGATAACATCGATACATGTAGAATTTAGCAATCAAAGGTATTCTTTTTACTAATCACAAACAAGTCAAATTGTACCGTAACACATTACGTGTCACTATGTCATACAACATCCAAAACTCATCCTACCAACTGATATCTCAGTTAAGTTAGGGATTTTTAAAAGATACCACAATGAATACTAATCTACAAGAGTCATTAGGTGTTCCACATGTCCCAGAAGATCCATTGGTCCCAATTCAGAAGAAGATTTCTTCAATTTATTTGTTGGACACTGGGCATCCTCATCAGTGGACAATGGCCTAGGAACAGCACTTAACACAAACCTACAATCAATCAAAACCTTATAATTCAATCACAGGACTTAACGACTTCCTCTTAACAATCTCATATTCCATACGAGTTAAATTTTAACTTTATTCAAGTTTCAACAAATTTTATACTCAATTCGACATCCTACCTTATTCTTCCAATACTTACAACCTTATTCTTCGGCCTTGTAAAGGCAATACGGTCTTAATATGAATCAACACTTAATTTCCAATCCTATTAGCTCTTACAACAACAATTATCAAATGTGTCATTAATATGAAATGACTTGATCATTCAACTAGACTTCTCGGAAAGGTATTAGTGGCATGAAGCTTTTGGGTAATGGTTCCAATAACAGCCTCAAGTGCAACATTCACCCTTTCGATTTCAATTTAAGAATTGGGTGACAACGAATCAGATGACATCTTTCTAGGTGGTAACGTTTTGTCAAACTCCACTCTATAAGAAAAGATCGTCATGGCAAAGATATCAGATTTAATCTCGCCAATTCTTTTTCAATATCACAATCAACTAATATCTACATTTCTACGAATATCAACCATTTGTTGGGATCATAAATATCCACAACTTGGTTTAGATCTAGGATAGCTAGAATTCCTACGAGAATAGCTTCAGTTAATTTACTAGGGGAATTTAGGGTTACTTGTGACAATCTACGTCGTATAAATACCTCGTATAATAATCAAAATAATCATCAAACAATCATGTAATAAAATTACATCATATGTATATAATCCAAGTTATATATATATTAAAACAACACTTCTCAGTCTTGGCCTTGTCGGTAACTCGGGAATTCTTCGGCACCGTTATAGTCAAAAGATTTTTAGACATTTTTAGAAAAATGTTTTTAGTAAAAAGATATTGAAATGTTTTATTCAAAACCTTGGTTTTAAAAATCTTTCGTTCTCTATAACGAGAGCTCTGGTACCAAACTGTAACACCCCCAAATTTATACAACTCAGTACAGCGGAAGACTCGTTGGTGTTACGGGATAGCACATTACTCACATCATAGACAACGCATAAAAATCGCGTCGTTTAATAATAAATGCATTTCCATTCATAAATAACAAAGTTAAATCGGTCCCAAGTCATTATATTTCATACAAAGTTTTACAAAGTATTTGAATGGAAAATATTGTTTAGGTGCGGGCCATGAATTCTTGTTGTCTTCCCGAGAATTACCTTCAAGTACCTGAGATAAAACATGTTAAGAGGAAAGGTCAGCGATAACGCCGAGTGAATTAATAGAGTTTAATAAAATCCATCAATATAATATCAGTATAAGATTAATACTGAAAATCATTTTGTACAAATCATTTTGATAGGCCATAAAATAGCCAAATTCATTTTATACAAATCCTTATAGAAAATCATAATATAGGCATTTGCCTTAAAAATCATTATACGAGCCAATGTCGTAAAAACAATCATACAATACGTCTTATAACGTTGTATGAAAATAAAAACCGTTATATGAATATGGTTATGAAAACCAAAACACGAATATAATATCAATACTATGACCCTGTATTGCTAGTCAGGCAATACATCGTAATTCGGAGCGTCTAGTAGTATTTCGTTAGTTTTTGGATTATTATAAGCCGCATGACATTGTTACCTTACTAAACCAACAACGGGTAGCTAACCCGATACCAATTTTTGCCCATCTAAAGTAGCGTGTCGTCACAAAGGTCACGCTATGGAAATCTTCTCATACATAAATTCGCTTACCAATCAATGTGGCACGACGGGGATCAACCGTCAAGGCGCGAACTGGGGTGATCGTCCCCAAATAGTACTATTAAATGCATAAGCGTCTACCAACTCCCGGTAGTTCACAATTCATGCTAATGGGACTTTTAGTGACATAACCTAACTTTAATAATCCATTTTATTTCATCTATCGGGTCCTTTAATCATTCATCGGGTCATACAATCGGGTCATTCAATCATTCGGGTCCAAAATCAATAAAAAAACAATCGGGACAAATGGTGTCCTAATTTTATAAAAACTAACATGTTATCTCCCTCGCGGGTTTATAAAACATTTATAAAAACATTTAAAAGAGTGCGAGGCTATGAACTCACGTTGATATGGGAAGGCGGTTATCGGCGATTCGGATGTACGGTACGTGCTTCAATCATTGAAACCTAGACAAATAATACTCGGTCTTAGACGTTTGTCCAATAACTTTATAAAAATAAAAATTATGTATACATATGATGATTATATATATATATATGATGATCAAGTGGGTTTACATATTCTCATTTACTCATTTTTGTGTTATGTGTCGATAACGTTCATACTAGTTTACTAGTTTTGCCTTTTTACGTGTTTTAAGTCCAATCAACTTATTATAAGTTCTTTAACTCTTATTAATCCTTTTCACACTTATATTATCAGTATTTAAACTTTCAAGTTGGGCCCAAATGGGTTAAGCCCAATAAGTTCTTTTTATGAGTGTTTGTCTTATTTAGTCCAATATGTTTACTTAGCTCGTTAATGTCCGTATGCCCTATAGTCCGGGTTTTTATCGGTTTTTACTTGTTATACATGTCTATATATCAGTATATAAGTTTTATAAAGTTTTCATTAGACGGGTCCAACCATCTAAGTTTTATTTGGCGAAAAACGTTAATTTTACGGCGATAGCCGAAAATGTCGTAAAAATCATGTTTATAGTTTTATAACTTATAAAACATAACAAGTTACCATTTTTATAAAATTTACACTTATTTAACCTTTTACATACTTATATAAATAAAATCCATAAGTTAGTGGGTTTTAATTTATATTTTATACTATTAAATTTTTGAGTGCTTATATAATAGTATTATTCTTTAATTTCCAAAAATCTGATTTTTATCTTTACTTTCACCAAAACTGCCATATCTTGAGTTCTATATAGAGATAGAAGCTCAAATGTTTATCACATAAACTACATGATATGTTCTACATTTAACTCTTCTATAGCTACTGTTGAATCATCTTCTAAATATTTTCTAAAAATCGTCCAAAACAGTAACCTCAGATTTATACCCTAAACTTGTTTTGATCATATCTCACTCATTACAATGATTCCATTGCATGGCCAACTCTCCCATGTGTACAAGACCCATAGCTTACTGTAAATCCATTCCACTTCATCATTTTATCAGTTTACCATATGGTTCTTTACTGTTTTATACAGCCATCAAATTTAACCAAGATTTTAACCTTGTTTCTTATGGGTTTTTACCTTTTTAATCATGTTTATCAACAAAAAATCCCCACATAACATTTTTATCATCATATAATCATCATATACATATACAATAGGAAATAAAATACATGTTTACATAATCAAAATAACAAGAAGATGAGGAGGACAATCTTTATACCACCAAGTTGATGTTGGTTGTGATCAAAACATGGAATTTGATGGAGAAACTTGTGCTTAGCCAACACCATCTTCAAGACCATCAATCTTTATGATCACCTTGTGGAAAATCAGCCCCAAGACACTATGAATACTCATCCTTGGATGTTATAACTTGCACCAATCAATAGGGCTTCAAAAGGGCATCAACATGTATATGAATAACATGAGACTTTGTGGTTGATTTTGATCAAATGAGGGTGTTGTTTGTGATATATGGGACGGCCAAAAATGGAGTCAAGAGTGAGAGAGAAAGTTTGTAGCTTGTTTGCATGTAGGAAATGAGAAGTGGTTTCTAGCTTAGATGGTTTTGTGTTGTGGTAAGCTTAAGATGTAAGCTTTCATGACATGTGTAAGTAATATTACTTACAATTTGACACCAAGTTGTTAGTTAGGCCGGTTTTGGAGTGGGGTGGGACAAGTGTCCCACTTGTCATATCCCCATTTATTTACGGGTACTCCTAGATTCTAGTTTCCTCGATTTGCGTGCCCTCGGGTCGTTTTACGAAAAACGTTTTTATAAATTATGAATCTACGTCACAAAACGAATCCAATAAAAATTGTCTCATCAAAAACGGAGTTCGAAAACGTAAATACGTAATCCTAAGGTTTCCGGTTTAGTCGTAAAGGACGTTAAAATAAAATCGTAAGTCCTAATCTCTTCTAGTAAATTTGTGAGTTTATGAACCAACACAAATTTTAAAACTCCAAAATAATATTCACGGATAAATCTATTTTCTGAAATGTCGGACTGTCACCAAAGACGGTGTATGTAAACGTAAGCACGTAACGTTGAATCCTCCAGTTTAGACGTAGTCGATGCTACTTCAAGATGTAAATCCAAATTTTCCCAAAAATAAGTGAGTTCATATTGTATCATTAAAATAATATTTTCAAATAATATTTTCGAATAAAATATCAACCATAAATTGACGGATTGTCACACTGTTCGAATGGCTTACCAACTCATTGGACAGCTAATTCAGGATAGGGAAGATGAAGCCCGTGTTGGTGAGAATAGAAAGGGAGACGGTGATCGTGTAGATAGAGGTGATAATAGGAAGAATTTCAATCGCCGTCAGAACCAAAGAAAGGGGAATGCAAATGCTCTTACCAACAATACACCGCGCAACGATGATAGATGTCCTAAGTGTGGCAACAAGAGGCATAATGGCGACTGCTGGAAGTGCCGAAATTGCGGAAAGCTTGGACACAAGGTTGAAAGGTGTAAGAAGGGAACCATTTGCTTCAACTGTAATGAAGAAGGTCATAGGAAATTGGAATGTCCCATGTTGAAAGCGATTGTACCTGGAAGAAACCCCCAGGGTGGTATCTATCAACTTGGAACAATTAAGGTGAAGAAAGAGGATCCGAATGCCGTTACCGATACGTTTTTACTCAACAATCATTATGTTGTTGCTTTATTTGATTCGGGTGCTGATAGGATCTTTGTATCCACTAAATTTAGTGCCCTTATTGACATTGAACCTGTTGAGATAAATACCAGTTACGAGGTGGAATTGGCTGATGGTAAATTAGTGAAAACTAATAAGCTATTAGAAGGATGCTCTCTAAAACTCTTAAACTATTCCTTTCCGATTGATTTGATGTTGATAGAATTAGGTAGTTTTGATATTATTATTGGCATGGATTGGTTGTCGTTGAATAATGCTACTATTTTATGTGGAGAGAAGAAAGTTAAGATTCCTCTTAGGAATAGGACGTTAGTAATTGATGGTAATCGAGGTGAATCCCGTTTGAAAATCGTTTCATGTATTAAAGTCCAAAAGTACATCAAGAACGGTTGTGAGTTATTCTTAGCTCAAGTGACCGGGAATGAGTCTAGGGAGAAACGATTGGAAGATGTACCTATTATTTGTGAATTTCTTGAGGTATTTCCTAAAGATTTACCCGGACTTCCATCGATAAGGCAAGTAGAGTTTCGAATTGATTTAATTCCTGGTGCTGCACCGGTGGCACGTGCGCCTTACCGATTAGCCCCTTCAGAATTAAAGGAGTTATCTGAGCAACTTAAGGAGTTGTCTGATAAAGGTTTTATTGGACCGAGCTCGTCGCCTTGGGGAGCTCCAGTCTTGTTCGTTAAGAAGAAGGATGGATCTTTCCGTATGTGCATTGATTATAGGGAACTGAATAAGTTGACAATTAAAAATCGATATCCTTTACCTAGGATTGATGATTTGTTTGATCAACTACAAGGTTCTAGTGTGTATTCTAAGATAGATTTGCGGTCAGGATATCACCAACTTCGCGTCCGTGAAGAAGATATTCCTATAACTGCATTTAGAACTCGTTATGGACACTATGAATTACAAGTAATGCCATTTGGGTTAACTAACGCACCTGCGGTTTTCATGGATTTAATGAATCGAGTGTGCAAGCCCTACTTGGATAAATTTGTGATTGTGTTTATTGACGATATTCTAATCTATTCTAAGAATGAAGATGAACATAGACAACATTTGAGGATTGTTTTGAATTTGTTGAAGGATGAAAGGTTGTATGTTAAATTTTTGAAATGTGATTTCTGGTTAGATTATGTGCAATTTCTTGGTCATGTGATTAACAAAGATGGAATTCATGTTGATCCTGCAAAGGTTGAAGCTATTAAGAATTGGTCTGCACCAACAACGCCAACGGAAGTGCGACAGTTCTTAGGATTGGCTGGCTATTACAGGCGATTCATTGAAGAATTTTCTTTGATAGCTAAACCCTTGACTAATCTTACCCAGAAGAATAAACCTTTCGTTTGGGGAAGTGATGAAGATGGAGCATTTCAGACATTGAAGAAAAAATTATGTAGTGCGCCAATCTTATCATTACCCGACGGGAGTGAAGATTTTGTAGTGTATTGTGATGCATCTCTTAGAGGTTATGGAGCTGTTTTGATGCAGCGAGAGAAAGTGATAGCTTATGCTTCTAGGCAATTAAGGAAGAATGAGGAGAATTATACTACTCATGATCTTGAGTTAGGAGCTGTATTCTTTGCTCTTAGGTTGTGGAGACATTATCTGTATGGCACCAAGTGTACGGTATTCACCGATCACAAAAGCCTACAGTATATTCTCGATCAGAAGGAATTGAACATGATTCAACGAAGATCGATAGAGTTGTTAAGTGATTATGATTGTGATATAAAATATCACCCAAGAAAAGCCAATGTTGTTGCCGATGCGTTAAGTAGGAAAGATAGAGAGCCTATCAGGGTACGTTCTCTAGTCTTGACCGTGCACAATAATTTGCCTGAGCAAATTAGAAATGCGCAAATAGAAGCTTGTAAAAAGGAAAATTTTGTTAATGAAGGGTTCCGAGGAGAAGGAGATCCTTTAGAGGTTAGAGCTGATGGAGTGAAATGCTTAAGAGGTCGTATGTGGATACCTAAGTTTGGAGGCTTAAGAGATTTGATTATGTTAGAATCCCATAAATCTAAGTATTCCATTCATCCGGGATCTGATAAGATGTACCATGATTTGAAGAAGTTGTACTGGTGGCCGAATATGAAAGCTGACATAGCTATGTATGTTCTTCAATGCTTGACTAGTGCTAGAGTTAAAGCTGAACATCAAAAACCATCAGGACTACTTCAACAACCAAAGATTCCTGAATGGAAGTGGGAGCGAATTACGATGGACTGTATCACCAAGCTTCCTAGAACATCATCTAGAAACAACTCGATTTGGGTTATTGTCGACAGACTCACCAAATCAGCACACTTCATTCCGGTTAAAGAGCAGTTCTCACTAGAGAAGCTGACTCGTATTTACCTTGAGAATGTTGTATGCAAGCATGGAGTGCCTGTATCGATCATTTCAGATCGAGATCCTAGATTCGCATCGAATTTTTGGAAATCTCTCCAAAGATCTTTGTGAACGAATCTTGACGTGAGCACTTCTTATCACCCCCAGACTGATGGGCAGAGTGAAAGGACGATACAAACACTAGAAGATATGTTAAGAGCTTGTGTGTTAGATTTTGGTAAGAATTGGGATAAACATTTGCCGTTAGCAGAGTTTTCGTATAACAATAGTTACCATTCTAGTATTAAGGTTGCACCGTTTGAAGCTTTGTATGGTAGGAAGTGTAGATCTCCTGTATGTTGGAGTGAAGTTGGGGATACCCAGCTCACGGGACCGGAATTGATCCGGGAAACTACGGAGATGATAGTTCAGATTAAGAATAGGTTGTTTACTGCCCGTAGTAGACAGGAAAGTTACGCGGATGTGCGGCGTAAGCCAATGGAGTTTAAAGTGGGTGACCAAGTAATGTTGAAAGTATCACCATGGAAAGGCGTTATAAGATTTGCAAAGCGAGGGAAATTGAATCCCCGTTATATTGGACCTTTTAAGATTTTATCTAGAGTAGGTCCGGTGGCTTACAAACTAGAGTTACCCCCAGAACATCATGGTGTTCACAACACATTCCATGTATCATGTATCTAATCTGAAGAAATGTCTAGCAGTGAGTGATGAGAAAATTTCATTAGATAAGGTTCGAATAGATGGGAAGTTGCATTTTATCGAAGAGCCCGTAGAGGTTATGGATCGTGAGGTAAAGCAACTGAAACAAAGTCGGATACCTATTTTCAAGATCCGATGGAATTCAAAGCATGGACCGGAGTATAATTTGGAACGAGAGGATGAAATGTGGAAGAAATATCCGCACCTCTTCGATTTCAATAATAAACGGACATTCAAATGAAATGGATCACGAGGACGTTGATCCCTTTTAGGAGGAAAAGCTGTGACAATCTAACATTTTCAGGTAGTGAATTATTTTCTCGTATAATATTTTGAAACTTATTTTTATGTTGGTTGATGAACTCACAATTTACGTATTTAAATTTGGGCTTACATGCATAATTTAGCGTCCTTTACGATTAAACCGGAAACCTTAGGATTACGTATTGACGTTTTTGAACTCCGTTTTTGATGAGACAATTTTTATTGGATTCGTTTTGTGTCGTTGATTCATAATTTATAAAAACGTTTTTCGTAAAATGACCCGAGGGCACGTAAATTGAGAAAACTAGAATCGAGGAATACCCGTAAATTAGTGAGGTGGGACAAAATACATTATCCCACCCCACTAATATACATGGGACGGCACACATGACACCACATCTAAGGATGTGGCATCATGTAAACTAAGTAGCTACAAGTGTAAGCATTAGCTTAACACTTAAGCTTACTTCCTTCCACTCAAACCAACAAAACCACTATCTTCTCATTACCATCATTTCATACATGCAAAACTACTTCAAACTCTCTCAACATCACCACCATTTCCGTCTACTTTGAAGAACAAAACTCCCCTTCTTGATCTTTTCTAGCCACACAATACTTGTTACCTAGCTCTATCATGGAGTTACCTTGAAGCCTGGATCATTTGGTGGCCATTTTAACAACAAAGGAGGTGATTTGCTTGTGTCCTAGGGCTGATTTCTCAACTTATGTTCTTGGTGTTTGATGATCTTGGAGTTACTTTTGGTGTTCATCAAGTTCTTGTCTTCCAAAAACAAGATATACTCTTGGTTGGTAAAGAAGATCATCCTCTCCATTTTCTCTTTTATTTTTGTAAAGAACAAATGTATTTTCTTTATTGTTGTATATGTATATGATGAATATATGATGATAAAAATATTGTGTGGGGATCAAGTGTTGATAAATATGCTTAAAAAGGTTAATAACCATGAGAAACAAGGCTAAAATCATGCTTATTTAGTTGTCTGTATAAAACAGTATATAACTAAAACTTGAACTGATAAACATGCATGGTAGAATCCATTTACAGTAAGTACAAGATGTCATACACATGTGAGAGTTGGCCATGCAATGGAATCATTATAATGAGTGAGATATGATCAAAACAAGATAAGTGTGCTAATCTGAATAAGCTGTTTTGTAGGGACTGTTAAGCATAGATAAACTTAAAATGAGCAGTAGCTATAACTAAGTTAAATGTATCACATAATATGAAGATCATGCCATCCAAAAATGAGCTTCTAATTCATTGTAGAACTCTAGATATGATAAAAATGGTGAAGATGAAAATAAAAATCAGATTTTGAGAATTAATGTTTATTACTATTATATAAGCACTCAAAATTATATTGTATAAAATGTAAAATTAAAACCCACGAACTTATGAATTTTATTTATATAAATATGTAAAAGGTTAAATAAATGGATAAATTATAAAAATGGTAGTGGAATAATACTTATAAGTAATAAAAACTATAAACTTGATTTTTACGACTTTTTCGGCTATTACCGTAAAATTAACGTTTTTCGCCAATTAAAACTTAGACGATCAAACCCGTCTAATGTAAAGTTTTCAAAAGTCATATACTGATATATAAGTATCTAATACAAGTAAAAACCGATAAAACCCGAACTATAGGACATACGGACATTAACGAGCTAACTAGGCATATTGGACTAATAATTGGACTAAATAAGTTAAACACTTATAAAAAGAACTTATTGGGCTTAACCCATTTGGGCCCTACATGGAAAGTATAGATACTGATAATATAGGTATAAAATAGATTAAAACAAGTTAAAGAACTTATAATAAGCTTATTGGACTTAAAACGTGTAAATAGGTAAAACTAGTAAACTAGTAAAAAGTTACCAAAACGTAAACACTAAAATGAGTAAACAAGGATATATAAACCCACTTGAGCATCATCATATGTACAAAATCATCATATGTATATTGTTATTTTGATAAAAGTCATTGGACAAGAGTCTAAGACCGATTATTATTTATATAGGTTTCCGTGACCAAAGCACGCCCGTAGCCGATAATCCGCCTTTCATTATCAACGTGAGTTCATAGCCTCGCACTCTTTTAAATGTTTTATAAAATGATTTGTAAACCCGCGAGAGAGATAACATGCTAGATTTTGATAAAAATAGATCACAAGTAGTCCCGATGGTATGCTTAATGATATGGACCCGAATGATGCTATGACCCTATAAACGAGACAAAAAGGAATATTAGTAGTTAGGTTATGTCACTTAAAGTCCCATTAGCATGAATTGTGAACTACCGGGATTTGGTAGACGCTTATGCATTTGATATTACTATTTGGGGACGATCACCCCAGTTCGTGCCTTGACGGTTGATCCCCGTCGTACCACATTGATTGGTAAGCGAATTTATGTATGAGAAGATTCTATAGCGTGATTTTTGTGATGACATGCTAACTTAGATGGGCAAATTGTTTGTCGGGTTCGCGGCCCGCTGTTTTCATAGTAAGGTAACAATGTCATGCGGCTAATAATAATCCTATATAATCTAAATATCCGATATGATACGACGCTAATAACGATAATAATATTACCTATAATGGTAATATTGAGGCTACGGTCTCATGGACGGTTTAAGATGTATGCTTGATTATATATTGCCTGACTAGAAATACGTGGACTTACTTCCGATATTATACTTGTGTTCTGATTTTAACGATTGTTTTATATAACGGTTTTTATTAAACCTTATGAATTCACTCGGCATTCGCTGATATGATTTTTGCATATTTTTATCTCAGGTGCTTGAAGGTAATCCGGATGGAGATCGACTCTGATGGCCCACATAATATTAAAAATGTTCATTCGATCTATGTTTTGTAAACTTAATGACCTGTATAAGTTGGGACCTGTTGTACACTTTAAAACTTTTTATCGAATGAATGTATGTTAAACCTTGTACAACCATTTTTATGTGTTGTCTATGATAGGAGTTATTATGCTATCCCGCAACACTCTAAAAGACCCTTCCGCTGTACCGATACGAAAAATGAGAGTATTACATATTGTGTTGTTGAAAGTTGTTGTTAATGCTTGTTATTTGTTACTTACTTGGTTGAGAACTAAAACCTGCAAGTTATTGGCCTCAAGCCCTTGAATCAAACATTGTGCTATATCTCATTGGATTTGACTGATTTTGACCTAAGATTTTGGTAATACTTAGAGTATATGCATGCTTAGGGCTAAAAGTTGTTAAATAATTGTTAATACAACCTATGTGATAGTTTTGAGTGTTTGAATTTGGCTTGTTGGTCATGTATATCAGCAAAAGTAAAAATCTACATGTTAGTGTTCATTAGTAACCTTATTGTGCTTGAATCTTGATTTAGGCCTTGTATCATTGCATGAAACCTGTTTAAACTTGTTCATTTGAGTTTATTATAGCTTGTGTATGCTTTTGGTGCAATTTGGTTGGCTAAAATTTTCTTAAACAGCTTATAAGTTCAAAACTGCTTATTGTTCATGTCTGGGCTAGATCTGGTGATGTTTTGAATTAACTATACAAATTGACTGTTTGAGAGTGTGATTTCTTTGTTGTTATTGACTCCTTATGATTAACTGATCATTTGGGTGCCTTTGTTAAACTTGATTCCAACAAAAAGTCATATAAGACAAAAAGTCAATTAAGTCAAGCAGTGGAAAAAGTTTCCACTGCTCAGACACCAAAACTAGCCCCTGCTAGTGTAATTTCGCATTCTGCTTATTAATAAGCCATATTGGCTTATCCAGACTTGCAACAACTTACTTTTTGTGATCAATCTTCCTCATTTGACCCATTTGTTTGAACTGGAGCTTATTAGACCTTGACTTTGACTTTTTGCTAGAAAACTCATAAGTTGACTTTTAATTAAGTGCTTATTTGCTTATTTCAGCTTATTGAGTGAACTTATTGAAAAACTTTTTGTTGATTAAGCTTAGTTAAGTCATTTAAAAGCTTTTGAAACTTGAATCAGCTCTTGGGGTGGCCTAGAACTCGAAAACGACTATTTTGTCGTTTTGTGAAGATAGCTTATTGCTTTTTCAGGCTTATTCCTTGTGCTTATTTCAAATTTCTTTTTACAGAACTCTTAAGTAACTCAAAAGAAGTTTGTGTGTCTAATTTGAGCTTATGGCATCAGCTTATAGCTTAATGGGCCAAAAAGCCCATTAAGAATAAGCTGCTTTGAAATAAGGTAGCTTAAACACATTTTCAGCTTTTGGGCCTTCAGAGTTTTGTCTTTAAAATCAAATTCTGAGTCAGATAGGAGCTTTTGGGCTTATTTGGACAACATTTTTCTTATTGAGCCTTAATAAGCCCATTAAGCTAACTGTTTGGACTTTTGGCCCATTCTAGGCCCATTAGGGGTAAATAGGTAATTTCAACTTCATTTATGTGTTTATTAGGTTAAATTAAACTAGTTTGCAAGTTTTTAGAATTTTTTATAAATTTCGGAATTTTATTATTATTTTATTATTAAAAATTAAAATTTAGATTTTTCAATTTTTTATTTTTTTCTTAGGTTAAATACATTAAGTTAGGAATTTTACAACTTTTAGAATAATTTTATTTTCATTAGATTAATTTTTATAATTATTTTAAGTTTAAATAGTTTTTAATTGTTTTAGAGGTTTACAATTGAAAAAATCTCATTTTGGGCTTTATGTTAATTAAATTGATTTTTTGGGCTTTAATTAGCATTAAAAATTATTATTTAATTAAATAAAAGGTTTGAGTGATTTTTTATTTTTTGTAAAGTCTAATTACATTATTTAGGATTCATTGCAATTTTCTAGGAATTTTTATGGTAAATTTTTAATTTTGTCACTTTTTACGGTTTTACGTGGACGACATTTCGTCTTAGTTTAATTCGTCATCGTAACCGTCATTCTCTTCTAATCTCATTTCTTCTTTCCTTTTCTCATAAATATGATCACATCATTAATCATCTTTTAACACACACACCAAGCCTCCTTGAGAACGATCCCCACTTTGGGTCATAACTTGTGGTTTTCCTAAATCACTTTTGTACTTACCCTAATTACATTCTTTTTCCTAAAAGACGTATTTCTACAACAATCAATATGATTGTAATTTTTTTGAAACTAGTGATGAAACATAGAGAGAATAATGTTGCTTGAAAGTTTGTACTCCCCTTCGAAAAGAAATTCTAATTAAAATAGGGGAGTATACGAGCACACAGTTTTGAAATACCTTGAAAAATTATGCTCAAACCCGAGAAAACTGAATTTCCCGTTGTTGAGGTAAAATGTAAATAAATGAACATTTTCCTTGAGTTCATGAGCTTAAAACTTTGAATGTTTACTATAAGCCCATGATCGAGAAAAATTAATTTCCCGTTGTTGAGGATAAGTCATAGACATTCCTCTCTTTGGGGACAGGGTTATAGTCTGACATGTGACTATACCATCATAAGAAGAAAGTAAAAAAGACATGTTTTGAAAAATTTGAACTCTCATTCGAACTTTATGTACGTACCCGTGTCATTATTGAGTGACATTTCGAAGTACGTCCATATTATCGATGTTAAGAGACATGTCAGAGAAGAATATTTTTGGTATTTTTGAAAGATTTTCTCATTTTTTATTTTGTTTTTATAGGTTTTATATTTTTGTATTTTTATATTCTGATAGATATATACAAGATTACTGCGAATGTGCAAGACGTTCAAGTTCATCTGGAGTGAAACTACGCATACAAAGTCGACGAACCAAGAATTCAAATCTGTCTTGAGATAGGGCTTCGGTGAAGATGTCGGCTAGTTGGTAGTCCGTCTTGACAAAATATAGTTCGATCTGTGGAAACCTTGGTTTCCTCGATCTTTTAGCCACTATGAATGATCATTGTTTGGGCACAATAACACAAGAATCAAACAATTGGGTTGCTAATTATATTAATAATCAACAACCACTAGACGTGTATACATTAATCCCACGTCTAGTGCAACACACGCTTTAGGTTTACATTGTGAATGAAAGATATGAAAAACCTAATAACCCTTGGTTCCTTTTATAGTGTAAAGATTAGGGTTTTACAAGAGATAACTATGAATAAACATGCATATCTTCTATTTAAATAACTAATACAAAATATTCATAAATAATATTATGAATACTTATCCTAAATAGATTTTTCCAACAGCGTTTGACTTCTGTTGACTTCTGGCAACGCCTAATTTACACTTGTCAACGCTTAGACACAATGTGTCAACGTTGAACAAATGATTTCATGTTTTCTTCGTTTTTGAGTTTCTACCACATCAACTTTTTGACCCATCAATCTTCCCCTAGTTGATGTCAGCAAAACTCTTTGTGTATCTCTTGTATGTTGTACATCATCTTCAAATTGCTTCCCCTCAAGTGTAGTATGCATGTCTTCCCCTTTTTGTCACATCAATAGGGAAGGAAACAAAGTATGCAATCGAAGATTCTCCAAATGTAGGCTCTGTGTAATGATCTTGTAGAAAATAACTATAATATTCTTGATGTAGAAGTAGAATAACCCAACCTTGTGTTCCATATCTTGTACTATCCACGTGATAAAGAACTTATACCATTGGTGAAGTATAAGTAGACCTCGATCTCTTGTCAACATTATCATCCTTTGTGAGACACTGAGCACAATAATGTAACTCCTTCAAGTATTATGACAAGTCTTCGTCACCAACCATTAAAAGCACAAACAAGTTACCTTAAAAGTCAATGACTGGTAGTTCACGACTTTAAGATATGATAGAACACAAACTCGAGAAAATCTTCTTCGAACATCAAACTTACCATAAGAATTCTTCCCCTTAATCCAACACCTCTTCATGACATGTCAATATCGTCATATGTAAAAGCTGTAACTGAATAACTCTTTCACAAGGCTATCCCGATTACATAATCTAATATTAATTAAAGTCTTCATGAATTGTTGCTAACTTACTTAAAAATCATTAATCACTTGTAAAAATATCCGAGCCATTAATATCAACTTGATATTCTATATAAAAACGGAGATTCCATGTACCTTCGTGTGTAAATACCTCTTTTTGTGTGCCAAAATCGTATCAATTTTCCAAACAACAGTTATTCCTTTTGTTGTCCAATATCTTCCTTTGTCCAAGATATCAACACTTTGTGTTGTCCAATATCGGACAACACCTGACAGAGTTTGAGAAACCATATATCGGACAACAAGTGTCAGCGCCTCCTGTCAGCGCGAACTTTATTCCTAACAGCGCCAATTTTGTACCTGTCAGTGCCTGGCCATCAGCGCCTCATCCATGCCTTTTCAGCGTCACACCAACATCTATCAGCGTCACACCAACATCTATCAGCGTTTACATAAAACACATCAGCGGCTAATCGATCTAGGGTTTTATAAACCATAAATCATGATTTTATGTGAAAACCATAAACTGTTGCGAACTTCGACATCGAATATCTTCTTCATGAGAGCTCATATTGAAGATCCCTTCAGTGAGATCCTAGACACAAGTGCCAAGAACCTACAACGCGAATTTCACGACGATCAAACGGTTAACGAAGGAGAAATCGCGTTTTTACTCTTACTATTCACAGAAAACAGCATATGACCACTGCTGATTTCGACGCTTAATCACTTTTTCTTGGGGATACAACTCGACAATCCCTCCGGTGGATATCTAGATATATGTGTGTAGAACACACACAAAAATTTCATGGCGATCCAACGGTTCAATAAAAAGTTATGGCCTTCTGAATACCGTTGCGCACATAAATTCGCCCAGAAAAACCCTAGACGGATTTTTCTTTTCTTCTCAAAACACGAACACCTTGTTGGTCCTAGCATCATGAGCCACGAGGCTCTGATACCAAACTTAGATCGATTTAGCTTGTGTAAACGAGATTAAATCAAGTTAAACACGTAGAGAAACTTTTTTGTATATGTAACAATTCAAGTATTATGCGAAATTAATACTTAAACAAGAACACACAAACAAGATAAAACAAACTTTCACTTTGATTGATTAATCAAACTTGCGTACAATGAAAGTGTAAAAACATATAAAAATTATATTGAAACAAAACCTAAAGGCCTCCTTTAATAGATTAAGGAACCTTGTACAAGATTCTACGTATCAGCTATTCTTGGTAAAGATAAACATAAGAAATACATTGTTAAACATATCTTTACTAGAAACATATAGAAACAAAAAACGTGTAGACTAGAATATCCTAGCAGTGATTGACTTTGTCTCATCAACAATTGACTTCTTCCTGTCAACGCTTGTCTTGTCAACGCGTGATTTCTTCCTATCAACGTCCAAATTGCTCTTGTCAGCGTCCAAGTGTCTTGGCTATATTTTATTCCCAACAATCCTCCCCTAAACTTGATATCTACTCTAGTAATCAAGTCTTCCCTATCCAGGCTTGCAAACAAAGACATCAAAGTAGTAAATGTATGTACCTCTTTCCCATATCTTCCAACCATCCAAAACCTACTTGCATCTTCTTCATAGCTAACTATAGGGTTTCTGGAATCATGAGGTAACATTTCTACCATATGTGAAGCTTCCAAGGGTGAGAGCTTAATACTCTTTCTAATAACAGCTACACTGGGATTCACTCTATCCAAATTTGGTGGAAACTCAAGTGGAACTCCCTTCTTCAATGGTCTTGGTGTAATCAAAGCCCTTTGGATCCCCATCTCTTCTGCAAGTTCTTCCTTTCTTTCATCTGAAAGAAGTCTAATAGTATTCTTCTCTTGCACCTTTGCCCATATAGATAAGACTTATATTCTAATTCATCAAAAGAAAATCCCTACAACTTTCTAAAAGTCCAACCTGTTTGATGACATCTGAGCAACATGTAATAGAGCTCCCTTCTTTCTGTCTTGGTCTGTTCAAGAACTTTGCTAGCTTTATACTTTAGAATCACCTTGCAATCTCTTTGAACTCTAAGTAGAATTTCCAAACCCCAAATTTGATCTGATAAGGTCATGTCTGGATTCTCTATTACTTTGTTCTCCCATGCAAAGTACATCTGAGCAACTTCAGGCATCTCTTAATCTACCTGATTCTTCAACTGTGCAAGCTTTTCCAGTTGCCAACTCATCACCATATTCAAGCCTTTCTGGTTCTTCAATAATCATGACACTTGAATCTGTGCTCTCATCACCACTACTTTCCTAACTCTCAATAGCAGTTTCCTTCATCCTGTCTTCTTTCTCAAGTTGTGCAGCGCCAACATGGAATCAAATTGTACTTGAGCTGCATTCTTGGGAACTACTATTTCTACCATAATCCCTTTACCCTTATCTAATATATCAATGATGGGTAAAGATGATGATGGTACATGTGTAGACACTTCCTTGATGATAGCTGGTGACTAGAATACATCAACCATACTTGTAGGTCTATCAACGTCCAAAACCTACGTGTCAACGCCTAACTTACTCTTGTCAGCGCTTGGCTAGTCAGCGTCAAAAATCTGCTTGTCAACGCTCAATCTACCCTTGTCAGCGCTTCTTGTGAACTGCTCCATCATCTCAGTAAAAGATAAATTCAAATTTGTAGGAGTAACCAATGACACATCAAAACCTGGTTGCTTCTTCAAATTTGTTAGAGCTTCAGCTATACCCAAATATTCACCTTCATGTGAGCCTTTGTCACTCACATGTATCTGCTCATCCTCCCCTTTAGAAGAATCCTCCACTCCACGCCTAGGGTTAGCACCTTTTAATATAACAATCCTCTCCCTCAATTGCTTGAGTTCCAGGCCTTGTGTAGAGACAGTATGTACAAGGTCTACATTTTGCTTTTGCAAGCTAATGCAGACAGCCGTCAATTCCAACAATGTATATGGTTCCAATCTGCCCTCCTCTAGAATGGGTATTTGACCTCCCAAAATAGAGTAATGGGGCATGGATGGGGTCTTAATGATGTTAGAACTGGCTTGGCCTGCATCTAAGCTAGTACCAGTAGTCCTAGCCCCACCCATATCACCAACCACACTTGTGGTGGTGGTTCTCTCTCCAACATGGCTAAGACCACTAGAGGAGAACACTCCATTAGTCCTTTGGCGTTTTTCCATCCTAAAGTCTGGGGGTGCAGAGGATGATGTGGATTGGGTTTCAGTTTGGAGGTTAAGGGGTGTTTGGGTTTGTTGTAAAAGGCTGTCAGCGTTTGGATTAGAAGTGTCAACGCCAACATTTAATATGTCAGCGTTGAAGGTATCTTGATCAAGTTCCATATGCTGGGGTGATGGTGATGGTTCAGGTAATGGATCAAGTTGGGGTTGTGGGTCTGGTTGAGGTTGTGCTGCTGCAATAACATCAAGCATGGCTTGGGTAAGGGGTAAGTCTCTGTGTGGGGGTGAATTCATCTTTCTAAAAATTGCTTTCTTTTGCACAGGGATTGTATAAAAGTCATCATGATCCCTGGTGTAATACCTTTGTTCATCAAAAACCATTTACAAAAATCTTGGGTAAGCAAGAGTCATCTTGCTACCCTTGTTTTTACACATGCCATCAAAAATCATTTTAGAAAAATTATATTTTTTCCCAGTAGCAATACACACAATGACACTTCCAATAGACCTGTTAATTTCATTATGTGCAGTACATTTGGGACTCAAACATTGAAGTATGACATGTATTAAGTACTTCCAAGCTGGGGGAAATTCCTATTTTGAATATTTATTTAAAGATCCCTCTTCAGGGAAAGGATAACCCAAAGCTTGAAGTCCTTGTTCTAGCTCACCAATGGGTGGGGTGGTTATACCATATGCATCATTAAGATGCAAATCCTGGCGAACCAAAGCTTCAGTAACCACCCATGAATGCCCATGGACTGTAGCAGTCAATGTAGTCACATTATTAATCGTCGAGGAAGTGACAGTATTCCAAAACTGCTTAATATGAGTGACAGGGATAAGAGGAGCATGAGAAAGTGAATACCTGAGAGGGGATGCATTTAAATACTCCACCATCTGAGTATATTGAGGAAACAAAGTGTTGTCAGCCTGTAAATAGGCAACCATATTGTGCTGACTTCTGAACCTCAATACCAAATGACTCGTTTAAATTTAGGCGCCATTGAAGTAATAAGATGTGTGAAATGTTATGAAAGATGAATATGTGTGAAAATTTAGTTAGACAAGAATAAGCAGTTACCCTGTTTCAAAAGAATGAGCCAAATATATAGGAGAGGTAGACACATGTGATTGGTCAAAAATAAGGCAGTTATTTTCAAAAGATAATGATTAAAATCTTGAAAAATATATAACTTATCTTGTGCATTAGTAAAAAGTTACCAACTCCTAAAATAACGGCACAAATTTTCGTCAAAAATAACAACTGGGTAGGACCCAATGTGTGTCAACGGTAAAAAATAACATATCAACGCTCAACGGCTATATTCTTGTCAACGTTGGAAAATGCCATGTCAACGTCAAAATTGGTCCTAACAACGTTTGGAAATAAAACTGTCAACGTCCAAAAATAAAAATAATAAAAATGAAAAAGGACCTTAAAAAAGTAATTTATCCTAGTGAAGATAACCTATAGACTGAAAATTACCATAGGGTGGCAAGCATTGTCCAATCATGCACACTTTCTTAAGCAAGATAGACATAATTGTCCTCAAGTGTCCCTGCTAACCAAAGTTCTTAACAATGAAGTTATCTCATAAAATCCTTTGTAACTTCCCAGGTAAGCCCGAAAAAAATTATACCCAAGTCTCCCAACAGACCACATCCAATTCTAGGCCAAAAAGTCTTGGCAGCGTGCATAGTATATCAACTTTGCATGCTACAGTGCCTCATGAGTTAGTAAACTAATTCATACTCACTAGTGGACACAATCTAGAATTGTGATAAGAGTATTATATGAATACCCAAAAAGTCCTAAAGATTTCCTAAACCTCCCCTTAAACTATGATACATACATGTATTAAAAATTTATGTCAAGATAGGAATATAAATATTCCAACCATCATCCATAAACTTGAACATGCTCCAAGGATCCATAAGAAACTCTGTATCCATTTGTACAATGCTAACAACGCTTGCATAATTAGATCAAAAACCACAAAACTAACATGGTGCTGACAACGTCAATTTAACACTTGTCAACGTTAAAATAACCTTTGTCAGCGTTAGAAAAATAAAGTGAAAAATCTAATTTTGTACACAGACCAATAACAAATGCATATCTTGTACATACTTTTACAATACGTTCCCAAAACACGTATTAAGTAAGATTGATCATTCCAATACTTGTTACTAAGTATTCAAATCTTCCAGTATCAAAAGGTTTAGTTAATAAATCAGCCACATTTTCCTCTATGTCAATCCTATCTGGTTGTATTAAACCTTTTTCAAATCAATCTCTTATAAAATGATGTCTAATTTTTATATGTTTTGTTTTAGAGTGATGTACAAGATTTTTAATAATGCATAAAGTACTGTTATTGTCTACTGATACTTGTCTTTTCTATGATGAAAGTTCGATTCTCGGAATCCTCTCGAATTGATCTCAGTTAAAAGTGGAATGATTTGTTCTTGGTGACAAAAAGTGGGTTTGGTTTTCTAATCTACTAAATAGGGAAATGAATAAAGTAAAGAAAGACTTAAACTTAAAACAATTAAAAAGTAAAACTTGAAAAAGAAATTAAATCAAACAGTACTGGAAAAATACCCTAATAGAAAATACCCTATTCGGAATAAATGTTCAATTCGGAAAAATGGCCTATGCGGAAAAGAAGTCCTATTCGGAATATCTAATCTATACGGAATATTATCTCTACTCGGAAAAACGTTCTATTCGGAAAAACAAGCTTATGCGGAAAAACTGATTATTCGGAAAAACGGTTCTACACGGAATAATTGCTCAATTCGGAAAAATAGTCTATTCGGAAAATCTGGCCCTATTCGGAAAACATTGCCCATGCGGAATAAATGAAAAGTTCCGAATAAGAGAAAAATAAATCAGCCTATTCGGAAAGTTAGAAATATTCCGAATAGGGGACAACTTAAGATCACTATACGGAATAATGCTGGAAATGAAGTACAGAACAGTAGGAAAACAGGGAGATACGATTTTTAATCAATCGACCAAGATACTCAAAAAGGTTTTACCAAATCAACCAATAATCATTTAAATGCCATAAGTAATAAATCCCAACAATAAAAACACTAAATCAACAACTTTCAAAAGCTTAAAATTAATCAAACAAGAACTTGAAAACATTGAATAGAAAAGGAGATGAACAAGATGAATAGAAAGATTGGAATTGAAAGATTAATGTAAAGGTAACAAGAGTAATGATTAAACACTTACAAGTTTGAAAGAAAATTGAAAAATCACCAAACACCCTAATGGTGTTGGTGATGAAACGAACCGAAGAACCTGGGAAAGAAAAAAAAATGCTAACTCCCTAATTGTGTGAAGGAAAAATCCTTTTATAGTCCTAGTGGTTGGTTGGTGAGTGGGCTATCTCCCTTTCTTCTTGTCTTCTCGTCTTTTCAGAAAAGTTGACGTTTTCGATTCTGATCCGGGATTTGTCGACGATTAAATTCAACTCGTCTTTTAATTTCTTCGTTTAATAGACTTGAGTTTCTTCGACATATGTAAATCTTCCGTCTTTGGTCCTTTTCTTCGATAAATCTTCAAATAGGCCCATTGAATTCAAATCTTTTGCATCTCTTGGACAATAGACTTCGACTTTAGTCTTTTTCCTTGATAAAACCCGTGCAATCCCATGTTTTCTTTAATATTCATCCGGTTAGCTCTGAAAACACAATAAACACAAAAACCACGCATAATTCCAAACAAATGATATTAAATACGTGTTTTGGTCTTGTTTTAGCCAGAATTAAGTGGTAAAAGGATGGGTGTTTACACACCTATCAAATCCCCTACACTTGACCATTGCCATGCCCTCATGCAATGCTTAGTGATAAAGCAATATTTACACTTTTCTCATAATCAATCAACCTTGTCCTTATTCAAATACTACTAAATAAAAATTAAAGTACTAAGAGGAATTAAAACTTTAAAATAAACAAAAGGATGGAAATGACTTGCAAAGAAATCAAGGACTTACATTAGGGCTTTGGTTCTGCGAAGATTTATCACCCTCAAGTTTCACGTTCCCCAAACTAAGCTTAAAAACGAGATCATTGTTATTATAAGTTAGTAAATCAAACACTTACACACATGGCTTAATTATATGCTTAAACTCCCTTATTCCTAGGTGTATCTCTTATATTTTATTTTTGTCTTAGAATGATCATGAAGATGCATTTTTCGACTTATTTCGATAGTTTATTTAGGCTGGAAGCAAAGTAGGACGATTTGATCAATAGTTAGCTAAAGGACAAAATCTCTTAAAACTGCTTCTCGGGATATCAAAAAGTTCATATCTTGGCATAACTCGGTTTACGATTTGAGACCTTTCTCGGGCCGATATTTGGCATGTACTTCATACTTCATATCTTCGAGAGACGTTCTTGAGATAATGGTCTTCTCATCATAATAGAGTTTCTTCACTTGGAGACTTTTGAGGGGTACTCCAACTTTGTTGACCACGACTTCATGATTATTTCTTCAATCTCTAATTGGTATTTTGAGATACAACGATCCGCCTCATTTTCGGACTTAGATCTATTTATCCTCATACTTGTTAGGGTCTTTTCGGATAGACTTCTCCATGATCTTTATGGGAGTTGATTGCTTTTCGTCGTGAGTCTTGATCCTTCATGTTGATTTTAGGAATAATGCTCTTCACATCACTTTGGATCTTTAGCAATAAAATGGAATCCTCATGCCTTGTTAGGGCCTTTTCGGACTCGCCAATCTTCGCGCCCCGCTTCATAAGTTATGCCTTTGCTATGAACTCTTATCATTACCGAGCAACTTTTAAACGATCTTGGGCTAGAAGCTAAGTAACTTTTCAAATCGTACGACCTTACTTATTGCAGATAAGTTATTAGCAAGTGATGGGAGAATAGGCAAATAATTACACCAAGTGAGCTTGTGCAAGAATACCGACTTATAATTGACTCTATCATTTCTCGTTCTCCACAATTTAAAATCTCAAGTAATGAGACTCGTGGATACTTAGCCTAATAAACCATTTAAGGTCTACATGGTTAAGGATACTAGCTAGAATAAACTTAATTAAGTCTATTCGGGTTGAGTCAAAATAATCGCAACGGGCCTAATATGTCAAAGATTTCTAAACTAGCTACATCACTTTATTAAAATTTGACTTTATTGCGGGATATATACATACGAAAGCAACGATAAATTTTTTAAAAATTACGACTAAGTGGCCAAAGTTAATAAAAAATTGAAAAATAAGATTTTCCGGTTAAATGAAGGCATTTTCATGGAAAAGTCCACTTAAAACTTCGATAGAAGTCCCCCCTACACTTAAGATAAACATTGTCCTCAATGTTTAAGCATGTGGGAAAAGTCTCCCCTACACTTATGACATTATGCACGTTGGTTACTCAAGTTAAGGAAGAGACGACTAAAGTGATCAATTTCAAATGTGAGTATGAAGAAAATTGAATCACGATAGTTGAGAGAAAGAACCGGATTTCGGATAACGCGGGAGCACGGTTCTTCAGAGATTCCAAGAGTGCACTTATCCCTGTAATCACATCACCACACAAACACAAACGACCAAAATAGGTCCTCCCCTACACTTAGGGGGTTAAAGGGATAGATACTCGGGCTGCCTCCTGAGGAGCGCTTGTTTTTGATAACCGAGTCACGAGCCTGACTCGACCCAAAATTAGGTCATGGGGAACATGGTGAGGGATGGAATCACCTCCTGAGAGGTGTCCTCACCAAAGTACAACTTCACTCGTTGGCCATTCACCTTAAAATTCGGTCCATCAAGTTGAGCGAGCTCGAGAGTACCATATGGAAAAATTTGGGCAATGGTGAATGGGCCGGACCAATGAGATTTGAGCTTGCCCGAGAAGATTTTCAACCGAGAGTTAAAAAGTAAGACTTTGTCTCCAACATGGAACTCTCGGTTTTTGATCTTGGAGTCGTGAATGAGCTTAGTTCTTTCCTTATAGATCAAAGAATTTTCATAAGCCTCATTTCGAAGTTCATTGAGCTCATTGAGTTGGATCTTGCGTAGGTCACCGGCTTTGTTAATATCAAAATTAGCCCACTTCAAGGCCCAGTAAGCCTTGTGCTCCAACTCAATGGGGAGGTGGCACGCTTTCCCGTACACAAGACGATAAGGCGTACAGCCGATCGGGGTCTTGTAAGCAGTACGGAAAGCCCACAAAGCATCATCAAGTTTATCAGCCCATGAGGCACGATGCTCTCCCACGGTTCTTTCAAGAATTCGCTTTAGTCCTCGGTTGGATATTTCAGCCTGTCCATTAGTTTGTGGGTGGTAGGCTGTGGAAAGACGATGATTTACACCGTACTTAGCCATGACTCTAGCAAATTGGTCATTGCAAAAATGAGTCCCACGATCACTAATGATGGCACGAGGCACACCGAATCTAGCGAAAAGAGCTTTCAAAAAGTTACAAACCACCCTTGCGTCATTAGTAGGTAAAGCTTTGGCTTCGACCCACTTTGAAACGTAGTAAACGGCTACAAGGATGTATTTGTTTCCTTTAGAGGAAGGGAATGGCCCCATAAAGTCGATACCCCAAACATCAAATATTTCACACTCTTGAATGAAATTCTGAGGCATCTCGTCTTTATGTGTGATCGTGCCTTGTTTTTGGCAAACATCACATCGTTTAACCATATTGTGAGCGTCACGATATATGGAGGGCCAATAAAATCCCGAATCAAACACTTTTTTGGCGGTGTAGTTGGGACCAAAGTGACCACCAGTGGGTCCTTTGTGGCAAGCATCAAGGATTTCCGAGGCTGCCGGTCCATCAACACATCGGCGAATAATCAGGTCGGCACATTGTTTGAATAGGTAAGGGTCGTCCCAAAAGTAAGTCTTAATGTCGGTGAAGAAATTTTTCTTTTGTTGGGACGTCAACCCATCCTTAAGAATTCCACCCGCCAAGTAGTTTGCAAAGTCCGCAAACCACGGGGTTTCATTCGACTTCGAGTTTATAGACATTAAGGTCTCCAAGGGAAAAGAATCATTGATTTCTTTGTTCGGATGATCCCCTTGGTAAGGATCCTCAAGTCTGCTGAGATGGTCCGCGGCTAGGTTTTCAGCTCCTTTTTTATCGCGAATTTCGATTTTAAATTCCTGGAGCAGCAAAACCCAGCGAAGAAGTCTTGGTTTGGAATCTTGCTTTGTCAACAAGTAATTCAGCGCGGAATGATCGGTTTACACGATTGTTGTAGAAAGGACAAGATAGGGGCGAAATTTTTCAAAGGCATAGACAACAGCTAAAAGCTCTTTTTCAGTTGTCGTATAATGCAATTGTACCCCTGTCATTGTCTTGATAGCGTAATGGATTGGTTGGAAGTGTTTATTCACTCTTTGTCCCAGAACCACTCCAATAGCAAAATCACTAGCATCGCACATCAACTCAAAGGGAAGCTCCCAATTAGGGGTAACCAAGACGGGTGCCTTTGTTAGCTTATCCTTAAGCGAGTTGAAGGCTTCAAGGAACTCTTTGGAAAAGAGAAAAGGAGTATCTTTTTCCAAGAGGTGGGTCATCGGGCGAGCGATTTGAGAGAAATCTTTGATAAATCGACGGTAGAAGCCCGCATGACCCAGAAAACTTCTCACACCCTTCACGGTTGAAGGTGGAGGCAACTTGGCGATAACATCGACTTTAGCACGATCTACTTCAAGACCGGCTTTAGAAATCTTATGTCCCAGCACGATGCCTTCTTTTACCATAAAATGGCATTTTTCCCAATTTAGAACAAGGCGAGTGTCTTCACACCGCTTAAGCATACGTTCCAAATTGGCAAGGCAAGAAGAGAAGGAATCCTCGAAGACCGAGAAATCGTCCATGAAGACTTCCATGGTTTGTTCAACCATGTCATGGAAGATAGCTAACATGCACCTTTGGAAAGTCCCGGGCGCATTACATAAGCCAAAAGGCATTCTTTTGTAAGCAAAAGTGCCATAGGGACAAGTGAATGTTGTCTTCTCTTGATCTTGGGGATCGATGGGTATTTGAAAATAACTCGAGAAACCATCAAGAAAGCAGTAATATTCATTACCAGCTAAGCGTTCAAGCATTTGGTCCATAAAAGGTAGAGTGAAATGATCCTTGCTCGTGGAATCATTGAGTTTGCGGTAGTCTATACAAACTCTCCACCCAGTAACGAGACGAGTGGAAATCAACTCGTTGTGTTCATTGGGAACAACGGTTATCCCGCCCTTCTTGGGCACACAATGGATTGGACTAACCCATGATGAATCCGAAATAGGGTAAATCATACCCGCATCAAGAAGTTTGATAACCTCTGTTTTGATGACTTCATGGATTTTTGGATTCACCCTTCGTTGGCTTTGAATAGTGGGCTTAAAGTCGTCCTCCATGAGAATTTTGTGGGTGCAGAAGTGAGGATCAATTCCACAAATATCCGAGATTTTCCAAGCAATAGCCTTCTTGTGATCTTTCAACACGTTGATAAGTCGGGCTTTTTCTTCTTCCTTTAGGTCCTTAGCAATGATGACTGGCGACTTCTTCTCTTCTTCAAGGAATACATACTCAAGATGGGGCGGCAACTCCTTAAGTTCTAAATCCTGAGGATTTTCGACGGGAGACGTATTCGAAGTCGGAGTATCGATAGCAATAACCGTGGGAGATGGAGGCGAAGGATTGTCTTCGTTGAGAAGATTGTCAAAGAAATTTATGTATTCATTCCCATCGGTGGGAGAATCATTAGTAGCTAATTTCACATCTCCCATGGTATCTTCAAGATTGTTCCAAAATAAATCACTATCTCCAAATAGAGACAATGATGAATCAATGGAGGACACGGTCTCAACATTGGGAAGAGAGGTAGGAATACTTTTGCAAGCATCATTAAAGTGTTCTTCACAAGCCTCATCAAGAACGTCAATACAATTAACGCTCTCATATGAATAAGGCTGTTTAGACAACTTTCCCATGTTGAAGACTACTTTATCGTCACCCACTCTCATGATAAGATCACCGGCTTCAACATCAATGAGAGTGCGACCGGTCCTCAAGAATGGACGACCAACAATCAGTGGTACACGGGGGTCCATCTCGTAGTCGACGACAACAAAATCAGCAGGGAAGGTGAATTTGTCGACTCCTACAATGACGTCTTCGGCTATCCCCACTGGATAAGCAACCGTACGGTTAGCTAATTCCAAAGTCATTTTGGTGGGGACTAGCTCTGGGAGAGATAATTGCTTCCAAACACTTAGAGGCATTAGATTGATACTGGCACCTAGATCGGCTAGGGCCATGCAATTCTCTACTCCCGGGAAATTGCAAGGAATTAAGAAACGACCCGGATCACCAAGCATCGTTGGCAATTTCCTTAAGAGCACCGCAGAGCAATTCTCATTAAGTTGGGTGTTGGCAATATCAATGAGCTTTTCCTTGTCGCTCAGAAGATCTTTAAACATTTTTGCATATTTAGGCATGTGAGCGAGAGCCTCAGCGAAGGAGATATTGAAATTCAGTTGTTTAAACATCTTAAGAAAGTTAGAAACCTGAATATCTTCCTTGCTTTTGAGCTTCTCTTTCCTTAACCTAGATGGATAAGGTATATTGGAAGAGGAAGGCTTTGGAAGAATAGGATCACTCACATCCTTGGGTGGAGGAGGGGTGGAAGGAAGAGGTGGGGAAATTGGGGAAGGAGAAGGATGAGGAATAGGAGTAGGTGACTCGTTCTCCTTAGTCACAACCACCGGTGGAGGTATAGGAAGCTCGGGTTCCTTGGTACCTTTGCCACTTCGAGTGGTGATTGCTTTCATCTCCCCTCTTGGATTCGCAACGGTGTTACTCGGAAGAGTACCCGAAGAAGAGGGTTGATTACCTTGGAAGAAACTAGCCATCATGTTCCTCAGATCATTAGTTTGGCTGTCTAATGTATTTCTCATGTCGGCTCTCAAATCGTTTCCTTGCTTGACCAAGTCTGCTTTAAGGTTGAGCACTTCTTTCTGAAGATTTCCCACAATCACATCATTGGTCCTCATATAGGTTTCCACTTCTTGGTGAAGAGCGGTGGGTTGGTTGGGAGGAGCATTGTATGCAGGTGGTTGGTAAGCAGGTTGTTGGTAGACGTGATTGTTTCGTTGAGGTGGTTGTTGCTGCTTGTGAGGAGGTATTTATGGTTGTCGAGGCTGTTGTTGTTGTTGAGGAGGGCGATTGAGGTTTTGTTGTTGGTTTCGGTTGGTAGGAGGAAAACCAGGTGGTGAAAGATAATTGTTAGAACGGTAGCTCAGCAAGTTACGGTCACCTTGAGGTCTTGCTTGATAAGCAGGTTGAGGATAGGTGCCATATGCTGCATTCACATTCTCAGCAGGGTAGTCTTGGGTGGCAGTACAAGTAGTGTAAGAGTGAGGACCACCGCATATCTCACAAGGTTGGCTGACAGCGTTAACTTGGGCGTTTTTAGCGTTGTTGATGTTGTTGTTGCTGACGGTGTGGGTGACAAGCGATTCAAAAAGCGTAGTGATTTTGTCCAATCGCTTGTCGCTGTCACTAGTGCTAGCACTAGCGACATTGGTCCGAACACTCTTGGTTTGCACACGAGACTTATTCTCAATGATATCCCAAGCAGCATTGGAAGTCTTAGCCAAAAGATTACCCCCCGAGGCACTGCTTAGTGAATCTTGGTCACTAATGCTTAAACCATTGTAAAAAGTATTAATTTGATGTACTTTGGTAAAACCATGTTGTGGGCATTTTCTTAAAAGATCTTTAAAACAATCCCAAGATTCACTGAACGACTCATCGTACTTTTGTTCAAAATTTATGATCTCATTCCGCAAAGCGGTAGTACGAGAGGGTGGGAAAAAGTAATTGATAAACTTGGTTTCCAAATCCGTCCACGAGAGAATACTCTGTGGCGGTTCTTTAGCAAGCCAATGCCGGTCTTGTCCCTCTAAAGAAAAGGGAAAAAGTTGTAACCTGATAACCTCTTGTGGCACACCATTGAACTTGACCGTGTTGGTGAGTTGCAAGAATCTCTTGATATGGTCATGTGGGTCATCAATGGTACGTCCCAAGAATGGTTGAGCAGAGACCATCTGGATAAAGCCTGATTTTAGCTCGAAATTGTTGGCGGCAATTGGAGGTATGACAATTGGGTCCGTGTTGCCATCTACATGAGCTTGCAGCAATTCAATCATCGGGCGATTATCCGGAAGGGGCTCATTGTTGTTGTTATTGTTCATGTTGTTGAAAGGCGGGTTGTTGTTGTTATTATTGTTTGGAGGTGGGACACCGTCCATGTCTAAGTGATCGAGAGGCTCGGGCTCTTGATAAGACGTGGATCGAGTGCGCATACACCTGCAAAAGAACTAACAAGGCAAAAACAATGCAAAAATATTTTTGGTTTTTATGTTTTTTTAATTTTTTTTGTATTTTTGAAAATTTTATATTTTTTAGTGTTTTTGAAAGTTTTTGTGAAAAATTAACGTTCACGGGGATCGGATCTCAAAATCCAAGTTCTCACAAAAAACTTTTGATCTTAACGAGAAGAGCCGGCAGCGGCGCCATTTGATACTTGTCTTTTCTATGATGAAAGTTCGATTCTCGGAATCCTCTCGAATTGATCTCAGTTAAAAGTGGAATGATTTGTTCTTGGTGACAAAAAGTGGGTTTGGTTTTCTAATCTACTAAACAGGGAAATGAATAAAGTAAAGAAAGACTTAAACTTAAAACAATTAAAAAGTAAAACTTGAAAAAGAAATTAAATCAAACAGTACTGGAAAAATACCCTAATAGAAAATACCCTATTCGGAATAAATGTTCAATTCGGAAAAATGGCCTATGCGGAAAAGAAGTCCTATTCGGAATATCTAATCTATACGGAATATTATCTCTACTCGGAAAAACGTTCTATTCGGAAAAACAAGCTTATGCGGAAAAACTGATTATTCGGAAAAATGGTTCTACACGGAATAATTGCTCAATTCGGAAAAATAGTCTATTCGGAAAACCTGGCCCTATTCGGAAAACATTGCCCATGCGGAATAAATGAAAAGTTCCGAATAAGAGAAAAATAAATCAGCCTATTCGGAAAGTTAGAAATATTCCGAATAGGGGACAACTTAAGATCACTATACGAAATAATGCTGGAAATGAAGAACAGAACAGTAGGATAACAGGGAGATACGACTTTTAATCAATCGACCAAGATACTCAAAATGGTTTTACCAAATCAACCAATAATCATTTAAATACCATAAGTAATAAATCCCAACAATAAAAACACTAAATCAACAACTTTCAAAAGCTTAAAATTAATCAAACAAGAACTTGAAAACTTTGAATAGAAAAGGAGATGAACAAGATGAATAGAAAGATTGGAATTGAAAGATTAATGTAAAGGTAACAAGAGTAATGATTAAACACTTACAAGTTTGAAAGAAAATTGAAAAATCACCAAACACCCTAATGGTGTTGGTGATGAAACGAACCAAAGAACCTAGGAAAGAAAAAAAAATGCTAACTCCCTAATTGTGTGAAGGAAAAATCCTTTTATAGTCCTAGTGGTTGGTTGGTGATTGGGCTATCTCCCTTTCTTCTTGTCTTCTCGTCTTTTCAGAAAAGTTGACGTTTTCGATTCTGATCCGGGATTTGTCGACGATTAAATTCAACTCGTCTTTTAATTTCTTCGTTTAATAGACTTGAGTTTCTTCGACATATGTAAATCTTCCGTCTTTGGTCCTTTTCTTCGATAAATCTTCAAATAGGCCCATTGACTTCAAATCTTTTGCATCTCTTGGACAATAGACTTCGACTTTAGTCTTTTTCCTTGATAAAACCCGTGCATTCCCATGTTTTCTTTAATATTCATCCGGTTAGCTCTGAAAACACAATAAACACAAAAACCACGCATAATTCCAAACAAATGATATTAAATACGTGTTTTGGTCTTGTTTTAGCCAGAATTAAGTGGCAAAAGGATGGGTGTTTATACACCTATCATCTACAAAAATCTTAGTATGCATGAAATTATACCCATAATCCAACAACTTGTTCTGAATCAATAAGACTTGTCCGTAACAAGCAGTTGCAGCTACATACTCTGACTCAGTTGTAAAATTGGCCACCACTGTTTGTTTCTTGCATTGTCAAGATATCAATCTACTCCAAAGAAATTGGCATCCACCAGTTGTGGATTTTCTATCAAATTTGTCACCACCATAATCACTGTCTGAATATGAAATAAGATCTAATGGAGAATCTTTTGGATACCATAATCCCAAGGTGGGATAGCACCTAAGATACCTAAAAATCCTTTTGACAGCATGAAGATGACACTCTTTGGGAGTCACTTGATGGCGTGCACATGCATACACAGCAAACATAATGTCAGGTCTTGAAGCTTTGAGATATATCAATGAACCAATAATTGACCTATAATGCCTGACATCCACCTCTTTTCCATCTACAACCTTTCCCCAAGCTTTGAGATATATCAATGAACCAATAATTGACCTATAATTGACCTAAAAGCCAAACTTCTTCAAGATTTCTGCTACATATTTGTCTTGAGAGATGAAGATACCATCTTCTTTCTACTGAACTTGTAACCCTAGAAAGAAGTTCATCTCCCCCATTGCACTCATCTTGAACTTGTCTGTCATGATTTTCGAAAAGTCTTCACTCATCTTTGGACTAGAAGAGCCAAAGATGATATCATCCACATAGACCTGTACAAGTAAGAAGTCCTTACCAGTCTTCTTTGTAAACAAAGTCTGATCTATGGTGCCCCTTTTGAATCCATTTTCCACCAGATAGGTGGACAATGTACCATACCATGCTCTTGGGGCTTGATGAAGTCCATACATAGGTTTCTTCACTCTATACACCTTGTCTGGATGTTCTGAGTCTTCAAAACCAGGAGGCTGCATTACATAAACCTCCTCTACAATTGTGCCATAAAGAAAAGCACTCTTCACATCCATTTGATAGACTGTAAATCCCATGGAGGAAGCATAGGCTAGAAAAATCCTAATTGCCTCAATCCTTGCAACAGGTGCAAAGACCTCCTCATAGTCTATCCCTTCCTCTTGTGTATATCCTTGAGCAACTAATCGTGCCTTGTTTCTGACCACAATTCCTCTCTCATCCTTTTTGTTTCTAAGAACCCATCTTGTCCCAATAGGTCTAACATGTCTGGGACAATCAACTAACTCCCAAACATCCTGAATAGAAAATTGGTGAAGCTCATCTTTCATTGCTTCCACCCAACTTGGTTCTTTGAGAGCATCAAAAATGTTCTTGGGTTCCTGTTGTGACAGAAAACAGGCAAACAAACATGCTTGAACAAGAGGTGTATCAACCTTCTTGTGAATATTGGTAATACATCCTCCATGATTCTTATGAGACCTTCTAGTTTGTACATGAGTCATCACATCACCTATAATAAGAGAAGAAGGATGATTCTTCATAGTAGATGTAAGTACTCCTCCTTCAATTATTGTATTATCATCAATCTCAGTCTCCATGTTGGCAATATCTTCTTCAAATGCTCTTCCATCATCATCTGAATGAACCTCTCAATTTCTGTTTGAAGGTTCACCTTGTTCAAAAACACTGGATGAGAATAAATGGTCAAAAGAGTTGTCAACGCCTGAATTTAGGTTGTCAACGTTTGAGCCATCAACGCCTGAATTTGTCCGCCAGATTTTCCTCTGTCAGCGCTTGAAGAATCATGCATGTTTTCAACTGGTGATACTTGTGGACCACCTTTCTCTTTTCCAGTAGCAGTAGTAGAAAATGCATCTTTCCATATAGGAATGGTAACATACTCAAGTATGGGTGCTGATTTGTCTGCTTGTGATCCAACCTCCTTATCAACCTGTATACCTGAAATTTCAACAACTGGTTCTTCCACAACATTTGAAGTTACCTTCACAATGTCTGGGAATATAATTCAACGTTCTAGTTAGAGGTTCCAAGTCAAATAACCAATTTGGACCACTCTCAGGATCACTAGGTTTACTTTCTAAAAACCTAACATGTAGCTTTTCAAGTATACGTTTTTCTTTCTTAATGTAAACTCTATATCCTCTACTCTGCACTGAATACCCCATAAAGTAGCCTTCATCACCTTTAGCACTAAACTTTCCTAAGGCATCACTAGTGTCTAAAACAACCACATGACATCTAAAGGGTTTAAGGAAACCAATATTAGGTTTCCTACTCCAAAATAGCTCATAAGGTGTCTTGTTGTGAATCTTGTTGATTAATGCCCTATTCTGAACATAACAAGCTGTCTTCACAGCCTTAGCCCAAAATGCTATGGGAAAGTGAGCATCAGCCAACATAGTCCTAGCTGCTTCTATGAGTTTCTATTCTTCCTCTTAGCTACCCCATTTTGTTGTGGGGTTCTAGCCACACAAAACTGTCTATTAATACCTTTCTTGGCACAAAAGTCATCTAACAACTTATTTCTAAACTCACCACCATTATCACTTCTAATTATTTTAACCTCATTCCTAGTCTTCTTCTCCAACTTAGTAATAAAGTTAATCAAAATATAAACAGTTTCACTTTTCAAAGCTAAAAAGAAAGTCCAAGTAAATCTAGAAAAATCATCAGTGATGACAAAACAGTAGGATTTACCATTTAAGCTTTGTATATTAGTTGGACCAAACAAGTCCATATGCAGCAAGTGAAGTGGTTTAGAACTAGAATGCACATGTTTAGACTTAAAGAAGACTTTGTGTTGTTTGCCTAAGGCATGCAACACAAGAGTGGTCATTGTAGAAAGCCTTTTCAGGCAAACCATCAACTAAACCATGTCTAACAAGTCTATTTATATTCTTAAAATTAATGTGCCCAAACCTTCTGTGCCAAAGATTACTCTCATCAACTAAATCCTTAGCATATAGACATGACAAATTATTATTCCTTCTAATTCCATTAAGATTCACATTATAAATGTTGTTATGCCTAGGTGTTCTATAATCAACAAATTTATCATCTGGTATTTTAAAATCTTTGCTCAATACCAAGCATTCAGTATCAGTGAAAAGAACCTTATTCTTGTTATCACAAACTTGTGATACACTAAACATATTATAGTCAAGTTCTTTTACCAGAAACACGTTCTCAAAACGCAAATTGTTGGTGATAAGAGTGCCTTTGCCAATGATAGTTCCATATCCGCCTCCAAGGTACACTTTGTCACCATCTTTAATAGGGGTAAAGTTTGTCAAGTAATCTTCCTTCCCATCTCATGTGCCTAGAGCATCCACTATCCTAATAGCCATAATCATTAACCTGCTTTTGAATGCCTTGCACATAAAGAAAACAAATTAGTTATCTTTGGGAACCCAAGCCTGAGCAGACTTGGATTCATTTGGTTGTTCAACAAGAACAGACTTAGTTCTTATGACAACCCTTGTTCATCCCTTTTTGGATTAAACACCCAGTTAACCCCAATTGGTTTAGTTATGACCTTTAAAATATAATGAAATATGTTACATGTCATAGAAATCCCATCTGAATTAGGGTTTTGAACTTGTTTAGGTCTCCAAAATAAGCTAGAAGAAGCTTTAGACCCTTTTCCCTTTGGTTGAAAGTATTTGGCATTACTTGGTCTAGAAGCGTTGGAAACATTCATGTCAACGTTTAATTTGTTCTTGTCAATGCTGAAATTACCCTTATCAGCGTTGAACCTAGGATTTGCTACAGGAACCTATTTTCTGTTAGATTACGTATTGGTCTTCTAAAAAGGCCTTTGTCCATAAGTATTAGACCCTTTAGTGAAGAATGGGGCTGGTCTAATGACTTGTGGACTTTGCTGGACAAAAGGTTTGGGTTTGACCATGGTTGACTTTCTACCAGCGTTGACCTTTGAAGCGTTGACACACTTATAAGCTAAATGTGAAAAACTTCCACAAATATAAAAGGCTTTTCTAGACATAACTCTAGGTCTAGATTAAAAGAAACCTATCCCATTATCCCTAACTTGAGTTTTTGGTGACCTAGGTTTTCTATACATTTCTGCATATCTAATACTAGGTTTTCTATCGACATTTGAGCCAAGGTCAACAGTCTTTCCAGTGGTAAGATTGATCACTTCTATGGGCGTAGACTCGTTTGGGCTGTCACTAAGCATGCCACCCTTAACAAACAAAGTAGGGTTGGCTTTCTTCCATTGGTCTAAATCTGTTAATTTCTGCTTTTATTCCTCTACTGGGGTAAGAACTCTAGGTGGAGGAATAAATTCCTCTTCTTGGAGTTCTAGAATACCAATCCAAAACAGATCCTTTCAATGGACACCATAAAAGTTCTCAGCAGGTGGTGGAACACCAGCATACTCTTTCATTCCAGCCCCACTTTTGTCCCTAGAATCCCTTTGTTCACTAACACATTTTTCTAGGGTTTGGGAAGCTTTATCAAATTTTTGAATTTTAAGATCTAAATTATCTTTGTTTTTGATAGCCTCAACTAACTTAGCTTGTAAAACACCATTGGATCTCTCCAAAATGTTTCTAACCTCAACACTAGCATTTAAATCATGAGTTAAAATATTGATTTGATCTTTTAGGTCAAACTCCATTTTCTTATATTCAGCCACAGTCTTTTCAATTTGAGTAAGAGCAAGTTGATAATTAGATAACTTGCCTCTTTCATTAACAACATCTGCTGTTAATTTTAAAACTTCTTTTTTAAGCTTTTCAGTGTTTAGAGGAATACCCTTACTACAAAATGCATCATCATATACCTCATTGTATGATGAAGATGAAGAATTTGCCATGAGAGCATAGTGAACATGCTCCTCTTCTTCGTTTTCTGCAACCAAAGCATTGTTCTCTTCCTCATCCTTGGCCAAAAAGCTCCAATCCCAGGCAACACCATCTATGTCTTGCATGGCAACCATAACTTTTGTATCTTCAACGTTGATGATTTGGCTTGAAGGCTTTCCAGCATCAGATCTTCTAGGAGATCTACACTCTCTCATAAAGTGATCCATTTTATGGCAATTGTAACACTCAACCTTGGATTTATCAAACCTAGCAGTGTCTTTAGCATTAAAGATCATCTTCTTCCTGAATCTTCTATTCCATCTTTTAGCCATTATGCTAGCAAGTGCCATATTCCACTTTATGTCCATATCTACCAAGTGCTTATCACTAGTTTGCTCAAGGTCCTCATATTTAATCACTGAACCATTGGGCAATGAAGCAATGTATGCACACACTGTATCTAGATCAATACCAGCAGGCTTAACTCTTGGTGAGTCAACATTGTATGTGTCAACGTCTAAATGTGAGGCGCTGACAAAGCTTGATCCAACGTTGACACAAGGTGATCTAGTAACAAGGTGCATGTATGACTCCCTTTGATCAAATTGACCTTCACTATTTGAGAAGAAGGCCATATTACCATTGGTTGACTTACTTCCTTGATTCTAAAGGATTTCACTTTCTACAAGTTTCAGTTTATTATAAACATCATCAAAGGTGGAACTTTTGTGAGTATTATTAGCAATCATAGACCTTGCTTCAATCTTCCATGCATCACCAAGACTTTTAAGGAAAGTGGCGATGATATCAGTATCATCATGTACTGTTCCCATAAATGACAACTTGCTTGTAATGTAAAGAAGTCTGCTTCTCACTCCACTTACCTTTTCATTGGGAAGGGCTTTAAATACAGCATACTCATGTAAGAGTTGCTTCTTTTTCTCTGAGGCAGTATCATCATTACCACCATAAGCAACTTGAAGGGCTGCCCAAAGATCTTTTGCAGAATCATAGCCTCTATACTTGTGCTGATTGGCTTGTCCCAAAGAGAGTTTGAGGATGCTTAGGGTTTTCATGTCGTTCCTTCTCTTTGCTATGTCCTCAGCTGAGACAGCTCTCCCATCTTCAGGTTGTTCTTTTCGATCAGCTTCACTTGAGCCTGGAGTTGATCTTGCAGTAATAGCAGCTGCAATCTTGGCAGCCTTATTGAATTTGTTTCCATATTCAATAATTTCCCATAGGGTGTGGTCATGGATTTGAAGATACTGCTCAAAGTTAAACTTCCACAGCTCAAAGTTGTCTGGGTCTAGCATGGGAATCTTGATGTTAGGGCTTGAGGAGGAGGAGGTTAACTCTGGAGTAGACATGTTGTTTGAATTTTAGGGTTTCTTGAAAATTAGGGTTTTTGGCAATTTAGGGTTTTTGTGTTCTTTAGATCAAAGTTTCTCAACAAGATCTGATACCAACTGTGGAAACCTTGGTTTCCTCGATCTTTTAGCTACTAGGAATGATCATGTTCATATGATTAACATAATCAAAGCGGAATTAGAACAATAACCATTAACATGGTGTTTGGGCACAATAACACAAGAATCAAACAATTGGGTTTCTAATTATATTAATAATCAATAACCACTAGACGTGTATACATTAATCCCACGTCTAGTGCAACACACGCTTTAGGTTTACATTGTGAATAAAAGACATGAAAAACCTAATAACCCTTGGTTCCTTTTATAGTGTAAGGACTAGGGTTTTACAAGAGATAACTATGAATAAACATGCATATATTCTATTTAAATAACTAATACATAATATTCATAAATAATATTCTGAATACTTAACCTAAATAGATTTTTCCAACAGCGTTTGACTTCTTTTGACTTCTGTCAACGCCTAATTTACACTTGTCAACGCTTAGACACAACGTGTCAACGTTGAACAAATGCTTTCATGTTTTCTTCGTTTTTGAGTTTCTTCCACATCAACTTTTTGACCCAACACGATCATTCCTCTTTCCACATGCTCCTTTATGAAATGTAATCGGACAGCAATGTGCTTGGTCTTGGAGTGTTTGGACCGGGTTGCATGATATGGCTACGGCAGATTGTGAATCACAATAAATAGGTACTTTATTAAAGTAAAAGCCATAATTCGTGAGTTGTATCTCATCCAAAGGACTTGAGCACTACACACTGATAGAGACACATATTCTGCTTCCACGGTGGACAATGCCGTGCAATCTTGTTTTCTTGAGGACCAGCTCACTAGTTTTTCGCCTAAGAATTATGCTCCACCGGAAGTGCTCTTGAGTGTATCATGACACCCTGCATGGTCGGCATCTGAAAAACCAGTTACATTAAAACCAGAATCCTTCATATACCAGAGACCCATGTCAATGGTTCCCCGGAGATAACGAAAGATCCTTTTAACCTCCTTGAGGTGCTTCTCGGTTGGCTTAGCCTGCTACCGAGCACATAAACAAGTAGCATGCACAATGTCCGGTCTACTTGAGGTTAAGTACATAAGAGACCCGATCATACTTTGGTATTTTGTAGCATTTATAAATGTCCCTTTCTTATCCAAATCAAGCTTGTGTTTAGTGTCCATAGGAGTACCAATTGGATCACAGTTTTCCATTCCAAATTTCGTTAGAATCTCGAGCACCTATTTGGACTGATTTATGAAAATACCACGAGGGGATTGGTGAACTTTAAGACCAAGAAAGGACATCATTTACCCCATCATGGACTTTTGAAATCGGCTTTTCATTAAGTCGGCAAATAATATGGAATATTTTAGGTTTGTAGAACCAAAAATTATATCATCTACATAGACTTGAGCCACCAAGATGTCGTTGCCGTAGTGCTTGATAAACAACGTTGGATCAATGGTTCTTTTGCTGAAGTGGTTTTGAAGAAGAAATGATGATAATTCGTCGTACCATGCCCTCGGTGCTTGTTTCAAACCGTAAATTGCCTTTTTCAACTTGTAGACATGGCTTGGATGTTCGGTGTTGATGAAACCTTCATGTTGACATACGTACACATCTTCTTTTAACGGCCCATGAGAGAAAGCCGTCTTCACGTCCATTTGATACACAGTGAATGATTTGTGAGCAGCGTATACCAAGAAAATCCTAATAGCTTCCATCCGAGCAACCGGGGCGAAGGATTCTGTGAAATCAATTCCATCCTTCTGGCTTATAACCTCTCACAACTAACTGAGTCTTGTTCCTAATGGCCGTTTTCTCTTCATCCAACTTGTTTTTGAATAACCATTTTAGGGTAAGGGGATTGATATTGTCCAGGCGTGGTACTAACTCCCATACATCAAGCCGGATGAATTGATTGAGCTCTTCTTGCATAGACTCAATCCATGATGCGTAGGTCATTGCTTCTTTAACACTTGCTGGTTCTGTTGTGCTGACTGATAGTGCATAGATACACATATCACCATCGGTACGCAATTGATTTCGTCGAGACTGGTCGTGAGAGATTGCCAATCACATGAACCAAAAGATGATCCTTAGTCCATTTGTGTTCATGTGGAAGTGTATGAGAAACTTGATGTGAGCTTGACGGATCCACATATGGTGTTGAAGGCTGAGTAGTACTTGTGGAAGCTGCAAATGGATTAACAAACTCATGTTCGTTGAGCATCGCATTGTTTGCATTTTCAACAACTATTTCATTCTGAAAATGAACATGATTAGGAATTTGTTGAGAATGTTGTTGAGTTGCGTCAGCAGTCGAAGAAGTGGTTGTAATATTTGGAGTCAATATGGTTGAGGTTGACGTAGATGCTGTAGAAGAAGATGTCGTTGGTGTAGATGCAGTCGGAGGTTCTTGAACTACCTTAGCAGGTGCAACCGTTGCATTTTGAGGAACACCAAATGACGAAGGAACCTCTATATATTCATCATAAATTGGACAAAATAAAACTTCCAAGTCATGTTCCGAGGGTTGTAACGATGAGATTGCTGACGGTGCAAATTGAAGCGCGAGTCCTGAACTTACGTGTCCAGAAGTTTGACCTTGAGGCTCAGGATGTGAACTTCTATGTTGAGAGGCCATACCTGAGAGTTCATCAAAGGAACATTCATAGTCTCCATTACTTTTCTTGTCCTTCGATTATAAACCCTGTAAGCACAAGCAGTTGAAGAATAACCAATGAAAAAGCCAATATCACCTTTAGGTTCAAGTTTACCGATATCTTCACAATCATTCTTTGGATAACACAGAGCCCCGAATACATGTAGAAACGATATATCTGTTTTCATACATTAATGATCTCATAAGGTGTTTTGTTAAATCGGGGGTGAATAATGGAGCGGTTTTGAGTATAACATGCAGTTGCAATGACATCAGCACAAAGGAATAACGGTGCACTAGAGGAGAGAAGCATCGTCCGAGCAGCTTCAACTAACGTACGATTCCTCCGTTCCACAACTCCATTCTGCTCTGGAGTTCTTACAGCCGAAGTTTGATGAGAGATCCCAACTTCGTCAAAGTAAGCTTTCAGTTTCTGATTGGTGAATTATGTGCTGTTATCCGTTCTTACAATGATAACAGGGGCTTGAAGTAGCACTGATGTTTTCTTCAAGAAATTAATAATTACATCATGGGCTTCATCTTTTGATGCAAGAAAATGCACCCATGTGTAACGAGTATGATCATCCACTATTACAAGGTTATACCGCTTTCCATTAATGCTTTTGATTCTCATTGGGCCACACAAGTCCATATGTAAGAGATGTAATCTATTCCTTGAGTTGGGAACAGGTGTGGGTTTGTGAGGTTTCTTCTTACTTTTACCTTTCTCACAGGAAGGATAAAGATGGTCTTTTGTATATTTAAACTTTGGAAGACCGGTAACAAGATCATCTTTCGCAAGTTGGGTGATGGCATCGAAATTGAGATGAGATAACCTCTGATGCCATAACCATGACTTTGTTTAAGTGGCCCGGGCCATGATACAAATTGGAGAAGCAACAGACCTTTGAAAAATATCAATGGTGTAAAGGTTGGTGGTACGATTTCCTTTCAACAAATCAATTCCTTCAAGATCTCTGATGAGATGGCATTTATACATGATCTCATCGTTCTTTTTGGGCTTTAAATGCATAAAAATGTCATAAAATACCATATATATGCTTGTGTTTGTTTACTTGTGTATTTTAGGTATGGATATCGTGAAAAATACAAAAGATCACAAGAAACAAAGAAAAACGGACACGAGAAACGAAGCCGTACAAAGAACCGGGCCCTAGTTCATGAATTATCTAAGATTAACCCTTGAAGACTTGAAGAAATACAAGATTGATCCTCAAACAATGAAGAAATGACACTTAAAACCCTTGTAAATTCATAGTTACAAGTTTGGTCCCTTAAGTTTGTCAAAATTACAAAAAGGTCCTTCAACTTTGAAGAAATGGCAAGATTAGTCCCTCAACTATTCAACATTGTCAATTATGGTCCCTCATAAAGGCAAACATCTATTGAAGACCATTGAAGATCAAGAAAGTCCAAATTCAGTCCTTCAAATATGGAAAAATGGCAAAAACAACCCTTTAAACCTTTTCACCAAAGTTTTGTGGCAAAAGTATAAACTTGGAAAGTTTATTAACAAAGGGAACATGTTTTGTGGGCTGAAATACTTCATATACATCTTTTGCCAAAGAACAAGGGTCACTACTGCCAACTTTGAAACATTCAAACGAATATTGCGCCAAACACCAACCTTTCCCCCAATTTCGGATCAAAAGTTACCACTGTTCACCTTTATGAACCCAGTAACTCTCACCACTTAAACAAAGGGTAAATTTCAATTAACCATTCCCACACTTGATTCACACATGCAGAAACATAACCCACACACAAAACCCTCAATCCCATTACCCAATGGACCCCGCACTCAACCTCATACACCAATGAAAACGCAACTTTATCCCTAAGGCAAATGACGTGTCAAGATCAACATCTAAGAGTCATAGCTTAACTCCAAAGCTAAAATGAACGTCCTTGATCATTTTGGACAGCTCACCAACATCAAGCACTCAAGGATAATTTGGGAAATTCACATCTAGGGTTTATGAATAGTGTTATGTATGCATTTGCCTATAAAAGGAGACCTCAACCTTTGAGAGTCCCTTTGTTCCAGATTTTGGCTATAATCTTTGTAATTCCTTTTCATTTAAATAAAATTTGAATTTCCAAAATTTTGAGAAATCTCTTTTGTGTTTATTAAAAGTTGGTGTTTGAATAGCTGAAATCTGTGTTCCATTTGATCTCTTAGACCTTCCATAATCTTGTGGTTAAGGCACGTCTATGTTTGAAGGTTTTCAAAGGTTCAAAAACCTTGAAATCCTTGTATCTGATTTGGTTATTCTCTTGTACTAACCCTTAGCCAACAACCTTAAGCTCCTTCAAGCTTGTTGGCCTGAGAAGAGTTTTGAGCTCTCGGTTGAGTTGTTTGCTCATTTGTGTTGAAGAAATATCATAATCAAAACCTTGTTCTACTTTGAACATCAGCAGGTTTTGATCTTCCTTTTTGAAGAACCTTGGTCTTGTTCTAGTTGTTGAACAAGGTCCAAGGAGCATAGCTGGTCCTCCTAGGATGTTGTGGAGGACAGGTATAAACCCTTGTTTAAGTTTCCCCTAAATATTTCATGTTATTGCTTGTTCTGGATTTTGTGCTTTGATTTTGTGTTCTTTTGTTTGAGGTTGTGATTTTAGTGTTTGAATCTGTTAGTTGTCACCTAGGAAGTGTTTTTGATTCATAAAATCAGTAGGTTATTAGTGAAAATCACAAGTTGCTTTGAAAAATGGTAGATTAAGGGTTGTTTGGTATAACAGCCTGTTTTGGATTTGTGCTATTTTGAGTTGGTGCTTTGTGTTGCTTTGGATTGGAACATATCTCATAAGTGCTTAGAGACATTTATCTGCAAGCTTTGAGCATATACACACCTAGATCCTAAAATAGGCTCTAAAATCTTGTTTACTTGTTGAAATTGGCTGTGGTTTAAGGGACACCTAGTTTTAATCATAGACTAGGGTTAACAAGTGATTAAACCTAGTTAGTTATACCAGGGAAGTAGGATTTGAGTGTTGAAATTGGATCCTTGGTCATTTATATCAGAAAAGTGTGCATGTGTTCTTGAAGTTCATATCAGCAAGTATAATCTGCTTTGATCTTGTTCCATACCTTGTTTCAGTGATTGATTTAAGTTTGTTTGTGCTTAATCATAGTTTATATAGCTTGTGTATGCATGTAAAACCCGCATAAAATCCATAGAATATTACATACATAAAATTACGTATAAACTTAAACTTTACGAATTATTTAATAATACGACACGCGATACGAATACTTAACACGACTACTACGTATATTATATAAGTACGACAAGTAAATAAGTATATTATTATTATTAAATACGACATGAATTCACGTATAATAAGTAAAATCACAAAATAATAATACACGACATTTAAAGCACGTGACGCGAATATTTAACCCGATTAATATTAGGTATATTAAATTTAACACGACAAGTCATTACGTATGTAAAATACTTACGTTTAACACGAATAAGAATAACCATGGAAAATTTACGACATTTAAATCACGGGTACGCGTAATAGTTTGCGAGTCGCGGAAATAAAAGTAAAAATAAAGGAAGTGGGCTAAGGCCCAATTGCAATTCAAGCCGACTAAAAAAAAAGAAACAAAGGACGGAAGGAGTATATATAAATTAGGAATTATCACTAAAACCCTAAAACATCATCATTAAACGATCGTCTTCTTTTGGGGGTTTATTCTGCCGTCGACTTAAGCCACAAAAACAAGGAGAAGAAAGTTGGTTTAATTCAAGATTAAGGTTCGTGGTTCGTTTATTGTGTAACCTAAAACCAAACACACTCTAGGTAAATCCTAAATCCTTGTTATTTATCTGTTTTGTATGTTTAAGTGATTAACAGCCCTTTGGAAGGATCAAAACATGTTAATAAACAGTGGTTATACAAGATTTAGGGTTTGTGGTTATTGCTTTCTGCCTACACGCAAACCGAGACCATTCTATGGTCTCGATGGGGGGTTAAATACCAACAGCGGGGTGGGTTTTTTTTTCTTTTTTCACTCAGTCGCAAGCTCAAACCCCCAAAACAGGGGTGTTTGGTTCATTACCAGTGGGAACGGAGACCTATTAGGTCTCGATGGTTAATTACTAGGTAACGGTGGTTAATAAGTACGAATCAGTGGGTATTTAATGATTAGCAGCAGGTATGTATAGCAAACAATATGTATATAGGTTTAAACATGGGGTAGAACAACAAGGCAACATGTACATATGTAAAACAGTGGGTTTGGGCGGGTTCTTGGACAAAACTGCAGTTAAGATATTGGACAGCACTAGGTACCAGGATATTGGACGAAATTGTATTAATATATTGGACAGTACTGTGGGTATATCTTGGACAAAACTGGAAAAAAGTATATATGGGATAGCACTGTTTTTAGGTTATTTTACTAGTTGTTTTGTTTAAGTGCGATCTCGGTAGGCTCAATAAGCTCATGTTAAATAGTCAAGGTAATTTAATTATTAACTACATGATATAATTAAATAATTTACTCAACTTGAGTTATATTTAATTAACAGAATTTATCTAAGTAATTATTTGTTTAATTAAATTAATAGATTTTGCCTAAGTATTTTATCGCGCAATTAAATTAATAAACGTGACTTATATTGATTATTTAATTATCTAGTTAACGTTAGTTTTATTAAATTATCATGTTATGATATGAATTATGAATTCAAGTAAAATCATGCACGTTGTTATTAACTAATAATTATTATTATTTTAGCGTAAGTATTTATTAAGTAGAGTTACTACACGATCATGAAATATATATATTTTATGCTAATTAAAACATATGAACATAAAATACACTTAGCATGATTCATGGTTTATATGAAGTCGTAAAATAAGTCAAGAACGTTAAGGCAATACAAGAACAAGTAAAACAAGTTTACGTTAAGTAATTAATAATTATTAATTATAAGTTAACCAAGCGACTCATACACGTCCATCTTTATTATGTAGCATTTATGGAGTATGATCTTTTTCACGTTTTCATCTTCCACGTTACCCTTCATTTGCATTACTGGACGTGAGGTACGGATTTTCTGTCCTTTCAGTAAGGACTTCCTTTCCTATGCATGTTTAGGATTTCCCGTCTGCAGCCAAATGTTTTCCCCCGTATATGTTTAAGTTTCCCAGTAATCACGTTAATAACTAAATAAATTGCCAGAGCATTATATACAAGCATAACCAGTTTATGTACTAGTTACGGAGGTACCGTAACCACGGCACTAGAGGCACCGGTGTCGTGACTCACATGCAGGAGAGTGATATCCTTCATCGTCCCACTCATGTTCAGGTTGGCCATTTTTATATGTATGTTTAGTGGGGCGTATGGATGCATCCTAGGCTTATAAGTGTTACAAGTTATCAGGGTGAATGTGGTGTGTGCTCTACATCCTTCACATTGGAGTTGATCCCTCCACCCAGCACAATATTTAGAGGTCACCCCTCTATAGAATGACGAGGTCACCCCTCCAGGTATTCATGCACGTTGATATATTTCATGACCTATATGAGCTCTTCGGCAATTAAATTACAGTTTCATAATTAACAAGCAGACTTTTAGTATTTACATGAACATGATACTTTTAGAATAAACCAGTTTATTAGAAGTTACAAGTTTATTACATGTCACCAGGTTTCCCAGGACTTACATTATTCCGCTGCATTTTCATTATTATGATCTCATATTCAGCCTTCACTTATTCTATAATATTCCATGTTATTATATATATCCGCGCACTGAGCATCTCGCTCAGCCGTTTTCTCTTTTCATGTCCCTAAACGGCATGTACACAAGGTTAGGAGCATGGAAAGGTTATGCATAGGATGGGAGCTATTATATGTTTCTGTTTCATTTGCATTACTTTTACTTTATGCTATGTTTATGAGTTTATATTGGGGACCGATGTTTGATTCCGGTTATCCCTATGGTCATGTAATGTTTTAGGACATTTACCTTATGCTTGATATTACGCCATGATTATCCTGTGACATTCCATTTATCCAAATGGGGTGTTACAATTATGGTATCAGAGCGCAAGGTTTCGACCTGTAGGCTCTAAAACTTGACCTGTGACTAGTGGGTAGTCACCAGGAGCTTCCAAAGCCAACGCTTGTTATTCCATGTATCGATATTTTCAGCACCTTTATATTTTAACCATGATGTTTTCTCAGAATTGTTTTACTAATATGGATTGAACAACCGTCATCCATACTTAGTTACATGTCATTGTTTTATGCATGATGTTCCTTGAGAACTTTGGCTAATATAGACTGAACCACTGTAGTTCATACTTGGTCATACGTTTTCTGTTAGGTTTAGAAAGTTGGTTTTCACGCATTCAGTTTGTTTTCATTTCATGTATTCATTCATGCATGCATCTCATTGTCGGAGGAATTTTGACTAAATAATGGTTGGTACAGGACTGGCCCTATTTAGTCGCATGTGCTTTTATCGAAACTTTTGTTGATTAGTGGACCGACCCATAGGCGTCCACACTTGACTTTTGTTTTGTGAACCGACCCATAGGCGTTCACTCACGTACATATCATCATATTTATTAAACATGCATTTTAAACTGTTTCATGCATTATAAAGTACTTCATGCATCTTTTATGTTTAGGTCAGGTTATATTAAGTCATACTTATCATTTAAGTTGCATTGTTTTGCATTGTGAAACGACTCCTAGTCGTCCACACTATTAACTTAAATATTTATCTCATTATAGTCATAAACTTTTTATCTTCCCTCATAAATTGTTATGTTTTCTTATGTCAAGTATTTTTTCATACTATCATGGTTAACTTCGTCTCTATGCTGATTATGTTTTATGCTCCTTCATGTATATTTTGTACCATGTTTCTTCATGATAATTTCATCTTCATGATGATTATGTTCCATGCATCTTTATGAAAATTATGTTTTCATCATGTTGATCATGCTCTCATGCTAAACACTAATGGATTTCATTTACTCCTGCTTTTATGATAGTCATGGTTGGTTTTCATTAATCATGTTTTCATGCAAATCATCGTTGAATTTCATTTAACCACACTTCTAGTTTCTTTCTCTATGCAACTGGATTGATGTATATGCTGTAATTGCTAGGCTATCATGATGCTCATTCCAGCTCGGTTTTTCTAACCGTTTAACCAATTATTTTCCTTTAAAATCAAGTCAGATGATCGACCCCATACCGATCATTTCATGTACATTCCATATGTAATCCATGTACCACGTTCCACGTGTACTCCATGTACCGTATTCCATTGCACTACACGTGTCGTAATACATGTGTATTTCATCTACAAATACTCCACGAGTATTTGCTAGTCGATTCTAAATCATCTCAGGCGTATTTCACTTGTTGATATTCTACAAGATGCTGATGCCGCTCATAGCTTGGGAATGTTACTAAATGTTGATGTTGCTGATTAATCATCTCAAGAGTATTCCACTTGTTGATATTCTACAAGATGCTGATGCCGCTCATAGCTTGGGAATGTTACTAAATGTTGATGTTGCTGATTATTTCGAGACGCTACGAGATGCTGATGCTGTTTACAACCTAGAGATCTTACAAGACGAAGACCAAGCCGTTAGACCAAGCGATCGGACGAGAAGATGCTTCACCACCATATGATTTCCATCCCAATTCATGTCCTTACCTTTTAGTTATATGTCACACGTCATTCAGTAATTTTTTAAGTCATATGAGTGGGAACCGGTACCAGCCGGCCACTCAGCTGAATAGTTACATGAATCATCGTCATGAGAATGACCATCATGGGACAGACAGACAAGACAATAGTAACCACCACTGTGACAACAAGTATTCTAGCAATCACAACAGAACATCGGTCACAAACTTAACCAAAATCTCAAGGGTCAGCAGTCCAGCAGATCTGCCAACTCTGGCATTTTGACCACCATTTTCATTTTGATTTCTTTTCATATGTCAAGACATCCGTCAAGATACATCCTCGCATGTATATGTACTGAAGAAACATGTCCAGACACAAGTCAAGATACATGTCACACGTATAGTTCTCAGGACATGAGTCAAGACAGACTCATGCATAACTTCTGAACTCAGACTTAGTGATTCAAGGTATCTTTCCAATGGTATACTTAGTTTATTGTGCCATCTACAAACCAAGCCACTAAAATTTCAGTACCATCTTTGACTTATTGTCATAGTTGGTCACGTAGTGTTCGTTCCGTGTGAGATGAACGAAACACATTCAGTAAAATCTGCCACGTTTATTTCGTGTGATGTCATGACACTTTTATTTCACGTTTTCATATTCGGATATTCATGTCCATCTTAGAAGCCATTATATCATCCGTGTATATATAGACTTTCAATTCAGGTTGATGAAAAGATCCTCATTATATTCAGGAATGTTCAGATTCCTGAATACACTCAGCATGGGTTTCTACCAAGAAAATCGGTGAATTTTTTTTTCTTATGTTTGACAAGCATGTCTAGCTACCATTTATGACCCGACTTTCGGTATTCTTACCCATAAATCGGTCGACTACTTCGGATTTTTCTCAGACATATTACCAGAAGGAACTACCAATTTTACCACCATTCATGACAATATTTTCAATCCAAGTATTATTGGTCTATCCGACCAACTACCAAACTCTAAACACTTTCCAAGATCGAGTTACGATTAGGCTATCGAAAGTTGTGAGTGAAAGAGCAAGGCACTTCCGTGACTGTTCTTCACACATGTTATGTTCAGTATGAATCCATGTTGGTGACTTTTAGTTCACGAATGCCCAGAAGTAATTGAGGATTTGAGAAATCAGATTTTCATGAATTCTGGACAAGTTTATCATTCGGTTCATTGTTAACATTCAGACTTTCTTTAAGTCTATAGAAGAGCACGAAGGCCACCTTCACTCTATGTTACAAGGTTTACAGCAAGAGAATTTCACACTGAAAATTTTCCTGTACGTATGTAGTTGATCACAGTGACACGCTAATTCACATGGTTTTCACGGTAAAAATTTTTTTTTACCATGACTATGCCTACGCGTAAAGGATAAAATCCTACATCCAACTTATGTGTTTCAGAAAATCCTACGCTAAGAGATGTTTAAGTTTTACCCAAACTCATAGCTTCCCAATTGCTATATATTCACGATCCTAACCACATTTGGTCGTGAGGTATGAAACAAGATGAAGTTACGTTCATATCTAAAGGCCTGACTTATCAGCAGGGTAAGATAGAACACCAACATGCTTACAGTCGTTTCATCCTTTAGAAATATTTGAATCGTCGTTCGATCATTTAACCTAACCTATACGTTTTCTTTCACCCAAAAGGAGTACCAGTAACAGATTATCAAACATCTTCTAGCCAATGATCATACGAGTACACGACACTCTTTCAGCTACCATATTAGATAAAGGTTTATGATAGCATGCGTTATTTGCGTTCACGTCTGTATGATTATTCAGCTATTAAGTTATGTCTCACGTTAGCATTCATGACCTTGTTCACGCTTATGTCCCTTTTTCATCTTATGATTAGGCTTTTCACTTCCACGTTTATGACATGATTTACGTTCATGATTTACGTTCATGATCATATCCCATCTTATGGTTTACGTTCACTTTCATTCTGGAAAGATTGTAGAAAACTTGGAAGACCAGACTCAAGTTTGGTATGACTTTCCGTCTTCAAACAAACGTTTCACGCCACATTTCATGTCTCAGCTCGTATCATTGTTTTACCTCCTTAGTTATTGCACGTTCACGATATGTTCCAGATCATGTTACCCTACCTTCTCATGTCACGTTCACGACATATTGCACGTGTTCTCGTTCACCATATGTACTCATATTTCATGTACCATATATCCAAGTATCACGTTCACAATTATTCACATATCACGTTCAAAATTGTTCACGTACTACGTCTCAATATGTCTCACGCATCAATGCTTTGTGTGTGCTTATACCAGTAAGTATGATACTTAGTATCATATCGTTTCATGTATCTTTTCATGTTATTTCATATCCTATTTTCCTTTCATAAGTTCAGATATGTTCTTTTTAAGTCACTTCATGTTCCATGTTCCCTTTCGTCACGTCATGTTCCATGTTCTCTACAGTCACGTCACGTTCATGTCCTTTCCAAGATATCGTATCTCTAATTCGAGGACGAATTATTCTTTTAGAGGGGAAGAGTTGTAAAACCCGCATAAAATCCATAGAATATTACATACATAAAATTACGTATAAACTTAAACTTTACGAGTTATTTAATAATACGACACGCGATACGAATACTTAACACGACTACTACGTATACTATATAAGTACGACAAGTAAATAAGTATATTATTATTATTATTAAATACGACATGAATTCACGTATAATAAGTAAAATCACAAATTAATAATACACGACATTTAAAGCACGTGACGCGAATATTTAACCCGATTAATATTAGGTATATTAAATTTAACACGACAAGTCATTACGTATGTAAAATACTTACGTTTAACACGAATAAGAATAACCATGGAAAATTTACGACATTTAAATCACGGGTACGCGTAATAGTTTGCGAGTCGCGGAAATAAAAGTAAAAATAAAGGAAGTGGGCTAAGGCCCAATTGCAATTCAAGCCGACTAAAAAAAAAAGAAACAAAGGACGGAAGGAGTATATATAAATTAGGAATTATCACTAAAACCCTAAAACATCATCATTAAACGATCGTCTTCTTTTGGGGGTTTATTCTGCCGTCGACTTAAGCCACAAAAACAAGGAGAAGAAAGTTGGTTTAATTCAAGATTAAGGTTCGTGGTTCGTTTATTGTGTAACCTAAAACCAAACACACTCTAGGTAAATCCTAAATCCTTGTTATTTATCTGTTTTGTATGTTTAAGTGATTAACAGCCCTTTGGAAGGATCAAAACATGTTAATAAACAGTGGTTATACAAGATTTAGGGTTTGTGGTTATTGCTTTCTGCCTACACGCAAACCGAGACCATTCTATGGTCTCGGTGGGGGGTTAAATACCAACAGCGGGGTGGGTTTTTTTTTTCTTCTTTCACTCAGTCGCAAGCTCAAACCCCTAAAACAGGGGTGTTTGGTTTATTACCAGTGGGAACCGAGACCTATTAGGTCTCGATGGTTAATTACTAGGTAACGGTGGTTAATAAGTACGAATCAGTGGGTATTTAATGATTAGCAGCAGGTATGTATAGCAAACAGTATGTATATAGGTTTAAACATGGGGTAGATCAACAAGGCAACATGTACATATGTAAAACAGTGGGTTTGGGCGGGTTCTTGGACAAAACTGCAGTTAAGATATAGGACAGCACTAGGTACCAGGATATTGGACGAAATTGTATTAATATATTGGACAGTACTGTGGGTATATCTTGGACAAAACTGGAAAAAAGTATATATGGGATAGCACTATTTTTAGGTTATTTTACTAGTTGTTTTGTTTAAGTGCGATCTCGGTAGGCTCAATAAGCTCATGTTAAGTAGTCAAGGTAATTTAATTATTAACTACATGATATAATTAAATAATTTACGCAACTTGAGTTATATTTAATTAACAGAATTTATCTAAGTAACTATTTGCGTAATTAAATTAATAGATTTTGCCTAAGTATTTTATCGCGCAATTAAATTAATAAACGTGACTTATATTGATTATTTAATTATCTAGTTAACGTTAGTTTTATTAAATTATCATGTTATGATATGAATTATGAATTCAAGTAAAATCATGCACGTTATTATTAACTAATAATTATTATTATTTTAGCGTAAGTATTTATTAAGTAGAGTTACTACACGATCATGAAATATATATATTTTATGCTAATTAAAACATATGAACATAAAATACACTTAGCATGATTCATGGTTTATATGAAGTCGTAAAATAAGTCAAGAACGTTAAGGCAATACAAGAACAAGTAAAACAAGTTAACGTTAAGTAATTAATAATTATTAATTATAAGTTAACCAAGCGACTCATACACGTCCATCTTTATTATGTAGCATTTATGGAGTATGATCTTTTTCACGTTTTCATCTTCCACGTTACCCTTCATTTGCATTACTGGACGTGAGGTACGGATTTTCTGTCCTTTCAGTAAGGACTTCCTTTCCTATGCATGTTTAGGATTTCCCGTCTGCAGCCAAATGTTTTCCCCAGTATATGTTTAAGTTTCCCAGTAATCATGTTAATAACTAAATAAATTTCCAGAGCATTATATACAAGCATGACCAGTTTATGTACTAGTTACGGAGGTACCGTAACCACGGCACTAGAGGCACCGGTGTCGTGACTCACATGCAGGAGAGTGATATCCTGCATCGTCCCACTCATGTTCAGGTTGGCCATTTTTATATGTATGTTTAGTGGGGCGTATGGATGCATCCTAGGCTTATAAGTGTTACAAGTTATCAGCGTGAATGTGGTGTGTGCTCTACATCCTTCACATTGGAGTTGATCCATCCACCCAACACAGTATTTAGAGGTCACCCCTCTATAGAATGACGAGGTCACCCCTCCAGGTATTCATGCACGTTGATATATTTCATGACCTATATGAGCTCTTCGGCAATTAAATTACAGTTTCATAATTAACAAGCAGACTTTTAGTATTTACATGAACATGATACTTTTAGAATAAACCAGTTTATTACAAGTTACAAGTTTATTACATGTCACCAGGTTTCCCAGGACTTACATTATTCCGCTGCATTTTCATTATTATGATCTCATATTCAGCCTTCACTTATGCTATAATATTCCATGTTATTATATATATCCGCGCACTGAGCATCTCGCTCAGCCGTTTTCTCTTTTAATGTCCCTAAACGGCATGTACACAAGGTTAGGAGCATGGAAAGGTTATGCATAGGATGGGAGCTATTATATGTTTCTGTTTCATTTGCATTACTTTTACTTTATGCTATGTTTATGAGTTTATATTGGGGACCGATGTTTGATTCCGGTTATCCCTATGGTCATGTAATGTTTTAGGACATTTACCTTATGCTTGATATTACGCCATGATTATCCTGTGACATTCCATTTATCCAAATGGGGTGTTACAATTATGGTATCAGAGCGCAAGGTTTCGACCTGTAGGCTCTAAAACTTGACCTGTGACTAGTGGGTAGTCACCAGGAGCTTCCAAAGCCAACGCTTGTTATTCCATGTATCGATATTTTCAGCACCTTTATATTTTAACCATGATGTTTTCTCAGAATTGTTTTACTAATATGGATTGAACAACCGTCATCCATACTTAGTTACATGTCATTGTTTTATGCATGATGTTCCTTGAGAACTTTGGCTAATATGGACTGAACCACTATAGTTCATACTTGGTCATACGTTTTCTGTTAGGTTTAGGAAGTTGGTTTTCACGCATTCAGTTTGTTTTCATTTCATGTATTCATTCATGCATGCATCTCATTGTCGCAGGAATTTTGACTAAATAATGGTTGGTACAGGACTGGCCCTATTTAGTCGCATGTGCTTTTATCGAAACTTTTGTTGATTAGTGGACCGACCCATAGGCGTCCACACTTGACTTTTGTTTTGTGAACCGACCCATAGGCGTTCACTCACGTACATATCATCATATTTATTAAACATGCATTTTAAACTGTTTCATGCATTATAAAGTATTTCATGCATCTTTTATGTTTAGGTCAGGTTATATTAAGTCATACTTATCATTTAAGTTGCATTGTTTTGCATTGTGAAACGACTCCTAGTCGTCCACACTATTAACTTAAATATTTATCTCATTATAGTCATAAACTTTTTATCTTCCCTCATAAATTGTTATGTTTTCTTATGTCAAGTATTTTTTCATACTATCATGGTTAACTTCGTCTCTATGCTGATTATGTTTTATGCTCCTTCATGTATATTTTGTACCATGTTTCTTCATGATAATTTCATCTTCATGATGATTATGTTCCATGCATCTTTATGAAAATTATGTTTTCATCATGTTGATCATGCTCTCATGCTAAACACTAATGGATTTCATTTACTCCTGCTTTTATGATAGTCATGGTTGGTTTTCATTAATCATGTTTTCATGCAAATCATCGTTGAATTTCATTTAACCACACTTCTAGTTTCTTTCTCTATGCAACCGGATTGATGTATATGCTGTAATTGCTAGGCTATCATGATGCTCATTCCAGCTCGGTTTTTCTAACCGTTTAACCAATTATTTTCCTTTAAAATCAAGTCAGATGATCGACCCCATACCGATCATTTCATGTACATTCCATATGTAATCCATGTACCACGTTCCACGTGTACTCCATGTACCGTATTCCATTGCACTACACGTGTCGTAATACATGTGTATTTCATCTACAAATACTCCACGAGTATTTGCTAGTCGAATCTAAATCATCTCAGGCGTATTCCACTTGTTGATATTCTACAAGATGCTGATGCCGCTCATAGCTTGGGAATGTTACTAAATGTTTATGTTGCTGATTAATCATCTCAAGAGTATTCCACTTGTTGATATTCTACAAGATGATGATGCCGCTCATAGCTTGGGAATGTTACTAAATGTTGATGTTGCTGATTATTTCGAGACGCTACGAGATGCTGATGCTGTTTACAACCTAGAGATCTTACAAGACGAAGACCAAGCCGTTAGACCAAGCGATCGGACGAGAAGATGCTTCACCACCATATGATTTCCATCCCAATTCATGTCCTTACCTTTTAGTTATATGTCACACGTCATTCAGTAATTTTTTAAGTCATATGAGTGGGAACCGGTACCAGCCGGCCACTCAGCTGAATAGTTACATGAATCACCGTCATGAGAATGACCATCATGGGACAGACAGACAAGACAATAGTAACCACCACTGTGACAACAAGTATTCTAGCAATCACAACAGAACACCGGTCACAAACTTAACCAGAATCTCAAGGGTCAGCAGTCCAGCAGATCCGCCAACTCTGGCATTTTGACCACCATTTTCATTTTGATTTCTTTTCATATGTCAAGACATCCGTCAAGACACATCCTCGCATGTATATGTACTGAAGAAACATGTCCAGACACCAGTCAAGATACATGTCACACGTATAGTTCTCAGGACATGAGTCAAGACAGACTCATGCATAACTTCTGAACTCAGACTTAGTGATTCAAGGTATCTTTCCAATGGTATACTTAGTTTATTGTGCCATCTACAAACCAAGCCACTAAAATTTCAGTACCATCTTTGACTTATTGTCATAGTTGGTCACGTAGTGTTCGTTCCGTGTGAGATGAACGAAACACATTCAGTAAAATCTGCCACGTTTATTTCGTGTGCTGTCATGACACTTTTATTTCACGTTTTCATATTCGGATATTCATGTCCATCTTAGAAGCCATTATATCATCCGTGTATATATAGACTTTCAATTCAGGTTGATGAAAAGATCCTCATTATATTCAGGAATGTTCAGATTCCTGAATACACTCAGCATGGGTTTCTACCAGGAAAATCGGTGAATTTTTTTTTCTTATGTTTGACAAGCATGTCTAGCTATCATTTATGACCCGACTTTCGGTATTCTTACCCATAAATCGGTCGACTACTTCGGATTTTTCTCAGACATATTACCAGAAGGAACTACCAATTTTACCACCATTCATGACAATATTTTCAATCCAAGTATTATTGGTCTATCCGACCAACTACCAAACTCTAAACACTTTCCAAGATCGAGTTACGATTAGGCTATCGAAAGTTGTGAGTGAAAGAGCAAGGCACTTCCGTGACTGTTCTTCACACATGTTATGTTCAGTATTAATCCATGTTGGTGACTTTTAGTTCACGAATGCCCAGAAGTAATTGAGGATTTGAGAAATCAGATTTTCATGAATTCTGGACAAGTTTATCATTCGGTTCATTGTTAACATTCAGACTTTCTTTAAGTCTATAGAAGAGCACGAAGGCCACCTTCACTCTATGTTACAAGGTTTACAGCAAGAGAATTTCACACTGAAAATTTTCCTGTACGTATGTAGTTGATCACAGTGACACGCTAATTCACATGGTTTTCACGGTAAAATTTTTTTTTTACCATGACTATGCCTACGCGTAAAGGATAAAATCCTACATCCAACTTATGTGTTTCAGAAAATCCTACGCTAAGAGATGTTTAAGTTTTACCCAAACTCATAGCTTCCCAATTGCTATATATTCACGATCCTAACCACATTTGGTCGTGAGGTATGAAACAAGATGAAGTTACGTTCATATCTAAAGGCATGACTTATCAGCAGGGTAAGATAGAACACCAACATGCTTACAGTCGTTTCAACCTTTAGAAATATTTGAATCGTCGTTCGATCATTTAACCTAACCTATACGTTTTCTTTCACCCAAAAGGAGTACCAGTAACAGATTATTAGACATCTTCTAGCCAATGATCATACGAGTACACGCCACTCTTTCAGCTACCAGATTAGATAAAGGTTTATGATAGCATGCGTTATTTGCGTTCATGTCTGTATGATTATTCAGCTATTAAGTTATGTCTCACGTTAGCATTCATGACCTTGTTCACGCTTATGTCCCTTTTTCATCTTATGATTAGGCTTTTCACTTCCACGTTTATGACATGATTTACGTTCATGATCATATCCCATCTTATGGTTTACGTTCACTTTCATTCTGGAAAGATTGTAGAAAACTTGGAAGACCAGACTCAAGTTTGGTATGACTTTCCGTCTTCAAACAAACGTTTCACGCCACATTTCATGTCTCAGCTCGTATCATTGTTTTACCTCCTTAGTTATTGCACGTTCACGATATGTTCCAGATCATGTTACCCTACCTTCTCATGTCACGTTCACGACATATTGCATGTGTTCTCGTTCACCATATGTACTCATATTTCATGTACCATATATCCAAGTATCACGTTCACAATTATTCACATATCACGTTCAAAATTGTTCACGTACTACGTCTCAATATGTCTCACGCATCAATGCTTTGTGTGTGCTTATACCAGTAAGTATGATACTTAGTATCATATCGTTTCATGTATCTTTTCATGTTATTTCATATCCTATTTTCCTTTCATAAGTTCAGATATGTTCTTTTTAAGTCACTTCATGTTCCATGTTCCCTTTAGTCACGTCATGTTCCATGTTCTCTACAGTCACGTCACGTTCATGTCCTTTCCAAGATATCGTATCTCTAATTCGAGGACGAATTATTCTTTTAGAGGGGAAGAGTTGTAAAACCCGCATAAAATCCATAGAATATTACATACATAAAATTACGTATAAACTTAAACTTTACGAATTATTTAATAATACGACACGCGATACGAATACTTAACACGACTACTACGTATACTATATAAGTACGACAAGTAAATAAGTATATTATTATTATTATTAAATACGACATGAATTCACGTATAATAAGTAAAATCACAAAATAATAATACACGACATTTAAAGCAAGTGACGCGAATATTTAACCCGATTAATATTAGGTATATTAAATTTAACACGACAAGTCATTACGTATGTAAAATACTTATGTTTAACACGAATAAGAATAACCATGGAAAATTTACGACATTTAAATCACGGGTACGCGTAATAGTTTGCGAGTCGCGGAAATAAAAGTAAAAATAAAGGAAGTGGGCTAAGGCCCAATTGCAATTTAAGCCGACTAAAAAAAAAAGAAACAAAGGACGGAAGGAGTATATATAAATTAGGAATTATCACTAAAACCCTAAAACATCATCATTAAACGATTGTCTTCTTTTGGGGGTTTATTCTGCCGTCGACTTAAGCCACAAAAACAAGGAGAAGAAAGTTGGTTTAATTCAAGATTAAGGTTCGTGGTTCGTTTATTGTGTAACCTAAAACAAAACACACTCTAGGTAAATCCTAAATCCTTGTTATTTATCTGTTTTGTATGTTTAAGTGATTAACAGCCCTTTGGAAGGATCAAAACATGTTAATAAACAGTGGTTATACAAGATTTAGGGTTTGTGGTTATTGCTTTCTGCCTACACGCAAACCGAGACCATTCTATGGTCTCGGTGGGGGGTTAAATACCAACAGCGGGGTGGGTTTTTTTTTTCTTCTTTCACTCAGTCGCAAGCTCAAACCCCCAAAACAGGGGTGTTTGGTTTATTACCAGTGGGAACCGAGACCTATTAGGTCTCGATGGTTAATTACTAGGTAACGGTGGTTAATAAGTACGAATCAGTGGGTATTTAATGATTAGCAGCAGGTATGTATAGCAAACAATATGTATATAGGTTTAAACATGGGGTAGATCAACAAGGCAACATGTACATATGTAAAACAGTGGGTTTGGGCGGGTTCTTGGACAAAACTGCAGTTAAGATATAGGACAGCACTAGGTACCAGGATATTGGACGAAATTGTATTAATATATTGGACAGTACTGTGGGTATATCTTGGACAAAACTGGAAAAAAGTATATATGGGATAGCACTGTTTTTAGGTTATTTTACTAGTTGTTTTGTTTAAGTGCGATCTCGGTAGGCTCAATAAGCTCATGTTAAATAGTCAAGGTAATTTAATTATTAACTACATGATATAATTAAATAATTTACGCAACTTGAGTTATATTTAATTAACAGAATTTATCTAAGTAACTATTTGCGTAATTAAATTAATAGATTTTGCCTAAGTATTTTATCGCGTAATTAAATTAATAAACGTGACTTATATTGATTATTTAATTATCTAGTTAACGTTAGTTTTATTAAATTATCATGTTATGATATGAATTATGAATTCAAGTAAAATCATGCACGTTATTATTAACTAATAATTATTATTATTTTAGCGTAAGTATTTATTAAGTAGAGTTACTACACGATCATGAAATATATATATTTTATGCTAATTAAAACATATGAACATAAAATACACTTAGCATGATTCATGGTTTATATGAAGTCGTAAAATAAGTCAAGAACGTTAAGGCAATACAAGAACAAGTAAAACAAGTTAACGTTAAGTAATTAATAATTATTAATTATAAGTTAACCAAGCGACTCATACACGTCCATCTTTATTATGTAGCATTTATGGAGTATGATCTTTTTCACGTTTTCATCTTCCACGTTACCCTTCATTTGCATTACTGGACGTGAGGTACGGATTTTCTGTCCTTTCAGTAAGGACTTCCTTTCTTATGCATGTTTAGGATTTCCCGTCTGCAGCCAAATGTTTTCCCCAGTATATGTTTAAGTTTCCCAGTAATCATGTTAATAACTAAATAAATTGCCAGAGCATTATATACAAGCATGACCAGTTTATGTACTAGTTACGGAGGTACCGTAACTACGGCACTAGAGGCACCGGTGTCGTGACTCACATGCAGGAGAGTGATATCCTGCATCGTCCCACTCATGTTCAGGTTGGCCATTTTTATATGTATGTTTAGTGGGGCGTATGGATGCATCCTAGGCTTATAAGTGTTACAAGTTATCAGCGTGAATGTGGTGTGTGCTCTACATCCTTCACATTGGAGTTGATCCCTCCACCCAGCACAGTATTTAGAGGTCACCCCTCTATAGAATGACGAGGTCACCCCTCCAGGTATTCATGCACGTTGATATATTTCATGACCTATATGAGCTCTTCGGCAATTAAATTACAGTTTCATAATTAACAAGCAGACTTTTAGTATTTACATGAACATGATACTTTTAGAATAAACCAGTTTATTACAAGTTACAAGTTTATTACATGTCACCAGGTTTCCCAGGACTTACATTATTCCGCTGCATTTTCATTATTATGATTTCATATTCAGCCTTCACTTATGCTATAATATTCCATGTTATTATATATATCCGCGCACTGAGCGCCTCGCTCAGCCGTTTTCTCTTTTCATGTCCCTAAACGGCATGTACACAAGGTTAGGAGCATGGAAAGGTTATGCATAGGATGGGAGCTATTATATGTTTCTGTTTCATTTGCATTACTTTTACTTTATGCTATGTTTATGAGTTTATATTGGGGACCGATGTTTGATTCCGGTTATCCCTATGGTCATGTAATGTTTTAGGACATTTACCTTATGCTTGATATTACGCCATGATTATCCTGTGACATTCCATTTATCCAAATGGGGTGTTACAATGCATCTGGTTGATTTTGGAGTGCTTATTCTAGCTTAAAACTGCTTAAGTGTTCATAACTGCTTAATATCCATGTCTATGCTAGATCTGAGCATTGTTTGATTTTTCTATGCTAATTGGTGATACTGAAGTGTGTTTTTGTGCTTGATTGTGACTCATTGTGATTAACTGATCACTTGGGTGCCCTTGTCTTCCAGTAAAACATACAGAATCTCTCTAAAAAGCCAGGTCAAATAGTCAAGGCAGTGGGAACCAGTTCCTACTGAAAGTTCCCCCTGCTAGTGTATTTTTGTGTTAAGCTTATTAATAAGCTATTCTAGCTCATTTTAACCAGCAACAACTTTCATTTTGTAATAGGTGCTCATTATTTGACCCATTTGTTCATACTGGAGCAATTGGTGGGTTGACTTTAGGGTTTGACTAGAAAACCAACTTAATTGACTTTTTCATAAGTGCTTATTGGCTTATTCCAGCTTATTGGTTTTGCTTATTGGATTTTGGTTAATTGATTTGGCTTTTTGAAGTCATTTGTAACATTTTTCAAGTTGAATCAAGTCCTGAGATGCCCTAGAACTCAAACCCGACTATTTTGTCTTTTAGTGGATTTGTAGTTGGCTTATTTTTGGCTTATTGAGTATGCTTTTTCAAAATTTCTTTTTACAGATCTCGTTAGTATCCCAAAAGAAGGTTGTGTGTCAAATTAGAGCTTATGGCATTGGCTTATTGCTTAATGGGCTTAATGGCCCAATAAGGATAAGCTGTTTGTTCATTAAGCTGGCATAAGCTCACTTTCAGCTTTTGGGCCTTTAGAGTTTTGTGTTTAGATATGGATTTTGAGTCAGATAGGGCTTTTCCAAGCCATTTGGGCTTATTTTGACTTATTGGGCTAAAAAGCCCATTAAGGTAGACTGTTTTTGCTTTTAGCCCATTTGGGAGCCCAAAAAGGGTATTCTGGTCATTTCACTTTCATTATAAACTAGTTTGTAAGTTTTTTGAATTTTTTAGAATATTTGGATTTTTAATATTATTTTAATATTATTTTTTTGTTATTTTTCAAATTTCACATTTTTGCATTTTTTATATTTTTCTTAGCTTAAATACATTAAAATAGGAATTTTGCAAATTTTAGATAAATTTTATCATCTTTAGATTAATTTTTATAATTATTTTAAGTTTTAATAGTTTTTAAATCATTTTAAATAGTTTTTACTAGTTTAAAAATTTCTAAAAATAGTTTTTAATCTTTTTAGGTCATTTTAGAGGATTACCAATTGAAAAATCTTTATTTGGACTTTTTGATAATTAATTTTGTTTTTAGGGCTTTAATTAGCATTTAAAAATTAATATTTAATTAATTAAAAGGTTTCAAAAAGTTTTGATCATTGGTAAACTCTTAGTTTGTTTATTTTGATTTTTGGTAAATTTGTGGTAATTTTTAGAATTAATTTTTATTTTTGAACTTTTTACGGATTTACGTGTAGTCGTAGTAGTAATTAATTTCACGTCTTCGTCATCCTCTTTTCTCATCCCCTTCTAACCAATATTAATCTCAAACCAATTACGAATTATTCACACACATATACCTCCTTGGGAAACTAACTTCATTGGGTCATTAGTGCTTGATTTTCCTAAATCATCACTTAATACTTTTCCCTACTTTACGTTCTTTTCCTAAAGAGTGGTAAATCACTACAATCATTTTGGCGCCGCTGCCGGGGAGGTGTGTCGTAATTAATTTGTCTTGTTGTTTTTAATATTAACCATAAATATTATTAGTATTAGTAGAAATCTACTAATACGTATTATCGGTTTTTTGGTTTTTCTTGTGAAATTATTATTACTATATTGTATTCGAATCTCAAACAAAAAGAAAAAGGAAAAAATAGATAAATACTTTCGTGAAGCTCGATTTTGAAAAATACAAACTATAAGGTGGGTATAAGGCGGGTATTATAAAATATACCCTAAGGAAAAAGGCTCTTAAGTGCTTCGCGCCGCCTCGTTTCCCTGCTTGCTTGTGAGTATTTTGAGATTGAAGGCTAATCGAGGGTTTTGCCGCCCAAAGTATTATTACGTATAATATATTTGCTTGGTTTCTTTGTGATTAAACCCTCTTGAAGAATTTGGTTTTCACCAAAGTTCTAAAGTCATTCGAAGGCGTTCACTCCACGTGATCGTTTTCATTCCTTTGAGGCTTCTTTAATCAAGAGTTTGATTCGAGGAGAGATTTGGTAGATTGTTGTCTACGAAGATACACCAAAATCCAAAAAAAATTAAAAACAATCAAAAACACAAAAAAATTTGAAAATTCACAAAACACCCAAAAAAATATTCTTTGCTCACCTCCCATTCTTCGTGAAGTTTATGATCACTCCTAATCAAGCAAAATGAGCTCGTCAACGTCTTCAAAAGCAAGCAAATCAATAGACGTTGATTGAAGAACAAACTCCAATTGTTGAACCTATTGAGGAACAAGAAGTCGTCTTGGCTAATCGTACTATGATGGAGTTGCTACAAGCACCCACCGAGGGTTTTGGAGAGGCCATTGTGATTCCCGCTATCCTTGCGGAGAATTTCGAGATTAAGACGGGTTGTCGATGTTGTAAGCTAATAAGTTTAGAGGTCATGAGAAAGACAACCCGCGTTATCACATAAGGAATTTTAATCGTCTCACCGCAACTAGCAAGTTTAAGGATGTTCCACATGACGCCATTAAGATGATGTTGTTTCCATACTTGTTAGATGGACCCGCAAAAATTTGGCTTGAGAAAGAACCGCCAAATTCAATTTTGACATGGGGTGATCTCGTTTCTAAGTTTGTGAACAAATTTTTTCCACCATCTAAAACAACACATTTGAAAAATGAGATTTCAAGATTTGTACAAATAAATAATGAAAGTTTTTTAATGGCATGGGAACGGTTTAAGAAATGTTACATGAATTTCCACAGCATGATTTTTCGGAATTACATCAAATTGATACTTTATATAATGGGCTTAATGATCATGAACGAGATTACTTGAATGCCGCCGCGGGTGGTAATTTTTTGTGCAAAACGACCGATGAAGCTTTAAAGATTATCGAGAACAGATCTAAGGTTTATAGCCCTCGTAACACACCGAGTGTTGCCAATTTGGGTTCGTCATCGTCGTCATCGTCTCGTAGCATTAATGCCTTACATGATGAAGCTAATGAGGAAAATTGGTTTTTCGATAGATTTGCTAATCTTATGACTCATTGTCAAGCTCAAGAGGCTTTGAATTCCGCTTCGGTTAAAGCGGTTGAAAAGAGTTGTTTGTCTTGTGGTGGAGCTCATGATCTTTCCGAGTGCATTACCGCCGGTGGTAACACTTCGAGTGCTTACGTAGCAACGGGAACTTATAACCAAAACGGCCTAGGTTCCCGCCCAAATCAAAATGCTAATAACTATCGAAACAACAATCAAGGTGGTAATTATCAAGGCAATTCACGTAACTACAACAAGGGGAATTATCAAAGTGGGAATGGACAAGTCACTAATCAAAACCAAAACCGTGATTTTCAAAACACTACACAAGGTTTTCAAAATGCTCACACTAAAAATCTTCAAGGAGAATTTTTGGATTATGCTAAAGCAAATGATGCCAAGTTTGATAACATGCAATGTGAGATGATTAGCTTAAGATCCGAGTTGAAAAACGAGCTTAAAACCAAGCTTGCTAATGAACTTAAAACTCATGCTAATAAAATGGAGGTAAATGTTCAACGTCTTCAACAAAATCAACAAAAGATGGAACAAGGACAACATAAGATTAAGCAAGAATTGTTAAAAGCGGATGCTAGGCAATCAAAATTTTAAGACCGAATGGCAAAAATGTTTGAAGCAATCATGTGTAAACCCTCTTCCTCGGGTGGTCTTCCTAGTGATACCATTGCAAACCCGAAGGGAGAAATGAAGGTTATTACTACACGAAGTGGTAAAACTTTCAAGGAACCAATCTCTCGTCCAAGTACTTCTACAGAGAAGGAAATCGAGAAATAGCCCGAGGTGATGGTCGAAAAGGAGCATATTACAATCCCACGAAGTACCACTCATACCACACCTACGGTTGAACCAATACCAATTATGGAACCCGAGATTCCAAGGCCGTTGCCTAATGTCCAACCCACACCACCCTTACCTTACCCTTCGAGACGAAACAAAGAGAAATTGCAAGAACGTAACAAACAACAAATCGAGCTTTTTATAAAAATGTTTCAACAAGTGCATTTTGATGTGAGTTTAGCCGACGCGTTGTTATATATGCCTCGTTTCGCTTCCACTTTTAAAAGTATGATGAGTGATAAGGAAAAGCTTTTAAAGCTTGCTAATTGTTCTTCGGTTTATCTTAACCGCATACCGGAAAACGTTGGTGACCCCGGAAAGTTTCTCATTCTTTGTGACATACAAGATATGAAAGAATGCCTCGCCTTGGCTGATCTTGGTGCGAGCATTAATTTGATGCCATTTTCCCTTTGGAAATCGCTTTCGCTTCCGGCTCTTGCTCCTTCGAACATGTCTATCGAGATGGCCGATCATTCTACGATTTTAGCATGTGGAGTAGCCGAAGATGTTTTTGTGAAAGTGGGGAAGTTCTACTATCCCATTGATTGTATAGTAGTTGACATCCCCGCGGATCCTCAAGTTCCTCTAATTTTAGGTCGTCCATTTTTAGACACATCGAGATCGCTTATCGACGTTCATACACGAACTATCACTTTGAGATTCAACGAAGAGGAACTTGCTATAAACGCTACTCAAAAATCAAACCTTCTCATGTTTATGCAATCGCTACCATCAATCACATTGACTTAGTTGATGTGGTTTGGGATGAGTTTTCACAAGAAGTGTTAGGTTTTTCCGATAGCTCGTCAAGTGGCAATCCCACTATTTTCGATCCGATTCTTGCTAATTCTACACCAAATCTCACTCCATTCCAAGGAGGCGATTTCACTTCAAATGAAATCGACAATGAAGATGAGGTGTTTATTAGTGATGATACTTCTATTCCACCATTTCTTCCGCCGATGGAAGTTATGAGTGTTGAACCAAAATCTTCAATCGAGGAACCACCTATCCTTTAATTGAAAGATCTTCCTTCTTACCTTGAATACGCATTCTTAGAAGGTGATTACAAGTTGCCGGTTATTATTGCAAGAGTTCTTGCTAATGATGAAAAAACCGAGCTCTTGAAAGTTCTTAAAGCTCATAAAGGGGCAATTGCGTGGAAAATTTCCGACATTAAGGGTATTGACCCAAAATTTTGTACTCACAAGATTTTAATGGAGGAGGACTACAAACCCGCAATTCAAAGTCACAGAAGGGTAAACCCCAAAATTCACGATGTCATTAAAAAGGAAGTGTTAAAACTCCTTGACGCGGGAATGATTTATCCTATCTCCGATAGCCCATGGGTGAGCCCAATCCATTGTGTCCCTAAAAAGGGAGGAATGACCGTTGTGCCTAATGAAAACAACGAGTTAATTCCCACTCGTGTTGTGACCGGTTGGAGGGTGTGTATTGACTACCGAAAGTTAAATGACGCCACTCGTAAAGACCACTTTCCTTTGCCCTTCATGGATCAAATGTTGGAGCGACTCGCGGGAAATGAATTCTATTGCTTTTTAGATGGTTTTTTTGGTTACTTTCAAATCCCTATCGACCCCCGTGATCAAGAGAAGACTACGTTTACGTGTCCTTATGGAACGTTTGCTTATCGTAGGATGCCTTTCGGACTTTGTAATGCACCGGGTACGTTTCAACGGTGTATGATGGCCATTTTTCACGATATGATCGAGAAGTTGATGGAAGTGTTTATGGATGACTTTTCGGTGTTTGGCAATTCGTTCACGTCGTGTTTATCTAATCTTGAGCAAATGTTAAAACGTTGTGAAGAAACCAATCTTGTGCTTAATTGGGAAAAATGTCATTTTATGTGTAAACAAGGAATCGTCTTAGGACATAAGGTTTCGAAAGCGGGGATTGAGGTCGATAAAGCTAAGTTAGACGTCATCGCCAAGTTACCTCATCCCAAAACTGTTAAGGGAGTTAGGAGTTTCCTAGGCCACGCGGGCTTTTATCGTCGTTTCATTAAAGACTTTTCGAAAATCTCTCGACCTATGACACACCTTCTCGAGAAGGATGCTCCTTTTAACTTCAATGAGGATTGTGTTATAGATTTCGAAACTCTTAAAGGGAAACTTACCGAAGCTCCCATTCTTGTTGCTCCTAATTGGGAATTACCCTTTGAAATCATGTGCGATGAAAGTGATTATGCTATAGGGGCCGTCTTAGGGAAACGTTATGAAAAGCATTTCCGTCCTATCCATTATGCTAGTAAGACGATGACCGAGGCTCAATTAAAGTACACCACAACAGAAAAGGAATTCCTTGTCGTAGTCTATGATTTTGAGAAATTCCGACCTTATCTCGTCTTAACTAAAAGCATCGTGTATACCGACCATTCGGCTATCAAGTATCTCTTAGCTAAGCAAGATGCTAAGCCGAGATTGCTTCGTTGGATGCTCCTCCTCCAAGAATTTGATGTCACCGTGCTTGAAAAAAAAGGAGCCGAGAATCTAGCGGCCGATCATCTCTCTCGTCTAGAAGATCCTCACAAAGATGTTTTTGAGAACAAGGAAATCACCAAAACATTTCCTCTCGAGACTCTCGGTGTAGTGAATTCTAAAGACACCACCCCATGGTTTTCCGAGATTGCAAATTACCATGCGGGGAATTTCATAATCAAGGGTATGACGACACAACAAAAGCGAAAATTCTTTCGTGACGTCAAGTTCTATTTTTGGGACGACCCTTATCTCTTTCGGTTTTGTGCGGATCAACTCATTCGACGTTGTGTTTTTTGTGCCGAAGCTTCTAATATCCTTAGAGCTTGTCATGAGGGAACCACAGGTGGTCACCACAGTGCTAATCTCACGGCTAAGAAAGTGTTCGATGCCGGCTTCTTTTGGCCTTCTATCTATCGTGATGCACACGCACTTGTGAAGTCGTGTGATTCGTGCCAACGTCAAGGAAAATCGTCTCAACGTGATGAAATGCCACAAAACATAATTCAAGCGTGTAAGATTTTCGACATTTGGGGCATACACTTTATGGGGCCGTTCCTATCGTCTCATGGTAACAAGTATATCCTCGTCGCGGTGTACTACCTTTCTAAGTGGGTGGAAGCTAAGGCTTTACCTATTAATGATGCTCGTGTGGTAGTGAAGTTTTTGAAGCAACTATTCTCTCTGTTCAGAACCCCTCGTGCTATTATATGCGATCGTGGAACCCATTTTTGTAATGAAGAATTCGAGAAGGTCTTAAAGAAATATGGAGTTACTCATCGTCTTTCTACGGCTTATCACCCACAAACGAGTGGGCAAGTCGTGGTTTCGAACCGAGCTTTGAAGAGGATTTTAGAGAGGTCGATTGGAGAAAACCGTGCTTCATGGTCCGACAAACTCGATGACGCTTTATGGGCCTTTAGGACCGCTTATAAGACACCTATCGGTTGTACTCCTTATAAGTTAGTCTATGGGAAGAATTGTCATTTGCCCATTGAATTGGAGCACAAGGCATATTGGGACGTTAAGCATGCAAACTTTGACTTAAAGACCGCGGGATATCACCGGAAAATACAATTGAATGAATTGGATGAACTAAGAGTCAATGCTTATGAAAATTCATTGATTTTCAAAGAAAAGACTAAAAAGTTTCATGATGCAAAGATTAAAAACCGGGTTTTTAACGTTGGTGATCAAGTATTACTTTTTAGCTCTCGACTTAAGATATATTCAGGGAAATTGAAATCTCGTTGGTCGGGTCCTTTCACCGCTACACAAGTGTTTCCTTATGGGACCATCGAGCTAGCTCAAGATGATGGTCCTAACTTCAAGGTGAATAGACATAGGCTTAAGCACTACTTTGGTGGGGAAATTCCTTCAATGGTTGACCTCGACCAAGTCACCTTGCCCAATGATAATTAGCATTGAGGGGATCGAGTCGAGCTCATGACTTGGTAATCAAAAACGAGGTGCCTCGTCAGGGAGATACCATGCTTATCCTTTTATGCTTACTAATAACTAATTAAGAGGGGATTTGTGCCCTTCCTACTCGTTGTCTCGTGGTTGTTTGTGATTGTGTTATCTAGATCATCATCATCTACGATTGAAGACTCTCGTGTTCGTTTACATGAGCCTCCATCGTTTTCTTGAAAAAGTTTTTCACGAATCCATGACATATCCTTTATTGTTCTAACAATTATCTTTTAGCATACTTAATAAACGGCTTTAGATATATTGTTGATCACCCTTTCCATGCTAGATCCTAAGCATTCGGTTCTTCGTCTCTAGTATGGGGGTGCTCCACCTTTAGACTCGAAACATTGAGGACAATGTTTACTTTAGTATTGGGGTGAATAGATACTTGATTTGCTATGTCCTCACGTTTTCCAACTTTCAAATGTTTTGTTTTGTTGCTAATAAGGCTAAAAATTGCCAAATTTTAAATTTTTTCTTAAGTTTTCATAAGTGTTTTTAAGACACGAATGTATATTTTCCGATGGGTAGAATAAGAGCTAATTTTTGACTTGATGGGCATTTGGAGCCATTTACATTCTTTAACCCGCTCAATTCAACTTTTGCTAGACTTTTGTATAGGGAGCTTTAAAACACGAAAGTCTTAGCTCATTCGGGTTAAGAACAAGAACTTTTTGCAAGTTCCTATAATTGATCCTAGAAAGTCACTTATCAAGGGAACTATAAAATGCATTCTCTAAACTTGAAAAAGTCCAAGAAAGTGCAAGATCCTATAGGTGGCTTGAAAACCCAAAACTTTGATTTAATACAGTCTTAATTAAAGCTAATCCAAATTTGGCTTAATTTTAACTTGCATGGCTAAGTGTTCACGAGTCTCTTTAATTAGAGGTCTTTATATAGTGAAGAACGAGAAGTGATAGAGTTAGACAAGTGATCATGCTAAACGTAGAACATAAAAATGTTCTTTCAAAAACTCATGTTTTTAATTGTGGCTTTTTCTTCCCATAAGATCAATGCATTAGGAATAAAGATAATTGCAATAAGTAAGGTCGTACGATTTGAATGGTTACTTAGCCTCTAGCGCAAGATCGTTTAAAAGTTGCTCGGGGTGAATAGAGTTCATAGCCAAGGCATAACTTATTGAAACGGGACGCGAAGATTGGTGAAGATCCAAAAAGGCCCTAACAAGGCATGAGGAGCTATATTTTGTTGCTAAAGATCCATGATGATGTGAAGTATCATTATTCCTAAATCAATATGAAGGATCGAGACACACGACGAAAAGCAATTACTCCCCTAAAGATCATGGAGAAAGTCTATCCAACAAGACCCTTACAAGGTATGAGGATAAATATATCCAAGTCCGAAAAGGAGGCGGATCGTTGTATATAAAAGTCCAAAATAAAGATTGAAGAAAAATTATGAAGTCGTGGTCCTAATATGAAGAATCTCTCAAAAACGTCAAGTGAAGAAATTCCAAATATATGAAGAGAAGACCATAATTTCAAGAACGTCTTCCCAAGATTTGAAGTATGAAGTACATGCCAAATATCGGTCCGAGAAAGGTCTCAAATCGTGAAACGAGTTATGCCAAGATACGAACTTAAGGAGATACACGAGAAGCCGTTTTAAAAGATTTTGTCCTTTGGCTAACTATCGATCAAATCATGCTACTTTGCTTTCGGACTAATAAATACTCAAATAAGTCAATATGAATCACTTGTGATCCATGACAAATAGTTAAAAAAATGCTAGTAACCCATTTCCTTTTATAATAACTAGGATTGCGGGGAGAAAAAGTATTACACAATTTGGACATATGAGTAGTGTTAGCATTGTGACTTGTACCAACAATGATCTCATTTTTGCACTTGGCATGGAATGTATGACAATCAAGGATGACGAAATTTACTCTAAGGGACATTTACTTGTTTCTATTCTTCGACCCTAAAAGTCACATTCGTGATGAAAATCATACATTATGTCTTTTCACATCTTCGTAGTATTGTTGCAAGTCTTTTACTTTTTAATAAAGGTTAATAAAATTGAATTTTGGTGATGCTTAGATACTTTATTCTAGCATTGCGTGAGGGCACGGCAATGGCTTAGTATGGGGGAGTGATGAGATGGCATTTATACATGATCTCATCATTCTTTTCGGGCTTTGAATGCATAAAAATGTCATAAAATACCATATATGTGACAATCCGTCAATTTCAGGTCGTTATTTTAATCTCGGCTATTACGTATTACGTGTTTACTTTAATGAGAATTTTAAATTATCGACTAACCGAGAAGGTTATGACTTGAAACTTAACTTAAGAATGTCGTTTCGATGAAAACTGACAAGAAATACGTTAAGTATCGATATTATATTCTCAAATTATCATATGAATGATTTTATTGTATTTATTGTATTTAATTTTTATTTCTCGTGTTTTACGTTTTAACGAATGACGAGAACTACTAATGATCGCGATACCGACGGATGCCCAAAAATTTATGTTTTATTATCTATTGTCTCGATATTTTATATTTCGACGTTTTCGATTTAATTACGTTTTAAGTCGTGTCGAAGTGATATTATTATTTTTAAGAAGCGTTTTAACTTTTAAAAAGTATTTTTACGAAACCCGAGTCCCGTAAATATTTTCAAAATTTATATTTATATTTTCTACCCTTACAACTATTTAATTTCATTTTGGACCAAATCTATGCAAAGTTGGCAAAAACTACCCTCCACCACTACCACTACATATTAATTCTCCACTAACTAAAACACACACATATAATATTTTTATAAAAATCAAACTCTCTCCCTTGTTTTCTCCTCCCTCTTGTCATCCCATCTTCAAACACAAACACCACCACCATTTTTGATTCACCTTGAATCATTTAAAACTAACAAAAGACCCATCTTGGAAATTCAACAAGGATCATATTGGTATAAATTTTACTTACATGCATAAACTTTATTTTTCTTTTTAATTTTTGGTGAAGAACATGTGTTTGATCCATTTTTATGTTTATGTATGTTGTTAATATTATTATATTTGAGTGGGGTTGTTGTTGCATGTATAATTTTTTTTATACTTGATTTTTATTAGATTTAATTCAAGGGTGTTAGAGGAAAGATGATTTGTTGTAAATGATTGATAGATGATATTAGGAGTATATAAAATGTTAAAATGGGTCAAAATATTGATTTGACATGATTTCTAAAAATGTATTTTGGGACAGCAGCTTATAAAAGATTATTTCCTGGGTTTAAGTTCTGAGATAGGCTTATTTTATTTGATATTGTTGTATTAATCTTCAATACGCTCGTTTTGCCGCTTGAATGAGCTTCTAACTCATTACGAGCGAAAAGTTATGCTAGTTTTAGTATTTGTGTACCGGGAGACGAGTATCGGCACAATCCGAAAATTGTTGTCGATATTTGGATCGAATCTCGGGGACTGTAGAATGAGTTTTAAAAATGTTCAAGGACTGATGTTGGAGTCTAAACCTCAGGTCATGAGTCTATTTTCAAACCCGAGTGTCGGTTTTATAAATGGAGTAGTTTAAATATGTCAAAATAGTTTTACAAGTTGAAGACGTAAATCTGTCCGGTTTTTACAACACGATGATGTGTCGGGCAGAAGGTCTTAGAAGTAGTATTTTTATAGAAATTTAAACTGAGTCTTATTCATATTATATGTGAGTTTGTGACCAAGTTTCTTCGAAATCAGACAAGTGTAGATAGGGTAGATTGGTGTGTACATTTGGAGTGTACATGCTGATTGGTATTTTGGACACGTCGTCCAATACTTGTGTGGCGTGAGTTGAGCATTCGCCATTGGACATGGTGATTTACTTAAGTGTTAAGTCATTATGTAAATGACTTAGCTACTGTTCCGAGGGAAGTAAAATGATAACTTGACTTGCGTTGACTTGGCGTCTTAAGACGGGTCAATATCGAGAATGCAAGTGTTTAAAAGAATAGTGTTGAATCAAAGGGTATAGTAATAACACTTGTATTATTAAATTTTTCGGCATTGTTTTGGTTTTGTAATTTTGATTTTTATATTATTTAAGTATGATTTATACTTAAGTCGATTTTTAACGAACGCGCCTTAATTGGTAGGTTGCGGTTTTCGTGTTTAAACGGGCATCACTAATCGTCGGCGATCGTCTCATTACCACTATTGGCTAAGGTGAGTCTATAGCCTCGCTTTTAACATGTTTACTTGTTTTATAAACCCGCGAGGGGGATAACATGCTTGTTTTATTTAAATAAAAGGGTACAACGATAAGTTGTGGAAACTCTACTTATTGGAAAAGTATGGGTGCAACGAGAAGTTGTGGAAACCCTTATTATTGGAAAAGTAATTATTATAAATGAAGGGTACAACGAGAAGTTGTGGTAAACCCTCTTTCTTTTAAAATTGAACACAAGGAACTTGATTGTATGCTTAGATAAATATTATTGCATAAGTTTGTTTTAGCCTTAAAGGACCCATGAATCGTGAATTGTTAATCGAAGTAACGCTAATGCTATGGATAGATCTATCGGGGTAACGCCCAGTCCGGTCGCGATTAGCTCTCGCGTGGTGTTGTGATGCACTAGTAATGAAACATCGGATGCATTGTATAAGAGAAATATACGCACTTGGCTAGGTGTGTTGGGCTAAAATAATATATGTTAACGTTCAATGTCACGAGGCTTATGTAATGAAACCGATAATTATGTCCGTACAACATAATGGTATTTCGGTGAATTATTAACCATGGAAGGTTATTTTGAATACTTGTGTTCTCTTTATTTAAATTTAAACTCTATAGATTCACTCGGCAAATTTTGCTGACTTTTTAAGCATGTTTTATCTCAGGTCCATATAGAAGGCACTCGAGGAAGGCGGTTTCGTGAAGCTTGCATATTTGAAATGTTTTGGCCCACTTTTCTAAAACATATCCATTCAAATAACTTTTATCATTTATAATAGTTTGTAAACTTTTGAATCATCTGGGACCGTGTATGAAATTATACTTTTATTGAATGAAAATGAATGGATGTTTATTAAAACGACTTGTTTTGAGCCGTTTTCTATGATTATGAGATTGAACCATGCTAGTAACACCCAATGACCCTTCCGCTGTTATGATCGAAATTTGGGGGTGTTACAGATTGGCATCAGAGCTCAAGTTATAGAGAACGAAAAGATTTTCCAAAAATGAATTTTTGAAATCTTTTAACTATAACTGTGGCAAGCGAAACCTCCGAGTTGCCAATGGACGAGAATGAAAGTATATATATATATATATATATGGGATTATATATATGTTGTAATCTTTATCGATTATTTGAACTTGTGAATTACAAGGTATGTTTTCATTTATTTAATTATAAATGATAATTTTATATTTATACGAGATATTTATACGACGTCAGTTGTCACGAAGCCACTCTAGTCATTTTATGCTAGCGCCGAAGCTATTCCTGAAATAAATCATGTTATTCTCGAGATTAACTAAGTTGTGGATAGACATGATCCCAACGAAGGTTAATATTCTGTTGATATTCTTTTGGTTACAAGGATTTTGATTTCCTTGGTTCTTATTCTTGATTTATCGATTCTTCATTTCGTTTCGCAAATTTAATTTGCATTTTCATTAATCTTAGACATTATACGGTTTTGATAAAAACAAGTTTGTCCGAGATGGTATTATTGATTGCTAGGAATTGAGATTGATTTGTATGGTATTCACATGCCAACCAGGATTCCATATCATATCACTGATCATTTTCTGTTAAATCAGTTCTCATTTGTTTCGATCTTGATCTTTTGCGTTGAGCTGGCGATGCTTGAATAAAGTGATTTATAATCGTTGAAATAAATTGGCCATTTATTTGAACAAGGAACTTATAAATTGTTGAACTACGAATTTCTGAATCTTATTTGGAAGGACTTGATCAATCCATGGAAATAATGATTCATAAATATGTGGGCTTAAGCATATAGCATATGCGTGATTAAACTCTTATTGACTCATAATTCGTTTGCTCGATTCATTCTTCGATTTTGTTCCTTAATTCCTTGATCGTGAAATGGTTGTATTGAGATTGTTCCAAAAGTACCAATTGAGGAGGATATCAAGCGTCTCTGAAAGACATTGAAGAAATCTTCTTCTTGTGGGACCGAGGAGCTTTCTTAGCCATGTGAAATACCTATTAATTCTTGGTAGATTAGTTTATCAATTGTAGTATTTTCTCATTAATCCCTAACTAAACTGTGACAACAGTTAGTAGGACTAGTCTTTTAAGTTGTATGGCATTAGATGATGATTATCTATAATGTTTGACAATACGACTTGTACTAGTTTGTGATCAATGGAATGACTATATTTTGATTCCTAATTCTACATCGTTCTATTATTATCTTTCTTTGATTTTCTCTTGTAAATTTATGTGGTATAATGCAATCATTGAATGAATACTCATTATGATTTGATTTGTGTGCACAAGATTCATGCAGTAAATGAAAGCTATGACCGAAGCACGAATGCGCCAAGTTATTAGTGAATAAGTTGCTATATCTTTAGTTAAATTCATGGCCAACATGAATGATGGATCTGGAACCGGTAGAGCTGAAGCTGGAGCCGATGATGTTCGTGGTACGGATGAAACAAATGTGCCCGAAGTTAGAGGCTATAACAACACTTCATTCATTAAGTGCAAATCGTAGACTCTTAAGGGTACTAAAGATGATGGAGGATTGTGTCAGTTATTGAAAGATGGCGTCAGTCTTTCGAACCAGTGACCCTAATCAGGAGGATAAGGTGTAGTCTGAAATCGCTACTCTCCAAGGTCGTGCATTAATTTGGTGGAATGGCAGACTTGCTTCCATAGGTATTGTTACTTATGGGACACCATGGACTAAGGTGAGGAAACGGTTAACTGAGGAGCTTGTCCTCGAAGTATTTCCAAAGTATGGAGCAAGTGTTGTAGAACTTGAAACTGAAGGGAACTAACATTGGTAGATATATCAAGTGTTTCCATAAGTTGACTCTTTTATGTCCAAGAATTGTGGAACCCGAACCGTCAAGATCAAGCAGTGTATTCACGGCTGACCAAGAATATATGCGGTGATGTGACTTCTTCTAAGCCATTTACTATTTGTAAAGTTGTCTGCATGGCTGATTAGCTCATGGGACACATAATTCAAGGCAGGGCTGATGAGGTTACTGAAGGGAAAAATAATTCCGAATTGAAAAATTCTTTCGTGCATTAGAGCTCGTAAGTATATCGGAAAAGGTTGTGGATTATTTGTGGCTTAGGTATCGTAGAAGGAATCGTAAGAGAAGTACGTAGAATTACTCTAGTCATTTGTGACTAATCTGAAGTGTTCTGGAAGATTTGCCAAGGCTTCCGTCTCCAAGGCAATTAAAATTCCCAATTGATCCAATTTCTGGTGCTGCAACTGTGGCACATGAGCCATATTCATTAGCACCCTCTGAGTTGAAGTAATTAATTGTGCAGTTTTAAGAACTATCTGATTGATGTGTTATTCGACCGAGCTCGTCAGTTTGTAGAACTCCCATTCTTTTCGTTAAGCAGAAAGATGATTCATTTCGTATGTGTATCGATTACCGAGAGCTGCATAGGCTAACGATCAAGAATCGTTACCCATTTCTATTAGTTGATGATCTATTTGATCAACTTCGAAACTCTCGTGTTTTCTCCAAGATTTTGGTGTTTTCTCCTAGATTGATATTTGTTTTGCTTATCATCAACTTCGCATACGCGAGGAAGATATTCCTATTACGGCGTTTAGAACTTGTGACGATCATTATGAGTTTAGGGTTATGCCTTCTGGTTTGACCAGTGCACCTGCTGTATTCATTGACTTAATGAACAATAGGTGTAAACCGTATCTTGATAAATTCGTGATTGTTTTCTTTGATGATGTTCTAATCTGCCCGAAGAGAAAGGAAGAACATGCCGAACACTTAGGGATTATCTTGAACTTGTTAAAGAACGAAAAGATGTACCCAAAAATTTTAAAGTGTGATTTTTGGCTCTGTTCTGTGCAACTTCTCTTTCATGTGACTGACCAAAGTGGCATACATGTTAATTTTGCGAAAATCGAAGCCATCGAAAATTTGAATGTTCCAACTACTCCAACTGAAGTACGAAAAATTCTAGGTTTGGCTGGTTATTACTGAAGGTTTACCGAAGGATTCTCTTTGATATCAAAACCATTAACTAAGCTAACTAAAAAGAATGAACCGTTTGTGTATGGCGATGATGAAGAGAAAGCTTTTCAGACTATGAAAAGAAAACTCTGCGACACGCCGATCTTATCATTACTCGAAGGAAGTGAAGATTTTGTTGTTGATCGTGATACATCTCCTTTATGATTTTGGGGTTGTTTTGATTTGTATATGCTTGTAGGAAGCCTAGGAAGAATAAGGAAACTGCAAAACCCATGGCTCGTAATTGGGTGCGGTGATTTTACTCTTCGTCTATTGAGACATTAATTGTATGGCACTAATATGCGGTATCCACCAATAGTAAAGCCTACAATGTATTCTGGAATAAAAGAGGCAATAAGCCTTTATGTGATTACGACTGTGTTATTCGTTATCATTCGTAAAGTTGGAGCAAATTATAATGGATTCATTGTTAAGCTCTTGAAAACTCAGTTTGAATTCTGTCAATGTTGATTGATTGACTCTGCGCATTTTATTTCGATAAATAAATCGATCATGCTAATTAAGAATCGTTTCTTAACTGCTCGTAGTATACATGAAAGTTATAATAATGTGAAGCGAAAATCTTTGGAAATCGAGGTAGGTGGAAAAGTTATGCCAAGGTTATCACCATGAAAAAGGTGTTATATATATTTTGGAAAACGTGGGAAGTTAAGTCCCCGTTAGTTTGGACCATTCGAGATGATATCGATGGAAGGTCCGATGGCATGAAAACTTAAATTACCTCGAGAGCCGCAAGGAATTCACGATACTTTTCATATGTCGAACCTAAAGAAATTTCTTCCCGACGAAGATCTTATTATCTCTCTTGATGAAGTATGAATCGACGGTAAGTTACATTTCATTAAAGTACTTGTTAATACTATCAGTAAGAGGTTAAGCAACCGAAGCAAAGTCGTATTCCTATTGTCATGTGTGATGGAACTCTAGACGAGGACCAGAATACGTTTAACTCTTTGATTTCAACGAGCGATCGAGGAAGAACGCAAGTTGATCTTCGGGACGAAGATCCCAATTTGGTGGGTATAATGTGACAATCCATCAATTTCAGGTCGTTATTTTAATCTCGGCTATTACGTATTACGTGTTTACTTTAATGAGAATTTTAAATTATCGACTAACCGAGAAGGTTATGACTTGAAACTTAACTTAAGAATGTCGTTTCGATGAAAACTGACAAGAAATACGTTAAGTATCGATATTATATTCTCAAATTATCATATGAATGATTTTATTGTATTTATTGTATTTAATTTTTATTTCTCGTGTTTTACGTTTTAACGAATGACGAGAACTACTAATGATCGCGATACCGACGGATGCCCAAAAATTTATGTTTTATTATCGATTGTCTCGATATTTTATATTTTCGACCTTTTCGATTTAATTACGTTTTAAGTCGTGTCGAAGTGATATTATTATTTTTAAGAAGCGTTTTAACTTTTAAAAAGTATTTTTACGAAACCCGAGTCCCGTAATATTGTCCCTTATATTTGTGATTGATTAAGCAATGAAGAAAGAAAGAAAATAGATGAAGAAGAGATGAATTCCTAGAGAGAGAAAGTAGTGAGAGAAAGTAGAGAGGAGATGATTAACTTGGTGAATATTAGATTAAGAAAAAGATTTGTTACAAATGACCATCCACCCTCCTAACATGCTAGGAGGGTAGTATATATAGTCCACCCACATGCGGGCTTTAATTGACTATATATTGGGTCGGGCTTGTCTTTTGGACTTTAATTAGTTTAAATTCAAGCCCGTGAACCACGACTAAATAACTACCTATTACAACGTTCTAATAAATATTACAATAGAAACCTATGACCAAACATTCTTGTTTGACTCAATATTTTGAGGCTAACAATCTCCCCCAATGTGAGGTCATTCCTCTTTGATATTTGGATTCCAATGGAGATTTATGAATTTCGTCATAAATGAGTCTTGAACGTGTAACAGTAGTTTTGTTCCTTCATGCTATGATCTTTGAGCCTTTGTCGTTTTCTTTCGACTTTGTCTTTTATTCTTGAGATCTTCAAATCATCCTTGACTTGTCATTGCCATCTTGCGATCTTGTGTCTTTATCCACATGCTCACACTATCAATTGTTGGATAAGTCTTTGTGCATGAATATGTGGTTGTGAATCTTTGACTTTGCTGAGTACACCGTGACGCCACCTTCTCGAGACAAAACATAGACACGGACTAAATGGCTTTGACATTCGTCCTAAATCGGTAGCGTTTTACCTCCGGTCGGTGAAGACCGTTATACGATATTAAATATCGTACCTGTGATCAGGTAGATTCAATTAAGAATCTCCTTGACAGGGTTTCGTGGCAGTACTAGCCGTTCTCTTTACTCGACCGTCTCAAAGCAAGACTGTGAACATAAAGAGTGAATCAATTGGATAAATATCCGCTTGATTAAAGTCGTCAATTCAAATTCCTGGAACAAGTTTGATTCATTTAGAATCTTACCATTGTTGCTTTCCAGTTGACACAAGTTTGATTCATAAGAATCTCACAAGTCACCTACCGTAGCGCTGTTTGATGTTGACGCTAGAAGGATTTCCATTCGTCACTGTGAGTATTAATGAATATCACTCTGAATGTTCTGGCAAGACCATAAAGATATTGCGTAGAAACCTGAAACGAGTTTGAATCAATTCAGAATCAAACCACTGTTGCTTTTCAGTTTTACATATGTTCAATTCATAAAGAATCTTACATATGACCTACCGCAGTGCTGTTTGATGTTAACACTGGAAGGATTTCCACTCATCATTGTGAATACTAAGTAGTATCACTCTGAGTGTTCTAGCAATGTCGCAAGGATATAGCGTAGGACTCTCTTGATCTTCATCCGTGTGTCCTAACGAGATTTGATTGATCTCTTGGCTCTAGACTCGATTTGTGCACTTTTAGTGATCGGAGGCTGGAGCAGATGCCACCTATTCAATATCAACAATCTCGGAGTGAGAAAGTCAATAGAAGTCGTGTTGATCTCCGTGACAATAAAACAAACTTCTTTTGAGAGAAGTCTGAGTAGCTAGGAAAGGGTTGTGCTTCACATCACTGGGTCCATGATGAGTTTGTCTTCATGATGAGTTGACCCGGTTTCTGCCTAAGTTGTATGGAGGGCTTCTTTCTTTACACCCTTTATCCTTACATTTCTTTTTCATTCTTCAACCCCTTCAATGCTTACCAAGACATCATTACTAACACCTTGTTGTGATTGTTCCAGTGCTAGCATCAGTACTTAGTCGGCATTCAGCTACGTTCACATTCTACTCCATCTTTCCTAAGGACTTCTAATAATCTATTGGATTGTCCCTGGGAAGATCCCTCCGGTTCTGGTTGGATCATAGGACTTAAACCTAACCACCCTTTTGACACCAATAACGTCGTGAATTAAAGATGTTGTGGGTATTTGATCGTAACCATGAAAACCACTTTAAATTCTAACAAAGTGTTTGAAAAACATTTAACACCTTGCTAGTTTTGTCGTTTCATAAATGCTCCCCCTTCACATGTGCATCGATAATCGAAAGTGTTTCGCACATGTAGGTAAGAGTTAAAGTGCTTGAGTCTTATATAAGATCACATTTTAATCACATTTTCTCCCCATATCTCTAATATATAAAATCTTTTGATATTAGAGATACCAAATTTGATTAAAATATATTTTGAAAAATAGTCTTGAAAATCTTCGGGAGAAAGATGTGTTAATCTTTTGCATGAAGTTGAATTACTCCCCCTCAAAAATTGATCCAATGGAATTGTCATTACGAGGATTTGATCCACATTAAACTTTTGAGGATAGGAGTTGTTGAACACACAATTTTTGAAAGATTTTGAATATCATTGAGAAATTCTTGAAAAAATTGTGTTCATCGCTTTTTGAAAAATCAATTCTATTTGACGAAAAGGTTTTTCTAAAGCATAAACTTGAGTTCATAGACTTTGAATGTCTTGACGAATCCACTCAAGTGTAAGAAGATTTAACTTCTTTTGCTAAGGGTAAGAGTACAAAAGCGTACACTCCCCTGTGAATTTAGATCCGGGTTGCAATCTGAAAGTGATTACAAGCCAATGTGTTGAGCTCAAAACGTTGAATGTTTTGTGACAAGCTCAACCCAAGATAGATTGCTCTACCCGTTGTTGGAAATATTGTCCAAAATAGACAAATTCCTTTTGAAAAGATAGAAATGACATGTTTTGAAAAATATTTACAACTTTCATTCGAGCTTTATGTACACACCCGTGTCGTTATTGAGTGACATTTCTAGGTACGTCCATATTATCGATACTGAAAGACATGTCGAGAAGAATATTTTTGGATTATCAAAGATTTTTTACTTTTGTATTTTGCTTTTTGATTCATATTTACAGGTAGATGTTTGATAGATGAATCAAGCAGGCTTCTTTGCCAGAACCTCCAGTTCTGCTGGAGTCAAACATCTCATAACAATTTTCCTAACCTCTCTTTCGAAAGAGCTTTTGTAAACAAGTCAGCTAATTGGTAATCAGTTCCAACAAAGTATAATTCAACAATACCTCTTTCAACTTGTTCCTTAATGAAGTGATATCGGACATCAATGTGCTTCGTGCTGGAATGCTGAACCGGATTGCAGGAGATGGCTATGGCCGACTTTGAGTCATAGTACATAGGTACTTTATCAAAATGGAAGCCATAATCCGTGAGTTGTGTTCTCATCCAAAGAACTTGAGCACAACACGGAGATAGAGACACATACTCCGCTTCGGCTGATGAAAGTGACGTGCAATCCTGCTTCTTGGAAGACCATCCCACAAGCTTGTCTTGACCTAGAAATTGTGCACCACCAGAAGTACTTTTACGTGTATCAAGACACCCTGCATGATCAGAATCTGAATAGGCCGTTAGAAAGAAACCGGTTTCCCTCGGATAACAAAGTCCCATGTGAATGGTATTCTTAAGGTACCGAAAGATCCGTTTAACCTCCTTGAGGTGCTTTTCAGTGGGTCGTGCTTGATATCGTGCACAATAACACGTAGCATGATGAATATCAGGTCTGCTTGCTGTCAAGTACATGAGGGACCCGATCATGGAACGATATCTCGTTTGATCAATGGGTAATCCCTCCAAATCAGCATCTAGGGATGTGGTTGATAATGGTGTCCCAACGGGGTCACATGATGTCATACCATGCTTTTTGATTATCTCTTGACCATACTTAGCTTGGTTAATGAAGATACCACTTGGGGTTGGTGAACTTGAATTCCTAGAAAGAATTTTAGTTCACCCATCATAGACATTTCAAATCTGCTGTGCATTACTTTTTCAAACCATTTTGAGAGTTTTGGGTTTGTAGACCCGAAAATAATGTCATCAACATAAATTTGCACAAGCAAAATGTCATCCCCATATTTATAAGTGAACAAAGTTAAATCAATGGAACCTTTTGAGAAACCTTTGGAGACCAGAAATTTCGAGAGCTCGTCGTACCACGCCCTTGGAGCTTGCTTGAGTCCATAAAGTGCTTTGTGGAGACGATACACCTTGTCAGAATAATGAGGATTGACAAATCCTTCCGGCTGCGTGACATAAACTTTTTCCTTCAAAGGACCGTTAAGAAATGCCGTCTTTATGTCCATTTGATAAACGATGAATCCCTTATGTGCAGCATAAGCAAGGAAAATCCTGACCGCTTCCATTCGAGCTACTGGTGCAAATGATTCTTCAAAATCAATACCCTCTTTCTGTCCATACCCTTTAGCCACTAGCCTAGATTTATTCTTGATGATCGTGTTTTCTTCATCCATCTTGTTTTTCCAGATCCATCGAAGATTTAATGGTGTTACATCGTATGGTCTGTCAACAAGTTCCCAGACTTTAAGTCTTTCAAATTGTTGAAGTTCATCCGTCATCGATTCAATCCAAGCATGATCAGCCAAGGCTTCTTTGATGTTTTTCGGTTCAGCTGAACTCACGGCGAGTGCGAACATACAAACATCACCATCGGTGTGAAGCTGTCGTCTTGTACGAACAGGCTGTGAAGGGTTTCCAATTACATGAACCAAAGGATGATCTCGGGTCCAATGATGTGTTGAAGGATGTCGTTGGTAGAACGTGTGTATATTTGACGGATCAACATGGCGAGTAGAAGACTCTCCAGTTTCGTGTACCGGTGTACCGAATGGGTTGATAAATTCGTCTTCGTCAGATAATGCATTGTCTGCTTGATTTGTGTTCTCTGGAGCAATGACAGTAGTTGTGGATGTTGTAGGATCGATTGTTGAAGTGATATTCTGAGGAGGTAAATCTGCAGCAACCCGTGTTGAAGTAGATGAAGTTGTATCCATTTGTTGACGATGATCGGTATCATCATTCATATCATGAGTGACAGCGGAAGACTTCGATACAACTTGTTTCTCCCCCGTGAAAAATTCATCATACATTGGTCCATATAACATTTCCAACTCTTCAATTGTCGTGTCGACTGTCATATCAGCTCTAGGAACATTTTCTGGAACCAGCGTTGAACTTGACGGTTCATTGCTGTGGTCTTGAGTTCCGAGTTTCGTGCGGTTGTGAACGGAAGTCGTTTGTCGTTGTGGATCGGGACTTAAAATGTTTTGTTCAAGTGCCATTTCTTGTAATTCATCAAATCGGATGTGAATAGTCTCGACTATCAATTTTGTTCTCTTGTTGAACACTCTATATCCCTTAGACTGAGTTGCATATCCCACAAGAATACATGCATCACCTTTTTCTTTCATCTTATCCAAGTTTTCACCATCTCGAATGATGTAACAAGTACATCCAAAAACATGAAGGTGTTTGAGTGAAGGTTTTCGATCATGAATTATGTGATATGGTGTCTTTTCGTGTCTTGGGATAATTAAGGATCGGTTTTGTGTGTAGCATGCGGTTGACACGGCTTCGGCCCAAAAATATAGTGGAAGTTTTGAAGCGGATAATAATGTTCGAGCAGCTTCAACCAAAGTACGGTTTCGTCTTTAAACAACGCCATTTTGTTCGGGTGTTCGAGCAATAGATGTTTCATGTTCAATCCCTTCGGCTTCAAAATACTTTCTCAGATTTGAATTCAAAAATTATGTACCTCTGTCAGTACGAACCACTTTAACTTGAGCCTGAAGACCACGTTGTATCAATTTAAGGAAGCTGATGAGAACTTCAGGTGTTTCATCCTTGGACCTCAAGAAGTGAGTCCATGTGTACCTTGAGTAATCATCGACAATTACCAGAATATATTTCTTTCCATTGATACTCTGAACACGCATGGGACCACATAGATCCATGTGAAGAAGATCTAACCGTCCTTTAGAGCTTGGTGTGGTCTTTGTTTTGAAGCTACTTCATTTAGCTTTACAAAGTTCAAAAGAAGAACAAAGATGATCTTTGATGAATTTCAAGCTTGGAAGGCCTCTCACAATATCTTTCTTGGAAAGCAAGTTGATGGTATCAAATTTGAGATGAGAAAGACGTTGATGCCATAACCATGCCTGAGTCGTTGAAGCTTTTGCCATGAAGCAAATTGGAGTTGATGAAGTTGTGTCTTGAAGTGAAATTGTGTAAAGATCAGTACCCCGTGTACCGGTAAGTAAGTCATTCCCATCATAATCACGAACAAAACATATCTTCTTTCTGAAAGCAACTTCTAAATCCGCATCACAGAATTGACCAACCGAGAAAAGATTGTGATTGAGCCCTTCGACGTAGTATACCCTTTTAATCGTGATATTCCCCTGAACCAAATCTCCATATCCTAGGATCGGTGCAAATTGATCATTTCCGAATCGGACCGTACCCAGGAACTTCTCCACGAAGTTAATTAGAAGCTTGAGATTCCCCGTCATGTGCTTCGTGCATCCGGAGTCCAGTATGAAGAGAATTATTTGTATCACATGCAGAAGAGTTAGAACACGATGGAGCATTTGCTAAATTGGATATCACAGTAGTTGTGATAGTAGAATCATTAGTGTCCTTATCAACATTTAAAGGCAAACTAACACTCATTTTTACATTTTCTGTCCTAACTTTAGGCATCCATTTATATCCGGGAGGACATTGATTAGCAAACCACCATTTCCAAGACTTACTGGCAGACTCATATAATTCCTTAATTTTGCTTCTAGGATTCTTAGTGGTGGAGTCTGATGCATTACTTTTCTTAGTAGGGGTGGCACCAGAATGGTTCATCTTGCGTTTGGGTTTACTAGCTCTAATAGGCATCGCAACTTGCTTCTTAGTTCTAGTATCTACGCCTTTGACTTTATTCATAGCACACATAGAATGATTAGCATTAGCACACTTGCCACATTTGACACAAACAAATTTCACATTCATAGCATTCAAATCATTCACAGCATTCAAATCGTCATTACAAGCGATAACAGACTTTTTATTCTTAAAAACATTCAAATTCCTAGGGTGTTCTTCTACATGCTTCATCTTCCCTTGATTCTTGTGTTTCCAGACCTTATCATTCACTTGAGTGCTCTTAAGCTGAGGCCGGCTAACACTAGTAGTGGAGACTATACCTGTAGTAGAAGACAAACGAATATTAGTGTTTCTAAAAGTCTCAGGCGAGTGAGTATCTTTGTTTGTGGGCTTCGTGGACATTCTATACATCCCTGGTTTAATCACATTATTGTGCTTAACGCTTGGTGCTACAGGATTCCTTATGGGTTGAGCTTGTGGTAACCTTTCCTTTCCATCCATCTTGGGGGCAAACACAGGTTTTGTAAACGACGAATTAGATAAAGCAGATGGTTTTCCCAAGATAGAGGATCTATTCTCTTTAGAGGCATTGGGTTGTGTAACAACATTTTTCTTAATGCTAGGTTCCACAATTTTCCCACCCATTTTAGCAATGAGTTTCTGCAACTCTGCTATCGCTCTGTCCCTGTCTTGTAATTGAGCTTTCAACCCTTTAATTTCAAAATTCTGTTCATTCATTTCTCGAAACGTTTGGGAAAGTTTTTCTTGCAATTTATTATCATGTGGAAAACGACCAACGTCTTTTTGCAAAGCAAGTTCAAGTGAATGACAATGTTTTTGAAGGAAATCAGTTTTGTGTTGAAGTAACTCAAAAGCCTTTTTGGCAACATTTTCTTTACATTTCGAAAGCTCAATTTCAAGAAGTTCACATTCTTTGATCTTATCAAGATATTGGCATGCAACTTCAGAATATTCATCAATATCAGCACAAGATGTAAAATAAGCACACATAACATCTTTAGAAACGCATTCTTGCAAGAGTAAATCATATTCATCTGAGAAATCAGACTTCTCCATTTGAAGATCATCAATGTGTTTCTCAATAGATTCAACATATTTTAAATCATCAAACATTTCAGTCCGAATGAACTCCTCAAGTTGAAGAACAGTTTCTTTAATCAATGTCGTGTTTGGAATTAAGAGTTCTTTGACAAGCAAGGTAATATCGTGAGGAATCGGACGTGTCCACTCAGCATTTTCACGTTTTGCCCAGTCTCTTTCAACAATAGATTTAACATTATCTATGTGGTGTTTAAGAATACCTAATGTTTTCCTACTCTTGCTTTTAGATTCATCTAGAGGGAGGTAGTTTATGTATTTGTAAACATTAGATTTCTTAGGGGCAAATGCTTTCTTCCATTGAATTCTCTTTTGTTTGCATTCAAGGAACACTTCCTCACGAGTTTTCTGAGTTTGTTTATTGAAAAGGCCATAAAGACTATTCTCATAAGCATAATTATATGGTTTCACAAACTCCTTATTAACAAGTGGTTGACTATCATCGTCCCAAAGGGAAGTCTCTTCACTATCGGCACTTACAGGCATGCAATCAAGATCTGTCCTTTCAGTCTCATCAAGATAAAGATGCGGGTTCGCAGCTTGAGCTTTGGCAAGGTACTCAGGACTTGCAAAGCTAGCTTGACCCTTAAACATCGAAGGAGGTGCCAGCATTCTCACAGATTGTATAGAATCATGCGTTTTATAAACAACGTTCTTCAAAAATTCGACTTGTGCTTCTAATTTCGTTACCTTTTCAGTTTCTTTATCATATCTACTTTTGAAGTCTTGTTTTAATGCATCTACCTCTTATTTCTTATCCTCTAGAATTTTAGGAGAATCAGTAGTGGTCATAGAGAGCTTTTGTTCAAGTTCATTAACTTTGGTATTGGCAAGGTACGTTTTTTGACGTTTATCCATTAAGAAAACATTATATTGACGCTTTTCTTTAGCTAATAACTCAAGAGTTGTATTATATTTGTTTTCAAAATCGGCCTTTTGATTTTTTAACACACTTCCCTTGTACCCCTCAAGCTCTTTGGTTTTCTGAAGGAGCTCATCTCTATATGTTTCAGTCATCTCAGTAGATTTGATAAGAGCAGCTTTGCATTCTTCAAAGCTTTGAGTGAGCGTAGCGTTTGCCTTCTTTAATTGCCTTTGAATCTTTTTATTTTCAGTGACATCTTTTTGTAAAGTAGCAATTAAATTAGCAAGCGCAATACGTTCCTCTTCATCATATTCATTTGCATGTTGATCATCCTCAGACTCATTATTGCACATGTCTGATGAATCAGGTGTGGTATTGCTATCAACCGTTTCCATCATACATGTGTCATTAATGGCATTGGGTAGATCACTATGCTCAGGAATATCACCAAACACATTATATTCATCAGTAGTGTCTACCTTATCGATTGGCTCAGTGTTAAAGATAGGGCCATTGTCATCTTCAGTGACTTTGAGAACTTCTTCAACCTTTGCCATGTACGAGTAATGTGCATCAAGCTCTTGATCAGAATATTCATCATCAGTATCATCAAGCATTGCTCCTTCCTCAGCTGACAATTTAACCCCTTCTTCCATTTTCTTGCATAGCAGCATCTTTTCCTTGTGATAGCTGGAGTCTCTAACCCTTTTCGTCTTCCTGCATTCCTTTGCCATATGCCCATAACCTTGGCAATTAAAACATTGAATCCCACTCTGCTGAACCACTTGACTTCCAACCGTTTCCTTATTCCCAGTAGCAGCAGCAATCCTCTGAGTATCATACTTGGCAGTTTGTCGATCATATCTTGCAGAACCCTCAACATGCGTTAGATTATGTCGATCATACCTAGAAGGACTTTCACCACGTCGACGTGTGTCATACCTTGGAGGACTCTCAACATATCGGTTCTTTGTGTTAGATGATTTGCGAAGATTGTTGTTGGTGGGTTTGTAGATTTTCTTGTAAGTCTTCATTATGTAAGCAATTTGTTGTTTCATCTCTCGGTTCTTTTGAGCTTGGTCTTCATCACTATCTTCTTCAGATGATGACTCAGATGGTGGTGATGGTGCTCTTGGCGCTTTACCTCGAGATTTTGTGGAAGATGAAGACTTAGATGATGTGGAATATCGTGGTGAAGATGATGTATTGGAGAATGGCTTAGGAGCACGAGAGTGATGATCGTGAACATTTTGTGTGGTAGTCACTAAAGCAAGTGGATTAGCCGTCTTGGCAACACGTTCAGTTCGAATCTCATTTTCTTCATTCTGAAATTGCTTCAATATGTCAAAGAGTCGATGATATGAGACCTCGTCTAACTTTTCTTGTTGTTTCACCAAAGTGACGAATCGTGTCCACTCGGGTTGAAGTTGTTGAAGAAATAGAACTTTGACTTGCATGGTGGAGACTTGCAGATTATTTCTTGTCATGTCATTCTTCATCTTATAAAACCTGGAGTAGTAAGAGTCAATCGATTCTCCATCCCTTGAAGTAAACTTGCCAAAATTCCAAAACAAGTTTGTTTTGACATCTTGTTTGTTGAATGATTCTCCTTGTTGCAAGCATTCAATAGCAGTCCACATTTCATGTGATGTCGGGCATGCATCAACCGTGGAGTAAATATCATCTCCAATCCCACTTAAAACCATATAGATGGCTTCCTTCTCCGCATCATGTCAAGCACAATTTTCAGGTGTGAGATCAGCTCTTGTTTCATCACGTTCACTTGCAGGTATTGGATCAGTAGTATATGTGGCTGCTCTTGGAGGAACTGCGATCTTCTTAAATATATATGGTCCATGAGTAATACATTTCCTCAAGGCATCACCATTAGGTCTTGTATCAAGATATCGTATGAAACGTGATTGCCATTGAGCATACCGACCAGATACAAGCATTGGTGGTCTCTCTTTGTTACCCGCCACCATTATGTTGTTGTTCGTCACACGATATTCGGCAGTAGAATCCATCTCAATATTCTCTGAAATGATGAAGTGAATATGGATCTTAAGTAGATTTGTTGTGATTGTTGTTGTGGTTTAAATTCCGAAAATTGCAATTTTTCTCCAGTCCGACAATAAATTCTCCAGTCTGACAAAAACGGTAGACCAAAAAATTTTGTATCGCCAAATTTTGAAATGGAGCTAGAAATGTCCTAAAACTAGTATGGAAAAAATTTGAATTTGCTTGACGGAAAAAATACTCAAACAATTTTTATTTTTTTTTTATCTTCGTGTAAACGATATTCCGAAACTAGTCTAGATGGTGGCTAAGTCTAAAAAAAACTCAAACAAAATTTAGCAAAACACATCATCGGAATGTCCCCTAATCGGAATGTCCTAATCGGAATGTCCTAATTGCAATGTCCTAATCGGAATGTCCTAATCGGAATGTCCTAATCGGAATGTCCTAATCGGAATGTCCTAATCGGAATGTCCAAATCGGAATGTTATCGGAATGTACTAATCGGAATCCTTGTCGGAAGGATCTAATCGGAATAAGCTTGTCGGAATAACCTAATCGGAATGCCAATCTGAATATTTGAAGTCCAGTCGGAATGAGATCGGAAAGTTGGTCGGAATGTTGAAACCCTTTTCCGATGCTACTGATCGGAATCCCAATCGGAATCTATAATCCCTTTTCCGATTACACCAATCGGAATAATAGTGCTGTTACGAGATTTTGAGGTAAAAAGATGAATTTTTCGACAAGAAATCCGCGATTTTAACCAACCAAATGCGACCAAATCCCTACCACAGCTATGTAGAAGATTTTTATCATGATTTAGAGCATAGAAAACACAAAAAGAATCTTGAATTTGAGATGATTATAAGAGAAAATCACACGAACCAAGTAAAATGAACAACAAATCACAAAACTACCCCATGGCGATTGATACCAAATATTGTCCCTTATATTTGTGATTGATTAAGCAATGAAGAAAGAAAGAAAATAGATGAAGAAGAGATGAATTCCTAGAGAGAGAAAGTAGTGAGAGAAAGTAGAGAGGAGATGATTAACTTGGTGAATATTAGATTAAGAAAAAGATTTGTTACAAATGACCATCCACGCTCCTAACATGCTAGGAGGGTAGTATATATAGTCCACCCACATGCGAGCTTTAATGGACTATATATTGGGTCGGGCTTGTCTTTTGGACTTTAATTAGTTTAAATTCAAGCCTGTGAACCACGACTAAATAACTACCTATTACAACGTTCTAATAAATATTACAATAGAAACCTATGACCGAACATTCTTGTTTGACTCAATATTTTGAGGCTAACACGTAAATATTTTCAAAATTTATATTTATATTTTCTAACCTTACAACTATTTAATTTCATTTTGGACCAAATCTATACAAAGTTGGCAAAAACTACCCTCCACCACTACCACTATATATTAATTCTCCACTAACTAAAACACACACATATAATATTTTTATAAAAATCAAACTCTCTCCCTTGTTTTCTCCTCCCTCTTGCCGTCCCATCTTCAAACACAAACACCACCACCATTTTTTATTCACCTTGAATCATTTAAAACTAACAAAAGACCCATCTTGGAAATTCAACAAGGATCATATTGGTATAAATTTTACTTACATGCATAAACTTTATTTTTCTTTTTAATTTTTGGTGAAGAACATGTGTTTGATCCATTTTTATGTTTATGTATGTTGTTAATATTATTATATTTGAGTAGGGTTGTTGTTGCATGTATAATTTTTTTATACTTGATTTTTATTAGATTTAATTCAAGAGTGTTAGAGGTTAGATGATTTGTTGTAAATGATTGATAGATGATAGTAGGAGTATATAAAATGTTAAAATGGGTCAAAATATTGATTTGACATGATTTCTAAAAATGTATTTTGGGACAGCAGCTTATAACAGATTATTTCGTGTGTTTAAGTTCTGAGATAGGCTTATATTATTTGATATTGTTGTAGTAATCTTCAAGACGCTCGTTTTGCCGCTTGAATGAGCTTCTAACTCATTACGAGCGAAAAGTTATGCTAGTTTTAGTATTTGTGTACCGGGAGACGAGTATCGGCACAATCCGAAAATTGTTGTCGATATTTGGATCGAATCTCGGGGACTGTAGAATGAGTTTTAAAAATGTTCAAGGACTGATGTTGGAGTCTAAACCTCAGATCATGAGTCTATTTTCAAACCCGAGTGTCGGTTTTATAAATAGAGTAGTTTAAATATGTCAAAATAGTTTTACGAGTTGAAGACGTAAATCTGTCCGGTTTTTACAACACGAAGATGTGTCGGGCAGAAGGTCTTAGAAGTAATATTTTTGAATGACATATAAACTGAGTCTTATTCATATTATATGTGAGTTTGTGACCAAGTTTCGTCGAAATCGGACAAGTGTAGATAGGGTAGATTGGTGTGTACATTTGGAGTGTACATGCTGATTGGTATTTTGGACACGTCGTCCAATACTTGTGTGGCGTGAGTTGAGCATTCACCATTGGACATGGTGATTTACTCAAGTGTTAAGTCATTATGTAAATGACTTAGCTACTTTTCCGAGGGAAGTAAAATGATAACTTGACTTGCGTTGACTTGGCTTCTATAGCCACGCTTTTAACATGTTTACTTGTTTTATAAACCCGCGAGGGGGATAACATGCTTGTTTTATTTAAATAAAAGGGTACAACGATAAGTTGTGAAAACTCTACTTATTGGAAAAGTATGGGTGCAACGAGAAGTTGTGGAAACCCTTATTATTGGAAAAGTATTTATTATAAATGAAGGGTACAACGAGAAGTTGTGGTAAACCCTCTTTCTTTTAAAATTGAACACAAGGAACTTGATTGTATGCTTAGATAAAATTTATTGCATAAGTTTGTTTTAGCCTTAAAGGACCCATGAATCGTGAATTGTTAATAGAAGTAACGCTAATGCTATGGATAGATCTATCGGGGTGACGCCCAGTCCGGTCGCGATTAGCTCTCGCGTGGTGTTGTGATGCACTAGTAATGAAACATCGGATGCATTGTATAAGAGAAATATACGCACTTGGCTAGGTGTGTTGGGCTGAAATAATATATGTTAACGTTCAATGTCACGAGGCTTATGTAATGAAACCGATAATTATGTCCGTACAACATAATGGTATTTCGGTGAATTATTAACCATGGAAGGTTATTTTGAATACTTGTGTTCTCTTTATTTAAATTTAAACTCTATAGATTCACTCGGCAAATTTTGCTGACTTTTTAAGCATGTTTTATCTCAGGTCCATATAGAAGGCACTCGAGGAAGGCGGTTTCCTGAAGCTTGCATATTTGAAATGTTTTGGCCTACTTTTCTAAAACATATCAATTCAAATAACTTTTATCATTTATAATAGTTTGTAAACTTTTGAATCATCTGGGACCGTGTATGAAATTATACTTTTATTGAATGAAAATGAATGGATGTTTATTAAAACGACTTGTTTGAGCCGTTTTCTATGATTATGAGATTGAACCATGCTAGTAACACCCAATGACCCTTCCGCTGTTATGATCGAAATTTGGGGGTGTTACAATATATATGCTTGTGTTTGTTTACTTGTGTATTTTAGATATGGATATCGTGAAAAAGACAAAAGATCACAAGAAACAAGGAAAAACGGACACGAGAAACGAAGCCGTACAAAGAACCGGGCCTTAGTTCATGAATTATCCAAGATTAACCCTTGAAGACTTGAAGAAATACAAGATTGATCCTCAAACAATGAAGAAATGACACTTAAAAGCCTTGTAAATTCATAATTACAAGTTTGGTCCCTAAGTTTGTCAAAATTACAAAAAGGTCCTTCAACTTTGAAGAAATGGCAAGATTAGTCCCTCAACTATTCAACATTGTCAATTATGGTCCCTCATAAAGGCAAACATCTATTGAAGACCTTTTAAGATCAAGATAGTCCAAATTCAGTCCTTCAAATATGGTAAAATGGCAAAAACAACCCTTTAAACCTTTTCACCAAAGTTTTGTGGCAAAAGTATAAACTTGGAAAGTTTATTAACTGTAGGATCTTGATAACCTATGAATCTATGAAGTGGGTTGATGTTTTTATAGAGAGAGAAACTAGAGAGAGAAAGTGAGAGAAACTATGTGTCTTTTTATTAGAATGAAACTAGGAAATGAAAAACAACCAACCCCTTTCCATGGTGGAAAGGGGTTTATATATCCAAGGCCTTATTTGGACTTGGGTCGGCCCATGACAAGCCCAGGGACCGGTTTCTTACTTAACTAAATAAGTAACGCTAACTACGAGCTATTACAACATATATAATATTGTGGAGTGACCGATACTTCTAATATACGTAAAAACGTATTTCTAACAATCTCCCCCTAAGGGAGGTCACTCCACGTTACAAAGTTCTAAACCTAGCATACTATACTAAGTCTTCGTTCTATAGCTCGTAGTCTTTTCTTCTTTATTTTTGTTGTGAATATTTTGATTTGATCTTTTAGGCTTTGGCTTGAGAGCATTGTTCTTTGGCCTTTCACGTGCGATCTTTGCCTTCTTGTGAAACTTGCCTCCTCGTGACTTCATGTTCCACACACTTATGTCTTTTTGTTGAATTCTCGAAAGTTTCAGAGTTTAGTACAGCGGAAGACTTCATTTTGCACTTTCTTGAATTTTGCTGAACTTTGATGCAGAAAAAACATAAGCATGTGGGAACGACTTCTACAGGTACACCGCAACACCACTGTCTTCAACTGGTACACAACAACGCCACCGTCTTCAACAGGTACACAACAACGCCACGTCTTTAACAGGTACACAGCAACGACACAAATAAAATGGCTTTGACATTTTATTCTAATTCGGTAGCATTTTACCTCCGGTCGGTGAAGACCGTTGTACGATATTAGATATCGTACCCGTGACGGATAGTTTCAATTAAGTAACTTCCTGACAGGATTTCGCGGGTAAACCCGTTCTCTTTATTCGACCGTCCAAAGCTGACTGTGAACATAAACAGTGAATCACTTGGATAAATTATCCTTGTGATTTGAAGCCGTCAATTAATGAAACCTGGAACAAGTGAATTTCAATTAAGATTTTCACCATCGTTGCTTTCCAGTTATCACGAGCTCAATTCATAAAGAATCTTGCACGTCACCTACCAAGTGCTGTTTGATGTTAACACTAGAAGGATTTCCACTCGTCACTGTGATCAATAAAGAGTCACTCTGAGTGTTCTGGCAAGATCATATGATAATGCGTAGAGGCCTGGAACGAGTTTAAGTTCAATTAAGAATTAAACCACTGTTTCTTTCTAGTTTTTCACAAGGTTGGTTCTAAAAGAACCGCACGTGTAACCTACCATGAGCTTGTTTGATGTTGGCTCAAGCAGGATTTCCATCTTCATTGTAATACTTGCGTATTACTCGGATGTTCTGGCAATATTACAAGAATACTGCGTAGGACTCATAAAATCTATTACTTTTCACAGTGTGTGAGAAAGCAAGGAATAAATGGAAAGTGTCCTAATGAGACTTTTGATGATCTCTTGGCTCTTGACTCGATAGTGCGTTTTGATTTAGTGAGCGATGGCTGGAGAGGAGTGCCACCTTTTCAATACCAGTCTATTCGGAGTGAATAAACCAATAGATAACGTGTTGATCTCCGTGTGATTAAAACAAATACCTTTTGAGAGATATTTGAGTTAGCTGGGAAGGGTTGTGGATTGCATCACTGGGTCCATGATGTCTTTCTTCAATATCGAGAATCATTAACAAAAATGACCTCAATAGCATATGTATTGACCCGGTTTCTGCCTAAAGTTGTAAGGAGGGCTTCTTTCTTTACACCCTTTATCTTTACAATTCTTTTTCATTCTTCAACCCCTTCAATGCTTACCAATACGTCATCACTAGCACCTTGTTGTGATTGTTCCAGTGCTAGCTTAAGTACTTGGTCGGCATTCAGCTACGTTCACAATCTTTCTCCAACTTTCCTAGGACTTCTAATTCTATCTAGGGAATTGTCCTTGGGAAGATTCCATCGGCTCTGATGAATCATTGGACTAAACCTATTCCTACCACCCTTTTGTCACCACATTCGTCGTGAATTAAGCGTGTTTTGGGAAAGTATAGCCACCATGAAAAATCATTGAAAATCACCTAAAGTACTTGTGATATTGTCATCAAAAGTTTTGTACCTTAGGTGTTTTGTTCATCAAAAACGCTCCCCCTTAACACGTGCTTTACACATATTAAGTTGGATAATCGTTAAGTTTTTTTTTCATTTTTTAGCCAAGTATCAATTAAATCTCCTTAATCCCATTTTCTCCCCTTATCCAAAATGTTAACCATTAATATTTGGGATATTGAATGGATTAACCGGTCTTTGGGTAAAAATGAAATCGATGTTTGGCCATAGAACATGTTAATGCTCCCCCTTAAATTAATAAGGGATATTTGTAGTGCTTTAGTATGATATATTTTGAAAGATTTAGAATCTCGTGAGAAATTCTTGAAAAATTATCATACCTTAACACTACATCAAGCCGCAAAAGCACAATATTCACAAATATACATATTCACAATTGAAAACCAATATAAAGTGGACCTGAAATGTACGACCCATTAGATGGATCGTTGCAGTAGCTTGTGGTGCACTAAATATGGTCTACCACCAACGAATCTTTCTAAACTCCTCATCAATCTACGTTCATGGAGCTTTTGATCGATCTTCTTGATCACATACTTCGCCATCTGCCGATAACCCTGATGCCATTCCTCAGTCATCTCTAGTAAAGTCCCACCCGAATTAAGATGCTCCAACTTTCCTCTGACGTATAGGAGAGTCCCATCACTATACTTATAAAGCTCACCCACCCTCATAAACTTCATTAACCCTCGACTGTTCAAGTAGAAAATGCCGTAATTCGGGACAGAAATGCCGGTATAGGGACATCTATCTACATGTTGAGGTAACACTTGATTCACTGGACGGGTTAGGTTAAGCTTCCTTTGGTAGCTTTCGACTCCCAACTGAAGATCTTCAACTCGTTTCTTGATAACAACGCTTCGTGTGAACATACGAAGTGCTGTATTCAAGGAAATGATGTCTTCACGAGGAATATGTGTGAGTTGATCCCGGGTCATGATAAGTAACATATCTTCGATATCCTCAAGGCGAATGATAGAAAAATCTCCCTACTGGATTTTGTATTCTCTGTCATCCTCCCTTTTCAGACGAATCTCCGTCACATGATAATATCCATTCTTGGCTTCAGTTTTCAGCCCTAAGATACTGGAGATGCGGATATCGGATCTAACGTTGCTTCCTGAATTGGCTAGACAGCAACCCCTGTACGCCCTTCGGACTCGTTCGTCCCAATGAGATGCACATATAACAGCATACATATCATAATTACGAGTTACCCTTGGGACCCAGAGTCGGTTTACCTTTTCCTCGATCCAGGGTATTGTCCCCCAGTTGGCAGCTTTCAGCAAGGTCAAGGAGGTGGCGTACTTTGATGAACCCTTCAGAAGATACTCAAGATCATAAGTGACGAAGAAGTCGAGAGCAATCTGATTATCTTGAGTAGGATCAGGTGGAGGTGGAGCTCTTTCTGATTCATGAAGACCTGGCCGTTGAACGGTATTCAGAGCTTTCAGGATCTCATCAGCATAATACTCGAACTCCATTCGGCTTAACCAGGTTTTGGCGTGAATTCTCTTATCCTTCAGCGCTCTCTTCATCAAAGACGGAGTAACCGAAGTCTTATACTCATGAGCAAGAAATGCACATAAGTCAATCGGACTCCGGATACGGAGATATAAAACATCTCTGTCAGCGTCTGTGATTGGATCATATTGCGCCGCTGCCGTGATCCAAGCCTGTGGCGGTGCAGTCTCGTCAATCTCCAACGTGTCTGCCCAGTCCCGTGTGATTGATTCAGGAACAGTAGATTGTGGTTCTTGTTATAGAGGAGTGGAAATGTGAACATCTGCTGGTTCTGATTCAGGCATCTCGGCGGTGTCATGAACGGGTCAGTGTTGTGCAGCTTCAGGTTCAGTTACCGATTCTACAATCACAGGAGCAACAACAACAGAACTAACAGGGTTAGTGGTAACAGGTATAGACACAGCAATAGATGTACCAGGAATTGATGATGTCGTAGTAGCATTCACATCATGACGCCACTTGGATCGTCTTGATTCCGTGGAAGTAGATTTTTCCTTTTCTGTAGCATCTTTATTCGACTTGGTTCCAGACTTAGAAGGTTTCTTTGTGCTGGCTACCTTGTCCCCTAATATTTGGATTTTACTCTGGTTAAAAAGATTTGTGTGTTCGTTGATGTGTGTCTAATCGAATTGATCTTAGTTTTCTATGTGACTCAGTTTTATTTTGGTGAAAACAAATAATTTTGGTTGGTTTTAAATTTAAATGTGCAAGACTTAAAAGTAAATGTCGTTGAATGTAAAGTGGCGTTAAGGTAAAGTGCGTGAAAATAAATCTAAGTCTAATTAAACAAAAGGGTGCAATATTTAAAAACGTGACGGAAAGTAATTTAATTAAATGACTAAAAATAAAGCGTGACAGAAATTAAAGTTAGACAAATATTAAAAACTTAAGCTAAAAATTAAACAAATCTAAACAAGAGAAAAATACCCTCCAATCGGAATATATTCCGATTACTCCAATCGGAATGTGTAGTAATGTCCCAATCGGAATGCTGTGAGGTCCCAATCGGAATGCTGTCAAAAGTCCAATCGGAATACCCAAAAGTCACCCAATCGGAATGTTGCTACTTACCTGATCGGAATATGGCTAAATGCTGGTCGGAATGCTGCTCGAACCCATTGATCGGAATACCAATACACCCGCCAATCGGAATATAAAACCCCTTTCGGATTGGTACCAATCGGAATACAGAAAGGATTACTAAAAATAAGCTACGTAAATAAGCTATAATCCTAATAAGCACTAGACGAAAAACTTAGCTAAAACCGTGTAAAAATAAGCTATAAAACTGAAAATTAAAAACTTTTAGGACACGAAAAAGATAGATTTTAAGAAAAACAACTTTTATATAAAAATAACTTTTATAAAAACTATATAAACTTGGAAATAAATCAAATAAGCTATGAAAATAAGAGATTTAAAACAATCAAAAGCATAAAAATCAAACCTTTAACAAATCAACAAGATAAAAACGTGTAAATCAAAGAAAGGTAGAAGAAGATTAACAAGATAAAGTAAAGGTGCAAGAAATTAAAGAAACACTTACTTGAAATTAAAAGTAATTAAAGGTGCAAAACATGTATTTAAATGTGCAAGTAATTAAATGTGCTTAATTGAAAGTGGAAGAATGGTTTGTCAAGCCACCAACCATGGAAGAACTAATTGTCACGATTAGTCAACAAAACTAAATGAAATGAAAATGAGAGTATTTATAGGTGATTAGGGGAGAGGTTAGAGGAAGCTTCTTCTCTCCTTCCTTTCTTCCTTAATTGCATGCTTAGGTCCCTCCTCTTCTTTAATCTTTTTGTTAATTGCGCCATTAGTCCTTAAGCCTTCAAATCTTCTTTAATCTTGGGCTTTAACGACTTTTGGCTCGGGATTTCTTTGGACTCGTCTTTTAATTCTTCGATAAATAAGACTTGAGTTCCTCGGCTTTAAGTAAACTTTCGTCTTTTGACTTTTTTCTTCGATAAATCTTCAGAATTGGTCTTGGACTTCCGTTCTTTATCCACTTTTGACTTCTTGACTTCGTCTTTCATCCTTTTCTTCAATAAAAGTCCGTAAATGCCCGTGAATTCCCGTGTTTTCTCCACTTTTCACCTTTTCGTCCTAAATCACAACAAAAACACAAACCACGCATAATTCCGACATAAAAGACATAAAATACACGTTTTGGTCCGGTTATTATTGTAATTAAGTGGTAGAAAAGATGGGTGTTTACACACCTATCAAATCCCCTACACTTGACCATTGCAATGTCCTCATGCAATGCATTAGTTACAAAGCATGTTTACACCTTTCATCATAATCAATCCACATTGGCCTTTATTAAGGAGATAGAAAATTATAAAAATGCAAAGCAAAGAAATTAAAAGCATACCTTGGGTTTTGAAAATGTCATGAATAATCATCATCCTCAACTTTTCACTTTCTCCAAACCAAGCTTAAAAACGAGATCATTGTTATTATAAGTTAGTAAACTAACACGAACTCATGTGGGCCAATTATTCACTTAGACTCCCTTATTCCTATGGGTATCTCTTATATTTTATTATTTGTCTTGAATGATCACGAAGATGCATTGTTAGACTTATTTAGATAGTTATTAGTCTGAAAATAAGGTGCACGATTTAATCAATAGTTAGCTAAAGGACCAAATCTTTTAAAACTGCTTCTCGGGATATCAAAAAGTTCATATCTTGGCATAACTTGGTTCGCGATTTGAGACCTTTCTCGGGCCGATATTTGGCAGCGACTTCATACTTCAAATCTTGAGAGACGTTCATGAAATAATGGTCTTCTCCTCATAATTGGAATTTCTTCACTTGGAATTTTTGAGAGATTCTTCATATATGGACCACGACTTCTTCATTTTTCTCCAATCTTTATTTTGGATTTTGATATACAACGATCCGCCTCCTTTATTGACTTGGATCTATTTATCCTCATACCTTGTTAGGGTCTTTTCGGATACACTTCTCCATGACTTTTTGGGAGTTTTTGCTTTTCGTCGTGTGTCTCGATCCTTCATATTGATTTTCGATAAATGATTCTTCACATCACTTTTGGATCTTTAGCAACAAAACATAGCCCTCATGCCTTGTTAGGGCCTTTTCGGACTCGCCAATCTTCGCGCCCCGCTTCATAAGTTATGCCTTGGCTATGAACTCTCGTCATTACCGAGCAACTTTTAAACGATCTGGGGCTAGAAGCTAAGTAACTTTTCAAATCGTACAACCTTATTTATTAGCAAATAAATTATTAGCAAGCGATGGGAGAATAGGCTCATAATTAACTCACATAAATTCACGAAAGAATACCGACTTATAATTGGCTCTATCATCTCTCGTTCTCCACAGTTTAAAATCTCAAGTAATGAGACTCGTGGATACTTAGCCTATTAAATCAAAGTTTTGGGTTTTCGAGTCGCCTATAGGATCTTGCAAATTCTTAGACTTTTTCAAGTTTAGAAATCGCATCTTAAAGTTCCCTTGATAAACGACTCTCTAGGATCAATTATAGGAACTTGCGAAAAGTTCTTGTTCTTAACCCGTGAGAGTTAAGACTTTCGCGTTTTATAGCTCCCTATATAAAAGCCTAGCAAAACTTGACTTAAACATGTTAAGGATACTAGCTAGAGTAAACTCGAATTGAGTCAAAAGATTCACAACGTTTGAAAATTAAAACCACTTATTAAACATTTATTCTAATGAGGAAAGAAAATAACTATACAAAGGGAAAAACTAATAGGCCAAAATAGATCAAAAATTTTGAAAAATGTCGAAAAATTGATTTTCCGGTTAAAATGAGGACAAATATAAGGAAAAGACCACTTAACTTCGATAGAAGTCCCCCCTACACTTAAGATAAACATTGTCCTCAATGTTTAAGCATGTGGGAGGAAACTCCCCTACACTTAGGACATTGTGCACGTGGTTTAAATTTTGCTAAGGGAAAGACAACTAAAGGGATTCCTATTTTAATATTGAGAAAATATAAAATAGTGAATCGAAAAGAGTTTAGGATAGAACCGGGAAGATGTGAACACGGAATCACGGGTCGTCAAGAATCATCAAGAGTGGATCATTGAAGCTCGAATCCCTGATTAAGAAGTGAGGAGAGGAAATAGCAATCCAAAGGGGTCCCCCCTACACTTATGATAAAGAAAGCGGAAAGATAGATGCATGGGTTGCCTCCCAAGAAGCGCTTGGTTTTTGTTAACCGAGTCGTGAGCCTGACTCGACCTTGATCATCAACGGAAAAAGCAGAAAACATATCCACCAGGATCGAAGACATAGTTTTCATCCATCAAATAACAAGAGCTTAAGGCGAACAAGGCAAGCCCAGGAAGAAGTGGCAAGGTTCCCTTAAGCAGTGATGGAGCACGGTGGAAGCAAAGTTGAAGTGGAGCAAGCATGTCTTCAAAATTTCCAAAGATATTTCCTTTTATTTCATCAGGTGGATACTGAGATGGCTTAAAGACTTCAATACCGGGGTCGAACACCTTTTCCTTCAGGGGAAAATAGCACTCAGGCTCAGCCGAGTGTGAAGAAGATCTACAAAGAAGCACAACCTCGTCCTCAGAAGTGGGACAAAGAGGTGTCAAATCATACGTGCAACGGATGTCGGTGTCGACCGGTTTCTTCTCCTTTGACAAAATGCTCTTCAAATCCAAAGTAGGATCAAGGCGATAATCTTCAAAGTCAAAAGGAGGAGCATCACTCTCATGAGGGAAGTATGTGTTGAGAAATTCAGAGAAATCTTCCTCAAATGAATAATCGTCCAAAGTAGGAGCGAGTGATGGTGGAGGATCTTCATCATGTGAAGAATCGCTCGAGAGAGTATCAGCCTCATCAAAATCATCGAAAGTGGGCAGCTCGGGATACTCAGAAGTACAGGCAAAATCATCCGAATCTGAGCTAGAATCATCATCATAAGCATCAAAGACCGGTGGAGAATCATAAATGGTGGAAGGTTCCATAGTAGAGTGAGAATCATCCACATTATCTTCAAAGAGTGGATTATCAGTGGAAGACTCGAATAGAGGATTGTCATAGACGGTAAAGTCATCGAGCACATTTATCATATTCACTGATTCTCGGCCTCCAAAAGATTTTCCTGTAAGCTTCCCCATTTTAAAAACTTTAGAATCATCCCCGACTCTTAAGATTAACTCACCTTCGGCAACATCCACTAAAGCTCGTCCGGTTCTCAAGAATGGCCGACCAAGTATTAAAGGAATACGAGGGTCCATTTCATAATCAACTACGACAAAATCGACTGGGAAAGTAAATGCGCCAACTTTAATGAACACGTCTTCGGCTATACCAACGGGGTAAGCGAGAGTGCGATTTGCAAGTTCAAGAGTCATCTTTGTTGGAATGAGGTCGGGCAATGATAGTGTTTTCCAAACACTGAGTGGCATTAAATTAATAGTAGCCCCGAGATCAGCAAGGGCAGTAAATTCTTCAGTTTTGTTGAACACGCAAGGCAACACAAATCGACCGGGATCTCCAAGCTTTTCCGGTAATTCTTTAAGAATAACTGCTGAGCAGTTTTCATTTAAGCGTGTGTTGGCGAGTTCAATAAGCTTCTCCTTCTTGCTAAGCAATTCCTTAAATGCTTTAACAAATTTGGGCATGTGGACAAGTGCCTCAAGAAAGCTAATGTTGAAGTTCATTTGAGAAATCATCTTGATATAGCTAGTCACTTGAGCGTCCTCCTTGTTTAGCATTTTGTTCTTGCCCAAGCGAGAGGGATAAGGGATATTAGGTTTGGGTGGTGAGGGTGCAGGTGTAGTAGGTAAAGGTTGAGATGTTGAAGGGTCATTCGTGGGAACTTCATCACGTCGAGTCGGAGACGGTAATGGTGCACTAATACTAGGTGTAGGAGGAGTAGGGATACATGGTGGTGGAGGAGGTGTAGATGATGGGGGTGGGATTGGTGGTCCTACGATGGTGACTCCACTACGAGTAGTAATAGCACTTACATTGGCTCGCGGATTAGTGACGGTGTTTGAAGGTAGAGAACTTGAAGTAGAAGGTTGAGCGGCGGGCAAGAAACTAGCAAGCATATTCTTCAAATCATTGGTTTGATTGCTGAAGGAGGATTGAATATCATTTCGAAGCTCGGATCTTATCTCATTTCCTTGCTTTGTGATATCTCCTTTAAGATTGATAATTTGGCTCTGCAGATTCTTGATTTGCTCACCTTGGGTTCTCATGATGGCCTCAACATCCGGATTACTGGGTGGGTTTTGTTGTGCGGGTGGGTGATAAGGATTAGAAGCTCTTGGTGGTATTTGATTGCTTCTAGTGTAGTTGTTGGCGGGGTTTTGGTTTTGAGGAGAAAAACCGGGTGAAAGGTAATTGTTGGAGCGGTAGCTCAGCAGATTTCTATCCCCTTGTTGTCTAGCTTGGTAATTTTCCGGTGAATAATTACCGTAAGCTGCATACACATTTTCCGGATTTCCTTGTGTGGAAGGACAATCGGTGTATGAGTGAGGACCGCCACATGTTTCACAAGGATTAGCAACCGCTTTAACTTGTTGTTGTTGTTGATTTGAAGCGAGAAGCGTAATACTTTTGCTCATTTCAGTCATCATGCGGGTGAGTTCGGTCATCTCAAGGTTTGCTGAGGTTGAGGAAACATTGACTCTCGGGTTGTTCCTCGAAGATGCAGAGGAATCCCAGTTCTTGTGGTGAGTAGTCATGTTCTCAATTAGCTCTCTACACTCCTCGGGTCTCCTTTTCATGAATGTGCCACCGGCGGCTGCATTGATCGTATCACGATCTCGAAAAGTCAATCCGTTGTAGAAAGTATCGATCAAGGTGACCAGAAGCATGTTGTGGTTTGGACATCGGTCGATCAAGACATTATATCTCTCCCAAGCATCAAAAAGAGATTCATCAGGGTCTTGCATGAAGCCGCTGATTTGATTGCGAAGGCTTGTGACCATGGATGGTGGAAAGTAGCGCGACAAAAAGCGTTGAGTCATGTCATCCCAAGTGTGAATAGAATTCTTCGGGAGACGATCAAACCATTTCTCGGCATGATGTAATAGAGTATGTGGAAAGAGTTGTAGGCGAAGTTCATCCATTGTGGCACCAGCCAACTTCATGCTCTGGGTGATAGTAATGAACTTGTCGAGGTGTTTGTTGGCATCATCATCAGGCAATCCTCTAAATGGGTTTGTTTGTACTTGCTGAATCATGTGGTGCTTCAACGAAAACTCAGGAGCGTTGATTTGCATCGGCGCAATCGGTCCTCCTCGTCCAAACATTGTTGGTTGACAAAGTTCTTCCATGGTCCGAAGATCGGGCTGTGGAAGAGCATTGTTGTTATTGTTATTATTCAGGTTTGGTGGAATGTTGTTGTTAACACCTGCCATATCTAAATCTTCTTGAGGCTCGGGCTCTTGATAATTAGAAGATCTAGTACGCATACACCTGAAAATGCAAAAGAAAACAAAACCAAACACAAAAAAACAATATATATACACAAGAAAGATAAAATCTTTTTGGATTTTTGAAATTTTTAATTTTTATGGTTTTTTATCAATTTTTATGCAAGAAAAATAACGTTCACAAGTGAACGGATCCCAAAAAGCAACGTGTCTCTCACAGAAAACTATTGATCTTAACGAAAAGAGCCGGCAGCGGCGCCATTTAATATTTGGATTTTACTCTGGTTAAAAAGATTTGTGTGTTCGTTGATGTGTGTCTAATCGAATTGATCTTAGTTTTCTATGTGACTCAGTTTTATTTTGGTGAAAACAAATAATTTTGGTTGGTTTTAAATTTAAATGTGCAAGACTTAAAAGTAAATGTCGTTGAAAGTAAAGTGGCGTTAAGGTAAAGTGCGTGAAAATAAATCTAAGTCTAATTAAACAAAAGGGTGCAATATTTAAAAACGTGACGGAAAGTAATTTAATTAAATAACTAAAAATAAAGCGTGACGGAAATTAAAGTTAGACAAATATTAAAAACTTAAGCTAAAAATTAAACAAATCTAAACAAGAGAAAAATACCCTCCAATCGGAATATATTCCGATTACTCCAATCGGAATGTGTAGTAATGTCCCAATCGGAATGCTGTGAGGTCCCAATCGGAATGCTGTCACAAGTCCAATCGGAATACCCAAAAGTCACCCAATCGGAATGTTGCTACTTACCTGATCGGAATATGGCTAAATGCTGGTCGGAATGCTGCTCGAACCCATTGATCGGAATACCAATACACCCGCCAATCGGAATATAAAACCCCTTTCGGATTGGTACCAATCGGAATACAGAAAGGATTACTAAAAATAAGCTACGTAAATAAGCTATAATCCTAATAAGCACTAGACGAAAAACTTAGCTAAAACCGTGTAAAAATAAGCTATAAAACTGAAAATTAAAAACTTTTAGGACACGAAAAAGATAGATTTTAAGAAAAACAACTTTTATATAAAAATAACTTTTATAAAAACTATATAAACTTGGAAATAAATCAAATAAGCTATGAAAATAAGAGATTTAAAACAATCAAAAGCATAAAAATCAAACCTTTAACAAATCAACAAGATAAAAACGTGTAAATCAAAGAAAGGTAGAAGAAGATTAACAAGATAAAGTAAAGGTGCAAGAAATTAAAGAAACACTTACTTGAAATTAAAAGTAATTAAAGGTGCAAAACATGTATTTAAATGTGCAAGTAATTAAATGTGCATAAATGAAAGTGGAAGAATGGTTTGTCAAGCCACCAACCATGGAAGAACTAATTGTCACGATTAGTCAACAAAACTAAATGAAATGAAAATGAGAGTATTTATAGGTGATTAGGGGAGAGGTTAGAGGAAGCTTCCTCTCTCCTTCCTTTCTTCCTTAATTGCATGCTTAGGTCCCTCCTCTTCTTTAATCTTTTTGTTAATTGCGCCATTAGTCCTTAAGCCTTCAAATCTTCTTTAATCTTGGGCTTTAACGACTTTTGGCTCGGGATTTCTTTGGACTCGTCTTTTAATTCTTCGATAAATAAGACTTGAGTTCCTCGGCTTTAAGTAAACTTTCGTCTTTTGACTTTTTTCTTTGATAAATCTTCAGAATTGGTCTTGGACTTCCGTTCTTTATCCACTTTTGACTTCTTGACTTCGTTTTTCATCCTTTTCTTCAATAAAAGTCCGTAAATGCCCGTGAATTCCCGTGTTTTCTCCACTTTTCACCTTTTCGTCCTAAATCACAACAAAAACACAAACCACGCATAATTCTGACATAAAAGACATAAAATACACGTTTTGGTCTGGTTATTATTGTAATTAAGTGGTAGAAAAGATGGGTGTTTACACACCTATCATCCCCCTTTTTGGGTTGTGTACCATTATCATCCTCATCGTCATCCTCGTTGCTCCCCTTCGCACTCTCCTCATTCCCATAACCACCATCATCACCCTCATCATCATCATCATCCTCATCATCATCACCATCATCGTCATCGTCATCATCCTTTTCTTCTTCTTCTTCTTCTTCACCTTCTTCTTCACAGTACCCTCTTCTTCTTTACTTTCTTCCCTTTCTTCCTCAGGCAGAATGTGGTATGGTACCACACTTCCAAACATTTTAAATAACCTATCATCCTCCATTATAGCGTCATTCAGGGATTTGTAGAGAGCCCGTTGAATCCTAGATTTATCAAAAGATCCAAGTTCCCTCATACGAGCTTTGAGGATCTTCTTCAATTCAAAATCCGTCAAGTCATAGGCAATTTTGTAGGCGGATTCAGAAGGATTGGATGACTTGATCATCAAATTATCAGCCGCGAGTGTCTTCAACTCATCATGCAGTTTAGGCATAATGGATTCAACGGATTCTTTCACTCTTTCTTCAACAGAAGCTTCAAGTGCTTCTTTTTGCTCCTTGTATTTATCCCTCATCGCTTGAAGTCTCGTGATACGTGCAGCATGCTTATCAGCTTCAGCCTGCTTAACCTGAGCTAGTTCTTCTGCATGAGCTTTTCGTGTTAACTCCATCTCTGCAGCGAACTTAGCAAGCATCTCTTCTTGGGCTTTCTTAGATGCTTCTTCACTTTGAGCTCGTCTATGTAGCTCTTGGAGAAGTTCATCCATCTCTCTTTTGTGATTATCCGTATGTTTATCCAACATTTCGGCCATTACAAATACAGCCATTGAAGACGTTGCAGAGCTGCTCTGGGTTGAGTGAAGAGGCTCGGTTGTTACAACGGTACTAGGGATGGGAGTTATTGGTGGTGGAAGGAATGGTGTTGAAACCGGTCTGGTTGGTAAGGGTTGTATTGGTGGAGGTTGAGTTGCTAAAGGTTGAGTTACTAACGGTTGAGTAGACACCATGATTGTAGGAGCACCGGACTCCTTTTCAACACTTGCTGAAACAGGGATTGATGTCTCCTTCGAAGTAGAATACCGTTCAGGTGACCCAAACTCATCAATATCCTCTGGCTCCTCGTACTCTTCTTCAATATTTATCCTTGCACCTGAACCACTACCGCCCGTATCTTTCCTACTCCTTTCAATAGCTATCTTCATTAATTTCCTCTCAGCCTTGTCAAGAGTAGGATCAACAACATCTTCTTCGTCACGTAGAACTAACTCATCAGCCTTACCCTTTCCCTTCTTAACCTCAGTCTTCTTCTTCTTGGTTTCGGGTTCAGGTAAAGCAGCTGGTTGCTTGCGTTTACCTTTACTCTTGACCGCAGTAGACGAGTCTTCTCCAGTCTGAAGGCTTTCTTTTAGCTTCTTGATTTCTAGCAGTAGTAGCTTGTAATCAGTAGAACCTTTAATTCTATCCGTCAGAAGATGATCGGGAATAGGACTAGGAATCACACCACCAGATGGCCCTTCATGCCTTAGATCTACTGTATGATCAGCCTCTTCAGTGTGATGACGACTTGCTGCACGCCTATCAATAGTAACATCATTCTTCATACAATAATTAATGATAAGCTTGATAAACCGAGGGTAAGGGAAGAAATTATTCTTTAGCTTCTTGTTTTGGAAGAGTTGAAAGGTGAATTCTTCCCACAACAATAATGCATAATCTGCATTTGCGCCTTTATACATTCCATGGAAGATGTTCATAATAGGACTGCGCAAAGCATCATGCCCACTTGTTTTCGGTGTAAGACAACTACTGAGAATACCCAACATTGCTCTCCAAGGCTGACCTACTTTAGCAGTGGTAAACTCAGACGCAACTCGTATGTCAGGACATCCAAGAGCATCGAACAACTCCATGAATTCGTCTTTAGTAGGATCCCTCGAAAATGCCATACCTTTGGGTGTATCCCGAATGCCAAATATCTTACGAAAGTCTGAAACATTAAGTGTCTGCTGCTTGTTGTCGAGAGTGAAGGTGATCTTGTTTGAAGTGCTTTCCTTGGTAGCCCAGAACTCATACATGTAATCATAAGGCACCGAGGCAGTACTTCTTAAGGCATTCTTGAAATGAGATTGATCAAGGATTGCTATGGCAACTTTAAATCCATGGTGAGTGGATTTTGAAACTGGCTTCAGCCGGTAGTTGTTTGGTATGAACTTGAGTGTTCGTGCTTCGGCAATTGCGGCTGCTCGAGAGTCTTGGATTGCTTGTACTGTTGGATTAGTCATCGTATCTGCTTACGATAAGACATGAAAGGTTGATGCACAAAGATATATATATGTATCATTATTACTTCTAAGCATAACACATTTCATAACATAATTCAACAAGTACTTATAACAGGCAAACACTATTAATCAAACAACTCTTCATCCGGAACTTTCCTTCATTCGGAACTCTTCATTCGGAAGTCCTTCATTCGGAACTTCTTCATTCGGAAGTTCTTCATTCGGAAGTTCTTCATTCGGAACTTCTTCATTCGGAAGTTCTTCGTTCGGAACTTCTTCGTTCGGAACTTCTTCATTCGGAACTTCTTCATTCGGAACTTCTTCATTCGGAAGTTCTTCATTCGGAAGTTCTTTCATTCGCAAGTCCTTTATTCGGAAGTCCTTCATTCAGAACTTCCTTCATTCGGAAGTCCTTCATTCGGAACTTCCTTCATTCGGAAGTCCTTCATTCGGAAGTCCTTCATTCGGAACTTCTTTCATTCGGAACTTCTTTCATTCGGAACTTCCTTCATTCGGAACTTCCTTCATTCGGAACTTCCTTCATTCGGAAGTTCATCCAGAACTTCCTTCATTCAGAAGTTCGTTCGGAACTTCCTTCATTCGGAAGTTCATCCGGAACTTCCTTCATTCGGAAGTTTGTTCGGAACTTCCTTCATTCGGAAGTTCGTTCGGAACTTCCTTCATTCGGAAGTTTGTTCAGAAAGTTCCTTCATTCGGAAGTTGATATCCATGTTCATCCGGAACTTTACAAACGTGGCCTATTAATAATTAATCTAGTCGCGTTTGTGAGTTCTAAGGCAATCTAAGGCAACACAATATCTTCTAATGCTATTCCGAGCAAAACCCATCAAAAACCCTAATCAATTTACCCTTAATTAAGCAAAACGAACCCTAAATTGATAAAGTTCTTTACCAGAATCAATTAATAGGATTTAAAGATGAGTTAGACGATTTATAAATCAAAGATACAATGTTATTACCTTGTAGATTGAATGAAACGGATTGTGAGATGAAAACGAGAGTTTGTAAAAGCTTAGTGTGTGTGTTAATGGCGGCTTAGTGAAAAAGATGAATAGTAACAGTGAATGAAGAAAAGATAAACGTATGGGGTGGTATTGTTTTGACTTAGGTCAAAATTTTGACAACTTTCACTACTAGTCATTTTTAACCCTTCACTTATCTTTCCTTTTCCCTTTTTATACTTTATCTTTTCATTTTTCCTAAGCATTGTTAAATTTTGCCAACACAACTTAAGCATCTCAACCTATTAGCATATCTCCAAGATCTTAAAGCAATGCCTATCACATAGAACGAGCACAAGTCGTATTCTAAAGCAAGACCACTCATAAACCATTTAGCCAATTAAGTTTCTATAAACACTTTTGAAAAATTGTTTTGATGACGAAGATGATTTAATATTTTCTCCCCCTTAAACGATGACCCGTTTTCTATTTAAAGAGTTGTAGTCATTGTTTAAAGAGTCAAATATTGATGAAAACATTTCCAATGAGTATCTTGAAAAAGATTGATTCGTGGTGGCAATAAGATTTCTCTTATTTAGAAAAATTAATGCACTAAGACGTACACTAACTCGTGTTAGACCAAGTTGTAAAGTAAACTTGATCCCTTTGCATGATTTGGCTTGTAAATCATGCTCGAGAAAATTAATTCCCGTTGTGAGCCAACGTTTTCCAAGGAAATACGTGTGACACCCTAGAATCGAGGTCATTAACGATACCCTAAATTACGCTAATTTTTGAAATTTTTGATAAATTATAATTTCTATAATTATAAGTATTTTGGTTAAAGCCGATGTCCGAGGTTATAATTTTTACGTTTGACGTTTTGAGAAGGACGATGACGATTACGATCCCGAGGGATGCCCAATTTCATATAATTTTTGACGATTTATCGATAATGTAATTTTTCGAGAATTTTATTTACGGTTCGTGTTAAGTTGAGTCGGGTGAGTTTTATAGCCTTCCAAGTACATTTAAAGTATCCCAAAAATATTTTGGAGCATTCGGGAAGATTTCCGACTCCCGTAAAATTTTCACAATTGACAAATGAGTCAAACCCGCAAAGTTTTGAGGTCGTTTTCTATTTAAGGACAAAAGAAGCCAAAAATTGCATTTAGGTCCCTCCTAACCCATCAAAAGGGCCAAATTGGACAAACACACAAACACATACAAAACATTTCACAAAAATCAAACACCCACTCCCTCTCTTCTCTCTCAAACCCACGGCACACCCCAAGAACATCAAAAATCCACCAAAAATCTTTTCCACTTGATTTTTCAAAAATCTAAGGTTAGACCACGCTTAGTTTGGTCATTCCCCACATATTCATGTGCTCAAATCCAACATGCATTGATAAAATTTTTTTAAGATTTTTCCATATGATCCAAATTCGTTTTTGAGGCTTAAAGAGCTAGTGCATGTTGATAATTTAGTGTTATGGAAGTATAAACACCATGAAAACCCACCAAAATTAATTTGGTTGTGGTGATTGGGTCACCCAAACCCCACGGCAAAGGGGGTGTTTGGGGAGCCATGGTGGTTGTTGATTTTGCATGTTATATTTGTGTTTGGTTTGTTGTTTTAGGATGATTCATGTAGGTCTTATTACTTGCATGTTCATTTTCTTTGATTCTTGATATTGAGATTGGTTGATCAATAGGGGTAGGATGGAAGTTTGATGTTAGGATATGTTTGGGAAGGCTTAGGATGATGTTTAGTGTTGGTTAGAAGTCTTGGAATCGAGTCTAAGCATGTTTTTGGTATGGTCATTTTTAGGCAGAAACATTTGGTCCATTTCATAAAAATTATTTTTTTTCCAGGACTTGAAAACTAAATGTAGTGATAGAGGGTCTTCTTAGCTTTAATTTGGTATAAGGTAGAGCCCGTGACTCAAAACGAGCTAAAAGTTATGACATTTTAAAGATCGGGTACCGGGAGACGAGGACTTTCACAATCCGGATTTGTGCAAAGTTTTAGTCAAATCCCGAGGGTCACAAGTATAATTTGGTAAATGGTCAAGGGTCAAAACTTGGTCCCTAACCTGTACAAATGGGTCTATATGTTGACTTATGAGTCAAGGAAGTCAAAGGTATTTTTCATATAGGTCGAAGTGGTCAAAATTGGTCGAAGCGCAATTTCAGCCCGTAAAATGTAGTCGTGGAAATGAGTTGCGTAACGGGTCGTAAAAGTGAAAACTTTTGTTGGGCTTAAAAACATGTTATCTACAGGTCATATAGGATTTTTGGAAATTTTGTCAAATTTTATAAGCATGGTTTAATAAGGTAAAACAGCCCGTACTTTAGTCAAGTACCGGCGAGAACGTGTAAAAATGGACAACGTAGGTTATAAGAATGAATGGTATAAAAAGAATGATACTTGTTGTTTTTGTTTTTGGCGTGAGTTATATTTGTCTTAAGTGACTTGTATATATGTATTTTATACAGTACCGTAAGTATTTAAATGAGATTACTCATTACGCGTTATTTGTGATAGGTGTTGATTTACCCGGGCATCCGTAACATCGTCAGTGATCACTCCTCGAACTACCGACTACTTAATATCTAAGGTGTGAATTTATAGCCTCGCTTATATTATTTCAAATTGTTTTACCCGCGAGGGAAATACATGCTAGTTTTTAAAAAGGAACGTATATCATGAATGATTGTTAGACCCGAAATTTGCCTTAGAAATTGTGTTGAGTACCAAAGTTGCAAAAGTCCCTAAATTCATGAACTATTAACTATTGTCTTGCCCTCGAGTAGGGGGAAATAGCCGCTTATGCAATTTGTAGTACTACGGGGTTAACGACCCAATGCTAGCCGAGAAGCTGTACTTATAGTAAGTTCTGCGGTAGATTATTTTGTATGAGAAATAAGGTATAATTGCAACTGATGCCTTTAGAAGGGGCACTGGTTTCATCTGAATCATGCCGGTATATTTACGCGGGTGATTGAGTTAACGGATTAGTGTCATGAGCTTAAACACAATTGTCAGTATCCTGATTATAGTTTGTTTGATCGACAAGACTATAAATGATCACGAATGGTTTTTATTATATATATACGTTCAAATGGATTGAAAAACCTATGAATTCCACTCAACGTTTTCGTTGACCAAATTTTTGGCATGTGTTTCAGGTAACCGCTGAGCAGTAGGATGGGGCATGCATGGGATGGATGTTGTGTGATCGGCTTGGTGTCCGCTTGTTTTTCCCTCCTTTTCTACTTAAACAATTTTTATGTTTAATGTCATGTGGGTGTAAACTGAGGTTTTTGGGGTTGAGATTCATGGGGACCGAAAACGCTAAACTCTGTGCACTATTTTGGGGTTGGAAAAACTGTGGACATGTATTATCTAACAATTTTAAATTTCAAGTTTTAAGTCGACGTCTTTTTAGCGTCGTTTGATATATCTTGTGTGCAATGAATACTGTGTAGCACCCATTGTTGTAGTTCCGCTGCGCATAACAATTGTGGGGGTGTTACAGATTGGTAATCAGAGCCACGAGTTATAGAGAACTAGGTCGTTTTTGAAAATCCTAAACTATAACTTTTGGTGTCGTAAGAAAGGGTCCAAGCACACACAACTATCCTGCATGGCTCCGGTAAGATTTATTGTTGTATTTATGGCATTTGACGTATACTTTTGAGTAAAGTATATAAGTGGGTAATTATTATATAAGTATGGGATTTACTATATGTAGACGCTAAATTTTACGTGAAATATCCGACATCGTAATTTTCATATCAATCATGCATGAGCATCATATTATTACATTTCGGGCATATGTACCACCTTTGCATTGCATTTGCATGCATATATTTATAATTATTGTATAATTACTTATGTACCCTCCGAAATTCGCTGTTATCGCAGGAATGGCCGAGGTACCGCCTAACGATAACGGAAACGATTACGTCGTAGGTCACGAAGGGGGACCGTTTCCTCCGAACCCGCCGGACAATAATAATGGATGGATCGCTCCAGAAGACGAAATAGGGCCGGAAAACGACAATGGCGAAAGTGAGGTGGATAATTTCAGCATGAGTAGTGACGACAATGAGGATTCCGAAGAAGAGCCCGAGGAGCTATTGGATGATGGCATTCCCGAGGATGCCGTAGGCCAGACCGAACCCGATTTGTTTCAATCCCCGAGTTCGCCGAAGGGTTATGAGGTACCACCGACCGGTCGTTATGAGCAGCAACCTTTTGATCGCCCGATGGACAATAGTAATGGGAACAGTGGAGAGTCATCCAAGTCGCCATCGATTCATGAGAATATTGCAAGGGTCTATTTTCCGAGACCGAGTCACTACTGGGATCCCGCAGGTCGTTTGGGGAGGATGGAAAGGTTAATGTATGAGCGGTTTGTAGTTGAGACTAGGGTGATTAAGAAGTTTGATAAGACTGAGAGGGAACATCAAAGACTGTTGGAAAGGACTTCAAGGATTGCGTATGATGGGATGATGAACACAAGTGCCATCAACAGTTTAAAATCAATGGTTGCGAATTTAAGTGCTAGTCTTGACCGTGTGAGGGAAGATCAGATGAGGTTGTCTAGGATGCAGAGTTGGGAGCATCGTGTGAGGGATTCATTGCCCCCGGATTGGAGATTCGTGGACGATGTGGAGATGGAGGCGAATGACTTCATGGTTCAGCCGCCTACTGGAGGTGCTTGTATTTCGGTGGGAAATCAAGTAGCGATTGAGTATGGATCCACATCAGGGACGAGAAAGGAAACAGAATGTGGGCCAGATGAGAAAGGAAAGGGAAAAGTGGATGATGTGGACGAGGACGTGAGTGATGAGGAAACCGAGGAAGACGACGACGAGCCGCCATCCAAGAGGCAGTGTGGATCACCACATGCCTAGTTACTTGTTTTGTATTTTCTTTGATCATTGTAATAGAACTATTTTAGACCTTTGTATGATGGTATTATGACGAGAAACTCAAGTACTTGATGTTTTGTGGTGAACGATTGTAGTGGCATTACTTGTCACGATTTTGGTTAACTATCAATACAATCTATGTTACCTTTCATGATCTGTGATATGTCTTAAATTTGATCTTTTGTGGTGTGAATTGATGAATATTAGTAACTCCGTAGTGATGTGTCGTTGTATGTATTTTATGTCTGGGAAACTTGATATGAATACTTACATTGTTTTTCTATTTTCTTTGTCTTGCAGAAAGAGATATTCGATAAAACAATGCCTCCAAAGTTGACTGCCGATCGTGTTAACAACATGATTCAGGAAGCAATAGCTAATGCGTTGCAAGCGGACCGAGCTGGGAGAAATCAGGATCCAGGAAGGAACGCGGGGAGACAACCAGCCCCGAGAGTGTGTACCTATTCTAGCTTTATGAAGTGCGGTCCCACGCAGTTCCGTGGATCGGGTGGAGCCCTAGAACTTAGGCGATGGTTGGAAAAAGTTGAGAGTACGTTTGAAATCAGTGGTTGTGCAGAGGCGGATAAAGTAAAGTTTGCAGCAGCTACATTTCTGGATGATGCGTTAAGCTGGTGGAATACCCAGGTAGCTACGGTGGGATTGGCTGTGGCAAATGCAAGAACGTGGAATGCAACCAAAGCTTTGTTGACCAAGAAGTTTTGCCCAGAGGAGGAATTGGGGCAATTGGAGGACGAACTGAGACACTTGACCTTAAAGAACAACGATATAGCTGCTTACACCAGGAGATTCAATGAGTTAAGTCTTTTGTGTCCGGACATATTTGCCAATGATGCCAAGAAAATGAAGCAGTATATTAAGGGTTTATCTAGCAACATCAAAGGTGAAACAACTTCGTCGAAACCTGGAACGTTTGATGAAGCGGTTCAAATGGCACACGCTTTGATGGACGTTAAGCTTCAGGACAAGCAGAACTACATTGCTGAGGGCAACAAAAGAAAATGGGAGGCAGCACAAGGCAATCAATCCCAAGGCCAGAACCGAGGAGAAAATCGAAACAACCAAGGGCCGAACCGTAATCAGCAGTTTAATCAGAGAAGGAACGAAGGGATGAGGGCCGTGACGAACCCTAGAGGTGTGAAAGTGAACCCCCATTGTGGCAAGTGCAACTTGTATCATGTTGGAAATTACCCGCCGGCATGCGGCAAGTGTGGAAAGGCAGGCCATAGGACTGCTAGTTGTCGAACGGGAGGAGTAGCCACTGGGGCTAATGCTATCAGGATGAGGGGATGTTATAGCTGTGGAGAAAGAGGGCATGTGCAAGCAAATTGCCCGAAGGCAGGGAACAGACGGGGAGGAAATAATGCGGCAGCTGTGTATCAAGTGGGAACTGCTGATAAACCACAAGGTCCCAATGTGGTTACCGGTACGTTTTTGCTAGACGCTTGTTATGCTAGTATTTTATTTGATTCTGGCTCCGACAAGAGTTTTGTAGACGTTAGATTTAGTCGTCATATCGATAGAGAACCGGTGTTGTTAACGACTAGTTATAATGTTGAATTAGCTGATGGAAAAATTGTTAGTACGAATACTATACTGAAAGGGTGTACCTTGAAGTTAGGAAACTACGCTTTTAAAATCGACTTGATGCCTATAGAGCTAGGATCGTTTGACGTGATTGTGGGAATGGATTGGCTAATGGCGCACAGTGCTACGATCGTCTGTGGTGAGAGATTGGTGCAGATTCCGCTGAGGAATAGGGTTTTGACGGTTAAGGGAGACGAATGCACTTCTCGTTTGAAGGTGATTTCGTGTTTGAAGATGATGAAGTACGTAGAGAGCGGATGCGATGTGTTTTTGGCACAGGTTTCGAGCGATGGTGATGTAGAGGCGAGGATTGAAGAGGTACCAGTTATTTGCGAGTATCCGGACGTTTTTCCAGACGAGTTGCCAGGTTTACCGCCTAATCGTGAGGTCGAGTTTCGAATTGATTTAGTGCCAGGAGCTGCACCGGTTGCACGTGCACCTTATCGCTTAGCACCATCTGAGTTAAAGGAGTTAGCGGATCAATTGAAGGAGTTGATGGACAAAGGATTTATTAGGCCGAGCTCATCACCTTGGGGAGCGCCAGTGTTGTTCGTAAAGAAGAAGGATGGTTCGTTTAGGATGTGTATTGACTATAGAGAACTCAATAAGCTGACGGTTAAGAATCGGTACCCATTGCCGAGGATTGATGATTTGTTCGATCAATTGCAAGGTTCCAGTGTATACTCAAAGATCGATTTAAGATCAGGGTATCATCAACTGCGTGTAAGAGAGGAGGATATTCCTGTAACCGCCTTTCGTACGCGGTATGGACACTTTGAATTTCGAGTGATGCCGTTTGGTTTGACAAACGCGCCTGCTGTATTCATGGATCTTATGAATCGCGTGTGCAAGCCGTATCTAGATAAGTTTGTTATTGTTTTCATCGACGACATACTTATTTACTCTAAGAGTAAGGAGGAGCACGAGAAGCACCTGAGAAAGATTTTGGAGTTGTTAAGGAAGGAGAAGCTATATGCAAAATTCTCTAAGTGTGAGTTTTGGTTGGAATCAGTGCAGTTTCTAGGTCATGTGATTGATAAGGAAGGAGTTCGTGTAGATCCTGCTAAGATCGTAGCGATCAGGGAATGGTCAGCACCGACGACACCGACTGAAGTTCGACAATTTTTGGGTTTAGCTGGGTATTATAGAAGGTTTATTGAAGGATTTTCGTTGATTGCGAAACCATTGACGCGGCTTACCGAGAAGAATAGGGTGTATGAATGGGGAATTGAGGAAGAGCTTGCTTTCGAAACGCTCAAGGATAAGTTATGTTCCGCGCCGATTTTATCATTGCCTGAGGGAACCGAAGATTTCGTAGTGTATTGTGATGCGTCTCATAAAGGTTATGGAGCGGTATTAATGCAACGTGAAAAGGTGATAGCTTACGCGTCGAGGCAATTAAGGAAGAACGAGGAGAACTACACGACGCACGATTTGGAATTAGGAGCGGTAGTTTTTGCGTTGAAGCTGTGGAGACACTATCTGTATGGGACAAAGTGTGTTGTATTCACTGATCACAAGAGTTTGCAGCACATTTTAGATCAAAAGGAGTTGAATATGCGACAAAGACGATGGGTTGAACTATTGAGTGATTATGATTGTGAAATTCGCTATCACCCTGGGAAGGCGAATGTTGTAGTGGATGCATTGAGTAGGAAGGAACGGGAGAAACCTTTGAGGGTTAGAGCTTTAGTGATGAGTGAGAGCGTTGACTTAACCGAAACCATACTGAAGGCTCAGGAGAGAGGATTGATGAAAGGGAATGTTGAAGCCGAGAACTTGGGACGAATGTTGAAACCTCTTTTTGTGATTAAATCTGACGGACTAAGATATTTTGAGAATCGGATTTGGTTACCATTGTGTCCATCTGAGGAAGGAAAGCCTGGAGTTCGAGAATTGGTTATGAATGAGTCGCATAAGTCGAAGTATTCGATACATCCCGGATCGGATAAGATGTACCACGACCTGAAGAAAGTTTATTGGTGGCCGAATATGAAGGCAGATATTGCTCGTTACGTCAGTAAGTGTTTGACTTGCGCGAAGGTTCAGGCAGAACATAAGAAACCATCTGGATTGTTGGTACAACCGGAAATCCCAGAATGGAAATGGGAGAAAATCGCAATGGATTTTGTGACAGGTTTACCTAGGACTCCTAGTGGATGCGATATGATATGGGTAATTGTGGACAGGTTGACGAAATCTGCTCATTTCTTACCTATGAAGAAGACGGACAGCATGGAAAAACTCGCCAGCGTGTACGTGAAGGAGATCGTCTGTAGACATGGAGTGCCGTTATCGATCATTTCGGATCGCGACAGTAGATTTACGTCGGAATTTTGGAAATCGCTTCAACGTGCGATGGGCACTGAACTGAGTTTAAGCACGGCTTATCACCCGGAGACTGACGGCCAGAGTGAACGAACGATTCAAACGATGGAGGACATGCTCCGAGCATGCGTGATTGATTTTGGAGGAAGTTGGGAACGCCACTTGCCTCTGGTGGAATTTTCGTACAATAATAGTTATCATGCGAGTATCAAAGCGGCACCGTTCGAAGCATTGTATGGAAGGAAGTGTAGATCGCCCGTGTGTTGGAGTGAAGTAGGGGAAAGTCAATTGACTGGACCCGAAATGGTGTTAGAAACGACAGAGAAGATCGTGCAGATCAAGAACCGACTACTTGCTGCGAGAAGCCGAAAGAAAAGTTATGCCGATAACCGAAGGAAACCGTTGGAGTTTGAAGTTGGAGATATGGTTATGCTCAAGGTATCGCCGTGGAAGGGTGTAATTCGTTTTGGAAAGAAAGGAAAGTTGAGTCCGAGGTATATTGGACCGTTTAAGATCGTTGAACGAATTGGACCGGTAGCGTACAAGTTAGAATTGCCGACCGAGCTTAGTGCTATTCATGACACGTTTCACGTATCGAACCTGAAGAAGAGTTTGGCGGACAAGGAATTGGTGATTCCTTTGGACGAGATTCGACTAGACGACAAAATGCACTTTGTGGAAGAACCTGTGGAAATTATGGACCGGGAGGTCAAGCGGTTGAAGCGTAGTAGGATTCCCATTGTGAAGGTCCGATGGAATTCTAAGCGTGGACCGGAATACACCTGGGAACGTGAGGACTTTTTCAAGGAAAGGTATCCTCATCTGTTCCAGTAAGACGAAATGTGAGTACAAGAAGAGGCGAGCGCCGGGACGTCGCTCTCTTTAAGGAAGGGTGGATGTGACACCCTAGAATCGAGGTCATTAACGATACCCTAAATTACGCTAATTTTTGAAATTTTTGATAAATTATAATTTCTATAATTATAAGTATTTTGGTTAAAGACGATGTCCGAGGTTATAATTTTTACGTTTGACGTTTTGAGAAGGACGATGACGATTACGATCCCGAGGGATGCCCAATTTCATATAATTTTTGACGATTTATCGATAATGTAATTTTTCGAGAATTTTATTTACGGTTCGTGTTAAGTTGAGTCGGGTGAGTTTTATAGCCTTCCAAGTACATTTAAAGTATCCCAAAAATATTTTGGAGCATTCGGGAAGATTTCCGACTCCCGTAAAATTTTCACAATTGACAAATGAGTCAAACCCGCAAAGTTTTGAGGTCGTTTTCTATTTAAGGACAAAAGAAGCCAAAAATTGCATTTAGGTCCCTCCTAACCCATCAAAAGGGCCAAATTGGACAAACACACAAACACATACAAAACATTTCACAAAAATCAAACACCCACTCCCTCTCTTCTCTCTCAAACCCACGGCACACCCCAAGAACATCAAAAATCCACCAAAAATCTTTTCCACTTGATTTTTCAAAAATCTAAGGTTAGACCAAGCTTAGTTTGGTCATTCCCCACATATTCATGTGCTCAAATCCAACATGCATTGATAAAAATTTTTTAAGATTTTTCCATATGATCCAAATTCGTTTTTGAGGCTTAAAGAGCTAGTGCATGTTGATAATTTAGTGTTATGGAAGTATAAACACCATGAAAACCCACCAAAATTAATTTGGTTGTGGTGATTGGGTCACCCAAACCCCACGGCAAAGGGGGTGTTTGGGGAGCCATGGTGGTTGTTGATTTTGCATGTTATATTTGTGTTTGGTTTGTTGTTTTAGGATGATTCATGTAGGTCTTATTACTTGCATGTTAATTTTCTTTGATTCTTGATATTGAGATTGGTTGATCAATAGGGGTAGGATGGAAGTTTGATGTTAGGATATGTTTGGGAAGGCTTAGGATGATGTTTAGTGTTGGTTAGAAGTCTTGGAATCGAGTCTAAGCATGTTTTTGGTATGGTCATTTTTAGGCAGAAACATTTGGTCCATTTCATAAAAATTATTTTTTTTCCAGGACTTGAAAACTAAATGTAGTGATAGAGGGTCTTCTTAGCTTTAATTTGGTATAAGGTAGAGCCCGTGACTCAAAACGAGCTAAAAGTTATGACATTTTAAAGATCGGGTACCGGGAGACGAGGACTTTCACAATCCGGATTTGTGCAAAGTTTTAGTCAAATCCCGAGGGTCACAAGTATAATTTGGTAAATGGTCAAGGGTCAAAACTTGGTCCCTAACCTGTACAAATGGGTCTATATGTTGACTTATGAGTCAAGGAAGTCAAAGGTATTTTTCATATAGGTCGAAGTGGTCAAAATTGGTCGAAGCGCAATTTCAGCCCGTAAAATGTAGTCGTGGAAATGAGTTGCGTAACGGGTCGTAAAAGTGAAAACTTTTGTTGGGCTTAAAAACATGTTATCTACAGGTCATATAGGATTTTTGGAAATTTTGTCAAATTTTATAAGCATGGTTTAATAAGGTAAAACAGCCCGTACTTTAGTCAAGTACCGGCGAGAACGTGTAAAAATGGACAACGTAGGTTATAAGAATGAATGGTATAAAAAGAATGATACTTGTTGTTTTTGTTTTTGGCGTGAGTTATATTTGTCTTAAGTGACTTGTATATATGTATTTTATACAGTACCGTAAGTATTTAAATGAGATTACTCATTACGCGTTATTTGTGATAGGTGTTGATTTACCCGGGCATCCGTAACATCGTCAGTGATCACTCCTCGAACTACCGACTACTTAATATCTAAGGTGTGAATTTATAGCCTCGCTTATATTATTTCAAATTGTTTTACCCGCGAGGGAAATACATGCTAGTTTTTAAAAAGGAACGTATATCATGAATGATTGTTAGACCCGAAAGTTGCCTTAGAAATTGTGTTGAGTACCAAAGTTGCAAAAGTCCCTAAATTCATGAACTATTAACTATTGTCTTGCCCTCGAGTAGGGGGAAATAGCCGCTTATGCAATTTGTAGTACTACGGGGTTAACGACCCAATGCTAGCCGAGAAGCTGTACTTATAGTAAGTTCTGCGGTAGATTATTTTGTATGAGAAATAAGGTATAATTGCAACTGATGCCTTTAGAAGGGGCACTGGTTTCATCTGAATCATGCCGGTATATTTACGCGGGTGATTGAGTTAACGGATTAGTGTCATGAGCTTAAACACAATTGTCAGTATCCTGATTATAGTTTGTTTGATCGACAAGACTATAAATGATCACGAATGGTTTTTATTATATATATACGTTCAAATGGATTGAAAAACCTATGAATTCCACTCAACGTTTTCGTTGACCAAATTTTTGGCATGTGTTTCAGGTAACCGCTGAGCAGTAGGATGGGGCATGCATGGGATGGATGTTGTGTGATCGGCTTGGTGTCCGCTTGTTTTTCCCTCCTTTTCTACTTAAACAATTTTTATGTTTAATGTCATGTGGGTGTAAACTGAGGTTTTTGGGGTTGAGATTCATGGGGACCGAAAACGCTAAACTCTGTGCACTATTTTGGGGTTGGAAAAACTGTGGACATGTATTATCTAACAATTTTAAATTTCAAGTTTTAAGTCGACGTCTTTTTAGCGTCGTTTGATATATCTTGTGTGCAATGAATACTGTGTAGCACCCATTGTTGTAGTTCCGCTGCGCATAACAATTGTGGGGGTGTTACAATACGTGACTTTAATATGAAAATCGGGTTGCAGTCTGAAATAACTACAAGCCATTATGGGCATGTTTTAAAAATGTACAACTTTTATAAGGACTCTATTTATGGCACCGTGTCAATATTGATCGACATTTCTAAGGCCGTAAATATTACCGTACTAAAAGACATGCCCGACTTAAAAACGAAAAATATTTTTGGTTTTTCTTGATTTTATAATTTTTATGGTTTTTGTAGGTTTTATATTTTTTATGGTTTTTCTTGGTTTTATATTTTTGTATTTTTCTTTTTGTGGTTTATATATTTACGATAATATACATGATCACGAACAAAGGATACTCTGAATAGTTTACCACCACTATTCAGCTGATTCTTCTGCCAATTCATTGAGAGTCGCTGGAGTGAATGATTTCATGCCAAGCTTGTCGATCAAAAACTCGATTCGTCCTCGATCTAAGGCTTTGGTGAACATATCTGCCAGCTGATACTCAGTAGTGACAAAATACAGCTCGATCACTCCGTTATCCACCTACTCTTTAATGAAATGGTAGCGAATGTCTATGTGCTTGGCCCGGGAGTGTTGAACATAATTGCAGCAAAGGGCAATGGCGCTCTTGTTGTCACAATACATCGGGATTTTGTTAAATCCCAAACCGTAGTCAGTTAATTGTGATCTCATCCAAAGGACTTGAGCACAACAACCGGACATGGCGATGTATTCAGCCTCCGTGCTAGAAATTGCAGCGCTTTTTTGCCTTTTTGAAGACCAACTGATCATTCTATCTCCAAGGAGTTGCACAGATCCAGAAGTGCTACGCCTCGTGTCTTGACATCCAGCATGATCGGCATCTGCGTATGATATTAAAGCAATAGAGGAATATTTCGGATACCATAGACCATGATGAAGTGTTCCTTTGAGATACCGAAAGATCCTTTTAACAACATGTAGGTGCTTTTCGGTAGGCCGAGCCTGATACCGGGCACACATGCATACGGAATATTGCAAATCAGGCCTGCTAGCAGTCAGATAGAGAAGGGTGTCGATCATCCCACGGTAAAGTTTTGGATCGACAATAGTCCTATTCCTATCTTCATCTAACTTGGATTTCTCCACCATTGGAGTGTCCACGGGGTCACAATTATCAAAGTTATATTTCTTTAAAGATTCTAGAGCATATTTGGATTGATTAATAAAGATGCCTCTGGGATTCTGAGAAATTTGTAATCCTAAGAAAAATGAAATTTTTCCCATCATTGACATCTGAAAGCGTGTGGACATTATCTTCTCAAAGCGATTTGACAATTCTATGTTAGTGGTAGCAAATATTATATCATCAACATAAATTTGTACCAGAATCATGTCGTTGTCCTCCTTGAGAGTGAATAGAGTGGGTCCACCTTGCCTTTGGAGAAGCCTTCCGAGATGAGATATGTTGAAAGGAGATCATACCACGCGCGTGGAGCTTGTTTCAACCCATAAAGATCATTCTTAAGCTTGTACACATGATTAGGAAACTCCGTGCTAACGAACCCATCTGGCTGACTAACATAGACCTCTTCCCTTAGTTCACCGTTCAAAAATGCCGTCTTCACATCCATTTGATAGACGATCATGTTCATATGAGCATCATACGCAAGGAATAGTCTAATTGCCTCCAATCTTACAACAGGAGCAAAAGATTCTTCAAAGTCTATACCCAAGGCTTGTTTATATCCTCTAGCAACCAATCTAGCCTTATTCTTTAATACTGCACCCATCTCATCAAGTTTAACCTTATAAACCCATAACAAAGTAAGGATGTTAACCTTGTCAGGGAGAGGAACTAATTCCCATACTTCAAGTCTTTGGAATTCATTTAGTTCCTCCTGCATGGCTTCAATCCAAGATGATTGAGTCATAGCCTGTTGCCAATTTTTAGGTTCAACTTCAGAGAGAAATGCATCAAAGTAGCAATAGAGTGCACTCTCTTGTAATTGATGGCGTGTAGAGATTGGTCGATCTAGATCTCCAATGACATTCCTAATTGGGTGATCTTTTGTCCATTTGGTGCTATGATTTTCAATCCTAGGTGGTCTGGAGTGAACAATAGAAGGAGCTTCTTCTGAGGTAGACGCGGCTGAAGGGTTTTCAGGTATCGCTACACCAAAGAAAGGAAGCTCTTGCAAGTGAGCATATTCCAAATCGTGATCAATAGAATCCTCTTCCACATCATTAGGCACAAGTAAGGGTGACGATTCAGGTGTAGTTTGAGAATCACTTGGTAAAGGTGCATCCGGTTCAATGTTAATTGAAGATGCATTTGATAAAGCTTCATTAGCTTGAGCAACCACTTCAGGAATTGGAGCTATCACTACAGGTGCTGGAACTTCATCATTTGGGGGATCAAAGAATTCATCAAACAACGGTTGAAACAGTTTATCCCACTCGGGCCTTGTTGGTGGTAAAAATGATGTAGAAGTAGGATTATTGGGAACTAATCCGGAACTAATAGCACCGGTTCCCATCTCATGAAGCGCGGGTTCAGAGCTGCGTTGCTCAGAAGCCATTGCTGTCAGCTCATCGAAATCTGCGTCCATGGTTTCTACAATCTTACCAAGACGACGGTTGTAAATTCGGTATGCTTTCTTGGAGGGTGAGTAACCAATGAAAATACCTATATCGGCTTTCGGTTGAAGCTTGCCCAAGTTCTCACTATTAATGTTTGGATAACAAAGAGCACCAAACACATGAAAGAATGAAACATCAGGTTTACGGTCATGTAGAAGCTCGTAAGGTGTTTTTCCATGGCGTTTCCGAATGATAGAACGGTTTTGGGTGAAACATGCAGTAGATATAGCTTCTGCCCACAAGAACTATGGAGCGTTCGCATAAATTAGCATAGTCCTAGCAGCTTCCATAAGCGTACGATTCCGTCTTTCAACGACACCGTTTTGTTGTGGAGTGCGTGCAGCGGATGTTTCATGAGAGATACCAACTCCTTCATTGTAATCACGAAGAGTCTGGTTGACGAACTCTATTCCATTGTCTGTACGAATACGGCGGACAGTAGTATTCAAACGTACCTGAATGAATTTCAGAAAAGTGATGATAGCCTTTGGTGCTTCATCCTTTGTACGTAGAAATCTAACCCATGTAAACCTGGAGAAATCATCCACAATGACAAGAATGAATTTCCTACCGCTCACACTTTAAGTTCTCATTGGCCCACAAAGATCCATATGCAAAAGATGAAGTTTTTCTTGATTGGTGTCTTCAGCTTTGGGCTTGTATGATTTCTTGGTACTTTTCCCCCTTGAAAACGTGGAACATAAATGGTCCTTGTGAAATTTGAGCTTTGGAAGACCACGAACTAATTCGTTTTTAGCCAGATGATTAATAGCATCAAAGTTTAGATGAGATAATCTGCGATGCCATAACCATGACTTGGTCTTAGATGCTTTAGAGAGAAGACATACTGGAGAGGCGGCCATCATGTCTTGTAAGGACAAGGTATAAAGATTTGCACCACGAGATCCCTTCAACAAATCTTTTCCTTCCAAGTTGCGGATGAAACAAGTGTGTTGTCGAAAAGCAACCTCTAGGTTGGAATCACAAAACTGTCCTACTGAGAATAAATTATGACCAAGACCTTCTACATAGTATACCCTTGAAATCGTAACGTTTCCAATCTGATATTAACCATACCCCATTATTTTTGCAATATGATCATTACCGAATTTAACCGTACCAAGAAACTTGTTGACGAAATTTCGGAGCATCGAGCGATCTCCGGTCATATGCTTTGAACAACCGGAGTCCAAATACCAGAGGATGATTTGGACCACCTGAAAATATCACCAGACGAGGACAATGTATAGGTATCGGAATCTGAATGTTCCTTTTTATTAGCAGGTACAGATTTAATAATCTTAGATTTGCTAATTTTAGGTTTCTTAGATTTCCTAGCCTTCTTCTTCCTAGTTGGTGGTGTAGATTCTAGTTGGCTTAAATCCTGTGGTATTTCTTCACTGATAGGCACTATAGTGGGGGCTGACCTAATTAAAGGGTGCTGTTTCCATACTTTAGTGCTAGTGTGCCTAACTAAAGGACGCTCAGACCTAACCTCAATGGATGCATTCCTAGTTAAAGGGCACATTTTTCCATCTAATGTAAAGGTCCTACCAGTGGGACGCCATTGCCATCCAACTTGGGCACGAGTTCTACCAGTTGGCTTCCATTCAAGATTATTCCTAATGGCATTCATTTTATTCACATGATCAATAAGACACAAATCATGACGTTGGGAAAACATACATTCATTACAATTACAACAATTCAAATTAGAATTAACGAATGGTTTAGGCTTCGGCACAGGCGCAGAGCTTTTAGTCTTAACATGATTCTTTTTATTTAAAACTGAACTAACATTCCTATGGTGAGCTTCTACTTTCTTCTTTTTGGTACTACTAGTGGAGGACTTGATCTTATCTTTCTTGAGTGGCGATCCTTTAGCCTTAGTAGTCTCTTTTAATCTTGTAGAAGGCAAAGTGGGAACATTAGCAACATATTTTAAAGGTGCCTTACTTGATGGTGCCAATGACGGTTTTGCTCCTGGAGTCTTATTAAATGGAGTTACAGTAATGGGTCGATTAGTGAGTAGTGCAGAACCTGGTTTACCTATGTATTGTAAATATGCTAAGCAATATTGAACTCGCTTAATGTATTCATGAGCTGAGTAATAATAGCTACTTGAGGGATCTAAGGCATAAAGATCGTCTAAAATATCCCTAACAAGATCTACATGCTTAATTGCATTCCTCATATAATCATCGTAGGTAACCGGGTTTTTCTTATGGAGCGGGTTCTTATAGAGCACTACTGACTTGGTTGTTGGAGCACTAGTGGACGATGCAGAGTCGGTAGCTAAGTTATCAACAACTTTATGTCGGGTGAGAAGAAGTGTCTCCTTTAACTCGGCCAAAACCATGTTTTTGTCAATGAGCAGGATGTTTAAGTCAGAGATTTCCTCACATTTTTGGTTCAATTGTTCAACATAAGATTGTTGCTGTGCCGCATTAAAAGCGAAGCATTCTTCTAGTGAACCATAAAGTTTGGACATTCCCTGTCTTGCACGATCCATCTCCCCTAGAATAGACGAAAGTCTAATTTCTAAGGCCTGGTTTTTAGACTCAGCAGCCTCTAGTTCCAATTTTAGTGTTTCATTTGATGACACATCTCTCTTCAATCTCATAATCTCTTCCTCTAATGCCTTAACAATTGCAATCATCTTGTCACTCGTCTCAACACCGTTTTCACAACTATTTGTTATCAAAAGATCCTCATTTTGAGTTTGTTGTTTTAATTCTAAAGATATACAATGTTGTTCTAGTTGATCAAAGCGTTTTGAAAGTAAATTGTAAGAATCTTGTAGCTTTAAAAACTCAGCGTTAGATTCGTGACAAGAATGATTATCTACCTCATTTACAGTGTCAACAACATTTACAGAGAGATCACACACATCATCACAAATATTCACAGCATCACAATTAATCATAGCGGATGTAAGCTCATTCGAATAATTAACATTTACAGTAGTAAGCACATCACACGAAATTACTTGGGACAAGAATCGGTCATATTCAGATAAAATCTTTTCCTTTTCAATTAGTTGTAGTTCGTAAGCGGTGTCCATTTCATAAAACTCTTTTTGAACTTCTCCAATTTCAAATTCAAGATTTTCCTTAAGAGATGCAAAACTTCCTTTTAGACTTTCGACAAATGGATTGATCTCATTTTTAAACACCTCGTTCATGTGTTCGAAAGCCCATTCTCCGGCGTTTAGGCCATTTGAAGTCGTACATTCCAAAATGACCTTGTCAAAATTAGTAAAGTATTGATTAATCTCTTGCAAGTTTAACCATACAGTGCTAACAGGTGGAAGATCCTTTGGAATTTCCTTAGGACCTTCCATGTTGACAAGTGTAGGAAATGTACTAGGGTTTTCTTCATTCAACATGTAGGTTGGTGCTGTAATGAGATCTTTGTCCATATGGAAGCGAATTCTAAAATCCATTTTAGCAAGCTCCTGATTCATTTTAAAATAATCACAATCTGGATATTTTGCAGAGTTGTATGACCGATTTTCATCAACTAGATCCTTATTGGTGCGATCATCGAAAATATTAATCAGATCTAAGACCAATCCTAATTGGGTTGCATTATAAAGTCTAGGACTATGGATTAAAGCTTGTTTTGCATACCGTGGATTAGGGGGAAGGCCTTTTCACGCGATAAGTTAAATTCTCTAAACGAAGCATCAAATAAGTGCACTAGTTGAGAGGCAGCGTAGTCTTAAAAGCAAGTAATCTAGACTTCTAATCTTATTAGCAGCATTAATCTCCATTTCATTCTTCTTAGACTCGAGTAATTCAAAATCCGTTTGAAGTTTTTGAAAATTAGTGACCACTAACTCCTTTTCTTTAAGTTCATTAGAAAGATTTGCTCTTAAGTTTTCAATTTCTTGCAAATGACCCATTTGTTTGTTTCGAAAATGATCATATTCGGGATTTGTTAGAACACTAGACGAAGGCACTAATTCCAAAGTGTGAACTTTCTCGTTGCTTAAGGCAAGCTCATCAGACAAATTCTTATTCTTAGCTAGGGTTTCTAAGAGAGCAGCATTCATTTGGCTAAGTAATGTAGCAGGAACCATGATCAAATCTTGTTGAGCAGGAGTATGCGTATGCGAAATGGCTCCCGGTTGTGATTCACTCAAAGTCTGGGGACTCTCATTGACATTACTATCATTGATTGTCTCCTTATTTGAAAGACTCACCACCGAAGATTCATTCGAATCAGCATGCTCTTGCACAACTTGATGTGGTTGAATACTAGCATCAGTGGTATTATCAGTGGTATTAATAAGTACCTCAGATCTCTTTTCTGGCCCTAAGCTGGAGATAGTTGCCATAAGAGCTGCCTTTGCAGATTGGAATTCATCACAGTCTGAGTCATACGTATCAAGATCATCTGCTTGGTATGCTGCATTCTGTGTGGTGACAACGTCTTGTTCAGCAATCCCTGGATCAGCAAGAAATGCAAGCTCCTCTTCATCAAGTTCCCTTCCTTGTGCCTGAGCATTCACCAGATAAATCTTTTCTGTAAACCATTGACCATCCCTTCTCCTCTTGGGTTTCTTGCAATCCCTGGACATGTGACCTTCTTCCTTGCAGTTGTAGCATGTAATCATTCTCAACTTGCCTGTGGAATTAGCCCGTAGAGGAGTGTTGACCATTGGAGCAGGATTGACCGTGCGAGCATTGGTAGTTGATGTAGCAGGTCTCCCCTGATAAGGTTGAATGGGTTGAACCATTACCCTGTCATTCTCAATAGTAGCTTGTTGGCGAGAATTGGATGAATTCCTCAACTGATTGTTAGTAGGAGTTGATCCCCTAAATCCTCGTTTGCTTAATGTCCTTGTGAGATAAGCAGACATAGTGGATAACACTTCAACTGGGTCAGTTCCTTGTTTGAACACAGGAATGGGGACTTCATCATCATCACAATACATTGCTTGGTCTTGATGAGCTGCATAATCACTAGAAGGAATACTCATGTGGTCAGGGTAGCTTGTTGGATATGCTGCATTCTCTTGATAAGAAGAATATGAAGACTGAGCATAAGGTGCAATGCTTGCTGGGTGAGGTTGTGTAGCATATTGTGATGAAGGTGCATTAAACCGATATTGTTGCTGATGTGAGGTGGGTGGTTGCGGTAGAATCGAGTATTGGGGAAAGGTTGGTGTCATGTAAGGTGATGGATGATAGGCTTGATGTCCCAAGATATAAGGAGTGTTGTTGTGTGACAAGCTTGCTTGATTCGCCATCAAAGCTAAAGAATCAGGGTACATACCTCGAGGCGAACGGTGCATGATCACATGTTTCTTATGCTGCTGAAGAAAAGCATAGAGTTGATCCAAATTGCACTTATGCAAATCCCTGGTTAACTTAACATCGGTAATATACTCACCCCATTCAGCTTGAGGTAAAGTATTCAAAAATTTGGTGTTAACCTGGAATGGAGCAATCACGAGATTGTATACATTCAGATCATTCATGAGAGTAGTGAATCTGAAGTAATAGTCGTGAAGCGTTTCCCCTGGGTTGTACGTGAATCTATCAAACAGATCATACAACTGACATTCCCTTTCCTGTTTGGTAAGAGACGTACCTTGTAGCAACACCTTTAGACGTTCCCATAAATCCTTTGCCACCGTATACTGACTTACCATCCGATAGATGTCATGTGGAAGAGCTTGGAGAATGGTTTGAAGAGCCTTTTCGTCTGCATCGGCAACAAGTTGTTGAGCTGGTGTAGGTTCTTCAAACTCCCTTGGTCGAGTCACATTGTTAACCACGATGGTTCCATAGTCAAGTGGACCATTTAAAATTGACTTAACCATAAGCCTCCCATATACCGGTTTTCCCTTAAGGTAAGACATCATCCGGCCTTGCCATGCTTCAAAAACTTCTTTGATGAGCATTGGGGGGCGATTATCCGTTCCCGTAATGACGGAAATATCCGTAAGTGATGTCATCTGAGGCATTACTGAATTCGGATTCATTTTGTTCACTTCAAAGAGACAAAGATTATCGGTTGATCGAGCAGTGAAGTAAAGCTTGTGAATTGTGTTGAGTTTTTGTTGTAAGAAACCAAGATTAAATCCTCTAAAAAATCGTCGAAAAAACAAGTAAAATATCCCTTGATTCAGAACTTTTGTTGATTCGGAAGTGTTGATCCGGAACTTTCCTTGATCCGAAACTTTTTCCTTGATCCGGAACTTTCCTTGATCCGGAACTTTCCCTTGATCCGGAACTTTTACCTTGATCCGGAACTTTCCTTGATCCGGAACTTTCCCTTGATCCGGAACTTTTTCCTTGATCCGGAACTTTCCTTGATCCGGAACTTTTGGTTCGGAACTTTCCTTGATCCGGAACTTTCCTTGATACGGAACTTTTGGTTCGGAACTTCTTGATCCGGAACTTTTCTTGATCCGGAACTTTTGGTTCGGAAATTTTTGGTCCGGAACTTTTGTTGATCCGGAACTTTTTGATCCGGATGTTTTTGGTTCGGAACTTTGCTGGGTAAACAGAAACTTGTTTCGAGTATGAACAGTCGATCAAAAATGAAGATTAAACCCAGATTTTTACCAAATAACCCAAAAAGTTTTGTGATTTCTACAATAATAAGTAAAAACTAATATTTATCTACTAATCCCAATCACAAAAACACCAAAAACTCCAAGAATCAAGATGGATCTTCTTAAAGAACACTAATACAATCAAAAACTAAAAAACCACACAAATCATTACCTTAAATCACCCCATAGCTCTTGATACCAAATGTAGAATCTTGATAACCTATGAATCTATGAAGTGGGTTGATGTTTTTCTAGAGAGAGAAACTAGAGAGAGAAAGTGAGAGAAACTATGTGTCTTTTTATTAGAATGAAACTAGGAAATGAACAACAACCAACCCCTTTCCATGGTGGAAAGGGGTTTATATATCCAAGGCCTTATTTGGACTTGGGCCGGCCCATGACAAGCCCATGGGCCGGTTTCTTACTTAACTAAATAAGTAACGCTAACTACGAGCTATTACAACATATATAATATTGTGGAGTGACCGATACTTCTAATATACGTAAAAACGTATTTCTAACATTAACAAAGGGAACACGTTTTGTGGGCTGAAATACTTCATATACCTCTTTTGCCAAAGAACAAGGGTCACTACTGCCAACTTTGAAACATTCAAACGAATATTGCGCCAAACACCAACCTTTCCCCCAATTTCAGATCAAAAGTTCCCACTGTTCACCTTTATGAACCCAGTAACTCTCACCACTTAAACAAAGGGTAAATTTCAATTAACCATTCCCACACTTGATTCACACATGCAGAAACATAACCCACACACAAAACCCTCAATCCCATTACCCAATGGACCCCACATTCAACCTCATACACCAATGAAAACGCAACTTTATCCCCAAGGCAAATGACGTGTCAAGATCAACAGCTAAGAGTCATAGCTTAACTGCAAAGCTAAAATGAACGTCCTTGATCATTTTGGACAGCTCACCAACAACAAACGGCATCAAGCACTCAAGGATAATTTGGGAAATTCACATCTAGGGTTTATGAATAGTGTTATGTATGCATTTTCCTATAAAAGGAGACCTCAACATGTGAGAGTCCCTTTGTTCTAGATTTTGGCTATAATCTTTTTAATTCCTTTTTTTTAAATAAAATTTGAATTTCCAAAAATTTGAGAAATCTCTTTTGTGTTTATTAAAGGTTGGTGTTTGAATAGCTGAAATATGTGTTCCATTTGATCTCTTAGACCTTCCATAATCTTGTGGTTAAGGCACGTCTATGTTTGAAGGTTTTCAAAGGTTCAAAAACCTTGAAATCCTTGTTTCTGATTTGGTTATTCTCTTGTACTAACCCTTAGCCAACAACCTTAAGCTCCTTCAAGCTTGTTGACACCAAGCCTGAGAAGAGTTTTGAGCTCTTGGTTGAGTTGTTTGCTCATTTGTGTTGAAGAAATATCATAATCAAAACCTTGTTCTACTTTGAACATCAGCAGGTTTTGATCTTCCTTTTTGAAGAACTTTTGTCTTGTTCTAGTTGTTGAACAAGGTCCAAGGAGCATAGTTGGTCCTCCTAGGATGTTGTGGAGGACAGGTATAATCCCTTGTTTAAGTTTCCCCTAAATATTTCATGTTATTGCCTGTTTTGGATTTTGTGCTTTGATTTTGTGTTCTTGTGTTTGAGGTTGTGATTTTAGTGTTTGAATATGTTAGTTGTCACCTAGGAAGTGTTTTTGATTAATAAAATCAGTAGGTTATTAGTGAAAATCACAAGTTTCTTTGAAAAATGGTAGATTAAGGGTTGTTTGGTATAACAGCCTGTTTTGGATTTGTGCTATTTTGAGTTGGTGCTTTGTGTTGCTTTGGATTGGAACATATCTCATAAGTGCTTAGAGACATTTATCTGCAAGCTTTGAGCATATACACACCTAGATCCTAAAATAGGCTCTAAAATCTTGTTTACTTGTTGAAATTGGCTGTGGTTTAAGGGACACCTAGTTTTAATCATAAACTATGGTTAACAAGTGATTAAACCTAGTTAGTTATGCCAGGGAAGTAGGATTTGAGTGTTGAAATTGGATCGTTGGTCATTTATATCAGAAAAGTGTGCATGTGTTCTTGAAGTTCATATCAGGAAGTATAATATGCTTTGATCTTGTTCCATACCTTGTTTCAGTGATTGACTTAAGTTTGTTTGTGCTTAATCATAGTTTATATAGCTTGTTTATGCATCTTGTTGAATTTGGAGTGCTTATTCTAGCTTAAAACTGCTTAAGTGTTCATAACTGCTTAATATCCATGTCTGTGCTAGATCTGAGCATTGTTTGATTTTTTCTGTGCTAATTGGTGATACTGAAGTGTGTTTTTGTGCTTGATTGTGACTCCTTGTGATTAACTGATCACTTGGTTGCCCTTGTCTTCCAATAAAACATACAGAATCTCTCTAAAAAGCCAGGTCAAATAGTCAAGGCAGTGGGAACCAGTTCCTACTGGAAGTTCCCCTGCTAGTGTATTTTTGTGTTCAGCTTATCAATAAGCTATTCTAGCTCATTTTAACCAGCAACAACTTTGATTTTGTAATAGGTGCTCATTATTTGACCCATTTGTTCATACTGGAGCAATTGGTGGGTTGACTTTAGGGTTTGACTAGAAAACCAACTTAATTGACTTTTTCATAAGTGCTTATTGGCTTATTCCAGCTTATTGGTTTTGCTTATAGGATTTTGGTTGATTGATTTGGCTTTTTGAAGTCATTTGTAACATTTTACAAGTTGAATCAAGTCCTGAGGTGCCCTAGAACTAAAACCCGACTATTTTGTCTTTTAGTGGATTTGTACTTGGCTTATTTCTGGCTTATTGAGTGTGCTTTTTCAAAATTTCTTTTTTCAGATCTCGTTAGTATCCCAAAATAAGGTTGTGTGTCAAATTAGAGCTTATGGCATTGGCTTATTGCTTAATGGGCTTAATGGCCCAATAAGGATAAGTTGTTTGTTCATTAAGCTGTGATAAGCTTACTTTCAGCTTTTGGGCCTTCAGAGTTTTGTGTTTAGAATTAATTTTGAGTCAGATAGGGCTTTTCCAAGCCATTTGGGCTTATTTTGACTTATTGGGCTAAAAAGCCCATTAAGGTGGACTGTTTTTGCTATTAGCCCATTTAGGGGCCCAATAGGTGTATTCTGGTCATTTCACTTTCATTTTCTGATTATTTAGGTTAAAATAAACTAGTTTGCAAGTTTTTAGAATTTTTTATAATTTTTGGATTTTTAATATTATTTTAATATTATTTAATTATTATTTTTCAAATTTCACATTTTTGCATTTTTTTATATTTTTCTTAGCTTAAATACATTAAATAGGAATTTTGCAACTTTTAGATTAAATTTATCATCTTTAGATTAATTTTTATAATTATTTTAAGTTTTAATAGTTTTTAAATCATTTTAAATAGTTTTTATTAGTTTAAAAATTTCTAAAAATAGTTTTTAATCTTTTTAGGTCATTTTAGAGGATTACCAATTGAAAAATCTTTATTTGGGCTTCTTGATAATTAATTTGGTTTTTAGGGCTTTAATTAGCATTTAAAAATTAATATTTAATTAATTAAAAGGTTTGAAAAAGTTTTGATCATTGGTAAACTCTTAGTTTATTTATTTTGATTTTTGGTAAAATTTTGGTAATTTTTAGAATTAATTTTTATTTTTGAACTTTTTACGGATTTACGTGTAGTCGTAGTAGTAATTAATTTCACGTCTTCGTCATCCTCTTTTCTCATCCTCTTCTAACCATTATTAATCTCAAACCAATTACGAATTATTCACACACATATACCTCCTTGGGAAACGAACTTCATTGGGTCATTAGTGCTTGATTTTCCTAAATCATCACTTAATACTTTTCCCTACTTTACGCTCTTTTCCTAAAGAGTGATAAATCACTACAATCAATCGCTTACAAAACATGTATGACTTCTGAAAACAACCTCCAAGTATGAATCACAAAATTGCCCAACCAAGAAAAAATTGTGTCCCAAGCCATCACCAAAAGAGACTCTGGTGATGATTATATTTCCCCAATGAAGATCACAATAGCCTAGAATTGTCGCAACATGATCATTTCCAAATCGAACAGTTCCCATGAAACGCCATAAAAAGTTCTTGAGAAGGCTTCGATTCCCAGTCATATGTTTGGAACAGCCCGAGTCCACGCACCACAGACAAATTTCCACAGCCTGCCAATGATAAGAGAAGAAAATATTTTTGCAACCGATGAAAGAGGTTCCTATAGGGTTAGATGATAATTATGCCGTATCACATACCGAAGTTTTACTGTCAGTATGAGATCTACTAGTGTCGATAATTTTGCCACTATAGTCAAAATTTCTACCAGTAGGCAACCATTTAGAGCTGAATCTAGGGCTACTAAGCTTAACAAGACTTTCTGTGGACCCTACGTGCGTACTTTTTGGAACATACACCTTAGCTTTAGGAGTGCGTTGTTGTTCACTGACTGACAGCTTGTCAATTCGAGTGTAACAACCATAATTCAAACCATTCATAGTCAAACCACAAGCATCATGACTAAAAGTAAAGAAACATTTATTACATTTAGCACAAATAACTTCAGATATTTCATTCCGAATAGCAAGCTTAAATTCATAACATTCAGATGAATTAAGTTTATGCTTATGATTAAAAAGAGGTAAATTCCTAAGCTGTTCTTCTACTTCCACATTATTGATGTTTGGGCGACTACTTCTAGAGGCAAAAGGGACCCTATCATTCCTTGTATTGCTCGTATGTTGTGGCCTTCTGCTCTTAGTGTAGTTGTTTATTCCTGTAGAAGAAGACACGCGTCTATTTGAATTAGCACTTTTTAAATCAATGACTTGTGGTTGAGTTATAGTGGTCGGTTTTGTCCTAACTCTTTCTTTACGTTGTTTGCTAGACACAGAGGGAGAACTAACACGAAACATTCCTGGGGAAATCACAGAAGTTTTCGTTCCAACAACATTGGGAAAAGGTGTCACAGCAATACGAGTGGGTCCCGAGGTTGCTGGTGTCTGAATCGTACTAGGCTCAGAAATTGTATCTTTAAATAAGGCTTTTAACTTACAGTTCTCATAGATTTTATCAATAAGTTTCTGATAGACAGACTTAGTTTGTTCAACAGCCCGCTTATATGAAACAACAACAGATTCTAAATCTGCAATTTTAGCCTTAAGCTTCTGAACATTCCCATCACTGGCCTTCTCTAACCCATAAGAAGCCAGATTGTTTCCCTGAGCTCCTCCCAACTGAGCTGTCAAACATACTATTTTTTGTTGCAATTTAATTGTAAGATTTTTTGTATGAAATCTTGTCATATTTGCATTCATCACATTTTTTGACAGATTTATTCCAAATATCGGTGAATTCTTTATCCTTCTTAGTGACATAAGATTCCATTTTCTCTTTCATAAGATCAAGCTCAGTTTAGAGGTTTTCCTTATGCGACACAGAGGTATCTAACGCAATGGGGCAACTATCAACATTATCACGTGCATTAGAGGGACGTTCAAGATCGTTTTCCAAAACTTTGATTTTATCAAGAGATTCATCAGCCTCCTTCGTCAAAGATTTAAAGTCTTCAACAAAGTTGGCTAATTCTTTTAAAAAAGCGTTTTCCAGATTTCTTATCCGAGCATCAACTTGACTAATAATCGGATTAATATTGTTTTGAAGAATTTTCTGGACCTCAATCTGAACAGGTGATGTAAAATTTCCTCCAGTGATTTTTGAATTAACAACACGTTTAAGTATGACAAAGTTATCTTTTAGCTCCTTTAGAAATCGGCATGTGATACTCGATTTAGGAGGGTCATTAGACAATTCCTCACTTGAGAGCAAAAGCATTTCAATACTCGTTTTAGACCGAACAAAAACAGTTGGAGGATTATCTTTTGGATAATAAACGGGTGTCACTTCTTTATCAAGCTTTTTCATTCTTAAACGAGTCTATACTACAAGTTCAGTAGTTTCCTCAGAATCATGCACACTAAGAGGATCGTGCTCATCAGACAAGAGCACACTACCATTATATAAAGTTTCATTATTGGCCTGAACTTGCTTAAGATATCCGGGATTAGGAGGAAGAGGACAACCTAAAGCCAATTTGTATCGAGTGTAATTTATTCCATTCACTTTTAGTGCGAGCATATTTATCGTCTACATAGTTTGGCCACGTTTTACTAAAATGTTGTCTAGTTCTCTAATCCTATCCTGAGCTTTGCAAAAATCCTCAAGAAGCCCATCTTCTCGAATTTTGAAATCATGTTTCAGCTTTTTTCGTTCTTCTTTTAAATCCAAAATAGTAGGGCATTTAATTCCTTAGTTTTGCATTTTTCTTGATAAACCAATGTAGCATGAGCATGTTCAAGTTCTTTAATTTTAGTCTGATGAATTTCAAAACTTTTCTCCCGTTCCTTATATCCCGCAAGCTCAGTGGTCAATTTGGCATTAGTTTCTCTAAACTTTTTATTAACCACGGTAGCATGGTCAACATCCATAGCAAGCTTATCAAGTAAAGATTTATAATACACAAGTTTCGCATCAGGAAGGGTTGTAGGCTGGGCAACTTGATCCACACTAAGGTCCACACTGGGCTCATTCGAAATAATATTACTATTATTCGTTTGATCCCCGTGTGTCTCAATGTAGGGCTCAAGCATCTCAGTATACTCCTCCTCCTGATTAGACGTACTATATATATCATTATCATCAAAACGTGGATGTACCTCAGAGGGATCGTCTGAATCATAAACTGGAGCTCTGTCAACATGCATTCTTGAGGTAGATGCTTGTTGTAAGTTAGCCATCAAGATGTAGTTGGCATTCACCTCTTCTTCCTCTTCATATTCTGTAGTAAAAGGCATAAGATCGAATTCCTCAGCTTGAAGTGGAATCCCTGCCTCTTCCTTTTGTGCTATGAGAAGCTAAGTCTGAAGATAAGCAGCATCCCTCTTCTTTTTGGCTGTGCAATCTCGAGCATAATGACCAAATCCCCTACAGTTGTAGCACTGAATCTGACGATTGTTGTAACACCCCCAAATTTACACAATTCAATACAGCGAAAGACTCGTTGGTGTTACGGGATAGCACATTACTCACATCATAGACAACTCATAAAAATCGCGTCGTTTAATAATAAAGCATTTCCATTCATATATATATATCAAATTTACATAGGTCCCAAGTCATATTATTACATACAAATTTTACAAAGCATTTGAATGGAAATTGTTATTTAAGTGCAGGCCATGAATTCTTGTCGTCTTCCCGAGAATTACCTTCAAGTACCTGAGATAAAACATGTTAAAAGAAAAGGTCAACGATAACGCCGAGTGAATTCATAGAGTTTAATAAAACCATTAATATATCATCGGTGTATAATTATTACCGAAAATCATTTTGTACAAATCCTTGTAGTAGGCTATAAAATAGGCCAAAAACATTTTATACAAATCCTTGTCAAAATCATAATATAGGTTGTTGCCTTCAAAACCATTATACGAACCATTGTCGTAAAAACATCATACAATACGTTTTACAACGTTGTATAGATTAAATAAAAACCGTTATATGAATATGGTTATATAAAACCAAAACACGAACATAATATCAATAATAAGACCCCGTATTGCTAGTCAGGAAATATATCGTAATTCAGTGCGTATAGCAGTATTTCGTTATTTGGATTATTATAAGCCACATGACATTGTTACCTTACTACAACAAACAAGGGGTAGCTAACCCGAAACTCAATTTGCGCATCTAAATTAGCGTGTCGTCACAATAATCACGCTTGTGTAAATTTTCTCATACATAAATTCGCTTACCAATCAATGTGGCACAACGGAGATCAACCGTCAAGGCGCGAACTGGGGTGATCGTCCCCAAATAGTACTATTATATGCATAAGCGTCTACCAAATCCCGGTAGTTCACAATTCATGCTAATGGGACTTTTAGTGACATAACCTAACTTTAATAATCCATTTTATTTCATACAACGGGTCGCATAATCATTCATCGGGTCATACAATCATTCGGGTCCAAATCAATAAACAAACAATCGGGACAAATGGTGTCCTATTTTAGTAAAACTAACATGTTATCTCCCTCGCGGGTTTATAAAAAATTTCATAAAAACACTTAAAAGAGTGCGAGGCTATGAACTCACATTGATGTGGGAAAGCGGGTTATCGGCAATTCGGATGTACGGTACGTGCTTCAATCACGGAAACCTAGACAAATAATACTCGTCTTAGACTCTTGTCCAATGACTTTATAAAAATAACAATTATGTATACATATGATGATTTTATAAATATGATGATGATCAAGTGGGATTGTACATTTTTACTCATTCAGTGTTATGTATTAGTAATTTTTATACTAGTTTACTAGTTTTACTTATTTATATGTTTTAGGCCCAATAAGCCTATTACAAGCCCAATAATTTTCATTAGCCCAATTATAATTTTAATATCAGTATCATATTTTACATGTTGGGCCCAAATGGGTTAAGCCCAATAAGTAAGTTTATAAGTGTTTTACCAACTAGTCGGGTTTATAGTCCAATAATGCTAACTTAGCCCGTTAATGTCCGTATGTTATATAGTTCGGGTTTTATCGATTTTTACTTGTTATATAAGTTCATATATCAGTATGTGAGTTTATAAAAGTTTACATTAGACGGGTCCGACCGTCTAAGTTATATTTGACAAAAACGATAATCTTTCGGTTTTAGCCGAAAAGACGTAAAACTTAGTATATAGTTTTTATAACTTATACAACTTACCAAACTACCATTTTTATATAATGTCCATTTATTTATCCTTATGCATATTTATATAAATGAAATATATAAGTTAGTGGGTTTTAATTCACATTTTATACTATATTTATTTGAGTGCTTATATAATAATATTAAACTTTAATTTCACAAAATTAGTCCTAAATTTTAAGTTCACTAAAATGTCCATATCTAGAGTTATATAATGTGATAGGACCTCAAATTTTTATCACAGAAATTAGATGATATGTGCTTCAGTTTATTCTTTTATAGCTACTGATGAATCAACTTCTAAATATTTTAATAAATTCATCCAAAACAGTGTAGGCAGATTTGCACTCTAAACTTGTTTTGATCATATCTCACTCATTTTGATGATTCTATTGTATGGCCAACTCTCACATGTGTATAACAGCTAATACTTACTTTATATTGATTCCACATTACTATTTTATCAGTTTATCATTTGGTTACTTACAGTTTTTATACAGCCATCTTATTAAGCAAGATTTAACAATTTTTACATGTGGTTTTTCCATCTTTTTACCCATGTTTATCAAATCTATCAACACCAAATCCCCACATAATATTTTTAATCATCATTCATCATCATATACATATACATAAATAAAGAAAATACAAGATTACATAAACAAAATAACAAGAGGATAGGAAGAACAATCTTTATACCACCAAGATTAAGTAGTTTATGATCAAGGCTTGGATTTTGATGGAAACACTTGTGATAGATCAACACCAATTTTGAAGACCACAAATATTTGTAAACTTCTTGTAGAAATCAGCCCTTGGACATCACCAAATCACCTCCTTGGATGTTAGAATCACCTCCAATCTTCAAGGCTTCAAAGGAGCATCATCATGTGTATGAGTAACACATGATGTTATGGCTAAAATAGATCAAATGAGGGTTGTTGTTGATGATTGTTGGACGAAGTAGAGAGAGATGAGAGAGTTTGGTGAGTGGTTTGCATGAGTTGCTAAGTGTAAATGGTATAAATGAAGTGGTTTTGGTGGTTTTGTGCTAAGTTAGCTTACATGTTAAGCTTATGCTAACATGTGTTAGCTTTCTAGCTAAAAGGGTGCCACATCTTATGATGTGGTGTCCTCTTTTGGCCATCTCTTTTGAGTGGGGTGGGATAAACTTGTTTTGTCCCATCCCACTAATTTACGGGTATTCTTCGATTCTAGTTTCCTCGATTTGCGTGCCCTCGGGTCGTTTTACGAAAAACGTTTTTATAAATTATGAATCAACGGCACAAAACGAATCTAATAAAAATTGTCTCATCAAAAACGAAGTTCAAAAACATAAATACGTAATCCTAAGGTTTCCGGTTTAGTCATAAAGGACGTTAAATTGTAATCGTAAGTCCTAATCTCTTTTAGTAAATTTGTGAGTTTATGAACCAACACAAATTTAAAATCTCAAAATAATATTCACGGATAAATTTATTTTCTGAAATGTCGGACTGTCGCCAAAACGGTGTATGTAAACGTAAGCACGTAACGTAGAATCCTCCGGTTTACACGTAGTCAATGCTACTTCCAGACGTAAATCCAAATTTCTTCCCAGAAATGAGTGAGTTCATAATATAACATTAAAATAAAGTTTTTTAAATAATACTCGAGAATAAAATAGCAATCATAAATTGACGGATTGTCACAGCATTTACCCCTAAACAGGATCTTTGTTCTCAAAGATCATTTTATATTACTACTCGCTTGTTATAGAGTTAAAGCCATGTGGGTATTTCCTCCACATCCGATCTTTTCTCATAAGTGTAATCCATTACAATATGCGAGTTTCTTCAAACATAACTACGGGAATACGATCAGGCTAAATGTGGACTTACTTTCTTTATCCATGATGTTCACGGGTTTTTGATGAATGCCACTTTTCGTCGATCTTAATTTCATCAAGAAGAATTCAGACTTTCACTTGATAGACATTTATCAAGTTCGATATACGAAACATAATTCACACAGCCCTTGAAGTCCTAAGGTAGATCCAGCTTATATGCCTTTCAAACCAATTCTTACATCATCTCAATTGGTCCCATACAACGGGGACTTAATTCCCATGATCTTTCAGATCTTCAATTCATCTTTCCATGGTGAAAATTTTGGCATAACTTCGCTACCCATCCGACACTTCAAGATTTACATTTCATATTCACATAACCTCGCACCCACTACTGGCAGTCATTAATCAAATCCTAATTTCAATAATCATTTCAGGTCTCGCGGGTCGGGTATTTTGTAAGGTTAGGTTCGCAATCATAGGAAACCTTAAACCTAAAAGACATGTCCAACTCACAATGGGTGTATGTCGGGTGTCTTCATCCCAACTCCTGCTTACAGATGCTTTTATATTTAGATCCTAACAAGATTCAATCTCAATCCTAATACGATAATTATAAATGATAATCTCTCCAAAGGAAAACGATTATACTGTTTATTACCAAAGGTCAATCATTCAAGCATAAAACAACACGTCTAGTGTTTTGTATCATTACTTTACCTCATCCGTTCGATTGGGGTGGCAAACAGTACTCTCATCAAGGTTCGTTCCCGATGACTTTTGAGAAAATCTCTAGAAATTCGATACGAAGAGAGGATCTTGATAAAGATGATCGATACAGGCACACCATGTTTACGCAACTCCTTTAAATACAAGAGTCAATTTCTTCATCAAGAATCTATCATTAACAGGAATGATATTAGCAGATTTGGTCAGTCTGTCGACGATGACCCAAATTGAATCAGATTCAGATGATGACCTTTGTAATAGCTAGACGTTTACTAATGTATGAGGAAATGTCTGCCTTCATAAATTGCTATTAGTACAACTTCTTCAGATAAAGATACATTTAGTCAGAAATGACATGAATGGAATACTTATACTTACGAGATTTCAATATGACTAAATCTCAAAATCCTCTATATTCAGGCAAAGATACATTTAGTCAGAAATGACATGAATAGAATACTTATGACATGTTAAATATTCAAGGTACAAGTTTTCACTACTCGGCCGACTCAGGGTATTCTACAAATAATTATTAACTCATTCTTATTCTTGTAAATAAACAAATGGTCCTTAATGATCACAAGCATGAATTTATCAAATTACAGCCTACACACGTGATTCACCAAATTTATGGATGCTACATGTGTATTAGTCAATCCAAACGACATCACGTGAAACTCATAATGTTCATTACAAGTACCGGATGTAGTGATTGGAATAGATAATTTTTTCGTGGATGCGAAATTGATGATAACCATGCCGAGGATCAAAATTTTTAAAACATACGCTAGAACCTCGTAAATTATCGAACAAATCTATCATCTTGGGTAGTGGATATTGATTTTTAATCGTCAATTTACCTAGTTCACGGTAATCAATAACCACGGTAGCATGGTCAACATCCTTAGCAAGCTTATCAAGTAAAGATTTATAATACACAAGTGTCGCATCAGGAAGGGTTGTAGGCTGGGCAACTTGATCCACACTAAGGTCCACACTGGGCTCATTCGAAATAATATTACTATTATTCGTATGATCCCCGTGTGTCTCAATGTAGGGCTCAAGCATCTCAGTATACTCCTCCTCCTGATTAGACGTACTATATATATATCATTATCATCAAAACGTGGATGTACCTCAGAGGGACCGTCTGAATCATAAACTGGAGCTCTGTCAACATGCATTCTTGAGGTAGATGCTTGTTGTAAGTTAGCCATCAAGATGTAGTTGGCATTCACCTCTTCTTTCTCTTCATATTCTGCAGTAGAAGGCATAAGATCGAATTCCTCAGCTTGAAGTGGAATCCCTGCCTCTTCCTTTTGTGCTATGAGAAGCTGAGTCTGAAGATAAGCAGCATCCCTCTTCTTTTTGGCTGTGCAATCCTGAGCATAATGACCAAATCCCCTGCAGTTGTAGCACTGAATCTGACGATTGTTGTAACACTCCCAAATTTACACAATTCAATACAACGAAAGACTCGTTGGTGTTACGGGATAGCACATTACTCACATCATAGACAACGCATAAAAATCGCGTCTTTTTATAATAAAGCATTTCCATTCATATATATATATCAAATTTACATAGGTCCCAAGTCATATTATTACATACAAATTTTACAAAGCATTTGAATGGAAATTTTTATTTAATTGCAGGCCAGGAATTCTTGTCGTCTCCCCGAGAATTACCTTCAAGTACCTGAGATAAAACATGTTAAAAGAAAAGGTCAGCGATAACGCCGAGTGAATTCATAGAGTTTAAATAAACCATTACTATATCATCGGTATATAATTATTACTGAAAATCATTTTGTACAAATCCTTGTAGTAGGCCATAAAATAGGCCAAAAACATTTTATACAAATCCTTGTCAAAATCATAATATAGGCTGTTGCCTTCAAAACCATTATACGAACCATTGTCGTAAAAACATCATACAATACGTTTTACAACGTTGTATAGATTAAATAAAAACTGTTATATGAATATGGTTATATAAAACCAAAACACGAACATAATATCAATAATAAGACCCCGTATTGCTAGTCAGGCAATATATCATAATTCAGTGCGTATAGAAGTATTTCGTTATTTGGATTATTATAAGCCGCATGACATTGTTACCTTACTACAACAAACAACAGGTAGCTAACCCGAAACTCAATTTGCCCATCTAAATTAGCGTGTCGTCACAATAATCACGCTTGTGTAAATCTTCTCATACATAAATTCGCTTACCAATCAATGTGGCACGACGGGGATCAACCGTCAAGGAGCGAACTGGGGTGATCGTCCCCAAATAATACTATTATATGCATAAGCGTCTACCAAATCCCGGTAGTTCACAATTCATGCTAATGGGACTTTTAGTGACATAACCTAACTTTAATAATCCATTTTATTTCATACATCGGGTCGCATAATCATTCATCGGGTCATACAATCATTCGGGTCCAAATCAATAAACAAACAATCGGGACAAATGGTGTCCTATTTAGTAAAACTAACATGTTATCTCTCTCGCGGGTTTATAAAACATTTCATAAAAACACTTAAAATAGTGCGAGGCTATGAACTCACATTGATGTGGGAAAGCGGGTTATCGGCAATTCGGATATACGGTACGTGCTTCAATCACGGAAACCTAGACAAATAATACTCGTCTTAGACTCTTGTCCAATGACTTTATAAAAATAACAATTATGTATACATATGATGATTTTATAAATATGATGATGATCAAGTGGGATTGTACATTTTTACTCATTTAGTGTTATGTATTAGTAATTTTTATACTAGTTTACTAGTTTTACTTATTTACATGTTTTAGGCCCAATAAGCCTATTACAAGCCCAATACTTTTCATTAGCCCAATTATACTTTTAATATCAGTATTATATTTTACATGTTGGGCCCAAATGGGTTAAGCCCAATAAGTAAGTTTATAAGTGTTTTACCAACTAGTCGGGTTTATAGTCCAATAATGCTAACCTAGCCCGTTAATGTCCGTATGTTATATAGTTCGGGTTTTATCGGTTTTTACTTGTTAAATAAGTTCATATATCAGTATGCGAGTTTATAAAAGTTTACATTAGACGGGTCCGACCGTCTAAGTTTTATTTGACAAAAACGATAATCTTTCGGTTTTAGCCGAAAAGACGTAAAACTTAATATATAGTTTTTATAACTTATAAAACTTACCAAACTACCATTTTTATATAATGTCCATTTATTTATCCTTATTCATATTTATATAAATGAAATATATAAGTTAGTGGGTTTTAATTCACATTTTATACTATATTTATTTGAGTGTGTATATAATAATATTAAACTTTAATTTCACAAAATCAGTCCTAAATTTTAAGTTCACTAAAATGTCCATATCTAGAGTTATATAATGAGATAGGACCTCAAATTTTTATCACAAAAACTAGATGATATGTGATGCATTTTATTATTTTATAGCTACTGATGAATCAACCTCTAAATATTTTAATAAATTCGTCCAAAACAGTGTAGGCAGATTTGCACTCTAAACTTGTTTTGATCATATCTCACTCATTTTGATGATTCCATTGTATGGACAACTCTCACATGTGTATAACACCTAATACTTAATGTATATTGATTCAACTTTACCATTTTATCAGTTTATCATTTAGTTACTTACTGTTTTATACAGCCATCTTATTAAGCAAGATTTAACCATTTTTACATGTGGTTTTTCCATCTTTTTACCCATGTTTATCAAATCTATCAACACCAAATCCCCACATAATATTTTTAATCATTATTCATCATCATATACATATACATAAATAAAGAAAATACAAGATTACATAATCAAAATAACAAGAGGATAGGAAGAACAATCTTTATGCCACCAAGATTAAGTAGTTTATGATCAAGGCTTGGATTTTGATGGAAACACTTGTGATAGATCAACACCAACTTTGAAGACCACAAATATTTGTAAACGTCTTGTAGAAATCAGCCCTTAGACATCACCAAATCACCTCCTTGGATGTTAGAATCACCTCCAATCTTCAAGGCTTCAAAGTAGCATCATCATATGTATGAGTAACACATGATTTTATGGCTAAAATAGATCAAATGAGGGTTGTTGTTGATGATTTTTGGACGAAGTAGAGAGAGATGAGAGAGTTTGGTGAGTGGTTTGCATGAGTTGCTAAGTGTAAATGGTATGAATGAAGTGGTTTTGGTGGTTTTGTGCTAAGTTAGCTTACATGTTAAGCTTATGCTAACATGTGTTAGCTTTCTAGCTAAAAGGGTGCCACATCTTATGATGTGGTGTCCTCTTTTGGCCATCTCTTTTGAGTGGGGTGGGATAAACTTGTTTTGTCCCATCCCACTAATTTACGGGTATTCTTCGATTCTAGTTTCCTCGATTTGCGTGCCCTCGGGTCCTTTTACGAAAAACGTTTTTATAAATTATGAATCAACAGCACAAAACGAATCTAATAAAAATTGTCTCATAAAAAACGGAATTCAAAAACATAAATACGTAATCCTAAGGTTTCTGGTTTAGTCGTAAAGAACGTTAAATTATAATCGTAAGTCCTAATCTCTTTTCGTAAATTTGTGAGTTTATGAACCAACACAAGTTTAAAATCTCAAAATAATATTCACGGATAAATTTATTTTCTGAAATGTCGGACTGTCGCCAAAACGGTGTATGTAAACGTAAGCACGTAACGTAGAATCCTCCGGTTTAGACGTAGTCGATGCTACTTCCAGACGTAAATCCAAATTTCTTCCCAGAAATGAGTTAGTTCATAATATAACATTAAAATAATATTTTTTAAATAATACTCGAGAATAAAATATCTCATAAATTGACGGATTGTCACAATTGTTGTTTCCAATTCCCGTACCAGTATTCTCAGCCCTTGCAGCCACAATGTTTCCGATCTGGTTACCAACCGCTGGCACAACCATTAACCCATTCTTATTACCCGCATTCGGAACATTCGGATTCTGACCACGGTTTTGACCATACTGATTTCCTTCATTGCTGATAGTAGTGTTTTTACTACTCTTTAGGAAAAGAGCAATAAATAGGGTAAGCGTGCACGACGATTTAGGAAAACCGTGTGTGAATGACCCTAAAAGTGAGTTCGTTCTCTCGAGGAGGCTAGTGCGTTGTGTTGAGAGTTGATATATGATGTTTGTGATTATGAACAAGAAGAAAAGAAATTAGAAAGGAAAGAAAAGACGGTTACGATTACGAATTAAACTATGACGAAAAAGGCGTACACGTAAAGTCGCAAAAAGCTACAAAATTAAAAATTTCAACCTAAAAATTAATTATAAGCTAAAACAAGTCTAAAATAATATAAATAAGGAATAAAATCCAATACAAATATTTTAAAACCTTTTATTAATTAAATATTCAATTTTAAATGCTAATTAAAGCCCTAAAATTAAATATAATTAATCAAAATGTCCAAAATATGATTTTATTGAAAAAATAACTTACTTATATTATCTAAAAACTAAAAAGTATTTTTTATAATCTTTAAATACTGTTTTTCTATTTTTAAATTATTAAAAACTATTTTTAAACCAAAATAATTATAAAAAATAATAAAATAATGCTAAAAATAATCTACCAATTTTAAAAATCCTAAATCACTCTAATGAACAGTAGAAAAATGAAAAAGCTTGAAAAATATTAAATTTTCCACTAAATGACAAAACTAGTTTAATTAAAACCCTACTTAAATTAAATTAATTCTAAAAATTAATAAAAAGATGAACAGTAAAATATTTTTATACCAAAAACCTTAAAATATTATTCTAAGTCTAGGAAAATTGAATAAACTGAAAAATATTACTTTTTGGCACTAAAAGACAAAAACAGAAACTTTAAAGTTAATTAAAAATAGCTAATTAATCTAAAAATTACTAAATGAACAGTAATAAAAATTTTAATTAAACAGAAAAATCCAAATTAAAATTAGAAAAATAACAAAGTTGGATTCAAGTCCTAATTCCACTTTTTGAGCACTAAAGACAAAAAAGGAAGAAAACTGATAGTGACCTTTGCTGGACTTTTGTCTTTTAGCTTAGCAGTGGTAAAAAAGACACTAGCAGTGGGAAAGGAGTTCCCACTAACAGTGTTAATTTTTGGTATGTTTTTCAATAAGCTTAGGAAAGCTTATTTTGATAGCTTATTTGGGACAATAAGGCACCCTTATACTCTTTGGAGTATAAGGAGTCTGATTAAGCACAAAAATCACCAAGTTACTTCACAAAAATCCACACAATAAGCATCAAAAGTTTCTGATTAAGCATATATGCAGGTCTGTGAGCAGTGAACACAAATACAAGCACAAATCTGAATTTTAAACCTCAATATCTTGCATTCATTAAAGGAAAATGGCATACCAGCAATGTCAAACCCTAAAAACCACTTAACCCTAGCATATGATCAAGATTGGTGGAAAAACTTCACAAAAACAGGCACAATTAAGCAGTAACTGAAATATGCAATGTTTTCACCCTTTTTAGCATGCAAATGAGTTCAAAGCCTTACCAAACTGATTCCAATATGCACACTTCATATAACAGACACCTAAGAAGTATAACTAAACAAGATTCAACCCTAACTTATAGCAATTTAACTGATTAAACTCTTTACCCAAACACCCCTTTAAACTTTGAAAATGATTTAAAACTAAGAAAATCTAAACAGAACCTAGGCAACCTGATTCAAAATCAATCTACCATGCATATACTACCCAAATAAACTCAAATCACACCATCAAAACAACTTGCATACAGATTCACATAGAGCACCAAATAAATTGACTTTCTGAAAATGAAAAGTGAAAACAAGGAAGTACCTTGTTGAGCCTACATCCAGGCTCAACCAAGGCTGTTTTAGCCTTCTCCTATAGACCCGGGTCTATGCAGATCTTTGGTCAAACAATGAACAGGAAGAAGAGAAATGAGTGGTGGTCACTGTTGACTCACACACCTTAATATCTTCAAAATGAAATGGATTTTGGATCCTGCTAAGAGAAAAGAAAAATACAAGGTTTCTGTATCACACAACCAATAAGCCACAAACAAGCTTATCAATTAAGCTGACTTTGGCTTATTTGAGAATAAATATGAAAACTGATATATATTTTTTTTACTTAGAAACTTTTTTCTCCAAACCAAATCAACAAAAACTTTATTCTTCACATAAGCTTGATAATCAATTAGATTATCAGGCTTATGGTCTTAGCTTAAAGCTTTTGGACTATTTTAAAAACTTAACAAATTTAGTAACCAAACAGAACTTAAAACTTGAAAATTGAACTTGGAAATTTAAATTGCATAAATGTAAATGTGGTCCTTTTGCTTCTCATCAACAATACAACACCAATTTCATTTCAATAAACAAAAGTGGATTTACAGGTTTGTGACAAAACGGAGAAAAAAAAGAACAAGAACATAAGCTAAGTCCTATTGCCTTTAAATAGGCTTACAATCCTTCTAGAAAGCTAAAAACAAAAGCTAAACCCTAATGTATGATCTTCCTTCTTTGCCCTTTGAAGATGCTCAGTATATGCTTATAAGATGCTCAATTTGAATTCGTCCCATGTGAATTTCTTGGAGTTTTGTGTATGCCAGCAGGTACAAGTGATCATGGACGTATATTTGGTCCTTTGGGAGCAAGGAAATGTGTTGGAGCCGTTGGATGACTGTTTTGCTTTGTCTTGGAGTAGCAGGGGAGCCACGTGGGGGACCCATGAGTTGAAGGTGATGGGTTTTGGGATGTGGGTTTAGATGGGGAGAGGGTAAATTAGCATTCTGGAAGCTTTTGTTTAAAACCCCTTTGATTTGGAGATAATCATGATTAGGGTTCTAGGGATTAGGGGTGGTGAGCAGTTGAGTTTAATCCATTTGGGGGATAATTATCTTTTTGAAAATATGTTTCCCCCACTTTTAATAATTAAACACGTTTAATTAAAGTGAGTGGGTTCAAAACCTTTTGTGATAGGTTAAATAGTTATGGACTGGTTCGTTTGGACTGGTGGGGGTGACGTGTCAAAAGGTGATAGGAGGATGGATGTTTCTTGTCTGGTCAGCTATGGCCCCCCAACTCTTTTCACTTCTTCAATTTGTAATAAACAGCCAAAATCTCCTTTTCCTTTGTTATAACTTTCAAGCAGTTGTCAATTTTGGCACAATGATTTTCAAAACTTGTTTAAAGGGCTTTTTATGCACAAATTGTATTCTTCAAGGGTCATTCATGTAATATCTTCAAACTTCAAGGTCTTTGACTTGTTTGTTGACTTCTTGGAGGACCATTATTGACAATTTAGTTTTGTTGAGGGACTAAATTTGCCAATTCTTCAAAGTTAAGGGTCCTTTTTGTAATTTTGACAAACTTTAGGGACCAAACTTGTAATTATGAAGATACAAGGGTATAAAGTGTCAATTCTTCAAACTTGGAGGACCAATCTTCAATATTCTTTAAATCTTCAAGGGTTTTCTTTGGAAAATTCTTCATTAGGGCTTGGTTCATCGTGCGGCTTCGTTTCCCGTGTTCGTTTTTGCATGATTCTTGTGGTCTTTTGTCATTTTCTCAATATCCGTACCTAAAATACACAAGCAACAAACACAAGCATATATTTGGGTATTTTGATGATATTTAATGCATTTTAAGCCCAAATTGGACGATGAGACTATGTATAAAAGCAGTCTCATCACTCCCCCATACTAAACCATTGCCGTGCCCTCACGCAATGCTAGAATAAAGTATCAAAGCATCTCCAAAATTTATTTTATTCACTTTATTGAAATGATAAACTAGCTATACTACTACTTTTACTACCACTACTACTTGCGTTTTAGACATAATGTATGATTTTCATCGCAAAATAGGACGTTTAGGTTCATAGAATAAGAACACGTGAATGCTTCGTTAGAAATAATTTCATCGTCCTCGATTTTCACCTTAATTCCATGCTAAGCGTGCAACGAGATCATTGTCATTATAAGTTAGTAATGCTAACACTACTCATATGCCCCAATCACGTACTTATCCTCCCATTATTCCTAAGTTGTATCTCTTATATTTTATTTTGTCTTGAATGTTTCACGAGGATACATTGTTTGACTTATGCGATAATAGAGATTTAGGTCTGAAAATAGAGTCCTAACGGTGTAACTAAGACCATCAAATCAATAACCCCTCCTAATAGACAACGATGTTAAAAAATTAAGTCAACAAGAAGAATCGATAAACACGGTTTTATAACGGTTTGAACATGAGACTTATTACCAAGACTTTTATACGCCCCCTAACGGAAGGGCCTTATTATCTTTGGTTTACCTCCATCTTTTATTCAACTTCGCCATGAAGCTTTTATTATGACTTTGGTCTTGCCTTGCCTTTTATTATCCGCCTCATCGGTGGTTTTATTAGCCAAAGACGTATATCCTCACGCTAAAGCGAATTTTGGATCTTTAAAGCTTCGAAGATTAAGGCTTGATTCACTTTCAATTTTTGCATAGATTTTTCGGCCTTGTGGGGCTTCAAATTGTTTGCTAGATTTAGGTGAGCACTTGAAATCTTATTATTGGGTGAAGCTTTCGATTATTGGGGTGCCAATACTTCAAAACTGTGACGCTGGCGATACCTTAATGTCTTCCCAATTTAATTACACGGAAGCTACTAGAAAAGACTAGAAACCCAACAATCCCAACTAAACCGCTAAGTCAATATTTATTAAGCAAAAAATATTTACATGCGAAGGGAGAATAAGCAAACAACGAGAACACATGAGTTTTTGAAAGAATACGAGTACTCTACGTTTAGCATAGTAACTTATAATTAACTCTATCATTTCTCGTCCTTATTTAAGAGACTTAGCCTAATGTGTAGTTAAGGAATCAAAGCTAAGTGCTCAACACGCACGGTCGAGTCAAAAATTACTCTTATTCTCGCCATCAGAAAATCTACATTCGTGTCTTCAAACACTTATAAAACATGAGAAAAATTTTAAAATTTGGCCATTTTTAGCCTTGTTTTGCAACAAAACGATAAACAAAACGATAAATTTTGGAAAGCGTGAAGGTTTGGCAAGGCAAGTATCTATTCACCCTCCCCCATACTAAAGTTAAACATTGTCCTCAATGTTTCGAGTCTAGGGGTGCAAACACCCCCATACTAGAGACGTAGTCGAATGCCTAATCTAGCATGGAAAAGGTGCAACCATTAAAGTAATAGCCGTTTATGAAGTGTGCTAATAACCTATGGTTAGAACATCAAAAGGATATCATGGATATTGAGAAATGTCTCCAAAGCAAACGATCGAGTGCTCCCATAAAACGAACACGAGAGGCTCCAATCGTGAAGATCATGATCTAAAAAACCACATATCACAAACAACCACGGAACAAAGGTTGGAAGGGCACGAATCCCCACACGTAAGCTACATTAGACTAAAAAAGCGATAATATGTACATAGGATAAGCATGGGACTCCCCCACGAGGCACCTCGTTTTTGATTACCGAGTCATGAGCTCGACTCGATCCCCTCAATACTAATTATCATTGGGGAAAGTGACTTGGTCGAGGTAGTTCAAGGATGGAACTTCCCCACCAAAGTAGTGCTTCAACCTATGTCCATTCACCTTGAAGTTAGGACCATCATCTTGAGCTAGCTCGATGGTCCCATATGGAAACACTTGAGTCACGGTGAATGGACCGGACCAACGGGATTTCAATTTACCGGAAAATATTTTCAATCTTGAATTAAAAAGTAAAACTTGATCCCCAACGTTAAAAACCCGGTTTTTAATTGTTGAATCATGCAATCTTTTAGTTTTCTCTTTATAAATCAATGAATTTTCATAAGCAATATCCCTTAATTCATCCAATTCATTTAATTGCATTTTCCGGTGTTTTCCCGCGGTCTCCATGTCATCATTACAATGCTTTAGGGCACAATAAGCCTTGTGTTCTAACTCGATAGGCAAATGACAATTCTTTCCATACACAAGCTTATAGGGAGTGCATCCAATGGGTGTCTTATGAGCGGTCCTAAAGGCCCATAAAGCATCGTCTAACTTATCCGACCAAGATTGTCGGTTTTCCCCCACGGATCTCTCCAAGATCCTCTTCAAAGCTCGGTTTGAAACCTCGACTTGCCCACTCGTTTGTGGGTGATAAGCCGTAGAAAGACGATGTGTAACCCCATATTTCCTTAGAACCCTTTCAAATTGGTCATTACAAAAATGGGTTCCACGATCGCTTATGATAGCACGAGGGGTTCCAAACCTAGCAAACAAACTTTTCAAGAACTTAACTACCACACGAGCATCATTAGTGGGCAAGGCCTTCACCTCCACCCACTTAGAAAGGTAGTCAACCGCAACGAGAATATACTTATTACCACGAGATGATGGGAACGGCCCCATAAAGTCTATACCCCAAACGTCAAAGATCTCACATACTTGAATGATATTTTGTGGCATTTCATCTTTTTGTGAGGCTTTTCCTTGTCGTTGGCATGAATCACAAGACTTCACAAGATCTTGTGCATCTCGGTAAATAGTAGGCCAAAAGAAGCCGACATCAAACACCTTTTTAGCCGTGAGATTAGCACCGTAGTGACCACCCGTGGGTCCCTCATGGCAAGCTCTAAGGATGTTAGAAGCTTCGGTGCCAAATACACAACGGCGGATGATTTGATCCGCGCACGTTCGAAACAAGTAAGGGTCGTTCCAAAAGTAGAACTTGACATCACGAAAGAATTTTCGTTTTTCTTGAGTTGTCATACCCTTAATGATGAAGTTACCCGCATGGTAATTTGCAAAATCCGCAAACCATGGGGTAGAAGAATCAAGTTTGGAATTCACTACACCAAGTGTCTCGAGCGGAAATGTTTCGGTGATTTCCTTGGGCTCGTAAACACTTTGGTGAGGATCTTCCAAACGAGAGAGATGATCGACCGCTAGATTCTCGGCTCCTTTTTTGTCGACGATTTTGTGATCAAATTCTTGAAGGAGGAGAATCCAACGAAGTAATCTCGGCTTAGCATCTTGCTTTGCCATGAGATACTTGATAGCCGAATGGTCCGTATACACTATGCATTTCGTCAAGACGAGATAAGGTCGGAATTTCTCAAATGCATACACCACGGCAAGGAACTCCTTTTCCGTTGTAGTGTATTTAAGTTGAGCCTCGGTCATCGTCTTGCTAGCATAGTGAACAGGCAAGAAGTGCTTATCATGACGTTGACCCAAAACGGCCCCTATAGCGTAATCACTAGCATCACACATAAGCTCAAAGGGGAGGTTCCAATTTGGAGTAACAAGAATGGGAGCTTCGGTAAGTTTCCTCTTAAGGATCTCGAAGGCTCGTACACAATCTTCGTCAAAGACAAAACGGGCTTCTTTTTCAAGAAGATGTGTAATGGGCCGAGAAATCTTCGAGAAATCCTTGATAAATCGTCGATAAAAGCCCGCGTGGCCTAGGAAACTCCTAACTCCCTTGACGGTTTTGGGATGAGGTGATTTGGCGATGACGTCTACCTTAGCTTGATCTACCTCAATCCCCGCTTTCGAGACCTTGTGCCCTAAGACGATTCCACTCTTAACCATAAAATGACACTTTTCCCAATTGAGCACAAGGTTGGTTTCCTCACAACGTTTTAACATTCTCTCAAGGTTCGACAAACACGAAGTAAAGGAATCACCAAACACGGAAAAGTCATTCATGAAGACTTCCATCGTCTTCTCGATCATATCATGAAAAATAGCCATCATGCATCGTTGAAAAGTTCCCGGTGCATTGCAAAGTCCGAATGTCATTCTACGATAGGCAAACGTTCCATATGGACACGTAAACGTAGTTTTTTCTTGATCACGAGGATCGATAGGAATTTGGAAGTAACCGGAAAAACTATCTAAAAAGCAATAGAAATCGTTTCCCGCAAGACGCTCCAACATTTGGTCCATGAAGGGCAAGGTAAAATGGTCTTTTCGAGTGGCTTCATTTAACTTTCGATAGTCAATGCACACTCTCCATCCGGTCACGAGTCTAGTGGGAATCAACTCGTTGGCATCGTTTGGCACAACGGTCATCCCTCCCTTTTTAGGGACACAATGAATAGGACTCACCCAAGGGCTATCAGAAATAGGGTAAATCATTCCCGCGTCAAGGAGTTTAAGGACCTCCTTTTTGATGACGTCGTGAATTTTGGGGTTCACCCTCCTTTGACTTTGGATTGTTGGCTTGAAATCCTCCTCCATTAAGATTTTGTGGGTACAAAACTTGGGATCGATTCCCTTAATGTCGGATAACTTCCACGCAATCGCCCCTTTGTGATCCTAAAGAACATTGACAAGTGCGGTTTTTTCATCATCCGAAAGTTCCTTCGCAATAATAACCGGCAACTTGTCGTCCTCCTCCAAATAGACATATTCGAGGTGAGGAGGTAAATCTTTCAACTCGAGAATAGGTGGTTCCTCAAGTGAAGATTTAGGCTCGATACTCATAACCTCCTCGGGTGGAGGAAATGGGAAATCGTTGAGAAAATCCTTGATAATCGAGAAGTCCTCATCGTTGTCGAGGTCTTCGTCACAAGTACGTGGAACATCGAATTCTTCCAACGTAAAACCACCACCTTCGAAAGGAGTGAAGGTTGGTGTCGAATTATCAAGAATTGGATCTAACATAGTGGGATTGCCACTAGTTTCTTCGTCACCAAACCCTAAAACTTCTTGTGAAAATTCCTCGCAAACCACGTCGATCATATCAACGAGGTTTATGGTAGCAACGGAATAAACATGAGAAAGTTGAGAATTTTGAGTTGCGTTTATAACAAGTTCCTCGTCGTTGAAACGTAAGGTGATCTTTCTAGCATGCACATCAATCAAAGCCATAGACGTATCTAAAAATGAACGACCTAAAATAAGAGGAACTTGAGGATCCGTGGGGATGTCAACAACAATAAAGTCTACGGGATAGTAGAACTTCCCCACTTTCTCAAAAACGTCTTCCGCCAAACCACATGCAAGAATCGTGGAATGGTCGGCCAACTCAATAGACATTCGTGAAGGAGTAAGATTAGGAAGATTGAGCGACTTGTAGATTGCAAGTGGCATCAAGTTAATGCTAGCACCAAGATCGGCCAAGGCATAGCATTCTTCCATATCTTGAATTGCACAAGGGATCAAAAATTTACCGGGATCACCGACTTTTTGAGGTATGCGATTAAGATAAACCGACGAACAACTAGACATTTGGTGTAATTTTTCCTTGTTGTTCAACATACTCTTAAAGTTAGCGGCAAATCGAGGCATCATGACCAAAGCATCGGCGAAACTCACATTAAAGTGAAAATCACGAAACATTTTCATAAAAAGCTCAAATTGGTAGTTGTCGCGCTCTTGTCGTTTCTCCTTCCTAAGTCTCGATGGGTAAGGCAAGGGTGGTGTGGGTTGGTGCATAGGCATAGCCTTTGGAATCTCGGGTTCCAATATGGGTGATGGGTCAACCGTAGGTGTGGCATGAGCGGTACTTTGTGGGATTGAAATATGCTCCTTTTCGACCACCACCTCGGGTTCTTCCTCAATTTCCTCCACCGTTGGAGTAATTGGTTGAGGAGTCGGTTCTTTAAGTGTCTTACCACTTCGTGTGGTAATCACTTTCATCTCTCCCTTCGGGTTTGAAACGGTGTTACTAGGCAAACTACCCGATGTAGAGGCTTTGTTCCCCATGACGGCTTCTAAAATTGCATTAAGCTTAGCATCTTGACTATTAAACTTCAAATCTTGGCTAGCGGCTTTTTGGTCAAATCTTTGTTCAAGCCTAGCAAGACTTTGCTCTATCTTGTTGTTTTGACCTCGAATTTGGTTAGCAAAATCATTTTTCAACTCATTTCTCATGGCTAGATTTTCCTTAATAAAATTAGCTAACTCCTTTACGTTCTTAGCCGTGTCCCTAGCTTGAGTAGCCATTTGCTCTTGAATGTTTTCCAAAATCTTATCATTTGAAGTAGCGTAATTCAAAAAGTCCATTGGAAGTTCTTTAGTATTTTGAAGACCTTGACTCGTGTTTTGAAAATTACGGTTTTGATTTTGATTTTGCAATTGGCTACTACTACTCCCTTGATTCCCATAGTTGTTATTACCCTTAAAATTGTTCCTTTGATTGCTTTGGTAACCAACTTGATTGTTTCGATAATTGTTAGCATTTTGATTTGGTGAAAAACCCGGTGGAGTCAATTGATTAGTGCGAGGAACTTGACCGTTTTGGTTATAAGTTCCCGCGGCCGCGAAGGCACTCGAAGTGTTACCACCGTTGGTAATGCACTCGGAATAATCGTGAGCTCCACCACAATACATACAAGAAACCTCAACCGCTTTAATCATAGCGGGAGCGGGTTGTTCACCAACTTTAAACTCAACTAACAAACCTTTCACTATATCAAAAATTTTGTTTTCCAAATTAGCCTCGACTTGGCAAGCATCAACGGTGTGTGACAAACTAGGTGAAGATGAAGACGAAGCCTTACGAACACTCGACGTGCTACGAGGACTATACACCTTAGACCTATTCTCAATGATTAACAATGCTTCCTCGACCGTCTTACACAAAAAATTACCACCCGCGGCGGCATTAAGATAATCACGCTCATGATCGTTCAAGCCATTGTAAAACGTGTCTATTTGATGCAAGTCGGAAAAACCATGATGAGGACATTCGTGCAACATTTCCTTAAACCTATTCCAAGCCGTTGAAAAACTCTCATTATACTCTTGCGAAAACTTTGAAATCTCGTTTTTCAAGTGCGTAGTCTTAGAGGAAGAAAAAAATTGGTTCACAAATTTTGAAACGAGATCCTTCCACGTCAATATAGAATTGGGTGGCTCTTTCTCTAACCAAATTTTTGCGGGCCCCGCTAAGGAATACGGAAAAAGCATCATCTTAATCGAGTCGTTTGAAACATCCTTAAACTTGCATGTGGCGGTGAGACGATTAAATTGGCGAATGTGGTTATGAGGGTTGTCTTTTTCGTCCCCTCGAAACTTGTTGTTTTGAATCATGGACAACAAACCCGTCTTAACCTCAAAATTCTCCGCAAGGATAGCGGGAATCACAATCGCTTCTCCATAACCCTCGGTGGGTGCTTGAAGTAACTCCATCATAGTTCGATTAGCCATGGGTGCTTCTTTCACTACAATGGGTTCGTCAATAGGAGATTCCTCACTAGTAGGAGTGAGTGATTTGTTTCTTCGTTTACGAGCACGTCTTGCTTTAGAGCGAGTTTGCATAAACGTCACGTACAACGAGAAGGCGAGCAAAGAAGATTC